>JARAOQ010000006.1:0-1303660 GCA_029783445.1 Fomitopsis palustris
CACAATGGTGGTATGTAGCACTCTTGTGCCCGATTATTGCGTGGCTGACCGAGTCAAATTCAGGGCGACGGGTCGTGGTACTCACCTCTGTATCAATCTGCAGGCTACTTCGAGAAGTGGCCTAAGCAGCAAGCAATCAAGCCGGCGTTGACAGGCCAGTAATGGGAATGTGATAGAAATGTACATTAGTGTCTCTACCCACGTCGATGGTTCGGTCACTCACTCGTTCATGATGAAGCTAGTCTGACATGCATACAAACATTTTTCTGGAAGGCATGGACTAGCGTTATGTAAAGACACGGCGTCCGCGGATTTGGGGAAAGAGATTGAATGAGAAACGAGATCCAGAGATATTGCGGTGTAGCTGTTCGGCGCCTGCGGGTCGGAGTGTCACATGGGCGCATACAGCGGCCAGCCAGGCCGGTGCCCTCCACCTCTATGCTTCACGCCACTGCTTCCTCCTCAATGCTGCGACTCGATATCTTCATGGACAGAATGTGTTCTCCGCCAACATGATCTTACATAGTTACTTCCGCTTAATAGCCTACATGACGACAAGCTTACGCCGGTTCGGAATGACAACCTTGCGCCGAGGATAGCGTGCCGTTCGAAGGCCCTGTCGTTGAGACTCTGGAAGTTGGTTGGGATGTTTGGTATGTATCATGTCCTTTTGACTGGCTACAGTCTTTGAGACTTGCTTCAGGCAAAGACGCTTGCGCGGACAGTGAGAAGAAAACATAGCGCTCTCTCAACGCGAAGCAAGGTGGCTTCTGACCTTCTGCTGCGGGGCGCATGATTTGCGCATGATAATGGCCAGAGCGAGCAAACATCATATATGTGTCCACTTTCAACTCACACGGACTTCCACTGCATTTCAGAAGAAACGAGCTATGCGCCAGACCACGACAGTGGTCATCCTGGAGGATGCTCGATCGGCGGCCTAAGCGTGTTGCAGTTACGCGGACCTACTTGCATTGTCGCGTCCTCATGCAACTATCGAACCCATTTTGCCAGGCGGTCCAAAGTTTCGTCTGGATCAGCCTTGTTCGCGATGTAGGATCTTCCCCAAAAAGAGTGCGCTGGTCTCCATTGTCGGACACTGCAGACGATGGTGTCGCACGGACGCACATGACACATAATAGCTGCGCTGCTGCACTTCATTGGAATTGTGCCTAGAATGCGCGGTGATAGCATGATACTGCTTCCCCTGCCGCCCATGCGTGGCGTTGATGCCTCTGTCCACAACGTGTCAGGGAAGGAGGTCATATAGCATACAACATTATATACCTGCCCCTGTTGCAAGGATATGGCTTACTCCCACACGAATGCCCGTTGCCGGTGAGTATTTTTTCGCCGTGCTTCCAGCCCTACCGTTGTAATGACGATTCCTACAAAGTATACATGCGATCGGAAGTACCGGCAGAGGTATGGGAGCGTGTTATCGACCATCTGCGCACGGATGTCTACACGCTCGCAAAGTGTGCGCAGGTCTGTAGGACATGGTACTTTCGGAGCCAATACCGTCTCGTCTCTAGGACCGTCCTTGGGGATCCCCAAGGGACACGACGCTTTGCACGCCTGCTCGACGCACAACCGAGAATCAGGACGTGGGTAGACGAGGTCAGACTCCATAGTACCGCGCGATCGTCCAAGGCCCGAGGACTCCCTCCCATCCCACACTTCAACACCTTCGCATCCATGCTCGCCAAGAAACTGCCCTTGATGTACCGCCTGACGATAGTCGCCGTCGAATGGAACCCAGGGACGGCGCATCGGAATGCATTCCTTCATCTGTCAGCGTTCAACAGCATCACGGATCTATATCTCATGGGTGTCACGTTTTCGACAAAAGTTGTATTTGCGCGTCTCGTCTGCGCGTTGCCAAGCCTCGCTCAGATAACATGCATCGAAGTTTCCTTTCGCTCGGGGGAATCTAACCTGTCCGCCTTTCCGCCGACCTGTCCCCCAGTCAAGACAGTGCATTTGGATGGTCCCTCCTTCGGCGTAGGGGATGTGATTGCTAAGAAGCTGGGGCTCACCGTCAAGCACCTTTCCGTGGGGTGGTTCAACTATCCAAAGGTATCACCAGGCGACGAAGCTATCTTTACCATGCTGCAACATAACGGACCCACTTTAAGACGCTTGGATATCCGCCTGAGGCAACAGCCCCCTGGGGCACCCGTGAAACTAGAATCGAGTGAACGTCAAATCAACCCAGGTGGGCTTCTCGCCCCGCATCTACTAGACGAAGTTTATCTGTATTCTAGACAGTATGCTTGCCTACTGGCCGCCGGAGCTGAGCCGCTGTTCCGCAATCGAAGAGTTTCAATTTTGCTATTGCCCATCTCTACTGTCCACCGCATCTGCCAGTCGCCACCTGCAGAATCCAAATTGGCTACATGACATCGTAGTCGGTCTGCAAGCCACCTCAGTCAGCATCTTGATACTCTCGCTGGACTTCCGCCACCTCGGCGACGCCAGCAGTGCACCCAGCATAATCGACTTTGCACAGCGATTCCTGGACCAACACCACTGCACAGAGATCGACACGACACTCGCGAATCCTGGCGACTTCAAGAAGCTGGAGCGAGTCGGCATCTTCCTTGTGTGTGGTCCCGGCATATCGACCGAGTTCAGGGCCGCCTGGAGGGCGGTTGCGAGAACAAAGTTTCCCCAGCTCCGCGCCCGCCGTCTACTTGAGTAAGTCCGGGACATGAGTCGTATGTTCATCAGAGTGCTTAGTATTCACTGATATTGGCAGGGCGCATATCGTAGACAGCCTGTGAGAGTGGTGCGTACCACCGTACCGTTCTTCGCTTCTTACCTTTTTCAGTCATGGTCTTCCTGCAGCTGAAGCTTTCTGCTTCGTTTTGCCGCGCCTCTCATCTACTAGCTTCCTCCGCTAGAGCGAACAAACCACTAGGCGATGGGGTGGAACGGACCTGCGCTCAGGTTAAGGGACGGACGCTGTCCTACGCTGTCTGGTTGGATCACTGTTTGTTCTTATTTGCGACTTATGAGTTGGCATGTCGAGCCGTCGAGCTAACATCATGTCCATGTCTGACTCCGATGTCATGGATATCTTCCACGGGTCAGGTCAGCAGATGCGAACTTGTTCGCAATATGATTATTCACATCGGTGCCTTGCCCTTCATCGTGATAGGGGCGGCCAATTGACACGCCTCATACTACTTATCGAGGACGCGATCAGCAGCAGCGATGGGCAGTTTCTGATACTGTGTCCGTTGCATCGTTATCTTTCGGAGTCAGCGTCCCAGATACCCAGATACTCGTGTTCGATCGCGCCTTAAAGAGGCCTACGAATGCGATACGAAGATCGCACGGACTCGGACTGCGTCTTCCGGTATGTACTCAAATAGTCATGTCTATGATATCAAGTATCTAACAGTATATGTTTGAATGAAGTGCGCTGCTATGTTACCTCCACTCCCTGTCGAGGTTTGGGAGCGCGTTATAGATGAGCTCCAGATCCATGTTACCACGCTCTGGAGCTGCGCCCTCGTCTGCAAGGCCTGGCAGGCGCGCAGTCGCTTCCACCTCATATCTAGGGTCACACTTAGGAATAAGCACCAAATATACCGCCTCATGCGACTGCTCGACGAGCATCCCGAACTACGCACGAGAGTGCAAACCGTGCGTTTGCGACCCGAGAGGCTCGCCGGGCCGATGACGCACTTCATCGGCTTCGCTTCAATGCTTGCCAAGAAACTTCCCGCTGTGATGTCCTTGTGGATGTATCATTCGGAGTGGGTGCCCAACACGGCGCAGAACCGAACTTTCCTGCATCTCTCGAACTATTCTAGTCTGTTGGAGCTCTCCCTCCGCGGTGTCACCTTCTCGTCACCGCTCATTCTCGCAAGGTTCATCTGCTCCTTCCCGAACCTTAACTCGGTTCACCTGGTCGAGATTAGCTTCCGCAATAAGACCGTCGACCTGCTTCAACTACCCACTTCCCTGCCTCCAGTCAGAAAAATCAAACTGGATGGCCCGTCGGAGGACGTTGCAGACTTACTTGCTCTCCGCCTTGGACTAGCTTCGGAAACTGCACAGTTTTTCGGCGGATGGGCTGATTTCAAGGAGGACGTTCTGAGCGACAACGCCATCATGACTATCTTCCGGGCCTCAGGGTCAACACTTCAACATGTTTCACTTCGGCTTTGGGGGAAGCACAGGATAGCCATGGATCAAGTGGGAGACGCCGCTACCACTGGTGCAGCAGGTATGACTGAGACTGATGCAGAGTTGGACCAACTTAATACCGATTTCAGCCATACTACCGTCGGGTTCAAGTTCACTAAGCCTTGCGCCGTGCACCAAATTGCAAACACTTTACGTTTGCTGTTGCTTGTCTGAGCTGTCTGAGACACCCCCGGGCCGCGCGGTCAAGCATTCGGACGCGAGGCCGTGGCTCTACAACCTAGTCACGAGTATCGTATCTGCAGAGCTGAAGGGGTTAGTGATAGACTTGGACGTCCGACATGTCGTCGATGCCGACGTCTCTAGCTTGGTCAAGATATCTCGTGGCTTCTGGGAGCAGCAACGGTACGCGCAGATGGACGAGGTCCTCGCAGATCCTGCTCGCTTCAAAGGTTTAAGGGCGGTGGCAGTACGACTGCTGTGCGGTCACCACATTCAGTCACCGACAGGAGATAGCTGGAGGACGAATGTGTCGGAAAAGTTCAAGGGCATGTTCCCAAGGCTGTATTCTCGCGGCATGTTATTGTACGTGACTTTTGTCTACTGATCATTTGACAAAGACTAATACGGATACCCAGAGGTAGCGTTGTTGTTAGGCTAGAATACGCTTGAACTCTTGTTTTGATTCAGTAGCTCCATCATATAGGAGTGAGTTGCATTCATATCTGCAGTACTCATTCGCCATTTACGTCTCTCCCCGGTAAGAGTACACTGATACTGCACATGGAGCGGTAGATATACTTGCCTGATGATGAATCGTCTGCTCTGCCAGTGCAGCATGAACAGCCTCAGCAGTGAAGACCTAATATTTGTCTAACCGTGCACTGGCACAATCTTACATTGATCCTCTCCTGAGTGGACGCAGGTACGCGAGCCGACGAACCTCTGGAGAGGCCGTGACGTTCCGAATGCTACTGAGGTTTAGTGTCGACGAGTGGAATGTCGTGGAAGGAGTCTGTTTGCTCTATGAGTTTCTCGGGGCCGGCGCTGGGATTGCATGCATCAGACCCGGGCCCCAGAGTCCGAGTCAGTGATCTAGATAATCCGCTAGCTGATGCACATATCACGACTCTCACCGCGTTGACATCCATTGAAGGCATCCCTTCCTGTCGACTCGAAGTGAGTGATGTTTGGAATAGAGCCCTTGATGACACCGTCTGACACCCGATGTTAGCATTCCTGCGCAGGGCATCTCTATGTGCATGCTACCTGAATTACCCCTCGAGATCTGGGAACGCGTCATCGATCACCTTAGTCAATACCCGCGCGCCCTCAGTCGTTGCGGGATGGTATGCAAGGCATGGTACGCAAGGTGCCGCTTTCACCTGGTTGTCACAACCAACTTAGTCAACGTGCGCGCGACGTATCGTTTTGCGTCACTCGCAATCGCCAGACCGGACCTCCGCGATCGCGTCAAGCAGGTGGTCATCCGAGGCGCAGTGCGCGGCAAGGCACGTCCATCGATCCCACACTTTGGGACCTTTGCTTTGATGCTCGCGAAGAAGCTGCCTTCCATAGAGACGCTCCACGTATACGACGCAGAATGGTGCGCCGTCACGATTCATCCTAACGTGTTCGTGAGTCTGGCGACGTTTACCACCATCACGGAACTACGCCTCTTGCGAATCACCTTTCCATCGCGAACCACGCTCGCTCGGCTGCTATGCGCACTGTTTCATTTGACGACTCTTGCATGTACGGAGCTCATGTTCCGAGTGCAGACCTACCACTACACTCCATTGTTCTCTACGCCCCCACGGATCAAGGATGTCCGTTTGGATGGCCCCTCCTCGGCAGTTGTGGACTTGCTCGCGCGCCAGCTGGGTATTGCTAGTTCAATGGAGGTGTTTTCTGCTGGGTGGTCATATGGCGCAGAGGAGTCACCCGAGCCGGATGCGCTCGCACCGATGTTAGAACACGCGGGGCCTGTGTTGCGCCGTGTCAACATCCGGTTGCGAAAGGCACCTCGTGAGGACGTGTCCGACTTCGCCTATACAGATGGGTACAAAGGTGTGTCCCAGCGTTTGGGATGGCATTAGGCGCAGCTACTGAGCGTGCGTGCTTGTTACTAGCAACAACTTCCCGCCCGTCGTTGACTCAGGCACTAAGTCATTGTACGGGGCTAACTGAGCTCTACCTGTGCTATTGCCTGCCGGATTCAATGTCAAGCAAGAGCGCGTATGAACCACAAACAGCATCCTGGCTATATGAAACACTTTCTAGTATTGCCTCCAGGAAGCTGAGATACCTTTCCATTCGACTAGATGCACGCCTCCTCGCCACCAATCTAAGCACAAACCACTTGTACAAGCTCGCTAAGGAATTTTTCGCCGAACAAAATGCCACTCGCATTGATGCATTTCTCTCCAACTCTACGCGCTTCAAGCGGTTGAGGATCGTGCGCTTTGGCCTTCTATGTGGCACCCAGACACAATCGCCGGACAAGAATGTCTGGATGGCAGTGATAACGTCAAGTTTCCCTCAACTCCAAGCACGTCACATGTTGGGGTGAGCCTTTTCTTCTCCCATGTTGCTCATAGCCCTCACCGAATAGCAGGTGCGATGTCATGATAAGAGTAGAATGAAGCCTATTCTCTGAGTCTGGACAGTAACAGGGTTTCCTATTCTTCTTCCACACGCGAAGGCTCATGTTTGCCATGGAGTGTCCATATAGCACATGAGCATAACGAGTGGAGACTCAGAGGCATGCGTGTGCCAGTGACCGTCTCACTGTGACTTCCCAGAGAGCTCCGGAGCCCATGTTCAACGGCGCCGTCATCAGATTCTTGAGAGTGCCAAAATGCTCGGTGAGGCAACGAGTAGAATCAGAGCAGCGCGGACTAGCTTGTCCGTGAACTTCCATATCCCCGACACGCGCTCTACTAGTACCTCCTAGTAGCTTTACGTTGAAGATATCCTTCATCACTTCAAATTGGGGTCCCGTACGAGCAGTGGGGTACTTTGCGCTCACAAGTGCAATTGTGTGGCATGGAAGAGCGTGAATTAAGCAAGCATCGGACTTGAAGCGATGATAATGCTCACCGTGGTGACGCAAGCTGAACATAATTGCGGTGATACAGTCATGGTCGAGCTGAAGAGTAGATTCAATTGTACTGCGCCTCCACACTCCCTTGCCAGTGACCCAGTGACACATAGTGACCGGTGGTGTTCTTCGAGTTTCATGCACGCAGCGTTATAATACAGTTGCTCAGGACCCAAGACGTAGTGATACTTACGAAACGTGAAACATACGCTCTTGAGTCTGCTTTGTGCGTATAACAACTTGCTCCTCCACGGCTAGCTCCATTGAACTTGCACAATTATAGTATGTAACGACCCGAACTTACTGGCGCTGGCGATACATAAGTTATTTACAGATGGGTATGTACACTCAATCAACAGATAAGTTGATTGGTGACGTCACTCTATGCCCTGCCGCTATACAGCCTAATACAAATTCTGGCTTGTGCTTCATGTTCAGTGTTGGCGCTTCTCGCACGTCCATTCCTCTTCGTCCCCACATTCTATCCACTTACTCACCCAGTCTCTCTGGTCTTCATTCACCTTGTCAGTTTCCGTCGCTGTGCGCATCGTCCTCGCCTTCTCTTTGCTTGCCACGGAAGTCGTTACCCTTCACTGGCCCGACGACCACACCGCGGCGAATACATCTCTACAGACCACACCCCACTATGCCCACTTCTGTCGCTGACCGGACATGCAACAAGGACGAAGTAGACCCCTCCAACGCTCTGCGTTTGTTTCTGGAACGCACCAAAACGGCGTACATCGCAGCTCTTCACGACGGGAAAGGGAACGAGTGGGTAGTCGTGATGGGTAACGAGGCTGGTGGTGCGTGTGTTCGGTCTTATCTATGCCACTTCCTGCTGACCATCAACTGTCCTTGCGCGACCTGGTACTGCTATTCATAGACCTCGATTCGCTTGCATCGGCCATTGCATTTGCGTGGTACCTATCTGAGGTACGACAAACCCCTGCAGTCGCATTAGTGCAGACACCGCGCAACGACCTGCATCTACGTGCAGAGAATGCACACGCGCTCGGTCTCATTGGTGTTAGTCTCGAAGATATAGTGTGCGTGGATGACGTACATACCTCTCCGGCGACCTTCCCCTTTCCGTCCGCGACTTTTGCTCTTGTAGACCACAATCGCTTAGGCACGCATTTCTCTGCGAAAAATCCCTCCGCACGCGTCGTCGCAATCATCGACCACCATGCCGACGAAGGCTTGTACGCCGATGCAGATCCGCGAATCGTGACTCCAGGAGTGGGCAGCTGCTCGTCACTTGTGGCCGAATTCCTCCAGAGGACGTGTGCGGATAAGTTACCACAAGAACTAGCAACCCTGCTCTTGTCTTCCATAATCATCGATACGGGCGGTATGGTACCAGGCGGCAAGGCGATTGAGGTCGATCAGAGAGCCGCTGCGTTTCTCGCTTCAAAGTGTACGCTCGCGGTCGACGGCGTATCTGCCCTTGAAGCTGCACCGTCTCTGCACAGTTCCGCGGCCATCCAGGAGCTCAACGCTACGCTGCAGACAAAGAAGAGATCGGTTGCACATCTGAGCCCGCGCGACCTCTTCCGGCGGGATTACAAGGAGTACACGCTGACGCCTGCGTTCGCACCCGGCCGCGAACTCTCCATTGGCCTCGCATCTATTCCCCTCGGCTTGGCTTCATTGGTCTCGCGAGACCCCGATCGGTTCGCGAAAGACGCCAAGACGTGGATGGAGCAACGTGGGTTGAGCGCGCTCGGGGTCCTTACGTCGTTCCGGGACGAGCACAAGCCAGGGAAGAGTGGGAAGGGCAAGCACCGCAGGGAGCAGCTGTGGGTTGTTCGTTCTCGGGACGACATGGAGGGTGAGCGCGGGGGAAAACTCGCGCAGAAGTTGTTCGAGGGCCTGGAGGGCAGTGAAGAGCTCAAGTTGAAGCAAAAGAAGTGGCAAAAGGTCGGCGTGGACCCTGCGGTGTGGGGAAGGGTAGGTGGCCCGTTCGGCGAGGCGTGGCGGGTAGCCGCATGGAAGCAGAAGAATGCGGAAGCGACTAGGAAGACGATTGCTCCCATTGTAAAGGTGATCGTGGAAGGCAAGGCATAGGGTCAAGCTGATTCTACCCCAGTTGAGTCTACTCAATTTCTGCTATGACTTCTGCGAACAACCAATATATAGATCATTTGGCGTAAATGAGGAGGGAAGAAGATCCGACATTGTCGTCTTTGCTTCATCTGCATGTGGAGTCGGAAACTGAGATCAAGGCTCGTGGAGGGTGCAGCGTCAGCGTCAGTGTGCGACTGACAGGTATTCTGCATGTAGGGGAGTGTTGCCCTTGTGCTGACACCCAATCGTCTACGACAGATCAGTTCGCTATAGGACCTACGATTCGACGGCTATTTACGACACGATAGATGCATCTGCCCCATCTCGTGTTGCACGAGAAGCATCACATTTCCGGCTTCCACGGATTGGTACCGAGCGTGTTCTCACAGGGCTGTCGGGAGGTATGTACGGGAATGTCGAGTATGCTACAACGTCATCACGACGTGCACATCCGGGTTTCGAAACCATCAGTGCCCGCATGTGCTGCAGACGATACGACCTGCCACGAACCCGCAGACAACAAGGTTGCAATCTTTGGAAATAGGTAGGGCGGTGGTAGCGTTGCGCAGCCTTCGCTTTCTCTACTGGTCATAACGAATAGTTTCATGGCCCTTCGATCACCTCGGCGTGGCGCTACTTTGGCAGGTCGAATGGTAGAGGGCCTCAACATTGTTGATGTCGCAGTCCGCGTGTACGCCTCCCGCGGATGCTGGACAACCTACCGCGTGGGCATATGTCAGTGCGTAGGTGAGTCTAGTGAGTGGATGCAGTATCGACTCTGCACGCGGCTCACCGTGCATTGTACCCGGTTTTTCAGACACAGCACAGATTAACTGAGCGTCGCCTGTGCATAGTGCGAATGACAAGGTATATGGCATTCAGATTCGACTCGACAGCGTGCTTGTCTCCAGTAGGGTTGTCCGTGGAAGACAACGCAGTAACGAATTTGAGCATGGAGAGGCGGAATCCCACCAAACTTCCTCGCTTCATCACGTACTGGGTAAGCTCCGATCGGTTGGGCTGTGATGATAGCAACGTAGCGGCGGCCGTCTGCACCTGTTCTCTAGATATAAGGGATCATCTCGCTCGGATGAGAAAGCGCGACGCCCTCTTTTTGCTTGTCGCTCCTCATCGTTTGCTCGATGAGCATCATGTCTGACCGGCGTGAAGACGCTGTACTGGACAGAACTCTCGGGGCGACTCTCATAAACGGTATCGTCACTCAACTGTACGCTGCATTTTCTACTATCGACCCCCTGTGGCCCGCTCACTGAAGGTTGTGCGAAGACTATATGGCATAGCAATATCACAAGCCTCTTATTACTTTTGGGTCTATCGGAAGGACCCGTGGCGTTTCAGACTTTTGGTGCGAGAGGGGCCTTGATATCATCCGAAGAGAACACTGCTCTTAACATCTTCCACAGGTAACACTATGGCTGTAAGTGACCGGGGCCCCTCAGCAGTCGGCGCATCTACTCATACGACTTTGTTCACAGTGTCCTAGATACTGTCAAGACGGCTACTGCCCTCGAAGTGAGTGGTTAAAAGGGTCATTGTTACACATGAGCATGGCTCATGATAGTATAACGTAGGCTGTATTTGACGAGATAGTCTTCACGCATGCCAGAATGGACGCTCTGGGAAGGGCCCCTATGTGAGTCCTTATACATCGTTTCAGATGGCTTCTCAAATTTTGACCACCGTATGTAGAGCCGACGGTGTAAGTTCTTTCGTGTATTCACGACGCATATCCTTATGCCACAAGCCAGATTGAAAACAGTGTCGGAGTGCGTCGTCACAGTTTACAGTTCCTAGTGTTGCTGACATGTCGCCTCGTTCGAGTGGGTCCTCGTATTCTCAGTCCATTGGTAACGAATCGGTGCTGCTTGCGTGTTACTCGGATCCTAAACGCGATGCTAGCTTTTACATCCATAACATGAACCAAGGTCATTATCTATGCCCAACGTTATCTGTATTTGGCACCTTACTCTCGGGCACCAGTCCTCTCAAGTTCTCACATGAATCACCGTATTCTGGCTGTAGCCGGCGCAGTAGGTATTTGCGCATGTGCCCCCATCTGCTTCGCGCTCAGTAGTCTACCCCCTTGTTAGGTAGTACTCGCCATCCTGACCCTCGGTATGTGGTAACGTTACCTATAATACTCTGTCTGCTGATATGCATGTACCAGTCGCAGGGTGTGTAGGTGAGTCTGTATGGCTTTACAAGATCTATGACAGCTCAGAATGATGCCTCGCAGCAATCAGTCTCGATATGTGAGCAACCTCCGCCATTCATGATCCTATTTATGCCTCACTCACTTGCCATGGCTCCACCTCAGGTATCGAAAGAGGACACTTTCCCACGCGGTTCGCTTTCTGTGTTCCCGCATCGCTGTGCAGAGCTGAGGCCGCTGTACTAGGCTATGGGTGCACTCACCCCACCATGCATGGTATTGATCACAGATATATATGTCTCCTTTTTTCTTTGGCGGGGCCTGCGCGGTTCGAGCCCCCATTTCAGCAAACGGTTTGCATTCCACCACTCCTGCTAGACGCTTCATGCCCACGCAGCATACAGCACGGAAAGACTGCTTAGCCGTCTGATCGACTACACTGCTGAACGTGGGCTCTTTCTATGGTATGTCTATTGACAGCTGCCCCCGCTGATTCTGGGCCGTGCTGAACGGACTTGCAGCCTAGTTCAGTTAATATGTCTTGCTGCGGTATGCTTAGGTTGCATCTGCGTAGCGCAGAGCTCTACTTGACGAACAATCATCTCGCAGTATACATATGATCTTGCATCAAGTACTACCAGCGTCACGGCATCTATTTTCTTCATAGAAGGCCCTGGTGCGTACCGAATTCCAGCACGTTCAGAGTATCTGATGTCCTATTTTCAGTCTACTTCAACTCAGGCATGGCAGTGTAAGTGACACAAGTCATGCCTCGCGGAGTGTGTTGATATTGACTCATTCTCGCTACTCTAGACTCAATGTGCGAAGACATATGCGAGAGAAGCTAGCTACTCGCCGATATGCTGAGGCCTTCCCCTTAGAGCGAAGAGACCAACGAGCCGGAAATGAATCCGTATATGCAAGGTGGCGTCACCCAACATATCGGATCCCCCTGAAATGCTCATCACGTTGTGTGTTGACTGTCTGTTCAGCGAACCATCCGGAAGCCGTCTAGACCATGAACTACCGTACGTTCTAGGGACTCGATATAACACCAATTGAATCAGATATGAGTGTTGATGGCTCGACCAGAAGCGTACATGTACAACTGGATCTTGCGTCGGCCTGAACGCTCGATGTATCACGTGCTATATGTACAAGATAAATGTATCATCACATCACGTCCAGAGGTTCTGTCTGTTCCGTGTAGTGCAGCTAGCACCAATAGGCACGACCCTCAATGTATCACCACCAAGCCCTGGGGATGCACCCCGTCGAGGGATGTTACGCAAGAAATAATGAAGTTGTTTGGACATGTATTTAGCGCAAACAAGTATGTCGTTTGCGTGAACACTATACTCTTATCTTAGCAAGGACACTGAAGTCATCCACTAGTCATTGAGCCACTGCAGTCTGCAGAAATCTCCATAGCTTTTCACCGAGTTCATCATCATACATCTCAGGTCTGCAAGGAGCGATCCTGCCGACAGGGATGGCGTACTTCCCGTTTGCCGCGATTGCTTCCGAGGTAGTAGCAGTCCAGAGAGGAGTCAGAGCACCAAACGGAGTTGGCCGGAACATTAGCTGTTTCTATATGCAAGCATCGTTAGTATTACAGAGCGTAAGGCGTACTACCTTCTCTGAACTCACCGTGATCCTTGCTACAGTCGCCTTGAGGCCTCCAGCCTCTATATAATGACGCTGAATATCCGACTCGATACTTCCTGTTGAGATGGTGATAACTCTTGAGTATATTCGCAGAGAGGGATAAGGAACGTACCTGGATCGACGGCTACCGATACTATGCCCTTGTCTGCGTACCGACGGGCAATCTCACGTGCAACTATGGCGTTTGCCTGAGGCCCGAAAACATAGTGAGAAGACATAGCAGTGTACCGGATTCAATGAACCTACAAGCTTAGCTTGTGAGTACATTGCTTCTCCTGACATCTTACGCCTCGCTGGTCCGTCGCGGATTGTATCCAAGTCAATCTTACCGATCAGCGCCATAGACGAGGACACCGTGATGACACGCGCATGACTATCGGTCGACGTCTTCGCTCCAGAATATAAAGATGGCATGAGGAGCTCCGTGAACGAGAAATGTCCTGTCCGATGGATCAGGTCAGTCGTAGACATATTGCCCTTGTTCGCGGGAAGTACGAACCGATAACGCTGGTCCCGAATGTCAAGTCATAACCTTCGGCAGTGAGCTGGTTGATAGGTGGGCCCATGAGGCCCCTGAAGTAGGCGATGTCAAACGGTGCTGAGATTTTGCAGTATGCGAGGATACTGACGCGTTATTGAATAACAAGTGCAGCTCGTTCTCCTTGCTGTCGAAGTATTGTATCATTAGTTTGACAATGGTCTGAAGACCTGGTACTGCAACGCACTCCAGAAACTCGTTCGCAGCTTGTTTGACCTGTGATAGCTTGCTGAGGTCGAGCTCGAGGAAAACGGCCTCCCTTCCCGTCTCTTCCTTGAGACGCTGTATGGCAGCACCAGCCTTCTCTTTGTTCCGAGATGCCATGTAAACTTTGGCATTACGTGCTAGGAGTGCCTGAGCAATAGCTGAGCGTCCTGCGTTCGCCCTAGAAAGGCCAGTAGGCAGTGGTGCATACCTTGACGATCTCTCCTCCGATACCCGAATTACCACCTGAATAGATATGGTGGGCGACACCTCAATTATGTGGAGACCAGATGCGCTCACCTGTTACAATAGCAACTTTCCCAGATAGATCTGGTATGTCGTTAGTGGAAAAACTGCCTCTAGGGAAGGAGGACCGCCACATCATTAGCCCTGCATAGTAAGCTTCGGAAAGTATGCCCATATTGCGCGTAGCTGATCGGGAGCAAATGGTCGATGTCAATGCTATCGCCGTCAGTAGGGCTACCTCCTCTTCAATATATTCAGATGGCTTCTGCAGGTGTTAGTAATACCGATGACGACCGGGAAACAGGTGATTGAGGTTTGTCACTTCCGGTGTACCAAATCCCACAAAGATGGACCTAGCCCGTGCCTCCCGACATGTCTCACCAGACGAAAGTGTCAGATTTAGCTCTATGCATATCGGACACCATGAATCGCCGTGTCGTTGGAAGTACCATCACAGCCAAAGGTGTGTCATTCGCCGATACTTCACATGAACGAGGGACGCTTACCCACTACCCGATATTCGTTTGAGAAGAATGGACAAAGAGAGTCAAGAAGATTGCATAGAATGTGCAGGGTAACCAATAGCGCACTATTAAGAGGCTCTTACCTATAGTAATACCTGGGCCTGTGTCGTGCTCTGGCAGCCAGACATATATTAGGCGCCTTAGCGCTCGTGGCTGGGACCGCTTTTGGCAGCATACGTAAGCATCACTCATCAAAACCTTAGATCGCTGACTATACAGGAGCATCGGCCGCTCTCCTCCCTCTCTCTCACAACGACCAGCGCCCGCATCGCCCCGCCTCAAGCAAACATGGGAAAAGGCCAGTCCTCGTCGTCAGCAGTGATAAGTGTCGTGCTAACCGTGAGCCATTCATATACAGTTCACGGATCTCTTGCCCGTGCCGGCAAAGTCAAGTCTCAGACCCCCAAGGTCGAAAAGCAGGAGAAGAAGAAGGTCCCGAAGGGCCGCGCTAAGAAGCGGATGCTCTACAACCGTCGGTGCGTTGTGTTTCACTCTTGTAGCTGAAAATTCTCTGACCATGTATGCAGCTTCGTGAACGTCACAACCCTCCCTGGCGGCAAGCGGAGAATGTGAGTCATTCTTCCCTTCGCTCTCCTGACCTGTTCTGGCTGGTTTCTGTGATGATACAACCAACCATAGCATAGTTCACACTGAAGACTCTGTGTTGATAACCATTCATCTTGTCTTTCGCTCCTATCTGACCTTCTCTTTGTGTGACTGCTCCCTTAGCCTCGGTGCTGACAAATTCCTCCCGCAGGAACCCCAACCCGGAGAAGTAAACCTTTTCCCTCCTGCGCTACCGACGCTCAGCTGTCGTCGACTGGGAGTTCAGCCTCACATCCTTCCATCACGGGCATTGGTCCGGCACTGGCACAGGCCAGGGAAATCGCATCGCTGTTGTATCACTCACGTTCTCGCTCGTCTCGTATGTTACTCGCACGCATGCATATGCCCCAACACGACTATGATTTTAAGGGCACGTCACTGGAGCATGCTACGTATGTTACAGTGCGTCTCTAAGTGACGTACGAACCCCGATTCAGCCAATGGTTCAACTACCTGGTGTGTTTGGGATGCGTGACATTCATTGCTGTCTCCTACAAGGTTGTGAATAACGGTGCGGGACGAAATAGAGTATAAATAACACGCCATGAGATCAGTACGAATTCCAGTCGGGAGTGATTGGTGTGAGTTCCGTCTCCACTAGGTATCACTCTATTCTTACTTTGACTCCGCAGCTGCAGAGTTGCTCGGGTCAGTGAAGGGAAACCGTGACGAAGTACCACCTACACTAAGGTACGTCGCGCGCAGAGCCGAGGGAATCGTGCAGACACAAGCTCTTGCCAAACGCTCTGGCTAGGCGCATGTGTAGCAGCGCCGCATAGAAGGTCCATGCGAACGCATCGCAAGTGCTTGAACCGGGCGGAACTAGACAAAAGTCCATCGAGCCTCAAGGAGCGCTGCTCATACAGGAACTCTTGTGCCAGTCTCATCAGATCGAACGACCCCTTGTATCTGATTCTGCGGACATCCAGCTGTATGGATATGTACCCCAGTTGTTTGGAGGTTATGCTAGCGATGAGGTTGTACAGCCAGGGTGGCGCGACTGCTCCGGGCCCCACCATCGTACTTCGACACTTGGATGCCGACAGCCCTTTGATCGGCAGACAATAGCCAAGTTGGAGTTGGAGTAGCTCAACACACGGAGTCAGCGTGAGCATCCCGCCGGCGTTTGCTGAGATTGTCTGAAACTCAGGATATCATTGCGGTAGTGTTTTGTGGGGTCCAGAACGCACCTGGTCCCTTCTTTGCCGGCTCTACGACGGCGCACGTTTCCGGCTGTCGTCGAAGCCGGATGTTCGCCCGTCGGAGGATAGGCCCTGTGCGTTGGAGCATTGCCATAATGGCCGCATCACTGGGGACGTCCTCAGTGGTGTACGCCCACCCTACAGTGAACTCTTCCATGGAGGCTGCAATGCCCAGCTGGGTCGCGAATAGCTCTGCGACATCGTCCGAGGGACCATCGAGACGTATGTCCTTGACTCGTGGTGGCATGGCGCTGAACGTGGCTGCGTTCCATGCGCGGGATCGGAAGTCCACAGAGGTGCAAGCAAGACTGGTCAGGCCTGGCAATGCGCAGATGAGTTGCGCGAGAACGAGTTTCGTCGGGAAAGTTGCGCGTAGAAGGCGAAGCTCGGTAATGCTGGCGAAGGACCGGGGATATACGAATATTGTGTTCAGATGAGGAATGACTACTTGCCAAGTCGCGTCGTATATGCACAGCGACTCGATGACTGGGAGCTTCTGCGCAAACATCAGGACGAACGTGCCGAAGTGCGGGATCGGTCGGCGTGATTGGGAGAGCCTGCTGGCGGCTCCGCGGATGATGACCTGCTTCACCCTCGCTCTGAGTTCTGGGAACCCTCTCAAAAGTGTCGCCATACGATGCACTTGGGGCGGATCGAAGAGGGTCGTCGTAGTTATGCGGTGGTACCGGGCGCGAGCGTACCACGATTTGCAGACGAGACTGCACTTGGCGAGCTCTCGTGGGTAGTGTCGGAGCTGATCTATGACCTTCTCCCAGATCTCGACGGGTAGCTGGGGTAACATTGGGACTGCGATATGTCGCGTGAGGTGAGAGCATAAACGTTGTCAGCGTAAGGAGTAGGCCGAGACAAAGTCTTTGACTCACCGGAGACGTCGACGGTAAGAAGCAAGATGGAGGGCGGCGAATCCACACGACATGCGGTTTCTGGATATATATGCAGGATGCAAACACACACGCAGCTTGTACGCGTTCTCGACGCTGAAACGCGGCTAGTACGCGAAGGTACGCTGTACGCATGTTGGGGAAAACTTCGCTGCCCATGCGCAGAACTACTCGTGTTGCGTATATTCTTAGAGAGTATGACGCGGTCGACATGTCAGGAGACCGCCCAAGTAAAAACGAAGGTACGTACTGCCGGGAACGAGACATTCGACACGGTGGGAACAACGTGGTGCCCAGGCTTAGATTTCCACGTGTCAAGTTGCACAGGTTCGTCCTCTAGGTCACGCATTCACCGAGCCCAAGATTCATTTGAAGTAGTAGGATCGCATAGCGGTATTTCTTGTGGATGCTGGTCAACCATAGCACATATACTACGGGGTTCACATGGTTATGGAGAAGCGCCCAGGGACATGTGCTTTCCAAACACTAACGTGTGCTGCTCAGGGAGTCGAAGCAGCTGAAGAGCTGCGTACTCAAACGGGTGGCTGGATGTGCTCACACAATTTACTCCACCTTGCTGCGTACCTCGGTGCTGCACAGAACAGTGAGTACTCTCAAGAGAGCCACGCAACATGCAACACACCGCAGAATGTTACGCTCACGAAGTTTGGGAAACCTGAGGGCAACCATGGAGTCCCATTGTGCATAGGCCGGCGATGTTGTGTCGCGGCTGTAGAGCAAGTGGATGCATACACTCTTGAGGGACTTGAAGCGGGTTTGAATGAGCAACTGATCCATCCTGACGCTCTCCTGTTGTTCCAAGAACTCGACGGCCCGTTCGACAAGATGAGATGCCCCATCGTAATGGATCAGACGGACGTCCAGGATGATGACCAGTGTCTTGAGCTTCGGAGATGCGGCACTATCCAGAAGGTCGTATAACCAGGTGCTATATACGCCGCGATAAGAATCCGGCCCTTCCGCTGTGGACATCGGTAGACGGCAGCCAACGACGAGTTGTTCTAGGACGACACATGATTGGATGCTCAGCCACGAACGCTTCGACTCTGGAGAGGTAACCTGGATGAGATCGCATGCACAACAAGACTTTCCTGGACGAACTCACCTTCTGTGGTCGTCTTGAGCGGCTGCATGATCGCTGGTGGTGCACGCAATTGGATCATCAACTGCTTAAGGGTGGGGCCCACATGCTGTATCAGAGACATCACCGAGCGACCGCTCGGTGAGTGTAGGGAATGTGGGGAATCGCCAATGCGCACGTCCTCCATAACCTTTGTGAGGCCGAGCTCCGATGTCATCAAATCTACGACATCGTCAGAACGGCCATCCAGCCACAACGTCTTCACACGCGGAGACGCAGGGGGCAGCACCGAAGGATCAACAGTGCTCGAGTGGAAGACCACGTCCTCGCACGCCAGGTACATCAGGTTCGTCAATGCGCAGATGAGTCGGGCGCAAATGGGCTTAGACGAGAAGGCGACACGGCAGAGGTAGAGCGTGGTGATGCTTGTGAATGACGAGAGGCGGGAGAACGTTTGGGGGTGTATGCGGGTGGCCTGCATCTCAGCGTGGCGTATGTCCAGGATCTGCACAGCCGGCAGCTTCCTCGCGAGGGCGCACACGAACGTTGTGAAGTGCGGGACGGGCCCTTGCGTTGTCCACCCCTTTCGAAACGCGCCGTATATCACTACGTGGGCCACCATGGGTCGCAGCCCCGGGTCTTCGTTGAGCAGCCTGGCGAACCACTGAGTGCGCTGGTGGCTGATGAGGTCGATTGAGGTGATGAGGTGATATCGGCACCTGGCGTTCCATGCTTTGCAGACCAGGGAGCACGCCGCAAGTGCCGCGGCATCGGTCCACAGGTAGTTAATGACCCGTTCCCATATCTCGACTGGTAGTACGGGCAGCATCTTAATCGGTGGATACGGACGAACGATACTTTGTATGCATCAGTATCACGCTGACACCTGGCCTGTAGTCAATCGGCACTCACCAGGACTGCGTATGACTCTGCGCTTTCGTCACTTGGGCACTTGAGAGCAATGAGATCTATGAGCTGGGAAGTAAAGAGAGTGATCAAAGCACTGCATAAGCATTAGAAATGCAAGTCCGATAACCGGATCAAGACTACACGTGTCCGCGAAGATGGATGTAACCCAGACATGGTCGTATTGAGAAGCATCGAAGGAGGCAAGCGTTTCTTTGCGGTTGTATCAGCTGGTATGACTGAGACGGATCGAAACACTCGCATTGCCGGTACACCGCCTTCCATGGCGTGAAATCAGCCATGAGGTCGAGCGAGGAGTCCATACAAACTTCGTGCATCAGCGCCCAAACACCGGGGAGGCTGTGTGATATGCACTACATACCTGCATACATGCAATGCGATTCAGCCAGGAGGTGATGGGCGCGACTTCGGGCCTGAAACATGAGCAATGAGCCCGTCACCGCGCCAACGCTGAGTCCGTTCTCGTCAATATATATTCTCCGTTTGCAAGCAGCTGCCGTGCAGTTGATGCAGCCAGCAGTAAGCACATCCAGTCGTTTTCCTATACATGGTTGGCGAAGCGAAGCAAGAGTAGCGCTGAAAGCCATCGATTTGACACTGAAACGGGCGAAGAGCACAGAACCGCCTGTGGGTGTGGTCTTTCGCGCTTACGATGCAGAACATGGTGCATGTGCCTGACTGAGGAGGCGGGCTAATCTCTCATGACCACGTCGGCTCTGCGACGATGCGTCAATGAAAGCCCGGACCACAGGTAGGGGTAATGCGAGAACTTACAACAACATTCCGCGCGCGTGAACCTTTGCAAAAACGGTTCTCATGCTGTCCTCGGCAGCACCTACCCAACTTATATCCGTCCCCAGCCGAACCGTGCGCGGCCCGCATGTCAGCCGCACTTGGACGACCATAAGAGCTTTGAAGCGAGCGGTGTCTGCAAGCATCGCGTCTATCTGCACGGCCTGCTGGTGCAGCAGAAAGTCCGCCATGGCGTTGATCAGGTCGAGTGGGTCGCTGTCGACAAGATGCCGTGCATCAAGGTCAATGGTCAAGCCCTGGAGGCGTGGCGACGTGATACTCGCGATGAGCTCGTGTAGCCAGACCGTAGCATTGGGGGGTGCGGAAGGGGGCGCCGCCGTATGGGAAGGCACGGGCAGGCAGCAGCACAGAGTGAGTAGCCTCAGTACAGAGCAGGCGGCGAGCGTGAGTGGTGGGGAGATAGTCGCTTCTGCACGGCAGTCAGAAGCGCGCTCACGCCATTCGTAGCATCCTACTGACCTAGTAAAGCGCCTTCGCGCTGCTCGCTGGCGTTTCGGGGCGTCCGCCACAGTCGGAGAGACAACTGGTCGAGCGCGGCGCCTGAGCACTGCAGGAGACTGATCAGGGCGTGATCGCTCCATCGGTCTTCCATTGCGTCCGTCCACCCGACGGAGAGACTGACGACGTCCCGGACAAACTCTACGTCGCACGCGATCAAATCCGCGAGCTCGTCCGAGGCCCCGTCGTAACGAAGTATCTTGATCGGCGGAAGCGTCCCTGCGAATGCCACCGGGTTCCATGCGCGGGATCGGACGGTCACGTCGACGACGTTGAGGAAGAGGAGGTTCGGCAGGGCGCATATGAGCCGCGCGAGCACGAGCTTGGTGGGGAACACGACGTTGGAGAGGCGCAGCTCAAACACGGAGGCGAAGGTCGAGAGGTGCAGGAAGGTGTTCGCGCGGACCGTGCGCTGCTGCCACTCCGCGTAGTATACGCAGAGGACCTGCAGCGATGGCAGCTTCTTGGCGAGCATCGACGCGAACGTCCCGAATTGGGAAACGGGCTGGGTGGGGTGGCCGCCCCAGATCTCGACACCGAGCACTCGTTGTCGAAGCTCTGGTTGCGCTTTGAGCAGATGCGCTAGACGGTATACGGATCGCGTGTGGCGCAGGACGATTTTCGAGAGGAGATGGAAGCGACAGCGCGCTTGCCATGCCTTGCACACCAACGCGCACTGTTTCAAGGCGATGGCGTCTTCCCATAGATGGTCGATTACGCTTTCCCAAACGTCCACTGGGATTTCCTGTGGCATGATATAGAGTGTGAATGGGATTCTACCGAAACCCGTCAATGTCAAGAAGTGATCGCGAGGTGTCGCAATTAATATTCGCACCCACCTATGTGCTAAAGTCCCTCGAGGATAGCGAGTGAAATGTTGACTGCCTTGGACCTCTTATACTAGGAAGAGGCCCTGCTCAGGACATGTCGAGTCATATCGGGACGCACTGTCTAATACATACTCATGCGTGATTGAAGAGACGTGCCAAGCCAGGGCTGCTGCCACCGACGACAGTTCAATACACTACTCAATCACACATGCAAGTCCTTTTCTCCGCGGATGTTGACCAGAAAGAACGCTGAAAATCAGACGCATAGGTACTGTCAGCGCGCGTTGTGCACGCACCACGCTGGACGAGTGACATGTGGATGGGATATCGCATCGGGGCCATCATCTACCCTCCAGTTTTTTCGTCCATATAGTTAGCGTTGGGAGGGGTCCTCAGCATGTAGAAGCAGCATCGTATGGGGGTCAGTAGAGTCGCCGGTCTCAAAGCTCGCGAATATTCCAGCCGCAGTCGCAGTAAGTATGTGGTCGAAGGACAACCTTAATCTGCGCGCGATGTAACGCGTATGTCACGCTGTCACGCTGTCCGATGCGCTTGCTTGTGGCGTCGCCTACAAGCTATTGTACAACATCCCCAGTCGACTGAAGGGGTGGAGGTCGCTGTCATACGTACGCGGGCAAGCAGGCCTTCACTAGGCACTACTGAGGTTGCTATATGCAACAAGGCTTCTCACGTGCGTCCGCACACCCCAACGACTGACAAAGCTTCCACGGCGTGCCCATTCTGCGGTGCCGAGGAAAGCACTGCAGGTAAATGCTGCTACTCGCAGATAGCACAGTCCTCCTGCGTGCCGTCACAGTTTCGCATGCTCCCCAGACCCAGGCGGCACACCGCTCGGGTTGTACCTCAGCGCCTTCCGGTTATTGTGCACGTCCTTCGTGATACTCTTATATCCCGCCACCGTCATCAATATATCCAGGTCCTGCGCAGACCAGCATCAGCCGTGCCCTCGACGGTCAAAAAGGCCACACCAAGCAAACTCACCGCGAGCAGACTCTTCATGACGTGCCTACACCCATACTCGCCCTCGTGCGACATGCCCCAGACGTACAGCCGTCCGACCGCGACGACGTGCGCGCCGAGCGCGATCGCCTTGAACACGTCCGCGCCCGTGCGCACGCCCGAGTCGAAGATGATCGTCATCCCTGGCACCGCCACGCGCGTCAGCGTCGCCCGCGGCTGGCACAGCAGCACGTACGGTCGCCCACGGCCTCCGCGATCTCGGGCAGGACCTCCAAGCTACCTACAGCGCCGTCGACCTGGCGCCCGGCGTGGTTCGTCACGACGATGCCCGCGCAGCCGACGTCGTGCGCCTTCAGCGCGTCCTCCGCGTTCTGGATGCCCTTCAGCACGAACGGGCGCCCGTTCGATATGCGCTTCCACTGGGGCGGCGGTCAGCGGCGGCGGTGCGGGCAGGCTGCGGGCGATGTCTGACCTCGCCGATGAGCCAGCGGACCTTCTCCCATGTGTGCGGCTTCCCGTGCCACACGCTGTGGTCGATCCACTTGCCGGGGTCCTTCTTCAGCTCCTCGCCGTGCTTCCTCATGAAGACTGGGTCAGACATCCCGATCTCGTTGCCCGCCTATATGCGCCGTCAACATGCGTTTTCGGTCGTGGGATGCGCGCTGCGTACCGTGTTGGGGTAGTAGAATGTGTAGTTCGCGATGTTGATGTCGGTCGGTCGCCAGGCGAGCTGCCAAGTGTCCGTCGTGAGCATCAGCACGTCGAAGCCAGACTCCCAGGCTCGGGTAATGAGCGACAGCGTCTGAAAGATCGACTGCGTGAGGAATTGTTGTATCTCGGGTACCATAGTGCTTACTATGTCGTCGTCGTGCCCCATGTACAACTGGAAGAATCGCGGGCTCTTCGCATCGCCTCCGTTTGGCCCGTCATACGCGTGCACGCTGTTGCTCTCGTTCTTGGTAGACGCGCCCAGGTCGTTTGCCCGGGCAACATCCTCGATCGATTGCGAGCCGGCGGTGGAGAGACAATACTGCAAAAGCGCGAACCAGTCAGTAACGCGAGAGCCAAAGAGACATCATGGCGCGTACCGGGAGGCCGAGCTCTCCGGCAATCTTCGCAGGCACCAGTTCGCCCAGAGGATGGTACAGCTTGTTGATGCCAATGGGCGCAAACATGATCGGCGCCGGTATCCTGTGGCCGAAAATGGTCGCTTTTCAGGAGGTCAGCGACGCCTCGGTAGCGTAGTACGTGTGTGGAAGGCGCACTCGTCAAGTCGCGGACATTGGTGTCGACGAGCGTGCGGGGGACGATGCGCCACCTGTAGAACGCCTCCCTGTTCGCGCGGTCCGTCCACCCGATCCCGGCGTTCGAGTTTGCGTAGAAGTAGCCTCGGTCGTTGAGCTTCTTCTTGGTGGACTCTTGCAGCTCCTCCGCGTGCACGGAAAACGTCGGTACTGTACTCGCGTGAGTGAGTGAGCTGGGACGCGTGGGTGATAGCGCATATACTCACATTCTCCGGTCTCTCCGCCCCGTTTGAACACCTCCCTTTGGTAGAGTGAGTAATGCGGCGACGGGCCCTTGGGCTTGTTCTCGGGATCCATATCGTCGAGTGGTGGTTGGTGGTCGTTCCTTGAGGATGGTCGGTGTTCGGGGCAAGATTGCGCCCTCTGCTGGAGAAACGCCAGCTTATGTATGTCCCAGACATATATAGCCTGCGAGCTGGGAGATGAAGTGGTACATGACATCACCTCCAGCTTACGAAACCGTTGGGAATGTCCTCTGCGGTCGGCCAGTGGAGAACGACATGACGGAGCGACGACCGAGGACGATAGGTTGGCCAAACATAGGATCGAACATTCTGCAAAAGGTATCACCCACAGCAAAGGTGCGCTGGCGATCGCGGGCGTAGTGGGCGAAAGACGGTCACGATCACACGCTGGGGCGTCGGCGCGCGTCAGATATGACGCGTCCCCCAAGAGTGAGCGCTAGTGAGCACTCGCGGTGCCAGTAAGTACTTAATTGGACCTACAATATGTATATCCGCATTTTGTCACCCGACTTATGGCACTAAACCACGCATTCTATTGTTGCTGTGCGACTGGTAGCCAGCCAAAGGGACCGAGAGAGGGCTAACTATATCTCACCGTCGAACCAGCCTACTTCCGTTGAATGAATAGGAGACGTGACTGCCGAACTTCAAGTTCAACACCGCGTCGCGGTCTCTTCACTGGTGGCAGTGGAAAGCGTCCGCTCGTGGCAGGCTTCGGGCAGGTGTACTGATAAGTAGTACGTCTGCACGGTTCGTCCTGGCTCTAGCAATCATGGTGAGTCATGACTACTGTAATGGGCGCTCAAGAACTGTTGGGAGCGGTTCAGGAAGGGGACGATGCGATTGATGTGTCCTCTAGTTCGGTGTACAACAGGTCTATATCTCAACTCTCGCGAAAAGGTAGATGTTGGTACGCCAGTGTCACAATAACACTCTCCGCGCGGTCCATCAGAACACTCATGGAGAGCGTGACTTGACTGCTGTAGTTGGTGCGTCTTGTCGATGTTGGCAATCGGCCTGGTATTGTTAATGACGATGCCCAGTTCTATAAAATAAAGAATTACTCATCATCGCCTGGACTGCACGGAATGCGGCAGGGCAACACACAATCGTTGAACTATATAGGGTACACTCCACCGCTCTCTTCTGAAGTGTGCGGTGATGGGTTCACTGTGTCTATAAATGAGGCCAAAGCTCCTGGAGAGACGCAACGTATTCCTGTGGACATCTCACGACACACCAGTAGGACTTTCCTCTGCCCAGGAAGTATCGCGCCGTCATTCTAGGCCGCGCCCTCGTGATTGCAGCGTTCGCATGTCTTATTTCTCTACGGACCTAACGACGTCCACTTGTGCGTGCGTGAGTTGTCACATATTACAAGCATCATCGAAGGACGATTGGCCATGCTGATCAGTGACGTACAGGCGAGAGGAATGGCCACATCGACCGGCCACGGCCATGCTGAGCCTGAGGCAGCCACACGACACGTGTTGCGAGCCATTGTTCAGTCAACGGGCGTAACAGCCGCTTTGTTTTCCTAATATCGTAGATCCGGTGATTTGGCGTTGTTGTCCCCGCATCCCTGATCTCGGAATTCTGCGCGGCCGCTGCCACACTGCGAGTCGCTCCTCAAACCCCCATAGTCTTCCCACCCCTCCATCTTCTCTCGACTTTCTTCCCTCCTGACCGTTCAATATCCCGATATCATACTCCACCACAAAGTGAGTCCTCTCCTTATTCTGTGTGCTGTGCAGCTGAGCTGTCGCTGACTGAGCCCCTTGTATAAGAGGTCAAGCATGCAGCAAGCGTCTATACGGTGCCTCTCTATCGCTGAGGTGGCTGAAATCATCATGGTTTTCCTTTATGACAATGGTCGTGGCCAGGCGGCCGTGGCTCGGATGGCTAGAACCTTGAAAGTTATCCACCCAATTGCCGTCGCTGTGCTCTGGCAACGAATTCTTGGAATTGAACCCATCATGTCAGTCATTCCGGGATATGAGTGGCGAAAGGATAGCAGGAACCCCTCGCGGATCGTTTGGCAACGGACGGTACGTTGATCCTCAAACCGAGTTCCAACCATAAATGACCCACTCTACGCCGCTACACAGGCTGCGAGCAATGTTACGGACATCAAGCCACTCATATTCTATACATCCCACATCAAGACCCTGGTCTGGCACTATCACTGCGGTTGTGGCATAAGCAAACACAGCATAGACGAGTTTAGTAAGTGGCTCACTGGGGCGACTACCTCGGCCTTTACCCTGCTGCCGAGAGTGCGCACAATCGAGTTCACGGAAGACGCTGAATACTATGGGATTCTCTTCCACTTCCTCCGAGCTCCAGCCCTCGAACAGTTGCACATCAATGCAGATCCCTTGACTATCGCGCCATTTTTGAGCCATCTCGGCCGCTCTCGTTCACCTGTTCGAAGCCTTCATCTAACTGGACCGTCGAGCGGAAACCGCTTTGCCCCACCAGCATACGACGGCAGAGCCTTGGACCCTATTGTCACATTGCACCTGGCGCAGTTTACTGCGCACGATACTAAATTAACACTTGACGCCGCAATCTTACTATCAAGGATCCATTCTCTACGCCATCTTTCCGTCGCCGTCGTAATCGAGCGTTCGCCGACGTTCCCTGCTATCCATGGACCCTTCTTCGATGCGCTCGAGACCATGAAGCTCTCCGTTCGCCGACTAGGTCCAGTGAGCCTGGCCTTCATCAAGGCTATATCGTCGTCCAGCTTGAAGCGCTTCACCCTTGCGGTTGAGGCTAGCTCTAGCTCCCGCCTAAGCGAGGAGCTCGTAAGGCAACATTCAGTTGCCCTCAGCGAGGCTCCTTTTAGAGGGACTTTGCGGTCTGTTACCATGTTCCTCAGGTACTCATCCAAGGCCACTCGTATCGACTCCATCACCGTGAAGGCGGTCCAACCACTGCTTAGCTGTCGTCAACTGCTATCCCTCGAGGTCTTCTCGGACACCGCTGTTCTCGACCTCGCTGCTTGTCGTTTCATTGCAAGTGCCTTCTCCCACCTGGACGAATTTGCGTTCAGCGACAATTCGCCAAGCGACCGACACGAACGGGGTGTCGGCATATGGCCTTCGAGGCCTTTAGGATTCGCCTGTGCCGCGCCTCTCGAAGGTCTACTCGCCATCACGAAGGCCTGCCGAAACCTTCGCTCTCTACATCTTCCCGTGAGGATTGAAACATCCGACGAATTGGTCTTCGACGAAACCGCTGTCCTGCCTACGATTGAGCACGGCGTCATACTGCCTCGCTATGAGAGGAAGGATGTTGAGCTCGAAACACTGGTAGATAATTACTTGGCTATGCTGCTGCCTCGGTGGCCCCGTCCGTCGCAGGTCACATCCATCGTACCCCGCGCTCGCTAGCCTACTCGCTCGTGCTCTCGCGAGATGACCGCCAGGCTACGCGTAAGTACGCAACCCAATACCAAGTGGATATGGAATGAAAGTGTTTGGTGTAAGGGATGTCCAACCCGAGATGCTTATCAAGGATGTATCGTATCATGTATATCATTGCCCCCTGTTGTAATCGAACTGTTCTTCAGTTGTCGTGTAAGCCTACTTTATCGTGCTGGTTGTGAATCGGGTGAAGTGTGTGCAACCAAAGGTTGACTAAATTGTGCATTGCGAAGTCGTGCCGAGCGGCACCCATGAATGTGTCAAGGTGAGCCTCATTTCGCCGCCCACGGATTGACTAACTTTGATTGCAGCTTACCAGAAGAGAGGAAAAAACCCGCGAACGTTGAGGCCATATAGTAGGAGTCAAACCAACAATCCGCTTTGCCAGACCGAGTAACCATTATCGTCTAGTGACTGTCCAACGTCGTTCGTTTCGCATCGTCATAGGCTCGTAGTGCCGCGGCTGTCGCTTCGCGTCACACGAAGGATATTGTCCTTTCCAGCAGTGCCTTATACCATGGGTTACAATTAATAACAAGTGGTGAGTATAGCGGCATGAGGAGCGTTAACACAAAGGATAGCACCCTGCAGCGGGCTTCGCGCTCCATACGACGTTTGACACACTGGTGAGGGCAGTCTGCATTCCACCTGTAATTGCAGTAAATCCGGAAACCAGATTCGCGAAAGGCGAAGGTCCGCAGGTTCGGCGTGGCTGCTAACAGCGAGAGGAGCTCGTCGAGGGTGCGCTGCTGCTGCCACAAGAGTCCCTCCATCATCAAGTCGGTGAGCTCTGTCATCTGCGGTGGGTCCCATATCAGGCCCACCTCATGCAGAACGAGGGAATGCAGCTTGGGGAAGAGGCCCAAGTCCAACGGCAGGAGCAAGAAGAAATCCAGGCCAGGCCCATCGAGACGGAAAGACGTGAGGGCGGGCATAGGTGTGTCGAGCAGTACCAGCTTCCCTCACTCGCAAGAGTCGCAGACTTAAGCTGAAGATCAAGTGACTGGATGCGCTCAGCATGCGGTGTCAACAATAAAACACTGTCTCGCCAGTGGTCTGGGACAACAGGTTCCGCAAGGAAGATGTCCAGGGGGACCGTGCCCGAGCGCAGGAGATAGTGCTCCAGGATCCGGATGGCGTGTTCGAGCGGGATGGCCGTCCAGAACATGGGGTCGTTGAACAGGACGTCACGCCGGACGTCACGCCAGAAGGCGCAGATGCTGGTCAGCGTCAGCATGCATTTGAACGCGAGTGCTGGCCGTTGGGACGGCGCCGAGCAATAGTGATCGCCTAGACAGTTCCTGAATACGGGACAGAGGACTTCGCGGGGGAGCCTGTGGATGGGCGTAGCCGCCTCGCGGGCTGCGCTCGCGCGTCGATTCATGATCGGCGGCGAGATTAGTGTGGCTGCATTAGAAAGTCCGACTTGAATGAGGTAGCAGCGCTCTTGAGCTTGCTCGAGCTCACCTTCTTCAACCACCCGGTCAAAATGTGCACGACCGTACAATGGCAACCTGCTTCATGAAATGGGTGATCAGAGCGCGCGCGTTGATGGTGATGGTACAAAGATAGCAAGACGCTCGTTCGAGTTGCTTCCCGGCGCCTCCGAGTCCGAGCTCAAGCGAGTCCGACACTGGCAAGTTCGCCTCGACGAACTTCAAAGGTCCCGCCGCATTCTTCTATTGCTAGCGCTATCATAACCGGTGCATGGCTTGGGTAGCCTGCCGCAACGAACCGAGAGAGGGTTGCCTACGTTCCACTGAAACAGGAGACCGCCGAAGCACCACGTCACAGTCTCTCGATGGCAGCTGAAGACGTCCACGGTAACTCCTCTAGGCAGACTTCAAGCAAATGTGATATGGGTCCGCAGCTACCGTCCTGTGACTGAGGTTTGGCCCGGCTGTGGCACTCATGGTGAGCCATTACCACTGTAATGGACACTCAACATGTGTTGGCAGTGGAGGAAAACCGCGCGAATGAGTAACGCGGACTGGAGTTCGGTGTGTGACTGGTCTACCTCTCAACTCTCGCGAAAAGTGATAGACATTGGTATGCCAGTATCGGGTAATATTCTCCGCAACGCCGTTAGAGCACTCACGGATTTCTTGAGTCAGTAATTGCTGTAGTCGGTGCGTCTTGTCTATGCTCGACCTATTAATATTGTCAATGACGATGTCACGGTTCAATGAAGGAAAGAACCGACACCAGTACCGCACGAAATGCTGCATGATAACACAGATGCTGAACTATGCAGGCTCGATTGCTCTCTTCTGACGTGTGCGGTCGTGAGCACACTGTGGCCAAAGCTCGCGGTGAGACGCAGTGCGTTCCTACGGACAACGTTGCGACACGCTATCAGAATTTTCCAACAATCTCTGCCCTAGGAATACATCTCGCCGTCATTCCAGGCTGAACTTTCGCGACTACAGGGTTCGCAAGTCTGATTTTTTTACGGGCCTAACGACATACACCTTTGCGTGAGTCTGCACATATTACAAGCATCATTGAAGGATGATATGGCCATACTGATCAGTGACGGACGGGCGAGAGTAATGGCCACATCGACCGGCCACGGCCATGCTGAGCCTGAGGCAGCCACACGACACGTGTTACGAGCCATTGTCCAGTCCGCGAGCCTAGCAGCCGCTTTGTTTGTCTGAATATGGTAGATCTGGTGATTTGGCGTTGTTGTCCCCGCATCCCTGATCCCGGGATTCTGCGCGGCCGCTGCCACACTGCGAGTCGCTCCTCAAACCCCCATAGTCTTCCCGCCCCTCCATCTTCTCTCGACTTTCTTCCCTCCTGACCGTTCAATATCCCGATAGCATACTCCACCACAAAGTGAGTCCTCTCCTTATTCTGTGTGCTGTGCAGCTGAGCTGTCGCTGACTGAGCCCTTTGTATAAGAGGTCAAGCATGCAGCAAGCGTCTATACGGTGCCTCTCTATCGCTGAGGTGGCTGAAATCATCATGGTCTTCCTTTATGACAATGGTCGTGGCAAGACGGCTGTGGCTAGGATGGCTAGAACCTCGAAAGTTATCCACCCCATTGCCGTCGCTGTTCTCTGGCAACGAATTGTCGGCATCAAACCCATTATGTCAGTCATCCCAGGATACGAGTGGCGAAAGGACAGCAGGAACCCTTCGGGGGTCGTTTGGCAACAGACGGTACGTGAAGCCCCGATCTCGAGTCGATACCCAACCGTAAATAACCCGCCCTACGTCGCTACCCAGGCCACCAGCGATGTTATGGACATCAAGCCACTCATATTCTATACATCCCACATCAAGACCCTGGTCTGGCACTATCACTACGGTTGTGGCATAAGCAAATACAGCATAGCCGAATTCCAGAAGTGGCTGTCTTTGGCGACCTCCTCGGATTTCACCCTGCTGCCGAGAGTGTGCACGATCGAGTTTTCAGAAGACGCCGAATACTACGGAATTCTCTACCGCTTCCTCCGAGCTCCAGCCCTCGAACAGCTGCACATCAATGCAGACGCCGTGACTATCGAGCCCATTTTGAGGCAGCTCGACCGCTCTCGCTCACCTGTTCGGAGCCTTCACCTCGTCTCGCCGTCGAGCGGGCACTACTGGCCCCCACCCGCATACGATGATAGAGCCTTGGGCTCCATTGTCAAGTTGCGTCTAGCGCAGTTCACTGCACACGATGAATTAACACTTGATGCCGCAATCTCACTATCAAGAATCGACACTCTACGCCATCTTTCCGTCGCCGTCGTGATTGAGCCTTCGCAGGTGTTCCCTGCTATCCATGGACCCTTCTTCGATGCGCTCGAGACCCTGAAGCTCTCCGTCCGCCGACTAGGTTCAGTGAGCCTGGCCTTCATCAAGACTATATCGTCGTCCAGCTTGAAGCGCTTCACCCTTGCTGTTGAGGCCAGCTCTAGTTCCCGCCTGAGCGAGGAGCTCGTCAGGCAACATTCAGTTGCCCTCAGCGAGGCTCCTTTTAGAGGGACTTTGCGGTCTGTTACCATGTTCCTCAGGTACGCATCCACGGCGACTCGTATCGACTCCATCACCGTGAAGGCGGTCCAACCACTGCTTGGCTGTCGTCAACTGCTATCCCTCGAGGTCTTCTCGGACACCGCTGTTCTCGACCTCGCTGCTTGTCGTTTCATTGCAAGTTCCTTCTCCCACCTTGACGAATTCGCATTCAGCGACAATTCGCCAAGCGACCGACACGAACGGGGTGTCGGCATATGGCCTTTAAGAGCTTTCGAATTTGCCCGTGCGGCCCCTCTTGAAGGTCTACTCGCCATCACCAAGGCCTGTCGAAGCCTCCGCTCTCTACATCTTCCCGTGCGGATTGAAACATCCGACGAGCTGGTCTTCGATGAAACTGCTGTCCTGGCAACGATTGAGCGCGGCATGATAGCTCCTCGCTATGAGAGGAAGGACGCTGAGCTCGAGACGTTGGTGGACAATTACTTGGCTATGCTGCTGCCTCGGTGGCCCCGTCCGTCGCAGGTCACATCCATCATACCCCGCGCTCGCTAGCCTGATCGCTCGTCCTCTTGCTGAATTTTCATATACTACACATCACACAACCCAATACCGAGCGGATATGGAATGGAGGTGATTGGCGCAAGGAGTGTCCAATCCGAGACGATTCTCGAGAATGTATCATGTATTTTACCACGTTGTAATCAAGTAATAGAATTGTTCTTCAATGGTTTTGTGAAGTACATTGATTACGCCGACCGTGGAGTGGACGAAGTGCATATGTCCAGACGTTGACGAAACTGTACGCTACAACGTTCTTGAATCCGATAATGTAGAGCGTACGCCGCGACACGCCGTCATTCTATTCGATCACATGTCTGGCGAAAGTTCGAGCTGTCGTAAGTGTTTCTAGCAACATGGAGTTATATAGTACATAGCTGCCATGGCCCGGCCCTCAACGATAGTAGAGGGAATAAACAAACCGACAAACAAATAGCTGCCATACTATCTAGCCATATTGCGCTGTCGGTTGTAGTCAGGACACGAAATGATGCTACCGCTGCACATTCGTCCAACCACACATACTTATTCAAGTCGCAGTTGAACTCCACGGCGGAGGCGGAGCTAAGGCATTGCTTCTATGTATGGCACAGACGGGTAAGACGTTCTATCATATCGCGGTGACCGTTCTGTGGTCAGATGGTTTCAGGCTCCTCATGTGTACGATCCAGTGATATGTCTGACTTGGAGGTTGGATAAAGACAGTGTTCTTCACCGGAAGACTGAGGTGAAAAGGATCAGATGACTTGTCGTGATTTATAACCGACTTCTATTCTCGATAGAGTGGTGAATGTCGCCTCGACGTCTGTTCTTTCACGCGCAACATATCAGGACGTTGACACAGCGGGACTGGTTACTGGCTGGACAGAGCTGATACTGATAACTTACCTCTTGGCCTTCCCAAGTCGACGAACCGGCTGCCTGCGGACAGCTTGCTCTTGCCAATGTGAATACGTCTGATCGAAACAACGACATGACACATGCCTTACTGGAGTAGACACCGCCGCAGACAAACTATCGCCTTAGCGGCGACAGTGCGTCGGTCATCGGATACTTAGTGGCACCCTTGAGTACTCCGCGCTAACCCTGCACCTGGGGAGGATGGACGCTCCTCGGTGGACGAAGTTGCGTATACACGGCCTCAAACATGGCGTCTGCGGGAGTAATAACAGGTGCGTGGACATACGAGAATCGTAAGATGTGGCAGAAATCCTCACGAGAGCCAAAGGCGCCCCTCGCTGTTGGCCTCCTTGTGATCTGTCGCCACGAAGGTGACGATCTGTAGGTCGTGGCTTTGAATGTGAGCTTATCAGGTGACTTACGAATCAAGCGATGTTGCGTGCGAGCATAAACTTCACCTCAGATCCAGTAGCATGTAATCAGAAAGCACGAGGAAACCTAATGATACACCGAAGAGCGCAAGCAAATGACGGATAACGAGAACATCCCTGAGCATTGTCAGAGCATCCGCAGGGGACAGAATATATGGGGCGTACCTATTAATTGTCACTCCGTTCCCTCTGCTCGCTCTGCTTCTCCACCACTAACTGCCGCCCACCATAGAGCTGGTTGACAATGGCGCTTCGCTTCAGCACAGCGAGCTCCTTCGTCTTCTCATTGTAGAATGCAGATAGTTTTGCAGGGTCTGTCTCGTTCTGCGAACAGAATGAGCCGTTTTGTGTGCACGACAGCGCTGCTGGACTCACCTCGATCTCCTGGAACACGCTCTTGGTTCTGCGGACGAAGTAGTTGCGGAAGTTGTAGGAGCTGAACTCCCTCGACGTGCGCATAGTCGTGTTGAATAGCTCAGTCAAAGCCTGCTTTGTGGGGGCCGCCATGTTGTTCGCAGTGAGGAAGAGAGGAGGGAGGAAAGCAGCGATGTGGTAGGAGTTGTGAAGAAGGGTCGGTCGGCGAGTGCTCGTAAGCATTCGGCGCGGCTTCGGCGAGGGCGTGACCAACATGCGCCACCGGCGTGTGCGGCCCGCCACATCCGCCGCCAATGCAACTCGGCCTGTTTGACTTGCACACTCACGCCTCGCAATGCTCGAAGGATTACTGGCTTACAGTCTGCTTCACGTCACGAGCTCGTCTTACCATACTCCAGAACATAACTTCTCGTTCACGACTGGTCTGATGATCAATATTTCTCCCCGCCACTGACACATTGTCGAAACCTTCACACTCGACTCGCCGCTGATTCGGACTTCGTGCGCGGGCTTGCCTCCAGTTTGTCGCATAAGCTCGTATGTCATGCACATACACATTCACACACACTTGGACGAATCTACAAGAGACGACCTGTAGTAAGTGAGATGTGACATAGACTATCCAATCGGCACTTGTGAGTCGGTTCTGCGTCTGGTCGCTCGCGTTCATGCAACTCTCGATTTGAAGTCGTAGTGTATCGTGGATCGGTGGTGAAGGTGAAAGACATCGGATGCGCCACTGGCTCGGCTTAGGGGTACAGTGGCGGAGGACGACAAGACATCGCCTCGTGTTGCGGTCGCCTTTGCCACTCGTTCTGTACAGTGGCCTACGCTTTGACCTGATGCACCTGCAGTGGACGCCAGTGGCATTGTCTGTGGAAAACAAGTACGACTTTCTGAGGAAAGAGGAGTGGCAAAGACAACATATAACGGGCATCGCGAGCCCTATGTCGTCCATCACCCAACACTCGCGAGCTTTACCATGCTGCTACGCATCCTTCGCCATGTCAAGGGACTCTGCTTCCCGTCTACATCGCCTACAGACGAAGAATCTCATCCTAGCAATCGCTCGTCGACAGTCTTCGCTTGCGAATGGACGCCCGAGCATATACCTGTCAGTCGATTATCTATTACAGCGCAGGCAGGTTCCCGGCGCACAAGCATACGATCATGGATGTCCAAATATGCTCGTGAGCCTCGCCGCGCGCCACATCCTCCAGTACCGATGAGAAAGATGTCAAAGTAAGTTCTCCATTTGATAGAGGCCGCGACTATGTCTTCTAATTAGATCATACCAGACGCAAGGCGCCCCCAGAGGTCTCTGCATCGATGCTGGGGCCACCTGCATTGCAGCCCGGGACTCGCCCCAGTCTCGGTCGTTTATCCATACCGTCCGAGCTTGTTGTTCGGTATGTACAGTTATATCGAGCTCATTCTCCCGTTAACATCTCTGCTGCGCTGCAGGGAAGACCTTCCCACAACGAGCACCGACCTTCCTTCCGAGTCAGAGCTCGAATCGATCCCCTCGTGGAGCTCTTCCGCATCGCCACGCGAAGAGGATGGCTTGGGCCCAACTCGCTTCGCCGTACGCGGTCTCGTTAGCGAGAGCGCGTATGGAACCGTGTACCTGGTTCGCGATACCGTGCAAGAGCGGGACGCGGCCATGACAGTTGCGCCGGTGTCCCGTAGTCTGCTTGCCGAGGTCAAGCTCCTCCGAAGGCTGTCGCGCACCCCGCATCCGTTCCTCTTGGCGCCATACTCAGGTGCTACGCGGCACTGGTGGAAGTCGCCCTCTGGCGGCCTTCACATCCTGACAGTGAGTCATTGCATGTGTGCACGTGTATCTCGTAGTCATATGGGTGCAGGAGCACTATGGCGGCGGGACACTCGAGGGATATCTGGGCCGACTCAGCCACAGAGAAGTGTGGCTGGTAGCGGCTGAATTGGTACACTTCTCATCATGGCTTCTTACTCTGTAAACGGCGCTGAACCCTCGTAGATACAGGGTCTTTCATGGCTCCACGCGCATCACTTCATTCACCACGCTCTGCGTCCAGACAACATCCTCGTCAGCAATGACGGTCATTGTGTTATTGCGGGCCTCGACTCCTGCAGGCAAGTTCGGCCGTGCCGTACGCTGCGGCAGGACGGCGTCGACGCTGCTGTCATGATGGCGTACTACGCCGCGCCGGAATTATGGCTACCGGGTGCTGAGTACGATGATAAGGTCGACATCTGGTCTTTGGGCGTCACAGTGAGTGAATTATTCACGGGAGAGGTACGTCGATGTGTCACTGTGACATGAGACTATAGTCTGACAATGTGGTACGTGTAGCTGTTCGGTATGCCTGACAATGGCGCAGGGGAAATGAAAACCTTCGTGGAGATGCGCAATGCCGCATTGACCCGGATGCAGCGTCACGAATACACGTGCGGTTACATGGTTTCCCTGGCGGAGGATGTGTGTTTTTCCCATAATCCTGGGGCTGGGCGATACTAACGTACCTTTCAGATGCTGGAAGTGGTCCCGAAGAGGCGGAAGAGCCTCACAGAGATTGTGCTCGATCCTGGCTTCAGACACATGTACGTGGCGTACTCGCTGCTGCGGCATCGTGTCATTCACACAGACGTAGGGGCATCTATTGGGAGGACGTTTTGAGTAAACGAGAGAAAGGTACGGGTCAATTTGCGTGGATGCGTGTCCAGGCCAGTTCAGTGACATTCACGCGCATATAGCGATCAGGAGTATAATACCCCTCAATCCAACGACACACCTTGCAGAAATGACAGTCGATCGCCCACGAAGCTATTCGGTGTAGGCCGACGCGCGAAAATCAAGTCCTACGAGGTTAATCAATGCATTCATAGAGGGAGCCTTATAAGTGCGTGATTATATCTTCGAGCAGAGAGTTTGACTGACATGGTTGGCATAAGATTAATGGTTATGCTATCAGTATGTACAGAGGAAGAGGTGGCCACGAAGGTTTAAATTCCACTTTGTTGTGCGCACCGACGAGAGGGTGTAAGGCCTTGATGCTAGAGAAGGATACATGTTAGAAAGGAGATATGTGAATCTACGCATCGTCCCAAAGCGGATTACCCGGTAAGCCCTGGGTGAGCGCAAGACTACTGGCCGAATGCAATTTATTTCCGCTTCCCCGGGGTGAACTGCCTGAACCGCGACTTGCGAATTGGTGTCCGTTGTTCGCTGTTGATGTTCACAGTTGACGGCCAGAAGTCCGGTGTCCTCCGGCCACCCAGCGCTTCCGGTGACATATGTCAGAAGTCCAAGAAATCGGCCGGGCGCCAACGTGTGGGTTTATTTGTTGACCAAAACATATGGTTCTGACAGCGAACTTCCTCTGTACGGACTGCTTCAGGACAATCTCTTGCCCCGGTGCAATGCGGTTGCCTTGTCTCAATCAGGTAATCTCGACCAGCAATCGAGATGAGGTGCTATTTCAGCTCGAATTGGTACCGAACATACGCCCTGGCAAGATCCGTGAACGCCGGGGCAAGATAACCTGACTCTCTCATACAGCACAAAGGCTTCAAGAACAGCACCGCGAATCGCCGAACATTCCCTCGACGTTGACCATGATACCACGGGGCTGTTACTCCTTCCAGCTGACAACCGTACATTTCTTCTCTCGTCACGTCTGCTGTATGCGTTGCTGTTGACATGTTAGTAAGACGGCGCCTCGCACTTGCGCTCAGCGATCGCCGTCTGTCAATTTTGTCAGCGACCCGCACGATTCCGGAGCCAACCAAGTGCGCTAGTCTTTTCTATTCGACTCGCATGCAGTTCGGCGTCGGGCGCGCGCAGCAGCAACCTCTTGGAGGACGGGGAGCAATGTGATCTAGTCTGATTCGCTAAAGGGTATACCCAATACCCGCGCATGCCCCTAATAGCGGCCCTACGCCTGCTCATATTTTTGTTCATGTTCGCCACGTCCGGTCTTTGCGTGCCCTGTCTCCTTGGTTCGCTGGCCGACTGAACGGGGAGCGCGATGGCAAGTTCGAGCGCGGGCCTCGACCTGGAGTACTTGTTGGAGACCACGATCGGATGCGGGCTTGTGGGCGCGATCCTATCACAACTGTGAGTGCCTTACGCTCATTGCCTTGCCCCGCTACTGATCGCTGAGCCTTGTACGCACCGTGCTGCCAGTCTGTACGGTGTGTCCCTCGCACAAGCTGTATATTATTTCTGGATATACCCCAAGGATCCGAGGGGGCTGAAGTTGCTGGTGCGTGTAGATCACTCATTATGGCTGCATAATTGAGGAGACGCGGTCTGATCCAAGTGTGCTAGGTGGCGTGGTGGATGTTAGTTTTTGTGGCTATCATTCCGAATGCTATTCACCTGCTGATTACGAGCGCCTTGTCAGGCTCCTGGACACCATCAAGGAGGCGATCTCAATAGAGGTAGAGTGAACTGCACCGGCGTAATCATAACCTCGATACGACTATGTCTAATAGGTTCTTTATGAAGACCTGATCACGAACCATGCGAATATAGAGAGCATAAGCCACCTCTCAATGTGAGTGAAGCTGTGGCACTATCTCTGTATCCTTATTGACGGGTCATGTTCGTCGTAGCGCTTACGGGGTATGCTAAACGCGCACCTACTCAGAAAGTTGTATCTCACTTGTCCTTCATCAGGCTCAGAACATCCTTGGAGTGAGTACTAGCAATGTCATCTTCTTCGCCGTCACTCTTACCCGCGGATGTGACGTTGAAGTGGCTACTCGTATTTTCCGTACATTGGTAAGCAACAGCCTACTGGGGGCGGCATTAGTTGCTATCAAGCTGACAACGACACCACAAGCTTCTACATCAACAATATGAGGAGCAGTACGTCCCCTGTATTGTCATGCCCCTGGCATTCGAAATGTCTGACCGCCCCGTGCAGTTCTGCAATACAACAAACAGCGCAAGCTCATCACTGTCGTTGCCGTACGTTTCCCGCCTTCCTGAGTGACTTCCGTGCTCAGTACCGCACAGTTTGTGCTGGCAGTGCTGACATTCCGTACGTGCTGCCTTGACCTGACGCCGCACGACTACTCATCATCTATGGCACAGTGACCAGTTCCGCTGGTATGCGCCTATATGCCCACTCTGCCTGCAACGCTAATCTCTTCATCCCGCTCGTCGGCAGTGATCGACTACGCCATGTGAGTCCGCCCCTCACGGCTCGTGCCCGCCGCCAGCGCTGACTGCGACCCACACGACTGGCCTCAGCTACTACAAGGGCAAATTCAACCACATGGCACGTACCGTTCCCTTCCTGTACGCTGCTCGTCTCACTTGCGACGTAGTCGCTCGTCGCCCTCGCGCCGCCGTGCCTCGTGATCATCACGGACCTCTACATCACGCTGTTCCTCTGCTTGTCCCTCGGCACCGCCCGCTCGGGCTTGCGTAGCCCGTACGTCCCCTCACTACTTGACACCTCGTCCATTCTGTCTTGATGGCGAGTCGCGCATGCAGCACGGAGACCCTCGTGAACCAGCTGATCAAGTACAACGCCGATCGAGGGATCATACTATGGTACGCACAACTTCCTGTGCATATTCGGCTGTCCTACGCCTTACACGACTCCCCCGACAGCCTTGTACAGCTCGCCGCCCTTGCAACGGTGCGTCCGTCCCTTCACCCTCCGCACCCGAGGCCATGGGCCACACTCACGGCGCGCGCATACAGTACATCTACGACATCCACACGCGCACCACGAACACCACCGCTGTCTTGTACTTTGCCGAGATCAACGGTACGCACGTTGCACGCCGCACGCCGCCCGTCCCCTTCACTCACACGGCCTACAGTGTACTGCAACACCGGTCTGGCCGCGTACGTCTCGCTGGATCTCACTCCTCTCCTAGGCCGCTGAAGGCTCACTCCGGGCTATACCGCCAACAGGCTGAACATGCGCAGGCACGTTCGCGGAGCATTCGACGACCAGTACTCCGTAGAGATCATGCCCGTGTCGAAGGGCAACACCGAGAGTAACAACACGTCGAGGTATGTCTGCCCCTTCATCTTCTCCCTCAGCGAATACTGTCTGATGCACTGCATACCTCCAGCGGTTCAGATACAGCAGTCGGAACACCGAGGCCACCGACCAGCTGAAGAAGGGCATCCCGAGGATAGGAGCACGAGATCCCGGGTCGTGGAGTGGACCTGGACGACGCCTTTTCGGACTCAGCGTGAGGTCTCGGCGCCGCGCGATGCTGTTCTTGCGCTCTTGTGCGCACAGCGTCGCGACGTGCAGTCCACACTATGCGGGACACGCTTCGCATCAGGGTCTGATCTTGTCACTTGCGTCAATGCTCGGGTCTACCATCTACTTTGTACAATGGAGCATGCGATGTCTTTGCACTTGTTGGGAATCCACGCTGTATCATCTCGTCGCCCTCCATGCAAAGTGAAGGGCACATCCCACCAGGAAAGCCTCAACTGCCCTTCGGGGCGTCAACGACCAGGTGTTCACTAGTCACTCCCTGCCACACCCAGAGAACAGGCCCCCGGCAAGGCCGATGCCCGCGAGAATCGAGCCACCAATAGTCTTCCAGGTTGGGCCTGTCCAGCGACCTGCCGTCATCCCAGCCCGCTGCAGATGGGAGAACCAGCTGCCTTTCTCTATGTAACCGCCGTAAAAGCGGCGCTGCGCCCAAGCAACCGCTGAGCCTGTATGAAATTGGTGAGTACGGCGATTTGGTACGTGAATCAACAAAAATGCGCAGTCATGGACACGAGCAAGGAGCTGGAAAGCGTTGCAATAGACAGTGGGATGAAAGGCAGGATGTACGACCGTGGGGAAACGGTTATGCATACTGAGTAGAACTGGGCCATGCGCATATACAAGCACAGACAATGGACGCGCGCGTACACGAGCGCGAGCAATGGACGTGCGCATATATGGAGATGAGCGTTCCGCAGAGCCTACGTACCTTTGACAGGGCCCTCCGGCGCCATCCCGAACATCCTGAAGAGAGGGCGGAGGAACCACGACTCGGGAATGATGAGCATGACACCCGTGACTACCAGTGTCTCAAACAACACCGGGTGTTGCTCAGCCAGATCGCCTAGCAACTTGTCAGCTTGGGAAGTACGAGACGGTCAACAAGGTAGGCGCACCCAGAGTGACAACGACAGTCTCCATGCACTTCATGATCGGGTGCAGATGAACCCTGACCTGCGCCTCGGACATTCCGTGCTGCACGCACAGCTTAATGAAGGCGTCCTCTACTTTGTGGAGCACCAATGTGACGTTGCCCTGCCGTTCCGCATGGCTGGGAGCCTGGTCCGGCGGGGGGAACTGCACTTTCAGCTCCTCCAAGAGGTCGGACAATACCTTCTCTATCCCGCCCTTGATGTCGTCGAGAGAAGCACCTTGCACTTGCGCAAGGGTGTTCTTGAGGTCCTCGGTGTCCGAGATCATGACGTTGATCGTGTTGACCAGGTGGTTGATCTTTATCTCCATGCTAGGCTCGGCGTTCTTCTCCGCGTCGTTGACAAGGCCCGTGGCATAGTCGTGAGCTTTCTCTCCAAGAGACAAGGCACAATTCCAGAACTCCTGTGGGGTACTCGGAGCGGAGCAAGTCCGGGCTTGGATGTCGTGTATAGTCTCTGCGACGACAGTGAGTACATGATCGAACTGATAGACAAGACGTGCGCACGGCCGACTTTACGTTGTGCTTTCCCCGCTGCTTCTTCTGCCCCATGTCGTGCCTTATCTGCAATCCCTTTGACCCCGTGAAAGATGTTCCTTGAAGCACGTACTGAGGGATGCTCGGCGAGAACACCAATCGCAAATCCACATACCTAGCGAAGTTGGCGGTTGTCAGGCCCGCAGCAGGCTGCGGTGCAACAGCAACCGTCAGGAAAACGGCGGAGATGATAGTTACACAAGCTGAGGATATAGAGAGACGCATGATGGGGGTAGGGAAGAAAGAGACGCACCAGCCGCTGGCCTTTAAGTAAAATCTCCGGGCGTGTGCAGGGACGTGAAGGAAGCTCGTGTTGATGGAACCTTATACGAAGGGAGAACCACGGTTGCCATTCGCGGCCGAGACACTGCCCGGTGGCGTGGGCCAGCCACGCGGCTGCGACAGTCCGAGTACTAGTACTATAAGGACTAGAGGGATGCAAAATTTGGACGACCGCAGCGATGTAGAGCGCAGATACGGAGTCTCTTGAGGGCTGGACGGTATATGGAGGAGCGCCTGCGAAGACCAGTGAACGGCTGACAGAGGTGAGAAGCTTGCCTCAGCTGCGTTCAAGCTGTTGATCGGAGCTCTCCCAGTCATGTATTTACACCATCACGGATTTGCCAGCGTTTCGAATAAGGCATAGACGATTTGAGACTATATGATGATCGCACATCCTCAACTTCGGCAAGGATGGCCATCATGCAACTACTACTGACCAGTACCGGTCTGATTCTTACCCCCAGCCCAGAAACTTCCCATAATCGCGACGACCCCTGCCCCAATGGTCTTCCATATTGGCTCAGCCAAACGGCCGGCCTTCATGCCTGCTCGCTGAAGATACGAGAACCAACTTCCCTTAGGTATGCGGCCACCGAAAAAAGTGCGCTGAGCCCAGGCAAACGCAGACCCTGTGAATGAGTGGTTAATAACAAGACGCTAGGCAGGAATGGAGAGCTGGGGATGATGCATGCCCACGAAAAAACGCCTCACTCCATCAAATACTCGAGCCTAGGACAGTGGCAGCAGGTGCCGGACACATATGGTCACTGAGTGCAGACCAGAATGCATATGCACATACGAGCACAAACAGTGGGCGCGTGCAAAGACAGTGGGCGCGTGCAATGAGAGTGCGCGTATATGGATACAAGAGGTCTGCAAATACACACACGTACCTTTGACCGGACCCTCTGGCGACATGCCGAAGAGCCTGAAGAGCCTGCCGAGAAGCCAGGACTCAGGGATGACCAGCGCGATGACGTAGAACCAGAGCGCCTGGAACAGAATAGGGTGCTGTTCTGAGAATTCACCTGGCGAGGTTTCAGATTGAGGTGCACGACAAGGTGAACCGTAAGTGAGCTTACACAGTGCAGTGACAATGACTTCGACACCCTTCACGATTGGCTCGAGAGCAGCTCTAAGCTCGTCTTCCGACACCCCATGATGCGCCATGAAGTTGATGATTTCCTCCATCGCTCGGAAAAGTACTGACGAGACCCACTTGCCCCAGTCCGAGCAAGTGAAACCTGCTTCAGCACGGGGCTCAGAGTGCGAAGACGTCTGCTCCTCCCGAAGTACCTCTAGCAAGTTGGTGAGTATCCGCGCCATCCCATCCTTGACCTCGTCGAAGGACAGCTCAGGTGCCGCTTGCGCGATCATGTGCTTGAGCTTCTCTGTATCGGAGACGACAGTACGCAGCGTGCTGATGACGTGCTGCATCTTCTCTGCCGCCGCTGGCTCGACGTCCTTTGCTGCTTCTTCCACGACGCTCGTTGCGTAGTCAGGAAGTTCCTGTCCAAGGGAGCGAGCATGCAGCCAGATGTTGTCGAGGGAGCTCATCACGGCCAGCTCATTGTCAGCACCGTCACGGTGTGCACTGGCATCGGCTACACCGGTTGATCAACACGAAGTCGATCGCAAACTTCATTGGTACGTACCGTTAGCTCCCTGTTGGTCATCATATCCCTGGCGCTCACTGGCGTCGTGAAGTTCATCTCTGGTTCTTTCTTCGATTTTGGAGAATGCGCTGTTCGTGGTACATGATGAGCAATACAGATAATGATATGAGTTCCCAAACGAGCGACACATACGAGATTGCGCTGCCCTCCCTTAAACCTGCAGCAGGCTGTGGCCCAAAGCAGGCCGTCATGAATATGGTTGAAGCAAGGACGGCCCATGCTGCACCGACGAAGGAACGCATGACGGGAGCCAGTAGAAGGGATACGATGTGTCCGCTGGCATCTTATGTGAACGCGGGCATTTGTAGATACATGTTGACGGAACCTAATACGAAGTGAACGGCGGTGGCCGCGCTGCCGGTGTACACATGTCTCGAGCGCGAGCGCTGGCGCCAGGCGCCCACTGTGGCAGAGGCCGCGCAAGGTCCAAGGAAATACCGTCAAATGAATCGGTGCAGAGCGCGAATCTGTCTCTATTATACGTGATATATTGTGTCTCTTGCTGCAATGCTAATTAGAGCTAATGGGAGGATAGCAGTGAGAGACTTATAATAGAAGAGAGGCATACTGAGACATCAGTGACGAATTTGAATGGTGCGTATCGGCCGCTCTGCGGTGGCAGTCTCAGTACTAACTTAGTAGGTAGTCGCGCCTGAAGCCATAGGATGATCGCACGTCGACAACTTCGGAGAAGATGGCCATCATTCCGCATAACACATTCACAAAGACTACTGAACAGTGCGGCTTGATCCTCATCCCCAGCCCGATGACTCCCCATAAACGCGATGATCCCTGCCTCGACGACCTTCCACACCAGGTGAGCCTAACGACCGGCTGTCATGCCTGTTCGCTGAAGGTACAGAAAGCAGCTTCCCTCATGTACGTGCCTGTCTTTGGAACGAATGGCACCAGCCAAATGCAAATCCTGTGAATGAGTAGTGAGCATCAGGATGCTAGACAGGAATGGAAAGCTTTGGGTTTGCATGCACACAGTAACAAGGCGAATTCTAATAACAAATCGAACCTAGGATAGTGCCAGATACTGCGCCAGTCCTGGAGTGCAAACCCGGATGTAAATGCACATACGAGCACAGACAGCGGATGCGCGCGTACACGGGCGCATGCAGTGAATGTGCGCATATATGGATACAGGAGATTTGCAGATCCATACACATACCTTTGAACGAACCCTCTAGTGACATGCCGAATATCTTGAACAGCTGACCGAGAAACCAGAAGTGAGGGATGGCCAACGTGATGACGTGGTTCCAGAGCACGTCGAACACAGTTGGGTACTGTTCTGCGAGCCAGCCTGGCGAGGTTTCAGCTTCAGCTTGAAATGCGCGACAATATGACCCATGAGTGAGCTTACACAACGTAGGGAGAATGGTCTTGACGCCATCCATGATCGGCTTGAGAGTGGCCCTGAGTTCGTCTTCCGGCAATCCATACTGCTTGAGGAACGTGATGATTGCTACCCTCGCTCGGCAAAGCACTGACGGGACCCAATCATCCTCTTCCAAGCAAGGGGATCCTGCTCCGGTACGGTGCCCAGATCTTGACCATGCCTCCTCCTCCTGAATTTCTTCCAGCAAATCGGTGAGTATGCGCCCTATACCATTCTCGACCACATCAAAGGGTAGTCCTGGTGCCCCTTGAGCGATGATGCGCTTGAGCTTCTCTATATTGGAGATGATGTCGCGCAGCGAGCTCATGACGCGGCGTGTCTTGGCCACTTCCTCGACGCCCTTGACTGCGAAGTCAGGGAGTACCTGTGTAAAAGAGAGGGAGTACTGCCAGATGCTGTCGAGGGGGCTCATTAGCGCAAGCTCAACGTCAGCGCCGCCACGATGCGCACTGGCATCGACTACTCCGTTGATCAGTACGAGGTCAAACGCAAACTCTGATGGTACGTACCGTTGGCTCCCTGCTGGCCATCATATCTTGTGCGCTCATTGGCGTCGTCGTGGTTATCTCTCAGACTTTCTTTGGTTTGGGAGGACGTGCTGTTCATGGTACACGATCAGCAACACAAATGAGCATGATTTGGGCGACACATACGTGATTTCTCTGCCTTCCATTAGACCTGCAGCAGGTTGTGGTCCAATACAGACCATCCAGAGCAAGGTCGAGGCAAGGGAAGCCCATCCTAACCCAAGGAAAAAACGCATGGCGTAGGTCAGTGAAAAGGATATGATGCGTCGACTGCGGCCATCTTATGTGAACACGGGCGTGCGCAGGGACGGGGTGACGGAACCTTATACGAAGCAAGAAGCACGGATGCCGTCGGCGGCGGAGGCACGGCGCCATGGCACGTCTCGGGCGCGAGCCCTGGCGGAAAGTTGCCCATAGGCCCCAAAGGGAGACCATGGTAATTGGAGCATGGGAGCGCAAACATGTCTTTAGGCGATGTTGAACCCGTAAACGACAAACTGAGCAGAGGACAACGCATGCTGACTGATTCACAAACACACGAGAACAAGCGCTACTACCAGAGCAACGACTACCCCAACGATGGTCCACTTGACCGGCTTTGCCAGTTTCCGTCGGCCCGCCGTCGTTCCTGCGCGCTGCAGCTGTGAGAACCAACTTCCCTTGGGTATGTATGCGCCGTAGAATCGTCCTTGCGCCCAAGCAACCAAGGAACCTGATAAGGATGGGTGAGTCTGTGCAGTCCAATGACATAAAGCGCATGCGCAGAAACGGTGTAGTGCCAGCATTAGACACGCCATTTAGTCGTGGACGATGGATGCATGCGAGAAACGGACGAGCGACATGGGATGCAAACATTGAACAGGCGCGCATCCGAGTGAGAATGTCGAATGTGCGCAAATACCAAGGACAAACAGTCATCCAGAGAAGGACATACCTTCAACAGGGCCTTCGGGCGACATGCCAAACACCATGAAGAGTGGTCTGAGGAACCACGACTCAGGAATGATAAGCATGACGCCCGCGATCGCGACCGTCGCAAACAGTTCGGGGTGTTGCTCGGCGACATCGCCTGACCATACGACGGTGAGCCCGACTTTGCAAAACAGGGAAGGAAAACAAACCAAGTGTCACAACCGCGTCTTTGACGTGTTCCAGGATCGGGTCGAGGTGGACTTGTAGTTGCTGCTCCGACACGCCATGGTGCACGGTCAAGTTGTAGAATGCTGTCTCTACCATGTCGAGAACAAGCGATACATTGCCTAGTCGCTCTGTATGGCTGGGTACTCTGTCCGAAGATGGGAACTGCTCCTTGAACTGTTGAAGCAGATTGGTGAAGGTCTGCTGGGTGTCTTTCTGGACGTCTTGAAATGAGGTTCCGTGGGCGTGCTCGACGGTGTCTCTTAGTCCAGATGTGTCGGAGACAATTGAAGTCAAGGTCTTCGAGGTATTGTTGATCTGATTCACAACTTCCGGTGTCGTTCCCTTCGTTGCATCATGCACGAGGGTGTTCGCGTAGTTCTGAACCGATTTCCCGAGAGATAGTGCTCGCTGCCAGAATTCTGCAAGGCTATCCGAATCGCGCGTTTCCATTCTCTGCGTGAGATAATAGATAGCTCCTACGACCCAGTCTATATCATCTATTATATACTGGAATGGCGTGCACGGAACGTACCAGTGTCGTCCCGAGGTGCCGTTATCGCAACATCCTTGGCTTCGTGTGTTACCCCTCTGCCGTCACTTGGTACAGAAACACGCGTGAGCATAGAGTAGGTCGCGCACCGTAGGACTTCCACATTGCGACCAAGGACATTTCTTGGTCCTATGACGGTGACCAAACAAGCGGCCACCGCGAACGTCGACCTCGCCAGGGAAAGCGTCAAACGCATGGCAGCGGCGAGAGGGACACACGCCCATGCCATACGTACTCTTTTCGAAGTGAAGAAGCGCTCACGAGTGCATGCAGGAATCAGAGGTGCATTGCACGCAGACGTAACCCTATCTTCACGCATCCGGGACGAGAAGGATGCTTGCCGCTTGCGAACAAGACTCTGGAGTTTTGCAGTAATCTGTTCGCTCCGCAACCGTAAAAAGCACAGAAACGGACTTACGAATCGCATGCTCAACTACGCATCTTCTCAGCGTGACGTGCGCCGGAGAGTCGCCAGGGAAAGGCCGAGAGAATCTAGAGCGTATGGTATGCGCTACAGTGCTGCGTAGTTCATGGCCACTGTGTAGGTAACTCGCAGGAGTGTATATCCCTGGATGCGTGAACCTGGTGGCAGTGGAACATTGACCGAAGAACGGTTGCTGTAGCGCGCCAAATATCGGCGCTCGCAGCCGTCTTTGGCAAATGCCGACGGTGGCTGAGGCGCTGAAAACCGGAGGCTATCGACGTGGCGGCGCGAGGGGCGAAATGCCCGGAATAAGAAACGGCTTCAATACTGGCAAGTCGAACCGACTCAAGTGGTATCTGTCGCGTTCTTGTCAAGATATCGCATCTGCTGAGCTGGTCTTTCACTGTGCGCACGCACCTTAGGTGAAGTTTCTCCGAGTTGCCTTCTACACTGGCATACCTCAGGGTTGGCATACCATAGGTCATTGCGCCGGCTCGACCAGTTCATAGTGATTGCTACATACTTCGCGGAATTCCGGTACGTAACTCATTCTGCCTTGGGACGAACTAACAAGTGCGGTGGTTGACTTGCTGTTAGGCGAGCTGGTGTTACTGTGCCCGAAAGTGTTACCTTGTAGGCACAAATCCCTCTGCGTTTCTATCCTGGCTATGCCCATATAGTGATGGAAAGTTACGATCGGAAGGCGTGTTGTCATGCTATGTAATGCAGGTCGATGCACAAGAAAAGTGATACCTAAACGAAGGCAACGAAGGATGAAGACGCAAACGCATCAACGGCGCCATTTCTCCCTACCTGTTGAGCGGTATTACAGCCGCAAAGTGGTCGGTTTCGACCCGTATACCCAGCGCCATTACAAGCTCACATCCAGCATGTGAGTATTCTTTTCCACAACACCTGCCTTGTCGATGCAATCACACAGCGCGTTGCCTCTCAGCGGAATCAATGGCTACCCAAACGCGGTCATTCTGGAGACGAATCACTCACCGCAGAGATACGCGCGTTGAATACTGAACTAAATGGTGGGCGCAATGAATAACTGTCTGTCACAGGGAAAGTCAATATTGGGGGCGTCCACTTCGTAGACGGTGAAGGGTGAAGCGCGAATTCGAAGCCGTAACCGCTCTACCTTGATCTTGCAGACAGGACATACTGGTCACATCGATAAACCAAGCCCATGTACAACGCCTGCTACAAAGGCCATTTGGTCTTCGCCAGATCCCGACCGGCGGGAGTTGCCGCGCCCGTAGCCGTGGCCTCTGGGCGCTTATCACTGTGGCAAAGCGACCTCGACGGACACATTCTTGTAGCTTCCCCTCGCTCTGGGACCGCGTTCTTTTCGTCTTTTGTCTGCACTGCTCATTGACAAACCCTGTGTCACTCACGGCCGGAAATATGTCGTCAATTCCAGTCTCCGAGCGTCTCATCGCCCAACGACTCCTTCCCCTCAACGAGTCCAACCCGGTGCATCGAGCTCTATTCAACGCAGACATCTTCCAGCCCATCGCCCGTATTCTATACTGTATGGGGGGACAGGAGGGTATCGTAACCTTGGCCTGCCTCGCCCGTACCTGCCGGGGGTTCTTTCACGACAGTGTTGCGCTACTGTGGAAGAATATGGACACCATCGCGCCTCTGCTTCAAACCATTCGAGGTATCGAGTGGGATTTTTTCATTGTGGAATGTGGATCGGTGCAGTGGGTGCGTGGGACTACCTGCTCGAACAGCCGCTGATGAGCAGTGAACACTCACGCCGTCGTCCTCACAGGATGCCATCTGGCCTAGTTGTCAGGCCTGGTACTCGCTGGATCGCTTCGCATTGTATGCGTACTACGTGAAACATCTCCGTTGGACTGACGGAGGTGTCACCAAACGTACTCTGCAATTCTTTGGCAGCCAACTCTCGTTAGCCTTGAATGGGCCATGGTTTCCAAATCTTTTGTCCTGTGACGACTATTCTGTCACGCAGCCACCACCCTTCGGCATATTCCCCCCCACCTTACAGAGAATGTCATTCTCTTTATCCAGCCACAAGTTGATGCCTTACGTCTTTCCTCTCCTGACGACGATCCTACCTTCCTTTCCGGACCTCACGGCACTACACATCAGAGAATACCCGGACCCTGAGCTACTGCCAAAATATGAAGAAGACAGCGCTCTCTCGTACACCGACAGCAGACGTTTCTTCGCTGCCTTGACAGCCTGCCTATGTCGCGCAACCTCACTTCAGAGGAGCCACGCAAACCTGCGAACCTTCGCGTCTCGTATGCCACTGCCTGTCGACCACATCCTTGCTCTTAGCTACTTACCCCGCCTGATCGAACTCCATGCAAGCATTGAAAAACTCGCTGACTGGCGGCTTCAGAGGTTTCCTGCCGCTCTCTTTCCCTCTCTTCGCACGTTAGAACTCAACTTCACTCGGGACGCAAACGCATCGCCACTCGCGCGATTCATACAAAAGATTTCATCCACGGAATTGAAGGTCTTGAATCTGACCTTCCACAAGGTCACACTGGAGGACCCGAGGCTCGCGTACGAGCTCTTCCAGGCTATCGCACAGTGCCCTTTCAGCGACGTTCTCGAACACCTCTCATTTGCCACAATCACAACGACTAAAGACCACACTCCCGAGCCGGTGTATACGATGAACGCATTCCTGCCACTCTTACTGTTGCCGAACCTGACGAACCTCCACATTATCGTGCCCACGTACTTCTTCTTTTCCAACGATGTCGAGGACCTCGCCTCCACCTGGCCCAACCTCCGAGAAATCCGCATGGTGCAGAATGGTCAATACGCCAACGCTGTTCCGGTCGACTCACTGAGGACATTCGTCGACAGGTGCCCCGCACTGAAGGCCATCGCCTTCGACGTCATTGCACCCTTGAACGTTGCGCCGCCTGCAACTCTCATGTTGGACGAGCTGGTCCCTTCGCATTCGGTGGTAGAGGATGGATGTCGCGTCTTCAGCATGGAGGGCGATACCAGCCCATTCCCGCTCGCCTTTGTGTGTGCGTATCTGAACGTCCTCTTTCCCTCTGCGACGCCCTGTCTCGTGACAGTCGCGTTTTGAATGCCGACGACGCTGGTATTGAGGAATGGGCACGCCTGCCGATGCGACGATACGTATGCTACGAACCCACTGCTCCATGATGTGTCACGACTAGAGACTGTATCTCATACCTTCCACTGCTGTAACCATGTTCTGTGGCCTTCATCTCATCTATATAGCCTATGTCGCACGCCCCGCACTGTAACGCCCTACTCACCGACTCGTGTAACCCTTTGGACTGTTTGGACTGTAGGACTGACACAGTATACTTACTCACTGTAGCAGCCGTGCACTGTCACGCATGTATATTGTGCAATGCTAGTGGTGCTCAGCCACGATTTGGTACCATATGAAGTTGACCGAACCACCTGGAATCTGCTCCCCCTCGGCGAGATCACGATTAAAACTAGGCGCTCTGAGAATGCCGTTCGGGACTGCAGTGGCGAACGTCCTTCGATGGAGGCATTTAAGTGAATGGACATAACGACAGCCTAGGCCGAGTCCTACGTAACACAGGTTTTCTCTGACGCTACAAATGATCTAGAATGGATTTCTTAGGCGAAATGTTGCCGATCGAGATAGATCCACTCCGTTGTCTGCAGTCTTGTGTAGTAGTGAGCGTCGAGCGATGAGCGCGAGAGGAATACACGATCATGATATACCCTCTATTCCTGGTGGCCTTCCGTACTACTGAACGGCCTCATGTCTAGACCAAGTATCCGAACCCGGTCACACCTGAGAATGTACGGCTGGCAAAACAGTGACCTGAATGAGACCGCTATGATGAGTACATAATAATCTATTCCGATTTGAGAGGACGGATTACCCGTCGAGAACTCCCACTAAGGCAGCAGCTCTCTTGGCTTGTCTTGTGACGATACAACAGTGTCCTTTACCCGCCGTGCAGCGTTGATATGAATACAATTTCGTCTCCATCCTTCAGTTGATAATCGCCCTCGCCCTCGAGCTCCCAGTCTGTGTCATTGACAAGAACGAGAATTCCCGGTCGGCTGGCAGAAGTCAGATTACGCCGACGTTACCATACAGGAAACACGGACGTACACGGTCCCGTTCTCGACAAAGAGTTCCTCTCTCTCTTTGAGAAGATTATCTCTCAGCCAAAGAATCAGGTACGCGACATCTGCGGGACGCCCTTCATCTCCAGTTGCGCCTTCATCGTCCTTCAGGGTTTTCTTTCCGGAGGTGGTGACGCGCTCGGGCACAGAGACTTGGTGTGATCGTTGGTTATCGAACAGCAGTTCGAGACCGCCGCTGAATTCAACTCTGATGGTCACCTTTCCAGACATCTCGATCGAGTGTGTGCGTTGAGCGCGAGGCCAATTGAGCGACTCGGAAGTGGGTGGCCGAAGTAGCGAATCTGAGATCTTACATCTGAGTCTTCTCTTTATGGTAATTCCCGACGCACTGCCCGCACTACCTGCACATTGGACTCTCCTTGAAGGGCTGCGAGGTTTGGATACAATATATATCTTTCGACAAATCATTACAGTTCCCATCTTGTCGGTTGCTCAGACGAATAGTGAGGTTTCTACACTTGCCAAATCAGGCATCGCGGTACCTCGGTGACATCATCTCGCGCCGCGTCTTGCACTCGGCCACTTCTCGTCTGAGGCGCGTACAGGATGCACGAATTGCTTGTCTCCAGCGTCCACCACAGCCAGCTATTTCCTCGAAGGCTTTTTTTCGACGCCTTTCTCTCAACTACGCGTGAAGTCAAGTTGAACCTCTCATTGCTCAGGCTGGTGTTGCCCCGGTCGCCATGATGGAAAACCTTCCGATTGATACCTCTCATCCGGCTGTGAGAGACTACCTCGCACTTATAAGGTGATTATACAGCTTCCAGCTCTAATTGGACTACTGCTGACATAGTCTCGTGAAAACCACATTAGGCTGCAGGTCCTCACGCCGCTCTCGCTACTCATCAACATCGCGACTGTTATCGTGTGCACGGCGGTATTGACGCCCGGGTTGAGTGAGTCCACATTCCAGTGGCTCTTGTCTTTCATGAGAGCTCATATATGCGCCCTTCTTTCCCCAGGCGAGATATCCAAACTATACCCAGCGACGATCGCTCCGAACTCATATCTCATCTCCATATACGTCACGTTCGTCTACCTGGGCCAATTGGGGTACTGTGTGCTACTCGTTTTGGCACGAAGGCCTGAAACCAAGGTAGGCTGAGCAGTCTTCGTGCGACCATTGTTTGACAGACCACGACTTAGGCAGCACTTGTGAAGGGCGTGGGGATGCCACTTGTCATTGCTAACTGGGTAATGGCTGGGTGGGCAATCGCATGGGTATGTCTGATGTTTGCGATTCAGAAAGCCGATTCACGCGCATATATCACGGCAGGTTCTACAAGCCTTCCTTGTCGCGACAGTCGCTCAAGGCATCTTGCTTGTGCTGCTGCTGTATGCTAACCTTGTTCTTCTCGTATACCATCGCCCCACGCGCTCACGGTAAGCGGATCCACCCAAATTCCAGGATGAATCCTCACTTCCTCGGTCAGCCCGCTTGACGTGCTCTTCATCCATGCTCCTGTGCGTGCATTCATGATCTGGCCATTCATGATCATGTTCCCGTACAATCTCTTGTGAGCGTCCCTATATGCGGCCAAAATTAGCATTCCCGGCTCAGCCTGTATGTAGCGTCACTCTTGGGTGGACATTCTCCCCGGGGGAGCCGCAACACTACGCCCGACACCAATGGGCCGGATTCGCTATCATGCTTGGCGTGAACATCGTTGGTACGTTGACCCACGCGCTGCTTAGCCCGGACCTGTTGCTCATCACCCACTCCCCTTGTAGGGCTGCTTGTTATCATCCTCAGGCGCGATATCGTCTGGTGCATCTCTGCGGCGTGGATGTGCGCGTCGGTCTGGAGCCGCCAGCCGAAGCCCATGCCAGTCTGGGTGCGTCCACCTATGCCATTCAGATAGCCATGGGCTAACGTGTGATCGCTAGCTGACTTGTGTGCTCTTCACGATTGCCCACCCACTCGCGCTGGTCGCCTCGTGGTTATGGATGCGCCTCCGGGGTCACCGAGAGGGCCTGATCGCGCTCCCTCCGGACGAAGACGCCGCGCCACCAAGAGACGGCGCTGGGAACGAAGCGCAAGGACAAGGAAGGCAGGGCGGTCCGCGGGAGGTGGATGCCGAGGCACTATGGGGGTGAACGGTGACTGATGGTATGAGAAGTGAAGCCGTGAAATGCTCTGTTGACTTGACTTGTACGCTCGCGGGTAGCCTTGCATCGGTCCGGGAGAGGCGGGGATAGCGTTGATCGTTGATCAAGCCTTCCTCACATCGGAGTGCTGAAGATGTGTAGCATATAATCATACGGGGAGCAGGATTGCATGAACCTATTCTTCCTTTCTGACACATTCAGTGACAGCCCTGGAGTACGCGGGCTACTCACAGTATATACCCATGTTGCAAGGGGGTCATCGGATGTCTGGGCTCATGAATGAGAACGTAGCAGGTCCTCGGCTCTGCGCTTCCTGAGCAACCTGAATCTGGGATATTGCGGAAATTGATAAACATCGTTCGAGCGCCAGTATAAATTGTGTCCAGTGCGGATACGACGTCCTCTAACTGGTGCCTCAGGCAAACAAGGTTATGCTTTCCTGAGAACATCCGTTCTGTTACCGACCCGGTGAGATGAACTAGTCAATGCGATCCTTTCAGGGAGCGTAAAGCAATGCTTGTACAAGATTCGAGGGTGAAGGAGGTGCGCAGAAGTCACGAATGATTGACAGAGGATGGCGCAGATAGTCTCGCCACCATCCATCCACACCACCCGCGCCGCCCAGGGCATACGCGCCGATCGCAAGCGTGGCGACGGTCATCGTCTAGAATAAGACACAAGCGCACATACAGTATGTCGTCTTCTGTGCTTCGCCCTGCCGCATCTTCACGAAGGACATGATGAGGGCTACCACTGTCGCGGCGGTGGAGGGTCGCGTCAGCACAAGAGGGGAATGAGAAGGCGAGAAGACGCACCAATTGGCACTAGTGGACTCTCCTTGAGCTTTCTGTTCCATGCTTCCGTGCTGACGAAGCCCATGGTTTGCTACTCATCGTGATGGACGAGAGGAAGAAGAGCATTCGATGTGCGGGAGACGTCACATGCTGACTCTGTGCCACCGAGCTCGCGGGATGTGGCAGCCACAGATCTGAGATCGATCGCATCAGGTGACAAACCGTTACCATCCCCTACTGTACCACGTTTCCGTCCAAACGGGTACCCACCCGAATTTTTTGTGCCTTGCGTTCGAACATATTCACCTCAAGGAGCGCAGCTTTCACTCAGAAATGATCTATCCGATGGTCCTTCCTGGTGCTACCGTCGATCATGGACCTTCGGAGAAAGGTGTCGATAACTAATCGCCCAAGTGCTTTTCCGCATTTCGGATTCAAGACCCGGTGGGTCAGAGAGGCGCGACGGAAGTCGCCCCAAGCGATAGTTCCATAGCTATAATGTTGCCACATGCGAGGGCAACTGTACGATATGTGTCCCTACGACTGCATCTGCGCTGGTAGGATCTGATTAGATTTGTTCTCCGCAGGTTGCATGACTTATGTGATTGAGTAGGGTACGCCCAATCGCGGTGAATATTAGGGTCATTTTAATTGTTGTCATGGACACGTAGTGCGCCATTGAAACTGGTGCAGTCGTCGTCAGCTAAAATAACGAAGTAGTACGCCAAATACAAGTGCGTTAGCCGATACTTCCCGACTCGGGGGCTACTGCAAGACGGTGCGTGGTCTAGCTATTTTCCCGACACGAATTGCCAAGAGGTTCCACGGCATCGAACCCTGAGGCGGGCCGGTAGCATGCCACACGCTGTGGCTTGTGGCGGCGCTAGACGCCGCCACATGTGCCCGAGTACTTAAACCCCTACCACTCCTGGGTCTCTCGTAACAACCTCCAGCATCCCTCCTATTCTTCGTGTCTCACTTCCATACGCGACATGCGCCTCTACGTTCGATTTCCGATTCCGCCCAGCCGTATCGAAACACTCACTGCATCTGCCGGACCCCCATGCAAGAGGAGTTTGGTCTACCGAGTGCTTTTTGACGAAGACATTCTGTATATGATCGCTCGTGAAATCTATGAACGTGTCGATGGACGTGGCGCTGGACGCGTCGCTTTGGCCCGCCTTGCCCGGACCGCGCGCGGATTCAACCTTGTCGCGACCCGCGTTCTCTGGGAGCGCATGGATTCCGTTGCTCCTCTACTGAAGACGATTCCCGGCCTTTCATGGGTGCCGATCAAGAGAAAGTTTTGGGTGCAATGGGTAGGCTTTATGAATCGTCTCGGGTATAGCATTTACACTTAGTGTATCTGGTCACACAGGGTGTACAATCGCGACCGTCGGATGAGCGGGCTTACGATCTCGAGGCGTTCAAGCGCTACTCGGCCTGCATCAAGGAACTGAAATGGATTGAAGGGGGGATAACCAAGAAAACCCTGTCCTTTTTCGTGAAAGTGCTCGCACGAGAGTTGGGCAGGCCTTGGCTACCCGCGCTCCGCAAGTTTGAGGATTATTCGACCAGTCAGCCCGCGCCACTGAGTGTATTCTGCACGCACACACTTGCGATCGTCCACGTTTCCCCGACGCCAAGGAAGGAGCCCTGGGTCGCGGAAACGCTCGACTACGTCTCTACTCGGTGTCTCGCCCTCAAGGAGCTCTGCCTCTGGGATCCTACTGACTTAACTCTAGACGCCTCGCCACCTACCCCGACTGAAGCCCTTCAGTATGCACTCACCCTCAAGAAGTCACTCGCAAGTCTGGTGAGACACGGCCTCACGAACCTGCGCGTATTGCACGTACGCATCGATACGTTCAGCGACGACCTCGCCACGTTAGCTATCCTGCCCCATCTGACGGAGCTGAATATGTGCATGAGGCTCACTGCTGCACCGCCAAAGCCCCAAGACTGGTACGGAAGTGCCCTACCGGCCTGCTCCTTTCCCAGTCTCCGCCGCCTGCAGGTGGATTTTGGCCATAACACAGTGGCTCCGTGGCACAGCACGCTCATAGAGAGCATAGCGTCGACAGAATTGACGGATCTACGTCTGTACTTTGGTATATCGACACTACCGGGAGGGCGGCACGAACAAGAGCGGGAGCTCCTCTGTGTCATCGCGCAGAGTGCATTTCACCGCGCGCTCAAGTGCTTGCACTTCAACGTGGGACACTACTTGCATGGCACGGACGCTGATCCCTTCGCACCCTTCACCATGCACACCCTGTCTCCCATCCTGCAACTACCAAACCTAGCGGAGCTTTACATCGAGGTTCCCAGTGCCGATCTAACGGAAGGAGATCTGTCCGCCATGGCGACCGCTTGGCCGCGCCTCCGTGACATTCAAGTTCACCAAACCGCCTTCAGGAGTGCGCGCCTGCTTGACATGGAGTGGATACAAGCCTTCGCTCTTCAGTGCCGAGGCCTGCATACGATTGGGTTCACCGTACGTGCTGCCGACAACATCTCGCCGAGGGCGTCCGTTCTCCTGGACCAGGTCGTGCCTGTGACTTCGGTTCGGGATAATCAGTGCCGCGTCGGAATCGATCTGGATTGCCGTCTCGTCCGTTTGTTTGGATGGGCCTATATGGCAGCGTTGTTTCCTTATGCCAGACAAAACCGCTTTATGTTTCGCATATTTGTCTTGCCCCCTCGTAGCCCACAGTGATCGACCGAATGCGCTGAGTCCTATGCACAGTGTATCTGTAATTCTACAATGACTCAGTAGTTCCATGCTATGTGACGCGATCCTCGTTGTGGTACTGTGCATGCAATCTAGAGGCTTCATGAACCTCTTTGAAATCATTTGTGCTCGGAGCCTTGCGCTAGTTGACTGAATTGCCGAAGCAATAGATTATAGCACTGTAATTCTGGGTGTCCAGTAGTGTTGTGTGTACGCTGATTTCAATCGTCATTCTGGGTCGAATACACCTGATGTAAAGTCTGTTCTGACCGGGCCCGTTCGTGGGGACGGCCCTCTGCTGCGTGACTGAGCAGCTCCTTCGTAGATAGGCGATAGTTTGCTCCATGACCAACAGCGCCAATCAGTGTCCGCATCGTATGCCAGCACTCTGCTCAGCTCTCTAGCAGATATACGCCGCTGTCGTTTGCGGAGGTTGGGCGAGATTTACTCACTGTCGGTTGCCTTCAGGAATCCGCGCATATAGTGCGCAGACTGCGCTCTGCATATGCCCCATGGTGGTAGTCACCTCGAGACGCAGCTCCGGAATTTCTAGCGAGGCTCAGTCAACGCTATCCCGCGCGACTACATCATCTCTACAGTCGATTCATGATAAGAGAAAGTCATCGTATCTTGAGGTCTCCAATCTCACGATGCGTTCCTGGCGCAGACCACATCCAAACTGCTCTTCTCCCGAGCAACGCCCGAGTTTGGGACTTCTAGTGCTTCGCCTCACCGCTCGGCGCGCCGATCTCCACGGAAGGCATATATCATCTCTGCGCACCCTCTACCGTGTTCCGCTGCCAAACATGCCGAACCACCTACCCGGCTTCGCCTTCATCTCGCCCTCCTGCCTCTCTGCCTCCTCCGCCGCAGCGAGGCGATCCCAGAACGCTGCACGCTCTTGCGCCGCTTTCGCGAGGACAGCCTCATTCTCGTCCCGAGCACGCGCTTCCTTCTGTTGCTTAGTTTGCCCGAGGGCATATGCGCCGATCGCAAGCGCGGCGACGGTCGTCGCCTGGAATACGACACGAGCGCGCATCCAGTAGTTCATCTTCTGTGATTCGCCCTGCCGCATCTTCACGAAGGACATGACGAGGGCTCCCACTGTCGCGGCGGTGCCTGCGAAGGTCACATTAGCACGAGAGGGAGACGAGAAGGCGCGAGGACGCACCAATTGGCACCAGTGGGTTCTCCTTGAACTTGCGCTTGAACTTCCCGCTCCATGTCTCTGTGCTGATGAAGCCCTTATCTGTCTCTACGCCGTACGGCGTCGGCTTCAGCAGGGGTTCGCTGCTCATGGTGATGGACGGGAGGAAGGATGTAATTCGGAATGCGGGCGGCGCAGGAAGAGACGTCACACGCTAATAACGTTCGGAGAGCGTGGAGCGTGAGGGCGGCCACTGGAGGTGCTTTGCTTCCGCGCCGAGTGATTGCGCAGCGTTATGGTCGTGCACGATTGCAAGCGAGGTGAGAAGGATGCGGCCGACGACTCGGAGGCTCAAGCGACGGCGGCATGCTCGACGTCCGTCCCGAGGCAGAATCGGGCAGCCACAGATCTGAGATCAATTGCCTCACGTGGCCTATATTCTTGTCTATGCAACCCCTTGGTCGGACAGTGTACAACATCGATTTTATCAAGTAGAGGTGCAAGGCTGAGGCTCGCAGATGTGTGAGCGGCTGTTGAGGAGAATGAGCGTCATGCAGCTTGATATACTGTAGGGCACCTCAGGTCCAATGCTGTAGGCGCACTCTCTGCCGCATATTACTTTGCTTATGATCGCTACTGTGGTCCGTGGACCTTGGCTATCATGTGCCAGTGTTCTCACGTCCAACCGCTCGCAACGGGAGCTAGGTTTCTTGCCAGTGAGCTGATGCAGGCGATCTCTCACAGACGACCGCATCGCCAACGTGCCACCGGATCCTCTCCTTAGATACCTTGTATCATTCCATTTTCTTTTGCACACAATGATTTCAAACGAAATGGGTTCAAATCGAAAGGCATAGTCAATGTAAGAACTCAGCTTCGTTCACATCTTGGGCTATGGACTACCCATAGGCCCACCTCGAATGATATTAAAGTATGTGGAATCACCATCATAATCATGGTAGTTTCGATGCATGGGTGGGCTGCAGATATGGCTGAGATGCCGTCTGCCAACAATGACCGAAGTGCCGTATGGCCGCGGCCATAACTTGGCGTTCAGTAGAAAATCCAAATGAAGCAATCAGGCGCTTGTTTGAATCCACGTATCTTCATCCTGGTGCGCGAAACTTGAGTCCATCGTGCCCGAGTAGCTTGGTTGACAACACACACACCACCCTCCTTGGAAAACACTCTCTAGGATTGTGCAAGCGAAACGCAGCAGTTGGACCATTCATGCATCCAGAGCTCTGCCACTTGCGAGATCAGCTTCGTGCGATCTTACGCGACATGGCCGACTATGGACCTACGATCTGCAAACCTCCCGTCATCGACTCTTCTTTCGATCAGAACCATCCGGAAAAAGATGAGATGGCAGATGCCGCTCGACGGGAGTCTGTGCCAGGTCTGCGGTCGTTAAGGGACGCGATGCAGCGCGATTTAGACGTCCTCGAGAAGGTAAGCGACCTCTGACACAAGCATGCCAGCCTCTCCGTTCCGAACCTGACGCATATAACCACCTTCCAGTAGTTTCTTGCAGACGCAGATAGCGCGTACCTCCCTCCACTCTCAACCAATGCCCCCTACCTCATTGCCGTGTGGAATGAGGTACTGCAGACGCCACCGCCGATCGTGTCGATATGGCAGACATTCTACGACGTGGCTCAGCCGAAGCCACCTACACGGGGCTCACGAAAATCTCCTGGGGTCAAGGTAGATGTCGTTGCTGAGAATGGGCACCGATGGATAAGAGTGAACACGTACGTACCTCGGACCCTTACACTTGTCCCATTTCCACCTCTCATCATCAGTGGGGGATTCTATCCAGCGTGAAGAACTCTCGCATGCTGGCTGAATTTCGCGAGCTTGATTCCTATCTTACGGACTCTGACTCCGACGCGGGGTCTACCCATTCCTCGTCATCCAGTCATCGTCCAAGTCTCGCCCCCACTGAGTTCGACAACTCCCTCCTCCGCATGGGCCGCTCACTCGTCGACGCCGCCCGTCAGAATCCTATCCCTGGCACTGGCTCATCTCAACCACCGAGCATAACCCTTCGCCTAACACGGTTGGACCCCTCGCCCACCAATCAGAAGGAACACGATCCTCGTATTCCGCAGACTATTGACATGCTTCGGGAAATGGGGATCGACGTCCAACTAGGGGAGCGTGATGGTGCTCTCCCTCCACGGCCTGCACCGAAGAAGCGCGGTACGCCACGTTTGCAGCCGACGTTAAAGGTGAACTTGGACCTATCGATCCTGATCGCACTCGTGTCGGACATAACGCATTCCCCACTACCTGCATCCGAAGAGGAAGCCGAGGCCCGCTTCGTCCCACCGCCGTCGTATGTAGCGTGGAAACGCGAACGCACGGGGGTGTCCACGGATGCCGAGGGTTCGGTGAAACATTCTCGAGCCCTCGCCAACCAAGCGCTGCAAGAGCGAAGCCGTGGGCTCCTACAGGATATGCATGACCGTCTTGCTGAAGTTACTGGCCAGTCGCCACCTTCGTTCAGCGGTGTTGAATTCTGGACTACCCCGGAGGCGCGCGATCGCTGCCTCCGCATAGTGCTCAGCAAGATCGGCGGAGCCGGAGAGCAGCGGCGAGCACGAGCTCTCTTCGCGAGCGTTGTCGAGCCTTCTATGGACCAAGGGACAGCTGAAGAAACATACTGGCAGGGGTCGAGGTATCCAAAAGGCTTCCTCCCGTTGCTGCCTATCCATGTCTTCGCGTCGGATGAACCTCCCGACACCTTGGAGGCAAGAGATCCCAGCGATCAGTCAGATTTCTTGCATCAATTGATGCATACCTGCAAAGCCATCCTTGCTGAGGGTTGCGCGCCGGCGGCGCCGTCTTCTTTACTCCCATTGTCGTTCGAGGACGGCGACGGAGTGGGAGACACCATTCCTCGCGCCGCCACGATGCGTGCCAACCCTCGTCTGACGGCCCATACGGTCCGCAGCTTGTTATGGGGTGCTGCACAGGGATGGACCACCATGACGGCCAATCGTGCGAGCGTCAAAGCGATCTTGCGCGAGGTCAAAGCTAGGGGACGAGCGGCAAGCGTCGGTGTAGATCCCCCGAGTGGCGAAGCGCCCTCCGACGACTCGACCAGTGGCGTGGACAAGGCGGCGATATGGGTCGTCGACCCGAGGAGTCTTGCGGAAGGGATGAGGTCGGACTTGCCGTCGACAGACGGTGCGTAGCGCATAGCTTGTGCCATAGATGTTGGATGTTAGATGTCTACTGAGCAAGCAACACGCCCATTGTTTGTACCACCCCATAACCAAATGAAACAGCGGAAGAAATATAACAAGTGTTTAACGGTGACACTGGCATGACTAGGTAAGCCCAGTCCCGTCAGCGTGTACGAACTGGAGGTCGGAGATGAGAGCTTGCGGACGCGCTCAGAGGTAGGCACCTACCTAGCTATCTGCTGCTTTGCGCGTGCTCATGGCATCGGCTGCTTGCCTTCTCTTGCCAGACGGACATGCGTGAGTCTGATACGCCGCATGTGTAGACTCTTAGTCACCCCAGAGGCGGCGCTTTGACCCGCTCTTTGTGCCTATGCGGACAAAAGGCCTATGGTAGAGGTGCCCTAGCAACAGGTATTTGTGCCATAGACTTGGCACATAAATAATCCGGTCAGTGCCCACAGGGCTTGACCCAGGATGTCCCTTTATCCGGTCCCCGAGATGCCTGGATTGTAATCCCATTGACGCATATGGCCACAATGGTACTGATGAGGCTATAGTCCGACCACGTGCGGGTCTCTGGTGGCCACTCCGCGAGCTCATGGGTGCCACGCTCCCCTCGTATTTGTCCGCGGTGCCTCATAACGATCGCGGAATCAAAGCCACTACAGCCACGGAAGCATTCTGTGGCTTACCCACGGCGTCAAGCAGCAGTATAAAACCCCTGAAGCGCCTTACGTCCGACCCCTATACCCTCCCTTTCAAATATGTCGCTGCCTCCGCTTTTTTGGAGTAAAGACTGCAACGCCTCGGTGAGCCCGACCGCTGCACCTTCCCTCGGGCAGTGCTGACCGTCGTGCTTTTTATGACAGCCGGATGCGCCGCCCCCTAGGCCTCGGGGCTCTGCTTGTCACGAATGCCTCGGAGTCCAGGAACTATTCGAGATCATCCTCCACGAAGCCTATCGCGAAGGCAGCGGCAAAGGGACTCTAGCTAACATCGCTTCCACCAGTAAGGCGTTCTATCCTGGGGCAATCGCGGTTTTGTGGCAGGAGATGGATGGCTTGGATCCCCTTGTGAAACTCATTCCTGAAGATGACTGGGACTACGTACGAACGCAGAGTGACACCACAAGTGTGCGTCGCACTGAGCGTCTCACCGTGGCCCAGCTAACCTTGTCTTCACAGGCCTGGAGCTACGTTCTCCATCGACGAGCCTCTTCCTTGGGACGCATCGAATGGTACGGACGGCATGTCAAGAGTGTCTCATGGTGTTCGGAAGAGGATTCGGAATTGTCCAGAGCTTCGGCAGTTGAGCTCTTGATGCACCTACCTGACCATATTCAACTCCTGCCGAATGTGCGCTCCTTCACTTGGACTGAGCGCAGGCTACCCGCAAGCCCGAGCAATCTCAACTCGAAGTTGTTCGCTAACTCGGGACTCCAGTCTCTCACATTGACCATGGACCTCGCCGAGGTGCACCCTTTGGCCGACATCCTGGACGTCGTCAAGATTCAATGCCCTCGCCTTGCGACCCTGCAGCTAGTAGGCGACGGGATTGCGCCGCTAGATGTGGCTGCAAGCGCTGCTCTCGCGGACCTCGTCCGCTCCACCAATCTCATTCACTTCACGTGCACCTGCCCTCTGTTCGACGAAGTGCTGGTTGCCGTCGCCCGGTCGATCTCCCTCAAGTACGTCGCCATTAGAATAGCCTGGTACACACTTGACAGCATAGTCGTACGTATGCTCCCATCGCGGTGCTTCCCTTCTGTTCAGGATCTCGAGCTGCAGCTCGAGATCCTCGACACGTCATCCCTGGTGTTGCTCAAGCGGCTTACCTCGGACAAAGTCGCGAACCTCGCCTTGCACGTCATGTCAGAGGACAACGACGATGACTTGCTCATGGAGCACCTGGACGTCATCGCAAAGGCACCCTTTGCATCGACTCTCCGAAAAATAGAACTCCATGCCTGGCGAACCGGGACCCAAAGTGACGAAGACGACTCGAATCCTTGTACCGTTACCCTGAACACCCTGCGTCCACTTCTCGCTCTGAAGCAACTCACGCACTTCATCGTGCACGCCAGAAACTTCTCACTTACGTCGCAAGACGTCCGGACGATTGCCTCCTCTCTCCCCAATCTCGACACTCTCGAACTGATGCCGTCGCTTGTCTTGGGCACGGAGCCACCAGCCGAAGCGCTTTTGCATCTGGCAGAGTTATGTTCGCACCTGACCCTCGTCGCTCTGCCGATTACCACAGCCTTTGGCGTTCCGAGGATGGAACAAGGGTGGAAGTCGAAGTCACCCGTGACCATGTATACGATCGTTACTTCGCAAGACATCTCCGGCGACCCTCAAATTTCGTCATACATCTCCGCGCTATTCCCTGCGAGCCCCATCGAGGATATGTACACAAGAGTAGACCCCTTCGATGAATTCGAGGGGTCGCACACCGCGCCCAGTGCCCAACTCTGGGCGTAGAGCATTGTACGGTTCGTTTCCTCTCCTGGTAGTTCATTATTTTCTTTTCATCCTGGTGGTCCTTATACCCTTCCTATGAGTTGCTCTACTGGAGCTGGGCCTTGACCTCTACGTATACCTGAGTTATAGATATCATTAACGTCCCCATGTGCTCGTGGACGGATCGGATTACATGTTGCATTTTTGCTATGTTCAGGTTGTATGGCTACGTTGTCTTGTATGCATCTCCACTTCGTTTCCTAGTTCTATTCCACCGTGCGGCCTCCATGGATGACTCAACACAACGTACCGCTTTCAGACGCATTCGTTCAGATTCCATGCGGTGCCGGTAAGTCCACGACTACCAATATGCGCCGCATCAACCTGTTTGCTTTCTCCATTCAATGTCGCAGGGAGCCGCGCCCTGTGTAGACGTGTGCGTCGCTCTGATCAATCGCATCCCAAGAGTTTCATATGTGTTTACTGGTACATGCATTGTTTCCCTCACTTGTGAGACAGAGTAGGGAAAGCAGGAGCCCAACTTCGGATGTCTACACTTCGACTCACGACGAGCTGAAGATCTGCTCCGCGCTATGACATACGGGACGTTATTGACCCGTTCGGCGATGATGAAGTACACACTCACGCGAAGACCCACAATGCCTGCGGGTTCATGTATGTCTCGGTGGTGTAGGGGAAGCGCACTGGTCATCCAATTCGGGAGTCAGCGCATGAGCCGTAGGATGCGTCCAGGTGCTTACGCTGTGGCAGATCGGAATAATATGCTGAAGACGCATCATGAGCGCTCGTAAAGACCAGTTTTTTGTACAAAACCTACCAATGGGTGTTTCTTCGTCTTTCCAGCTATAGGCTATACACGATGGTTAGTGACAAGCTTAAGTGAGAGCAGGATTTCGGTGACCTACCAGTCCTCCAATTATGGCTGTAGCGATTACGTAGTGCTCAGGAGTAAACGAGATGATCCAGATCGTATGACTCACCGGAAATCAGCATTCACGAGCCTTAGCGAGCGACATCAGCAGCGCACGACGACACACTCATGGAAAGACTCACAGATCAGGAGGCGCCAATGGATCCTGAGAGACGAATGTCAGGAGCATATCCATCACAGAAAAGGGGCAGCGTACATCCTGCAGACCGGCAGTCTTGATCTCTGAGTCGATGTCTGCCCATTCGAGAACCTGTTCTCCAGCCATACCCTTGAATTGCATCGTTTCGTTTGGCTTTCCGCCGAAGATAGCGACCGTCGTATTGTGTCGCTCGTACATCAGCGTGCTGAACTGTGCACACGTCGACGCGCAGTCGCCATTACCCACTGGGATGCCGCAGTACTATGTCAGCGTGAATCGAGATGTGAACTATTGTGCCCACCAATGGCAACCTTGGAGAGGTCGAAGGGAGGATCTGCAGGGATTGTGACATTGAAGGGTGTGCAGATGTCCTAGCGGATTCCGACATCTTCAGCTAGCGCATTGTGTCGATTGAGCAGCACTTACATAGAAGCGTTGCGATTCGTTGTATTGCACCCCGTTGATAGTCCGTGTCACATACGGGTCGAAGTAGTTATACGAATTCGACATCGCGGTGTCATTACCGGGGAACGCCCCTGAGCTTTAGTTAGCAAATGCAATGACGAGGACCACGCGTACACACAGTTCTCAGGGGGGTAGAATGCATAGGTATCGTTGACGCCTTGAGCAATGTCGGCCGCGAGAATCTTTTGGGCAAGAGGGTTTGCGCGTACAGCGGTCGAGTAACCTCTGATAGAAGATCAAATACCCTGTCATGGACTTTGAAGAAGAGATGATGCTTACGGGAACCCAAAGTTCGCTCCTGCAAGGTAACTGTGTAGGAACTCGCCAAGGCAGACATATCCACCTATAGACACTCAACACAAGAAAGCAAGGCAGGTGTCCTCACCACGTACCACCATTATTCGTCAGATCAATCAGTAGTTGCGTCACCCCCGCGTCTTGGAACGATGAGACTACCTCCGCGACCTGTGATTGGAAGCCATAATAGTCCTCAGGGTCGAAAGAGCCGACGAACATCTGCAGAGGATACACGATCTCAGCCTTATGAATAATGGCATACAAAGATACGTACCACACCAGTCTTCTTGTCAGGGAGCACGTAGCTCCAGAGAATATCGCCACCCGCAACCGAAGTCAGGTTGGGGTAGAATTGGGATGGGAGCCCTACACCGAGCGAATTTCGCGCTGCGAGTGCTGCGCGAGGCTGGCGAGTCGCATGGGACTTGCCACTTGCTACAGCGGCGCCCTGCGTTAAGTAGTCCACGCCGTTTGTTTCGTTATTCGCGGCACAATTGTTCGCCCAACTGAGCCAAAGGATCAGCATGCCTAAACCTGTGGTTGTCAACATATGTGCGTACTAGGAGGAGGCATCCGTGAAGTCGGCGCCGGCGAAAGCAGCGAGATACGGAACAACGACCGTTTCGGGTTCCGTCGCATTGACGAGGATGACCTCCATTGTCAGCGTATCGAGGTCAGGGAACGATGGTCCCGCGAGGTCACCGAAGCGCTGCGAGTAGTTGCCGTTGGAGATCCGATAGCTCGACCAGACGCTGTTCACGCGTACGCCGTGGTCGAGATAGTTGCCCGTGACGGTGTCGGCAATGTAGTCCACGTAGGAATACGCGGGCATGCCCTCGATGCTCACTACACGCGCGCCTGCCAGCCTAGCCCAGTCAAACCCAATCGAGTCGAAGTAGCCCGTGTAGTCGCTGCCGAGGAGGGACACAAACTCTACGAGGTCGGGGACGACGTAGACATCCTGCGAACCATCAATCTCAAGGGAGACGACCGGTGCAGGGAGTAAATTCTGGTAGACGTCCCAATAGCAATATGTATACCAGCCGGTGTGACCGTCGTTCAAGCTGTTGGCCAGATTGAAAACGTCCTTGTTGAAGGCATAGTCGGACTTGACGACCACGTGAGTTTACGTGAACGTCAAAAAGATGTAACGCATACCTCATACGTAGAGCTGTTTATCCTCGCCAGCTCCTCACGGATGTTCACAGCAGGTTGTCCAAACTCTGGGACCGGCGCCAGATAGTAGTCTTCGAAGGTGTAAAAATCGAACACCTTCGAGACGACATCGAGCACATTCTGTCGCAGGGTCTCGTTGAATGGGAAGTAGTTCAGACAAGCCCGTGCATCAGCAGGGGCAACGAAGGGCTTCCCGGCGATCTTTGCACAGGGATCTTCCCCACGAGTCTCGTGCGGAGATGCAATTGACCCGATCGGTAGCAAGGATGCAGCACCAAGAGCCGCGAAGCCCGTCGTCGTGACGCGCATTGCCAGAGATCGAGGACCGGCGGCTGCCCGAGTTCCTGCCTAGTGTGTGCAAGAACGACGAGCGAAGAGCGGAGCCCGCGTACTTATACACATGACGACGACCGTGGGACAGAGAACTCTCAGGGACGCTATGTATCGCATCCAGAAACATATTGGGATGTACGTCCACGCGGGTGAGATGTGAGACGTCGAGGTAGACAAGATGCGCCATACCGGGCGACCGCGCTTCGCCCATGGACCTCCGTTCGCCGAGCTGAGACCTCTTAGAGCCTCTGAGGGCGCGAGGGGCCGAGATGGGACCTGTGCGGAGGGCGGACCAGGTATCCAGCCGCGTCCGAGACGTTGATGCTGATCCCTTCTTGTGGGACGCCTGATATAGTGGCCTATCACAAACATGCCGTAGTATTGTGCCCCGATAAGCAGCCTAGAGACGCAAATTGGGTGGCTGTATCAATGTATGTGTCCCGAGCAGCCAAATACGAGCCTGAGAGGGTACATTGTGGTGGTCAATCACGGTAAAGCATGAGGTTACACGGAAGTTGACATCACTCACAAATGCCCCTGCCAGTGGCCGGGTGCGGCCACGTCAACCTTGTGTGAGTGGTACCGGTATTGACAGGTGTAGCAGGGTGCAGCATGCGTTTCCTATAAGCTCAAAGCAAGGACCAGCATGTATCGCGTCTTACTACATTCGTGGTGAGAGGCAAGAGTAATGGCGCTTCGTAGACGCGTGTCGCCAAACTCTATCACCGCATCGACCGGCGAGAGTCTGAACGCACTCCGAGTCGTTGGTCTTTATACGCGTGCGTATCAGGTATGAGAGGTAGTAAAACGTGAATCCATTCCCTAGCTATAGGTGTCGCGATGAGGGCCAGGGTGTCTAGGTAGTGCGGATCGATAGGCTACGATAGCGAGTATTGAGCATGAATCGTGAATTATGTACCCATATAAGGCTCCCGAAGGAACGCCTAATGGGTCTGTTGCATTTCGTAGATGGATTGGCGACCATCTGTCTCCCTGTGACAGGAAGCAGATGGCGCAGCAATGCGGCGGGTAGTTCGGCTGGGTGAGTAGGCAAAGAACTAGCAGATGTTCCAAGTAAGAATAAGGACACAGTCCAAATGCAAGCGTAGTAAACAATGCAGCAGTGCATGGAGAGGAACCGACCGACCATACTGCCCTGATAGTAGTACACATACAAGGATAGATCTAGCGTTCGCATCGTCGCGTCGTGCAATCACACGACCACCACCTCCGACTGCGCTGCCACTACTGGCGGTGCTTGCGTTTCGGCTGGCGTCAACGTGATCGAAGTCGTGTCTAGAGATTTGCGGGGCGTAGGATTACTCGGGGTAGAGGCAACAGAGGCTGCCTGCGTCTTCGTTTCTGCTTCTTCGGTCTTCGAGTCGTCGTCCGGTGCAGTCGTCGTGTCTGTATCGGGAAGAGAAAGTGGCACGTTCTTCGGGGTTGACGGGGACGAGGCATGCGGAGTGTCCTCAGGGAGCGCATCATGATCCTCAGCGTCCTCGTCGCCTGTCACGGTAATCGTGGGACCCTCTGCGTCAGCTGCGGGTGTGGGCGGCACTGACTCGCCTTCTTGAGCAGTGGCGAACGTCATGTACGAGCTGGCCCTTGAGCCAGGACGAGCTGAGCCAGGCGTCGCTGGAGGAGGAGCAACTTTGAACGACGAAGGCGGCGGGCCGAGAGGACGGAGGATCTTCTTGACAGCGTCCGCAGTGAGAGGCTCCGTAGGCTGTGCAGGCGCTGCTTGTGTCGGGAGGTAGGGCGACAAAGTCGGGGGACCCTTAGCCTGAGACTCTTCCGGTGCTGGAACCGCATCGGCAGGCTTGTCCGCCTCCGCGGTCTCCGGCGGCGACGCAGGTGATGACGACCCCTCTTCAGGCTCAGGTGCAGGTGCAGCAGGTGCAGCAATCGCAGGCTCGGCTGTTGGCGGCTGAGGCGACGGCTCGGGACTAGTTGCCGGCGACGATGCGGGCGAGTTGTCCTGCGCAAAGTGCGCGGCTTCCTCCGTGCTTGTCCGAGGAGCGGATGCACCCGCCTCGCCCTCGCCAGTGCCATCCTGCCCGACAACCTCCTCAAAGACAGGTGGAGGCGGAAGGAGGTCTACACGGCTTGAACTCGCAAACGCGATCGCGTCCGGACCATACGGAACGCCGAAGCGTTGGAAGCTGTCAACGCTCGCGAGGAGCTTCATCTGCTCGGGTGTTGGACCTGCACGTGGGTACGTGAGCTCCGTGCGCACGACAGTGTGCGTGAGCGGCGCGGAGATCGAGTGCACAGACAACGTCGACGGCGATGTGAGTGCTGCACCGAGCGCCGAGCCCGACGTGTTCGATCGTGTGCGGAACACTGCAGACAACCCAGAAGTCGAGCCGGAGTGCGACGGCCGGTGTGTGCGGTACGGTGAGCCCGACGAGCCTGGACGCGGCGAGCCTGGCGGCGTCGCCACCGTTGCTCCGCGAGCGCGGCGCCGTGGTATGACGGGTGACGGCGGGGTTGCGGGCAGGGGCTCGCCGTCCGACGACCTGGGCAGCCCTTCAACTTCGCTGGGACTTGGGCGGTTCGGGTTGAAGAGCGAGAGCAGGCGGGGCACGGACAGCCCAGATCCGGCGCCGGAGCCCGACGAGGACTCACCGCGCCCGAAGATGTGCGGTCGGCGAAGCGTGCCGATGCTTCCACGCTGCCCCGACGAGCGGTCGGGCTCAGCGATGCTGTCAGCAGCGGCGACTACGGCAGCGGAAGTAGTGGTAGAGGAGGCCCGTATGCTGTCGCCGTGCCCAGCATCGGTGAGGTCGTCGAACGCAACGCCGGAATCTTGATCGACGCTAACCGACTCTCGGTACGGAGGCGCCGGCCCGCGTTCCCGCTCTGCGTCATGCTGGTCTTCGCTCAGTGCGGGGGAGTCCGTGCTGGTGCCGCCGACGGTATCCATGCTAGGTCGTACACTGATGGTACGCATGGGCACTGCAGTTGGGAACGACGGGTCTGCTGTCCGTGCACGCGTAAGAGGTGTTGCATTTTCGAGCAGTGGCGTCTCGGGCTCAGCGAGGCTCGAGATGCTGTCACGGCGCGAGTCGCGAGTGTCTGGAGTTGCACCCTCCTGTACCGGGGTCAGTAGCGCATTCGCGCTTTCTGAGTTGTAGTCCTCGCCTCCCCTAATCAAATCGTAAGCGCTCAAAGTCATGCGCAGTAGAAGCATTAGTCGCACCGAAAGACGACGACCTCCTGCTCGCCAGGCTCCTTCATGTATAATGGCAGACTCCGCGTTGAACGCGCTGAGGAAGTGCTGTTCGGACGCCTCCGTCGGTTGGTGCGTCCGGTGGTGCCTGCAAGTTGCTCTGCGGTGAACTCGCGAGGTTGTACTCCAGGCACGGTAACTGGCCGAGAACTCCATGCGCGCATGCGACTGAGCAAGGACTGATTTGACGAAGCCTGGCTTGTTGTCGTAGCTGTCCGTGTCGCTGTTCGCGTCGGCGTTGCCGCCGATCGTTTTCGCATGTAGTACGCCACGGCACTTGCGAAGACGAACAGTCCAACGCCAACTATTGGAATCTGGGAATGAAGGTATTAGTAAGTAAGCTTCGTGGGGACACCAGGGGCGCAACGCGATATTAGGGGTGACTATTTCACTAATTCCCTCATTATGAAGACCTGGTGGCAGCTCCACAGCGCTTCAGTAGACGGGCACGACGACAGCTTCCGTGACGATTGAAGACACAGAGAGTAGCAAAAGCCACACTCTGATGGTTGCAAATTGGGGTTGTTATCCACCGTTTGCGATCAGTGAGGCATCGGAGGTGCCTGGTAGGCCCACCGTCGCAGGTAGGCGCGACGCATGTGCTGAGAGGAGCATGGCGTCATCCATGAACATATAGAAAGCTACACCAGAGTGGTGTCGCTGTCCTATATCTCGCAACGCAACTGTTGTACGCAATCAGGGCTGCTACCTGCTGCTTCTGAAGGCTCTGACCCATAGGTGATAACCGCAGCGCCTGCACTCCTCCTGATAATGTGTATATAGATCAGGTCTCCCGCCAATCGTCATTGTGCTGCACCAATCGGCCTTCGTGTGCAGCAAAGGCATCGGTCACATATCAGGTGGACCAGATGCAAACGAGGAGGAAGCTCAGAATGCGCTGCAGCCATTGCAGCGGTCCCATCTATGCTGATGATTCCGGGCTTGCTGCAGCGCCTTCAGAGTGTCCTAGACTATTGCGTTGCGTTACGAAGTCAATTCCATGCACACTTGCTTCTCGGTTATGGCATCTGGATAGAAGGTCGCTCGTAATCTAGGGGATATATTGATGCGGGGCCCTCGAGCGCCTCCTTGCCCAGCCACCAGCCCGTCCACAGTGCCCTGACACAATCATGAAGAGTGAAAGGGGGAACTCACCCATACAGCGACCGCAGCAGGCCCAGCGTCGGCCATGTCTCCTGAACCATCCCTTACGAATACAGTCGGGTTAGCAGTGGGTGCTGCGCATGCCGGAGTCGCCCACACGAGCGAGAGGGCGACCAGGGTTAGCTTGACTGTGTGACAGCGCTCGCAACACGGGCCAGAGCGCACAACGGACGAGGAGGACATGTTGGACGGGCGAGAGGAGCGACCAGCCTGCTGAGCTGTCCAGGCTGGGCTGAGGTGATTGCGGTGAGAAGACGTGAGATCCAGTGGCAGGGCGGTATCGGGCTGCTGCAGATAGGGAGAAGTAGACGTTTCGGGGTCGTTCAGAAGTGAAAGCAAAGGGAGGAGAATGTAGAAGGAATATGGGTAGGCTGTAACTTGCCCCCAGATTCGGGATGAGAAGGGGAAGATGGTCGCGGTCTGTCGGCGCCCCGCCTTATGAGAGTAACCGGCGGAGGCAAAGCAGGCGCTCGGTGGAGATGCCCCTACATTTCGTTGAAACTTGGCACCCGAAATATTCCAACACGCTCCTGCCTCCTCAACAGCATAAAGAATAAATGAAGCTCAATATTGCTCCTGCCCGAGTCTCTGCGAATGCGCGAGGAATAGCTGAATGTGCGTTCGAACTTCGTGGTCAGGATGGCCAAGGCCGCGCCACCGATTCGGCGCGCCCGAGTCGGCACTGTTGGCCCCAGGTACGGACCGTACGGTCAGCTCGCGTTTGTCAACGTTAACAGGCTCGTCTGTGTAGTACACTCAGAATCGTGAGATTGAATGCTGTGCCAGTTTTGCAAACAGAGACTTGTACTCATGTCGCGCAATGCCACTAGGTCGGGTACTACGACCACAGCATGTATGATAACGATGTAGCACTCGCAGCACCATGCTGAAGTTACTGACACTACTGAGAGCGAGATTACTTACACGAACACACAGTTGACACGACGAGCACTCTTGCAGAGTCAATTGTCAACTCTCAGAATGTGTAGGTGACGAACGTTACTGGTCAATTAGTGGGAGGCTTGATCTTGAGACCTTGAGGCCCGGGAGAGCCGACTTGTCCGGACGGCCATAGACCCCGTTCCTGCGATACTTGTCCGAATGAAGAGCACGCACCCCTACCGATTGTCAGGCGCTCCATGTCGAACCTCGAGATGGTTCTAGGAAGCGGTTGCGCTGAGCCTCAGGAGATGTTCCCATTGACCTGAACGCTAGGCTTAACGACTAATCTGGTCTGAGCACTACATGGTGCATGACCATGAACCACGTTACGTAGATCCCGACCCGGACCTAAGTGCACAGCTTGGGGCCAAGCATGTCTTTTCGAACAGCGCGCGACATCGACGCCCGCCTGGATTAGAGTGCGCGGCAAACTGTGCGTACACCCGAGACTGGCAGGGGCATTAGATGTTTCGATCAGGAGATTCACGCGGCACTTGTTTGCATCGCTTGGTAATTATACTGTACAAGCTCGTCGAACTTCACGAGTGTCCCACCGAATATATCTAGAGAACTACAGTAACGTACGTCAGGAGCACGCCGTTGGCAAAGAAGTGAAACAACCTTACCTTCCGAAAGTGAGATCCACTCGGCCCCCCGAGAGGCGGTCAACGGTGCGCAAGTCATCGATGCCTGCGAATGCTCAGAAGCCGATAGCGAACACATGGAACGGACTTACTCTTCGCCCCTCCAGCATATGTGGTAGGTATTGTGGTCCATTTGCCTAATCCTGGCGAGGGGTTAGGTTTCATATTGGTACTCGGGGTGCACCGTGAACGTACGGGCTACAAGCTCCTCATCGATACCCTGGCAGAGTCCTTCCACGTCCGCTGCGTGGATCAGGAATTCGCTGTGCAGTTGGTTTTGAGCCAGTCACAAGAGCATCACACACAAGGGAAGCGTTACCTGCAGTACTGCGATAGTACGGCCAGTGATTCTAGAGGTCAACATGAGCACGATTTGCCACCCAGCCCGATATGACACCCACCTTCATTGACCTCCATATCTGTGATTGTCTGCCATTTGTTCATGGCAACGAACCACTTGTCCTCTCTACGGCGGCAGCTGTAGGGTACTGTTTGATCGGTGTTCCGTTCGGGACACGACAGGGCCGTACCTGACATCGACAACGAGTCTGTCCTTTCCGACAAGTGAAGATATGCGCTGCAGCCGTTCGAGAGAGAACCGCGTATCGGGGAACAGATATGAGGTTACGATGACCTGGAGGGAGGGAAGTCAATCGTGGTGGACACAGCGTGGTCGTTGTCGGAGGACCTTGCTCGCGCCTGCCTGAAGCCATTCACGGCAGTTGTTATCTGTAATGCCTCCGCCGACCTGCAAATGGCCTGGCGGTGAGGTGGTCAGCTGGCCGTCTGCGCAAGACGCAGCGGGACGTACCTTCCCATGCTCGTAGTGCTTCCCTGGCGGCGTCATCGTTCCGGGGCCCAAGCTTGATGATGTGGCCGCCCTCGAGGCCATGCTGCTTGTATAGGTCGGCGTAATAGACAGGAGGGTGACTGTGTCCGTCAGGGTCTCTCGTAAACAGGGACGAGTGCGATCAGGTCGTGGTGTAAACGCGCCTGGCGATGAAGTTGGTGCGTAGTGTGCTTGCATCGGTATCTGAGAGCGTGCCCCCGACGATCTGCTTAACTTGACCGTCGTGAAGGTCGATGCACGGCCGGAAGAGCGATTTTCTGTGAGAGGCAGGCATCTCGACTCGGGGAGCCGAAGCAAGGATGGCGGCCGAGACGCAGCCACCGAAGTTGACTCACGCCCACGACCTGCTCGACCACATCATCTTCGTCCTCGGCCCTCATCTGCGTACTTCGACACCCACATCCATCACGGTCGATCGGCAAATCGTCGCGGTGCAGGACATAAGCGTGCGGAGGGCTGTGGAGTAAGGAGCGGGTTGCTCATGGGGGCTTCTATGCTGATGGGGCGATTTGGGGGTTTCTGGGGCGTAGTGCTGGCGAGGAATATACATTTCCAACTGCGTGAGCAAAGTAGATTTCACTTTTCGAGACGGAAGTTGAGAATGAGGAGCCTTCCCGCGTGAGCGAGCAATATGGTCTTTGAGAAAAATCGCCGCTGTGGGCGAGAAATGGTCGCCAGCGCGGCGCCGGTTCTTCGCTTTTGACCACCATCTCCTCACCGCCTCTCTCCCTCTCCTCACCATCATCGAGCCAACCCTGGCTGTAGATGTCAGGGAAGGCTCCCCCACGCGCGCCGCGCGCGTTGCTCAACTCGTTTCCTGCGCCTGCGGCCCCTTCTTCCTCGGCCACGGCCACGAGCGGCACGTCCAGGTTAGGAGCAACACCACCCACTGGACCGCGTAGTTTGCTATCGGGAGTGAATGGGCATTACGGACAAGCTGCAGGCCGAGGAGTTGGACGCGGTAAGCCTTACGTGAACGGCCATGGCGCGATCCCCACAGGGCCTGCAGCGGTCTCACCGCCGACGGGCCCCAGGAACCTCTCGAAGGGTAAGCAGGTCGAGGTTCAAGTTAGCCACGCTACCACTGGCTCTGTGTCCGAACCACCCACACCATCGCCTGCGACGACGACAAGCACTCCACGCGGTCTACCTTATGCGAATGTGCCCCAGGCCAACGGCGCCGGACCCAGCAAACTCAACGGCGAGACTGTAGGGTTGAACAACAACAGATCACAACCCGTGTCTTTTCGTTTGCTTCCATTGCCTCCGCAACCAACAACAGAACCTCCCCCTCCCCCTCCACCTACGATAGACCCGCCGCCACCACCACCACCGAGCTCACCACCTCCCCCGCCTCCTCCGCCCCCAGGGTCAGATCCTCCGCCTCCCCCATCCACCGAACCCCCTCCTCCTCCATCCAATGATCCTCCGCCACCACCTTCGTCAGAGCCTCCACCTCCACCGCCGTCTGAGCCCCCGCCGCCTCCGCCCCCAGCATTGCCCGCTCCTCTGCCGCCATCATCACCGCCTCCACCACCAGCGTCAGAACCGCCCCCGCCACCTCCTACTGTTTCCTTGCGGTTACCACCGACTGCCCCCCGAAGCCATGTCACACACTCTCCAGTAGAATTGACTCAGCGACTTCCGCCTACAGGACCTCGAGCGCACGCCACACCGACTATACCTCCTCCACCTGCACCTGCACCACCACAATCCCCGCCGCCGCCTCCAGTGGAACCAAAGCTCTATTCTCTGCCACCACCACCCCCATGGCCCCCGGCTCGTTCGGAATACCCGCCAGGCAGAGACTACAAGGTGCTCTTTGACCACGTGGCTGACAAGGACCGTGATGGCCAAATCCGGCTATTGGCGGACAAGCTGCGTGAATTGGGGATGGACGCTGGAGAGGAGCCAAGAGTGAAGGGGAAGGGGAAGGGTAGGGAGATCGTGATCCGTTATGCAGGAGAGACTATTGAGGGGGAGCACCCTGCGGTGTTGAGGGACCCGAGGAAGGAGGCTAAAGTGAGACGGAAGGAGACGATGAGGCCAGTGCGAGTGGAGTTGGTCCCTGTGAAGTACGAGGTACGTGATTGCGTTGTGGATGGCCACTTCACGCATGCTGATACGGCGGGTAGCACGACGCGAATTCTACGGGCCCTCCGCTACCGACTGCGGTCTTGGTTCTAAACCTCTCTCCACTCACCCCGAACTCCCACATTCGTCGATGCTTCTCTATTCATGGTACGATCACGTCCTTCGAACCTCAGATTGACAAGACGACGGGAGCTGCTCTTGGGATCGTATTCATCAAGTACAGCTCTCACGAGGAGGCACGTAAATGCGTTGAGAAGGAGCACGGGAAGAAGTTGACGGCTCTGAATGGTATCGCTGGTGGTGGTGAGGAGATGACCGTAGTACTGGATGGAGAGGGCAAGAAGCTGCATGCAATCCTGAAGGAGTTGGACACGCGGAGGCGGAGAGCACAAGATGAGAAACGGCGGAAAGAGCGAGAGGAGAAGGAGAGGGCAAGGGAGGCAAGTTCTGCCCACTCTGCAAGAGGAACACCGACGACAGCGGCACATACACCCGCAGGATCTACTCAGTCATCTCGACCTCCAGTTCCGTGGCAGAAAAGCAGTACGATGCGCCCCGCGCCTGCCAGTGCCAAGCTCCCGCCCAAGCCTGTCACAACACCATTGGATATGCCTGAATCCTCGATGTCGCATCTCGATGGAGTGCCCAGCGGCCCGAGGGGTGCAGCGCCTGCAAGAGTACGCAAGGTTGTTCCTCCAACGTTTCGCGCTAGGCTTTCGTCGGTCAGCAAGTATGGCTCTACACATCCACCTTCGTTACGTCCACCGCTACCTCCTACCGATTCATCATCATCGACACCTCTTCGCTCATGGAATCGACGCGGCCGCGATCATCCGCGTGGCTGGTACTCGCGCTCACCGTCGCGTTCACGCTCGCCATCGCCTGTCATGAGGAGACCTGGTCAGTCTTCCAGAAACGCATACCAGAAGGACCACGACGCGGTTCTCGAGGAGCTCGCGAAGAATGGCTATGAGCACGTCACCCTCGACGGGCACGGTGGCCAGTTGGGTAGTGTCGTCAGAGAAGAGGACGTGCGGGTGTTTTTTCAGGGCTTTAAGGTCGACAAGGTGAGTCGCCAATGACTGGCGTTTGATCGCTGCGTTGCCACTGCGTTCTCTCCATGCATAGTTCGTGCTGACCATCTTCTGACCATCTTGCGTAGATCCTCCGAGATCGTTTGGGCTGGTATGTCACCTTTGAAACCAGCGACTCCGCAAGACGTGCCGCCATGTTCCTCAACCATGGTTCGCGTACCTTGGCTTCTCGAACAGTAAACGTGACTGTGCATCCGGCGCCCTCGCCACCTTCTGCCCCTTCCAAGAAGCGATGGACGGACAGTGAACTGGTCGATCAAGCTACGAGCATGGTCACCAAAGAGCTGCGCTCTCTTTTGGAGAAAGACCTCTTGGATAAGGTTGTTAGCACTGGTGTACAGAAGCTCGTTCTGGCCGAGAAGGAGCGCCGCACCACTCGACCGCCAGACGGCGATCAGGATGCGAGGCATTGGACTGGCGGTCTACGAGGGCTGTCCTTTAAGAAACAAAGGAAGCGGCCACGAGAGGAGGAACTGAAGAGGCTCATACCAGAGACTGTCCAATCTACTCCGGAACCTCCAGATGTACGTGGGGAGGAGCTTGCGGAGGATGATTTCCTGGAACGGCCGAAGAAGAGACAAAGGAAGATTGTTCGGCCCAAGGTTGTCGACGAGGACATCGAATCCGAAGATGACGCTCACGAGGCCTTACCGATCGCCACCACAAAGGCTGCTTTTAACGACGATGTCGAATCGGAGGACGAGGATGCGTCTCATCCTGTAACTCCCACAGTACTTGACGTCGCGCGGAAACGGTCCACCTCTGAGGTTACTGACGTGGAAGAGCCCGTCAAGAAGAGAATCAAGACGCAAGCGTTGACGGACCAGCACCGAGCCTCAGAGCCAGCGCCACCACCGAAGAAGGCCAAGAAGACGACAAAGAAGGTGGCGAAGAAGAGTCAGCCACCAACTGTCCCAGAAGTCATCCACCAAGTACTACCAGATGACTTCGACTTCGACGTACCCAAACTGGCCCAGGTCCAGGTGAAGTCTCCACCTCGAGACGAGTCTTCCGTGTCCCCTCCTTTATCGCCTGTCTGGAAAAAGCTTTCTCTCCCTTCGAGTCGTGTCGAGTTCCCTGATCCCATTGCAGAAGGGCTTTGTGAAGATGACGAAGATGTCTACTTTGCCAAATTAGCCTTGGCACGAGACTTCGGAATTGACGAGTCCGACCTTGAGCCATCCGCCATCCCTATTCCTGATCCCGACGCGCCCCCGCCCTTTCGAGTCCATGTTACTGGGTCCGCCCGTACGGAGGGCTACTACAAGATTTCGCACGCAGAGAAGTCTGCGTACGTGGCCCAGTATGCATCCCGTGGCACCGTCAACGAGGCGGTACCCGAGAAGGAGCAGGCGCCACAACAGAACGTCACATCCTCTCGGTCTAATCGCGCCAATGCCCGACGGCGTGCGCAGGGCTTGGAAGAGATCAATCAGGTCCAACGTGCGATGGCACTCTCCAAGGGCGAGTCTGCCGCTACGGAGCTCATCAAGTTCAATCAGTTGCAGACGCGGAAGAAACATCTTCGCTTCGCACGGTCCCCAATTCACGATTGGGGCTTGTATGCGATGGAAAGAATCATGCGAGGAGAGATGGTGATCGAGTATGTCGGCGAGATTATCCGTGCGCAGGTCGCAGACAAGCGCGAGAAGGCATATGAACGTCAGGGCATCGGTAGCAGCTATCTGTTCCGTATTGACGAAGACTTGGTCGTGGATGCGACGAAGAAAGGCAATCTTGGGTATGTTGAAACTGTGCATATTCTGTCCTGTCGGGGCGAAATTGACTGCGTTGTTGTAGTCGCTTGATCAATCATTCCTGTGAGCCAAACTGCACGGCGAGGATCATTACGATCAACGGCGAGAAAAAGATTGTCATCTACGCAAAACAAGATATCGAACTGGGCAGCGAGATTACTTATGGTGAGCCTGGTAATATCATTCAGGAAACCTTAGATTGACCTCGTTCGCAGATTATCACTTCCCTATTGAACAGGACAAAATTCCTTGTTTGTGTGGTTCTGCCAAATGTCGCGGTTTTCTCAACTAGACGTTATTCGCATTGTTTCGAGTCCGTTTACCGACGAATACCCAGTACTTCTGTGTTCTCTCTGTCGCTCTCCACCCGCACTGCATCATTGTATCTTATTCTCCTCGCATTGCTCCTCTTACCGTCCTATAGTATTAGTAGTGCTTGTGCTTGCATCTCTGGTTCCAGTCGCTTGCCTCTCTTACGTCGTGTAGCGTTTATCTGTAAATATGGGGACCTCCGCCGACCGGTCAAAAGCACGCTGTACAGATTGACACAACGCAGTCACACGAATACATACAGTACATCTACTACTTGTTGCCTTCCCTATACCCTCGCTAGTCTACGCTTGTTTTCGCTGCAGGGTCTTGGGGAGCTCTTTCACCCATGGCAGGAAGTCTCGGCCTTGCATATATGGCCTGAGAACCTCTGGGACAACCACGCCCTACGCAGTTCCTCGTCAGTGGCGATCACAGTCATGACCACCGGGTGGGACTTACGTCGGGTGTCTGGTAGTTCTCGACTAAGCAACAAAGGGCTCGTTCAGTCGCGCACAAAGTACCGTTGAGCATGTGCACGTAGACTTTCCGGGTCTGGTCCTTGGTCTTAAGACCACAACGGACCTCCAGCTTTCGTGACTCTGGGCAAGTTCAGTCAGTTCCGTGCCTGGCGGTATGGTCTAGGATACACTCACGGTAGTCTGTGCAGTTCGAGCACGAGACGAGCTCTTTGTACGCGCCCTGGAAGGGGAACCACGCCTCGAGGTCATACTTCTGCGCAGCCGCAAGGTTCAATGCGCCAGAGACGATCGCGACGACGCGGTATGGGAGGCCAAGCGACTGGTAGAACTCCTCCGAGTTGGCGAGCATCGCGTCAAGCATCGGCCAGCTCTTGTCGGGCTCGGTGATACAGAACTGCTCGACCTTCTCGAACTGGTGCACGCGGAAGATGCCCCACATGTCGCGGCCCGCGGAGCCCGCCTCTTTGCGGAAGCACGTCGAGTAGCCCGCGTAGCGGATTGGGAGCTGCGTCTCTGGCGAGTCGAACCACTCGTCCGAGTGGAACGCGGAGATGGGCTGCTCCGACGTCGCGATGAGGTACTTCTCGTCCTCCGCTGCGATCACCTTGTAGAGCTCCTCGTCGAACTGGTCCAGTTGCGCCGTCTTGCCCATGACGTCCTTGTTCATCATGAAGGGCGGTTGGACTTTCTTGTACCCTTTCTTGCGTAGGAAATCGAGCCCGTACGAGATGAGGGCCTGGTTGAGGTCGATACCGTCGTTGGTCAGGTAGTATCCGCGGTGCCCCACGACCTTTGTACCTATGTTGCTTGAGAGTGAGAATGTGTAGGCATATAGATATATGTGCGAGCTCACCGCGCTCGAGATCCATAGCATCTAACCGGAGAAGTACTTCGTGGTGCGGCATGATGTCTGTCCTCTTCTCTACTTCGACACCTTCGCCTTTCGGGTGCCACTTTTTCACTACAGCATTGTCATCCTACTAACGCGATTCAACATGGAGTACACGGAGATACGGAAAACACGCGTGAGATCGCATGACGTGCCCATGGTATCATGCGAAGACTACTGCGTCTATACGAAACGACAGATTGAATCATACCTCGTTCATGCTGACAGGGACGTTGGGACCAATGATGTTGCCTACGGTGGAGGCTTTTTGCCGCATCTTCTGTTCGAACTCCTTCGATTCTGCCTTCTTCGCGACTACAAGGGCGTCGAGCTCCTTCTTCTTCGCGACAAGCTCATCCGCATTCTCTTTTGCCTGAAGGAGCGGGACGTCACGCGCGCACTCGAACTATCGTAGATGCGGTGTCCTACCTTCTTCTTGGTCGCGATCTCCTTCTGAATCGCGTTGATCTGCTTGTTTATGTTGTTCGTATCGAAGTCCACTGGGGGTGCATTAGACACGTAGATGCCGAGGATACATGTTGCGCGCACTCTTCACCCAGTCCGCGTACATCTGGATGACCTCGTCGACGACTTCCACGGACAGCCCACGTTTCCGCTGCGACTCGCGAATTTCCTCTGCATTTCCGCCCTTGTTGTCGATGAAGTGTAGCACGTCGAGTGTCATCGTGCGAGGAGGCCAACAGCAAACAATACGGCGAGAGAGGGAGTAAGAGTAGAGTTATGCTGCAGGCCAAGTCCGAGTCATCGATTTCATTATTTCAATTCAATTCTTCTGGATGGCTGGATCTGGTGATCGACGGAGGTTATCTTGGAGAAAACGATCGCGTTTCCCGATCGGGCAGTCGAGGCGAGATTTATCCTCTTTCGATCAACGGAGGAGTCTCGCTACTCGCTCCCAGACGCACATTACGACCAGTATATCGAACCTGAATACATCGTACGGTGTGCCCAGGTCGAATATTTCAATCGACAGCCGCACTGCGGTTAGCCGAGTTGTCGGAGCTGGAAGGGTAGTTGGTGTACAAACAAGGACACACACGCGGGGAGAGAGTTGCACGCGAGACGCGCTGTCACGACGCTCGACTTGCTTACACGCCCCCGCGTCGCCGACGATGTACAAGCTCATCCGCCGCATCTCCAGCTCCTTCTTCCCTCGCCCCGACCGCCCATGGCCCGAAGACGGTGAGCATCCTCGCCTACACGTCGAGTACGCGTCTGACGCGCACATTTGTCCCTGTTAAAACAGCGACGTCCTCCGCACCGCAGATCGGCCGCAAACGCCGCCTCAGCTCGACCGAGCCTGAGCCTGAGCCGATCGCGAAGAAACAGCGATCAGAGTCTGTGGATGTCTCTGGGAACACACAGACGAGGGAGGAGACACCCGTGCGCACAGGGAACCAGACGGAGGAGCCCGAGGTGAAGGCAGTCACGAAGGGCGTGAAGGAGGTCGAACTAGAGGATAAGCCTGCCCCCTCGGCAGAATCTGCTGCCGCAGTACCCCTGCCCGACTCTCCAACGCTAGGCCCTGCGCCGGAGACAGACGAGGTGAAGCCCGAGGCAAAGGCAGACGAGAAGGAGAAGGAGGAGCCTGCCGTGGAGGTTTCCACGACTGAACAGGCGCCGAATGCGCCGGAGACAGACGATGCTGATGCTCCCGCAGATGCGGTCGAGCCTCTTGCTGAAGAAGAGAAGACGAGCGAAGAACAGGCCGAGGGCGAGGATATCCCCGGCTTTGACGTAGTGCTCGATAAAGCCAAGGAAGCCAAGGACGCAGAGACAGAGGCAGCTGCCACCGAGACCGTAGACGTTCCCGCAACTCACCCCGATGGTGTAGACAAGTCCACGGACGATCATCCCTGATCGTAATGACCACCGCTATACCCCGGCAAATGGCTGGATCTCACCTATCTATGGGCACTAATCTATACGTCGCCTGCTTGTTGTACCTTCCTCCTCCCCAGCGATATCCACCATCCCTCGTTCTTGCTTGCGTGCTGTTATACCTATCCCACCACTGTCCTATCTTGAACTATCCATCCCATCTACTCACTGCCATACCTCCATCGTCCCTGTGTAAACCACTAATTGCAAGTCCGAACTTTATACACACCTGTCCGCGCTTACAGCCACGATCCGCTTTGTGCGTTGCGTCCGCGCGAGGCGTTCTACGAGATGCCGTTGAAAATCGCATGGCCTGTTGTGCCCACACTGACATTGCGCAAGGACAGAATGCCCCATACTGTGGCACACAAGAAGTCACGGCGGCACCGTCCAACTCGCCTGCATATGCCCTATATCTCGAATACTGGAACACACCAAGTTAGTCTATTGCTATAAGTACATACACGGCCAAAGGCCGTCCTGTGAGAATTAAGCACGCGATCGTTGGAACTCCGCCTGTCCACGTCCCACACGACGCCCATCCTCCTTCACATCCCCGTTTCCTGCCCTCGCCCCTGCTAATTGCCTTGAGATCGCGGTTCGTCTGGACTCAATGGGCATATCTGTGCAACGCTTGCAGTATGACTCCCAACCTACTCATCCCCTGCTGTTGGCAGCACAGCTCCATCCTCATGACACAGTGTAGTGCTCGCGAGGTAATCAGAGGCGCGACGGTCAAGAGCGCGGAACAGGCCGTCACAGGTTATAAGACTGTGATTGGTCTCCGAAGGTAAGCTAAGCTTTGTAGATACAAACCTGTCATTTACATACCAATAAAGGACAGTAAATTTTAAAGGCTTTCGTAAGCAGCCAAGGACAGTCAGTAAAATGAGTGTGGAGTCTAGAAGTTGATGGAACGAGCGCAGTACAAGTGGAATGTAAAATATTGGTAAATGGTTGCAGATACAACACTTTAGGAAAGCTGACTCAGTCAATGGGAGTAAGCCATGAGTTGAAGGCAGTGGCGAGCCCAAGCTCCCCGGGCCGCTACATACACCCTCCAGTGCCTGATCGCAGGCACTCTCCTAAGCCTTCAGACTGGCCCGCGCCTTCCCCTTGTCCTTGTGGCTGGGGCGCGACTTCGCCGTCTCATTATCCTGAACACCTGGTTCTCCAGTACTCCCCTCTTCTGGCTCTTGCACAGCGCTAGACGGCTCAACTGGTTCGTTGAAGTCGATCAAATCGAGTGTTTTCCTCTGGTAGCATCGTGCATTGCAACGTCAGTTTTGTTCGAACTGGTATTCGAAGGCATGTGACTCGCATCAACAGGCTCCTTGCATGCGCATCCCTGGAGCAGCGAGCGGCCTTCCAATGAGAAGTCAGGACGAGCAGGAGGATTGGCTGGAGCATGGGAAGTTGTTTGCGAAGTGCTTGCAGAGGTCATTGGGGAAGTATGAATGGAGCGCGATGGTCCAGCAACCGTGCTCAATGAGCTCTTCTTCACTCCTCCATTGTATACAACCTTACGCCCTCCGGGTCATCCTCCACCAGGTTGGCCACTGAGCCCACACGCAGCAGATCGCTTTTCGGTGCTGACCCACCTGTGCTCTTCCCTTTTTTTGTCGACGAACTGCTCGTGTCTCATTGAGCTGTCTAGGAATTTGTTGACTGCAAACTGGTAGCGGCGCTTTGTGTGCTCCTTGGAAGGTGCTGGACCCATAGGAGGGACGACTGGGGGAGGGGCTAGGACATCCCGTGGGATTGGTTGTCTGCACACTATGATCGACTGCGAGGTAATGTGGTATGTGGAGAATTGATATGGGCAATCAGAGTCGTGGTTCCACAGAGATGCAAAGGAAGTGTAACCTCCCGGGACCATCAAGCTGATCCCCTCAACATTTCCTTCGACGAAGTGCCTACGGAGGAGTCCGTCGAACTCGACGTACATCGCGAGCATGGCAGGTGGGTAGGAATACTCGACATTATTGACTTCATCGTTTAGAATGCCAGATGCACTGTCCGCTAGTCGATTGAAGAACCTATAGCCTATTGGATCATTGCGCATGATGATAGGTCTGCCGAAGATTTGCTGCAGAAGGTTGGGGAGAAATGAATGGAGGTCTGGAGGCTGAGCGGGGCGAAGAGAAGAGGCTTGCGTGGAACGGTGTGTCCTGCGATGTCTTTGTCGTCTCTTCTGGTGAGTATTTAAGTCCTTGAGCTTCAGGTTTGAGAGCTGAATTGACCCCACAAAAATCTGCGGGTCTGCAGGAGGTTTTCTGTTACCTGCCTGAAGCTGCGTAATATCCGCGCAGCCTAGAAGCTCAAGATACTCTGCGAGAACCCCTAGGCGGCAGATGGCCAAATATGGGACCCAAGCGTGGTCCCCCGACTTCCACTCAGCCTCAAACACGGCACCCTCTCTTTCTCCGGCGTGCGACAATATTTTTGCAATCGCCCATTTGTTGTCGCGATCTTCGAATTCAGCAATCTGACTATCAAGCTGACCAGGGAAGAGCCGATCATTGTTAGGCTCGTGTATCTTCAATAACGATGCATGGAAAACATCATGAACACCTCATCGTTTAAGGTTATGGGACAGCTCCAGTAAGTAAGAATTGTTCTTATAGTCTTTCTGGATCCTATAGGGGCCTATGTATTGTAGGGCTAGCTTTCGAGCTAGCCCTCGAGGTAAGGAGATGTTTTTGGTGGAGATGTAGACCAAGTCCCCTTCTGTGAATGGAGCAGGCCATCGGCATTGATTGGCATCTCGGGTCTGCTTCACCCGCGCGGCAATGATGCTGTCGTGCATGGCCATGATTGAGCTCTTCATTTTCTGAGCAAAGATTTGAACTGATGGATATTCTTCCTTACCAGTGTCCTCCCATATCAACAAATGGGGCAACCGTCCTGTGTTCAAGAAGAACGGCACATATCCTGTCGATTCTGAGCACACAAGGTTAATTGCAAATTCGATACTGGGAAGTTTACTGACCCAGTCCTTTTGACTTGGTGCTACACACTGACCCAGTCCTTTTGACTTGGTGCTACACACTGCCGCAACATCTGAGTGATGGTGCAGTTTGCGCGTTTGGTGGACCCATCTGACTGCAGGTGGTATACACTCGACATGTGCAACTCCACTCCTACGAGTTTGTGCAGGTGAGTCCAGAACTGGCTTGTGAAAAGAGTGTCCCTGTCACTGATAATGGCTTTAGGCATACCATGTAGTTTGAATACTTCCACGAAGACGAGCTTGGCGACTTGTTTTGCAGTATAGGTAGTTCGACTAGGTATGAGATGTACCATACCTGTTAATAAATCAATAACAGTTGTTATTGAATTGTAAGATGTGTCACGATCCTTAGACTCAGGTAGCGGTCCTACGAAGTCGATACCTATTGCTTCCCAAGGCTCGCTTGCAACAGGGAGTGGGTTCAATAATCCGTAAGGTTTCTGATTGGACAGTTTGCTTCTCTTACATGTCATACATGTCTCACAGTATTTTTGAACATCATGGGCTAGGGTCTTCCACCAGACCTGATCCCTGAGGTATCCCAGGGTCTTAGTGGCTCTGAGGTGTGCAAGTAGCAAGTGCACATAGCAAATGACAAGCTCACGAACACTTCGCTTCTTTGTTCTATTGAGCACATTAGATATGCAAAGACGTTTGGTCCCCTTCTCCTTTAGGAAGATTAAACCTTGTTTGACAGTAAAGCTCTTATGATGCTTTGGATTTCGCAGGATGTCTGCGAAGAAGACATCCTATGCTCTTCCATATTAGTATAAATAATACTGACTCAACTCTATTGTACTGGGAATCACATGTCTCACCTTATTGTTTCCATTTTTATCTCTAGTCAGACCATTCCTGTTGAGATCAACAAAAGAAAAGGCAATGCTTTGTCCATTGAGCATATACAAATAAGTTCAAACACTTCCATCCTCCACCCTGAGTCCATCTATTCTATTTCTTCCAACTCATACTCCTCTTGCTCTTGATAGGTGCACCTGAAATGACTGTGTAAGTTTCTTGATAACTCCATGTTGGACATGATATGAAGCAAGGAATTCATCCATCAGCATTGCAAGCAACCTGGGTCTCAACCCTTCCACTGTCCAACAGAACTATAAAAAGATGGAGGAGGGCCCTAACAGGGAGTCAGGCAAGCCCGAATTTTATTACCAGGCCTCCAGGTCAGGTTGTACATGGAAATTGGGTGACCATGCAGAGCATCGAGGAGCTCATGCCATTACCAGTGGTCACATTTGTGATGCTACCCATCTTCAGAGGGAGTATTTCAATCATGTCTCCCCTTCAACCACCTGTTGCATGCTGTGCCGCCTTGGGCTGCATGGCTGCATTTGCTGAAAAAACCCTTACTATCAGGAATCCACATTATGAAGAGAAAGATGTGGGCCAAGGAGCACAGTGGCTGGTCCAAAGAAGACTGGCTATGTGTTGTCTTCACAGATGAGTCAAAGTTCAATCTCTTTGGCTCTGATGGGAGGATGTACTGCCAAAGAAGGCCTGGGGAGGAATTTCTGGAGAGAGATGTGCAGAAGAAGGTCAAACATGGAGGAGGCAGTCTGATGGTATGGGGTTGCCTTACACAACATGGCACAGGTTGGCTTCATCATGTCAATGGGTGCCTCAATGCAGTCCAATACTGTGAGATCTTCACCAAATCCTTCCTACCTCAGGAAGCTGTACTCCACCAAATTTCACTCATTGAGACTACTCTGTGTGCTGACATTGGTATGCTGTATGATAGATAGCTAGTGCTTCCAAACCCTGAATCTGAATTTGTAGTGATGGGCAATGCTACCTCAGTGAATATGCTGGATGTTGGAATGGCCCAGATCTCAGCACAGACAGCCATCAATCAGTACTATCACTCTATGCTCACCCAGGTCCAGAAGAACTGGAGACAACAGCTTGACCATGTAAACAATGCTTGCTACCTCCAGACTTTTGAACATCCTCCTCCTCCCCCTGCTGACTTCATGTCCAAACTTGACTACTGCCAGCAATTCTTGACCAGGTTATGGCATCACTATGTGCATTGTCCTCCCTATGCATTTGATGATATTCTGGACCAGATCAAAGTAGGATGCCATTGTCTGATTTTTTTGGTGTGTACTGATATAACACTCACATTGTAGGACCATCCTGTCTTTCAAAACAAATCAAACAACCCACAGATGGATGTCAAGCAGCAGCTTGCTATCTGGCTCTATTGTCCAGGGTGTTACAGCAACAGCGCCTCTGTTGATGAAGTTGCATCATTCACAGGAGTATCCATTGGGTCTGTCTACAACTGTACTTGGCACGGCATTGTTGCACTGCTCTCACTCCACAATTCTGCATTCAACCTTAATGACCAAGAGCAGAGGGCAGGTGCTCAGGCCTATGCACATGAGAAATCTGGTTGTTCTGCTTGGAGGCATGGCAAGCTAGCAGTAGATGGCACTCCCATTGGATTATTCTCTAAACAGGGGTGAAGAAGCCTATGGGAAGGATAAGATATATGCCATCCAATTGACAGTAAGCATTGCATTGATCTACTGATTGGAATGAATATTCAATGCCTTTACATTTATAGCTTGTCATCTGGATATATTGCCTCCTCATAGCCAACTACAGTGTTGGCCATCCTGGAAGCACCCATGATTCTAGTGCTTTCAAGGACATGTATACCCATCAGAACCATGAACAGCTACCTGAGGACTATGAGTGGATCTGGGGTGACTCAGCCTACAAGTTGGCTTCATGGCTCATTACCCCATTCAAGGCTGCACCTGGCAAAAAGCTCACTCCTGAGCAGTGCCACTTCAATTACTTCCTCTCTTGACTTTGTGTCTCTGTGGAGTATGCATTTATCCTGTTAAAAGGTCAGTGGCAATCCTTGAAGGAGCTGTGCACCCACATCAAGAATGAGGTGGCATGGGGAAGGGCTGTCATGTGGATCAGAGCTTGCCTGGTCCTGCATAACCTCATCATCAAGTCTGAACTCAAGAGGGGCTGGGATGCATCCAATGGCACAACCTGGAGGTCTATGGTGTCAGAGTTGGTGTCCCTGATCAGCCTTATGCAACACCTACTCAAGATGAGTATGCAGTAGACACTGCGGATGATGATCTATCACCTGAGGGGAAAGCTAGGAGGGAAGAATTGGTGCATTTTATACTGCAGACTCACCCACTCAAGAGGTAACACTATATGCACAACTTATATAGCAATGATTGCAATGTACTGGAACCCTTATGCATTGATATCGATATCTGATACATACAAGTACACAGCTACACTAACAGTGTCAACCCTTTCCACAGACCAAACAATGCCTCCAATGAGATGACAACTCAGTGATGCTCAATGTCAATGAGGATGCATAGGCAAGGCACTCGCAAGCAAACTATACCCACTCGGCAGGAGCTCTGGATGAGTCTGCCTATCAGACTCTGACAGCCATGCACTAACATCGATGGACAACAGAGCCACATGCACATTCAACAATGATGAAGTGGCATGCACATTTGATGAGTACAGAGAAGCAGGGGTGTTCAACAGTGATGGAGCAGCAGGCACATTTGGCAAGAACAGAGTGATGGGCATGTTTGACAAGAACAAAGCAGCAGGTGCATTTGACGATGATGTAGTGGCAGGCACATTCAATGATGACAGAGTGGCAGGCACAGCAAGCACACTTGACAATGGCAGAGGGGCAGGGGCATTCAATGAGAATGGCATGGTGGGCACATTCAATGACAATGGCATGGCGGGCATGTTCAACAAGATCGGTGCAGTGGGAGCATTCAATGAGAATGGTGTGGCAGGAGCATTTGATGAGAATGGTGCAGCAGGAGCATTTGATGAGAACAGTGCAGCAGGGGCATTCAATGAGAATAGCACAGCATGTCACGGAGCTAGGTCCGACATGCATGGAAGGAACAAAATGGATCTTGCTGGGAATGACCCTGTATGGACTAGGCTAAGTGAGTGAAACTCACCCTTCTGGTTGTGGCAGACTCCTAGGCCAATGCTCACATGGACTAACATTAAGATGCTAGCACTTAGTATTATACTACTACAAGGTACAATACAGTGCTTACCTAGTACTCCAAGAGGACAAGATGGAGTGCTAGGGCATACAGGCTCAACTACTTATACCTCCACAGTTTAGGGCGGGGTCCTACACTACAGGAGATGTCACATGCACAAGGGAATTGTGCTACTGGCTATCTACTGGTGGTGCAATGATGGCACAATCTGTGCTAAGTCCAACATCAGGATATGAGTCAGCAAGTTATGTGCTACAAGGTAAACCCTAGTCTGTGGTTCCATCACATGACTAGTCAGAAGGCCATTCCAGACAAAGTCTATCAAGCATATTGTACAGGTCCATTAGATAAAGCAAGACAAATATGGAAAAATTAGCAAAAAATAGGGCTTAGCCATGCCTACCATGACACAGCAGGAATGTTCAATGAGAATGGCACAGCAGGCATGTTCAATGAGAACAGGGCAGTTGGCATGCTTGGCAGCAATGGGGTGGTGGGCATGTTCAACAAGAAAGGGGCAGTAGGCACATTCAACAAGAATGGGGTGTTACGAGTAGTCACGGGTGCGTGACCGGGATCCGTTTATTTTCCTTTTATTTCCCCTAGCTACCCCTACTCCCCTCACGTGACTCCGGTCCGGCCGTGCCCCTTCACAGTCCGACCTTGTACCATATGACTAGGGATCGGAGAGCCGCCTCTCCTCAAGGACGCTGTTCATTGGTTACCCAGTATTTCCCTCACCTCGTTTCCCCTCACATGCCTACCCCTATGACCCCCTTGCTACCCTCTGACTGTGCGGTTTCTCCCTCTGTTTCTCCTATTCGTTGTACACTAAACCCCTCACCGGAGCGGTACTCTCCTGGACCATCGGAGACGCCCGCTCCCCTCATGTATATAAGCTGTAGCAGTTGGACGGTCGAACCCTAAGTTCGACCTGGTTTAATCCATACTCAACCTTCGCTGCATATCCTGCTGTGAAGCCTCTGAGTTGGCCGACACCTAGGCTTACGCTCTCACTCCACTCGACGCTAGCCTCAAGGGTTTGCTAGCTGTCTCTTGTATCGCTCTCATCGAAGGACAGAGTTCCTTTGTGGAATCTCTCGGCACCGAGTAAGTCTTCGACTTGGTTGATTGGACTGACGTTTGGGTCAGTAGGACGTGCTTGGTAGCACGTTGGAGTGTTAGCGCGAGTCGTCGCGTAACATTAGGTCGAACTTTCAACTCTTCCCCACCTGCCCAGGTGTAGGGACCACCATCCCCACTCCTGTGTCTCCCCCGCTTTCTCCACACCCCGTTTTATCATCAGAAGCAGACAAGACTCCTTCACAACTGAAGGAAGCGACTCGGAAGGGAGTATAGCCTTCACCGGAACTCTTCATCAAGGCGAAGAGTTAGGGCCGACGAAGACCGGCCAAGGACAAGATTCCTCGTATACCGATTGACGCAGGGAGCATCGAGCTTCCCCTACTATCTGGCCTCTACTGGAACACCGACACCAAGCTATTCCAGTTCGAGGAGAACAAGAAATTTGCCAACATCGCACCTAAGAAGAGCGGAGAGGACAAAGAGTGGTCCTATCTCCCAGAAGGCTGGTCGCTAGCAGACAAACAGAAGCGCACCAGAGAAGAGCTCGAGGCTCACAGTACCGTTGCACTCGATCACGTCCGGAAGCTTACCAGAGAAGCCCGGAAACCACGAGCAACACCCACCTCTACCCCGCCAATCTCCCGAGCAGTTTCTAGGGCATCTGCCAACTCTCCCATCTCCCCTGCACACGTCCCCCTCGCATCCACCTCCGCCCAACCCACCGTATCCAACCAGGACCCCTTCCCTCCAGAACAAGCTCAGCTAGAGGAAGAGTCCCAAGCCGTGTTGGAAGCGTACCTCTCCCCACCAAAACCATCAGTATCTCCTTTCCCCACGATGTCTCAGTTCACCCCAGAAGACCTTGCTGCCGCAATGGCGCAGGTCCTACGGACCCAGACCCAATTCAAGGGCAAGATAGACGTACCCGCCCCAGCACCTTTTGAAGGGCACTCCGACGACGCCCAGGCCTTCATTGATCGCGTCCTGAACTACTTTGATGCCACCGGCAATTCCGATGCTGCGGATCAGTCCAAGATTGCATTCGCCTTTAGTCTCATGAAGGGCAGTGCGCAGAACTTCCGCGACCTCTACTACCAGAAGGCGTCAGAGGCTCGGAAGTCAGGAAAGAAGGTCTACGACTCCTGGAAGGAGTTCGAGAAGGACCTGTTCAAGGAGTTCCCCGTCGTCGACAACAAGACACGATGGCTCATGATGCTCTATCGCCTGAAGCAGGGAACACGCTCTGTCCCTGTCTTCATTAACACCTTCCAGACCCTGGCCATGCGCGCAGGCCTGAAAGATGCCGAAGTCGACGATGAAGGAGCGATCACCAACCCGAACAACATCGACCAGCTGCGGGCTCTCTTCTTGCAAGGGCTAAACCAAAGGATCGTGGAGAAGCTGATGAATCAGTCGGAGCTTCCTGCCACAATGGAAGGATGGTACGAGCGAGTTCGCAGGCTTGACGCCTATTCGAACTTCGGATCCATGGGACAGACCTCCCACCGACAAGATCATACGCATTCAAACCCATACGGACGGGTAGACGAGCCGATGGATGTGGATCGTGTATCAATCTCCCCAGAAGTACGCGAGGAACGCTATCGAAAGGGGCTTTGCCTCCTTTGCGGAAAGAAAGGACATTTCGCAAGGAGCCATCGCCAGAACTCGCCTCAGGAGAAGTCAGGGCGACCAGGTCAAGGACGACCTCGACAGACCACTGCCCGAGTCGTGGAAGACTCAGAGATTACTCAAGAAACTGAAACCGAGAAACCCGACAAGTTTGCCCAGTTCAAGGCGTTGCGACTTCAGATGAGTGATGCCGAATGGGATAAAGCTCTGTTGGATTTTATGTAGGGTCCTCTGCATCTGCGCAAGACGGACCCAAGTCAATTTCCCTCTCCCGCACAGTGTATGGTAGCATAGAATCTCAGTCTTTGTTCTTGCCCATCACTGTGTGTGGACGGAAGCAAGCCGCAGAAACCGAAGCACTCATCGACAGTGGATCAATGGAGTGTCTGGTCTCGCCAACTTTTGCCAAGCAAGTCGGCATGACCCTCATCCCACTCCGACGACCCATTATCCTTCGAAACGCCGACGAATCCGAAAACTCGCAAGGGAGGATTACCCACTATGTGGTCCTCAAGTACTACTGGAAAGGAGCCGTCAGATTGCGGCTGCAGAAAGCATACGTGGCTTCCATCGGGAAGCACGACATCATCCTTGGGATGACCTGGCTCGAGAGAGAGAACCCTTCCATTGATTGGAAGACCGGGAACTTGGTTATACGAACAGTAAAGGCGACGAAGCCTCCCCCACCTCACGAATGGAACGGAACACTGGAACGACTTCAAAGGACGAAGTCACCAGTCTACAACAAGCCGATTGCAAGACCAGAAGGGAACAAGGAACTACCATTGAAGGTGGTTCAACCGAAGCCAGTTCTTCCTGACTTGGAGAAGCTGGCCGTGCTAACATTGAAGAGACTGGAGGAGTCCTCCCGGACTCCAGCAAACCTCATGGACGAACCCGTCCCTGAGCTACCGGTACACCCTGTCATGGATCCTCGAACACCAACCGCAGTCGGGAATGAACACACCAGACGTCCGGAGACGAGACCTACTGAACCTCTGGACACAGACTCCGAACCATTGGAAACAACACTTAACCGAATCATGGACGAGATGGAGGATGATGAGAACCTGCTTACCTATGATAGGGAAGCAGGATTACTCACTTCCTACTCACGACCGGAAGCACCCCTCACCAAGGAAGAGTGGCCATCCTCCTCCTCGACAACCCTACGGCCCACGGTTAATCGCTATCTGAAGACACAATCCGGGAAGCTAATACCCATGGTATTCTCAGTCGGAAAGGTCACGACATCTACGGAACTTGCACGGAAGGCCCACGAGAAGGACAAGGAAAAGACCCTGGAGGAGATGGTTCCACCGTACCTCCATGATCTTCTTCCAGTCTTTGACAAGCAGACAGCCTCTCGCCTCCCGGAGCATACAGAGTACGACCACGAGATCAACCTGAAACCGGGCTTTGAGTCAATGAAAGCCCAGGTCTACCCGATTGCTCCTGCTCAGCGAGCCGAGCTAGAGAAGTTCATCCAGGAGAATGAGTCCAAGGGATACATTCGACCATCAAAATCCCCCATCGCCAGCCCGTTCTTCTTCGTCGGAAAGAAAGACGGTACCTACCGACCCTGCCAGGATTACCGTATGTTAAATGCCAACACGATCAAGGACCACTACCCCCTTCCCCTCATCACTGACCTCATGGAGAAGATGAAGGGGGCGCGGTACTTCACAAAGATGGATCTTCGTGCAGGCTACAACAACGTGCGGATCAAGGAGGGCGACGAATGGAAGGCTGCTTTTATTGTCCCTGGCACTGATCATGGCCCACCCCGACTCTACGAACCAACCGTGATGTTCTTCGGTCTTTGCAACTCGCCCAGCACCTTCCAGCGAATGATGAACACCATTTTTGCGGATATGATGCAGGAAGGATGGATTGTCATTTACATGGATGATATCCTGATCTTTTCGGCCGACCTTGAAGAACACCGGAAACGGACACGTCGAGTTGTTGAGCGACTAAAGGAACACGACCTCTACCTCAAACCAGAGAAATGCTACTTCGATGTTCCTGAAGTAGAATTTCTAGGCCTCATCCTTCGGCATAACGAGATCGCAATGGATCCAGTCAAGATTGAGGGGGTAGTTGGTTGGAAACCTCCTACCTGTCTCAAGGATGTCCGTTCATTCCTTGGTTTCGCCAACTTCTACCGCCGCTTCATTCCCCACTTCTCTGATCGTGCCCGACCCCTTGTCGACCTCACCAAGAAGGATGTACGATGGCACTGGGATGAAGAGCAGCAGAAGGCGTTCAACGATCTCAAGGCAGAATTCACTAAGGCACCCGTTCTAAAGATGCCCAAGGAGGACAAGCCATTCGCCCTCGAGACCGACGCATCGAAGTTTGCAACTGGTGGAGTACTGCGCCAACAGGATGACAACGGAGACTGGCACCCATGCGGGTACATCTCCCAGTCGCTCAACCCAGCTGAACGGAACTATGAAATCTATGACCGGGAGCTCCTCGCCATCATCCGAGGATTGGAGACTTGGAAACATCTGCTCATGGGAGCGGCACACCCAGTCCAGATCTTGTGCGACCACAAGAACCTGGGATACTGGCGAACGGCACAGAAACTCAACCGACGACAAGCGCGATGGGCCCTCTTCCTGTCGGAATTCGATTATGAACTGATCCATGTACCCGGATCCAAGATGGTGCAAAGTGATGCCCTCTCACGACGACCTGACCACGACCCTGGGGATAACGACAATGAGGATATGATAGTCCTCCCGGATTCCAAGTTCGCACGATCATTGGCAGCATATCGGACCATGACGTGCGCCGCTACAGAAGAAGAGACAGTCATCTCGAGTGATGACAGGCCGATTACAATGCTCGTCAATCAGGAGCTTCGCGACCGGATTGCCAACTGCCACGTCCGGGAACCCATCGTGCGAGACGCCATCACTGCGCTCTTCAACAAAGGACCACCCCCGGCGCGAACTGCACTCTGTGACTGGATGACGGATGGAAACCTGGTCTACTATCGGGATAAGCTCTACGTCCCACTGGACAAGGAACTGCGACGGGACATTGTCAAGCTTTACCACGATCTCCCATCAGCGGGACACCCCGGAATTGCGAAGACCACGGCTGCAGTCCAGCGCGATTTTTGGTGGCCAGGCTTAGCCGCTTTTGTCTCACGTTACGTCAAGGGATGCGGACTTTGTCAGCAAATGAAGCCGAACACGCATCCGACCACAGTGCCTCTGATTCCAATCCCACCGCAGCACCCAGCCACCCCGTTCTCCTGCATGACAATCGACTGGATCACCGATCTTCCCCCATCAGGGAAGGAGCGGTACGATTCTATTTGTGTCATGGGGGACCACGACTCTACGAAGGGGGTAATTTTTGCCCCTGGTTTCAAAACCACGGACTCCATCGGAACAGCAAAGATCATTCACGACAACGTGTACCGACGATTCGGCATGCCTGCCAAGATTATCTCTGACAGGGGCCCACAGTTTGCATCACACACGACTCAGGAACTATGGCGACTCACTGGAATCGAGCAAAGAATGTCTACAGCATATCACCCCCAGACTGATGGACAGACTGAGCGAGCAAACCAGTCGCTCAAGGTTTACCTTCGGATCTTCTGCGCCAACAACCCGGACAAGTGGGCAGAGATGCTCGTAGATGTGGAGTTTGCCCACAACTCCAGGGTGCACTCCACTATCAAGGTGTCACCGTTCCGCGCCATGATGGGATATGACCCCCGACCATTCCCGAACGTCACTGAGGTATCGAAGGCTCCGACCACTGCCGAACGACTTGCCCTGATCGCACGAAACCGGGAAGAGGCATCAGCTGCCATGGAACAAGCGCAGAAGGTAGTCGAACGTCGGATCAAGCAGCGGACACCTGCCTTCAAGAAGGGTCAGCAGGTCTGGTTGGAATCGTCCAACCTGAGACTCCCCTACCCGACCAGGAAGCTATCTCCGAAGCGCGAAGGACCATTCCGGATCACCAAGGTCTTGGGACCAGTCACTTACGAACTGGAGCTCCCTGATTCGTGGAAGATTCACCCGGTATTCCATGCCGGGCTACTCTCACCGTACACGGAGACGGAGGAACACGGAAAGAACTACACGAGACCACCCCCTGATGTCATAGAAGGCGAGGACAATTACGAAGTTGAGGCGATTCTCGGACACCGACGGAAGGCCAACGGGATGCTGGAGTACCGAATCTTGTGGAAGGGGTATTCCACCGCTGACTCCACCTGGGAGCCGGAGCGGAACTTGATAGGGACTGCCGACGAGATTCTCACCGAGTATAAAAGAAGCAGGAAACTTCCCCTAAAGCCCAGCTCCCAACGACCTACTCGACGACGGGTGTAGAGAACTCTCCCCTATGCCATCCGACCCTGCCTGGTTCATTGCCTTCCTCATCCTCCTCCGCGACTTCCTCACCACCTACATCGACGCTCACCAAGAACCCGAACCAGTAGTACCTCCCGCTCCTTGGTGGTCCACCCTTCCCCGTCGCCAGTGCATCCTCCACGACCCCGCATATTCCTGGTGCCCGCGTTGTCAATGTCGGATCCGTACCGAAGGCCACGAGAACCGGTGCGACCCGTCCCGCGGTCAACGGGGGATGAGGAGATCGACCCCCCTATTCCCATCGCCGACAACCACCGAGACCCCTACAATTCCCCCGACGGCTACCTCCAACCCGACCCCGTCCCCATCGTTCGGCTCAACTGGCCCCTCGCCTCCCAGATCTTCTTCGCCCCGACCTCATTCTACTCCGCAGTCTGGCAACACGAGTCTGACGACCAGCCGCTCCGTAACATGGAGCTCAGGGCAAACGTGGCAAGGATCTACAACGCTCTCATCAACGTCTACTATGCCCAGGACCACCTCGAGGACGCCATCCGGTTCTACAGCGCCCGCCGAGCCTCAGCGGTCGCCAACCTCCGGCAGGTCCTCGAGGAGGCGCAGGACGATCCCGCGATCCTAGATGCCGCCCGCTCCCTGACTCCCCATGCTCCACGTAACGTTTCGTCCCTGGTCATGGCCCCCGAATTCTCGATGTTCTCTGCACGCGACTACGCCCGCATCCTTTCTGAGTACACCCCCTGTCCTCTATGTCCCAACGCCTCTGCCGAAGATTATCACCCCGCTGTCCGCTGTCCTCGCTATGTCTGTCCCAGCTGCACCCGCCCCGCTCCAGGCCACAGCGCAGCAAACTGCCGAGAGAATCAGGACATGCCGGTGCCCCAGCCGGACACCCTTACCGTCGGATTCCTCCTGCGGGAAGGGTTTTGGACGGATCGCCTGGCAACTCTCTGGCGAGCAGTGATGGCACGGACCGTCTATGACTCCGAGGCCCAGATCGTACGAACCCGGCCGTCCGAAATCATCCCCCCTCCCTTCCGCACAGTCCTTGAACACATCTACGCTTCTGACAGGTGGTACGTCGTCGACTCTGGCCGGGTGGTAGGAATCTTTGCATCTCGAGGAGAGATGCAACGGAACACGTTCCTTCAGCTGGAAGGACATGCTCAGTCCTGCTCCACTAGGGAACGTGCCCGCGAGCTGGCCCGCCGAATCACACGCCCCGAATTCGTCGATGAGTCCATCATTGGAGAACGAACCTTTGGCCGACGCGACACCCCTCTCCCTCGTTACCCCATTCCTGACGACTCAAGTGACTCGGACATGGAAGGACCGGCTGGGGATCTCCCCATCCCCATTCCCCAGCGACCCCATTCTTCCTCCCCGCCTGCTTACGAGTCCTCTGACAACGACGAGAACGTTCCGCCTCCTGCGCCCATGGCTCCGACCCCTTCGCCTGCGCCCTCGAGTAACGGGTCCAGTAACAGGGACACGTACTTCGACCTCGTGCACACAGAAACGGGCCGTACTGAGGCCATCTTCATCCGGCACAGCTCCGGAGGAACGTCGCTCATGGTAGGTGCTGGTACACCTCAGGAACCTCACGAGATCCTGGAAGTGTAGGTCGTCGAGGACGTCGACCTTAGGAGGGAGCTGATGTTACGAGTAGTCATGGGTGCGTGACCGGGATCCGTTTATTTTCCTTTTATTTCCCCTAGCTACCCCTACTCCCCTCACGTGACTCCGGTCCGGCCGTGCCCCTTCACAGTCCGACCTTGTACCATATGACTAGGGATCGGAGAGCCGCCTCTCCTCAAGGACGCTGTTCATTGGTTACCCAGTATTTCCCTCACCTCGTTTCCCCTCACATGCCTACCCCTATGACCCCCTTGCTACCCTCTGACTGTGCGGTTTCTCCCTCTGTTTCTCCTATTCGTTGTACACTAAACCCCTCACCAGAGCGGTACTCTCCTGGACCATCGGAGACGCCCGCTCCCCTCATGTATATAAGCTGTAGCAGTTGGACGGTCGAACCCTAAGTTCGACCTGGTTTAATCCATACTCAACCTTCGCTGCATATCCTGCTGTGAAGCCTCTGAGTTGGCCGACACCTAGGCTTACGCTCTCACTCCACTCGACGCTAGCCTCAAGGGTTTGCTAGCTGTCTCTTGTATCGCTCTCATCGAAGGACAGAGTTCCTTTGTGGAATCTCTCGGCACCGAGTAAGTCTTCGACTTGGTTGATTGGACTGACGTTTGGGTCAGTAGGACGTGCTTGGTAGCACGTTGGAGTGTTAGCGCGAGTCGTCACGTAACATGGGGCAGCAGGTGCATTTGATGAGAATGGAGCAGCAGGTGCAGGCATGTTTGATGAGTATAGATTGCCAGGGGCATTCGATGGTGAGTATGCAGCAGTGGGGACATTTGAGGAGTATGGCACAGCAGAGACATTGAAGGGCCACATCCAGCATGAGGACTACCTAGCAGTGGTGCAGTGGCATGCATCATAGCATAGACATCAGACATTGATGCCCCAGAGAGGCTACCAGGGATGTTTGAAGGGGCTGGACTGTGCCAGATGGAGTAACCTACTTCAAGTGTCAGTGATGGTCAGTTGCAGCACACAGATAATATCTCACTGGTGAAGTCCAAAGGCAGCTGTGATGCGCAAACAGCAGGTGACATGAAACTACTTGACACACCAGACTGAGGCCCATTCAATGAAGGGCCATCAGCAGTGTTTGCTAGCTGCTGCATGGGTTCACTGAGACACAAGTCAGGTGGGATCTGAACACCGACACTTGCAAGTATGCTGATGATGACATTGAGCAGCAAGTGGGTAGCACAAGCATTCTCGAGAATGCTGTTAATGGTGCAGAGATGTTTGTTGGCCATAGCTTCTGACTGCTGGCATTGTGCCATGAAGCTGTGTTGCTGGTGCTCCCTCACTGTTGCTCCAGTGTTGCCATGTGAACCCACATCATAAAGTGTTTGGTCTGCATGACTGCCTGCATAGTTACCTGATTGAGCCTCTTGATGGACTTCTCAAAGTCATGCACATCATTTGCACTCTGACTGATGCACGTGCACTTGGAGGCCATTGACTTTGCTCCTGTCAATGTAGTACCAGCCTGCTTCCTCAACAACTCAGTGGTAGGGGCTACCATAGATGGCTGCACTGTTGCTTCAGTTGGCCAGGCCATTGCTTCAGGCAGAGGTGCTGGCTGTGAGCTGGTGTTGACAGTCTCATCCTGCTTACCCTGCTGAGGTGCAAAAGAACTGACAGCTTGTTGTGGTGATCCTGTGGACTGTCATTGGGAGATGTTTCACATCTAGGAGCAAATCTCATCCGTGAAACCTCATTTGATAGATGGAATGTATCATACAGCATCAGGCAGACTCCCCTGGCTCTTGTCACCACTGCCAAATAGTCTTGACTGACCCTTCACAACTATGTTGGGTGTTGAGCCCCCCCAGGTGTTGACAATGTGAAATCATTCTTTCCGCATCTTCAGGTGGATGACAGCTTCTGCTAGCACATCAATACACAACAATGCTGTTGACAAGGTGCACATACCTCTGACAGATTGTACACCATGAGCTTGCTGCTCATGGATAATACCTGCACCTGTGTTGAACTTTTGGAGCTTGAGATACTCCAATTTGAGCCTATACAACTGATCAGTAGCTGTGATGCAGCAAAGCTGTCAACATGTACATGTTCAACCTCATTCTAATCTTTTTTGCCCACTTTATGATATCCTTTGAGGTTGCACTGCAATTGGTGATGACATCGGGGTTCAGATTGGAAGGGAAGACAGCCTGGGCAATTTTGTAGTACACTGTGTTATGCCTCACATTGTATACACAGTGTTTGTGCCCTTCCTCCTTCACAGCATTGTTGGAGTCACTGAATAATACTACCTTATGAGTGGGGTTTGCTTGAAGGGCATTGATAATGGCCCAAGTGTGTGCAGCACCATCCAGGCCATCCCAATGGGAGGTAGCAGAGCCATCACTGTCATCCTTGTCCTTGTCCATGTTGCTATCTTGCACTCTCTCCTTACCTTTACCCTTGCTCTTGTGGGACATGTTGAATGAAAATGGACTGAAGAAACAGTGAACAAATGATGAAGCCCAAGAGGGAGGACTGTGGCTGGGGCTGTGGCATGCAGAAAGGAGTGGGGGGACCATAGTGGTGATAGAGGCGGTGTCAGGTCAGAAATTGTTCTGCTGTGCTTCACCGGATATGGACTATATCGGGCTATCACAGTCATTCAATTGTGGAAGGCAAAATCAAGTACTAGGCTGTACTATTGCGTAAGGATAGCTAAGTGCACAAGGGATTTGTAGTTGTTAACACCATGTTGAAGTAAAACCAGTATTGAGTGGAGGCATCCAAAATGATATTGACCAAGACCAAATTTTATACCTGTGTTATAACTTGTAAAATGTGGAGATAGTACCTATTGGGATGTCTTCCCAATAAGAAACTAGACACTAAGACTGAGACTAGACACCAACAGATAGATGCTAGACACTAAATGACATAGGTACCCAGTGAATCTGAGTAGGAGTGACTTCTGGGGTGCAAGGGGAACTCCCGCTGGGAGAGCCTCCCTGAGCCTTATATACATGTAGAACCTGCTGACTATGACTGTTTATTCTACTCCACCTGCTCCTCCCCTCATGTCATTGTGGGTCCTTTGCTCCATCCTTGTTTCATAGTGACATCATTTCTCCATTGTCTCCACCTATGAGCTCACAACTCCATGCTCCATAAATGATGTCATACTTGGTTGCTGGCTCCATCATCATGAAGTCATTGGAATGACCTCTTTAGTGATCCCTTCTTACCTTGATCCTGTGACTTTCAACATTATTATGTTTCTTGTACTTGAGATAATGTATCTTTCTTTGATAGGCAGGTGAAAACTACTATATTTGGTCGCCACCTATCTCTGCACGTGCAGAAATGTGACCCATTCTTCTAGTACTCAAAATCCTTGATTTATGCCCAATAGGGCCTTCCACTCTTCTTCAGTGTGAGCCTCAGACTCCTCTTCCACCTCCTGGGTGATCTCCACAAACACTTGGACCAATTTGGCCCCAAGTGTTGCGCAATGCTCCAGGTGGAGCATGCAGTCATTGAAGTAACGTAAAATACTGGTGTGCCAGCCAACAGTGGGGTCAAGGACAAGTGGGACATCCACAACACTGGTGAGCTTTAGCATCTTCTTGATATTGAGTCCTGATATGAGAAACTTACTAGCCAAGGCCATCATCTTTGATGTTGCCAAATGACATCTTGTTTTGAGTGGTTGGCGTGGGTTAGTCTGGGACAAATGATCCAGGGTTGCCCAATTTATATATCTTAGTATGGTATATCCCTTGTTTTGAATACCAGAGTACTTACTTTGGGTAGTAATGTGCAATGGCAGTTAGAGAAACTGTTTGCTACATGTCAAATGCTTGATGGATTGTGCATAGGTGTGCTGTGTCCCAAAGTGGTAAGTGTGAACCTTTAGGGTGTGTCTCCCTTCATATTTGACTGTTGCCCCTGTTTTCCTTGTGGAACACTTCTCCCTCAGGACACTGTGGCTCTCTACATGCATGGGGCCCACATGCCCTCTGCTGCAATTCATACACACACTTCACAGTGCTGGCAGATGCACTCTGTGCACAATTTTGGCCTTCTGCTCAAAGTTTGAGGGCCTCCGAAGGCTTCCAGTACTCACACTTTCTCAACAAAGGCATCTAGCAGTTCAATTGGCTGGGCCAAGAGGAGAATTCTGAGGATCTCAAGTCTATCTGGGGTCTTGGTGAGTTGTGCCATGAGTGTGCTGTTCTGAGCTTCCCAGCATGCTCACAGCAGAATGATATGGTAAGTCAACTCACCTCTGATTTAGCAAGGATTGCAGTATATTCAGAAGTGTAGTAGACATCATTGGTAGATTGCATGCTGGAGGAGTCATAGGAAAGGTGGAGTGGAGGAGAGGGGCTACAGCTGATGATGCCACGGAGTACAGTGGCCATATATAATCACCTCAAATATCATGCCATCACATGTGTATACTACTTGTTTCATGTTCTCCTCGCCTGATCTTGTGTGAACATATTGTATGCTCTCCTTTACTCACTAGTCCTCATCCCACTCTCCTTCCCTGCTGTTCCATTGACCCTGCCCCAATGCTATGTGAACTTTGAGTGATGCCATAGGATGTCAGAGTCAAGCACAAAATCTAAGGCTCCTTGCTGTAAGGTTGAGACTTGAAGTGTCTTCACATTTGTGAGATGTTGCATGCCAGCAGTGGCTCAATGCCTATGTGTGCACAGCATGTGGATTGTGTGTGGCCACCCAATCATTGGCTTCTTATCTGCACAATGTCCAACTTTACACAGGCTCAGGTTTTAGTGGTTCACTGCTGAGTGAGGGACTTGTGAGATAGCAGGCTAGCACATGATCCTGATGATGCCCACCATTCTGCCTGCCAGCCCAAGAAGTGCAACATGAATCAATTGTTTCACCATGGATGGCAGATGTACTGCCCAAGTGGATTAGCAGAGTGAAACACCATGGGGGGATGCCTACATACATGTACTAGCAATGACAAAAAGTATTTGCACACAGTCATGTGACCCCCAATGAGTTTGCGTGTACAATCAATCTGTCAATCTTTAACCATGCCACCTCACAAGACCATTGAATGGTCACCCTCCAAAAGAGGGCATGTGCTAGCTCTCCACAAACTGAACCTATCCTACTGGGATATAGCCCACCAGACTGGGTTACTGGTCTCTACTTGCTGTTACACTATCCAATGGAACCTGCTGCACCACACCACCCATAATCTCCCACAGCCAGGATGAGAATCCATCTATACCCCCCACACTTGACGCCACATTATTCCCACAATCTGGACACATTGTGTTGCACTATACAAGGACATCACACAGGAGATTGGAGGTGGGATACTGGAGAGGCAAGTTCAGTACCTGGCTTACACCTCAGGTTACTGTTGCCACAATGCATGACACAAGCCATACCTTTTGAAGGATGCTGTACAGAAGCAATGTATCTGGGCCAAGGATAACAAGGACAGAGACTGGACAAAGATCATCTGGATGGATGAGGCCACACTTGACCTTCATGAGCTCCACTGTACCCAGCATGTCACCTGCCTGTCTGGAGAGGAGTTTCTCCCCAGAAACATCCAGCCTACCTTCAAGAGCAGACAGCAGAGCCTGTCCATGTGGGGTGCCATAGTGGATGACCATCAGGGACCCTTGGTGCAGTTGGAGCTGGGGGAAGATGCACAGGGTTGGGGAACTGGGCTCAACAGGGAAAAGTATGTGTCTCAGATCCTCAGGGGGCCCCTCAAGGCATTCTATGATGAAGTATGCATGGAGTGGGGAGACAGTGTCCTGGTGGTGGAGGATGGTCACCCAGCTCATCAATCTATGACCACAAACCAGGCCTGAGAGCAGCTTGGTATTCACAACCTCCCTCACCCACCCAACTCTCCTGACCTCAATCCCATTGAGCCTCTCTGGGATGTCCTCAAGCACTGCATAGGAAAGATCCCAGGATCCTACTGCTCCCTTGATGCATTATGGGAAGCTGCTCAGAAAGTGTGGAGGGAATTTACAGAGGATGATATCTGTCAGCATACATCCAAGATGGTGGACAGGGTTGCAGCTGTTCAGGCTGCAAAGGGCTAGCACACAAAGTTCTAATACAACCAGTAGCATGGGTACTTATCATCTGTATACTCAATTGTTCTTCTGCCTGCCCAGCAACAGAGAAATTTAAATAAACTTATGTGCCAAAGCATGTGGTCACATGACCATGTGCAAATACTTTCCGTCAGCACCAGTACAATCAATGAAGTCCCATGCTACACACCAGTACCATAGTGCCTGCTACCCATGGCAGCTGTGTGAGACCCAGACCGTGGACAACATGTATGTTGTCCTGGGCCACAATTGTTTAGCCCAGGAACATGCATATAACTGCCAGCAAGCGCCAACAGATTGTAGGCCACATCATCACTCACCACACTAACTACAGGATGGTTGACTATGTGGTTGTGGACCCAGAAATCAACCAACTAAACACACATTCATTCAAATATGGCCATTCAAGCCCAAGCATTCAATTTGGATGACCACCGTGGTCGGTACATGCCCAAATCTTGTCTCAGTGCATCAAGGATCAAATACTTATGATGTGGAAGCATGATTGATGAGGAAGGATGCCTTGACCCCACTATTGGGTGGGACAAGGACATCCTAAGCTACTTTGACTATTGCATGACTCAGTGCGAACACAACAACCAGGTACTGCACGGTGCAGGCATCAAGGTGACGGTCAAGGTCTGGATCGAATATGAGTGGATTGCAGGGCTCGGGTTCGATGAAGATGTGGTCTAGTCACTTCTGCTCACACTTGGTGGGCTTGCTTAGAATATTTGCACCATTTTTCATTCCTTTGATGGACAATTTGAATGGACTCTGGCAAGCTCAGGAGTGAAGTCTGGCACAGAGTGGGGTCACCAAGCACATGACTACCCCAAACTCTGCAGGAGATAAGAGGGTGGCAGTGCATTGTCCCCTCAAAAGATAAGGATTTTAGGGACTGCATAGTCACACACTGCATAAGGAGGCAGTGCATGGCAATGCCCCACAAGAGGCAGTGCAAGAAGAAGGGTGCTCAGTTTGAGGGCACACCAGAATTAGGGTACAAAGAAAGGGTACCAAGAAAAGGGGTACTGAGAAGTAGGGTATCAGGCAAAGAGGGTACAAAGAGCTATGAGTAATGGTGAGAATGACATGCAGTGCCATGGCTGTGTAGACATGATGTCATAAAGCTGTGCTGGACATCATGTAAGTAGTTTTAGTCACCCTAGCCCACATGTATATAAGGACTCAGATCTCAATGGACAAAAGAGCTTTTTCCCCCCAAGTTCCACCCCCAGTCAGGTCCCCCTCTCAGCAAGTGAACTCTCTCAGCCCAGAGACTCAGTGTCTCAAAGTTTCAGTGTCTCATCTCCCTCAGTGAACAGGGGATGACACTTAAAGGATCTCAGCTTTCTAACCCAGTTTTAAGTATCTCACGCAGTCAGTTTTTAGGTTCCTATAGGAGAAGACATCTCTTATAAGAATATTCATAGCAAGTCTATCACGCCCAAGTCCATCCAGAAAGCCCAGGTTCTCTAAGTGCCTATCCCCTCTAGCTCAGGGAAAGAGTATACTGATTCTTTGATTCATTGTTAGTCAAAGGGATAAGTCAGTCATTGCAAGTTTAGGGACAGCTTAAGCATTTTTGTTGTCCTGGATATAAATCTTCCACAAGTTCAATTTTCTATTCACCCCCAATGAACACTGTGATAACCCAATATAGCCCATATCCGGCCAACCACAGCAGACAACATTTCTGACCTGGCAACATACAGAGACTATACTCATCAGATAACTCCAAAAGCTGAGAGGAAGATGTGTTTGAAGGCCACTGGGCAAGTTGTGCGACTGCGGCCAAAGTGAACATTTACCTGGAACACAGTCATGTGACAGGCCATCTCCTGGAGGGATTGTGTGCATAATACCTTAAGTTGATGCAATGAGAGTTGTTATCATCCCTCCGCATTGCAGAGGGATGATCACAAATGCACTATATGGGCTATAACAGAGGCTCATACAAAGACAGAAATTGGTTGGATTTACTCAAGCTCTCTGCATCGTGTATGAGTTTATCCACAACACCTGCAGGCAAGACGTTGCAGATCAATCTCGACAGGACGTCCGTGACTGTTTTCGAAAAGCGTGCACGGATGGAAGCACAACGACGTCGGATGCATGAGACGTATACACCAGCGAACACTATCACACGCTAGTGGACCAGCGGACACGTCTCACAAAGGAGAGGGAGCTGCGTCCAGAGTGCGAGATGGTGGGGAGGAATGAGAGATGTCGCGCAAGACGCGAGCTTATATATGGGCGGGTGACAGCGCATTCGCAGTGACGTCAGGAGACGCGAGCGAGGAGGTGATCAGACGGCGACTTGGACGACTATGGTGATGAGTCCGTGAGCGGGCGGAGAGTGATGCTCAACCTCAGTTGAACAGCAACGTTATCTCCTGATGTTGATGCCCGGCCAACCACTCGCGGTCGCTGTCTGGTGAGGCTGTCTGTCACAGCTCCTGAAGTAGTATACAGTTTCTACCAGCAAAGGGCATGTGCATGCTATAGATCGGCGAAGAAGGACGGCTCGGCGACAACCTCGTTGCGGCCCTTTGATCGCTTCGCAGCCTGCAATGGATCCTTCTCTTTCTTGCGTTTCCGCTTCCGTTCGACCACACCTTCGTCGTCGCTCGAGTCTGCATCTGCCTCCGTCCGCGTGGCTACAGCGGGTTCAGACGCTTCAGCCTCAGGCTCAGGTTTTTTTCTCGGCGAGACAGGCGGTATACCTGGGCCGTCTTCCCCTTCGCTGCTGCTATCCTCTTCCCCATCACTCTCATCGTCTTCGCTGTCCTCCCCACCATTCTTCTCCTTGCTTTTGACTCCTTCCTCGTTCCCTTCTTCTTCCTCGTCATCGTCCCCGAAGACCTCTTCCAGGTCAGTCAACTTGAGAATCTCCTCATGTCCTGCGCTCCCGACCCAACGGCCCTCGCCCTTCCGGTCGACCGCGATGCGCTCTATGGGGAACTCTCCGTGGTCCGCGACGACACCGAGTAGCTTCGTTGGGAAGAGCTGCACCGCGCGGAGGAGGCCGTCGGAGGAGCCAGTCAGGATGGTCGTCTGCGAGGGGGAATACGCGGCGGGGAGCGGTGCGAGGGTGTCGATCGAATGCGGGTGTCCGGGAATGCGGTCGACGCAATCACCCCACCCGCTGCGCCGATTGAAGATAGAGAGTATACCTAGCTGGGTGCCCACAGCGAATTTTTGGCCCCTAGTAGGTATTCTCAGTACGTAGTAACGAAAGGTGGGAAGGATCTCGCTGACCCTTTTATGGGGACTATAGACAAAAGCTCATCCTCCTGATCTTCTGACTGTGCGATAGGCTCAGGTTTCTTCGAACGCACGTCGATGACGGACAAAGTCCCATCACCACTGACGGAGGTAAGCTAGATTCCTTGGTAGATATTGCCCTAGAGCCCACCTAGTCGAGACAAGCTGTTTACTATCTCCTAGCCAGAGGAAATCTGATATGAAGTCAAAGTGGTGCGTATAAGCCCGTATTGCGCCTTGTTTCCTCGGATCCCACAACTAGCGTTGTACCAAGCAACCCTATCAGACGCCAGACCAGAGTCAAGGTCGGGACGCTTACCTTGATGACCCCATCATCATCTCCTGACGCAAGCAGGTTCGGTGTAAGATTCTTCAAACGATTAATGGCTGTGCTTACAGGGACTTTCTGTGAGAAAAGCGTGTGCACAAGCAGCTCATTCCAGTGCAGACTCACTCATGGGCGTTCGACCAAGTGTCTACTATCTGCCCCGTGCCTGTATCTACCGTGCTAGTACCGATGGAAATGAGGACGAGCAGAGACCCTAACGCATTCTAGCTAGACTCACAACACTGCTTTTGCCTTGCCTGCCGCCCAAAGCCTGTCACCTCCCTCGTCGATCGCCAATGCTCGACATGACCGCTTGGATGGTCGGACGGAGAACCGCTTGTCGTGTTCGCCTTCGTCAGTGTAGCCAAATGACTTGATATGGCCTGTGAGCAAGCCCAGGTAGACTATCGAGCTTGATGGGTGGAATATGAGGTCAAATATCTGCGTGCCGACCGGGATGTCTGGCATGCTGGTTCAAGCAGAAGAAGCCCAAAGCTGGGCGCGCTCCGTGAGGGCCGGGATCTAGGCATCACGATGTCACGTCCCCGCAGGGCTGTGGTAACGGCGTCACGCGTGACGGAGTCTAGCTCTCGTGCTGCGAGCAGCGACGGGTTGCTCGCGGCCATCATTTCCCTACTTGCTCTTTTCCTCCATCTCTGCTCGCTACATTCTCAGCATTCCTGGCTATGAGATTATGAAGAATGACTATACAAGGTCTCCTTGTCTCCCTGCTCGCCGCGGGGAAATGCATCGCAGAGCCAGTGGTGTCATCTTGGGCTGGTAACCGCGACCTCTCTACCGAGGTCAATCTTCGACACAACGCCTACCGACCAGCACCGGGCTCCGGCGTGGCGGATGGACTGAACCTCTTGGATATAGTACTAGTGGCTTCGGTGGATGGGAAACTACATGCGCTCAACAGGACGTCGGGCGACTTCATCTGGTCGATGAAGACCGTCTCGGGCACGGAGCCCACAACCCTCGGCCCCCTCGTCCGCACCAAGCACCCTGACATCGACCCGGACCTCACGGACGACGATAGCGTCCACCGAGAGGTCTACCTCGTCGAACCGCAGTCCGGCGACATCTACATCATGGCGACTCCAGATAGCCCTCTGCAGCGGCTCCCGTTCTCGATGCCGCAGCTTGTCGACATGTCTCCGTTCAGCTTCCCGTCTGACGACGACCGGAGGATGTTTGTAGGCCGGAAGGAAACGTCTTTGTTGCTGGTAGAGCTGGAGACGGGGAGGGTGAGGACGATGGATCAGGAATGTCCGTGGGATCCGTTCCAGGACTTGGCCGAGCCTGCAGCGTTCGACCTCGACCTGGACGACCTCGAGGGCGCTGATCCCCCGAGGCGCCCTTCGAAACCCACGGAAGTGTTCATTGGACGAACCGGTGAGTCGCTCCGCAGCCGCTCTTTGCGAACCCTAAGCTTAGGTCCCGTAGACTACCACATCGCCATACACACCCGCCCGTCGAGGACGTCGCCCGTGAGGCCGCCCGTACAGAACCTTTCGTTCTCCGTATACGGACCGAATAATCAAGATCTCGGTCTGCAGTCCGTGTATCGGCGCACCGCTGACAACGCGTACATACAACCCTTGCCCAACGGAGAGATCGTGTCCTTCATGTCTGACACCGTGCAGAGCGCCGACAGCGATGTGTCTCCAAACACCAAGCTAGCTTGGGGCAGGGCATTCTCTACTCCCATGTACGCTTCGCTTCCTGCTTTTGCGCTTGTCTGTTACTCACCACACCAAATACCAGTGTCGCGGTGTTCGACGTCCTGAGCTCACCTCAACGTTCGCAGCCCTTCGTCCTCCTGCAGCCTCGGCTACACCTCGAGGACATCCTCCCGTCAGCTGAACTCCACAAAGCAGCCGCGCGCCGAAGTCTGCCCTTTGACGCCGCGTTTGTGGGCATCGTCGAGGAGACAGGCTCGCTCTTCGCCATGGGGCCGGACATGTACCCGCTCGCGATCTTCGGCGACGCTGGCGTCGGTCGTCTTTTGGACGCCGCGCCCATGGATTCGCACTTTGACGACGAGTTTGGGCGCGACCAGGATCTGCCCGAGGACCTGGATTCGGTCACCCGTCGCGCGAGGGAGCGCAGGCTCCGAAAAATGTGCAGGGATGATAGCACGGACCTGAGATGTCTCACGGGCGTACGGCGACTCGAAGCAGGCACACAGTCGCGCTTCAGTCGTCTGCTGGATGCTGCGCCTTCCGTATCGTCTCCAGAGAGCAGCGTCGAGGCCAAGTCCGAAGTTTCTTCGCAGGGTTCAATTCAAGCCCAGGTAGCGGTGGACCCAGAACGCGCTGCAGTGTCCCACTCGGTCATATCTTCGTTTGCGACGTGTGCACTGGCACTGCTCATCGTGTTTGTTTGGTTCGGCCTTCGGCGCAAGGCTGGCAAGCCAACGCCCTCTTCCACTACAACAGAGACTCAGGAAAAGGAGCAGGCGGCTCAGCAAGAAACTTTCGATGAACAGGTTCCGGTGGACAGTGACACAATGCCGAACGGTCTCGCGAGGCCCGACTCTCCCCTCCGTAGGCGTACCATCTCGACAGCTTCACGGCCCACCACTCCGCGTCCTGGCACGCCTGTCAAACGACCCTCCGCCATCAATCTTCCCGAGCCAGGACTTGAGCTGGATGGTGATGCTGTCGACGGTGAGGAGAGTGAGAAGGACGGTGAACAGCCCACGAAGCGCAAGGGCGTGCGTCGGAAGCGAGGGAAGAAGAAACGCGGTGGGACGGCCAGCGCTGGGGCAGAGGACGAGAAGGAGAGCGCCGATGAACCAGCGAACGGTGAGGGGAACGCGAAGGCAGATGCAGGCAAGCCTGTCGTCCATGTCGTAGGCCAGTCTGCGATTGTCGTCCCGCCTCCATCCGCCTCGACACCGGTAGAACCATCGCTCGTCGTATCGGACACAGTCCTGGGTGAGTCAAGTTCTCGTTCTTCACGTTTGCAGCAGCTGGCTGAACATGCGCTTGTGCAGGCTTTGGATCGCACGGCACCGTCGTTTATAAAGGCTCTTTGCAAGGACGCGCAGTTGCTGTCAAGCGCCTGCTGCAAGACTTCGTGACGCTTGCGTCGCGAGAGGTGAACGTGTTGCAAGAATCCGACGACCATCCCAACGTTATCCGATACTATTACCAAGAGTCTCGTGGTAACTTCCTCTACATCGCACTGGAGCTCTGCCCTGCTTCACTAGCGGACATCATCGAGCGGCCTGATGAGTACCAGGAGATCGTGGGCGCCTTCGACCCGAAGCGCGCCCTGCGCCAAGTGACCGCAGGTCTCAGACACTTGCACGCGCTCAAGATCATCCACCGTGACATCAAACCCCAGAACATCCTTGTCTCTCATGCAAAACGTGGCGCGGGCCATAGGATGCTCATCTCCGACTTCGGTCTCTGCAAGAAGCTCGACCTTGACCAGACAAGCTTCCTGCCAACAGCGCATGGTGCGATCGCCGCTGGAACCGTAGGCTGGCGGGCACCAGAGATTCTGCGGGGCGAAGTGAAACTCGACGAGGCGCCAAGCGACGACTCCCAGTCTGGTTCATCACGGGGCTCCGTAGGGACCCCGCGCGTGGGCACGCCAACGGGCAGACCGACGCGCCTGACGAAGTCGGTGGACATATTTGCGCTGGGCTGCCTCTATTACTACGTCCTCACGAACGGCGGGCATCCGTTCGGCGACCGTTTTGAGCGGGAGGCTAATATCATGAAAAACGCCAAGTCGCTGGAAGGCTTGCAGTGCTTCGGCGAAGAAGGCGCAGAGGGCGTGGATCTCATCACCCGTATGCTCAGTCCAGAGGCATACGACCGGTATGTACGCCGCCTGCGATTCAATGCTGTTTACTGACATGTCCATGTAACAGACCGGATACCACTTCATGTTTACTCCACCCATACTTCTGGGATCCGGGAAAACGGTTGACCTTCCTGCAAGACGCCTCCGATCGTTTCGAGATTATGTGTCGAGACCCCCGAGACGTGAACCTGATCACGCTCGAAACAGGCGCATCCCAAGTAGTTGGGAACGACTGGCATTCTCGATTAGACAGGTTATTCATCGAGAACCTGGGAAAGTTTAGAAAATATGACGGCAAGTCCGTCCAGGATTTACTACGCGCATTGCGGAACAAAGTGAGTTGCCTTTGGTCGAAGTGCGCGACCTTTCGCTCATAGACGTCCAGAAACACCATTACCAAGACCTCCCCGACAATGTCAAGCGACTGCTGGGTTCTATGCCAGAAGGCTTCCTTGCATACTTTACACGGCGCTTCCCTCACCTCTTCCTCCACGTCCACGGCGTCGTCGCCAACTCCTCCCTCCGCACCGAGTCGATGTTCCGCACCTACTTTGAGCTATCTGACTGACCGCATGCATCTCTCGCAACCCCCATCTCATCCTGTGATTTATTGGTCATGCTGTATTTCTACTACGGATATCGCAATGCTGTGTGTGCTAGTATACATTATAATGATGGACCTATTGGATCATACATATTTTCGTCTCTGGGCGTGCAATATTATGTCGCATCCGAAAGCAGGGTCCGTCTGTAGTGTTCTATGTAGGGAGCCCAGTGTCCACAATACAGACGATAAACGAAGTGCAATGAAACCGTCCTAGTGTATTGACAAGCTCGCTAGATGGCTTAGTATCGAGAAGCAGCAACTATGAGGGCAACGATGACGACGGCCAAAATCAGGACGCCGCTCATGATAGCAGCGATACGGCACCGGGCGACCCAGGGGTCCACCACTTGCACCGCACCCTTCTTCAACCTGCGTGTAGACAGCACGGACGTCTGGGTATGCACCGACGGCGCGAGGCTTTCCGCGGAGGGGGCAACAAGGGGGAACAGCTTGTCCCAGAGAAGGTTCCGCGCCTTCCTCGTTTCCGCAACCGCGTCGGGCTTCTTGCCGTGCCTCACCGACATGGGCAGGGAGGGGACCTCGTGTATGTACTCGGGCTCGAGCTCGCCCTCGGTGGTGAGCATCCACCCGCCGATGAGCCAGCACCAGGGGCCGACGAAGCCGAGCCAGAAAAGGAAGCAGGCGCTCGACACGTCCAGCCGCCCCGCAAGGCACGAGCGGGCCCTGCGCCGCGAGGACGTGCGGGGGATGTGGTACTCGTAGTTCCCGCTGCCGAAGGAGACCCCGCGCAGCCAGCGGTTGTAGATGTACGACTCGGAGCTGGTCGAGGGGGTGGAGCGCGCGCGGCTCGCACGCGGCATCGCGTGAGGTGGGGTGGGCAGCAGGGGCTGCGTCGCGCGCGGGCTCGTGTCGACGCTCGCGGCGCCCGTGCTCGTCCCGACGTGGGATGCAGCAGGCGCGCCCAGGTCGACGTCGTACAGGCCCTCGGGGAGGCCGCTCGTCCGCACGGCAGGCGTCACGTCGTCGCTCGACGCGTTGGAAGCGGCCTCCTCTCCGTGCACCGGGTGTGCACCCCCGGGCTGGGGCGCGCCCGGCTCGGGTGTGGGGGACGCGTCGTCGTGGGTGGAGTGCACGGACGGCGCGGTGACGAAGCTGCGCGACGTGCGGGCGGACGAGCCATCCTCGTAGATGACGGAGTACTTCCCCGGGTGCGGGCTGCCTATCACCGGGGGAAGCGTCGGCGGCGCGAGCCGCGACTTGCGGATGGGGGGCCCGATGGTCTTTTGGAAGTCGGGACGGAGGTCGAGAGGCGGTATGCTAGGGGCGGAGGCCGTCGTGCTGATCGAGCTTTGGCTGATCGTGCGATTGAGCGGCCGGTTGATGAAGGCTCCCGGATATGCAGCCAGATCTGGAGGGCGTTAGCGGTGATGCTGGAGACCCGTTAACTACAGTGCGTGTACTTACGTCCATCGTGTACCCTCGTAGAATCCGGTGTGGGGGGCACCGAGTCGGTTGATGGCCGTCTCACGCTGATACTCGGAAAGCGCATACGCGGGTCGAGAGGCGGTACATGCCTCGCAGGGTACAGTTCGGCACTTCCACGCTTCTCGGGGCTGTCCCGCCTAGACCAATCCTCGGATGCGCTCACAGAAGGCGTACGCAAGGACTGCGAGCTCTGTCGATGCATTGACGACGCCTTGATCGGTGCATTGGGACTGAGCAGCAGGAGTGATGGGGCCGATGCAGAATGGCTGTCGTACTGCGAGCCCCATGAAGACTCGGGGATTGGACTCGGGCTTGGGTTGGTGTTTGCGTTCGGTGTCCTCCACGAAACGTGCGAGGGTGCACGTCGCCTTGCATCCATGATCGTGGTCGCATCCACTGACGGCCTGCGCTCCAGTCGTGCCGTCTCGAGACCGAGTCCTGAGTCGTCTGTAATGGATGCTGCGCGTCTTTGACTCTCTACATCGTCTGGGTTGCTCTCCATCGACGCGCGGTCATGTTCGAGATTGGGATCAGGACTAGCCTGAAAGATACGTGAGAGAACGTTGAGCATCTTGCTCGATCCCGACGGCCGTCCGGCGGGGGTCAAAGGCGGGAAGAAGAAATAGGTGAGAGCTTCGGATACCGCGAAGCCCGGTAAGGTGCGCGAAGTCAGTTAAGTACCGACCCGGGTACGACGCTGAGAAGACATGAGGCGAGGCCGACTCGTGTTTATGAGCTGCGTAAAGCCACGTTCGGTATATGAGGCTGACACGAAGACGTATACCACCGTAGCCCGGATGATGGTCAGCCTCTTGGGACTCGACCACCATGAAGACACAAGTCAAGGCCGCGGTGCCTATGTCAATGAACGCCTCGTACATATGGCATCAGGGTGTACGAGAATCGATAATGTACATATGAGGCGGCGCAGCGAGGCGCAAGGGCTATAGGCACTGGAGGTTAGCATTGGAGGCAGTGAGTCGGCAAAACACGCACATTTCATACACGCAGAAGGAGCTTCCCTCACACGTGGTGGCTCTAAAAACGACCCAAACATCCTCGCAATGGCTACCCAGGTCCCGGCTGCATGCCATGGGCGGTGTGAGTGCCCAACATAACAAGTATTGATCATGACAGACAGAGTCAGGATGCTCGTGTGCAACCCGAACGAGCGCTGCGTCCAAGTCACGGGCCGGGCCACACCAGCGAGGCGAGTCGCGACTAAATCGGGACGAGCTGCAGGCCTATCGCTGGCATCAGCGCACTGCGTTGAAGATGGTCAACGCTGCCAGTTCTTCCTCTTTTTCCTCATGTTCGCACATCGGAACTCTCCCTACACGTCGGCGGTCTTGCACCACTCACACAATACTCGATCTCGCCAGAAGCTCTCTTCCCGGGTATATGAACGCAAAGGACGTGCAACTTTGCACCGCTGAATATAGAGACACTGAAGAAAAGGAAAACAAAAAAATCGAGCAAGTCTGAGGAAGCGAGAACAGGGAATGAAAAGTGTCCTCAGGTACGTGATCTCCCAACATCCGGCGATATCCTTCACCATCATCTAACTCGCACCGCCCATACTCTATCGCAATCAAGACCTCTTCCGGCCTGCATTGTCTCCCAGACGGACAACTACCTCAAGTGCGGCCCATGATCTGGTGGCCGTACGCCCTGATTCTCCGTCCAACACGGTTCCCCCACGAGACTTTCCCCGCTGATGTCCTCGGATTCGTCGCGAAGATCGATGATCCCTTGGTTTGGGTGCTCGGTAGGGCTGCCATGGAATGATCAGTGAAAGAAGAGCTCAAGTCGGTGAACGAGGGCCTGAGAGCCGCGCTGTAGGCTTCGAAGTTTGTGCGGCCCTGACACTCCTTGTGCGAAGACGCGCCCGGCGCGAAGGCGTATTCGTTGCTCTGCGACTCCGTAGAAGCAGAAGTGGCGAGCGAGAGCGGACGGGTCGATGAATTCGCCGGTGAATCTTCTGAGCCGTATCGGACGTCGCCCGCCCAACGCCAGGGATCCTCCTCCATCGTGCCGGCCCTCCCGTGGGACATTCCGCCCTCGGTCTCACTGCGTGCCTGTCGCTCGACGGCTTGTACAAGCAGCAGACGGGCTATGAGTCTCTTCGTCTCCAGCAGCTGCCTCCGCCTCTGCCGCTGCACGTGAAGTAGTACGTTGAGGAGGCGCTCGGCCTCCGCCTTCTCGGCCTCGTCCTGAAGCCACTTCGCCTAGAGATGCACGTAAGTGTTCCGCAACGGCGTACGCATTCGATGAGACTCACCTCCAAACAGGCTTCGCAGCTGCATTGCAGGCTCTCGATGCCACAGTAGGCGTCATGCTCGATGACCGACGACTGCGAGGCTCCCACCCCGATCAAGCCCAATCCAATGCCGGAATCTTGATGAGAGGTCCCGTCGTCTGCACGAGAGGCATCCGGACCCTGGAGGAGAGAGCTCGGCGGCGGCCAGGTCGCGTACGGACTGTCCTCGTCCTGATCCCAACCACGCCACTCCCAGGTGAGCACAAAACAGAAGGCAGTCCATCGGGCCACTACTCACCGGGCATTCACGCTGTACTTTCTGCTGCTTTGTGCTGCTCAGCCGCACGCCACCGCGCCACAGCTCCCACTCGTTGTCGAGGATGTCGGCGTAGCTCGCGCGCGCCCTCGACGGCACCGGCGCTGCGATGTGCTGTGGCTCGGAGGGCTCGAGCACCCAGGCGTTATCCCTCAACCAGTTCCAGAATTCCTCGGATATGGCTCCGTGGAGCGTGTGTGAGGTTTGTTGTGTGTTGAGGGTAGACGAAGACATCGCTTTGCGAGGGCCACATCAGTTTGGTACGACCTCATTCTGCGAGAAGGTACGTACGTTATGTTGTGTTGTGTTGTGTATAGTGTGATTCACTCAATGTGTTGTAGGAATAAGCCTCCCGAAAGCTAGAAGCTAGGTGGTGGCAAGGTTGATGTGTGGTGGTGGAAGACTTGTGCAGGTCAGTTCGAGGCTGGTGGCTCTTCCCTGGGGCACGCGCGCTAACGCGCCTGTGGCGGCGGTCGCCCGGGCCGCTACTCCGGTGTACACCACTTGCGCGGAAGGACATGGTACGAATACTATGCAAATGTGGTGGCCGCTCTGGTACGGAACAGTGTCTACAGAATCTTGGCCTTCGAAATCGCTGGCTTGATGGCGCGCGCGAGTCGTCTGTCTCGGGGCCTGAGGCGCGCCCCTCTCAAGTCCAGGAGAATGATTGGCAAGCGGAGACCCATCCGAACAGGGGGTTAGGAGGGTCTCGGCGAGGCGTAAATTAGGCCAACGATCGGTACTCTGTATGAGCACCGACAGGTTCTTGACGGGCATTGTACACTCCTCGCCCTCCAGGTTGCTGGTCCCAGCTATGTACAGGTAAGCGTTACACTCTCGTAGTGTCTTCTTTGACTTACAGTCGCCCTATCGCAGCATCAGACTGCGCGCCAATCGAGGGTCCGTCGTGCACTGGACTCTTGCCATAGAATGGCACGAAGGCGGTGTATCGTCGCATTCCGTCGTCGCATTCCGTCGTCGCAGCGCAGTTACTGTCCACAGACAGGCTCCGAAGGCGAATACACAGAGTACCAGATATGCAGCGCTTCACGGCGTTTACATGGAATGCACCGGGCATATGTATGGACCTCCCTTTGTGGCCCTCGAGTGATTATTGGCTCTTGTGTGGCAACTAACCAGTGTTTTGATGGGAGCCCTGAGCCCCCATTTTTCCCTCCTACCCGACCTCATCAACCCTCGACATCCAACACAAGACATGATCCACCTCCCACAGCTTCCTCCGACACACGGAGCCCCTCATGCTTCCGGAAGCTGTATGTGAAGCACGCTCCCGTCGTACCTGAACACGATATCTAGGTCTAAAGGCACGATGGGCTCGATGAGCTCAGGCTGAACAGTCGACATCTGTGAACGACATCAGTACGTCTACCAGTCATATGTGGCACTTTCGTCGCTCACCACACTGTGTTGGGGCTCCATCGACAGAGTGCCCAGATTGGGTACAGTGAATCGACTTGCTAAGGCATCCAAGAGCCGACCATACTCGGCGCCCACAGTGACTGGATCCACGAGTACCGTATTCGCCGGGAACGGAGGCTATGACGCGGGGTGAGCAAGAGTTATAATTGATGACCACAGGTACCTACCACTTCCGCAACTGGTGTTGGGGCCAGATACATAGCGACGAGCTTCGCGTCTTCGACGGAAAGCCCGATCAGCCCTGAGGGCTCGCCCAGCCGCTCCTCACCCTCACTATCGCCTCGGTTTGGTGAGGCTGGCGCCCGCCATGGAGGCAGCGAAGGGGTCGGCGACGGCGAACCCCACAGACTGGTGCCGTCGTCGTCGCCCTTACCCTCGGTAAGCATTGATTCATGAACGGTCTAGTGTTTAGCAACTCACCTGGCTATCCTCGTTGATCGTTTGTGATTCGGTGTTTGCAGGGAATACATTCCCTCCTCTCAGCTCCCGCTCATTGTTGAGTATCTCTGCAAAGACCTCGCGACCCCTCCTTGGTACCAGCTTGACGATGTTCGACTGATGACGGTACTTGAACACGTTCTCATTCATATTCTCGCCCTCTTCGTCTTTGTCTTGAGCCTTTGTGAGCTGCTCGATGCGGCGGTGGCGAGGGTATGGTGTCGACGTTCTCTTTGCCATTGTACTGCCCCAGCCTCGTGTCAGCCTGGTCCTATCAATGGTGCGTAGCAGATCTTACCAACAGTCAAGTGGATCATCCGATGCTGATGACGTCCGCCATGGAGGAAGTGAAGGGGTCGGCTCCAGCGACCCCCATAGACTGTCGCCGCCGTTGTCGCCCTTACCCTCGGTAAGCACCAATCTCTACACGTTCTATTACCTAGCCACTCACCTGGTTCCCTGCCTCGGCCGTGTGTTGATTGGTGTTTGCAGGGAACACTTCCCGTCCTCTCAGCTCCCACTCGTTGTTGAGTATCTCCGCGAAGACCTCGAGGCCCCTCTTTGGTAACAGCTCCACGATGTTCGACTGGCGACGATACTTGATCCCGTTCTCGCTGAAATTCCGGTCGCCCTCGTCTTCGTCTTTAACCTTTGTGAGTTGTTCGATGCGGCAGTGGCGAGGGTATGGTGTCGACAATCTCCTTGCCATGGTGCTGCCCGTGCCTCGTGTCAGCCTGGTCCTATCACTGGTGCGTAGCAGAGCTCACCAATAGGTCGAGTGAAAAATCTGATGCTGAATAGTGGTGAGTATAGGATGCTACAGCAAGAAGCGACAAAGAGACGAGTGGCAGAATGGATGATTGAGTGTATATCGGGCGCTTCACGCACATGTGGCTTTAGCGCCGAGGCTCGCCATAATCACCTCGTATAGACCGCTATTTGGGGTGAATAATAGGGAACAAGCTGAAGGTCTCTTCTCTCAAGGTGCACGTAATTGCTCCGCATTTGGATATGCACACAGTGAGGCTCACTACATAACAGGCTTGGTAGCAGTACTGCGAACTCCCGACCCCCCACTCGATGTCCGACGGCTGCGGGACTCCAACCGCAAGCAAGCCTCGGCCGGAATCCGGACCTGACATCCCGCCGTCTGCGCGACTCACATTAGGGCGAGTGAACTCAGTGGAGGCCAAGTCGCATTCGGACTGTCCTCGTGCCGACGCCGACCGCGCCAGGTCGAGGAAGACTTGTGTAGGTAGGTTCGAGGCCATTATTCTCCGGTGGCATGCACCTGTGGATGAGGTCGAACGGGCCGCTACTTCCGCACGAATATTCAGAGGCGGTGGCCGCCTCTATGGAAGTATCGATTATGGCCTTGGAAATTGTGTACGCTGCCCCGAAGTCAAGAAGGAACAATGGGAAACGGAGACGTATCAGCCGAGTCCAGGTAAGCGCTGTTTGCTCCTGGATGTCTCCTGTAATCTACCATCGTCTCATTCGAAAATCAGCTTTGGTGCTCGTACTGGGTTCCCTGTGTACTGGATGCCCACTTCACCATGACGCAAAGCCAGCAAGCCGTCGCTGCCCGAACATACTTAGCGCCAATAAAGTGCTTCACGGCGTTTGTTGTAATGCATAAGATGAATGTATGTCTTTCCCTCTATGACCCACGAGCAAGAAGTGTCTTGTGTATGGTAGCTAACCTGAATTTAACCAACAGCCCTGGAGGTTCCATTTCCACTCCTACCTCTGCTCGCAGTACCCAGTATAGGATCCAATCCACCTTTCATAGCTTCCTCTGATGAGTGGATTCTCATGCATCCGGAAACTCCATGTGAAGCACGACCCCATCATACCTGAACACGATATCGATGTCCAAAGGCACGATGGGCTCCATGAGCCCCGGCTCCTCCATGTCTACCTGTGAGTGCTATTACTATGTCTCATCCGCCGTACATGATGCCTTGGTCACTCACCTCCTTGTGTACCAACGTCTCCAGATCGGGCACGGCGCCGTGACCTGCTACAGCTTCCAAAAAGTGATCGTACTCAGTCCTCGTAGTGATTGTGTTGATCGGTCCTGTCGCCGCCTGTACACGAGGCTAGCACCCAGGGTGAGCTAGAGCTATGAACAATGACCACAATACCTACCACGGCTGCGACTGGTGTGTTGGTCAAGTACCTTGCCACAAGACGTGCATCTTCGGCAGACAGCCCGAACATACGCGGAGACCCGCCGGACGGCTCTGCCTCTCCATTGCCTTGGGATGATGAAGCTGTCGCTGGTCGAGCCAGCGGCGGAGGAGACAAGTGATTGGGCGATGGCGACTCCCATACGCCGTCACTACCATTGTCCGTCTTACTCTTGGTAAGCATCGATTCATGAACGGTCTAGTGCTTAGCAACTCACCTGGCTATCCTCGTTGGCCGTTTGTGTTTCGATGCTTGCAGGGAAAACATTCCCTGCCCTCAGCTCCCACTCATTGTTGAGTATCTCCGCGAAGACCTCACGACCCCGCCTGGGTATTGGCTTGACGACGTTCGATTGTCGATTGATCAAGTTTTCGCTCATATCCCCGTCCTCTTCATCTTCCACCTTACACTTTGTGAGCTGCTCGTTGCGACGGTGGCGAGGGTACGGTGTCGACGTTCTCTTTGCCATTGTGCTGCTTCAGCATCGTGTCAGCCTGGACCCATGAAGGGTGTGTAGCATATCTCACCACCAATCAAGAGAGAAGTCAGATGCTGAATAGTTGCAAGTATAGGATGTTACAGCAAGAGGCGACAAAGAGATGAGTGGCAGAACAGACGGTCAAGTGTATATTGGGCGCTCCTAGCGCATGTGGTTTAAGCGCCGAGACTCACGATCGATGACCATCTTGTATAGACCGCTCTTTGGGGTGCATAGGAACTGGCTACCTTCTTCTAACACTACTTCGCCTAGAGGTACACGTACGTACTCCGAACTTGCGCATGCATACAGCGAGGCTCACAGTTAAACAGACTTGGTAGCTGTACTGCGAACTCTCGACGCTGTAGCAGGCGCTACATTCCATGCCCGAGGGCATGGCGGCGCACCTTGTGTACGGGTCGACCGTCCTGGATTATGATGCCGCAACTTGGTGCTTGTCGTATACCAGACACTGACCTTACTGTGTTGCAAGGCCCTCGCATTGTCACCGCTGGTCGTTGTTGAGCAGCCACTGCTCGCAGACAGGCTCGGGAGGCGGACATGCAAAATGCCAGACGTACAGTGCTGTACGATATTTACATGGAATGCACAGGACGGATGTATGTCTTCCCCTCCGGGCCTCGTCGCTGGATAGAGCGCCTGATTTACCTCTCGTAGCTTCTTCCGATTTGGGGAGTCTCTCAGGCGTTCGGAAGCTCTAGGTGAAGCACTACCCCGTCATACCTGAATACGATGTCAAAGTCCAAGGGAATGATGGGCTCTATGAGGTCTAGCTCCACTGTACGTGCCTATGATTGCTATAAGCACATTGTGCTGATTATAGATGGTGCTTTTGTTGCTCACCTCACTATGTTGGGGCTCTGCCAACAACGCATCCAGATCAGGCACAATGATGTGCCCTGCCGGGTCGTCCAAGAATTGACCGTTCTCGGTCTCGGTAGTGATTGCATCGATCCACGTGGCCACCTGTACCGGAGGCTATATGACCCAAGGTGAGCAAGGGCTATGACCAACGATGACAGACACTTACCACTGCTGCGATCGGTGTGTCGACCAGATACCTGTTGACCAGATCTGTGTCTTCTTTGGAAAGCCCCAACAGCACTACCGGCTGGTTGGGCAATCGGTCTTCCTTGCCATTGCCTCGGTTCTCTGGAGCTGGCGTTGGTTGAACCGGCGGCAGCGGGGAAGAAACATCGGGCAATGGCAATCCTGTAGGACTGCCGCCGCCATAGCCATTCTTCAATCAGTAAGCATCAATTCATGAACGGTCCAGTGCTTAGCGACTCACCTGGCTATCCTCCTTTACCGTTTCTGAATTGATGCTTGCAGGGAACACTTCCCCTCCTAGCTCCCACTCATTGTTGAGTATCGCGAAGACCTCACGACCTTGCTTGGGTATCGGCTTGACGAGGTCCAACTGATTACGGTGCTTGTTCACGTTTTCACTCAGATTCTCGTCATCTCTCTCTTCCTCTTTGACCTTTGTTCGGAACTGATCGATGTGGTGGCGAGGGTAAGGTGTCGACAATCTCTTCGCCATTGTGTTGCTCGAGCCTTTTGTCAGTCTGATACTATCAAATATATGTAACAGACCTCACCAGTGACTCAGATACAGTGCGGTATGGTGCCGTGTGTAGGACGTAATGCTGAGAAGCAACAAAGAGACGAGTGGCAGGATATAGCAGATGGTTGAGTGTATATTGGGTGCTACTACTAGCACATGTTGCTTTAGCGCCAGCCCGTGTGGCTGCACTATGAGATTGATAATCACCTGGTAAGTACTATCATAGACCCCTACTATATGATAAATATATGATACCACTGCCGTTTGCCAGCCAGCACTTGGACCACTCGAGAAGTGGATCCTCAGCATAGAATATGCTGTACAGGGCTGCCCTATGCTCGGGTTGTTGTCGTCTCATACCATACCTTGGCACGAACTAAGTCTTGCACCCGGCGGGCGCAGCACCGCCGCTATGAGAGTAGCACTGTATGCGATGCGCTCGACTTCAATTCACCTCACGTTAGGTAGCAGTACTGTGCCTCTATACGACCGTCCTCCGCCCTCTCAGAAAGGTCGTATTTTGGGTCTGCCTAGGGGAGACTACTGTGTCTCTGACTGTGAGTCCATCTACCGCAGACTGTATTTGCGTGCGACGTCCGCATACAGAACCCATTGTATAGTCCGTGGGGACCTGGCTACTCGCAATGTCATTATACACCGTGAACATGATCCCATACTATCATTCCACGAACGTCGTCTACACCTCCCCGCTCAGATGTCTCGCAAAGCTCTCGAAGAGCCCTCGATCCCTCCCCTTACCCACTTATACTGCAGAATCGCACATGGAGTCTCCCTGCCCCTGTAAAGCACAGAGAACCCGACAGACGAGCGCCGACATGGATTCACAATCTACCTCCGTGGCCTCCCTCCATCTCCGTGCTGCTTTCCAACAAGTGTCGCCGATCGCCGACACCAGCACGTCTAGGGTGGGGTCCCGAACTTGGGCGGGGAGAGAGGATACACGATCTATCGATACAAACACGGAGGTGACACTTGCGCACAAGCTCTCCTTCAGCCATAGCATATAGTCTGAGCTCGTACCGAAAGTCGATGAATAGTCCATTTACGAGTCTCCCGCGAACCTATATGCTTGAATCAAGTCGATGGATCCACCATTTCGGGATGAGAAAGCTAAGCGCATTCGTGTCAATGGCTACGGGTATGTGAGCGATGAGCTAGCTTCTCACTAAGACTCGGAAGCGGGATACGGATCGAGTAAATGCGTCCTTCCTTACGTCTCGAACACTGGCCTGCACAACACGAGCTTGGCGGGCAAGATGAGTACCATGTAACACTGGTCTTCTCGACGGAGTATTCAAATCGGTCGAATACCCCCAGCATACCCCCAGCAGGTGAAGTCGATTGTATAAACATAGGTCCGGTTATTACTTACGACTGGCAAGAGCGCTGCCACCAGGAGGAAGCCGTCGTCGTTTCGGGGCAATGTAACACGCACATTCCAATGCACACCGAACTGACCTTCCAGGGGGACCAGCCGCATGCCATAGGTGTTGTAAGTGCTGGTGGACCTCGGAGTAAATTAAAGATGCGCGAATGCAACTTGATGAGCCGGACTCGAGTGACGATCGAACGGATCGGAGTGTCCCAGACTCCCAGTCACGGGCAAGCGGCCACAGGGCGGCTGCCGCATCGGGACCAAGTCTATCGCTGGCATCAGCGCGCTGCCTTGAACGTTCTCATTGCTGCCCGTTCTTCCTCGCTTGTTCGTATATATGGCTCTCCTCCCATGTCGGGGCCATTTTCCTGTTCACCTCATGCACGAAGTTTTCCGCGAAGGACGTAGGGTCTTGAACCGTAAGGTATAGACAATGGAGAAAAGGAGAACAAGGACACTACAGAAGAAACCGAGCAGGAGTGGAGGATGTCCCTTTCTGTAGGCGGTACGTGTCCCTCCGACGTCCGACAATATTCTCTAACCTGCGTCATGCCTGCCCGTGAGTCATCGTAGGGACATCAATACCTTGAGATTATCCTCCAGACGGCCGACTACCTTGATTGCGGCCCATGATCTGTTGGTTGCAGGACCTGACTTCTCGTCTGACATGGTTCCCGCACGAACCCTCACCGGCCGACGTCTTTGGCTTCGTCTCAGTGATCGCGTAATTCCCTGGCTAAAACGCTCGGTAGGGACGAGATAGAGTGGTTGGCGGGTGGCGGAGAACAGGCTCGATTCGGCGTACGAGAGCCCGAGAGCCGCGTCGTAAGTCCCGAAGGCTGACATATCCCTGGCCCTCGTGGTGTACGCAAAGACGCTCTGGCCGTAAAGACGTACTCAGCGCTCTGCGCCGTCGAACTTGTGGACACAGGGTTGGAATTGGCGAGCCACGGCAGACAGGGCGATTCAGTAGCCGGTAAATCTTCTGAACTGTAGCGGACGTCGCCCGCCCAACACCAGGGATCTTCCTTGATCACGCCGGCCTTTCCATGGGACAGGCCGCCCTCGGTTCCATCGCATGTCTGAGGCTCGAGGCTCGAGGACCTGTACAAGCTGTAGGCGCACCAGAATCTCTTTGTTTCTTCTGAAGTCACCCCTGCCGTTGCATGTGCAGCAGTGTGTCAAGGAGGCCCGCAACTTCCGCCTTCTCGGCCTCGTTCTGACGCCGCTTCCCCTAGGAGTGCGCGTAAGTGATCCACAATGATATATAGGTGCGTCGAGACTCACTATGGAACGGGCTTGGTAGCTACATTACGAGCTCTCGACACCGCAGTAGGTGTCACATCCGGAAACATACGACTGGGGGGCTCTGACCCCGACCAGGCCCAATGTAAGGCCTAACTCCTCAGCTGACGTCCCGTCGTCCGCGTGAAAGGCATCGAGGCCCTGTACGAGGGAACTCGGTGGAGACCAAGTCGCGTACGGACTGTCCTCGTCCTGACACCAACCGCGGCCACTTCAGCTCTCTACGGCCTGGTCCTGTACCTTGTGTTTGCATTCGGTGTAGTATGCTAAACACGTTACAGATATGAATATTCGAACAAGCTATGTGGTATTAAGTTTGGTGTATGGTGGTGAAAGATTCATGTAGGTGAGTTCGAGGCTGGTGCTCTCTCTGTGGCGCGCGTTCACGCCTGTGGCTAAGGTCTCCCGGGCCGCCAGTTCCGCGTGAGTTTTGGCCTTCGACGTTTGTATATAATAGCGCATTCTGCGCACGGGTCGTATGTTTGGGAGCTTGACGTGCGCGCTGCCCCTAGAGTCCGGAAGGAACGACGGGAAACAGAAGTACCAGCCGAGTCCAGGTAAGCGTCGTGTTCTTGTGGATATCCTCTGTGACTCGCCGTCGTCTCATGCAAGGATCAGCTTCTAGGCCTCAACTGAGCTTGATGTGGACCCGATGTTCACTTCACCGCTGCGCAAAGCCGACATATCGTCACTGCCCGAACATACGGAGCGCTAACAATACAGTACTTCACGACGTTTATTCGAATTTACAAGATGAACATTTGCATGCATGTCTTTTCTTAATGGCCCGCTAGCAAGAGTGGCCCCGGAGGCCCCGATTTTTCTTCATACCCTCTTTGCTTCAATCCGCGGCACCGGACCCAGAATGCAAGCCGCCTCGTACGCTTCCTCTGACGCAGGGGGTCTCTCATACTTCCGGAAACTCAATGTGAAGTACGCCCCCGTCGTACCTGAACACAATGTCCAGGTCCAAGGGCACGATTGGTTCTATGAATCCAATCTCTGTCGTGTCTGCCTGTGATTGGTATGAGTACGACTCATCAATTATACATGGTACCTTCGTCACTTGCCTCTCTGGGTTGGTGCTCTGTTAACACCGTCTCTAGATCAGGCACGACGCGACCTGCTAGGGCCTCCAAGAGATCGTTGTGCCCGTTGCCCGCGGTACCTGTATTGATCGGCATCACAGTCGACTGTAATCTAGGGTGAGCAAGACGTCTGCGTAACGACCACAAAAACGTACCGCTTCCACAACTGGTGTCCAGTCCAAGTATCTGGCGACCAGCATAGCGTCTTCTGTAGAGAGGCCGAACAGCCGCAAGTGCCTGCTGGGCTGTCGCTCTATCTCGCCGTCACCTGGGTACTCTAGGTCCGGCAGTGGTTGAGCCAGCGGCGCAGGCGATGAGAGGTTGGGCGACGGCGACCCCCGTAGGCTGTCACAGCCGTCGTCGGTCTTGTCCTCGGTGAGCATCCATTCATACACGGTCCAGTGCTTAGCGACTCACCTGGTTATCTACCTCGACCGTGTATGGATGGATGTTTGCAGGGCACACTTCCGCTCCTCGAAGCTCCCACTCTCTGTTCAATATCTCTGCGAAGGCCTCAAGACCCCGCTTGGGCACCGGATTTACGACGTTCGACTGTCGACGGTACTTGACTAGGTTCTTGTTCATATTCTCTTCGTCTTCGTGTTCCACCTTAACCTTTGTTTGCCCGATGCGGCGGTGGCGAGGGTATGGTGTAGACCGTCTTCTTGCCATTGTGCTGCATCACGTCAGCCTGATACTGTCAATGGCATGTAGTATACTTCACCTTTTAGTAGTAAGTTCTTTGATGGGGGATGGTTGCGATTGTAGGATGCTATGGCGAGAGGCGAGAAAGAGGAAGTGGCAGGGTAGATGGTTGAGTGTATATTGGGCGCTACTGGTGCATGTGGCTTTAGCGCTAGTAGCCCGTGTGGCTAAATATTAGAGCTACTATTCGCGATTGATAACTACCTCATACCATTAGTACCGCTGTATTGTACTACTATCGTTTGCCAGCCAGCATTTCAACGACTCGTCTCATCAACGATTTTCTCAGTATCTAACATGCCGCACAGGGTTGCGCTTTGCTCGGGTTCATGTCGCACCGTACTCTCCGCGTACTTGGTCCGCCCGGTCCGAGAGTAGGGAGGATCTACGCCCAGTCGCCTCAGGCTCCCGCGGCTGCTCTGTATTGTTGACCATAATTTGAGCTGCCATGACCTTGAGATCCGCACGATGCCCGCGTGTAGAGCCCGTTCTACGTCTCGTGGTGCCGTGGTGCATGCCGGGGAACTGGCCACCACTCGTATTGATTGTAGCCGGTCTCATTCAATGTACACAGTCCGTGAGCATGAATCTACTTCGATACTATATCCGCTGACCTGCAGTAGTACGTTGTCCATACTTTCCAACTTGGACGGCTCGCAAAGCTCTCCATTCTTCCCCCTCATCCAATGACACTGCAGAACCGCATATGCAGGGCCTCGCCCTCACAAGGCGCAGAGAACCCGACATATGAGAGCCAACACGGTTTCACGATCTACCTCCATTATCACCTCACACATCCTCCGTTTCCGCACTGCTCTCGCCTAAGTGTGGCCGAACGTCCAACATGGGCTCGAATGGCAGTAGCGGGGCGAGAGGATTGCGGTCTGTGGATACCGACATCGATGGGATAGCTGCGCACCTCAAGTGAAATTGTTCGAGTATAGGTCTGCTGAAATGTGTTGTGCGGAGGCATGGAGGAGTACATTGTAGGACTAAATATGTGCATTATAGACTGAGGAAGGATATCAGGTTGTCCATTTCGGTGGAGCAGAATGAGTCGCTCACGTCAGGTAGATGTATGCGAACCTCGGAATGACGATGCGATCGGCCATAGCATATCTGAAGTTCGCGCAATAGAGCGATGGGTTGCTCAAGCGGGGTCAGTTTGCCCAGCATCGAGCGAAGCCACCTGCACCGTGCTCAGTCGGCGCGGCTATGCACGTACGTTACCTCGAGGCCCTCGTGCACTATCGGGCGTGCTTAGCAAGGTGTTCGTATCAATGTCTACTCTACGGGGGGAGGGCGGTTCAGTGCTGAGATTCAATATTAATTAAGGCTGCGGAGCGGGATATGCTTCCGCAAGCGGCCTGAAGTAGAGAGCATTCCGATATGGACTGAGTAGGTGCGTTCTGTTGAGCACCGTTCTTCAAATAGATCATGCACACCGTAACTAACTTTGATGGAAATCTTAGCACCGCTTGTTCCAGTAGTGTTGTCATGCAGCGATCAGGCTGGTTGAATACTACCTACCGGAGGTGAAGCTGATTGAGGACCTTGGCAGGGCGTTCGTTCAGCATGCTTCCTCTGCCCCTTCTTCCATTGCGGCCCCAATGATTACCATCCGCAAGAGTGGTTTGACATGCATATGCCGGTCCAGTGTGACTTGCGATTGTCGTCGGTCCAACTGGCAGTGAGACGGCAGAACACCCACATGTCCGAGACTCCAACTCATACACGTAGAACTGATCATGACCTTTCCATACGTGAACGCCCCGGACAACGTCGCGTTGGTTTCCTGGTTTCAAGCTGCATGCCATAACACTGGCAGAGTGAGGATGTTCGTTTGCAGCTTGGCCCGGACTCAGTGAGTCTGGTCGGCGAACGAGCGCCGCGACTGCGTTCAAGTCACGGGCGGGGCCACAGCGCGGCTGCCGGATCGGGACGAAGTGCAAGCCTATCGCTGGCATCAGTGCGCTGCGATGAACGTTCCCATTTTCTTCGTCTCTTGCCCGCATATTCTCACATCGGAACTCTCCCTACACGTCGGCCGTCTTGCACCACTCGCACAATACTCGATCTCGCCGGAAGCTTTCTTCACGGGTACATGGACGCAAAGGACGTGCAGCTTTGCACCGCTCAATATAGAGACGCTGAAGAAAAGGAAAGCAAAAATTTGAGCAAGTTTGAGGAAGCGAAAACAGGGAAAGAAAAGTGTCCTCAGGTACGTGACCTCCTAACATTCGGCGATATTCTTCATCATCGTCTAACTCGCACCGCCCATATCCCATCGTCAGCAAGACCTCTTCCGGCCTGCATTGTCTCCCGGACGGTCAACTACTTCAAGTGCGGCCCATGATCTGGTGGCCGTACGCCCTGATTCTCCGTCCAACACGGTTTCCCCACGAGACTTTCCCTGCTGATGTTCTCGGATTCGTCTCAAAGATCGATAATCCCTTGGTTTGGGTGCTCGGAAGGGATGGCATGGAATGGTTGGTGAACGAAGAGCTCGAGTCGGCGTACGACAGCCCAGGAGCCGCATCGTAAGTCCCCGAGTGGGCGCGGCCCTTGCACTCCTTATGTGAAGATGCGCTCGGCGTGGCGGCGTACCCAGCACTCTGCGACATTGAATCGGTGGACGCAGAGTTGGAGGTGGCGAGCGATACCGGACGGGTCGATGTATTCGCCGGCGATTCTTCTGAGCCATATCGGACGTCGCCCGCCCAACGCCAGGGATCCTCCTCCATCGTGCCAGCCCTCCCGTGGGACATTCCGCCCTCGGTTTCACTGCGTGCTTGTCGCTCGACCGCTTGTACAAGCAGCAGACGAGCTATGAGTCTCTTCGTCTCAAGTAGCTGCCTCCGCCTCTGCCGCTGCACGTGCAGCAGTACATTGAGGAGGCGCTCGACCTCCGCCTTCTCGGCCTCGTCCTGAAGCCACTTCGCCTAGAGATGCACGTAAGTGTTCCGCAGCGGCGTACGCGTTCGATGAGACTTACCTCCAAACAGGCTTCACAGCTGCATTGCAGGGTCTCGACGCCACAGTAGGCGTCATGCTCGATGACCGACGACTGCGGTGCACCCACCCCGACCAAGCCCAATCCAATGCCGGAATCTTGATTAGAGGTCCCGTCGTCCGCATGAGAGGCATCCGGACCCCGGAAAAGAGAGCTCGGCGGCGGCCACGTCGCGTACGGACTGTCCTCGTCCTGCCACCAACCACGCCACTCCCAGGTGAGCACAAAGCAGAAGGCAGTCCAGCGGGCCACTACTCACCGGGCATTCGCGCTGTACTGTCTGCTGCTTTGTGCTGCTCAGGCGCACGCCGCCGCGCCACAGCTCCCACTCGTTGTCGAGGATGTCGGCGTAGCTCGCGCGCGCCCTCGACGGCACCGGCGCTGCGATGTGTTGTGGCTCGGAGGGCTCGAGCACCCAGGCGTTATCCCTCAACCAGTTCCAGAATTCCTCGGATATGGTCCCGTGGGGCTTGGGTGGGGTTTGTTGCATGTTGAGGGTGAACGAAGACATCGCTTTGCGAGGGCCACATCAGTTCGCTACGACCTGGCTCTGCGAGAAGGTACGTACGTTATGTTGTGTTGAGTTGTGTGTAGTGTGATTCACTCGGCGTGTTGCAGAAGTAAGCCTTCAAAGAAGCTAAGTAGTGGCAAGGTTGGTGTGTGGTGGTGGAAGACTTGTGCAGGTAAGTTCGAGGCTGGTGGCTCTTCCCTGTGGCACGCGCGCTAACGCGCCTGTGGCGGAGGTCGCCCGGGCCGCTACTCCGGTGTACACCGCTTGCGCGGAGGGACGTGCTACGAATACTATGCAAATGTGGTGGCCGCTCTGGTACGAAACGGTGCCTACAGAATCATAGGACTGGCAAGTGGAGACCCATCCAACAGGACGTTATGAGGGGGCTGGCGAGGCTCTCCGTGTGAGCACCGACACTAGATAGGCCTTGTTCCTCTTCACGGATGGGTTCTTGACGAATAGTATATGCTCCTCGCCCTCCAGGTTGCCTGTCCGAGCTGGGTACAGGTAAGCGTCATACTCTCGTAAAATGGTATCTTTGACTTACCGTCGTCCCATCTGAGCATCAGCTTCTGCACCCGGATTGAGTGCTTATCATGCACTAGACTCTCGCTTTGGAATTACGCGAAGCCGTCGTATCGTCGCTTTCTATCGTCGCTGAGCAGTTGCTGCTCGCAGGTCTCGAAGGCGAAATTACAGAGTGCCAGAAACGCAGTGCTTCAAGACGTTTACATGGATTGCACTGGGCATTAGTATGGATCCCGTCCATGGCTCACGAGAAACCATCAACTCGTCTGGGGGCTAATCAAGTCTCGACGTTAGCCCCGATATCTCATATTTCCCTCCTACTCGACTATCTCAGCCCTCGACGTCCAACGCAAGACATGATCCACCTCCCACGGTTCCCTCCGACACATGGGGCCACTCATGCCTCCGGAAGCTCTATATGGAGCATGCTCCCGTCGTACCTGAACACGATATCCAGGTCCAGAGGCACAATCGGCTCTATGAGCTCGGGCTGTGCCATCCCTGTCTGTCGACGGTATCAGTACGTCTCTCCAGTCATACGTGGTACCTTCGTCACTCACTTCACTGTTTTGCGCTTCTACTGCCAGGGTGCCCAGATTGGGTACGGCGAACTGATCCGCTAGGGCATCCAAAAGCCGGCCGTACTCGGCGCCCACGGTGATTGGATCAACGAGTACCGCAGTTGCCGGTACCAGAGGCTGTGACGCGGGGTGAGCGAGCGATGTGAACAATGACCACAGGTACCTACCACTTCCGCAACTGGTGTCGGGGCCAGATACGTAGCGACGAGCTTTGCGTCTTCGACGGAAAGCCCGATCAGCCCTGAGGGCTCGCCCAGCCGCTCCTCACCCTCGCTGTTGCCTCGGTTTGGTGAGGCTGGCGCACGCCATGGAGGCAGCGAAGGGGTCGGCGACGGCGACCCCCATAGGCTGTCCTCGTTGCCCTTACGCTCGGTAAGCACCAATTTCTAGACGTTCCAGTACTGAGCCACTCACCTGGCTCTCTGCCTCGGTCGTGTGTGAATTGGTGTTTGCAGGGAAGACTTCCCTTCCTCTCAGCTCCCACTCGTTGTTGAGTATCTCTGCGAAGACCTCGCGACTCTTCCTTGGTACCAGCTTGACGATGTTCGACTGATGACGGTACTTGAACACGTTCTCATTCATATTCTCGCCCTCTTCGTCTTTGTCTTGAGCCTTTGTGAGCTGCTCGATGCGGCGGTGGCGAGGGTATGGTGTCGACGTTCTCTTTGCCATTGTACTGCCCCAGCCTCGTGTCAGCCTGGTCCTATCAATGGTGTGTGGCAGATCTTACCAACAGTCAAGTGGATCATCCGATGCTGATGACGTCCGCCATGGAGGAAGCGAAGGGGTCGGCTCCAGCGACCCCCATAGACTGTCGCCGCCGTTGTCGCCCTTACCCTCGGTAAGCACCAATCTCTACACGTTCTATTACCTAGCCACTCACCTGGTTCCCTGCCTCGGCCGTGTGTTGATTGGTGTTTGCAGGGAACACTTCCCGTCCTCTCAGCTCCCACTCGTTGTTGAGTATCTCCGCGAAGACCTCGAGGCCCCTCTTTGGTAACAGCTCCATGATGTTCGACTGGCGACGATACTTGATCCCGTTCTCGCTGAAATTCCGGTCGCCCTCGCCTTCGTCTTTAACCTTTGTGAGCTGTTCGATGCGGCAGTGGCGAGGGTATGGTGTCGACAATCTCCTTGCCATGGTGCTGCCCGGGCCTCGTGTCAGCCTGGTCCTATCACTGGTGCGTAGCAGATCTCACCAATAGGTCGAGTGAAAAATATGATGCTGAATAGTGGTGAGTATAGGATGCTACAGCAAGAAGCGACAAAGAGACGAGTGGCAGAATGGATGATTGAGTGTATATCGGGCGCTTCACGCGCATGTGGCTTTAGCGCCGAGGCTCGCCATAATCACCTCGTATAGACCGCTATTTGGGGTGAATAATAGGGAACAAGCTGAAGGTCTCTTCTCTCAAGGTGCACGTAATTGCTCCGCATTTGGATATGCACACAGTGAGGCTCACTACATAACAGGCTTGGTAGCTGTACTGCGAACTCCCGACCCCCCACTCGATGTCCGACGGCTGTGGGACTCCAACCGCAAGCAAGCCTCGGCCGGAATCCGGACCTGACATCCCGCCGTCTGCGCGAATCACATTAGGGCGAGTGAACTCAGTGGAGGCCAAGTCGCGTTCGGACTGTCCTCGTGCCGACGCCGACCGCGCCAGGTCGAGGAAGACTTGTGTAGGTAGGTTCGAGGCCATTATTCTCCGGTGGCATGCACCTGTGGATGTGGTCGAACAAGCCGCTACTCCCGCACGAATATTCAGAGGCGGTGGTCGCCTCTATGGCAGTATCGATTATTGCCTTGGAAATGGTGTACGCTGCCCCGAAGTCAAGAAGGAACAATGGGAAACGGAGACGTATCAGCCGAGTCCAGGTAAGCGCTGTTTGCTCCTGGATGTCTCCTGTAATCTACCATCGTCTCATTCGAAAATCAGCTTTGGTGCTCGTACTGGGTTCCCTGTGTACTGGATGCCCACTTCACCATGACGCAAAGCCAGCAAGCCGTCGCTGCCCGAACATACTTAGCGCCAATAAAGTGCTTCACGGCGTTTGTTGTAATGCATAAGATGAATGTATGTCTTTCCCTCTATGACCCACGAGCAAGAAGTGTCTTGTGTATGGTAGCTAACCTGAATTTAACCAACAGCCCTGGAGGTTCCATTTCCACTCCTACCTCTGCTCGCAGTACCCAGTATAGGATCCAATCCACCTTTCATAGCTTCCTCTGATGAGTGGATTCTCATGCATCCGGAAACTCCATGTGAAGCACGACCCCATCATACCTGAACACGATATCGATGTCCAAAGGCACGATGGGCTCCATGAGCCCCGGCTCCTCCATGTCTACCTGTGAGTGCTATTACTATGTCTCATCCGCCAGACATGATGCCTTAGTCACTCACCTCCTTGTGTACCAACGTCTCCAGATCGGCCACGGCGCCGTGACCTGCTACAGCTTCCAAGAAGTGATCGTACTCAGTCCCTGTAGTGATTGTGTTGATCGGTCCCGTCGCCGCCTGTACACGAGGCTAGTACCCAGGGTGAGCTAGAGCTATAAACAATGACCACAAATACCTACCACGGCTGCGACTGGTGTGTTGGTCAAGTACCTTGCCACGAGACGTGCATCTTCGGCAGACAGCCCGAACATACATGGAGACCCGCCGGGTGGCTCTCCCTCGCCATTGCTTCGGGATGATGACGCTGTCGCTGGTCGAGCCAGCGGCGGAGGAGACAAGTGATTGGGCGACGGCGACCCCCATATGCCGTCGCTACCGTGGTCCGTCTTACTCTTGGTAAGCATCGATTCATGAACGGTCTAGTGTTTAGCAACTCACCTGGCTATCCTCGTTGACCGTTTGTGCTTCGATGCTTGCAAGGAATACATTCCCTCCTCTCAGTTCCCACTCCTCTTTGTTGAGTATCTTCGCGAAGACCTCACGACCCCGCCTGGGTATCGGTTTGACGACGTTCGATTGCCGATGATATTTAATCAAGTTCTCGTCATCCTCTCCGTCTTCCACCTTAAACTTTATGAGCTGCTCGTTGCGACGGTGGCGAGGGTACGGTGTCGACCTTCTCTTTGCCATTGTGCTACTCCAGCTTCATGTCAGCCTGGTCCTATGAAGGGTGTGTAGCAGATCTCACCACCAATCAAGATAGAAGCCAAATGCTGATTAGTTGCGAGTATAGGATGTTACAGCAAGAGGCGACAAAGAGACGAGTGGCAGAACAGACGTGTGTATCGGGCGCTACTAGCGCATGTGGTTTAAGCGCCGAGACTCACGATCGATGACCATCTCGTATAGACCGCTCTTTGGGGTGCATAGGAACTGGCTACCTTCTTCTAACACTACTTCGCCTAGAGGTACACGTACGTACTCCGAACTTGCGCATGCATACAGCGAGGCTCACAGTTAAACAGACTTGGTAGCTGTACTGCGAACTCTCGACGCTGTAGCAGGCGCTACATTCCATGCCCGAGGGCATGATGGCGCACCTTGTGTACGGGTCGACCGTCCTGGATTATGATGCCGCAACTTGGTGCTTGTCATATACCAGACACTGACCTTACCGTGTTGCAAGGTCCTCGCATCGTCACCGCTGGTCGTTGTTGAGCAGTCACTGTTCGCAGACAGGCTCGGGAGGCGGACATACAAAATGCCAGACGTACAGTGCTTTACGATATTTACATGGAATGCACAGGACGGATGTATGTCTTCCCCTCCGGGCCTCGTCGCTGGATAGAGCGCCTGATTTACCTCTTGTAGCTTCTTCTGATTTGGGGAGTCTCTCAGGCGTTCGGAAGCTCTAGGTGAAGCACTACCCCGTCATACCTGAATATGATGTCAAAGTCCAAGGGAATGATGGGCTCTATGAGCTCTAGCTCCGCTGTACGTGCCTATGATTGCTATAAGCACATTGTGCCGATTATAGATGGCGCTTTTGTTGCTCACCTCACTATGTTGGGGCTCTGCCAACATGTCCAGATCAGGCACAATGATGTGCCCTGCCGGGTCGTCCAAGAATTGACCGTTCTCGGTCTCGGTAGTGATTGCATCGATCCACGTAACCACCTGTACCGGAGGCTATATGACCCAAGGTGAGCAAGGGCTATGACCAACGACGACAGACACTTACCACTGCTGCGATCGGTGCGTCGACCAGATACCTGTTGACAAGGTCTGTGTCTTCTATGGAAAGCCCAAACAGCACTATGGGCTGGTTGGGCAATTGTTCTTCCTTGCCATTGCCTCGGGTCTCTGGCGCTGGCGCTGGTTGAGCCAGCTGCGGCGGAGACAAAACAGGACTGTCGCTGCCGTAGCCATTCTTCAATCAGTAAGCATCAATCCATACACGGTCCAGTGCTTAGCGACTCACCTGGCTATCCTCCTTGACCGTGTGTGTATTGGTGCTTGCAGGGAACACTTCCCCTCCTCCTAGCTCCCACTCATTGTTGAGCATCGCGAAGACCTCACGACCCTGCTTGGGTATTGGCTTGATGAGGTTTGACTGACTACGGTACTTGTTCACGTATTCGCTCAGATTCTCGTCATCTATCTCTTCCTCTTTGACCTTTGTTCGGAACTGCTCGATGTGGTAGCGAGGGTAAGGTGTCGACAATCTCTTTGCCATTGTCTTGCTCGAGCCTTTTGTCAGTCTGATACTATCAAATATATGTAACAGATCTCACCAGTGATTCAGCTACAGTGTGGTATGGTTCTGTGTGTAGGACGCAATGGTGAGAAGTAACAAAGAGACGAGTGGCAGGATATAGTAGATGGTTGAGTGTATATTGGTCGCTACTAGCACATGTTGCTTTAGCGCCAGTCCGTGTGGCTGCACTAGATCGATAATCACCTCAGGCTCGTACTATAGACCCTTACTGTATGATGATACTACTGCGGTTTGCCAGCCAGCACTTGGACCACTCGAGAAATGTATTCTCAGTTTGAGTATGCTTTACAGGGCCGCCCTATACTCGGGTTGTTGTCGTCTCATACCATACCTTGGTGCGAACTAAGTCTTGCACCCGGCGGGCGCAGCACCGCCGCTATGAGAGTACTAGCACTGGCACTGTAGAATCGCACATGAATTCTCCCTGCTCCTGTAAAGCACAGAGAACCCGACAGATGAGCGCAGACATGGATTCACGATCTACCTCCACAGCCTCCCTCCGTCTCCGTGCCGCTCTCCACCAAGTACCGGCGATCGCTGACACCAACACATCCAGAGTGGGGTCGCGAGCTTGTGCGGGAAGAGAGGACACACGGTCTATCAATACAAACATGGAGATGACACTTGCGCACAAGCTCTCGAGCGAAGTTGCTTGCGTGCGATACGTCTGCTGGACCGTCACGGTATTGTGCGGACTCGGCATGAGCCAGTAGAATGCAACATTCATATACGCGCTATAGGTGTGTTTCCTGCAAACCATCCTTCAGCCATAGCATATAATCTGCGCTCGTACTGAAAGTCCATTCACGAGTCTCCCGCGAACCTATATGCTTGATTCAAGTCGATGGATCCACCATTTCGGGATGAGAGAGCTAAGCGCATTCGCGTGAATGGCTACGGGTATGTGAGCGATGAGCTAGCTTCTCACTAAGGCTCGGAAGCGGGATACGGATCGAGTAAATGTGTCCTTCCTTACGTCTCGAACACTGTTGTCTGTTTGAACGTCAGTGCTTCTTGATGTGGCCCGCACAACACGAGCTCAGTGGCGGGCAAGATGAGGACCATGTAACACTGGTCTTCTCAACGGAGCATTCAAATCGGTTGAATACCCACAGCAGGTAAAGTCGATTGAAGGACTTGTATGAACATAGGTCCGGTTGTTACAATTGGCAAGAGCACTGTGACGTGCATACGCCGATGCCAGTTTCACTTGAAGCCGCCGTCATCGTTTCGGGGCAATGTAACACGCATATTTCAATGCACACCGAACTGACCTTCCCGGGGTACCAGCCAGGCGGTGTAGGTGCTGGTGGACCGAGATGCGCGAATGCAACTTGGTGACGTTCGTCGGACGATCGAACGGATCGGAGCGTCCCAGTCACGGGCGACTGGCCACAGGGCGACTGCCGCATCGGGACCAAGTCTATCGCTGGCATCAGCGCGCTGCCTTGAACGTTCTCATTGCTGCCCGTTCTTCCTCGCTTGTTCGTATATATGGCTCTCCTCCCATGTCAGAGCCATTTTCCTGTTCACCTCATGCTCGATGCCAGAAGTTTTCCGTGAAGGACGTATGGTCTTGAACCGTGAGGCCTGAGGTACAGACACTGGGGGAAACGCGAACAAGGACACTACAGAAGAAAGCGAACAGGAATGGAGGATTGCCTTCGCTGCAGCAGGTACGTGTCCTTCTGACGTCCGACAATATCCTCTCACTTGCGTCACGCCTCTCCGCGTGTCATCGTAGGGACATCAATACCTCGACATTGTCCTCCGGAAGTCGATGGAGAACAGGTTCGATTCGGCGTCCGAGAGCCCGAGAGCCGCATCGCCGGTTCCGAAGCTGGCATGGCCCTGGCCCTCGTTGTGTATGCAAAAATGCCCCGGGTGTAACGACGTATTCAGCGCTCTGCGTTACCGAAGGCGTGGACGCAGACTCGGAAATGGCGAGTCGAAGCCGACAGGACGATTGAGTATCCAGTGAAATTCCTGAACTGTAATGGACGTCGCTCGCCCAACCTCAGGGATCTTCTTTGATCGCGCCGGTCCTTCCATGGAGTAGGCCGCCCTCGGTTTCATCGCGTGTCTGAGGCTCGAGGACCTGTACAAGCTGTAGGTGCACGAGGATTCTCCTCGTTTTCATCTACAGTCGCCTCCGCTGTTGCATGTGACGCAGCGCGTCAAGGAGGCCCGCGACTTCCGCCTTTTCGGCCTCATTCTGACGCCGCTTTCCTTAGGAGTGCGCGTAAGTGATCCACAATAGTGTATACGTGCGTCGAGACTCACTGTGGAAAAGGCTTGGCAACTGCATCGCGAGCTCTCCACACCGTATAGGCGTCACATTCGATGACAGACGACTGCGAGGCACCAGGCCCAATGCAAGGCCTATCTCCTCAGCTGACGACCAGTCGTCTGCGTGAAAGGCACCGAGGCCGTGGATAAGTGAACTTCATGGAGGCCAAGTTGCATACGGACTGTCCTCGTCCTGACACTAACCGCGGCCGCTTAAGCTCTGTACGAGCTGGTCCTGTGAGGAGGTACGTACCTTGTGTTCGCTTGCGTTCGATGTGGTATGCTAAATATGGTACAGATATGAGATCTTGAACAAGTTAGGTGGTAGTGAGATTGGTGTATGGTGGTGGAAGATCTATGTCGGATGTAGGTGAGTTCGAGGCTGATGCTCTCTGTGGCACGCGTTCACGTCTGTGGCTAAGGTCTCCCGGGCCGCTAGTCCCGCGCGCATGTTGGCCTTCGATATTTGTGGATTAATAGTGCATTCTGAGAGCGGGTCGTAGGTTTCGGAGCTTGACGTGCGCGCTGCCCCCAGAGTCCGGAAGGAACGACGGGAAACAGAAGTACCAGCCGAGTCCAGGTAAGCGTCGTGTTCTTGTGGATATCCTCTGCGATCGCCGTTGTCTCATGCAAGGATCAGCTTCTAGGCCTCAACTGAGCTTGATGTCGACCCGATGTTCACTTCACCGCTGCGCAAAGCCGACATATCGTCACTGCCCGAACATACGGAGCGCCAACAATACAGTACTCCACGACGTTTATTGGGATGTACAAGTTGAACATATGTATGTATGTCTTTTCTTAATGGCCCGCTAGCAAGACCAGTCTCGCATGTGGCGGCTGACGGTAGCCCTCGAGGCCCCATTTTCCCTCCTACCCTCTTTACTTCAATCCGCAGCACCGGACCCAGAATGCAAGCCGCCTCGTACGCTTCCTCTGACGCAGGGGGTCTCTCATGCTTCCGGAAACTCAATGTGAAGTACGCCCCCGTCGTACCTGAACACAATGTCTAGGTCCAAGGGCTCGATTGGCTCTATGAACCCAAGCTCTGCTGCGTCTGCCTGTGTTTGGTATGAGTACGTCTCATCAGCCATACATGGTACTGCTGTCACTTGCCTCTCTGAGTTGGTGCTCTGTTAACACCGTCTCTAGATCAGGCACGACGCGACCTGCTAGAGCCTCCAAGAGATCGTTGTGCCCGTTGCCCGCGGTACCTGTATTGATCGGCATCACAGTCGACTGTAACCCAGGGTGAGCAAGACGTCTGCGTAACGACCACAAAAACGTACCGCTTCCACAACTGGTGTCCAGTCCAAGTATCTGGCGACCAGCATAGCGTCTTCTGTAGAGAGGCCGAACAGCCGCAAGTGCCTGCTGGGCTGTCGCTCTATGTCGCTGTCATCTGGGTACTCTAGGTCCGGCAGTGATTGGGCCAGTGGCGCAGGCGATGAGAGGTTGGGCGACGGCGACCCCCGTAGGCTGTCACAGCCGTCGTCGGTCTTGTCCTCGGTGAGCATCCATTCATACACGGTCCAGTGCTTAGCGACTCACCTGGCTATCTACCTCGACCGTGTATGTATGGGTGTTTGCAGGGCACACTTCCGCTCCTCGAAGCTCCCACTCTTTGTTCAGTATCTCTGCGAAGGCCTCACGACCCCGCTTGGGTACCGGCTTCACGACGTTCGACTGTCGACGGTACTTGACTAGGTTCTTGTTCATATTCTCTTCGTCTTCGTGTTCCACCTTAACCTTTGTTTGCCCGATGCGGCGGTGGCGAGGGTATGGTGTAGACCGTCTTCTAGCCATTGTGCTGCATCACGTCAGCCTGATACTGTCAATGGCATGTAGTATACTTCACCTTTTATTAGTAAGTTCTTTGATGGGGGATGGTTGCGATTGTAGGATGCTATGGCGAGAGGCGACAAAGAGGAAGTGGCAGGGTAGATGGTTGAGTGTATATTGGGCGCTACTGGTGCATGTGGCTTTAGCGCTAGTAGCCCGTGTGGCTAAATATTAGAGCTACTATTCGCGATTGATAACTACCTCATACCATTAGTACCGCTGTATCGTACTACTATCGTTTGCCAGCCAGCATTTCAACGACTCGTCTCATCAACGATTTTCTCAGTATCTAACATGCCGCACAGGGTTGCGCTTTGCTCGGGTTCATGTCGCACCGTACTCTCCGCGTACTTGGTCCGCCCGGTCCGAGAGTAAGGAGGATCTACGCCCAGTCGCCTCAGGCTCCCGCGGCTGCTCTGTATTGTTGACCATAATTTGAGCTGCCATGACCTTGAGATCCGCACGATGCCCGCGTGTAGAGCCCGTTCTACGTCTCGTGGTGCCGTGGTGCATGCCGGGGAACTGGCCACCACTCGTATTGATTGTAGCCGGTCTCATTCAATGTACACAGTCCGTGAGCATGAATCTACTTCGATACTATATCCGCTGACCTGCAGTAGTACGTTGTCCATACTTTCCAACTTGGACGGCTCGCGAAGCTCTCCATTCTTCCCCCTCATCCAATGACACTGCAGAACCGCATATGCAGGGCCTCGCCCTCGCAAGGCGCAGAGAACCCGACATATGAGAGCCAACACGGTTTCACGATCTACCTCCATTATCACCTCACACATCCTCCGTTTCCGCACCGCTCTCGCCTAAGTGTGGCCGAACGTCCAACATGGGCTCGAATGGCAGTAGCGGGGCGAGAGGATATACGGTCTGTGGATACCGACATCGATGGGATAGCTGCGCACCTCAAGTGAAGTTGTTCGAGTATAGGTCTGCTGAAATGTGTTGTGCGGAGGCATGGAGGAGTACATTGTAGGACTAAACATGTGCATTATAGACTGAGGAAGGATATCAGGTTGTCCATTTCGGTGGAGCAGAATGAGTCGCTCACGTCAGGTAGATGTATGCGAACCTCGGAATGACGATGCGATCGGCCATAGCATATCTGAAGTTCACGCAATAGAGCGATGGGTTCCGCAAGCGGGGTCAGTTTGCCCAGCATCGAGCGAAGCCACCTGCACCGTGCTCAGTCGGCGCGGCTATGCACGTACGTTACCTCGAGGCCCTCGTGCACTATCGGGCGTGCTTAGCAAGGTGTTCGTATCAATGTCTACTCTACGGGGGGAGGGCGGTTCAGTGCTGAGATTCAATATTAATTAAGGCTGCGGAGCGGGATATGCTTCCGCAAGCGGCCTGAAGTAGAGAGCATTCCGATATGGACTGAGTAGGTGCGTTCTGTTGAGCACCGTTCTTCTAATAGATCATACACACCGTAACTAACTTTGATGGAAATCTTAGCACCGCTTGTTCCAGTAGTGTTGTCATGCAGCGATCAGGCTGGTTGAATACTACCTACCGGAGGTGAAGCTGATTGAGGACCTTGGCAGGGCGTTCGTTCAGCATGCTTCCTCTGCCCCTTCTTCCATTGCGGCCCCAATGATTACCATCCGCAAGAGTGGTTTGACATGCATATGCCGGTCCAGTGTGACTTGCGATTGTCGTCGGTCCAACTGGCAGTGAGACGGCAGAACACGCACATGTCCGAGACTCCAACTCATACACGTAGAACTGATCATGACCTTTCGTCATACGCGAACGACCCGGACAACGTCGAGTTGGCTTCCTGGTTTCGAGCTGCATGTCATAACACTGGCAGAGTGAGGATGTTCGTTTGCAGCTTGGCCCAGACTCAGTGAGTCTGGTCGGCGAACGAGCGCCGCGACTGCGTTCAAGTCACGGGCGGGGCCACAGCGCGGCTGCCGGATCGGGACGAAGTGCAGGCCTATCGCTGGCATCAGTGCGCTGCGATGAACGTTCCCATTTTCTTCGTCTCTTGCCCGCATATTCTCACATCGGAACTCTCCCTACACGTCGGCCGTCTTGCACCACTCGCACAATACTCGATCTCGCCGGAAGCTTTCTTCACGGGTACATGGACGCAAAGGACGTGCAGCTTTGCACCGCTCAATATAGAGACGCTGAAGAAAAGGAAAACAAAAATTTGAGCAAGTTTGAGGAAGCGAAAACAGGGAAAGAAAAGTGTCCTCAGGTACGTGACCTCCTAACATCCGGCGATATTCTTCATCATCGTCTAACTCGCACCGCCCATATCCCATCGTCAGCAAGTCCTCTTCCGGCCTGCATTGTCTCCCGGACGGTCAACTACTTCAAGTGCGGCCCATGATCTGGTGGCCGTACGCCCTGATTCTCCGTCCAACACGGTTCCCCCACGAGACTTTCCCTGCTGATGTTCTCGGATTCGTCTCAAAGATCGATAATCCCTTGGTTTGGGTGCTCGGAAGGGATGGCATGGAATGGTTGGTGAACGAAGAGCTCGAGTCGGCGTACGACAGCCCAGGAGCCGCATCGTAAGTCCCCGAGTGGGCGCGGCCCTTGCACTCCTTATGTGAAAATGCGCTCGGCGTGGCGGCGTACCCAGCACTCTGCGACATTGAATCGGTGGACGCAGTATTGGAGGCGGCGAGCGATACCGGACGGGTCGATGAGTTCGCCGGCGATTCGTCTGAGCCGTATCGGACGTCGCCCGCCCAACGCCAGGGATCCTCCTCCATCGTGCCGGCCCTCCCGTGGGACATTCCGCCCTCGGTCTCACTGCGTACCTGTCGCTCGACAGCTTGTACAAGCAGCAGACGAGCTATGAGTCTCTTCGTCTCCAGCAGCTGCCTCCGCCTCTGCCGCTGCACGTGCAGCAGTACGTTGAGGAGGCGCTCGACCTCCGCCTTCTCGGCCTCCTCCTGAAGCCACTTCGCCTAGAGATGCACGTAAGTGTTCCGCAGCAGCGTACGCGTTCGATGAGACTCACCTCCAAACAGGCTTCACAGCTGCATTGCAGGCTCGCGATGCCACAGTAGGCGTCATGCTCGATGACCGACGACTGCGGTGCACCCACTCCGATCAAGCTTAATCCAATGCCGAACTCTTGACTAGACGTCCTGTCGTCCGCACGAGAGGCATCCAGCCCCCGGAGGAGAGAGCTCGGCGGCGGCCACGTCGCGTACGGACTGTCCTCGTCCTGCCACCAACCACGCCACTCCCAGGTGAGCACAAAGCAGAAGGCAGTCCATCGGGCCATTACTCACCGGGCATTCGCGCTGTACGGCCTCCTGTTTTGTACTTGCTAGCCGCACGCCACCGCGCCACAGCTCCCACTCGTTGTCGAGGATGTCGGCGTAGCTCGCGCGCGCCCTCGACGGCACCGGCGCTGCGATGTGTTGTGGCTCGGAGGGCTCGAGCACCCAGGCGTTATCCCTCAGCCAGTTCCAGAATTCCTCGGATATGGCTCCGTGGAGCGTGTGTGAGGTTTGTTGTGTGTTGAGGGCGAACGAAGACATCGCTTTGCGAGGGCCACATCAGTTTGGTACGACCTGGCTCTGCGAGAAGGTACGTACGTGGTGTTCAGTTGTGTTGTGTATAGTGTGATTCAGTCGATGTGTTGTAGGAATAAGCCTCCAGAAAGCTGGGTGGTGGCAAGGTTGGTGTGTGGTGGTGGAAGACTTGTGCAGGTCAGTTCGAGGCTGGTGGCTCTTCCCTGTGGCACGCGCGCTAACGCGCCTGTGGCGGAGGTCGCCCGGGCCGCTACTCCGGTGTACACCGCTTGCGCGGAAGGACATGGTACGAATACTATGCAAATGTGGTGGCCGCTCTGGTACGGAACGGTGTCTACGGAATCATCAAACTTGGCCTTCGAAAGCGCTGGCTTGATGGCGCGCGCGAGTCGTCTGTCTCGGGGTCTGAGGCGCGCCCCTCCCAAGTCCAGGAGAATGACTGGCAAGCGAAGACCCATCCGAACAGGGGTTTAGGAGGGTCTCGCCGAGGCGTAAATTAGGCCAACGATCGGTACTCTGTATGAGCACCGACAGGTTCTTGACGGGCATTGTACACTCCTCGCCCTCCAGGTTGCTGGTCCCAGCTATGTACAGGTAAGCGTTACACTCTCGTAGTGTCTTTTTTGACTTACAGTCGCCCTATCGCAGCATCAGACTGCGCGCCAATCGAGGGTCCGTCGTGCATTGGACTCTTGCCATAGAATGGCATGAAGGCGGTGTATCGTCGCATTCCGTCGTCGCATTCCGTCGTCGCAGCGCAGTTACTGTCCACAGACAGGCTCCGAAGGCGAATACACAGAGTACCAGATATGCAGCGCTTCACGGCGTTTACATGGAATGCACCGGGCATATGTATGGACCTCCCTTTGTGGCCCTCGAGTGATTATTGGCTCTTGTGTGGCAACTAACCAGTGTTTCGACGGTAGCCCTGAGCCCCCATTTTCCCTCCTACCCAACCTCATCAACCCTCGACATTCAACACAAGACATGATCCACCTCCCACAGCTTCCTCCGACACACGGAGCCCCTCATGCTTCCGGAAGCTCTATGTGAAGCACGCTCCCATCGTACCTGAACACGATATCTAGGTACAAAGGCACGATGGGCTCGATGAGCCTAGGCTGAACAGTCGACATCTGTGAACGACATCAGTACGTCTACCAGTCATATGTGGCACTTTCGTCGCTCACTACACTGTGTTGGGGCTCCATCGACAGAGTGCCCAGATTGGGTACAGTGAATCGACTTGCTAGGGCATCCAAGAGCCGGCCATACTCGGCGCCCACAGTGACTGGATCCACGAGTACCGTATTCGCCGGCAGCAGAGGCTGTGACATGGGGTGAGCAGGAGATGTGAACAATGACCACAGGTACCTACCACTTCGGCGACCGGTGCCGGGGCCAGATACGTAGCGACGAGCTTTGCGTCTTCGACGGAAAGCCCGATTAGTCCTGAGGGCTCGCCCAGCCGCTCCTCCCCCTCATTGTTGCCTCGGTTTGGCGAGGCTGGCGCCCGCCATGGGGGCAGCGAAGGGGTCGGCGATGGCGACCCCCAAATGCTGTCCTCGTTGCCCTTACGCTCGGTAAGCACCAATTTCTACACGTTCCAGTACTGAGCTACTCACCTGGCTCTCTGCCTCGGTCGTGTGTGAATTGGTGTTTGCAGGGAACACTTCCCTTCCTCTCAGCTCCCACTCGTTGTTGAGGATCCCCGCGAAGACCTCGCGGCCCCTCTTTGGTAACGGCTTCACAACGTTCGACTGGCGACGATACTTGATCGTGTTCTCGCTGAATTTCTGGTCGCCCTCGTCTTTGTCTTTAATCTTTGTGAGTTGTTCGATGCGGCAGTGGCGAGGGTATGGTGTTGACAATCTCCTTGCCATGGTGCTGCCCGTGCCTCGCGTCAGCCTGGTCCTATCATTGGTGTGTAGCAGATCTCACCACAAGTCGAGTGAAAAATATGATGCTTAATAGTGGTGAGTATAGGGCGCTACAGCAAGAAGCGACAAAGAGACGAGTGGCAGAATGGATGGTTGAGTGTATATCGGGCGCTTCACACGCATGTGGCTTTAGCGCCGAGGCTCGCGATAATCACCTCGTATAGACCGCTATTTGGGGTGAATGATAGGGAACAAGCTGAAGGTCTCTTCTCTCAAGGTGCACGTAAGTGCTCTGCATTGGGATATGCATACAGTGAGGCTCACTACATAACAGGCTTGGTAGCTGTACTCCGACCGCAAGCAAGCCGACGCCGGAATCCGGACCTGACATCCTGCCGTCTGCGCGAGTTGCATTAGGGCGAGTGAACTCAGTGGAGGCCAAGTCGCGCTCGGACTGTCCTCGTGCTGACGCTGACCGCGCCAGGTCGAGGAAGACTTGTGTAGGTAGGTTCGAGGCCGGTATTCTCCGGTGGCATGCACCTGTGGATGAGGTCGAACGGGGCACTACTCCCGCACGAATATTCAGAGGCGGTGTTCGCCTCTATGGCAGTATCGATTATTGCCTTGGAAATGGTGGACGTTGCCCCGGAGTCAAGAAGGAACAATGTGAAGCGGAGGCGTATCAGCCAAGTCCAGGTAAGCGCCGTTTGTTCGTGGATGTCCCCTGTAGTTTATCATCGTCTCACTCGGGGATCAGCTTCGGTGCTTCTACTGGGTTCCCTGTGTACTGGATGCCCACTTCACCATGACGCAAGGCCAGCAAGCCGTCGCTGCCCGAGCATACGTAGCGCCAGTAATGGGGTGCTTCACGGCGTCTGTTGGAATGCATAAGATGAATGTCTGTCTTTCCCTCCATGGCCCGCAAGCAAGAAGCGTCTCGTGTATGGCAGCAACCTGCATTTCGATTATTGTAGGTTCCATTTTCTCTCCTACCTGACTATCTCCGCCCACAGCACCCAGTACAGGATCCAATCCACCTCCCATAGCTTCCTCTGATGAGTGGATTCTCATGCATCCGGAAACTCTATATGAAGCATGACCCCGTCGTACCTGAACACGATGTCCAGGTCCAAAGGCACGATGGGCTCTATGAGCCCCGGCTCCTCCATTTCTGCCTGTGAGCGCTATTACTATGTCTCACTAACCATACATGATGCCTTGGTCACTCACCTCCCTGTATACCAATAATGTCTCCAGATCGTGCACGAGTACATGACCTGCTATATCCTCCAAAAAGTTACCGCACTCAATTCCCGCAGGGACTGTAACGATGAGTCCCATAGTCGCCTGTACAGGAGGCTGTGACCCAGGGTGAGCTGGAGCTGTGAACAACGGTCGCAAATACCTACCACCGCTGCAACTGGTGTCTCGGCCAAGTACCTCGCAACAAGACTTGCGTCCTCGGCGGACAGCCCGGGCATCCATGAAGATCCGCCGGACTGTTGCCCTCCCTCGTCATTGCTTGCGGTTGATAAAGCTCCCGATGGTTGCGGCGGCGGGGGAGAAGAAGGATTGGGTGGCAGTGACCCCCGTAGGCTGTCACTGCCGTCGTCGGTCTTACTCTCGGTAAGCATCGATTCATAAACGGTCTAGCGCTTAGCAACTCACCTGGCTATCTTCCTTGACCGTTTTTGATTCGATGCTTGCAGGGAAAACATTCCCTCCCCTCAGCTCCCACTCATTGTTCAGTATCTCCGCGAAGACCTCACGACCCCGCCTGGGTATTGGCTTGACGATTTTCGATTGTCGATGGTATTCACTCAAGTTTTCGCTCATGTCCTCGTCCTCTTCGTCTTCCACTTTGATCTTTGCGAGCTGCTCACGATGGTGGCGAGGGTACGGTGTCGACGTTCCCTTTGCCATTGTGCTGCTCCAGCTTTGTGTCAGCCTGTGCCTATGAAGTGTGTGTAGCAGATCTCACCACCAATCAAGAGAGAAGTCAGATACTGAATAGTTGCGAGTATAGGATTTTACAGCAAGAGGCGACAAAGAGGCAAGTGGCAGAACAGACGGTCAAGTGTATATCGGGCGCTACTAGTGCATGTGGCTTTAGCGCCGAGGCTCGCGATCGATAACCACCTCATATAGACCGCTCTTTGGGGTGCATAATAGGGAACTGGCTACCTTTCTAACGCTACTTCGCCTAGAGGTACATGTACGTACTCCGAACTGGCGCATGCATACAGCGAGGCTCACAGTTGAACAGACTTGGTAGCCGTACTGCGAACTCTCGACGCTGCAGCAGGCGCTACATTCGATGTCCGAGGACTCTGGGGCTCCGGCCGCCATAAAGCCAAGACCGGAATTCAGAGCTGGCATCCCGCCGTCTGTGCGGGAGGTACTCAGGCACTGGACAAGTGAACTCGGTGGAGGCAAAGTCGCGTATGGATTGACCTCGTCCTGACGTCCACCGCGCCGAGTAGTGGAAGACTTATCCAGGTGAATTCGAGGCTGGTGCTCTCCTTGTAGCACGCGTTAACGCGCCTGTAGCTGAAGTTGTCCGGGCTAGCCCGGTGTACCTGTGCGGAAGGACGCTACGACCATGCAAATGTGGTGGCTGCTCTGGTACGGAACAGTGTCTACTGAATCATAGGCACTGGCCTACGAAATCGTCGGCATGATGGTGTACGGGTCGACCGTCTTGAATTATGAGGCCGCAACTGGGTACTTGTTGTGTACCAGACATTGACCTTACCGTGTTGCAAGGCCCTCGCATCGTCACCGCTGGTCGTTGTTGAGCAGTCACTGTTCGCAGACAGGCTCCGGAGGCAGACATACAAACTGCCAAATGTACAGTGCTTTACGATGTTTACATGGAATGCACAGGATGAATGTATGTCTTCCCCTCCGTGCCTCGTCGCTGGATAGAACACCTGATCTGCCTCTTGTAGCTTTCTTGAGTCTCTCAGGCATTTGGAAGTTCTATGTGAAGTACTACCCCATCATACCTGAACAGAATATCGAAGTCCAAGGGAATGATGGGCTCTATAAGCTCTATCTCTGCTGTACGTGCCTGCGAATGCTATCAGCATGTTTCGCCAGTCATAGATGGAGCCTTTGTTGCTCACCTCACTATGTTGGGGCTCTGCTAATAACGCGTCCAGATCGGGCACAATGATGCGCCCTGCCAGGTCATCCAAGAATTGACCATTCTCGGTGTTGGCAATAATTGCATCAATCCACGTAGCCACCTGTACCGGAGGCTATATGAGCCAAGGTGAGCAAGGGCTATGACCAACGTCGACAGACACTTACCACTGCTGCGATCGGTGTGTCGACCAGATACCTGTTGACCAGATCTGTGTCTTCTTTGGAAAGCCCAAACAGCACTACCGGCCGGTTGGGCAATCGATCTTCCTTGCCATTGCCTCGGTTCTCTGGAGCTGGCGTTGGTTGAACCGGCGGCAGCGGGGAAGAAACATCGGGCAATGGCAATCCTGTAGGACTGCCGCCGCCATAGCCATTCTTCAATCAGTAAGCATCAATTCATGAACGGTGCAGTGCTTAGCGCCTCACCTGGGTATCCTCCTTTACCGTTTCTGAATTGATGCTTGCAGGGAACACTTCCCCTCCTCCTAGCTCCCACTCATTGTTGAGTATCGCGAAGACCTCACGACCCTGCTTGGGTATCGGCTTGACGAGGTTCGACTGACTACGGTGTTTGTTCACGTTTTTGCTCAGGTTCTCGTCATCTCCCTCTTCCTCTTTGATTTTTGTTCGGAACTGATTGATGTGGTGGCGAGGGTATGGTGTTGACGTTCTCTTTGCCATTGTGTTGCTCGAGCCTTTTGTCAGTCCAATACCATCAAATATATGTAACAGATCTCACCAGTGATTCAGCTACAGTGCGGTATGTTTCCGTTTGTAGAACGCAATGGTGAGAAGTAACAAAGAGACGAGTGGCAGATGTAGCAGATGGTTGAGATGTTGCTTTAGCGCCAGCCCGTGTGGCTGCACTAGATCGATAATCACCTCGTACTATAGACCCTTACTGTATGATACTACTGCCGTTTGCCAGCCAGTACGATTGGACCACTTGAGAAATGTATTCTCAGTATTGAATATGCTGTGCAGCGCCGCCCTATACTCGTCTCATACCATACCTTGGCCCGTCCCCACGAACTAACTCTTGCATCCGGCGGGCGCAGCACCGCCGCTATGAGAGTAGCATACTGATCTGATGGGATGGGCTCGACTTCAATTCACTTCACGTGAGGTAGCAGTTACTATTATAGCCACTAACTTGACAACGTCGCCGACATCTTCCGGCTCGGATGTTCGCAAAGCTGTCGAAGAGCCCTCGGTCTCTCCCCTTACTCACTGGTACCGCAGAATCGCACATGGATTCTCCCTGCCCATGTAAAGCGCAGAGAGCTCGACAGACGAGCGCCGACATGGATTCACGATCTACCTCCGTAGCCTCCCTCCGTCCCCGTGCTGCTCTTCACCAAGTGTCGGCGATCGGCGACACCAGCACGTCCAGGGTGGGGTCGCGAGCTTGGGTGGGAGAGAGGATACACGATCTATCGAAACAAACACGGAGGTGACACTTGCGTACAAGCTCTCGAGCGAAGTTGCTTGAGTGCGATACGTCTGCTGGCTCGCGTTGTGCGGAGGTACGAGCGAGTGGACTGCGGCGTACTACTTGATATACGCGCTATAAATGTGCTGCGTGCAGACCGTTCTCCAGTCATAGCGAATAATTACAGCCTGTACCAAGAGTCAAATAATGGTCCCCTTTACGAGTCACCCGCGAAGCTATCCGAAATATATACTCGATTCAAGTCGATGGGTCCACCATTTCTAGATGAGAAGGCCAAGCACACTCGTATGAGTGATGTGCTTCTCACTAAGGCTCGGAAGCAGGATACGGATCGAGTAGGTGCGTCCCTCCTTACGCCTCGAGCGGTTGTTACGATTGGCAAGAGCACTGTGACGTGCATACACCGATGGGATAGCTGCGCACCAAAACCGAAGTTGTTTGAGTATAGGTCTGCTGGAAATTGTTGTGCGGAGGCATAGAGGAGTACATTGTAGGACTCAATATGTGCATTATAGACTGATTCGGCGCATCAGAGTGACCCACCTATGTCAGGTAGATGTAAGTAAGCCCTCGAATCACAATGTGTTCAACCACAGCGTATCTGAAGTTGACGAAACAGAGCGATGGTCTCCACAAGCGAGGTCAGTTTGCCCAGCATCGAGCGAAACAACCTGCACCGTGCTCAGTCGGCGCCGCAAGCGATGTCTATGCACGTACTTCGAGGCTCTCGCGCACCATCGTGCGTACTTAGCAAGGTATTTGTATAAACCTCTACGGGAGGCTCAGTGCTGAGACTCACTACAAAAGGCTGCGGAGCGGGATACTGTGCTTCAGCAAGCGGCCTGCAGTGGAGAGAATTTCGATATGTATTGAGTAGGTGTATTGTGTCAAACACCGTTCTTCTAGTAAATTCCGCACACCATAACCTTGGATAAAAATATAGGTACCGCTTGTTCCAGTGGTGTCGCAAAAGCAACATGCAGGTTGGTTGAATACCTACCGAAGGTGAAGCTGATTGAAGACCCCGGATAGAGCCAGGGCGTTCTTTCAGCGTGTCTCCTCTGGCCCTTCTTCCATCGCGGCCACGGTAAGTACCACTGACAAGAGTACTTTGACATCTGTATGCCGGTATCAGTGTGACTTGTGTTCGTCGTCGACGTCGGTACGGTCCAAGCAGTAGTGAGACGGCAGAACACGCATATGTCCGAATCACGTAGAACTAATCATGACCTTACCAAAGGTGAACGCCCCGAACAACGTCGCGTTGGCCTCCTAGTTTCAAGCTGCATGCCATGACACTGGCAGAGTGAGGATGTTCGTTTGCAGCTTGACTCGGACTTAGTTCTGATCGGCGAACGAGCGCTGCGTCCAAGTCACGGGCGGGGCCACAGCGCGGCTGCCGGATCGGGACCAAGTGCAAGCCTATCGCTGGCATCAGTGCGCTGCGATGAACGTTCCCATTTTCTTCGTCTCTTGCCCGCATATCTGGATTTCCTTCCATGCCGCAGGCATTGTTTAAATGCTTCATGCTTGGTGTCGCCAGAAGTTCTCAACTTGCGAGCATGTCAGACGTGGTCTTGGACCGCTGAATGCGCGGACACTGAAGAAAAGAGCGAAGACGCCAAAGGAGAAAGAAAACAGGGATGGAGAACCCCTCTCGTTGTGGTAGGTACGTGTAGCGAACGATAGCCTTTGCCGTCATCTAACCTGCGTCGCATCCTCGACTGTCTATATCCCATCGTAGGGACGTTAATATCTCTTCCTGCCGACATTGTTCTCCAGACGGACAACTACCTCAAGTGCGGTCCATGATCGGGGGACTGTATGCACCGACTTTCCGTCCGACACGGTCCCCGTCACGAGATTTTCCCTGTTGAAGTCCTCGGATTCGTCTCGAAGATCAAGGATCCCCTGACTGGGATGCTCGATAGGAATGACATTGTGTTGGCGGGGGTGAGATTGGCTTGGTATACCAAAGCCCGAGAGCCGCATCATCGGTTCCGACGCTGGTGCGGCTCTGGCACTCCTTGTGCAACGACGCGGAGGCGTGCTCGACGTTCTGCGATCTCAAATCCATGGACGCAGAATCGGAAGTGGCGAGCGAGAGTGGACGGGACGATGGAGTTGCCGGTGTGTTTTCTGATCTGAATTGGACGTCGCTGGTCCAACGCCAGAAATTCTCTTCCATCGCGCCGGCCATTTCATGAGACAGGCCGACCTCGACTCCATTGCGCGCCTGAAGTTCGAGGGCTTTTACGAACTGCGGACGGGCCAGGATTCTTTTCGTCTTCTGCTGCATTTGCCTCTGCCATTGCATGTTAAGCAGTACGTCGAGCAGCCCCGCGGCCTCCGCCTACTCGGTCTCGTCCTGAAGCCAATTCACCTAGGGGTGAATGTGAGTAATTCGCAATGGCGCATGCATACGATGACGATCAAACTTACTGTCGAATAGGCTTGGCAGGTGCATAACAAGCCCTCGATGCCACAGGAGGTTGCGTACGCGATGGCCGACGACTGCGAGGCATCTACCCCAATCCAGCCTGATGCGAGGCCAAACTCTTGAGTCGCCATCCCGTCGTCCGCGTGAGAGGCATTCGGGCCCCGGACAAGGGAGCTCGGTGGAGGTCAAGTCGCGTACGGACTGTCCTCGTCCTGATCCCAACCGCGCCACTCCCAGGTGAGCACAAAGCAGAAGGCCGTCCATCGGGCCATGGATCACCGGGAATTCACGCTGTACGGCCTCCTGTTTTGTGCTGCTAAGTCGCCCGCCACCGTGCTACAGCTCCCACTCGTTGTCGAAGATGTCGGCGTAGCTCGCGTACGCTCTTGAGGGCACGGGCACTGCAATGTGTTGTGACTCGGAAGGTCCGATTCGTGAGGGTTCATACCTAATCCAGCTCCCGAAGCCTTCAAGCCAGGAGGGATCATTCCTGATCCAGCTTCGAAAGTCTTCGGCTTTACTCTGATGGGGCCTGTGTGAGGCTTGCTGCCCGTTGCGGTTAAACGAAGACATCGCTTTGCGGGGGCTACGTGCGAGCTCTGTACGACATGGTCCCAGGAAGAAGGTACGTACGTACGTTGTCTTAGCTGCATTCAATGTGGTTTTCTTATGTTTTGTATTTGAAGAGGCTAGGAGGCGGTAAGGCTGGTGAGTGGTTACGGAAGACGTATGTAGGTAAGTTCAAGTCTGGCGCTCTCTCTTTGGCACGCGCTAACGCGCCTGTGGCTGAAGTCGTGCGGACCGCTACCGTATATTGGGTACTTACCTTGCCGTGGCGCACAGCCGCCGCGTCGTCAATGACCCTCGTTGGCGAGCAGCTACTGCTAACAGACAGGATCCGGAGGCGATTACACAGAGCGCCAAATATACAGTGCTTCACGACGTTTACATGGAATGCACAGGACGGACACATCTATATCTCTTTGTCTATGGCTCGCGAGCAAATTGCAGATCTTGTGTCGCGGCTTATTAGTGTTCCATCGGCAGCCTGCTGGCTTTCCTCTCCCCTGGACAACCTCATCCCTCAATGAAAGACCCAGTCTATCCTTTACATCTTCCTCTGGATCATACTTCTGGAACTTCTATATGAAGCGTCCTCCCGTCATATCTGAACATGAGGTCTATGTCCAGAGGTATGATGGGCTCTATGAACTCAGGCCCTGTCGTGTACAGCTATGGATGGTTTTAGTACGTCTCACTACCTATACATGGTACCATCATTACTCACCTCATTGTGTTGAGGCTCTACCAACGTGTCCAAATCGGGAACGACGACATGACCTCCGAGAGCCCCCAAGAGATGATTGTACTCGGTAACCGCCGCACTGGTTGCGTTCATCAACCTTGTAGTCGGCTGTTCCCAGGGTGAGCGAGAGGTCCGTATAATGCTCACGGTGACCTACTACTCCGTCGACTGGTGTCCAGGTGTCCAGTCCAAGTATCTAGCAACAAGGAGTGCGTCTTCTGCGGATAGCCCAACCAGCCTTGCGAGCCCTCTGGGCTGTTGTGCCCCCTCGTCGTTACCTTGGGCCTCTTGGTTTGGCACCGGGTGTGCCAGTGGCGGTGGAGATAAAGGGACAGGCGATGGCGATCCCCAAAGGCTGTCGATGCCATCGTCGTTCTTATCCTCGGTAAGCACCCACTTACACACGGTCCAGTGCTTAGCGACTCACCTGGCTATCCTCCACGACCGTTTGTAAATGGGTGTTTGCAGGGAACACTTCACCTCCTCTCAGCTCCCACTCTTTGTTGAGTATCTCCATGAAGACCTCACGACCCCTCTTCGGTACCGGCTTGACAATGTTCGACTGTCGACGGTACTTGACCATGTTCTCGCTTGTATTCTCGTCCGCTTCGTCTTTGTCTTGAACCTTTGTGAGCTGCTTGATGCGGCGGTGGCGAGGGTATGGCGTCGACCGTCTTTTGACCATCGTGCTGCATCATGTCAGCCTGATACTATCTATGACATAGAAACATCTCACTGGCGATCTTAAGTGAGTCCTTTGATGGGGGATGGTTGCGAGTGTAGGATGCGATGGCGAGAAGTGACAATGAGACGAGTGGCAGGATAGAGAGGGTTGAGTGTGTATTGGGCGCTACTAGCGCATGTGGCTTAAGCGCCAGCCCGTGTGGCTGCACCAGATCGATGAGCACCTCGTTATAATATAGAGGCTACTGAGACTACCGTTTACTGTATGATGCTAGTACTTTTTGCCAGTCAGCACTTCGACAACTCGTACGAAAACTGTGGTCCCAGTAATGAACAGCATATGCTGTACAGGGTTGAACCGTGTTCGGGTTGCTTCTGTCTCATACCCTACCCTGGGCCTCCGCGAATTAGGTCTCATGCATAGCATACTCATTTATGGCGAGGGGCTTCAATTGACTGCAATACTATCAACATCACTGAGTCGACAACGTCGTCGACACCTTCCGGCTCAGATGACTCGCAAAGCTCTCGAAGAGCCCTCGGTCCCTCCCCTTCGCCCACTGACACTGCAGAACCGCACACGCGGGGTCTCCCTGCGAAGCGCAGAGCACTCGGCAGACGAGAGCCGGTGCGGTTTCACGATCTACTTCCATAGCCACCTCGCGCATCCTCCGCCTGCGTGCCGCTCTCGACCAAGTGTCGCTGATCGCCGACACCAGCACGTCCAACATGGGCTCGGATGGCAGCAGGTGGTAGTCGCGAGCTTGGGCGGGGAGGGAGGATACGCCGTCTATCGACGCCAATATGGAGGTAACAGCTGCGCACAAGTGCTCGAGCGAAGTTGCTGGGGTAGTATAGGTCTGCTGAACGGTGTTGTGCGGAGGCATAAGCGAGTGGACTGCAGGATTTGATATACGCGCTATAGACTTATGGAGGAGATCAGCTTGTCCGTTACGGCGGATAAGAGTGGTCCGCTCACGTCAGGTAAATGCACGTCCCCGAATGACCACGCGATCGCCCATCGCCGTGTCTGTCCTTGCACAAACTCGGTGACGGCGTAATTCTCGATCTGAGACTGATCATGAGCGCCACACAGCCTGGTGTGCAAGTATGCTTGCATACCTGGAATTCACGCAGTAGGGCGAGGGCCTCCGTGAGAGAGGACAGTTTACCGAGCATCGAGGTAAACCACCTGTGCTGTGTTCAGTCGGCGCCGGGTGGAATGCCCATGCACGTACCGGCATTGCGACTTCAGTTCGAGGCTCTCGCGCACCATTTTGCCGACGAAGGCGACTTCTCCCCCGGATGTGATCATCTCCACATCCGCACCCGTGCATACCTGTTGTAGGATAGCATCAGCCGCCAGATAGTAGCAACGGCGAGGCGTACCGCGTTCGGCTGATACTGTTTTGCTTCGGCCGACCGCTGGACCTCCTCTTTGCTACTGTAGAAGGGGGGATTGCACATTGTGAAGTCGTAGGGGTGCCTAACGAGGGTCTTCAGCATTCCGATGCTTCATCCACACTTGTCTATAGACTCACCCTGACTCGTCTGCTCCGGCAGGCGACTGACCCAGCAGTATGTCACGGAGGATCCAGCCCGCAGGGTCTGATCGCACAATGCTGATGCGTTTGTGAAGGTCGTTGGCACGTACGTTCCGCTGGGCGTACTGGAATGACTTCTCGTCGATTTCTATGGGCAATGGTGAGCATGTGCAGCAGTATAAAATATCGCAGTCACCTGTAGCCACAAATTCCCATCGCGGGTCAGATCGACATCCCAATAAAGGGTATATAGCGGAGGCTCCCGTTCCACTGCTCACACCAATCAGCTCACTTCCTGGTAGTCTCAATAAGGGCATCTGTGTTCATACATATCGACTCCACGGACAGTTCGGTCAGCAACTCGATGTTCCGCGAGGTGTGTCGCGTGTACAACGTCTTTCAGCCACAGTATATAGTTGAGTCTGTAACGAGGGTCAGAGAACAGTACATTGCGGAGTTGACCACAAACCTATTCGGTACCTATACACTTGGGTCAGCAGCAATACTTGACTTGCGTAGGACTCACGGGGGGACATAGCCTGTCATCTGGAATGGTGATAGTCAAGTTAAAGTCACGTAGTAGTATAGCTTCTGTGAGACGTCTGTTCTAGATTCGCATGCATGTGAATGCTCATGTTGACCGAGTAAGACTATTACCGACCTCTGTGCGGTCTCATTCTGGAAGTCGATGGATACACCGTTTCGCGTGTTAAGCAAGCTGAGCACGTTCGTGTCACGCTCTTTGGATGGCTTAGTGACGGAACTTACTAGGGCCGTAGAGCGGGATGCGCTTCAGCAAGCGATCTAAAGTCAGGAGCGTTGCGATATGGGTTGAGTAAGTGCATCGTGCCGAGCGCCTCAAACACCTTTGGGACCTCCTGATAAGGGCTACACACTGTACCTGTGGAAGACGAGGTTAGTTTTCCTGTACCCTTTGAGCCAGTGGTATTATAAACGGAGTACCTAGGGCCCTTGGTTGACCAATACTTGCCGAGGGTGAGGTTGATTTTAGTCGACAGGACGTTTGAGCGGATGTTCGGAGTCTTTCTTGCCCTTTTCTGTGAGGTACACCCTCGGTTGATACCGCTGACCCCAAGCTGAGCATGCTAGTGTGACGGCCCACAGTCTTCGTCGTGACCGCGACGGTGCAAGAGTGAGGCAGGCGTCTACACGCTACGTCACGTCACTGTCACGCACAATGGCAGGTCCAGTCGTGACTGTCACACTCGTATGCGAACTACATACAAGTCGGCGGACTATCGTGCCAGACCAATATCGAGATGATGCTAAACAAGCTGCTGTACAACGCCATCGCATAAATCTGCATCATAACCTCGCCTTGGCACTCTCTGTCATGCTCGTCAAAACGAGCTTGCCACTCTTGAGCATGTCCTTTGCTCGATCGCGGAGCTCCCTGCGCAATAGCTTTCCACTTGGGTTCTTCGGTATGCTCTTGACGAACTCAACTCCCGCAAGCCACTTGTAGCGTATCTTGTGATCAGAAACGTGCTACCGCAAGGCGTGTCAGGTTCTTCAAGTCGGTTTGATGCTATTCATCCGCGCACGCACCTTGATCACTGCTCGTCTAATCCTCTCTGCCTCTTCCGGGGAAGCTTTTGCACGCTTCCGAGCTTCCGCGCTAGGAACAACAAATGCAAAGGGCAGCTCGCCGCTATACTCATCGGGTATGCCCACTACACAGACGTCCGAGACGTCGGGGTGGTCAAGCAGATGCCCCTCGAGCTCTGAGGGCGCCACTGAGTTATCAATTATTAGTCTCTATACGTGGTTTCACCTGTTCACATTGACTTGCCTTGGAAGCCCTTGACCTTCATTATCTCCTGTAGGAGTTCGGGATCAACATCCATATTTGTTCTTGCAACGTGGGCACTCGCTTACCTTGATACGGTCTGTAATAATTACCTCGTGCTTCTCGTTAATGTATACTTCGTCCCCGGTGTAGAGCCATCTAGAGCAAGCGGTTCAGGAGCAACCCAATATTGCGACACACGATTGTCATACCCATCAACAAATGTTTCTTTCGAACTGTGGACCAGATCAGCCACTCGATCCTACAGACAACAATTGAACACCAATGCTTACGCCTCTTCATTGTTCAAGTAGCCCAAAGCGATGGCGTCGCTCTTGATAACCAACTGCCCAAGCTCGTTGAACCCACCGAGCGAGCCATCGGGTTTGACAACGCGCGCGGTGATCCCAGGCACGAGCCGCCCCGCGCTCCCAGGTGTGCAGATCTTCTGCTCCGACTGCGGGAGGCATACCGATCCCACCGCCTCCGTCATACCTTCATCACCGGGTTGTCTGAGGGAGGAACGAGAGCATGCACAGGACGTGCGTACCGTATCCCTGCCCGATGCTAGTCCACGGAAGCCGTGCGGAGAGCTGGTTGATGAGCTCGGCCGAGAGTGGGGCCGCGCCGCACATGATGAGGCGGAGGGATGTCAGGTCGTACTTACTCACTTCAGGGTTCTGCATAGAGAGGGGCAGCTTCGACTGCGGGCCCCAGACATGGAGGAGGATAAGTTAACCTACCTTGCAGAGTAAGACAACCATAGGCGGTACGACCCTACAGGCATCTCCGTCGGTGGTAGAATATGCTATCTTAGAAACACCACGCTCACGGAAGCATCCTGATCTTATGTCGTTGTATGCTCCGCAGCATACCCTCGAAGCTAAACTTCGGCACCACAACAAGCGTCGTCTGCATACACGGATGTTACGAGTACGCCTGAGCAGAGGAACGGAAGGTTTACCCCATAGAATATTGCGAAGTGCATGATGCCGACCAGTCCGTATATGTCTGTCTTTGTGGGCACTCAACTGACGCGTGCGGCCAATATGCTATACTCACGGAAGAACGGCAGAGCTACCGACGAGAGTGAGTACCACGTTGTTGACATCACCTCGGAAGTAGAATACAAAAAAACTGCTCACCAGCATACCAGCGGTCCCCAGGACGGAACTTGCGCTCGTTCCAGGGCATCGTATCTTGATTGAGCATATGCGCTTGCTGGATGATACCTGCGATGACAGCGCCATGCGGGATGCAGACCGCCTACCAAAAACACATATACTGTCATGGCCAGCATCGTTTTGGTGTCCACCTTACCTTGGGTTTTCCCGTGGTCCCACTGGAGAGGTTGATGTACGCCAGTCTAGTCCGCCCTTCATTCGGACCGAGCTTTTTCCCAACATAGCTCTTCCTAGTCGCAGTCCCCTCTTCCACGAGCTGCGAAACCGTTGGATGCGCAAGGGTAGGTTCACTGCTCTCGGCGACATCGAAGAGGATGATGCGTTCTAGCGGGAGGCCAACTGCCTTGGCCGCAGCATGGGCCACCTCTATATTCCACGGGTGCACGACGAGGAGTTTCGCATTTGTGATCTTGAGCTGATATTCGAGGTCGCTGACTGTATATGCGGGGTTGGATGCCCTGACACTGGTGTCAGGCATACTAGACTCGGTTATAACGGTACTAACGTCACCACGCCTCCCAGTCTGTGAACGGCTCTACATGCCATGGAACGGGACAATGTATGAGTTAGAGATGATACTTTGAGGAAAACTGACGCACAACGCGACCACCAGGAAGTCTACCAGAAGCCATACGTTCGGACTCAGTGCAGACTACGGTGGCAGATCCCTATCTACGCACCTACATGATTAGGGGTGCAGATACACACTGCGGATATACGTGAGCTTAATGCAAAACATTGAATGCTTACATCACGTACCAACGTCATGATCATCTTGAGGGACCCGAGATCAGGCAAGACTTGTCTGGTCGTGACAGTCGAACCAAAGGCGCACCTACGTGGAAGCGAGAATGCAACGCATTTGCCAGACCCGCCGTACGCGTGCGGACCTATAGAAGCCAGCCACAGACGTCACAAACCTTGTCAACGAGAAGCTCGTCTTCCTATATTCACTAACCTCTTCGAATGAGATGGTGCGACCCGTCGCATCTTCAATCATGCACGGGTTGAGGACGCGCGACAGCAAGGGTGGCCGTGCAGGGTGCCAGTCAACGTCGAGCAGGAACTGCGGAATGGTGAGGTTCGACGGGACTTCAGGGATAGGTCCACCGGGCGCGACAATCTCTGACATGGCGGTCACGGTCAAAGGCGAACGGGCACATCGACTCTCTGCTCTGTCGACTGCATTTGAGGTGCCCCATGATCGACGATGGGAACGCCCCTCCATAAGGCTTGGAAGAAGGTCATACTACCACGCATACCGGATGAACGGTTTTACAGCAGCATTCGCGGTCATGGTGAGTAGGTAAAGAGTACTACCGTCAGCCAGTCACAGCGCAGGACGGCTCGGAGGCGCTCATGTGGGGACGTGCTGAGGTGTAATATCCTCTGACACGAGTAGGAGTGCAACTACGAGCCTATTGTACACAGTGTTTGCTTAGTCTGTTTGCAATCAGCGTCCATGGCGCGATGCGTGCTTCGCTTCGATGCGCACACGCCGTTTACCTCGTCCAGGCAGTCATCGTAGACTGGAAGCCGTTCTGGTTCTCATACGAAGGGACGATCCCACGGCCATCCACACTCAGCTGGTGCGTCACTCCCACCGTCGACAGGCTGTACACGCTCAACGAGGACGCCCCGTCGATGTTGAGGATCTGGCTCTGGCACGACGAGTCCTTGAGGCAGGCTTGCCCATAGCTGCTGAAGAAGCTGTATAAGCCAGCACCTGGAGCCGAGACAGTCAGTCAGCTGAGCTTATGGAGATGATTTACGGGCCTACCGAAGATCAGGATGCCGTGCGAGTTCTGTATTGACACCGCCCACGCCGAGAGCTGGCCCGGAGGGAAGCTAGGATCGTGGTACCGGGTATCAATAGTGAAGGGCGCTGGAGGCGGAGGCGACGGCTGATAATACGGCTGCACGACAGAAAGTTAGTGCGACACCTTGACAGGCCACGCGATACTGTGACTGACCGATTCTGTCTGCAAGAGCCCAAGGTAGTGGTCTCGTGCATTCACAAAGTTGTATTGGTAGAGCGTATGGTGTTCGGCTGCGCATTACTCAGTTCGCGCCTGACGTCAGTGAGTATCGCACTTACAAGCTGGGGGCCGCAATCATGTGAGAAACAATTGAACGTAGCTTCACAAGGCGAAGGGAGGTCCTCACCTGTTCCAATCATCCACACAGGGCCTTGCGATTCTGACAACACACCCCGACCACTGTACACGGTAATCTGGGACCTGCCGTCCCCATCCAGGTCGTGGTCCGCTAACCACACCCAAGTTCCCTGTGGCGACATCAAGGCTGGCTCTGCAGGGTCAAACCCACCATGACGTACCTCGAGGTATGCATTTGACTGCGGAGTCAAGTGCATTGCGAGGTACGCAGCGTAACACCTGTCAGAGTTGGGTTGCAGAGGACACTGCGCGAGCTCGAGCTCCGTGCCCGCAGCTGGCCCCGCAGAGTCAGCACCTCCACTCGGGCATCGCACCGGGACTTACCTCCAGCCAACCTGAAACCAGCGGTAATCAGCGGAGCCCCCAACGAACCTCACTAGGACCCACCGAATATGACTATCCCACATCCCCGCCCCGCCCTGGACGTCCGAATGCACGTTCCACTCCAAGACGATCGCGCCCGGCGCCGGGCCGCGCGTAGCGAACACGACGTCCGAGATCTCGAGCACGCCCCTCGAGCCGGGCTCGCCCGCTTGCACGACGACCCGCGGGCTCCGCACGTCCGCAAACGCGGGCCCGCCGCCGAGGATGACGCTCCACGCCTCCCCGACGAGCTGCGTGCCCGCGGGGATGCGCAGCGTGTCCGTCACGTAGTACGTCCCGTGGTCGAGGAAGATGATCTTCTTGCCCGCGTACTATACCCGTGCGGCGGTCAGCTCTCGGGCGCGCGTACATGCGCGTTCGCCGCACCTCGTCAAATATGCGCTGCAGCGCGGCCGTGTCGTCCGTCCTCCCATCGCCCGTCGCGCCGAGGTCGCGCGCGCTGACGAACTGGTCCACCGCGTACGCCTCGTACTGAGAGTGCATCCGCCCGAAGACCTTGCCCGCCGCATCGAGCAGGCTGCGCGCCTTGGCTGGTGCCGTGTGCGGGCCCTGCACGAACCTCCGCGCACCGCTGGCACCCGCATACACGTTGCCCTGCACCCAGCTCTCGATGGTCGTCGTCCCGCCTGCCAGGACAGTGGGCCCGTTCAGCACGCCCACGGCGACGGGCACGTTCGTGAGACGGACGTTGTTGAGCACCAGCGAGCCAGCGAGCGAAGTGGTGTGCACGGATGTGCGCACGAAGACGGGCGTATTTGAGACTTCCGCGTCAATGATCGCCTCCGCGCCGACCGTCTGCGTGCAGAGTTCAGTCAGTACGGCGTGCACCGTCTGTCGATGTCGATGACAATCGTACCTGCGTGTCAGATGTCGTTCCGCCCGTCTTCAGATCAAAGCCAACCTGACAGTTATTGACTGTAGCTATCTGAGCGGAACTGTTGCAATCTTCTATGTTCTGACGCACTAGTGATGCCCTGGAAAGTCCAGCCTGACTAGGGTTAGGTGTACGAGTCAATGCTTCCAGGCTTGTGGTAACTGACCCCAATTCCACATGCCGTATACCGCTAGACCAGTATTAAGCAAATTGACCCCATGTGACTCACAGCGACTCACCGGTTTCGCAGTTCGTCATCGTTACGTTACGTACGGTGAATCTGCTCTTTGTGAGTAGCGTCCGGATCGAGATTCACTGGTGCTCACTGTTGGTTGCCGACCCACATTCCGAACTTCCCTGCAAGAAGAGTTAGCGGTGGCCAGAGCTGACTAGCCCGCTCTTTTCACCTCCGTAGAACTCCATATCTGCACGCACCCTCATTTTAATAGGCATAATACAGAGTAGAGTAGTAGACTCACCTCCCATATAACCGCCACTCCCATTTTCCATCCAAATACCTACAATGCCGTCAACAGCGCGCACGACGATTCAGCAGTCGGCACAACGCACCTTGGTGAGCGTTCCCCTTGCGATCGCTCATGACGAAACGGATGTTCATCAGGCTCGTCGCCTGCGAGACCTGCCAATGTATCCCGGTCGCGGAGATGTGGTCGGGGACGCGGCGCGTGTCGATGACGAAGTTGCGCACGCTCCGGAAGAAGTTGTTCTGGTTGATGTACCACTGTGCACCTCCCCCTCCGGGGATGTACGGGTCCGCGTCTGTCGAGGCAAGCAGCTGGTCAGCCGAGCCGGCGCCGGATACTAATGCGCACGTACCAATGACGGCCATGCCACTGAAGTTGGATGCGGCGAGAAGCGTGGGTGGTGCTCTCGCATCGCCAATGAGTTGCGAGTAGTAGTAGGCTCTGGTGGCAGCACGGTGAGTGTTGGGCGTGAGGCAAATAGGCAGTGACGGCCTACATGATGGGCGCAGACACCTTGTATACGCTACGAAAGACATATTGAGAGAAGGCACCAGTGTGAGGGATACAGCGACGTACCCTTGCGGAAAGTAGACCACGGCAGGCGTGACCGTCGAAGACTCGCAGTTCCCTCCGCCACATCGCCCTCCATACGACATCGCTGCGCTGTATTCACAACGACCGACTGAGTCAGCTCATCCTCATCTCGCTACGCAGCGGCAAGAGCTCACTTGATCGCCTCAGTATCGTCCGCCCTCCCATCGCCCACCGCACCAAAGTCCTTGACATTCCTGAACACCTGGTAGTCGCCCGGCCTCGGATTGAACGCCGCGACGCCCTGGTGCTTGATCCTCTCCATCCAATACGGCTCGCCGGGCGCCGCGGTCCCAGGGCCGAGAGGCGAGTCCGTCGTGGGGCGAGACATGTTGGGGGCCGGCGGGGGCACTGCGAACACATCCTCAGTCACTGTCGCGGGGCCTCCGAAGCGGGCGGAAGAGAAATGCTGCGGAGAGTACGTAGCAAGCCTGATGCGAAGATACCAGTACACGACGATGTAGATAGCAATGAAGCCGGGAAGGAAGAGGGCTCGCTTGTAACGCATCTCACAATGACATACGCGGTGCGGGTGGCTTCCTGAGCTTGTCTTGGAGTCGATGCAGGAACTTGCTCATAACCCGCCGATTGTGCGGAAGCGAAGGTGAATGATAGAGTCTGATCCGATGTGTCTTCAGGTCGTCTGAAAAGGTTTCAAGAGCAAGGTTGCAGTGGAAGAATGCCTACAAGCTGCTATGTACTGACTACTAACGCGCAGCGGGCCCGCGGGGCGTAGTCGCACAACGCGATTGGCGCCGGATCGGCATGACATAGGGCTTCCCTCTTGAGCCTCCTGCAGCTGTCCATGACCTGCGCGTGAGTATATTTCACTTGTATGCGGAGAAGAGCAGGACATCCGCACAAGGCGATGCGCCGACATGCACATCGCACAGCTGACCAGCGTCGCATTTACACGGCTGTACCATACAAAACATGCGGACATAGGCTATCACCCGCGGCAAGACACGCCCCCCTCACATCTTCGACCTCGGGGGCGTCGACAGCTTGCCCTGCTTCTTCAGCTCGTTCGCGCGATCCCGCAACACGCGGCGCAACAGCTTCCCACTCGGATTCTTCGGGATCACCTCCACGAACTCGACGCCGCCCGCCAGGTGCTTGTACGGCACCTTGTGGTCCGCGACGTGCTGCGTAGACGACGGGCCGGTCGCTGTCAGCCTCGTGCGCTCTGCAGGGTAGGAGGAGGGACAACCGACCTTGGCGATCGACTTCCGTATCCTGTCCGCCTCCGCGGGGTCTTTCTGCATGCGTTCCTCCGCGGCAGTGCTCGGCGTGATGAACGCGAGCGGGAGCTCCCCGCTGTAGTCGTCCGCCAGACCGACGACGCACACGTCCGACACGTCCGGGTGGTCGAGGATGTGGCCTTCCAGCTCCGCAGGAGCCACTAAGTCGGTGTAAGGCCATGTCTTCCTTGCTCACCTGCATACTATATATGACGTACCTTGGAAGCCGCGAACCTTGATGAGCTCCTACACATGGGGACGAAGCCCGACGTCAATGGGAAGTTTGTGCGTCTGCTGTGTGACACTCGCCTTGATCCGATCGACGATGAAAATCTCCATCGACTCGTTGATCATCACCTCGTCTCCCGTATGGACCCACCCATCCACAAACGTCTCCTTCGTCCTGTATATTGCACACCCTCAGAAATACGCCAGACGAATGAAAACGTACCCAACTCACGCTTCCTCATTATTCATATACCGCAGCGCATTAGCCGGGCCCTTAACCACAAGGTGGCCGGGCTCGTTGAACCCAGCGAGTGTCCCGTCCGGCTTCACGACGCGCGCAACCACGCCGGGCACGAGCCGCCCGCCCGAGCCAGGCGTGCATATCTTCTGCTCAATCTGCGGAAACGAGACCGTCGTCGACGTCTCCGTCATCCCATATCCCTGCCCGACGCAGACCTGGGGGAGCAGCTTGGCCACCTGGTTCGTCAGCTCCGGCGACAGCGGCGCGGCACCGCTCATGATCGCATGTACGGAACTCAGGTCGTAGTTCTTCACGGCCGGGTGCTGCGGAGCAAGTGAGTGGCCCCGTCCCAAGCCTTGTCGACCCAGCCCGTACCTTGCATAAGAGCACGACCATCGGTGGAACGACCCTGGCAGAGTAACGTCAGGGTCATTCCGATCTGCGCACGTGTGTCTGGAGACCCACGGGAGGAAGCCGATCTTGTGCCGCTGGATACTCGACAAGAAGTCCAGGAAGTTGAACTTGGGGACGACGACCAAGCTTGCCTAGTGCGCACACACAGATGTGAGCCACACCGGACAATCAATAAACGAGGCACGCACCCCATAGAACATCATAAAATGCATAATAACGACGAGCCCGTATATATCTGGGATCTCATAATCATGAGTGTTCACGCTCGATCATCTCGGCAGACGCACGGTAGAATGGAAGCACTGTGTGGTACGATCACTATGACGCATCTGTACATTGCTTTCACGCGACGTACCGCCCATGGCAACATCGCCTGTTCTGTACTTCGTGATCTCCCAGGGTCCCGGCTGCTGATTCGCTAGATGCGCCATCTGGATGACGTTCGCAATGGGTGCGTAATGCGCGATACACACGGCCTAGATTTCGAGAGTTAGACGCGTCAGACGCGCTCACAAATCTTCAAACAACGTGAATACCTTCGGCTTGCCAGTCGTACCACTAGAGAAGCTGAGGAATGCAAGCTTTGTTTTACCCTCACCATGTTTCAGCTTACGCTCAGTGAAGCACTGTGGCTTCTCCAGCCCTTCCTTGACCAGCTGGTGTATCGTTGGGTGGTTATATGGCGGTGAGGCCGTGTTCTCCAGTGGATCGAACAGCACAACACGTTCAAGGGGCAGACCCACAGCTTTGGCTGCGGTGATAGCCACTGGGTAGCTGAGGTTGCTGGTGATGAGCAACTTCGCTTTTGTTGCCTCGAGCTGGTACTGCAGCTCGCCTGCCGTGTAAGCAGGGTTCGCGCCTCTTGTTCATTATGTCAGCCAGGCCAGCAGGTGCGGGCGCGAATGACTTACGTGACAATCGCACCCAGTCTATGCGTAGCCCTTGGTGCCATATTCAGCACATCAATGGTGAGACACTGGAGAGTGGACCTACCAGACCGCAATAGGATAATCTTGCAGACGCTTGAGATGCGTAGCGCATGGGAGACAATGGATGATGCTCACCGACATGATTGGGAGAATAAATGCACACTGCGCATTGTCAGACTTGAAGGCGAGAGTGTACAACATGGACGAAGGCTCTTACCCACGTCGTCTTCCTCTGGAGCAAAGGTCAGCAGTACGTACAGGAGGATTCTAGGTGCACGCACCGATATGCCAGCGGGAACTTATCGCGTTTGCTAGACCGTGAGTACGCGACCGGACCTGGAGGTTTCGTGAGTCCATACCACCCTGCCCGGCCGCATTGCCCATACCTCGCCGTAGCCAATCTGCCTGCCTGTCGCGTCCTCAATCATCCAGGGGTTACCCTGCAGGACTCTCTTCACCGGTCGAGACGGGTGGTCCGAGTCGAGCATGAACTGAACGAGAGTGACATCGTCGGGAACGTGAGGAAGGGGACCGTTCGGACCGTGAAATTCAGTCATGGTTGTCGGACGCGGTGAGGAGCGACGGTCTAGGGGAGCGCAGGGGATCTGCCCGAACGAGGGCGGGCGCCATGGCGGGTTATATAGCGGGTGTCTGCTCACAGGACTCACACGGCTGGGCGAAGCACGAGAACAACTTCCCCGCACAACTCCGCGACACGTGCCCATCCCAGATCATGAGCACCCGATGTGCGCTTCCGCGCCCTGGCGTCTCTGCTCTTCCTCCTGTCTGTCAACAGTGTTCCGGGCATCCTTGCAGCGCGACATACCGAAAAATCATGAGCCAGGGGAAAGTGCTGGCGCAAAAAAGTGAGCATACCGCCTATGTAGAAAGCCTTGACCGGACTGGGTGGCGTCCGACGCTAAGTTCTGCGATGCGGTCACGTTGGCATAGCCAGATGATCTGCTAGAGCATCCCGGCACCAGTGGCGATTTGACCATATTGTCCTTGGCAATATTTAGTCAGTGCCGCGTTGTGGCTATTCTGGTGTCCGTTAGTGTCTAAGTCGTCGAACACTCGCACTCCCGACGTCTCACCCGCCTCAGCGCCTATGCAACCACGTTGCGCGTCTCTGGCAATGTCCGTTCCGACTAGAGCGGACTCACAAAGTTGGGCGGAAGCGGTCCACAAAGTCATATAGAGGGGAACTGTGCAGGGAGGAACCACACTATAGAACATGTTGTCTGTTTGTCTTATATGACGACGGCCCTCAGAAGCAGTGGCGGAGTGCGAAGTGCCGACGCACAACACCTTCCTATACGGGAAGGGCTCCTTCCAGATTCAGAAGCGACCAAGTCAAGCGTGGTTACGCCAACCACCAGTGCGCAAGCCGCATTACAAGCCAGCTCGACGTTCTATGTTGACAATATAACGTCGAGAGGGATATGGGATCATACTTGACCACGGCGTTACGGACATGCCTACTGACGCTTGCACAGCTTCCCTGTTCAGCTTCACGTTTTGAACGTACGGCGCCGACAATGTGTTGGCCACTACAGCATCAGATACCGTCTCTGTTTGATGTTGTACCAGAGCCAAGCATCCATGTGCCGTACTGGAACTGTCGGAGGTGTTCAGGTCCGTCAACCGTCAGCGGCCCACACTGCCACCACTCACTATTTAGCTGACCCGAGCGATGGAGCACAAGCTACGATACTCAGCAACCTTCTCAGTAGATCCGCAGCATGGGCATCACCTCAGAGTACGCCGTCGTCTACAAACCGGACAGCACGCCCGCCTCCAAGCCCGACTCCGTGCGCGGTCTGCGACTCGAGTCGCGCGGGATCAAGTGGGTGCGCGTCCAGTTCGTTGACTACACCAACACCGTGCGCTTCCGCATCCTGCCCATCGCGTACTTCAAGAAGGTCTGCGAGACGCTGCGCCCGAGCCTCCTCTTTGACCTCTCGCTCCTCGGGGCAGGCGAGGGCCGGAGTGAGGCTGTCATGGCGGAGGACTGGCAACGCGAGTGCTTGTACGTGGTCGACTTCGGTAGCTTCCGCGCGTGCCCGTACGCGCCGGGCCATGCGACGATCATGGGATGGTTCGAGGCGAAGACGGCGTCGCCGACGGGCAGCTTGTCCGTCAAGTTGTGTCCGCGGACGATGCTGAGGAGCATTGTGGACGAGGCAAAGCTGAAGGCTGGTTTGACGTTCCTGGCCGGCTTCGAGACGCAGTTCGTGCTCCTCAGGCCACAGGAAGAGCCTTTGGTGGATCAAGCGGGATGGGGAAGTTCGAGGGCACACCGGACAGGGTCTACGGAGGGGTCGGTTCTCGAAGAGATCGCGGAGAATCTGTTGGAGGTGGGGATCGAGGTACAGGCTATGCACGTAGGGGCCGGTCAAGGACAGGTAACATCAATCAGTGTCTGCAACTTCGGAAAAATGCACTTACCACCTATGGTCATGAACAGTACGAAATTGTTACAGGGCCATTAGCGCCCCTGGATGCAGCGGACGCGCTGGTGCACACACGCGAGACCATCTACAACGTCGCACACAAGCACGGCCTTCGCGCAACGCTCGCTCCTACACCACACGAACACCCCCGTGAGCTCATCCGCGTCCATCAGACCTCGTTCGCAACACGAGAGGCCTCACCTTCGCTGCCACAGGTCGAAATAACACACACCTCCACATCTCGCTGCACACGAACAGGACCACCTCGTCCCCGAGAAAGTCGTCCGACACCCGCCCCGCATCCACGCTCACAACCACCGAGCGCGCCTTCCTCCAGACGCTCCTGGCGCACCTGCCCGCCCTGAGCGCCATCAACCGCCCGACAAGCAGCGCGTACGGCAGTGGCGGAGGGGAGTACGCGTCCTGGAGCAGTACGCGGAAAGACGTCCCCGTCCGCGTGTGCGGCGACCGGGGCGCACACCACCTCGAGGTGAGGACGATCGACGGGACGGCGAACCCTTACCTCGTTCTCGCCGGCGTGCTCGCTGCGGGGATGGAGGGTGTTCTCGAGGGTGCAGAGTTGCAGGTGGGAGACGGCAAGAAGCCGGTGTCGATGATGGACGAGGCAGAGAGGGGCGACCTCGATGTGAAGCCCGCACATACGCTCCCGAAGACGATCAACGACGCAAGGGCGTTGCTATTGGAAGACAGGTATTTGAACGGGAGATTGGGTTCTGACTTTGTTGGGAAGTACCTAGCAACCAACGAAGTAAGTCGTACGCCAGTCGTTCACCCGCCTGCTGCCATTGATCGGGACCTGCAGTCATTAGAAAGGGACATGAAACAGGATACCGAAGCAGCCACCCTCGCGCGTATAGTAGAACGATATTGATTCCATATTCGGCCGCTAAGCACCCTCAACGAGTATAATCGCATACCATTCAAGGCCATCCAATTGCTTTGGGCTTCTATAAATGTAAGCCAGTCGGCTACTCGGGCAGCTCAATAGTATTCGATCAGTCGCTGCACGGCTTCGTCCTCGTTTGGAAGTGACATGTGCTCCTCCATAAACTTAGCCCTCCATGAGTACGCTTCGTACATGCATAGCATGACCAGCGACGTACCTTGTTCACAGCGGAATACTTCGTGACAAACTCCTCGCCAAACTTCTCTTTTAGATACGTATCCTGCTGGAACAGCCTCCGCGCATCACCCAACGTCTGGGGAAGCCGCAGTGGGTTCTCCAGACCAACAGCCTTCCTCTCTTCCTCGCTCATCCACGCCGCCGGCTTCGTGCAGTCGCCGGACAATAGCTCTTTCCCCTCCACGACACCCTGAAGGCCGGCCGCGAGAACGCCCGCTAACACAAGGTACGGGTTCGCCGTGCCATCCGACGATTTCAGCTCGAAGTGGTGTGCGCCCGGGACGCCTGTGAGCCGGACCGGCGTGTCCTTGTTGTCGGTGCCCCAGCAGGAATACGTGCCTCCCGACCAGATCCCGTCGAGCATCCGCGCGTAGGACGCGGCGATCGGTAGGGTAAGCGCACAGAGCGACGGAAGGCGCTCGAGGACGCCTTGCAGGAAGGAGCGTTCTGTGGCGCTGAGGGTCGGCGCGAGACTAGCGTCGCGCCTAGTGTTGGATGGACTCGGTTTGTCCGAGTGCACGGAGAAGTGTACGTGCGCGCCACTGCCACCTGAAACAGAGTCAAATGCGTGTAAGCAAGGCCCCTGAAGAGGGACGCACAACTATCAGTATGCAGTCGTGGAGCAAATGTTGCTCGGAGGCCGTGCTTGCTCGCGATGTTGTAGATAGTCTCACGCGTATGCACGACTGCGTCCGCCGCCTCGAGAGGGGGAAGAGGACCAGTGACAACTTCAAACTATAGGAAGGTGCGTGAGCGCTCTGGGCAGAGACATGGCCGGAGGAGGTACCTGTCCGGGAGCCGCCTCTGCATGCATCATCTGCAGCTCGATGCCCGCAGCTTGCAATGCCTCCGCAATCTCCTCCATCACGACATACTCGACCGTACCAGTGCGTGACTTCGCTGAACAAGACCAACCAGCGTCATTCACAGTTACAAGCTTGGGGGAGGTCGCGCTCAGGAGGATGAACTCGTGCTCGAACCCAGCGAGGAAGGAGAGGCCCGCTTTCGCCTTAGCCTCGTTAACGATGCTCTGTAGCAGCGTGCGCGGGCACAAGGGGACTGCCAAGACACCGCTCGGAGGCGGGATCTTCTCCTGGAACCAACCCATCACGACCGCATGCCCGGGCGCGTACGGGCAGAGACGGAAACTAGAGAGGTCGATAGCATAGAGATATTCGCTGGTCCCAATGAACCCTTCCGCCATGCTGATACCCACAAGTCCTAGCGTCGCCTTCACTAGGCAGACACCTGGACGCTTCGTCTCGCAGATTCGAGTAAAGTAGGAGAGTGGGAGGATGCGGAATCGGACAGAGTTAATGTAGTCGACCCATTGAATGCGAACAAACTTGACCCCTCGTTCCGCTAGTTTCAAAGACTGCAAGGATGGAGGCTCCGCTTTTGAGGATATCTGGGGCTTGTAGACGACACCGACCTGCGCCATGGTGGGAGAGAACTCGAGTCACTCTGGAACGCTATGATAACGATGGCGCTGAGGTCTTTATAGGTCGTCCGCAGTATCGTGATCAACTGACATCGTCATGTAGGCTTCTTCCGCCCGTGTCATGGTCGTTGACGGTCAGATCTGACAGAGGTTTGAGAAGGCCAGTAACCGAGTGTGGTTCGCCGCTCACTGCCGAGAGAGTACCAGTGCTTGCTGGTTCTACACATACAGAGTGCACACCGGAGCATCCAAAACCTTTCCTCCACAAGCCTGGATCATGGTGAGAAATCCCTGGGCCAGCAGCAAAAGGAAGTATATCTGGGGTCGACGGAGAGTTCGACTGAGGAGGACGGGGGTGAAAAGGCAAACACTGAATTCAACGCGCGCGCTTGTTAAGGCGTCTGTATTCCGCTAACTCCTTGATCTTTCACTCACTTGTCCTCCCCCGAATCTCTGACTTCCTCGCTTTACCCGGCACTGCCTGCTTCAGTCTCAACAAGTTCGCGCGCGGTCACATAACAGACAAGCCCAGGATCCTCGGGTAGTCATGTACCATACACTGGTAGTACGTACACGTCAGAAGGTCTCGACAAGATGCCTCAATCTGTCTTCCTCATTGAACGACTGCATTGAAGCCTCCAGCAACTGGTATGAGAGGTTAGGTATCGAAAGACATCGCTTAAAGACTTGGTGCGTACCTTATTGACGTTGAGGAAGATCTGCACAAACTCGGCACCCAACGCTTCTTTGAGATACTCGTCTTCGTTGAGCAACTGCCTCGCATCGTTCACAGTACGTGGGTAGCGACGAGGGTTCTCCAGTCCTACTGATCGTCGCTCTTCTTCGCTCATTTGCGCCACGGGCTTGGCGCAGTTCCCTGTCTTCAACTCTGCGTTGTTCAAGACACCCTCCAAACCTGCCGCCAAAATGCCGGCGACAACGAGGTACGGATTGGAGGTGCCGTCTATCGTCTTGATCTCGAACTGGTTCGGATTACCTTCGCCGCAAACCCTCACAGGTGCGTCTTTGTTACGCCAGCCCCAGCAGGCATAGGTACCGCCGGAGTAAATGCCGTCCTCGACTCGCTGGTATGACGCTGGGATAGGAAGGGTTATCGCACTGAGCGCAGGTAGATGCTCAACAAGGGTCTGGAGGAAGGAGCGCTCGACCGGCGTGAGCTCCGGAGCCAACGCAGCATCTGCTCTAGTGTCCGGTGTCGTTGCTGGCTGACTCGAATATAGCGACAGATGCATATGGTTGCCGCTCCCGACTACATGGTGGGCGCTTTAGCTAACCCTCGCGCATACATTTCGGGACACACTCACTGGGACAACGCAACCGCGGGGCGAATGTTGCACGAAGCCCGTGCTTATGCGCAACGTTATACATGGTCTCTCGCGAGTAGACAAGAGCGTCCGCGGCATCGAGTGGTGACATCGGCCCCGTAACGAGCTCGTACTGTGAATAGAGGGATGTAAGTTCCACCCTCGCACACTCCTGCAGCAAGTCCTACCTGTCCAGGAGCCGCTTCACCATGGATGAAGTGCACCTCGATACCTGCGAGCTCCAAGCAGTCGATGATCTCATCCACGACAGCGCTTTCAGGTGATCCGGTTAGGTGACCCCCGGTGGCACCCCACCCAGCATCGTTCACGACTTCAGGTGGTGATGTTTTCTTCAACAGCAAGAACTCGGACTCGAATCCGACGAGGAACTCCAGTCCAGCCTTTTCTCTCGCGTCGTCCATGACTCTCTGCAGCATCGTCCTCGGGCACAGCGGAATGGCGAGCCCGGCGTTCGGTACTTGCCTCTTCTCCTGGAACCAAGTCATGACGACGGCGTGGCCGGGAGCGTATGTGCATATGCGGAAGCTGTTCAGGTCGATGGCATGTAGACATTCGTCTAAACGCGTGAATCCTCCTGCGAACTGGACGCCCACGAACGCGAGTGCAAGCGCGCCGAAGTTGAGGCCTGGCCGCGCGTTCTTGCATATGCGCTTGAAGTACGCAACGGGGAGGACGCGAAAGCGCACGACGTTGCCGTAGTCGACATATTGGACCCGCACGTACTTGACACCCTGTTCCTCGAGCTTCAGGTCGGACACGGATGTGCATCTCCGCGTCGAGGCCTGGTCTGGAGTGTAATTGACCGCAATGTCCGACTTTGAGGCCATGGTAGGGGAAATGGTTGGTGTGTGCTTGCTCTCAACTCAGCCTTATACTTATGCGTTCTCCGTGCTACCCCCGGCCGGATGTCTCAGTCTCTGCGCGCAGCTCAATATACACCGTTCTGTCGATACCCTGAAGATACCGAGCCTACGCGCTGGCAATCGAGATTCGGCGTGCCATATCGTACCACACTGTATGATGCGGCTTGCTGTGCAAACCTGCGGACGCGTAGATGGCCGCTCCGAAGTGACACAGCGCGCGACAGACTTCATGTGTGTTCCTTGATCTCATGGCCCACTCCAGGGTTAGATGTATGTCATAGGACCACTGAGTTGGCACCTTCTTGCGTTACTGTACCGCATTGGTCGCACGAGGTTTGTTTCCAACATACTCAGCTTTGCATTCCTGCTGGCTAATCAAACGACATCGGTAGTACCGTAGGACATCGTCGTGTCTCACGTAGCCACCAATCATACAGCAACACTGGCGGGTCAGTTGTCCAGCCATCCCCGATGAGACCGCAAAGAAGATCTCGCCGATGGTCTGCATGAAGCGCCTCAGATTATCCCGCGTTGGGGATAACTCCGCTTGGGCAATTCCAGATAAGCCGGTGGGTTCTACGTTCCGCGACGCAAATAGCTGAGACATCCTCTGGCAACGTCGCACAATCAAGCGACCATGTTATGCATGCGCAGGGGAATCGAGGTATCAACCTTGCACGCCTCACATTGCATCGAATGCCCTAGGGGCATTGCCGACTATTCGAACTATTCGAACTATTCGAAACCTACGAAGTCTGCAAGTCGCGTCTAACGTCACTCTAAACCTTAGTTGCTCGTATCGTAGGTGTGGGATGTGGTGGCGAAGCCGACCTCATTGCTATCGGAGTTGTAGACGAAGTAATAGCGCTCAAGCCAAGTCTGGCCGTTGATGAAGTCGAGCCCGAAGAGCTCGTCGAGGAAACCAACGTCTTGAACAAGGAGGTAAACGTAGTCATCGCTTCCGCCGATGGCACTGTTAAGCTGCAGGATGGTCAGGCATTCCTTCTCACTACGCAGAGATTGGCGGTACCCACCGATCGTGGCCAAATCTGCGCGTTGGGCGTGAAAGTGTACGTCGCCTGGCAGTGACAATGGATTGGTTTAGGTGATCACTTGAACTGAAAGGCTAACTCACGCTTCCAATCGTGAACGTCATGTCTGATAAGCTCGAGTACTGTGAAGGGTCAATTCTGAGAAGCCCGGTGGTTTCGTCTGCGGTCGCCCCGGTGGCCGAAGTGTATGTGTCGTAGGCATCTGCCGAAACACCGGTTACCTTTGAGTGTTCAACAGGCGTGAAGCGCAAATATACCTGAAGGGAAGTACAACAAGGTGGTACCGGTGTCGACAATGCCTGTCGCATCAGAGAAAAGAGAAGTCGAACCATAGGAGACTGATTGAGTGATGCCGACATAGTCTCCTGCCTCTGAGTCATCCGAGGACACGACGGGTCTAGTCGAAAGGTGTCAACTCTCGAAACAACGAGGTTCCTGTATCTTGCTACACTCACACGTAGGTGATGCTCCCGGTGTAGTAGTCGGAATCGACTCCACCGAAGGTTATAACACCGTTGGAATCCGATGTTGATGTTGTGGGAGCAAAAGCTACTCCAATCTCTTCCGCACTGATGAGACCTTGTGCATAAGCGTTCTGAACGACCGTTGGAATGAGGGTATTGGGTTCATTTGTGAGGGTGCCTGTGAAGGTAAGGCTGTGTACATCTGGTATGGAAACGGTCTGTATGACGTACCTTCCGTCAGATCCTCTGGACCAAGGCTGAGAGAGGGATTTAATCAGACAAGGCAGCCCACTGGTAAAGTTATCTAAAGGAACGAACCCCAGAATGCCATCGACACCCGTGAACCCTGACGATTGGGATGCAACACCGATGGACTGCTGGGTAATGGACAAGCCAGATGCGAGTGTAACGGTATCGAGGTACTCCGTTCCTTCATTGTCATAGCTCGCTTATAAGATACACCCGCGATTATTATGAAATGCGCCCTCACCTGAGAAGGACCCGGAGCCATATGAAACCGACTGGAACCAAGATGTTGTCACGAAGGGTCCAAGACACTGAGGGGTCACGCACTTACAACAGCTTGGTCTGTGTTGGTAGAGCTAGATGTCTCGACATATGCCTGGGAGGCCCCTACCCAAGTATTTGAGCTACCAGTGTCAACAATGAGGGTGTCTGTCTTCCAATGTCAGAATATCCATATGGCGTGCGACCTCAGCCAACGGCAGAACGCCTCACATTGCGTCGCAGGAGTGCCGACGCCGACCTACGCACGCATTCGCCCAGTGAGTACCATTATCATGGCACACGATATTTGTAATACTCACGCTTGCAACGTAGGACACGGCAGTGTTCGTCACTGGAGTGTTGAACACTGCCCTCGCCGCGTTGCGCTTGCCCTTTCGACCAGCCGTCTTGAACGATTGGGCACGAGCTCTGTCGATATCAAGCAGAGTAGCCCCGCTTGTCAGGTTCAGCTTCCTGACAAGCTCGATAGACATCACGGGCGTATCCCGTACGACAGGACTCGCCGTCACGGCGAGTGCACCCAGGAGGGCCAGGTAGCTGGATAGGCGAGTGAGCATGATGAACGTTGCCGAGTAGCAGGCTCGTGCCGGTTTATCGCCTGAGGGGTCGTACTTTTATAGGACCAAAAGCATGCAACCGTCAAATTCTATGTTCGTCATAGATGCAACTTTAGAAGAAGAGACGTGTCAGAGTGCGTGCTCCGTCGGCGTATCCTCATTCATCACTTACCATCGAGGCTCTATCTGACGGGGAGCCACATGATTCGGGTCCTTTACCCACGCAATGGGCTTCTCGATGCGTGGTGCAGAGCTTATCGTTGTTAGAAGGGCGATTGAAAGCAGGTGAGCCGAAGTATGCCTCGAGGACATGTTTTCGATCCCTTAGGAGGAGGCCAAGCCTGAATGGTCTGGTTCTCCTGCAACGCTGTGGCGTGGTCTTCGGGGGATACCAGCCGGTGTTATGCACCAATTAGCGGCCCTTGAGCCAGGTGAAGTAGCAGCAAGCCATTCATGGCCAGCACTGCTCTCGGACCGCTGATGTGATGATGGAAGAGCGCAGAAACGAAGAGTCCGAACAACTCTAAAAATGGAACCTACCTATAAATCAACATTTACGGCTATCTCCCCCGTCAGTTAGCGATCACGCGCGACTGTGTATCTTCTGCGAGTAAGCTGAGGCCAGCTCTTGTTCGCGTGATAGGAGCTGGGAGATGAGTATTGACATACTGAAGTGCAATTACAGCCACAATGCATCGTTGGTGATGACTGTGTCCTCGTGCAGCGGCGCAGTATATAGATACTGCTCCTATGCGGAAGAGGCAATGATCATTGCGCGAGACAGAGGTGCTCTGGCGTGACAATATGAGCGTTCCATGTTTCAATATAGTGACTGTGTACTCACGCCTCCGAGATCAAACGAAGCATCACTTGATGCGAGTATGGTTTGTTTAGTGGGCGAACTTGTATACATAACACTCGCCTCGAGGAAATCACGGTCAGCCACAATGCAGCAGTAGGCAGCGCTCGAAGAACCAGAGTACACAGCTGCCGTCGCACCATCCGTACGGGTGCCTCTGTGGCGCGCTCCCAGACCCGGGGGCGCAAGGTCATGTGTGCCCAGGTGTAGTTCAGCGAATTACTCGCATCGTCTCGGGGATGATAACAGGACAGTTTCTGAACTACGACGATCATTCCATTTGGTCCTGGCAACTGCTAAAAACGATGAACGTGTCAATGGCCGACTGCGCATCCCCACAAACCAAGCACGCCTCATCCCGAGTTAGTTGGTCGTGGCATAGGTGTGCGGGGTGTTCGCAAATCCGACCTCGTCGCTGCCCGAGTTGTAGACGAAGTAGTAGCGCTCGAGCCAGGTCATGCCGTTGATGAACTCGACGCCGGAGAGACCCTCCAGCAGGCCGATGTCGCTCACAATGAGATAGACGTAGTCCGACGTGCCACCGATGGCAGTATTCAGCTGTCACCAGGTCTCAGTTACTATCGAAACGGCTGGACGCCATGGACTTGCCGAACGAGGCCAGATCTGCGCGTTGGGTGTGAAGGTGTAGGTTGCCTGGGAACGACGGTGTCGGTCAGTGCATAGCGAGGAGAGGGGAGGACTAGCGTGGCGCACGTTGCCGATTGTGAAGGTGAGGTCAGACAGATCTTCATACTGCGCTGGCGTGATTCTCAAGAGCCCGGTCGTAGAATCCGGCTCCGCTCCCGTCTCTGCTGCGTAGGTGGCGTACGCCGCTACAGTCGAAGATCAGGATCCAGGCGTCACCGTTCACCGTTCACCGACACTACTCACCAGTGGGGAAGTACAACAACGTCGTACCAGTATCAACAATGCCAGACAGGCCAGCAAACAGCGGTGTAGTGCCGTAGGAGGCGGACTGGGTGGTGCCGACGTATCTGCTCGACTCCGGGATGGCGGTGATAGGCCTTGGAGCACCGTATGAATACTCTGGACAATAGGGCAACTGGCGTGCACTTACGTGTAGGTGATGGCCCCAGTGTAGTAGTACGAGTCCACGCCCCCATAGGTAACTGCACCGTTGACTTCCGTCGCCGTGGTCGTGGGGTTGAATGCGACGCCGATCTCTTCGACGGGAATGCGGCCTTGCGCGTATGCGTTCTGGACTACCGTCGGGATCTGCGCCGTAGAGTTGTTGGTCAGGGTGCCTGTACAAAGACGCGTGAGTCGGTCTGCCAGCTGCCCAGTAGCGAAGCATACCCTCAGTCAGGCCCTCGGGGCCAAGCCTGATGCAACATGAGCTCGAGGTATTCTCAACGAGGGGTTCAACCTCAAGACTCACCCCAGAATACCGTCGACACCGCCGAAACCTGTGGCAGAAGAGGCGACTCCGATGCTCTGTTGAGTAAGAGTGAGACCAACACCAAGTGTGACAGTGTCGAGATATTCCGTTCCTAATATGAGAGGATGGTCAGCAACAGCCAACCACCACTGACTCATGACTCACCAGAGAAGGAGCCTGACCCATAAGTGACAGACTAGAACAGGGTAACAGATTGAGCATGGACCGGCTCTGCACACAACTGGGCGCAATACTGACCACAGGCTCGCCGGTGTCCTCAGATGTCCCGGTCACGACGTATGCCTTGGACGCGCCGACCCAGGTGTTGGCACTGCCGGTGTCCAGGATCAACGTGTCTATGTATGTCACGAGTGAGATAGGGCTTCGCTCGACACAGCTCGGCAACAAACGTACATTCCGTCGGCGGAGTGCCCACACCGACCTGTCACACGCACGGTCAGCACACCACCGCTGTGAGATGCATACGGAACGGCTCACGCTAGCGACGTAGTTCACGACGCGATTCGTGATGGGCACAGTAACCACCGCCCGCGTCACACCGGGCTCGTCGCCTGCGCGCTGGCTGGCAGCGACCATCGACTGAATGCGGGCCTTGTCCGACTCGACGAGGGTGGTGCCGCTCGTGAAGTTGAGCCGCTTGGTGAGTGGGATGGTGACGGGCGACGCGTCCCGCACCAGCGGTGTCGCGCCCGCGGCGAGTGCACCGAGAAGGGCGAGGAGGGCAGAGAGGCGAGCGAGCATGCTGAAAGATGTTCGAGGCCGAAGAGCAGGCTAGTGCTAGTGTTGCTCCCTCGCTGGAAGGGCTTTTATACACCGGTTTTGAGCGTAGTCTGGCATATGGAGTGCTCGCCATTACCTACGGCTGAGTAGAGGAACGTTTGTTAGGGCGCATGATCGGCGCATATACACGGCAAAACTGCTCACCGCCGAGTGTTAAGTGACAATACTCCACATTGTGTGAGTGGACGCACACGAAATACGGTTTTCCGTCGCATGAGACAGAGCTTAATGGCCCGCGCAGGGAACATGCGTACAGTAGGTCCGCGCGGTGACTCCCCGAGTGAGCTGAACTGGGACGGTGTAGTGTTGCTGGTGGTAGCAGAGCTTCACCAAGGCGATCTATGCTAAGACCATCCAGAGGAGCGAGGAAAGGTACACTCTTGCGATGCTGGCTACACAACAGTGGCTCGTGGGGATCCCTGGCTACAGCCTACGGCAACATGAGGTCATGGTACTTATAGATTGGACGCATGACGCACCAATTTTGGCCATAATAACTGCATACAGTTTTAGACGATCCTCGCGGAATCAATCGAAGCAGCAGGGGGTTGTTAACCTCGTGCTTGACCTCACTATTTGGCACAAGGAAAACCCAACCTATCATCAACCGGCGAGTAGGAAGCATGCGTTGCAGGACCAGGAATGACCGCAAGGCAATGGCATCCCAGGAAATGTCAGGGCGCGACTTCTAGTCTAAGAGATCGCCGCGAATTGAGGCCACTGTACCTCAGGCTCTCAGAAGCCTCAGAAGAACAGGAGGCGTGAAAATGTATCAGCAGTCTTGAAACAGCCTACAACCGTCCAATGGTGATGTGTTAAGTATTCCCGGTACCTGGATTCTAACCGGTAGTATAGTCTGCGTCCGGGATATCGCGATGATGGATCAACAGCACGATGCGGCATCAATGCCACAGTCAAACAGCATAGAGTAACAATCAAATAAAGACAGACGTGTATGATGCACAAGAGAGTAATCATTAGAAGTGGGAACAACACGCACACCAGCTTTCACTACTCACCTTGCGGTCCGTATACACTCACACATACTGCAGAGTTGCGCTGTCATTGGGGTTCCACTCTTCAGACAGCAGCTCCCATGAGTTGTACGGGATGAATGAGATTCCTCGTTGGCATATTGTACCGCTGGCTAGGTAAGGGACGGTCGGGAAGTAATCCGAGCCTGAGGGCGCGGAGTCATATTGCTAGTAGCGACGCATAGACTTCCCTTGGTTCTCTAGATGTTCAATCTCAGAAAAGTAAAGTACCGCTGCTATGAAGTAGGCAAAGTGTGCACCGCGACCGACTGATAGTGATGGATGGTGAAGGTTGAAATGCATTCGCTGTCTCCGTCTGGATGTGCGTTACGATCACATGATCGCAGCCACGCGAGGCGGTGGCGGGGCAGCCACTTCGACCGGGGGATCAGCTTCACCCTCAGTCTCATCTTTGGACACGAAAACCTTTGACGGAATACTGAAACACAAAGGCGCATATATGGCGTCGCCGTCTCGCCCTGGCCACTACGAAAACGTCGCGGCTCAGCTCGCAACCCTGCTCGACATAAACGCGCTGCCCTTCATCTACCTATACGACTCGGAATCACCAAGACTGGCCTCCCAGCATATTCGCAACTTATTGCAAGACCTCTCCGAGAAGTCATCACACTTCAGGTACGCGTTCGCTAACGCCGTGGCCTGCTTCACGCCCCGTCTCTTCTTCGACACGGTCCTCAACGCGCTCGCCCAACACACACCGAGCTGGGAGGATGGCTGCGAGAACTGGGCGGGATCAAGCGGTGACGGGATGCGGTGGAATGAAAGCCTGGACACGTTCCTGCATGGTTTGAGGGCAGTAGTCGCGGATGTGGAGAGGACCGAGCAAGGGCCGTCTGCGACTCTCCGCGGGAAGGGCAAGGCGAGGGCGAAGCCGAATGGCGACATCCAAGAAGAACGGTGTAGGCTGGTACTTGTGGTAGAGCGCCCAGAGAGATTGAAGGACAATATGCCAGAGCTCCTGGTGCCCCTCACCCGCCTGGCCGAGCTCGTGAGTACCGTGGATCGACCGTGTGTGGCTTGCTTGCTCATGGCCCCAAGTCACAAACAGACATAACCACCATCTTGATATCCAACGTGCGCTGGGAGGAGATTCGACCATCATTGGGCGCGTCACCAGAACCCTTGTATATAGATGCGCCTACACTGTCGAGAGAAGGTACGTCCGCCACAACCTCGTCCATGTACACAGCGTTCATATCTTGCCAGCCATCCTCAACATCCTCACATCATACTTCCCTCGAGAGCCGCACACAACAACCAACCCGCACCTTGACCGCGACACATACCACCCCCTCTTCGAGCCACTATACACCCACTACCTCGCGACGGTCTACAGCGCCTGCGGGCCCTTCACGCACGACCCCGACGAACTCGCGTACATCGCCGCCGCACGATGGCCAGGGTTCATCCAGCCCGTGCTCGACGAGTACCACCGGGACCTCTCCGACTTCGAGGCCTGGTTCCAGGCCGAGCGCAACGGCAGCGACCCCACCGCGTACGACCCGCCCGCCCTCGCGGCGCCCACAGAAGACACGCGCCTCCGCCTCACGCGCCTCTTCACGCCCTCGCTCACCGCCGCGCTCGAGGCGCTCCACCCGCGGCACACCAGCGCCGCAGACTGGGCGCGCGCACACGCGCCCCCGCCCGACCTCCTCCTCCTCCCGCCCGCGCAGGCCCCCTCCGCCCTCCGCGCGGCCGACCCGCGCGGTGGCGCCGGCGCGCTCGCCCTCGCGCGGATGGCGAAGTTCGTGCTCGTCGCGGCCTTCCTCGCGAGCACGAACCCGCCCAAGAGCGACGTGCGCATGTTCGGGCGCGGCCCGGACGAGCGCAAGCGCCGCCGCCGCAAGGGCGGGGGCCCGCGCAAGACCAAGCCTGGCACGGCGACCAAGGTGCGTCTCCGTTTCGCTCGCTCGGACGCACGAAGCTCACGTGCTGCAGATCCCGCAGCGGCTCCTCGGGCCGCTTGCCTTCCCCCTCGACCGGCTGCTCGCCATCCTCGGTGTGCTGCTCGAGGAGAACGACGCGGACGTGCGGCCGCCCGCGCCCCAGTACGCCGTGCCTGGCGAATATACGGACGTCGAGATCTCGCGGGTTGCAATTTACGCACAGGTGCGTGGGCCCGATCGCGCCCTTCCTTCGCGAGCCCCACACCATAATTGACTGCACCCGCTCTTAGGTGATGGAGCTCGCTTCCATGCGCCTCCTGCTGCGCACGTCGCCGGCGGAGAGGCTCGATGCCCCGCCGACGTTCAAATGCGGCGTGTCGTACGAGGTGGCGCTGCGGCTCGCGAAGGACGTGGGTATACCATTGAGCACCCTGATGTGGGAGGGTATACAGTACGGTAACATGTAGCGCGGGCGCGCGAACGATAATCCCATCCGATGAAATCATTATAGCGTAACATAACCCATGGCGTAACCCGAAGTAATGGCAATGCAAGCGTGCCGACCGACCCATCTGAATGCAACGTATCTGTAACTGTAATCCGGAGACAACGAACGGCAGTGTATCCGTGAATGTGTGGGTGGGTGGGCCAATGATATACAGGAAGTACACGTAGTAGTAGTAGGTGACACAAGGAGTGGTAACGGATTCGGGCGTAAACGGCGGGAGACAGTGATAGGGGTGGGTGGACTGTGGCAGGGAGTATAGGTAGGTAGCCAGTGGACACAAACACAGGGAGCTCTCAGCTTCTATCTCACGTCGCGATGCCTACCTCCTGCTGGTAGGCCGCCCTCAGCTTCGTCGAACTTGGTGCGCGCATCATCGTCGGCCGCGGAGCGGTGTTGCTCGGCGTAGTCCGGTACACCATCCCGGTGCCCGTACGCGGCTTCGCCTTCCCGTCCGGCCCAACAGACGACCGCGGTGAGGTCACCCCACGCTGCGCTGCAGGCGTCGAGTCGCGGCCTCTAGCGCTGCCGGCGCTGATGCTGCTGCCCGTCGACAACCTCGATCGATCCGTCGCGTCCGAGAGCGGTCGCGTCCCATCAGCCCCGGTGCTATGGCTCTGAGGCAGCCTCAACGGACGGGGAACCTCAGTCGGTCGGCCACCGGTCCAGGACGTCGGAGGCGCCATTGATCGTGCTTGCACGCCACTGGGGCCTTGACCGGCGCTGGTACTGCTCGTGGAGCGAGACAGCGAGCTGCGCAGAGAACCAGGACGCGACGACGCGGAGGCTGCGCGCTGCGCGCGGGGGGCAGGGTCGGACTTGTAGACGGCGTCCATGTCTGACGCCGAGCGTTCCAGCCTGCGGACTGCAGGGAGCGCACTAGCGTGGGACGTGGTCGAATTTGGCGGAGCGGATCGAGGCGTCTTCGGCATCTCTTCGTGGTGCGACCGAGGAGCGGACAGTTTGCTGGAGGAAGGCATGGATCGGAGAGACGACAAGGACGTACGGGGCTTCGAAATGGAGGACATGCTGGACTGCCGGAACATGTCGGTGGGCAGAGATGCACGTGGTCTTCGCTCTTCTTCCAAACCCATCTCGTTGAAATGTCGGGACAGCGAGGAAGATGTTGACGGCGACGAGCGGATGCTTGCGGGGAGAGACTTGCGACCGACAGTGGTGCTCGAGAGCCTGCGGGTGAGGGGAGAAGGCGCATCCTCATCTTCGCTGTCACTCCAGCCCAGACCCGTGGTAAGGCCGATACCACCTTTGAGCAGCTTCCCGTCCCGGTGACGAACGCGCCTGCGAACAGTGTCCCGTTCATCCTTGAACAGGCCAGATTTGGTCATCACAGACCCAGCTATACCACTGTTAAACGTTGACAAGCCACACGAAACGGGGTGACGCACCGTTCGAAACCAGGCTCATGTGGCTTCCGGGACGATCGTCGATCGCCTGGGACTGCGGCAGAAGCTTGGAGTTCGGAGACAGTAGACCATCTCGCAGCATGAGGTTGCTGCGCGATGATGAGCGAAGTCAGCTTAAGCCTTGACACGAAACACGAGTGAAACGCACGGCAATGGTGTGTGGATATCAATATCCGAGTCGGAGTCGCTGCCCTCCCCATCCAACGCACGGTCCAACCGCTCTTCTTCCTCTGCATCTACAACATCCATCGGCGTGCCCGTCGCATCTAGGGGTACACCATAGTCTTCGATGAACGAGTCCTCCGCAGGCTCGTCGGAACCCAGCCTGACAGGCAAACTCGGCCTTCCCCGCATACCCTCGGCTTGCCGCCGGGACCTGCTGCTTCCGAGCGTTGTACCATCGCTCACATGCCTCCGAAGCGACCGCGCACGCGTACGAGAGACCGACCTCGACGCGCATCCTGACGACTTGCGTCTCGGGCGGGGTGTCTTTGCGAGGATTGTCTGAATGTCGGGACTCTCAGCGCCTGCACGCCGCGGCTCCGGTTCTTCGGTGGGTAGTGGCGGGAGCTCCTTGTCAAGCCTCTTCTTCTTGGGACTGGGCAGGGTCTTCGGTACAGGGATCGCAATCTCGTCGTCCCGCTCGTTCAGCGGGGGCAAGTCGCGCATGTCGATGGAGGAGATGGAGTCGTTCCCGTGGTGCCCGTGCCCGTGGCGGGAACCATGGCCGTGCAGAGAGCCATATCCATGAAGTGAGCCGTGGCCGTGTTCTGAATGATCCCTGAGTGCAGATACGCCTATGCGTTCCAGGGCCTTCTCATCATCACTAAGCTCGGGATCACGGATCTCGTCCAGAGACATTCGGGTCAGGTCAGCAGGGTCCTCCTCGCATATCCTCGACTCGAGCACGGGAGACTTGTCAACGCCCGCGATGACACCGCGCCACGAAGTAGGCGCGGCGAGCGAGCTATTTGACGGATACGATCGGAGGGAACGTGTAGACTCGCCACCGGGTGTGAGGCTTGCTGACGGCGAAAGGGAGGGCAGGCTGGTACTTGCGCTTGTGCTGCTCGCAGTTGAACTTCGGCGTGAGTAGCTGGACACGGAGTTGAGGGACATTTTGGAGGTGCGCCTCGAACGCGCGGCGGACATGATCAAGAGGGTTTCATGCTGGGAAACGGGGGACGGGCCAGGCACAGGAGGAAGTGGGGAGGCGGGAGGCAATGAGGGTGGAGGATTGACCGGGGCAGCGAGGGGTGAATGAGGGAAGGACACGGAAGGAGAGGGCACAAGAGATGCGCTGGAGGGAATGTGAGAGGGCGGAAGGGGGAAGGAAGACAAGAGGAGGGGGACAGCGGGGCGACGATCGCGTAGGCTGGAGCGAGACTCCGTAGTAAGTGTCGATGAGGCCATTGTGTGTGGGGCAAGGGCGGCTTCAGAGTAGGAACACATGTTGTCAGAGGTATGTTTCTGGGCGCCAGGTGCGGGGTACATAGAAGGGGAAACTCACCGGCTATAGTACGACGTATGCAACACGGTGAACACAATCCAGAAGTATGAACGGAGAAGTTTCCAGTCCAGTCTAAGCGAGGTCGTCAAGCCGTAGAGGTTGCGCAGAGGGTTGAGACTGCGAGGGAGGAAACCACCTGCGAAGAATATGAGCGTCAGCGGGGCCGAAGTACATGCGACAGATCCGCTGACAGGGCGGAGACCCGGACGTCTATAATCAGTGAATTGGGCCTACCTGTCTTGAGCCTTGACAGCGAGCTGTGGCGCCGCGACGCGTCGTCCTGCGAGACAGATAGCGTTGCTTCACGGAGATCTACAAAGCATTGAAGTCGTGTAAGCACCTCGTGAGGCTCATCATCAAAGCGAGACGATGGGCCAGCATGACCCCGACATCGTGGAGGAGGGCAAGTCGCGCGGGTGTTGCGGCGGGCACTGTATATGGGTCCGGACCCAGGTCCCAGCGACCGCCTAACACCAATCTACTCTCGGTCGCACCCGCCATCAACACATTCCGGTTACTGGCGCTAAAGGCACGAGGGCCACCACCCTCAGGCAGAGGCACCGCTCTGGGCAGCTGCCATTCTTCGCGGGTGATGGCACGAGCACAGAACACCTCACACAAAGCCACGATCGGACGTGGAATGGTACGTACCCACGGCAAACCAGATCTTGCGCCTTGCGTCTCAGATCCGAACTAGGCACTTTGGTCCCGGCGAAGGGTGGTGACAAAGAGCGGGGGGCTTGGAGGAAGCGAGCGACGGTCAGATATGTGCGCAGCTGAATGCGCACTGTCTGTCAATAGGCTGCCGTAACCGGTCGTTCAATTGTCTTGAGAGCGCTGAGGGGCGTGTGGGCGAGTCCGCAATTGGCGCCGAGAGCTGATATCTGTGCGGCAAAAGTGGTTAGCACGCACGGCCCAGCTGCCAGAAGCGAGGTGAACGTAGAAGACAAGATGGAGGACGCTGGCCAGCGTCCAGCAGCAGCACCGACCACGTTTTTCTCGGGAACACGCTCAGTTTTGAGCGCACTCTCCGGTCTTCCCACCATCATGCACGCTGGCGCTTGCTGATGCGGCCACGGCGGCGAGAGGCGGTGAGTCGACCCGCCTCAGGGCCGTTGTGGCGACGGAGATACGCAACTCCTGCTCGCTCTGTAGGCCACAAGCCCCACCACTCCTTCCCTGCGATGAGCTGCGAGGCCTTGACTGTTCGACGATCGCCGCAGTGTTATGCAGCTCATCATCAGGCAGAGCGAGGATCCTCAGCCACTCTGGCTGTCGCTTTGCATGCATCCCCTCCCGATGAAGCCCTGAATTTGAATATTACCAACGCAGCGGAAATGTGCAATAAGTGCCACGGAGGTAGCTGGCAACCTCTGTCATCGCTGTGGCGGGAGTTCCGTCCTGTCCGCTGCGTCATGGCCCCCAAGCGCGTGGGCTCAAAATGAAAAGCGGTGGCTGGCCGAGGACGTCTTACGTACTCGCCCTGAACGAAGTGCGTGTCTGGACAGGTACGCGCGACAGGGCGGCGCTTCCGCTGACCGCTCTGCGTGGCCGGGCCTCCTCGGAATCGATGGGGAAGCGTTGCTCTGCGCCCCGATGAGCTCGGCCTGAGGGGTTTGGGAGCAGAGGCCCAGTGGAGCATCAACGACACCATTTGTCCAAGTCGCAGTCCAGAACGACGCATATGTCCACCATGTGTCTGGATACCACCCCAGCCACAACGACAGCAGCGACGATCCCGAGACACTTGCTCTCGTGGTGAACGAATGACGGGGGGAGGGTCACGGCAGTGCAAACCCTGAGTTTAGCCAATGCACCTGCGGAAAACGACGAAGCCCCCGGAGTCTACCGCGAAGGTGGATAGAAACTGCGGGTGCTGAGCACGAGCATTTGGCGCGCGCGTCTCGCACTTGATCGCCGTTGACAGATGCTGGCTCGTTTGGGAGTACTTCGCCAGCCTCCGCGGTGGTGGCAAGTGGTACAGCGACGAATCCGGGGGAGGACGATCCTTTATGGGTGGGCGAAACGACAGGGGAAGCAGCCTGGTTGAATGGTGATGTGCAGAAAGATTGAAGGGGAGACGCGCCCATAGGCTGACTGGACCCGCGACGTCGCAGGGAAGAATCACGCAGAGGCCACTCTGAGACCGCAGAAGCACATGCAACTCACCTGGAACCGTGCAAACCCAATCGCTGGACGTGTGGCCTCCACAAGAGTCGGTGAGCAAGAGAGTGGGCGGAAAGAAAGGCGTCCGCGCGCGGTTATAGGTGGTCAGGGCCGCGCTGGGAATCATATCGCGCGTCAGCAACCCTATGAGCTACGAGAAGCGACCCGGAGACGACTGGGGACGTATCTCGAGGAATGAAATGCGAACGCACATGTGAATGGGGCTACCAATGGGGAACCGTGGCGTCGTGAACGTAACGCTAGTACGATGCCCGGGTTGTCGTGAGGGCGCTTGATAGTACGGGCCGCGGGGAGGTAGGCTGGCTGGTCTCGTGTACGGCTGGCAAAGGACTGGAGGGAGCGAAATTAGAAAGCGAGGTAGAGTGCAGGGGTATGAGGATGGTGGGGGGAGGATGCAAAACACTGCTGGCCGTGTCTGGTCAGCGTGGGTGGATGTACCAAGGTGGTACGCCTGGACGAAAAGATCCAAACTTCCGAATCTGGCGCCTCGCGCTTGGCCCGATTTGGCAAGGCCACATCAGATCACGCATCAATGGGGTGGGTGCCTCGAGCGATGTTCGCTTTTGAGGCTCGCACCGCTCTCTTCATTTCGCATCCTCGTCGTTCGCAACGCACCGCATGCAGACACCGACTGTGCACTACTACAATCGACCCTTGGCTTGCAGAACAATCCCTCACCCAACCGGGGGGCCACATGCTCGGCCGGCCCCATGTGCGGATGAAGTGAAGTGCACATATCGCGGACGGATATTCTGTTCACCCAGCATGCCCACGGCAGCGCACGATCGGCCAATCATCCGCGCCGCTGGGATGCTCTCCTCGCCGATTCCGAGCCTCTGCGCGTCCGAAGCACCGTCCCCGCATCCGCAGTTACGCAATGGAAGACTCGCATGTTATGGCATCGTGTGGAGGCCCACTTCGCCGTCCCATGATGCTCGGCCATGTCGACACACACCTCGCCGGGCCACCCCCACGCACCTTGGCGCAGTGGCCGGGCACTGCATGTCCGCACACGAGTCCGTCTGCATGGAGACCACTCGCTAACACCTGATACAGTCCAGATTCACGATCTGGCCGCAGGGCGTCACCGCGCAGCGCCTCGTGTCTACGGTACGACCGTTGTGGCGTCCGCTGTCAACGGCTTCGCGCCGTTCCCCCGCTCGCGGGTCACCGAAGCCTCTCCAGAGACTTCCTGATTGTTGAGCACATTCATTATCTCCTTCTTGCTCCACCTATCTGCCACGGTATGTTCGCAGTTCGCCTCAGCGCATTTTATCTCAAAAGCCCATTGGCCCTATGACTGTGCGCGCATTCTTCCATTATCTATCATTTTGCGTTCTAACTCAGCTCCGTAGTGTCTTCGTACGGCGTTCAATCCGCTTAAATTGCCGGCGACTCTAACACCATGTTGACGTGGATGTATGTTGACTGGCGACGCCGAAGCTTGCACGCTGTGCCCGCTACTCTTGCAAGGTCAGTTGTGTTGTCTCCGCACGGTCTGCTGACTGCTCTCGACTTTTGACCGGCGAATAACAATTTCCAGTGCACGTCGTCATGCCCATGAGTATTCTCCCGAACGCCTCACGAATTTGTAGTGAAGACCTAACAAGACTCCTCCGCACCGGCCTCCGAATGTCCACGGTTCACCCGATCAGTCGTCAAGCAGATACCTCGCTGCCGTCGCCGCCTCGTTCTACTCTCGGACGCTCCTCCGCACCATCCGCGACGGATCAAGCGAGAGCGGCGGGACTCGACTCGGGCTCGATTGCACGCAAACATATGATCCTGTAGCGGCTACGTCGGTAAATGCCCTATGGCCTTGTCATTTGTATTTATGACGCCTCATTGCGCGGTGCCTGACTACCTGGTTGCATCATGTTTATTTCCATCAATATTTGGGAGGCCACGTCCGTCACTCGGACTCGCAGCTCACAATATCGATCTGCCGGCGGGTTTGCTTAGGACGGTATGTCTGCGCCGCGCGCTCGGGGCACCATCACACTATATTCGCCGTATGTGTGTTGCTAGGCCAAGGCCACCGGGTAGACGCAGCTCGGCTTTACCACACTTCACGCATTGCTCTATCAGCCAGGATACATTTCTAGGTCTGCGAACGTAAAGGCGACTAGTAGACCTGATACTGAAAATCGACTAGGCTCTGACCAAAATAGCTCTTGGAGTAGCGCAAATGAGTTGTGCCCCTATACAGCTACTCCTCAGCCATCTCAGAATTTCACGTGTCCGAGGCAATGAGCCCGGACTAGATGCGCAAAGACCCTAGCAGGTCTCGCGGCTGGTGCCGCTGAACCTCAAAGCTCTCGACTTGAGACCACAGATCAAGTTGAAATTCATTTGGGCCAAGACACTAGTCTCCGAGGCATTTTGCTAGACATTTCTCGTGTACGTAATGAGCGGACTCGTAGGCTTTCAAGCATTCAGGAATCGAGGATGCGAACTACTAGTACTAGTACCAAGTTAATAGGAGGCTCCAGATAGTGTGTACTCACGTGACCTAGTCTCTTTCAAGATCCTGCCCTTCTGATTGGCCAATCGTACATACCTTTGGCGCGGTGTTCGCTGGCTGCACCGTCGAGTTACAAGCCACCGAGCTCCTATCCTCCACCTCCATCCAGGTAGCATGTCGGGCCATCAAGTGGTTCTCACCTCCTCACGTCCAGGCGAAGATCCACGGGACCCCTCCGCAGAGGTCCCCCTGACGTTCCCGGAACTGTGGAACACGGACTCCGTCGGTGAGTTGCACACCGTTGCTTGTACCCCACGGGGCTATTGCTCAGCCTCGATGCATTACAGATGGCTTCAGCGCGACAAGTAAGTGCAGATGGTCATATTGCTGGGAGAAGCTCGGGCTCAGGCTCGTGCTGCGCACTTGCAGCGTTGTTCACGACGGGTCTGATCATGGTCACTCGCAACCGGTGCGTCTCAGCGACATTCATTGCGGGCCCGTGCAGTGCTACATGTTGACGTTGTCCATTTGCCCGTCTCGCCAGATACCTCGCCTGGCCTGCCCTGGTCTTGTCCTTCAACAGCGTCATTAATCAGCACCCCCTGCGCACCAAGGATGGAGGCACGAGCCCCATCACATCCGTGCTGTGCGTTGTCCCCTCAGCCGCATGTCCACCTTTGCGGGCTGACACGTCCCTTCTCATGCCTCAGTGTTGCACTCTCTGCGCTGGTCACCGCTTACCTCCCTCTCGTCACGGTCGGGCCCCAGAGAGTGATCAATCAAGTACCGTTGCCTGGTCAGGGCTGATTTCAGTCATCATTTGTATGGGTCCGCTGTCCTCTTGCATATTTATCATGTCTTGGATGCTTCCTCTGTACACATTCTGATTCGACACGACAACATCACATGCACGGTAAACATATGGGGGCACGTTCGTACACGGCGCAGTGAGCGGATTTTCACAGCAACAGCGGTCCGTAGTACAACTGTGGGACCTCACCCTTTCCCGCATTCGTTCTCGAGTGCGTTCTTCTCCGGGCGAGGTCCATATACCACGAACCAGGGAGGGTGCATATGCAGGGGGGGAGCAAGACTTGACAGATCGCTTTGCGTTGCACTATGATGGCGGCGGCGCGAAAGGATCCTCCATATTGCTATCCATCAGGGCACCTGCGCCCAGCAGCGCGTCGTCTGCCTGCAACTGACCGAGACCCCCACCCTCAAAGGGCTCACCGTCCGGGCCTACACCCGTCATATCCAGCGTCATATCTCCCATGTCCCCCATGTCCCCCATCCCTCCCAACCCCTCAGCGCCCACCGCTGCATCCAGTGCCCCCTCACGCGGTTTGAGGGAGTCGTCAAGCGCGTCATCTGCGTCGGGCCCGGGGGTGAAGGACATGGAGAGCGGATGCGGTTTGGGTGTGCCCGGTTTCGAGGGCGAGTCGTCCTTGGGGCCGGTGGGCATCTCGGAGACGTCGCGCGACGCGGACGCAGTCTCCGGTGCGACTGAGGTGGCCGCCTCGTCTTGGTCCAACTCTTCGTCTCCGTCTACCACTTCAACGTCATCTGGCTCAGGGAGCGGCGCGAGGGGCTGGTCGTTCTCGTTCTCGTCGTCGCTGAATTGCTGTGCTTATAATTAGTACACCACGATGAGAACATACACACAGCAACGCACCTGTTTTTTGTCCGTCTTCACCCACTTGTATACCTTCAGTGTGGAGCCCGGTGCCGCGTTCTCTGGGAGCACCCACACTTTCTCCCAGCATGGCACTGGTTGCATCAACTGCCGCCGCGAGGCCTCCGACGTTGCATTGCTAAAGCCGACTCTCCTCCTAGTAGACATAATGCGCAAATTCAGAGAGAATGGTGGGTTTTACAGACTCGAGCAGTGAGACGGGTTGACGGCTGGTCGGAGGAGCAGATGAACGGCCCGGACAAACGTGAGATCGGGCAGGCGTCTACACGGTTGTGGCTGGGGCGTCTGTTCTTGTTGCGAGCCATGGTGACTTGACTCCGGCCTTCATGTGCAGTATATTCGGTCTCTGCAGGCGACGACTCCAAGACATAACACCGGACCGGTCTCATTAATCTTGCACTGATATGGACGAAGAAGAAGAGACCGAGCTTCGGAACCCCTTCCCCTCGCCTCCTTCCCATTACACCAAGTATACGACGCACAACCTCCACCTCCTTGACCTTCTTCGGGAGCGCGCAGGAGATGCCGACTTGTTCACAGTCAATCAGTATGAACTCTTGAAGGATCAAACAGATGTCCCGGACTGGCCTCTTGTGCAGCTCGAGAAGCCGAGGGTAGACTGGATTCTGGAGGAGGGACGCTACACGGTGTTTGGTGATACTTGGTTTGTACGAACCTTCCCTAGTGAATTTCGATGCATGTCTGAATCTATGAGCTGTGCTATTAGGTCAAAGAGACAATCCCCACGCTCGCAGAATACGGTGGCCACCAACTGTACCCTGCGGACCCCAGCGTCGGTGCGTCTCGGCCTCTGCTCCCACCTATGTGGTTAACGTCCCTGCAGACCGTCGACCCGCTCTGAGCAACATCCTGCGCTCAATGCTGGTGACATACTCTCAGCTCCTCGACTCGTTGCTGGCACCTCCTCCTACCGCGTCGGCCACGGCGCCTCCTGAATGGCAGAAACAAGTGGAGTGGATCACTACCCTCTCCCAGAACATCATGGCTGCTGCGAACGACCTGCGCCCCGTACAGGCCCGCGGAAATCTGGAGCTCATGATGCAGAGGCAGCTTGAGCTGCGCAGGGAGGAAACGAAGGCCATACACGCGTGCGTATGTTCATGTTCCCCCATCGGTCTCGCGCTCAATGATCAATGTGACTCTCTCAGGAAATGTGATGAGCTAGAGGCAAGGCTGGCCGCCATGCGCGGTACAGTCCAGAAAGTCTCTCAGGCGAAAGCCTCTCCCGCCGCAAGTCTACAACCGGCTGTCTCTACGGTAACGGAACGCAAATTATGTCTTTGTCACTGTTACTGATGATTGCTCCGTCAGTCTGAAGCCCCGACGGTTGAAGATGTCCTCCGCTGGGCTGAAGAGCCGGCTTGAGGATCGTTCCCAGAGGACCCTGTATCACGGCCGTTGAGCGCCGTCGGTCACACCCAACGAACTGGCGTTATCGCACTGATCGCAGGTAGTTGCTCATACTCCCTGTTCATGTGTCGGCATCCCGTCCAGGCCCCCGAAACATGATAGCTGGAGCAATGGAGGGGACACATATTGGCACAGCATCTACCGCTGCGTCCTTGGTACTATTGCTGTTGTTACTCAATATCGTCGTGCAGTTGCTATCGTAGTGCTCTCGTGCTGTTGACTTCATGCGCATGTCGTGGGCAGGGCAGCTTGGTTACAGTCGCGTACAAAGCCTCCGGGGTGTATGCACCCACTGGTGGTAAGTATAGGCCGTCTCGACTGACTGGGATTCTGGAGGTCTCCCATGCATGCAAGCGTTGGTGAGTATTAGACGCGTTATTCCGTTCACTACTGATATCTCACGCATGCTTGTTCCATGATGCCTCCCACAGGTTTCCTCGCGCAGAGGGACATGCGCTGGGTCGGATACCCACGCGACACGCCAGCCACGCACTGCGAACTCATAACTCCCCTTTGGCTCATCCGCAGCTCGGTGGTAGATCTCCCCAAAGTGCTATCTACCAGACCGAGCTCTCGTTCGTGTCCCCCGGCTCCCGCAGCCTTGCTGTTGCTCACACGAGCTCGCTGTGGCTCGTGACACCCATGACAGAGACGATGCGCGCAGAAGGACTTGCCAGATACCGTACCATTCAGTTTCGCGCGGACGTTCTCGTGGCCGGGATGATCGCCCTCCGTCACCCTCTGGCTTCTCCAGGCACCCAGGCGCAGTTCACACGTTGATCACTCTGCGTGCACCCAGGCGTGCGTGATAGGGCAATAGCTGGATCGCTCTATACGTCTTCATGACGTCCAGCCTAGCTATCACGTAGGTAGTCAGGGCAAAGGCATGTCCTGCACGCGACGACTGCGTCCAACGTGAGTACCTATTTTTAGATGAAGCACTCATGCTTGCGGTTCGTGCAGATACCTAGCGTGCGCTTTGGCCTGTTCTCGGCCAGCACACCGTTATCTACACACGCGCGTTTACCCGCACTGACGCAGCCATTCAGTGCGTGTGCACAGCTTGCTATCGAGGCTGCCGCTCAGAACTCTGGTGTGGTCGAGGTATTCGGCAGCCGCGCCACAACGCCTTCGCGCCAAGCCTATGCATGGGAAGGATGCTGTAGCCACCTCGAGAGACCCCGCAGATTGTGCGCAACGCACGCTGTTGGACTGTGCCGAACCGACCTGGCTGAGAGGTGAGTTGCAACCGCAAGTGCACCCTTAGCTTCTCATGATGGCATATCTTTCGACGTGCATTTTCCTGCCCCAAGGCACAGAACATTCTGGTCGAGGCTAGGAGAACACAGTAGGTCCCGCGACGAGAGAAAGCCAGCCTTCGCACCTCCCTGCTTGCAATATCGCCGAAACATCCTATTGAACTCCTTATCGCTCGTACCATCTATAAACACCCACCAATCCCTGACCCGACTAACATATGGCACATCGGCTTCCACGTCTGGCACCGTCCGAACGGGCCCTCGCCGGTCCTGACGTCGTGCAGCCCTGCCCGCTTTCGCACTACACACGCACTCGCCGCCGGAAATACTCGCTGCGCACCCCCTTGGCAGGCTCGAGGGCGAGGGTGGGTGCGAAGAAGCAGGCTGCCCTGCTCCAGCTATAAAACCGCTGCTCGCACGGATGCGAGTTCTCTGACCGAGTGTCTCCCGGTACTTGCCCACCATGCTGTTCCGCCTCTCCGGCTACCTGACCCTCCTTGGCGCACTGGCCGCGACGGCGACGCCGCTCGTGCGGGACAAGTCCCCCGTGAGCGTGCCGTTCACGCGCACGCTCAACCTTACCAGCGGCGCGAAGCTGGTCGATATGGATCGCGTGCGGATCACAAACCTCATGTGCGGCTGCAACAGCAGGTGCAGCAACGATGCGAAGACACTCGTACAGAGCAAACTTAGCGCCGCTGCGACCGTATTCAACACTGACGCAACGAATGGCGCTGTCGAGTATACTATGACTGTAAGAGCATGGTCATTCATATTGTATGAACGTGTTTGACCGTGTGATAGGTTGGTGTGGGGTCTCCCGCCACTGACTGTGGGTATCCTCCTAGAGCCTACATCGCATGAGTCTTCATGCTGTGACTTTGCAGATACCCTGATCGTCGATACCGGAAGCTCCAACACTTGGGTAGGCGCCGACAAGGCATACGTGAAGACGAGCACCTCTACTAGCACCGGGCAGACCGTCGTACGTATTCTCGGGGGGAGTTTACCAGATCCAGCGAGCACCACTGATCGTCGTATCGTCGTGACAGGAGGTCACCTACGGCTCCGGCGAGTTCGAGGGAACCGAATACACCGACACGGTCACCATCGGGGGTAGCCTTGTTATCACCGAACAGTCCATCGGTGTCGCCTCATCCTCTGAGGGCTTCGACGGCGTCGACGGCATCATCGGGTACGCGCTGTCAGTTTCCTCCATCATATTCGCTTTGCCTGACGTGTCCTGCAGCCTCGGGCCCGAAGACTTGACCTGCGGCACGCTGACGACCGACGAGAACGCGTGCATTCCGACCGTTGTCCAAAACGCCTACTCTCAGGGCCTGATCCCCGCAGAGGAACTCGGCATCGCGTTCGCGCCTATCACTGGCTCCTCCGGCTCTGACACGAATGGCGTGCTTACCTTCGGCGGTGCCGATTCGAGCCAATACACCGGCACGCTCACTTACACGTAGGTGTGAATCGACTGATGGACGTGAAGCAAAGCTGATGCATCTCTGTGCAGCGACATCACGACGACCGAGCCCGCGAGCTACTACGTTGGCATCACGCAGACTGTGTCGTACGGCTCCACGACGCTCTTCTCCGACGAAGCTGGAATCGTCGACACCGGCACCACCCTCATCTATATCCCGAGCGGTGAGTCGTATTCCCATAGGAGCGCATGTTCGTGCTTATCGCGAACGCAGCCGGGTACGAGCGCTACGTCCGTGCGACGGGCGCGACGCTGGATGAGAACACTGGACTGCTGCGATTGAGCACCGCAGACTACGACAACCTGGAGGACATGACGTTCACAATCGGCGGCGTCGACTACACCTTCACCGCGAACGCTCAGATCTGGCCGCGCTCGGTAGGTCCCGCTTTCAGTTCATTGTGCCCAGCCTTGAGAGCGGCTGACACTGTATCGCAGCTGAACACTGCTATCGGCGGCAACGCCGACGACATCTATCTCGTTGTTAGCGACATGGGCGACAGCGGTGAGACCGGCCTCGAGTTCATCAACGGCATGACCTGGCTCGAGCGCTACTACTTCGTCTACGACTCTGGCTCGAGCCAGGTTGGTTTCGCCACCACGCAGTACACGGATGCCACGACGAACTAGGCTGCTCGTTGTGGGAGCGTTTCGATTTTTGTACGTGGTGTGGCAGGCTAGTTGTGGACGGCTCGAGTCTATGCAGGTACACTGAAGGTGAAGTAAATACTGCCAAAATAATGCATTTGCACCGATGGCCCATCCATGTGGAGAGCCAGGGATGTATTTGAGTGTAGCCTTCTTCGGCATCTAGACGATCCGCTGTACCTGCAACTGTCAGCACTGCGCCGCGTGTCTTGTAACGTGTACTAGGCATGTAGTCAAAGGTATAAGGGCAACGGGTTGGCGCATTGCTGAGGCTGTTCTTGCTCAAGACTACCATCGCTCCGGCTCGCAGACGATCTATTCAGATGGTTGCAAGGAAATCGTTCGCGTAAGCTTGTCACTACAGTTTTCTCGGAGGTACCACGCTTACAACAGACCGCTCCTAACCTAGGGTACTCGATGATACAAACACCAGAACGTCGTCGGCTAGTATACATACACCCGTGGCATCCGGGAGCAATCTCCTTAGGCTCAGCCACCAGCTCGCTGACCATGCTGCTGGCACAAACATCACGGACAAAGGTTCATTGGAATGTGCTATGGGCACGGGGAATCAGCAGGCACGAATACAGCCCGTGCAAAACGAAAATGCCCCACCGCTTGATACCACCAGGGTGCATGAACCAACCGTCATGGTGGATCAAATGCAGAGACTGACAACCCAACTCATACAATCAACGTGAGAGCTGTTGTTGGCACATCCGAAGGGTGCTCGATGACGAAGCTGATATTTGTCACGGCGCAGGCATACCTTGGACTCGAAGCAAAAGACCGACCTTCTCAGGGACTGTCTGTATAACATTGCGGCATACAACATTAGTCCCAGGAATATAGAGGATATGAACAGGCTGCTAGACAGGCTTGGACCTATCCTGGACGTTGTCAACGGCAAGACAGTGGTGTGGGACACTGAAGCTCCGACCATGAAAATTCGCAGCGTGGCAGAGCTCGTCGATTGCTTTCAAGACCAAATACGAACAATCCGCCGTCAAAATGGCGGGCCCCATTCGACGTTGGGGATCATTAGTTTATTGGTTCGCCAGCAGCTCGAGAGCCGCGTACGCCGCGACACCTCTCGCCGGGAGCTCACCGTCCAAGGCAATTCCGTGAGCCCTGTACGCACACTCCCTTCCAAAGGTGGCACGTTGCACATGCTCAGTCTACTCAGGTTGTTGATGCAGTGACAAACCATGAACAGCTCGAACTCATGATTGCTCAGCGGGACCTCAACAGCCAGGAATATCAAGAGTTGATGCATTTGCTGATGGCCACCACTGTTGGACTGAACAACGTACATGATGGCCCTCAGGTGTCAATGTGTCAGCAAACTCTTGACATTGTGCGGGCAGCTATGGTCTCGACAAGCGGTATCCAGGCTATGTATGACTTCGCGGAGGCAGGTGACCGTCATCGCAAGATAGTAGTGAACCTGCTCGATGCTGTGAGTCGTTTTCTCCCCGCGCTTCATGGCAGAGCCGCATTGCCCTTTCATATTGTAGGTCCTGGGCACCATCGACGTTATCGCGCAGTCCCAACTGTACAAGACTGTGTTCCACACTCTCCGCAAGACGTGTATCAAGCACGCAATTGTTCCGGACTCCTTGTTTCTGCCTCGCGATTCTATTCAATTGAAGGACGACAAGCAGAGACCACGCGAGATAGGGGGTTTTGCGGACATCCATCTCGGGCAATGGATGGATCGAGCGGTGTGTATCAAGGCCTTACGGATAATGAATAGCGGAGCATTGGACGGGCCCGACCCGGTCATGAAGGTCAGTCAAGAACGCAAAACTCTTATGACATTAGGCGTGACGAGTTGTAGAGTATTGTCGAAGAGGCAACACTCTGGAGGCGCCTGGACCATCCCAATATCACCCCTTTCTACGGTCTCGACATAGAACATTTTGAACTCGGCATGGTCTGCAAGTGGATGCCTAACGGCAATATTACGCGGTACTTACGAGATTGCCCGGATGCCAGCCGGCCGCCGTTGGTGAGCCTATCAATATGTTGACTCACTAGCGCTGAATCGACCATCACCGTACTAGGTTGTAGATATTGTCAGTGGTCTGGCATATCTGCATTCCGAGGACATAGGGATCGTACACGGCGATCTCAAAGGAGTACGTAGACATTTGCGTCTCGTTGTGCTACGAAAAGCGCTTAGTGCAGCATTAGTTCAACATTCTAGTCGATGAACGGAAACGAGCATGCCTTGCGGATTTTGGGCTCTCAACTCTGACATACAGCCTCAATACTATGAACAAACCAACTTCAAGGACCATGTTCCAAACCACGACACGGTGGACAGCACCAGAGATCTTCGAACCAGAACAATTCGGGTTGAACCACGCCGTGCCGTCGCGCGAGGGAGATATTTATGCGCTTGCCATGGTTATATGGGAGGTCAGCGATGATTCGTCATATACCTCCGCTCGAATGGCGCAGCCTGACATATCCGTTCCAGGTGTTCACGGGGGAGGTCCCATTTCAACACGCGCGAACCGATGGCCAAGTCATTTGGCTCGTGTTGAAAGGCGACAGGCCCAAGTACCGAGCGGAGGCCCGGTGTTTAGGACTCACAAGTCGAGTGTGGTCGATCATGGAAGAGTGCTGGGCTGCTGAGCCTTCCAAAAGGCCGTCGGCATCTCAGGTCCTCGATCGTCTGACGAGTGTGTGGGGCTGAGCCGCGGTTGAGTTGCTACTAGCAGCCGTTACGCTCCTGACTCGGCCGAGACAGTCGATGATTGTGTGGACTATTTAGCGATGCACCCGGCGTGTTCTCGCTGATCGTTCGATTCACTGCACATATTCTGACGGTAGCAGCTATGTAAATGAAGTACCCGGTAGTCAATGCACGTATCCCTACAACTCTGTGCACGTACATCATAGCTCTCGGATCTCGGCGCGCAGCACTCGGATGCCTCTGAGCCAGCTGGGAGGGTAGCTCTTCCTCTGCGGCGACGGGACGAATGCATCAGCACACGCATGGTAGTTTGGCACAGTTTGGCACAGACGTACTATATGCGTCTGAATGGGCATATGTATGCTAACTGGTCCGTACGGTCTATGTTGTGGACCTGGCCCCGGAAGCTGCCCATTGTCGCCATGAATGCTCCGACTCTCTGAACCCGCGCAACGAGCAACTTCGTGCTAAGCCTTTGCCTTCAACTCATCCCGCGTCTAGGTTTTTCCTGCGGGTCCATCAACGACTCGTCTATCGACGCACCTCCCGAGCCTCTCTATTCTCCCCTACTGTCAGGGTCTGGTACCGGTGCGAGGTCCTCGACGACATCCTTCGTCCTCCCCCTCCTCGTCATCCCTCGCGACCTCCTTCTGCTGCTCGTCGCGCTCCTCCTGAGTCCTGACGTGCCTTCCACACCCGCTCATCATGGTCCTCCACGATCTTCCCAATCTCCCTCCGCAGCGCCTTGCGTTCGCCGACGAGGTCCAGCCAACGCTCGACATCGAGCCCGCGCGCCTTGTACAGAGCCTCGCGCCGCGCGGAGACCGCGTATGATCCGCGAAGGATGGAACCTCGATGCAGATCGTCATCCCTCTGCAGTGGCTCATTGTCCCTGTCTGTGGAATCGGGCTAGTACAGAGCGCAGCGCACGCATGCGCGGCGTCGCGGATGAGGTTGCCGACGTCGGTGGTGCCATGAGGTGTGGGCATCAACCTTGCGCTGGAGGACTTGTGCAAACGCGGGTGGCTGAGTGGTAGGATCAGCTTCAAGGAAGAGGTACATTGCAGTGTCACTACTGTCTCCCCAGGAGACCGCAGCGCGGCCAGACCAGGACCAGCTTCCCGGTCTGATCAGGCCGGGTGTTGTGAGGGTTGCATGTCGGATTTCAGGAGTAGCCAGTGAAGGGCCTGAGTTGGGATCTTCCAAACCGCGAGGCCCAACAGTGACGTTCAGTCGCCAGAGGGTCGGTTTTGCTACTACAGAAGCTACGACGAAGTAAGCTGTCCGTCTTTCGTTGGTTTTTGAACATGGTGGTGTGAAAAGCTATGGACGACTCAAGGTAAATCCATTGTGGGTGAAGTAAAAATAGCTCAAATACATGAGCATTTACACTGGTAGCCCATCCATGTGCGGCTTACACATTTCAAGTAGCGAATTGATGTACAGCTGTGTAGTGCTGTCTGGCTTTGGAACCTATTTGGACGATCTGCCGTATTAGCAAAATCTACATGAGGTGACTATGCCACGTGAATTAATGTGTACTGGGCAAAACTTGAGGTATATGTAAGTGAGGGCGCTTGTGCTTCCGTCGGTCGCCTCCCGCCTTGTTCAGGACCACCATCGTGATTGTACACAATCAATTCCGATGGTTGGAACGAAATTGATAGCGTAAGCTCGTCACTGCCATTCTCTTGGTAGGATTAGTACGCTCACAACAGCCTGCTCAGAGTTATAGGTGATACAGGCACCGGGAAGTCAACAGTCAGTATACTATATCCTTGGGACGTGGCTTTCCTACATCAAGTTATCAGTTCATCAATTGTGCCGTTGGCACCCAACTACTTGCGGTCGGCCACTCGTTAGAGAGTGCTACTACTCAAATTGAGCAAGCACAAATGCGAATTCGCGAGACGGACGTTATTCTGATTGATTCTCCTGGTATCCTTGAACCTGGGGTAAACGTGTATCAGATGATAACACAGTTCCTCCAGAAAAAGTAACAGTTGTTGCTGCATTGCCCGTGTGGAAGAAACCTCGTGGACTGACTTCTCTGACTATAGGCATCCTGGGAAGCAAATCAATGATTTCCTCCTGATGTATGATATCGCCCAGAACCGCGTCAACCTGGATAAAATTCAGCAAATAGTCCATATGCTGTGTGGGCCTGGAGGATTCCGAAACATGATCGTGGTCGTGACAATGTGGGACACTCTAGTCCCGGAAACAGGCCAATCCAGGCTCAATGAACTCTGCCGATCCTTTCGTGGCTATAATGACACACAGTTCATCGTTCACGACGGCACGCACCAGTCGGCAGTAAAGATCATCAGTGCACTGCTTGGCCATCGGATCAGTACATCGTATGACGAATCTTCCCAACCCTTCACTGGCCAAGCACATGCAGTAATCCCCGAACACACTACCTCTCTCAGACTTCCAATGCATTCAGAGCCTGGGGGCCTCGTATTACATGGCAATGTGGGGCCCGACGTGCCCGACGTGGATGTGATGGATGCAGAACGAACCCAGATTGCTCAGCAGCAAATTTCCGGCACAGACAATCAAGAACTGGTGCATGTGCTCACCGCGATTATTGTTGGACTGAAAAACGTGAATGGTGGCGCTCAAGTCTTGGATGCTCTGAGCAAGCCAAATCTCAACACTCTGCAGGCGGCATTGACTTCGAGGCATGGCATCCAGACATTGCATGAACTTGCAGAAGCAGGTCATCAGAGTGAGGTATTGAACATACTTGATGATGTAAGTTGCTCATTATGGCCGTGCACCTAATGAAGACTCACATCACCCATCGCTTTGTAGCTCTTGTGCAACATTGACATCACCAAACAGCCCCAGCTGTACACGACTGTGTTTCACTCACTTTACAATATGTGTGTCATATATGGGGACGTTCCAAATTCCCTTTTCCTGGATCCCAATTCTATCCAATTACAGAACAACCAGAACAGACCACAGCAGATGGGAGGGTTTGTAGACATCTACCTCGGCCAATGGATGGACCAGGCAGTGTGTATCAAGGCTTTACGGAGAACCACTTCAAATGATTCAGTGGAGCTTATGATAAAGGTAAAGTGAGAACATATCGTTTGCGAGGAAGGATTCGACGACCCGTAGAGTATCGCTAAAGAAGCAACAATATGGAGGCGCCTGGTCCATCCAAATGTCACGCCTTTCTATGGCCTCGACAGAGACCGTTTCGATATGGCTATGGTCTGCAAGTGGATGCCAAACGGGAATATTGTTCAGTTCCTACGAGCTTGCCCAGATGCTAACCGACCGAAGCTGGTGCGCCTGTAATTCAATGCAGGAGTTTCTGGGTATTAACACATCTGAATCGTCCATGGCTGACTAGGTCCTCGATATCACCCACGGTCTTGAATATCTTCACTCCGAAGACGTAGGTATTGTGCATGGAGATCTCAAAGGCGTAAGTTTATCCGTGATGCATACCGGAAAGGCTTCTCAGCCTGACACGCTATTAGGCAAACATCCTGGTCGACGAACACAACAGAGCCTGTCTTACGGACTTCGGGCTCTCAGAGGTGATGTGCACATGCCACACCTTCAACATACCTACGGAGTTTCAATCGTCGTGCCGATGGACAGCGCCAGAAATCTTTGATCCCGAGCGGTTTGGGCTCACGAGTGCTGCGCCATCGCGCGAGGCAGACGTGTATGCACTTGCAATGGTCATGTGGGAGGTAGGCGACCCGCCGCAAACCTCCTTGATAAGCTCGGGCTCAGCGCAACATGTTCTAGGTATTCACAGAGCAGTTACCATTTCCAGACGAACGAATGGATGCCCGAATCATGTGGCATGTGGTGGAAGGGACGAGGCCTCTTCGCCCGGCTCCAGCAACACTTCGCGGATTCGGACTCACCAGTCGTGTTTGGTCAATCATGGAGAAGTGTTGGGCTCCTCAGCCTTCCACAAGGCTCTCCGCATCGGAGGTTGTCCATAGTCTGACGATTGAGTGGAGTCGATCAACCTTCTTGACTTGGTCATAATGGTGTATATATAACAGTGTACCCTGGTGGTCTTGCTAATTTATCGCGTGCGGTCGCAGCAGATGCGGGCAACAGCATGCTTCAAACTGCGTGCGTCCGCTTCGGTAAATTGAGGAACACTTTCACATCTCATATGTTGTCTATGCATCCCGGTAACCGTACCTAGATCCGTATGGTCAACCTAGACAGTAGTTCCAGAGCCGCGAGACAATCATTACACTGGAGATGTTATTATATCCTTAGTGTGTTCAAGACCTGTGACTGATGCAAGAGTCCAGGAGAGTCGCGCACATCTCTTCAGCCTTCGTGTTCAACTAGGTGCTAGGACTTTGCTCGAGAATCATCCCCGCCTCTACGGCTTTCTGGCGAATCCATCAACGGTTCGTCTATCGACGCCGCCCCAGAGCCTTTCTGATCTCGCCCACTGTCAGGATCCTCAGAGTCCGGTACCGGTGCGAGGCTCTCGACGGCATCTTTCTTCTCCCCGTCCTCGTCATCCCTCGCGACCACCTTCTGCCGCTCGTCACGCTCCTCCTGACGCGCCTTCCATACCCGCTCGTCATAGTCTTCCGCGATCTTCCCAATCTCCCTCCGCAGCGCCTTGCGCTCGCCGACGAGGTCCAGCCAACGCTCGACGTCGAGCCCGCGCGCCTTATACAGCGCCTCGCGCCGCGCCGAGACCGAGTGCTGCAGCACGGATGAGTACGACACCTCCCGGCCCTGGTACAGGAACCACAGGTAGCCGATGATGACCATCGTCAGCCCGGAGAGGTAGGTCACAGGCTCCATGATGTCCCTGTGTGTATCCCGTCAGTGTGGAAGGACGTGGTCAGCACTTGGGGAGAACACACCAGCCGAGGTCCCAGAACGTGAGCCGTGCGACGGCACCCCAGTACACGACGAGCATCGCGAGCCCGCCGACAGCCATACGGCGTGCGCCGCGGTGCGCCTCGCGGTCGCACGCACGCTTGAGAGCCTCCATCTCGCGCAGCTCGGCCTCGACGACGGCGAGGCGACGCCGGAGGAAGCGCGTGCGGTCCGCGAAGGACGGGACCTCGACGCGGATCGTCCCCGGCAGCGGTTCCTTGTCCGTGTCTGGGGCGCCGGTGCTGGACTCGCCGATGCAGAGCGCGAACTCGGTCGCGCGCGCGGCGTCGCGGATGAAGTCGCCGACGTCGGTGCTGTCGGCCCACTGCAGCGTGCGCCCTCTTGGTGTGGTGCTCTGGAAGGAGATGGACGGCGTCGCGGGGGCGAGCTGGGCGAGGACGAGGCGGGCGACGTGGGAGAGGGGTTGGGAGGGGTGTAAGAGGAAGACAGTGGGAGGCGGGGGTTTGAGCTTTGTGCTGGAGGAGTTGTGCGAGCGGAGGTGGCCGAGCGGTAGGATGAGCTTGAAGAGGTGAGAGGATGTCGGGGAGAGCTTGCCTTGAGACATCATGAGCACACGTAGGAGCACTATCTCAAGCCATGCCATAGTGAACGCACCTTTGCCTTCAGTGATGGACTCAAAATCCTCGGCCGTCGCCTCGATGCCGGTCCCTCCTTCCCCAGTCTCTTTCCACTTCGCCCTTGCTGGTGCTTCGGCGACAAAGCGCGAATGGTCAACATTGGTGTTCTCTACCTCCGGCGCAGTCGTGTGTTGCCATCGTCTCTTCAGGGAGACAGACGGTGATGGGGGCAAGACAAAGTGAGGACGCCGCTTGCCCAGGATGGCACTTGTTGAGTATGCACTGGCATGTCGGACACTGGGAAAAGCTGGGAGAATGGCCAGTGAGAGCGAGCAACTTGCTGTGAGTTTCCAAGTCGCAGTGCCCAGTAGCGACATTTAGCCAGCAGGGAGAAAGAGGACGGTGCTGTTTGGGTGTCGCCGCATGCTCAGGTTTGTGGAGGACGACGGGAGCAAATGCGGCCAACGTCACTGAGCCCCTACACGCCACCGCGGCCCGGCTACCCCGGGTCGCGCCCGAGTGCATCTGCGCTCAGCGATCCAACTCCAGCACCTGCCGTCGACCTTCGCAGTGCAGCCTCAATGTGCGTTCGTGCTGTCTGCATTTCCATAGGCTCTGCTTCATATACAACGAAACTCTCGAGAGGTTTCTCTACTTCTGTCCCAGCAGCAAATCGCTTCTCTGCCGCATCATGGGTGGAGAGATAACATGGAAAAGCGTGCACAGGTGACACCATGCGCAACAGCGATCCCAATCTTTGCCTCTGAATCTCTATCCGCAACCATCATGAAGTCCAAGGTGCAAGCGGACGTCGTGTCCGAGGTCGAAAGCGTCCGAAAGGACGCACTCTCGCCTCTCAGCGGCGAGGATGGAGGCACGGCGGTCGACGAGTCGGACAGGCGACTGCATGAGCTGGGCTACAAGAGCGAGTTCCGGCGCGACATGTCCCTCTTTGGCGTGCTGGGTATCTCCTTTTGCGCAATTGGGATCCTCACGGGCATGAGCAGCGCGTTCCAGACAGGGCTGTTCTCGGGTGGACCACTGGGTCTGTTCTGGGGATGGAATGTGCGCGCATACATGCCTTGTATTGACCTCCACGCTCACTGTATGCACCCAAGATATGCAGTTTGTTCATGTTCCTGATTGCCCTGTCACTCGCAGAGATCTGCAGTGCATAGTGAGTGTCAAGTTGTAAACGCTTCCACCGTTGTCTGACGACTGTGCAGTCCCACTATGGGTGGGCTATACTTCTGGGTTTGCAAGATGAAGCCCGATCTCCCAGTGCTTGGATGTGAGTGCGCTCCAGTCAAGCGTCACTGTCGGCACACGACCTGACTATTCCTCACAAGTCTGTGTCAGTACGATCCAACGCCATCCCCCTCCACTGTTGAACACCTCTTCTAGACCGGTTGGATCTACAGCATTGCCATGGTCTTCACGGGGACTTCCGGCAACCTGAGTGTCGCACTCTACCTCGCCTCGCTAGCTGAAGTTGGCCGTGGACGCACGCTCACGCGGGTCGAGATTGCTGCCATAGCCTGGGGCGTGAACATTGCGTCTGGAGTGATCAACACCATCGGCACGCGCGCCATCGGCGGCATGAGTTCTTTCAGCGTGTGGTGGACCCTCGGAGGGACGTTCGTGCTCGTGATCACGCTGTTGGTCAAGGCGCCCGTGAAGGTACGCTGCGCATAGAGTCAGTGTAGCCACGCATTGACTTAGTATGCGCATAGAATTCTGCAGACTTTGTCTTCACGGATTACCAGAAGTGAGAATTCACCGTCTTCCAGGCCTAACCCGACCTGACTCTGCGTAGCTTCACCGGATGGAGCAACAAGGGCTTCGTCGTCCTACTGGGCTTCCTGCAGGCCGTCTACACGCTCGAGGGCTGCGAGACCGCAGCGCAGGTGGCCGAGGAGGCGCAGAACGCCGCCCTGCTCGCGCCGCTCGGGGTCGTCTTCTCGATCGTCGGCTCGTGGTTCATCGGGCTCGCGTACATGCTCGCGCTGCTCTTCTCCGTGCAGTCCATCGCGGCGGTGCAGGCGACCGCGTTCGCACTCCCGATCACGCAGCTGTTCTACGACGCGGTCGGCCGCCGCCTGACGCTGATGTGCCTGTCCGTCGTCGCGCTCGCGCAGTTCATGGCCGCGGTCACGGCGTTCACGGCGAGCTCCCGCTTGATGTATGCGCTAGCGCGCGACCGCGCAATGCCCGCACGCGGGCGGTTCATGAGTCTGAATAGGTGGCAGAGCCCGTACTGGGGCGTGTGGGTCTCGGTGCTCATTGGATGCGTGATTTCGTGCGCATATATCGGGTCGGCGATTGCGGTAGGCAGTCATATGCTACTGACGTTCGTCGTTGACCGAGCGTGCTTGGTGTAGTTCAATGCCATTCTATCGTCGGCCGCCATAGCAGTGATGCTATCGTACCTGCAGCCCATCCTTATCCGCCTCTTCTGGCCTTCGACGTACGTAGTACCTGCCATCCTGCGTGATGCTCCTTACCCAACTATCTGAGTTTAGGACGATACTTGAACCGGGCCCGTTCTATCTCGGACGCTACTCCTGGTACATCAACCTCGCAAGCGCCCTTGTGAGTTAACTCTGCAACCGACCGGTACCTGTCCATCCCCTGACATCTCATAGTTCACAGTCTTTATCTGCGTGCTGTTCATTCTCCCGACCGCGTACCCAGTAGATGCGCTGAATATGAACTACGCCATCGTTGCGATCGGGGGCGTCGTCCTCATCGTCGCCCTGTGCTGGGTCGCGTGGGGGCGCAGGCACTTCCACGGCCCCGTGAGCACACTTGTGGAGGAGGCCGAAGAAGGGGACAGGAAGGTAGAATGAGTTTGCGTTTTGGTTACAGAAGCAGGATGCCGAGCGAAATGTGAGGTGCTGTGCCGTAACTTTGTGGAGACTTCTCGGACCTGGAATGTTAACCGCTATGCAGGCTCGGAGGCAGAAGTACTACGGCCGTCTGATTTTGTAGACTATGGTGCCTTTCTCTCCCTTTCAACGACAACCGCCCCCCCCCGATTAGCGGCCTTTCGCGGTCGCTTCGAACATGTAACGCAAGTGATATCATATCCACTGCGGCAGCCGTGTATACGTAACTGCGTCGCTGCTGGTTGTTTGCCAGTCTTTCTGAGCAGATGACACTTGATGTTAGACCAGTGAGTACACCCCATTGATTCAACTAACCATGTACAGATCGGGTGCTTTGCAAGTCGAGTGTCGGCTATGCGATGCTTCGCGGACGTTGAGTCTACCCAGCGGCTGACTGAGCTCGGAGTCAGAACTCAAGACAGGACGTCGTGTCCGTGGTGCTGCTGTTACATCGAGCGCCATACAGACAAACGAAAACGTGTGCAAAAGGACCCAACTCACGTTGGAGTACAAGGAGCTTCCCTGTTCGAGGCTTTCTACGTCCTCGCGCGATACGGTGCAGAAGGCTCCATGTAGAAACATATGGCTCGCTCTCAATGACATACCTGCCAGCCGCTGTGGAAGTAAGAAGCTGCGGAGGCTCAACTTACATTGCCAGTGCACCCTCCTGACCCCCACGCCAACATTCGAAGGTCGATGTTGAGGTGTCTTCCATTTCCTGGTGTAGTTCTCCTCTCCATTGTCTTATCTGACGATAAGTGGCGAAGGTTGCGGGGAGCCGCTTTCATCCCTGACTAGTATATACGCCCCACGACACAGCTGGAGCACATCAGCACCTCACTTTCCCGTGCACATTGGAAGATGCCAAGCGTCGTTCGCCCTGCTATCCCTCACTATGTTCAGCCTCCGGCAACGACAGAGAAACGTGAGTTACTCTATTGTCGGTCTTCACCTTCACATGATCTGCATTAACATTACTCTTCGCAGTGGAGTATGCCGACCTTGCGATTCTCGATTTTGCGAAGATAGGCACTCCGGAAGGCCGCGCTGAGCTTGCTGTACAGCTGCGCAACGCGATGACCACGCACGGGTTCTTCTACATCATCAACCATGGACTAACTCAGGCTGAGGTGCAATGACTCGCCGCTTCACTGGAGTGTCGGCTCAGTACTCACCATCGGGCAGAATGACCGCATGTTCGACATTGCCGACTATGCGTTCTCCGGCGTCCCAGACGAAGAGAAACGCAACTACTTGGCTGATATCAAGGACGGCGGATCATACCAAGGCTACAAGCTCAGAGAATTCTGGGTAATGAGGCGCGATCCAATGCACGTTTCCAATGCTTACAGAACTCTGCCGACAGGTCATTGACAATGGCGTCCGGGATCAGATACAACACTACAATGGTACGTCGTACTATGGTCCCGTTTCCAGGACTGCAAACGTCTGACGCATCTGGCTTGTTCATATCAGTTAACCACGACATTACTCGGAAGCAGCATCCTCAGGCAATGAGACCTCTTCTTCCTGAAGTTGAGGCCTTTGCCAAGTTCAATCACTTCCAGGTCCTACACCCCCTTTTGCGGTGAGTGTCTCGGGACACCTATGGTGCCTACCAATCTTACGCAGGCTCCGTGCAGCCTATATGCTATGGGACTAGAGCTCCCGGAGGAGACCTTCGTCAATATGCACAATTTCGACGCTGAGTCGGAATCTTACGGTAAGCGATTCTGTTGTAATAAGTGAGACATTGAGTTTTGACTTCCTGTACAGTCCGGTTGATGAAGTAGTGCGTTGCTCTCTATTTCGGCGCATCCTGATACAGGACACTATTTCACACAATCCCATTTAGTCATCCGCGTCTTGCGGAAGACGAGGTCAAAGCGAAGCAAGTATGGCTCAAGGGACACACAGATATTGGCACCGTCACCATTCTCTGGAGCCAACCTGTTACAGCATTGCAAGTGCTCATGCCTGATGGACAGTGGCGTTACGTCAGACACATCGATAATGCACTTGTCAGTTGTGTCCCGTCGTGTCTTCGGCCTCACGAGCGGCGACTAACTTATGTTCAGGTTGTCAACTCAGGTGACGCTATGGAATTCCTCTCCGGCGGCTTCTACAAGCCCACTATCCATCGCGTCGTCCAACCCCCGCAAGACCAGCGCGGTCATGACCGCTTGAGCCTCATCTACTTCGCCATGACTGATGATAACGTAAAGCTTGTCCCTCGCGTCGAGAGCCGCGTACTTCAGGAGCATGGCATCCAGCGACGGTGGGCTGACGACGCCGACGCACCTACTATGCAAGCTTGGCGGAAGGGCAGAACAAGTGCGTATGGCTTGGTAGACCTTACGAAGAAAAGCAATGGGATAGAGGAGAACATTGTCAGTGGGATCCCCGTCAAGCACTATAATTGATCTGGAGATAATCACGTACATAACGCATAAAGATATGGCGCTTTCTTGAACGTGGGCGTGCATGAATTGTGGGCGTCAAGTCAGAATACATTTATAAATGATGATTGAGCACAATGATAGTTTTGCAGACGACAGAACTTGCTATTGCTGTATTATTTTATCACAATGATACATTGTTCGGCAGTACTATCGACAAACTCTTCCCCACGATCTGCCGGCTCATTCCAATCCACAAAGACGTACTCGTCCGTAATGACAATGCATTCAAGGGAGGGGCTGGGGTCATCATGGGTCAGTGTCTCCCCAAGCTGCCCTACTACACGAGCAAAACGCAAGTCGGATATTGTCATATTGGAGAGGTCTGGAGATGTATGGCATGTTGATCGGTGTAAGTCGATGTAAAAACGAGAGAGCATGGCCATCTGCAACCTATCGATACAAATATCAGAGCTCCAAGACTATCAAGCCCTGCTCCGCCAGGAACTCACGAGGATATCACGGGCGTCAAGCCACCGAACATGACAACCTACAGTGTTGGCAGTTACATCATGCGATGGTTATACAGCAAGATACGCACGTCGACTTCAGACAAAATCATAGAGAGGATCAGCAATACGCTGGTAATCCTGATCACGCGGCTTGTGTGACTACGATGGGCACACGTGCACAGAAAACGCACATGAAGTATATGGTGCCTGAAAAATTCAGTTAGAGGGACGCAGGGCGCTTATACAATTGCTTGTGCTCACCATCTCTGAGTATCACCGTGATGAGTGTTGGCTTTCCTTGTATCTGGATATTGAGCAGGGCTGCACTCGAGTGACGCCAAGTTGTGATCATCATTATGAGACTTGGTACGATTCCTAGCAACTGAGCAATGACTGCCGCTAAGGATGCACCACAATCGGGAGACTGGATGAGGATCTGTAATCATGGAACATGTTGTGACATACCAGTCCTGAAATGAAGACTCAGACACTATCGGAAACGAAAGCTAGAATGTTGCGTGCTCACCGAATGATATCACCCTTTAAATCCGAACGGAGGAGACAGCTGAAGGGCTGAGGCAGAGTGAGAGGAACCTCGTGAGACCCCAACCACTAGCCGCCAGTCAGACCAAATTGAGCGTAGAAGTAAGCATGGATGCAGAACTTGAACGTACAATGTTGAGCGCCAGATTAGTGAGCGACATGCTAGCCATGGAGGCCGTAAGGATCCTAGAGCGGTTGGTGATTGCATAAGCACGCAGAGCCAGGAAGGCTACCCAAAGTAAGCAGAAAGACCATTGCTAGCAGGCTTGGTCGACTCACCGTCGCCGGCCACACTCCATACAAGACTCGTGCAGAAGTCCAGCAGGGTCATGGTATAGCGACTGCGCACAGAGTTGAAGCGGTCAGTGTCGGTGTATGAGTACTGTCCGGCTGTACAAACATACCTCTGCAAATCAGGCACATTAGAGCGCATACCGATGAAATACATGGTAACCTTACCGCGCACTCCGCGCCAGTGTAAGCTTTTCCTACCAATGCAATCTGCAAGCACAGGTGGGTCGCAAACGAGATGTGCATCAGTAGGTAGAGGCCAGTCGCAACCGAGATCTTGCGGCGCCGCCAGACGAGGTCCAGCTCGTCAGAAACGGTGAGAGTGCGATCGTACACATACAGCGCTGCGTGTCAAATGATGAATCTAGTATGATTGTAGGAAAGGCAAGAGCCTCGAACTGACCGCATGCTGCTACAGCAAGGTAACCATAAGTCGATCTATGGAGTGTCGTGTCAATATGAAGAGCTACGCCCACCGCCTTGTGACATCACAGTGGAACTTACTCCAGCTCGAGAAGATTAACAACGACCCTGACCCATATATGAGCCCACATCGAGTGATGGTCGGAAGTGTTGGAATAGTTTGGATGATGCCCAAAGGCGAGCTATATATACTCCGTCGAAAAGGTGCCCTGGCCGTAGCCACTTCAAGTCGTAGTCCCAGAAGTCATGAGCCTTCACAACGACCCTCGAGAGAATCGTCACGATGGTCAGATTCTGTGTCTGCTGACTTGACCGTTGCTTTCCAACAGGCCACCTACTACGGTGTCTGCGTCGGAGCATCGTGACTTTGTTGTCCCGGCGTGAGGTTGTGACAATAGGGAGAATGCATATGCCGACAGGCGAGCGGCGGGGGACCTATGAGCACCTCCGATGAGCGCAGGAGTAGAATGAAACGACTTTACTGAGGGTACGAAAGAGGCACGCTCACGAGCCTACCATTCGTATAGTGATGACAACAGGGGAGGAGGCACTCGATCAGCGCCTCGGGAGTGATCATCACAGAACGACCGTTCGCGCTCGCATGAGATCGTGTACTTATGGAAAAATATGTACCTCACCAGCTGAAGCTTACCGCATGTGCCGAACGAATTGCAAAACAACTGAGCCACTCATCATGACCTGTGGCGGTGGATAATAATCCGTACTACATTCGTACTTTCCTCTAGATCTCATGTTAGTACTGGTCGTGATGCAGCTGCAGTGGCGTATTCACCTATCGCGATACTACAGGAGGTAAAGGCAGTCGCCAGGCTCTTCGTGCCTTCCTGATGTGGTGCACTGTCGCTCTCTCTATCGGTCGAAGGCAACCAAACCGTCTGTCGATTTCACGGCAGAAATCTTCCAATAGTCCAGTGATTGTATCTGGCCATCTCTGTGACAGCAGTAAATATACACACAACCAGCCAACTCGAGCCCCGGAATTGAAGCTGTCTTGCATCCACTCGACGAACAGAAGGGATAGAGGGTAGCAACAACGTGGTTTCCAATGCTCTCTCGAAAACGAGAACACGTTTCACGGACTGTCGGACACGGATACCCAGAGAAGAGCGAGGAAGAACGAGAAAACGAGCATGGCAGTAGCCATAATGTTGACCCCGAAGTCGTCCCAGAAACTGTTAACAGTGAATTCCTCCTTCAATGGCGGGACCACTTTGACTGTTATCCGATAAGACTTCCCGGGTTCGAGCTCGGCAGGCTGAATAGACAATGTCTGGCGACTCTCGTCGTAATGGAAACGATCGTCTCGGCCAAGGCCATCTACGACAACTTTCCGACCGTGTGCGATCATGGAAGGGAAGTAAATCTCGGTGGTCTTGTTTGTGATCTCCGGGTGCGAGTCAGCCGCCGTGGGAGGGCTTTGTACACTAGGTCCTGGTTCATAGTCGGCCGAGGGCCCCGGAACGACCCACTCGTATTCGAGAGCGCCAGTGTTCATCTCGTACGAAAAGCGTTTTGGGATGCCGGCAGTCTTGGCAGGGTATGGCCGGACAATAGCACTGAGGATGCGACCACCGTTATCGAGGGTGGGTGACGTTTGGGCGTGGTCAAGCCATGCGCCACTCAGTGCTCGACGCCGACTGAACCAAGAGAAGTTCTCGCCGTTCCAGTCGTCGCCGATATGGTCCTCGTTGTCGGGATTGTAGTTCCACAGTCTTGGAGAGCATATAGGTTAACCTCGTCGACGTGAATCGGTACAGTATACGTACGTGAAGCCGACGAGCGCACGGTCGAGGGCAGTGAGCATCGCATCCATCATGCGAGCTTGCCAATGCCACTTGTCTTCTCTGAAGGCCTCTCCTTTGCTGCATGATGGGTCAGCTACTATCAAGGTACAAGTCATCAGCGCCACTAACTTCATATCCATAGGAATGCCGCATTCGCCAATGATGACAGGGCACTCCCCCAGTGAGCGATAGCCGGCTTCCACGATATTGCGTATCTGGAGGGCGAAGTTTTCTCTCGCCCCGGAATGACCCCAGTACAATGCTTTCGGCAAGAACATTCCCTGATACTGCATGTGAGTGCCTATAATCAAGGCGCAGACAACCAAGGCATACCCTCGACAAGCCTTGCACATTCACGGTGAAGTCACTGAAGGCTTTCGTGAACAGGGCGTTCAGGTCATACCTTCCAGCAACGTCAGCCAATTAGCTGCTTGCTCATGTATACATATACAAGACCACGTACCAATGCGGTGCATAAACCAGGTTCTCTGGGCGTCTCTCAGGCGTCCAGGATGCAGGACAGAACTGCAGACTGTGTTAGACGAACTCAGACAGAAAGTGCACGCCATAACACACCTCGTTGGGTATAGGTTCGACGAAGACCAGCTTCTCGGGGCCAGCCACTTCCCTCACCGTCTCCGCCCATCGCTTTACAAATGGATAGAAGAAGTCTTCGTACCAGTCGATCTTCCGCCCCGTCATTGGGTCCTTGGTGAAGTAGCTCTCTCGCAGCACGACACCCTCATCCTTCCTGCGATCCCAGCCCCACACGCCATGCATCCCCCAAAGACACTGTCCCTTGGTCGGGCCGTCGTCGCGCCATGCCTTCTGACGTGCCGTATTCAGGACTTTCGTAGAGGTGCGGCGCGTAGGGAAGGGGAAAGACCGCGTCCAGAATCCGACGGCGGTCGGGTGTCCAGCACCCAGCATGAAGGACTGAAAGGCAGTGGCTGGACGGGAAGAACTGAGAAGGAGGATGGGACCACAACACAAAAGCTAGACTTACGGACGTGGCCAAGGTGGAGGTCGGTGTTGTAGTCGAATGCATGCATGGAGTACAGTTCGACATAGCCTCTGTGTGGCTCATTCATGACCTGTTGCCATGCAATTCAGCGAATTAGCGATATATGGCGTAGACGACAAGTCATACCTCAAAACCTAGTACGCCTTCCAGGTCACCGACGGCCCTGGCCACAACTTTCCACATGTTGAGGAATGCTGTCTGCAAGAAGGTCTGTATCGAGACTTCTTGGCCCTCTGCATCCTTGACTCTCAGCTTTGGCGCGAACATATCTCCAGCCCAGAAGCACGTTCTCAAGTCAAGCATCAGTTTCGTTACCCAAGACAGCACTGGACACGACTCACGCCATTGTGGCAGCAGCTAGTTTCTGATATCCGCACGGCCAGAGACCTCGCTCATCCTCCGTGTGTCCTCCACCCTTGACACCCTTCAGCCATGCCGCCCCAGGCTCCTCTAGGCCGTGCAGGTCAAAGCCAACTGCTTCCAAAGTCCACGCTGGTGCGCCAGAGCCACCGGAGTAGCGAGACCAGACATCCTGATGCAGGGCGACGAATGCTACTAGACCGTACTGCGGAAAGAGGGATAGAAGGGCGCGAATGTACTCCAAGTACTCTGTGTCATAGATGCCACTAACGACGCAGTCAGTGGGGCCTAGCTCAGCTGGAAGATAGACCGTGTACTCACGGCCCTGAGTGTTCGACGGCCTCCCATGTCACCAGAAACCTGACTGCCCGATCCTCAACACGCCGAATCAAGGGCTGAAGGTAAGTGACACGCACCGAATGTCAATCCCCAACGGCGGAGTCTCGCAAGATGATCTGGGGCCTCTTCAAGCGGGAATGGTCTTCCGACAAAGGTAACATCGGCGTGGTTGTGAGGAAAGCTGTCATGATCGTGGTTCGTAGGCCTTGTCAAGATGAAGCGAGGTCAGAATTGCTGCATCTATACATGACCTTGCACGAGTTCTCCAACCCTTTTGGAGGACACAGAGCAGCATAGGAACATACGTTTTGCAACTCCCGGAGAGGTTCACGCCTCGTAGGTTGCAGACGCGTCCGTATGCGTCAACGAAGTGACGGCCATGGATGTGCAGCTTCCCACCAGTTCCGGCTGCGGACCAGTCATGCGCAAACGTATCATCGGGTCTTTTCTGAAGCCTTAGCGGCTGGGGAGCCCCTAGCTGGGGAGCATCGTGTTACCAACAGCTGCAAACACCCATGTCTGGAGCGCAGTACTTACGCTGCGGTCCAGCTCAGCCTTCGGGATCTGGGTATCTGCGCTACCTGTTCCTACCGCATCGGCAGAGCCCTCAGAAGGTACCAAGATGAAAGAGGCTTCAGATTCGGTCCTTGAAAGCATAGAGGATGTGCTGTTAGGATGTGGACTTCGGCGTGCGAGGTCAAGGGTACCGCAACCGCCAACTGTTGGCGCTACGCGCCTACCACTGTTACACACTGCGCACACTGAAACGATTCATCGCTTGTCTTCTTCCTCTTCGCCGTCCTCTCGTTGTTCCTGACTTGCGCTCGCAGGCTACCCTTCTTACCTGGAGATCGTCATATGAGGGTCGGCCCCAGACTGTGTGAGCCGATAGACACACACCGGAATCATGAGCATTGGACGGTCACAGGGTCAGATGTATACATACACACCCTTCGGAGCAGTCGGCCTCTTGTCCACCTCAAGGCTACGCTGAACGTCGAAAGAGATGCTACGAATTGGCCGACCTAGAATCCTACGGAGGTGTCTACAACACCGCCTATATTCGACAGTCACTGTCTCGCACTTCGCCTCTACCGGGAACAATCAGCTTGCAGGGCTATCGTACAACGACACACTGTTACCGTATCGATGGCTTCGCGATTCTTGTCAGTGCCCAACCTGCGTCCATCCTTCTACCCAGCAAAAGCTGCACAGGACGTCAGACATTCCTGTTGACATTCTTCCGGCTACCGATGGGATCCGGGCAGGGAAGGAGGGTGTGGAGATCACTTGGGCGAATGGGCACGTCTCGCAATTTCCAAGTAGCTTCTTGGAACTGTACTCCTCGCCGAAGAAGCTGCGTACGTTCCACCGGGATGTTGGTGCGAAGCGGTGGGACAAGGACACCATCCAATCCGTGAGCAATCTCTTCCTGCCGTACGCCAGTCTGCAAGCCCCGGCAGGGCTCCTCGCTGCAATCACGCAGCTCACGCAGTACGGCCTTCTCTTCGTGACCAACGTCCCCACGGAGCGCACCACAAATGAAGCTTGCGAGCTCCGTACGCTTGCGACGCGCTTTGGCGAAATCCGCGAGACGTTCTACGGGCAGACGTGGGACGTGAAGAACGTGCCGAACAGCAAGAACATCGCATATACGAACGTCGACCTCGGGCTTCATATGGATCTCCTCTACTTTGCACACCCGCCGCGCTTCCAGATCCTTCATTGTCTCCGCAATCGCGTCGATGGCGGGGCGTCGTACTTTGTCGACGCGCTCCACGCCGCGGAGACACTCCGTGAGTCGCACCCGGAGGACTTCGCTGTTTTAACAGAAACCCCCGTTGCATTCCACTATATCAACGACGGACACCACTTGCACTACTCCCATCCCACTATCCAACTTGCGCCTCTGCCAGATGGCGCTGCACCAGGTTCTCCGCGGCCGATTGCGCACATTAACTACTCTCCCCCCTTCCAGGCACCACTGCCATTGTCTACACCCTCGGCGTTCTATGACGCCCTCTCGCGGTTTGTTGATATACTGGAGAGTCCTGTCTTCCGTTTTGAGTACCTTTTGCGCGAGGGTGACGCGGTACTCTTCGATAATCGTCGGGTATTACATGCGCGAATGGGCTTCAAGGACCGGGTCGAGGACACCGGTGCTACAGATTCCCCCAACCGGTGGCTGAAGGGGTGTTATCTCGAGGCAGACGCTGTTCTGGACCGGGGCAGGGTCCTGCGAGAGCGGCTGCAAGGAAGTTGAGGTGTAACAATGAGCAAGGGGGACTGAAGGATTAGCAGTAGTGTGTAGCGACTCCGTTATTCGTTGAGAGTTCTCGAAACCAATGCTGCTGCATTCTGCGCAATTCCCACGGTCACGGTTGAATGATTTTGCATTGTTATCACTGTACGCAATTGTCTGTAACAAATTCCTTATCCCCATTTCACTCCGGTTCTAGCGATCATTACACGCTCTCCAGCGCCCCTTGGCCATTATACTATTTGCTTCCCACCCCCACAGCTCGTCATCGTCTTCCACGATGAGTGCGGGCGCCGAGCCTCCAGGACATCGCCCCGACAAAGGCAAGGGACGCGCACGCCCTCCAGATCCTACCGAAAGCACACCACTCCTTGGGTCTGGCAGCGGTTCTTACGCATCTAGCGTTGACCCGGAGAGCACACCACACGCTCGCCGACTTCACTCAAGACTGCTCTCTGTTTTCCTCTTTTCTCTCTCGCTATGTGTTCTTGCTCTGCTGCTCCTGGTGATCGTAATATTCACTTACCGCGCACGCGCAATCAGTGCATCGCCGGACGATATATTGCAACATGCCCTCGTGGTTCGTGGCCCTGACCGCGTGGACGTCCTCAACACCACAGGAGACGGAGGGATATGGATGCGGATCCATGGAAGAGTAGGACTGGATGCTGGACATGTCGCTGGCGTCAATACCGCGGACGGGGACAGCATCATACAGGACGTGTGGAAGGCAGTCGGTCGGTGGGGAATACGACGGCTAGACAGGGTCTCAGTCAACTTGTCGAGCATCTCGGTCGTACCAGAGGAGGACCCGGACCATCCTCTCACTACTATAACACTACCGCCTCTGGAGCTGCCGCTCACTGCCAATCCGCCACCAGACCTGAATTGGTTGACCCCGGTTGCGGTTCCTGTCCTCATTCGTCCTACCAAAGATGCAAAGACACTCATGCGGTTTGTGCGTCAAAGCTGGAAGGAAGGATCTATCAGGGTGAGGGCATCCGTAGAGCAAGTGGATGTACTCGGCGGGGGTCTGCATGACGGCAGCTGGCGCAGGCGTGTTCAAATTTCTCACTCAGACGTCGAGACGGCCGTGCACATATCCAGTGAGTACTCATTGCCTCCGTTTTTGCGTTCTCATAGTAAAGGGTGTAGTTCCCCGCTTACCAGGCTTGCCCCATCCTGGGGATGACCTCCCCGACGCTTCTCGTTTCGTTTCCCTAGATGCGTTCCTCATCAAGTCCGCGGACGAAACACTCACAATCTCTGCCAATGCCACTCTCATCAATCCTATAGAAACGTCCATGAATGCTACGATCCCATCTCTCCCGTTCGTCGTCTATCTTCCTCCTAATGGTACTGCACCCCCAGTGCCTCTAGCGCATGTGCAGTCTCCGCCCTTTGCGCTCACTCATGGAAACACTACTCTAGGCTTGACAGGAGTTGTGCTCCCTCTACCTCGTAATGCCTCCCAGGCTCTCTCAGAGTTCCTCGGTGCCTATGTGTCTGCTCGCGATGCCGATATTCTCCTCGAGACGACGCTACTTCCGGGTGTACGCATACCAACGAAGTTCCCTGCGCCACATCCGGCCCCGCAGATCCTGCGTGACGTCAAGATCAAGGATATGAAAGTAAAGCCAGTCGGGCAGGGAATGGTCGCTAGCGGGACTGTCCTCGCGCGCATCGTGCTCCCTCCTGGGATTGAAGTTGGCATCGACGTCGTGAGGGTGTTCCCGGACGTGCTTGTGTACGACGGTGAAGTCCCCGAGAGCCGTGCATCTCCGACTCAGGCACCCCAATTCAAAGTGCTCAACTATCCGTTGAACGATGGAGACCGCGATGTGCCGCCACAGCCCCCATTACCGGACCCCCTGCCCGAGCGCGCCTTCGCGCATATCAGGCCAGAAGACTGGTTGCCTGCATTGAGCGAGCCCGGGGAGAGTGGTCCGGGGGAAGGCACAGTCGTCAATGTGTCGGCAGATATTGTCGAGGTACCTCTGGAGGTGCTGCCGGGGCGGGAGCGAGAGTTCAGCAACTTCGTATCGAAGGTGAGCAAGTTCGTGGTGTGCATTCTGCAGAGTGACTCAGAAAGCGATCTAGGTTGTATTTGGGACGCAAGGTGCACTAGCGGGCCTGCAGGGCGAGGCTGCCGTCGCTGTTCGTGTCAACGGCCTTCCCTTTGAGAACGGACGGGACAGCGAGATGCACTTGACCGGGCTACCATTCAAGGGCAACGTTCGCATTGGAAAGCACAGCATGTTGGATGGCTATCTCATGGACTGATGATCGCATACACGTATGGACACGTGTAGTTGTAATTTCTATGCTCCCGATCTTGGTGTATTCTAGAGACGTATAGTGGTTTGCATATCATGTTTGGTAACCCTCGCAGGTACACGCCCGACTGCTGCACATGCGATGCTCAGTTGTAATGAGTCACAAGAACGCCCTCTACAATCTCCTCTTCGTGCCCGCTCTTCTCGTTCATCTTCAGCTCAGCCACACCGTAGCCCGCCGTGCGACTCTTGCGCCACTCCAGCATTGTCGGGGCGTCTTCGTCCGCGCAAAGGCGCTTGATACCGACGCGCTGAAGGACCGGACTCTCGGAGAAGGGGACGAGCTTCACGTCGTCATCGGCCTTGCAGAAGTAGAATACGCCTAGGCGTTCGTAGCCGCGCTGGTCGGCGGGCGGCTGAACAACTCGGTGGATCGTCGCCTTGTAGTACCCGCCGGAGAGGAACTCCATGACGTCGCCGGCGTTAATGACCTACAGATACGAGCGAGCATGAGGCGTAGCTATGCGGGGCGGGGAGGATTCCCTGAGGCTCACGAGCGCATTGTCGATGTGGCGGATCCACCTCCACTTGCCATCCTGGCCGAGGATTTGCAGCGCTGAGATCGGTTGAGACCACAGGACGGAGATACTGCCGATATCTACAAATGATCAACGTTGTTAGTCTATGTGTGCTTCGTTCGGGAAGCTGCTGACCTGTGTGCCCTTTGAGCCACACGCCATCCGTCTTCACCTCTTCATCTTCTGTCCGAGGGAAACTATACCGGTCGTCAAGTCGATGTGATGTGGATTTCATGACATACTCACTATTTCATGAAACGTGCTGGGTTGTATCAATGATTGTTCCTCCACATGATCTGTTTTTGTGCTTACCGGCCGATTCGTTGCCTTCGCAGAATTGATGGACATTCACCAGAGTCTCTTCGGGAAGCTCAAGCCCAATAGCCAGAAGCCTGAAAATGAGCCCCTGTTCGTTAGTGTGTGGAATTGTCAGCGAAACTGATATCTCACCGCAAGATATTGTGTACGATGTGGTAGTGACAGTGACGGGAGAACGCATCTATCTCTGGCAGGAAAGGACGGAGCGGCTTGGGGTGCTGATCCTTGTAGATGTCGTGGTCCACTACCCAACCACATGTCAGAACGATGCGGGACCTTATGATATGCCAGCGCACTGTTGTACTGTTCGATCTGGTCGCTTACTCCACCCTTAATGTGCTAGTAGAGTATATGAGCTATGGGTCATGAGTCCGGCATCAGGGAAATCAGACATACCCATTGTTTTCGAGGCTTGTATCCTTGATACTGTCCTATTTTCTCGAAGGACGTAGTGTACGCCTGCTTCTCCTCGTCGGAGACATTGTCAAATGCCACGTTTGCGATGTCGAACATACGGTCATTCTGAATAGAGGTTAGTGATCTCCACAAAATGTGAACATTGTGCATCCACTTGAGCCTGAGTGAGTCCGTGATTGATAATATAGAAGAATCCGATCGTGGTCATCGCCTCGGTGACGTCCTTGGCGAGTTCTACGCGTCCTTCATAGCTGTCGGCCTTTGAGAGATCAATGATAGGTAGCCCAGCGTACTCCACTATATGCCGATAGACGAGGTATGAGTCAGTAATCGACCAAGGCATTTCTAGGGAGAACGTCGTACGATCTTCCTTCGTGGAAGGAATCCTCCGATACTGAGGCAATGAAGTGGCTACGGCAACCGGCATGGCGAATGATGTCTCTGCAAGATACGGCCTCAGGGGAGTATGGTGGTATGAGCACGCCGATTCCGGCCGTATATATATCTGCAGCGCATAGTCAGCAGCCATTCTTGCTAATCTGGATCGGTTTACCATGTGCACAATGACAAGAACTTCGCGAAACCAGAAGGGTCACCCCCACTCCGCAGCACGGCAAAGAGCATACGCACCTGAAGGGCTTCCATTGCGTAGAAAGATCCTATAGAGTGCCGACCTAGTCGACAAAGGAAGAGCGGGCGCGGTGTACACGTAAGGATCTGAACGAGCAGTAAATGTTCCGTATAGAGCCAGACTCGGGTGCGAGAGAGCTCCGGTGCATCCAGGTCGATGTATTGATCGTTTACTCTATCCATGTTGACGCAGGCCGGCCAAAGTATCGCTGGTCTCTACATGCCGCTGCGCTCACGCCCTGCTACGCCGCATCAGCTGTGTGATTGCATCAACGTGGAGGCCGAAAAACCACAGGTGGGCTCACTGAAGGACTCAAGGAGGCCGGAAGTATTCGCATAGGCCCGCATGATGCGCTAGGCGACTCAGAATCCTCTACGCTCCCTTTGCTTGGATCTCGAGCGAGCTTGAAGCGCCTGAAGATAAACTCTTATCATTGAGTCCCTATCAGGACACCTTGAGGAGCTGCTCAGAAGCGTTGAGGAAGTTGGAGGACCGCCAGCCAATGATACGGAAAGGGCTATCAACCTCCACTTCACAGTCCGGTAGACTCGGCCCAGATATCGGAGAGCACGTAGGCGTTGCAACAATGACAGACAACGCTAGTGAATGCGGTATACATCCTGTAAGTATTACGGTGCATGTGCGGATGGTCTTAGCGTACCTTCAGTGCCCCGCTCACCGAGTGCACTGGTGTCCCATAAGCGCTGAGTTTGACACCGAACCACGACATTTCCGTATCGAGACAGTCACCGGATGGGGCTATGGGGAAGAGAAGGGTCACTATCGCACCTCCTAACGTAGCGGGGCGGAGTGAGTGGATGGACTTACAGCGTGGTTCCTATCGATACGGCGGAGGCCCAGGCATACCGGGGGAACATAGACACTAGATAGGGCAGATGGAAGCAACATTCGCTCCAGAAGGTAAGTAACCTGATGCACAGTTTGTATCGGACGCAGTCACCATAAGCTCGAGACTCGCCAGAAGAGCCCGTCTACCGACGTACGGAGTTCTGCGACCCTATCGTGCACTGAGCCGAGTCAACGGTCCCGCGAACGTCAGCCGCAGGTCCAATGCGTGCCATGGGACTACGTTCACTCCTTCCTCTTCCCCGGATAGCAGGGTTGCGGTGGTCATGCGCGAGGATGCGTGGGGTGCGTTCAAGAGGCATAGAGCATCCGATGCAATAGTTCTATTCTTTCGCAGTTTGCATATGCATAAGAGTCAGCATCCGCATCAGGAGAGTATATGCTCACCAGTGCGAATGAAGCCTTCACGGCTGTTCAGGACGTTGGTAGACTCGTCCCAAGCGTCCTCATACTCCATACAAGTCATCAGTATCAAACCCTCCGCTTCCTCGTACGGTTCGATTTGTAATCTGCTCCGAGCAACAATTATATTGCTTCACCGTATATCCTATCCGCGGTCCGGAAATGTTGTATGCGGTGAGGCCGGTCCGTTCTGACACGACATTAAACCTACATACATGCCGTCTATAAGGTGTTATCAATTGGGGTTCACCGGGCCGTCACTCGCCTCGACTCACCGAATGCGGTCAGCGCGGAACCTTCCGCCAGCACTGGTCCCGATAATCAATTCCAGTGCTTCACAACAACACCGTTGATAACCTCCTCCTCTATCCCCTTCTCCTTCGGCTTCAGCTCTGTCTGCCCGTACGCACTTGTCCGACCCTTGCGCCACTCTTCCATCGTAGGAGCGTCCTCGTCTACACAGCGACGCTGTATACCGAACCTCTGCAAGACAGGGCTCTTTGCGAACGGCACTAGCTTCGTATCGTCGTCAGGCATGCAGAAGTAGAACACTCCCAGGCGAGTATATCCCTTTTGATCTGGCGGTGGCTGGACGACACGGTGGATCGTACCCTTGTAGAACCCACCGGAGAGGAACTCCATAGCGTCGCCAGCGTTGACGACCTATACCAAACGGTCATAAGTATCGTACTCGTGCGGCAACGAAGGAGTGCACGAACAAGTGCATTGTCGATGTGTTTGATGTACCGCCATTGACCGTCCGGCGATAGAATCTGCAAAGAAGCAACAGGCTGGCTCCATAAGATTGTCACAGTCCCGAAGTCTACGTCACAAGCAAACGTCAGGTGGAAGTCGCGAATAGTGCATGAGCTCACCTGTATGGCCTTTGAGCCATACGCCCTTCGACTTCGCCTCCTCCTCCTCCGTTCTCGGATAGCTATGACTGTATGAATATATGTCAGCCATCCGTAGGATCTAACGCACTACTTCATGAAGCGGACTGAGGAGGACGTGAGTGCAATAGTGAACACCTATGGTGTAGGTATTACCATAAGTTTCGCCAACTGCATCAAATCCGTGGATGTTGACGAAAGTGTCCTCCGGAAGTTCCATTCCAAGCGCAAAGAGCCTATATCCCATAACTGAGCACTGGCGCGCATGAGATGCACACGACAACCCACCGCAGCAGGGGATGTAAGACTTGCAAGTGATTGAACTTCGCAAACGCCTCGATCTCAGGAAGGAATGGTCTGAGTGCTTGAGGGTGCTGCTTCTTGGTGACGTCGCGATTGACTGCGAAGATTGAGGAAGGACATGTGGATGGCGAGAATGAAGTGGGCTTACTATTGTAGTTCTCCACCTGATCACGGACGCCACCATCAATGTGCTGCAATGATAGTTAACCTTCCCTGATGTTGAAGGCATGGAGTTGTAGTACCCAGTACTGCCTGAGCTTGTATCCCTGATACGACCCTGTGGCTTTGATATTCCCCGTGTATGCTATTTTCTCCTCCTCCGACACGCCAGAGAAAGCCACATCAGCAATGTCGAAGATACGCTCATTCTTAGACACCGCGACTCAGCGGACGCAATTGTGATGGGCGTCACACGTACCTGCACCTGAGTTAGGCCGTGGTTGACAACATAGAAGAAGCCGTGTGCGCGCATAGCATCTCGGAGTTGAGCCCCAAGAGCCGATCGTCCTGCTGGAGTGGCTGCTTTCGATAGGTCTATCACAGTCAGGTCGGCATAGTCCACTAGGATGAAGAGCAACGAGGTCCTTAGATCGCGTCAGATGTTGTAGCAACGAGAGTTGGGCTCACATGATTCCGTGGTATGAGGCGCTGGCACATAATGAGGAACTGGAGGGAGTACAATGCTGGGCATCGTGGTTGAAGCGTCGAACTCAGTGTCATCACGCCCGCATCTTCGAACTCGATTTATAGCAGACAAACCTCGCATACTCCCGAAAAGCCTTACTTGGCACATAAACCCGTTGACCCTCCGAGTATACAGTCGCAATGGAGCCAACGGAATGCGACAGCGAATCATAGTCAGCGATCTCCAGCACACGCCATTCATACCCACGATGAGAACAACGTCGACAACGCCCCGTGACACTTCGGTCACTCTGGGAGGACGTGGCAGGAGCTAGCCAGAATCTGTTAACTGAACGCAGCCCCAACATACTAGCTTGTTCATACGGTGGCATTGCAGGGGCTTCGCAGCAGAAATTGTGCACGGGCACGCGACAGCTTGTCACCGCCTTAGTAGCGTTCACCGAGCGCGCTAGGTGTTGGCAGGCTAGTGTTCGTGAGTCGGCAGCAGCCTCTGTAGCAGTATCATGTAGCTACATACTGCTTTTGTCCCCTGCCTCTCCCATCCGGCTGGCGTTTGGTTTCAGTCAGCGCAGTTACTACTTGGATGATCTCCAGGCTGCTTCAGTAGTATGTTCTGTTTGATGCTAGCACGTCGCAGTGCTGGGGTGCTTGTGTTGTACGCCTGCAGCGCACTTGCACGTTGCTATACAGACACTGCTGTCGTGGTTCATCGCAACATGGTCAAACAAGGGCAGGGAGGAAAGCGATCGCGACGGCTAGACGAACTCAAGTGGGTGAATTTGATGTTCAAACTGAATGATCTCACACCTGATGGCCGCTGGCATGTGGCTGAATCCGACTCGCGTCGCCGAAGGCTCTTGAACTCACACTTGAACTCGAGATATCAACTCACCAAACTACATTCCTCTTACAGACACGGCATAGCTTGTACGTGCAAATCGTCGCGTTCAGATTCCTTGTGACCATCCTCCGCTGGAGTCAGACCGAATGCAAAGTGATAGCGATTATGTGGCGCAATGGCACCTGGGAAACACACCGTTTGCAAAACTACTGCTAAAACACCCAAAGACGAGTTATGCTGCTATATCAACCACTCCAGGGAGCTTTGATTTATTCAGGATCCAGGTCAGCATGAGATGACATCGAGTTCTGTCGCTGATGAATAATTCGTTCCTGCTGCGGTGTACAGCGCAACGGGTGTTTCCATGCTCCACTCAACTTGAACATCATCTTCGTAAGTAGCAGATATAACATAAACTCAGGTATCACCTCGCTCTCAAGCGGCAATCGACCGATGGGAAGACCCATTGCCGGCCGCTTACAATCTCATCGTCGAGTGGCTCTCACCATTGGACAATGCGTGAGTAAGTATGGACAGCTTATAAGTATGGACCTGCAATGATTTTCCGGACTCAAAGCACATTGGACCGTTCAGGTGAATGACGTCAGGCAATAGAAAAAAAGGAGACCCCGAACGTAACTTGAACCATCTTTAGGGTCATCTTCTTTGCAGAGTCCGGGTGCAGCACAGAGTTTGTAGCACACTCATCCTCCATTCGTCCGTGTACCATCTCATCGCAAATTCTGGGACGAAGACCGGTAGCTGATACCCCTGCTTAATTGCGGGATAGTAATGCCGTCTGGAAGCAGTAGGATCCTGACACTCCGTCACGATCCGTGGAGGAGCAAGTGCAAGAGAGGCTAATCTATCAAAGATTGAGTTCAGCAGCAGTAGGTGCTCAATATGATACGCTCATCAAGTCACAAAGTCCAGGGTGCAGCGAGCAAAAATAGTACGATCGCCAACGTTCTTTGATTGATCAATACGTTGTTCTCTATTGCAGGAATCATCGGGGAGCCGCCATGCGTTCTCCCGGTAGAACCTACAATACACGGTGAGACGACTTAGAACTCAGGCTGCGAAGTCACTTGGCCCTTCAGACTCCAGTTCATCGTAGATGTCACGCATGTCCGATCAGAGGATGCCGGTCTGTGGGTATGACTCATCGCATTGAGCCCAGTGCCCTTCTGTGAACATCAGCCTATCGAGTTCTGCCCTCATCGACCTCAAGCCGTCATCTACAGACGGTACTTTGTGTTGGAAATAAGATATGCTATCTGCTTCACGGTTTCGATGGATCAATGAAACCTTATCCGCTCAGATGCTCAGTAACGCCGCTCATTGACTAACCTCTTGCGGGAGAATGCATCACATACTCATCACTCAGGGTATGTCCAGTCTTCCCACACACTCTTTACTGCCACCAACTCACGACAGGGTTGCAGGAGGCACGAAATGAACTAAGTGGGTAATGCTCGGACCAAAGCTTGCTTGGATTGGACGAGCCAAAGCATATAAGTGCTTTCCATGCCTTGCGCAAAGCGACCGAACTCTGTGCGTCTCCGAGTCCAGCCATGTCTGAGGAAGCATCCGCAGAGGCGATCAAGGCGTTGAAACAAGGGTCAGCAGACGGTCCCCACTTCCAATGCGAGTCCTAGGCTGAAGATAGTGGCTATCTAGCTTTATAGGCGATTGCTGGGTCATAGCAGCATGCGGTCAGTACCTGTGCTATTATGTTAACGAGCAGCCCTGGCTAACTTAAATTCCATTGTCATGAAAGCACTGTATACCTATGATCGCTGCCTTACTCTGTCAGCAGAGTTTAGCGCGGTATGGCAGCGCCGAAGTCTATCGGTCGCCACTGGTTTATTCTTGGTCTTGCACACGTCGATCACTGTGTACCAATATCTGGATATCGCACTGCTTATTACCAATAGTTGTGAGGTGAGGCTCGCATAACTATATGCTACATGACGTGAACGCTGAGGGTCCGTGCACAGGGGTACTGTGCCCATGTTCTTGTCAACGTTTGGATCGAGTTCACCCTAATATTCTCCCTCCAGCGGTTATGTAGCAAACATCTTGCAGGGATGCATGGCTTCTGTCTTCCATATCGCAAACGGAGGTAACTGCGCCGGCGTCTTGTTCGTTCGTATGTTCTTCACAACTAATACAGGCTTTCCTAGCCTTCACCGCGCTTCGCGCTTATGCAATAAGTGGACGCTCTACTACACTTGCATCTGCCATCTTCGCGTTCTCTTGGATACCCGCAATCATTGGATTTGTGAGTCAATACTTCCATATCGTCCCCAGTGAGCGACGAATTTGAAGAGCTCGTTTGTATCTGCTAGTATCAGGCCAGCACGTTGTTTGAGGTCGCAGCTCCTCCTCCCGTTGGTTGTATAATCTCGACCAATATGAGTGCAAGTCTGAATCGGTGGGTATCCTCCAGTATATCGTGTACTTCGACAGCATGGCCTGATCACCGCTATCTTGATGCACACTGCGCAGAATCCGTGCGTGGTAATGTGATCGTATTGAGCCCAAGTATTGACCCTCTAGGTGGGACTACGTCAGTGGTCATTGTTGGCCAGGCCTCCGCGATCATACCAGACGCTTTACTGGTGGGAGCAACCTGGCGTCATGCATACACAGTCAAGATGGCTATTGAGTCACAGGTGGACGCCCCGCTCATAACAATATTAGTACGAGACGGTAGGCACAAACCATCACTGTCTTAATTTTCTGCATACACATATGCTCATGATGAGTTTTCAGGCACACTTTACTTCGTGTGGGCTTGGCATTCAGCCTTCTTCAGGGTAGAGTATGATAGCAGTGCTCACATCCACCTGCTAGTGCAATATTGATCGTCATCATCCTGTCTACCATATTGCCTGCCACACTTCCAGTGAGTAAAGGAGGGCTTCCTACACACAGACACTTAGTCTCTCTCGATAGGGTACCGACGTCGGATTTCTGACACCGATGGTCTACTCGTGCGTACAAACACCCGTGTCGCAGTGGTAACTCGATGCTTACTGTATCATGGTATAATGTCTGCTAAGGCTCCAAATCATATTACTTTCACATTTCTATCTCAATCTAGTCGAAGCAAACCGTTCCAACATAGGAGAGTCATCCGACGCGGTAGTGATGTCTGAAATCCAGTTCTCCCGCGTCTTAGGAAGTCTTGCAGGCTCATTGGCGCACGGTGATGAAAACCAGGAGCAAGAGTGGGGCACTGAAGACGCTATTGAAGAGGGGATTGATTCCAAGGATTTGGCAGCCGACCTGGACGATGAACAGACAGTAGGGTTGACTCGGAACAGCGGGGAGGTAGATGGGGTAGAGGGTGCACGACGATCAGAAGGAGTTACCATGCCGGAATTGACAAGAGCGGAGGCTTGAACAGCGCAGCTGCAGGTCCCTGGTCGCCGGTATGCAGGAGCAATCGCCGCATTGAGGACACACGTAAATTACTAGTAGTAGAGTCCTGTATCCTGGTAGCAAGAAATCGGAGGAGTATGTCATGATGCAAATCCAGCAGTTCTGAAAGCGCGATATGATGACTTAGTACTAGGACGATGCCTCTCTGAAGCCTAGCGGTAAAGTGCCGGTGACGTAATCTGGTGTTAGTTGTGTTGCCACCGTGGGACGTGCGGTTGAGTTTGAATCCGTGTTGCCGCTACCATACCCACAATCGGGCTAGTGTGACAGTCAGTATAAGCACCTTTCAATTCTTTCAGTTAAGAGATACTGATCCTGGTACAGAGTATGAAATCGCGTCCCCCAACATTTGACGAAATTCGCGCCGTTGCACGCGAGGCAGTATCAATATACACCAAAAACGGCTACGCTTGTTGTCTTTTCGGAAGCACAGCATGCGCATTGTACGGGACCACGCGACAGCCAAACGTAAGTGCCACTGAGAACATCCGCAGCGCCACACTACACGCTGAACGTCCTGCTCTTACTCAGGACGTTGATCTGATTGTCTTCGCTGACGAAGATAATACCGAGCGCTTGAAGAGGCTACTCACAGAGGCGAACCCATCTTTCTACCTCGTCAATGCACGCGATCCTGCTGCGACCTACAAGGTCGTCTGGTACAGACTCCCTCGCATTACTGGCGAAGCAGAGCGGCGTTGTAAAGTCGACGTACTTCTTCCCGGTCCAGTCACCAATTTGAATATCCCGCCGGTCCCGCCCGCTTACATCGAAACTCGTGGAGGCATACCTGTTCTGCCGCTGATACCCCTACTCCTCTTGAAGCTACAGGGGTGGGACGACCATCGAAACCACGAGGAAGGGCGCATGCGCGCGAAACAAGGGTCGGACGTTCGAGACATACGAGAACTCCTAGCCATCGTCCGCCAAGCTGGCGTGGAGCTTAGGAGCGAGAGCATGCGCTGGCTACCGTACGAGTACATACGGCAGGCGCAAGATCGAATATTTCAGTTTACCATGCGCTTTCCCACGACAGAGCCAGCTTGGGAGAGTGTCGGGTTTGCGTCTTACTCTGCACTACCGCAGGCTTAGAGAGCCTCTTGTACAATCCACTACCATTGTCTGTACGCATCATTAATATGGTCGGGAAAACTATCGCTCGTCATGACTGACCCGCTGGCAGGAATATACCGGCCTATCATTGATGAGTCACTGAGTCCAATGGTCGTTGCAGCTGTCAAGACATAGTCTTACTCGGCTATTACGATGATTGGAACGACACTGGTCATGCAATCTTACGATCTCGCAAAGGCGCATCCTCGTAACATCGTGTACAAGTACTTTGTTCGAGTTATGGGATCACCTAGTCCACTTGACATGTCGACCATGCGGCGCGGGTCATGGCTGCTTTCAGAGCATGTATCTGAAGGACGGTGCGCGGTCTCCCATTCGCAGCAGCTCTTCCGTAGTGATGCTCTTCTCTCCCGCCTTTTCTTCCTCATCTCTCCGCTTGTTTATCCACCGGTACAAAGCAACGATGATCGGTATGGTAAAGAGGCCTATGCTGATGAACATGATGGCTAGGCCGTCTAGGCAACACGACGCCATGCAAGCAAAATGCTATCAGAAGATGCTCCAAAGACAGACAAATAAACGCACGCCCTAAGATGTATCGTGGTGCCTCAGTCGAGAGGTACAGATTGCTTGCAATGATGCCATTCATGTTCCCGATGCCCAGGTATATCGCCATGCCGATGGCACGCTTGTACTGACCAGCAAGATTATTTCCTATCCTGAAGACAGTGACGTCAGGTCCCTTCACCTGTGCCATAACACTGATCACGCACCAAGCGACCGTCCCAGAGAAGGCAGCATACAACCCAGAGATGCACAAGAATGTCCCGAAGTACTTTGCACCGATCGACGCATCAGAGATATTGATCAAGAAACCGGCAAGCCCCATAAGCAGGCACACGAAAAGGAACGGGGAACGCATTTTGACATGGTCGGACCATGACGCAAAGACGATCAGAAGTACCACTATCGTGGGGATGAGACCTGAAGCAATGACGACAGGGGGCTTCTCACAAGCGCACATATACGGTGGGACCGTTAATAACTGGCTTACAGCGGTCCCATAGCCGAACCTTGACGCGAGCCATCAGCTACGAATCTCATATAATGGCTCTTCAAGAGGGGTGCGTACCCATGAATAATAGAGCTTCGTACATGTAGGTTTAGTGGCGTGCGATACTGCACACTATGTTACTCACGGAAGAAATAGAGTGATCCCATTGACTATGGCATGTTATCAGTCATCCTCTCACATCCTGCATGGGAGTACTCACGGGGTGTACAGATGGACAAGTATAACACGATGTGCATCCAGATCTTCGTACAGCTCGTCAGAGCTCACATGCTGATTTAGGTTGCACCCACTACTAACCTGCCAGTCGGATAAGGCTGCGATCCAGTGTCGCCGCTCGAGCCGTTCGTATGCTCCTTCCGAAGGGCTGTCCTCCTCTGCAGGCGTCTTCGAGTGAGTTTTGATACATGGATAGGGCTAAGAATCAGGACTCACTCCGAGTCCAGACAATGAATGCACGCTCTTTGTCCGTGATGAACGTCGCAGTATCAGGGAAGTCGACTAGTACTGAACGATGCATCATTGAACACGTCTCAGCGTTATCGACCACGTGACTTCCGACAAGCTACCCACCAAAGAAAGCCACTACCCCGACGATCACCGTCACTATACCCTCAATAATCTAGAGGAGACAGTGTCAGCAAAGACGATTGGCGAGTTGAAGGTGACGCATACAAATAGCCATGACCACCCAAGCAAACCAGCCGTTCCCGACATGAACGAGATTCCGTACGCAAGCAGACCAGAGAACGCGCCTTCCATTCCAGATGCATTCAGATGTGTCATTCTCAGATGGCATTGATGCGGCTCAGTGAACGACTCACATGCAATTGTCGTGCCACACCAAAACAATGCGATACGTAGCTGTAGCATGCGGCGCGGATACCAAAACGTCAGGCTAAGAAGCATCGTTAGAGCTGATCGTGAGATATAACCGGGCATGCCTTCAACATACAAATATGTCGCTCCAGGTAGGAGACCAGCCTCGGCCACTCCAAGACAGAAACGAACAACCACCAGTTCTGGATAGCTGTGCGCCGTGATTGTCAATGGGCCTTGTGTCGCGTTCAGTATTGATTTCACCATACCTCTTTACTAAACCCATGAGTGCCCTTTACATCGACATCAGTGCGATCATAATAAAAGAACCTTATGACCGTTACTCGGTGACCTACAGGACAATGCCCCATGCAACCTGTGAGACAGGGTTATACGACGCTCAAGTCGATGTGTCTGAGGCTTACCGTGATCCCCGGAAGCCATCTCATGTCACAGTTAGCCAAGGCGTCCGCGAGAAATATATGCGAGTATGAAGCACCTGGAGGGACCAAGCATCTTGAGAATGATGCTAGAGTATTCATCAATGCATGTAGAATGAATCGGATGCCTCGCACGCTACACACTTCACCACTGGATCTAGGAGGCAATACGACTGGCCGCGTTGAGACGCTACAAGTTGGAGGCGCGGCCACAATTACTCACGACATAAAACAGAGTCTTGAGGTTGCAAGCATGAATGAGCCGTCACGTTGTGGATGGGCCGTAATACGCACGAGGGCGACATTGTATGTGTTTCCAGTCAGACTGAGTTGCGTAGTCAGGCCTTCAAGTTTCGCATTGCCTTCGATGCACGACCATATCTCAGGCGCCTGAGCCAAGAAATCAGCGAGACTTGCATACCAATGTTTCCTGTGGGCAGGATCTGAGTATAAGTAGATTTCGTCTAGTGTGAGACGCACCTCTGTCTAGGTAACAACACATATACATCACTGAGAGAATTGGCAAAATCCGCTTGTCGACTTTCCGCCATAGATGTTTCTGTTCCTCTGGAGAAAGTACTGGAGGGGAGAGGGTATAGTCTACAGGCTCTAAGCTGGCAGATGTCCCGTTGACTTGTACAACTTCAACTTCGGATTTTGATGAATCGACGCTCTCCACCGAGTAATGCAAAGACATGGCACAGAGCTTCGATGAGGATAGGCGTAGTTGTAGGCGAACAGAGATGTCACTTTGGCGAGAGCTTCGATGAGAAAATTCACTAGAGCCGGGTCTGAGAGAAGTGGAAACTTATCTTCATCCTAGGAGACACCACTTGACCGGGGGCCCAGTAGTGTGATATGGTTCAGAAAGTACTATCTGAAGCAAGTTGACAGGGAAGCACCATCCATCTGCACCACTTATGTTTCTCCGACAATTGCGAAGGCATGCCATAGCGCGTAGGGTCATGGGCTCGACTGACATACTCCAATGAGTCCGATAGGCCAGCCATACGATTTGAACACTCACCAGATGGCGAGGCATCCAAGCGTCAGAAGTACTCCCGGTGCCTGTACGAGTATGTAACAGGGGGAACACTGTAGACACGTGTAGAGAAGCTCACTGCAATGGAAACTGAATGCTCCACTACTGCGCATAGGGGCAGCAGAAACTAGAAGTAGATGGAAGTTGTTGACTACGGCCATCGTTCTGCCATTCCGCTCAAGGAGAACTGTGATAGATCGTTGTGACACCATCAATTGCTCGATATCCTAGTCTGACGATACAGTCAGCATGATGCATACAGACGAGGTGGCTGTCGTGGAAAACGGAGACCACTGCCTCAGAGCATGTACACGAAGTGCGGCGAGCGGTCACCCATGTCACGCAACTCTTCCATAGTGTATGAAATCTCTGCTTCCTCCAACATCTTCCTCCTTTTAGAGTTGATCCGCTTGTAGGTTATGGCGACCACAGGAATGGTAATGAGGCCGATCCCGAGGAACATAATGGCGAGTGCGTCTGCCAATGCGAAATGACACAGTATCGGGCATTGGTTAGCGAAGGTTCCATCGATGAGCCACACAGCAACAGGGCCGACGTACGTCCAAGTATGTACCGCGGCGCCTTAGTAGTGAGGTACATGTTGCTGGCCACAAGCCCATATGTATTCCCTACACCCAGTTGGAGGGCCATACCGATGGCGCGCTTATATTGCCCACTGAGGTTGTTTCCGAGCCTATGGTATGATCGCATTACATAAGTCGATATAGTAGTGCAAGGTGCGAGTCAAACGTACCAAGCTACAGTTCCGGGGAACGCAGCACATAATCCGCTCATGCACAGGAACGTTCCGAAGTACTTCGCCCCAATAGGTGCGTCGGAGATGTTGATCACAAATCCAACAACACCTATTAGCAGAGCGACAACAAGGAAGGGAGACCGCATTTTGACCCGGTCAGACCAAATGGCGAATATCACGAGCGTGATAACTTGGAGCACCTAGATGAGGTTCTGCCACCACAGCGAAGATGTTCAGCGCTCACCGGCGGTAACGTACGGGGGCACGGTCAGCAGCTGGCTGATCGTAGCGCTATAGCCGAAACTTCATGATTCACGACGTGCAGCGGAGCGAGGGGAGTATCAGTCATTAACCGTCATGAAGCATTGCGGAACGCACTCGTGTATTATGGATCTGTGGTTCATCAGGTCAGTCCAAACCTTCACGAAATGAGCGAGACCTTACGGCAGGAACAATGCTATTGCATTGACTATGAACAAGGGAATCCGGTCAAATCTGGACGTACGAATTCATTGTAGTGGGGACGGGGGCTTACGAGGTGCGGAGATACACCAGTAAATCACAATATGTAGCCAGACCTGTTGCCTCGCAAGTCAAGCCCGATGTTTCGCCAGTCTAGGACTTGTCTGGCCTACCTGCCAATCAGACAACGCGGCTACTACGTGTCGCATTTCAAAACGTTCTTCTCCCTCTTCGACAGTGTCATCGACGCCTGCCCTATATCTCAGTTCAGTGCACGCCGTCCCAGTGTTCGACTTACTCTTAGCCCAAGAAATGAATATGAGCTCTTCTTTTGTGAGGAACGTAGCCACTTCGGGAGAATCCACCAGAACTATTTAAGAATTAACGAGCACCAAGAGCATAGAACGTTGAGAGAGCACAAAATGTACCAAAGAGTACAACCGCTCCGACGATCACTGTGATGATACCTTCAATGATCTATGATCTGACGAGTTAGCGGTGGGTGAAACGTGCGCCAGTTGGACGTACGAAGAGCCAAGACCACCCGAGCAAGCCAGCAGTACCAGCCATGTACGAGATTCCGTACGCCAGCAATCCGGAGAAGGCGCCTGCCAGTTCAGCTGTGAGCGTTGCGAACGCGATACATAAAGTGGATTAAACGGCGTACCGCCCACTGTCGAACCTCCCCAGAACAATGCAATGCGTACTTGGAGCATGCGGCGAGGATACCAGAGCGTCAAGCTGGGTCATACTAGAATGATATGAACTGCCCCACAATAGAGAACGTTCGACGTACTAGTAAGCTGCTCCAGGCAATATCCCTGCTTCAGCAATGCCGAGGCAACAACGTACGGCAACAAGTTGAGGGTAACTAGTAGAATAACACTCAGTATCGGGAATCGCTACGCGATGGGTGCCGGAAGCACTTCTTTACGACACCCATTAGAGCTCTAGTAATACGAGTCGTCAGACGATGGGCCTGACAAGTACTGTGAGCACGCATGACTGACAACACTACACCCCATGCGATCTAACACGGGTTAGCCAAAAACATGAACAAGTGGTCGAACACTCACTGTGATCCCTGGAAGCCACCTGGGGAGTGAGGTGAGAACGTGCGCATAGACCTATATCGCTCGCAGATGATACCTGGATGGTCGGAATCGCTTAAGCAACAGACTAGTGAAGGTTTCAGCGTCAAGATGTAGGCGAAGACTCGGTCGATACCAACTTCGACGGGGGTTCAAGAACGCAGTACGGCTGAGAAGTGTTTAGGTTCTGTCGAGTGTCCATATCGGGATGGCTTACGATGAAGAACATCATCTGATACTCGTCAGTATATATCGGCTCACGCATCGACCAGCTGGTACGAACCAAAGCAATGTTATACCTGTTTCCAGTCAAATCGAGTTGTGTCATCAGGCCCTCAAGCTTAGCGTTGCCTTTGCAGGAGTGAGCAACTCTTCCATGGTCGAAGAAGCGACGTGAAGTCGCACCGATTGTCCCTGCGAACATTCATGCGCGTTAATTCGTTGTGACGTAGTCGAGAAAATGCCACACACACCCCTATCAAGGTAACAGCACAGGTAAAGGGCGGAAAGCATGGGTACTATCCGCATGTCAACCTTGCGCCAAAGCTTTCTCTGTTGCTCAACTGAGAGCGGAGGGGGACCCAGGGGCTCAGAGTGCATGTTCTTCGCCTGGCCCGTTGATACATCGTCGGACTGAACGAACGTTCCGTCCGCGCAAACCTCTTCGATAACCTCGGTCGCACTATGCTTCTTTGTTAGGTCCATCATGGAGTGTAGTCGACAGCAGGATCAACAGTGTGAGTGGCCCTAGCCTGACAATCAGTGGTAACAGAATGTATATGTTGAGTAAACCAACCTTATCTCCACGCAGAAAAGTGCCTATCATATGTAGCGAGAGCACTTGACCGCTATATGATATGTCATTTAGCTCAACCGCTGGGAGAGTTGACAGCGAAGGGCATTTCTCGTGAGCCTGCACCACTGGTGCCTCTCACATTGTGATGTGTGCATGCTGATGCCGTACGGTATGCCTGACATAGCCCTCTTTTGTTGCTGAGCATGGGAGATAGAACCCGCACCGGAGTGCAGACGGCTAGAAGGCAGGGCAAGACGTATCGGCAGCATACACCAGAGTGGGGGTATTGCGCTTCTACGGAATATGGAGCAGCATCCGCGTGCTATTCAGGGCTCCCGATGCTGCTAGCATTAATTCCAACGCCTCAGGGTCTCGGCATCTGACTCATGAGCACGCACGAAAAAGACGCGATACATCGGATGCGTCTTGGTCAAGAGGTCCCCACCAGCCAGCATGAACGGCACAACGATGATAAGATTCGTTAGTAGGTATTGGGGATGTCGAGAGAGCATCGGCGTGCGTGTTCCGGGCTTCCGTGTTCAAAGTTAGGGAGATGCACGAGACAATGTAGCTCACATAGCCGTGTGTATGGACTCCACGTAACTCGGGTGAGCTTGAGCGCGATGCCGAAATTAGGACCAACGGAAAGCACGATAGCTGACAGGCCTAGGCCAACCATGAGTCTCATAGAGCCTGTGTAAAGACGACACACCTCAAGTCACAATCTGGTTATGCTTGCTACCTCACACAATGAGATGGGAGGGAATCTGGTGGGTCGAGAAGCAGTGCCTGCATCGTGCATGGTCGCGGTATAGGATCTAGAGCTACGCGGGAGCAAAGAGTGCATATACTGCTAGTCTTGAGGGATTTCATAGTACTGACTGCCGTACGCCGTGCTCGTACAGCTTGGTCGAAGCAGCATAAGTATACCATTGTTACAACGGTCAACGATGCGGGGCTGTAGTAACGCAAATGGTATCTTGTCGAGACTTCGTCTGTCGAAAGGGTAACCGCGAGTCTGCGTGAGTCGACTGCAGTGTAAGGCGAAGTTGCAATGTCGGCGACGGCAAAAACAACCTTGCTAAGCGCCGATTAGAGGCTCGGCCCGTTGCCGGCCCGAGAGGTTGGCAAGCTAGAAAGGTACAGTTAAAGATGCTCGTTTTCAGTACTCTCCGAATACCACCACGACAAAATCACGTAGTAAGGGAATACACTGGCATGTACATGAGTATTTCTCGACAAATGATTAGAGGCGACGCCAGGTTCTTATAGCAACTCCAACAACCCCAGCGAATACAGAATCTCAATACCTTCGAGTCCAAGGGAGTCCCACTGCGTCTTCGTAGACGGAAACTCCGACGTGAATTCATATACACGTATCCGAGCGGCCTGAATGAAGTCTCCCGGGAGCCAGTACAAACTGTGACTGCCGATACGCGTGCCAGTACGGCAAGTGATGGGTAACAGCTCGTAAATATCCTCCACGTCAACGTGCTGTTTGGCCTGGAAGTCCGCGCGATGGGATGTGCGATGGTCCTTCCATCCCTGTAGCTTCATCATCAACAGGGGTAGGAGTGGCATGACGGGAAGTCCAAGCTTATGTTTGATTTGATGGGGCGGGATGCTTGGGATGTTCATGATGCCAGGGACGAGGATATCGACTTTACATCGCCGACGCGGACTTCCAGGGGGAGAGGGTAACCTGTACCACAGTACCTTGTAGTCGGCGTTGCGTTTCCTCGACGGGGCAAGAAAAAAGGGGTCGCTCGAGTCTGCGAGCAGTTGCTTGTAGTGCGCGGTGTCCTCGCTCCCGACGATAATGAGATCGACGTCCTAGTAGACTTTAGTACAATGGAATGAGGCCACTCAGGAGGACACATTGTGCACACCTTGGGGCATCTGCTGACGCCGTACAACGCACACGCTGCACTACCGAAGAGGCAACACTGATACCCGTGCGTGCGGAGGACAACGACGGCCCTCCTCGCGATGTCCCGAATCTCCTCGTAGGTTGCTGGCGAACCCATTTCAACTGTATCTAACAGCGAGAAGAGTCGGCGATCAATCCCTCGTGCTGACCACTCAAACAGTGAGGGTGGCTGCAGTGCACAACCTGAGGATTCGACACGGCCCTGTCCGAGTCGTTGACAGTCATGCAATGGGCCCCTGTACGCAGCCCAAAAGTAAGATCACGGGCCGCCGGTCTGTACCAGATTGGATCTGCTTCAAACTTCAGTGTGCGCACAGCGGTAATAGTTGCTGCGGACCTAGGCCTGCATCGGTGGAGAGATGCCGGCCCGGGTCCATGAGGTGCCACTATGACTCGACATGATGGCATAATGCCTACCTGGTTCGTGTGCAGCAGTCGGGAGTGTATCATGAGGCCTCAGTGTGCTGGCATTGAACTGGAATGCGCCACAGCGTCACTAACCTCGCCATACGATCAGTGATGAGCCCGCCGCCTAGGTCAGGGCCGCACACAGCACGATCAGGTCTGCCCTAATAGTACATAGCCACCGGACGGAGGCGGTCCGCTCACTGAACGTCATTCAACAACTGTTCAACCTATCGTAACGGTACTGTCTTCCAAGTAATAAGCGAGAATTTCAGCATAACACACTCAGGTCGGCAACTTCAAAAAACCTACTGAGCGGAAGCTTGGATACTGGGTGGATATAACGCAAAGCGACTTCGATACACGGTCGCTACATATCTTGCAGAAATTCGTTTCTACAGCCGAACAACTCTGTACACCGACGAGGACTCTCACGTCACCTTCTTGGTCGCGCTCTCCGCCCACTGCAACAGCGCCTGTCTGCTGCTCCTCATCCACCTTGCATAGTCGCCGTGCTCGTTCACGCCAGCCCGCAGAGCCATCTTCGCCATCGCCACACTCATCCGCTTTTCGCATGCGCGCATCGTCGCGCCAATCCCCGCATGCTGTTCGCCCTTGTACCGCATGATCACCGCGCGCAGAATTTCGTCGAAGCGCGCGAGAGTGTCGCGAATCTGTGTGGCAGCAGCAGCGATGGCGGGCTCGTCTGCGGGAGTAGCGGGCCTGACGAGGGAGTGCGCAGGGGCGTTGGATGTGGAGGGAGTCTCCCAAGATACGTCGAAGAGCCCGCCCTCTCTTCGGAAGTGGAAGAGCGCAGATGCGACGCCAAACGCGATGCGTCCCATTCCTCTGATAGGAATTCCAGATACGTGTGGCCCGATCAAGTTCTTAAGTGCATCACTGTATCAGCAGGTCCACAATGGCGACGGAAGCAAACTTATACGCACGTACATGACAGTCACTAGGCTTTGGCATTCGGCCAGCCACCGCGCGAAGAGCTCTGCTTCCAGAAAGACCACACCCTCCGCCTGAACGCGACTCACGAAGTTCGCATGATGGCTGGCAAGCCACTCCTTCGTGCGAGTGCACACCCGTGCGAGCCCAGATTCACCTTTCGCAAAGTCTTTCAGCTGCGCTACAGCTTTAAGCGCGTCTTCACTCGACGCGGACGAGCAACGCTGCAGGAGCGCACTGAACGCCACATAGTCAACAGTCTGCGACGAGTTGGCGGTCTTGCCGCCCATGTGAGACTCCGCGGGAGGAGCAACCTCGATGTTGATGAGACCGGTCTTGGATGGCGCAGGTGCAGGTGCATGTTCTTCGTTAGGAGAGTCGGTCCGGGTATGCCCAGACGTGGCACTCGTCGTGTTCGATGAGGTTACAGAGGGCACACTTGTGGATCCGGAAGCGTCTGAGGTTACACCCTGGCTTGACAGACTCACAGAAGATACAGGGGCTGGCAAATCCTCCAGGTCGGGTTCAGTAGCCTTACTATTAGGCGCTGCTACGCCTGGACCGCCGGTGCCGACGGACGTGAAGCCTTGCGTCAATGCAGCATCAGTCGGTCCTCTAGACGATACGCCAGGGCTTTGGAACGTCAATTCCAGCGCAGCAGACGGAACGATCGTGCTCTCCGATGCTGACACTTTACTACCAGAGGCCAGAGATGACTGCACGGTGGTGGCATTTCCAGTACCTTGAAAGTGACCCTGAGTAGCCACCGTAGCAGTACTGACTGTTCTCTGAGGCTGCATCGGAGGCATTTGGTGGCACAGAAGGTGAGACCCAGAGCTGACTTGGCCGACAGGACGTTGCCTCGTCATCTCAGGTGTGGGTAAGAACGGATAATCCGGCCGGATTCTCTGCACAAGGGGCGTCGTGATGCGCACGAAGAGCTCTGAACGGAGAGGTTAAGAACATCCCCCGCATACATCCTGTTTGCATACCGGCAGGCTGGCATCCGGATAGACTGTCGGGTAGAATCTTGCCTCGCTTTGTGCTGTCACAAGCGGTTGTACTACTAGTACTGTCTGAGTTCCTGGCTTTCTTTGATACCGGTGCTTTGAGCAACTCTGTCAAGCTGCAGCGTCCAAGGGAAGATATCCCTTGCGCTCTCCTTTCTTCCATCCAGGGCGCAGGTAAGGGCTGTAGCAACTCTTGCACGCGGGCGTCGACGCTCCAGCCATCATCGGAGACTGAAGATGAAGGCAAGCCTCTGCCGTCGTCTATGCGGCTAACACTTTTCCCACTGGGCAGGGAACTCCCTGACGCGAGCGATGCAGAGGCCATGGTGGTTGAAACATCAAGACGGAAGAGAACGAAGTGAGTGAACGCTACTACAAATTGAATCCCCGACCAGCGGGGCTGCCAAAGGTCGGTGGCGTTGGACTTCACGAAACCATTCACGATCATATTGAGCCGAATCGCCCCATACAACCGTCAGCATCGTTTTCTGAGACACTTACAGTCCCGAAAAGCGCGAGGCATATTGCATTGCAAAATACAAGTGATGGGCTAACGAGACAACAAAAATCATAGTTTCCCCTTCTCTAGCTTCTTGATATATGCAACGCCCGCACCCAGGCATACCTAACGATGGAAACGAACGTCAGCACCTATGCCTTTCTCCAGAGTGCATTAGTATGGGTCTCACTTTGCCGGTGTTCACGTTCTTTGTAACAAACGTGACCTCCGTTGTCCCGTCCGGGCCGGGACCCACCTCCCATACGGACGTTTCGAGTGCATCTCCAGGCTTAACAGGCGACGTGAAGCGCACAGCGTAAAACTTGAGCGAGTTCGGGTCGTTTCCACCAATTGCAGACACGAGCGCGCGGGCAGCGAAACCATACGTCGCAAGCCCGTGCAGGATCACACCACCGAAGCCGGACGCCTTGCCGATGCTAGGGTCTGCGCGAGGTGTCGGAAAAACGGAGGCACACGAGGAGCTGAGGGAGACATACCGATGTGGAGCATGTTGTAGTCACCGCTCAGCCGGTAGATGACGGCCTGCTCGGGCGTGGTCTGGTCACGGATGACCCAGTCGGGTTTCTTGTCCTTTGGAATTGGCTTTGCTTGAGGGGGTCCGGCAATGCGCTTGGAGATGTTGCTCCCCGTGGGACGCGCGCCAAGATTGAAAGCGGCGGACTGCGGTTCATCAGCTAGCGGGCCGCAGAGGGAGGAGCGACACGCACATAAAGCTTCGCGTAAGGCGTGCCATTCCCATCGACAAGAATGGTCTCGTCCTCGACGAGCAGACCAGTCTTGTTCTCGGTCACACCGGTAATGCGCTTCTTGAGTTTCCACCCAGGACCGCTCACCGCAGGCAAGGGCTTAAGGATCTCGATGCTTTGCGAAGCATGTACCTAAGACCCCCAGGTATCAGACAAACGACGTAGACGTGACTGCTTGTCCAACTCACGACGCGGTCAGGATTAAGCTTTGGCAGACCAGGCACTTGCTTGCCACCCGCCATGAGTTGCCGGAAATCGACCACGTCCTGAGTGGTACCCTTGAAGCCGAGAACGACGGGGTACGTCGGGAACGGTGCCCATGCCTTGTCTAGACTTTGTTGAGCTCTGGCTTCTCGACCTGCAATACACTCGCCGGTGAAACGACTTACCAAGCTCTGGTAGGACAAATCAGTGCTGGGCCCTACGCGGTGGACACTGGGTGAACTCACCGTTCACTAAAGAGTAGTCGTCCTTTTTAGCACCGATTCCAACCGCGTACACTAGGAGATCTCTCTGGTTCCAAGCTACCTATGTGTTACAAGGTCCATGTGTTAGACGAGCGATGGTGTACGACGGAGAAGCGAACGCACCGGCTTGTCCTCGTGCTGATACCCAACAGCTTTCGCAAGATCGACGCCCGACATGGTTGTGGGTGCTTCCTGGTGATTGAGACGAGTAATGGAGTGTTTATATCGTGGGTCGTGGCATTAACCTCGGGCTTCCTGCGGCCTCCGGGGTGAGGATGTGCGACAGCGTACCGGACCAACCCACATGATTGATTCCAAGCCATAATCACCCTTTATGGCTTACCTTCCCGAGTGTGTCAGACGACAAGGGTGGTCATGAGCCTCATCTGCGCTGAGCTCGAGGAACAGAATAGGCAACTCTTGTAACAAACGCAGCAGACCTCGACATTCGGATACTGGTCGTGAATGATATTGGAATCATGATAGTAGGTGAGTTTTGCAGCCTTGCGTGACGCAGGTAGATGTGACAGGGCTCTGAAGCGTCACGGTCACTCATGCAAGAATTCGATCGTCGACCAGGCTCCTCCATTGACTGCCTATAGCTCCATCCTGCCTCCCCTCTACCTCACTTCCGTACATCCCTCGTTCTTAGGGACCAGGAAATTCTAGTGCGACGGCATCTAGTTGCGGCAACATGGCCTCGATGTCCGGCGAAGCCTCCCATCCTGTGGTCTTCACCACCCAGACGGCGTACCCTTTGCCATCTCAAAAGTTTATGATTCCAACGTCATGGAAGCGATATCAGCTATCGCAGCTTGTAAACAAAGCTCTCTCTCTGCCGAAGCCGATACCATTCGACTTCCTGGTACGAGGTGAGATTCTTCGAGGGACGTTGGCAGAATGGTGTGCCGAAAAGGGCATTGGCGAGGTGCGTTGCGGATAGGCAGTCGATTTCCACCACTCGAATCACTGAAGTGCATTTGATTGTAGGAGGAGACTTTAGAAATCGAGTACTTCGAATCCGTCATGCCGCCGCAGAAAATGTCCTCACTCCCGCATGAAGATTGGGTCTCGTCCGTTTCATGTCACCTACCAGGGTATGTCAATATACACTACTACTGTACCTCGTGCAGCGGGTTTGGAAGGCATCGGAGATGAACAGCCCACCATCTACTCGAGCAAACAAGAGGTAAGCTTGCGGGCCTAGTGAATGCCCCAGTCATGCGTCAACAGTTCCCAACAGATGCGTTAGTTCCGTTCACTAGCCCCAGTACACACTCGAAGGTGAGTAGATTATGTGTAACATCCTGACGCGCTCCAATCGCTCCGCCCATGAACCCGCTGCACGAAGACCCGGGCTCGAAGCTGACGCTTTGGCAGATACTTCCTCACAGGGTCCTACGACGGCAACGTTCGTTTCTTCGACTATTCTCAGAGGTTGTTGCACAGCGTCCCTCTGCACGCAGCGCCTGTGACGTCCATGTGCGTTGTGCCCTCGTCATCGTCATCCTCGAAAAGCCTCATCGCGAGTGCCTCACACGACCTTACTGCTCGACTCGCCACCGTGAGTCTCTCAGACAATTCCGAGCTTGCAGAGTCAAAACCCGTCGCGTCTCTTCATTTGCACACGGCGCCGCTCGCCTCGGTTGCAGCGAACGCTACTGGCACGCATCTCCTCACGGCCTCCTGGGACGGCCTCATCGGCGTCTGGGATACCTCCGTCCCTACCGAAGATGAGGTTCCAGCAGAAGAACCTACAGAACGTAAAAAGCGGCGACGCGTCGAAGAGGACGTGTCTCGCCCAAAACGCAAGGCGCCCCTCGCCGTGCTCAAAAGCCACACCGCGCGCGTGTCGAAGGCGGTGTTCGGTCCAAACGGAGAACACGCATACAGCTGCGGGTTTGACTCGACGGTGAGGATATGGGACGTCGAGAACGGTGTATGCACGAATACCATCGTACGTCGTCGTGTTCACCCACTCTGCCCAATTGGGCCATCACTGACAACCCACCTCCCGGGACCTATAGGCAGCCTCCTCAAAACCATTCCTCGACCTTGCGCTCACGCCCTCAGGCACCTCTGCACTTGCGTGCTCGACGGACCGCACTGTGTCACAGTACGACTTCCGCGCAGCCACAACGCAGCTCACCGCCGCCACCGCTTCGCTCGTGCACCCCGCGACGCCCGCGTGCGTTGCGATCTCGCCCATAGCGGGCGAACACCAGCTTGTGACGGGCGCGTACGACGGCATCGTCCGTCTGTGGGACCTGCGCAGCACCAAGAGCGCGGTGACGAGCTTCCGCGCGTGGGAGGGCACGCCGAAGAAGGGCGGCAAGGTGCTCGCGGTTGACTGGGCGCGCGGCGTCGTGGCGGTGGGCGGCGAGGGCGGGGTTGAGATCTGGGCGGTGGGTGAGCGCGAGCAGGCTGTGCGCAATTGAGTTGCTGTAGGAACAACTTGGGTTGGCGTGTCGCACTATCGAGACGGCGGTCGTGACTATGCGCCTCCAGTACAATTGCAAGGGATCGAAGAGTCAATGGTGTGATTCGAGATATTCAAGATGTCCTTTGCGAAGCGTGTCCCGGACCTCTGTTCAGCATTCACTCAATCATCAATCGCACCGTCCTGTTGACTCCGCGGTCACGTCTCACTGCCGTCCATGATTCCATCGAGTATTCTCATTGAAACTTCTACACAGACGCGTTAACGTACAAAGACCACACACTCCGTGGCACTATACAGAAATACACGCTTCGAGTTTTGTTTCTCCAGCGCCTCTTCGCTGTGCCATCTTCTACCACGCCTCACATGGGAGACTCCTATGCTTCAGAGCGCGCCAAAGGCACTCTTAGACATGGACGTAGCGGTTCGCAAGCTTCCGCTCCTTCGTCATGGCTGGATTCGACATAAGCACCTTTGAAGTCGTTCAATCCACTCGCAACGCACCTGCAATGATGGCGGCACCGATACCACTCCCATCTTCGGCGTTAGTTGTCACAATGTTCCTGTTCGATGCATTCAACACTACACCGATGCGCAACAGACGAATTCACTCACTTTCCCTTGTCACCGAAGATGTCTTGCAAGCCTTCGTGTACCCGCTCTGCGAAGCTCGGATATTTCTACCCAAGTACTCAGCGCATGAGCACACAGAAGCCGTAGCCCAGTTGCTCACCTTGTACAGCGAACCATCTGCGCCGACCACGCAACCCTCGTCGAGATAGCCCATCTTACTGACAATTGCCGCGATACCGCATGCACTCAGCCTCGCTGCACGCCTTCCGACAAGCTTCGCAAGAGCACGGAAGAACTGGCGCTCGGCGAGTGTGGTCTCGACGGCAAAGAAGTGCGTGAATATGCCGATGATCATGAGCAGTTCGTCGGTAGGGTCACTGTGGCGGGCGATGCAATCATCAGTATCACAGGGGCATGTCCAACTATCGTAGCACGCACCTCTCCATGAGCGACAGGAAGGCGGTATCGAAGGAATACGGGATTTCAAGCTTGTAGGTGTTCTGACCCAAGAACAGAACACCCTCATCAATCAGCTCACAGATGATGAGCCGCAGAATCTCGCCGAGGTATCGACCAGAGATGAGTTTCTTCCGACGCAGTGAGCGGTGAGCAGTCTGAGACGAACACAGAGTGAACACGCACCTCGAACGCTTGCTCACCTGGCTTGTTTGATTGCTCGTCGATGATCTGGTCATACTTCGTTCTGGGCAAATTCTCGTGCTCGAACGAGTCGAATGCTCCCTGGGGTACTGATGAGCACCAGAACGCCGTGGTGTGAATGCCTGCGACTGACCCACTCGCAGTTGATGGCCATCTGAGCATCGGGGTCGATGCCCAGGCTAGCAATCTTGGGTATGTTGCCCACGCGCTCCATATAAGCAGCATTGCAACCCGTGCCGAAGATGCATGCAATACGTGTCTTCGGGTTCACGTAGTGCGATGCAATGAGCGTACCAGTGGTGTCGCAGGTAAGCGCCACTAGCTCCGCTGGAATTTGCTACAAGTTATGTGAGTCCGCAGTGTAACAGCAACGCTATAAAGACGCACATATTTGTCAATGGACTTGCGGAACATCTCGACTACATCTCGCCCTTCGGTGTTTGTCGCCCCGAAGCCTTTCGTCCAGCGGATGAGCACACCGTGGTCGATGCGATCTTGCCTAATCCTTGTGATCAGAACGACGCCGTGGCTTCTCCGGCTATACTCACAGGCAAGGGTAGGAGAACTAGTACTGTTCGATTAGACCTGCTGTGACATGATGCCTAGCCGTGGTGACGCCTACCGTGAATCCGAGCGGGAGGACGGAATCTTTTTGAATGATTCCCCCATCGATATTGGAGTCTATAAAGGTTTTAAGGCATTCCGCGCAGAAATCAAACAGCTTCTGGCCATCTTCTTGCTTCTGTTCCTCGGTAAGGCGATACTTCGACTGGGTGATCTCGAACTTGCCGCCGCCCTCAAGGGTGACCAGGCAGACTCGAAGGTTTGTACCACCTACGAATACGTCGATGAGCGATTCAGAACACTTGACACGAACGGACTGACCAAGGTCTAGGGCAAGGTAGTTGCCTTGTTCGTCCCCTGACGGCCAACCGAAGACGTACGTGGGTATCATTGGCTGTAGAATGCACGCCAAGAATCAGCTGTCTGTACAAGCTTCATACAGTGTCACTCGGAAGCTGGCGACAATCATGGCGTGCACGGCCGCATGCCCTTGGGCGGTAAGCCATCCCTATCATTCCGCGTTACTCGGAATAGCACACCATTGGATTTCGCCGTGGACGCACAGGAGTGCACGCCGGTACCAACTAGCGAATTCACGAGTGAAACGGGGGTGGTACGTACAACTATCTGTCCGTGTTTCGCAAGACCAATCTCTAGCGACTCCTTGAACGCCTCGACGATGATACGCATCCGCTGCGGGGTAAGCGTGAACCTGCGCGTGCCTCAGTCGTCTCCAATCACACTGTATACGAGTAGTTTGCTTACAGACTCTCATACTTGCGGAGGTGATCCGCCATCGTCCTGTACTCGAGTGCGCTCGCTCAGCTTGGCCAAACCAGAACGCGAAGTGAAACGTACTTCTTGGTTGCATGGGGGAGATCTTCAGCCTCACTGGACCTGGTGTGAAAAGCCAGTGTTTGGCCAGTGGCCAGGGCAATGGTACCGCTTCCACGACGTGAGGGAGGCATGGTAGGTGGTGGTACGAGTGGAAGGTGGAGGAGAACGACCTCGACTTGCGGGGGACGAGTCCAATGACGTCCCAAATCGGGACCGCCTAATTATCGATCTTGCGTTTCATTACAGTCTGGATAACAACTTCCTTGATAGATACAACAAGAGATTAAGACTCCGCAAGCACTCGTAAGCAAGTCAGTCAGTAACTGGCGCCTCTTCTTCTTCTAACCACTTCGAGGATGATTGGCCTCAAGAGCACGCTTAATGTCTGTGCTTTTCCCTGTGTTACTCCTCTTGGACATGTCTAACCGACATCCTGTAGGTCATCGACAACTCTGGGGCCGTCCTCATCGAGTGCGTCAACGTGCTGAAGCAAAAAGTCAACAACGGCTGGGGCAGCGTCGGTGACGAGATCGTCTGCGTGGTCAAGCGTGCACGGCCAGTACCCGAGTCAGCAGGCCTAGCCGCGAACGTCAAGGTTCGCAGAGGGGACGTGCGTCGCGCGGTCATCGTCCGCACCAAGAAGGCCGTCCAGAGACCAGACGGGCGGTTCATCCGGTTTGATGACAATGCCGCGGTCCTTCTCAACAACAAGCGCGAATTGCTCGGGACCCGTATAGGTGGCATCGTGAGTGCGGACCTAAGGATGAAGGGTTGGGGGAAGATCATTAGTTTGGCTCCCAAGGTGCGTACTTGCCGGCCTCTGGTGTCTCGTCATCGCTTATGGTGTCTCCAGGTTGTATAATACTTGCACATCTAATCAGCAGACGTCACCTCTTTGTTTGGCTATACCACTAACACGCGACCGCGGGCAGCTTCTCTGAGCAGGTACACTGTTGGTGGAGGTCAATCTGTTGATCAGTGCGCTTGAACATATGCCAGAGCCTGCGTACTTCACCTGGACGTCGTCGAGGAGCCTTTGGATCCCCAGTTCTGTAGCAGTGACGACCATATATTACAGTCGGCGAATACTGTCGGTCAACCCTCTGGCGACTCTTTGACTGCCATTGTCATCTTGGGAACCCAGGTGCAGATGTTGCTTGAGTCCGGGAAACTGGTGTAACTTAGCTACGGTTACACTCACGGCTCGCAGAAGGCGTCACTGGGCAAGGGACTATGGATCCGAATACGGGTGGGGTGTTGGTCAGTCATCAGTCAACACATTACTCTTTGACTCTGCACGGGACAGCGTGGAGAACGAGAGCCTCTGTAAGTCCTGTCGAGTCAGACCTGAGAAATTCTGGGTGTTATTTGACGCCATACCCAGGAGCATGCGAAGAGATCAGCTCCTATGACGAGAACACCAGTGCGGAGGTCTGCCCACCGAATGGCATGATAGGTGCTGAACAGCGCCTAGACAGTGAGTACACTCAACAATCCGATGCCGAGGCTGTCCTTTGCGCTTGGCAGACTCGTGAGTAGCACGCCTCGTTGCACCACTATCCGCCGCGGGGATAATTAGCGCACAGCGCGCATATCCGCACGCGACGGAAGTTGATCGAGTTCTCGCGAAAGCTGCGCGCGGAAGCACTGCATCGAGTCGTACACACCTAATGTAGCCATCGGGCTGGCGCGGGCGCGTTGTGCGGCTTCTCCTCCGTCGTGCATGCAGGTCTGCGGCAGCCGTGGCTGTCGACTTGCCCGCATATAAGAAGCGACGGTCTTTGCTTGACTTTGCCTAACACCGCGCCTTGTTTCTACGGCCTCGTCCTTGTCATGTCTCTACAGATCAACGCCACAACGGCACCCGCGCTTACTCTTACAAATACCACTGCGCCCATTGTCGCAGCGGATTTCCACGCGTTTGTCTCCACTTTGCTTTCCGTCAACGTGTTACAAGACTGGCTCAAACTGTTCATTGTCGGCGGGCTGCTCGAGACACTCCGCCGCTATCTATCCACCCTTCGGGACGCGATTAGTCGCACATTCTGGATCACTGCAAACTTTGACTCACATACTGATGTTTATCGTAAGTAATATTGATTGCGCTCCACGACCTGGCGCTGACAAATTCTCAGAATGGATGTTCTACTGGCTGTCGCGTCAGCCGGTTTGGAAGAATGCGCGGGATGTCGACGTGTCGACAATCACGTTCGGTCTTGAGAAGCTTCCCGGCGACAGTGACCTAGACCCAAACTCGCAAGTCTCCTATCTGCCTAGCTACGACAACACGTACTCGCTCTGGTACAAGGGCCGATACATCATTGTGACTCGCATTGAGAAAGCGGAGCACCGCTGGAAAAGTACAGATGTCTTGCGACTACAGTGCGTCCAAGTCGGTGAAGAGTATCGCAGGGAGCTTACATATAGCTTAGGATCCTTTCGCGCGACCAGAGCATCTTGCAACACATAATTGACGAGGCGCGAGCATTGTACAAGGCTGCCGAGAAAGACATGGTATCAATATATACTGCAGATACGTACGTTCATGGCCTCTCACTTCTTCTAGTCGCTAAATGCTTCTCCAGCACTTGTGCGGCGGATTGGACCTTGATGACTAACCGTCCCAAGCGGCCATTAAGCTCTATCATTCTTGACCCCGGTATCAAGGAAATGCTCATGCGCGATGCTCGTGATTTCCTCAGCAGCTGGAAATGGTACGCTGAGCGAGGGATACCATTTCGTCGTGGTTACCTTCTCGTATGTCTGCACTCGTGGGCATAACTAAACATTGGAGCTAATGTTAAGTCCTAGTACGGCGCCCCAGGCTCTGGGAAGACTTCGATGATCCAAAGCATCGCAGGTGATTTGGGCCTCAACGTCTATATCGTCACCCTTAGTCGGCTCGGTATGGATGACGCCGAGCTGAATACGCTGATTTCTATAATGCCCCGACGATGCATCGCCCTCATCGAAGATATTGACGCTGCTCTCCCTGGTGGCATGAAGCGGGACCTCCCTTCCGTCCATCCGCAAGGGGCGAAACAAACGGAAGATGACGACGACGAAGAGCAATCTAAGAAGAATGCAGCCACGGCCGGTGTCACTCTATCAGGCCTGCTCAACGCGCTCGATGGCATCGGTGCTCATGAAGGCAGGATTCTCTTTGCGACGACTAATGACTACAAGGCCCTCGATCCTGCGTTGTGCCGTCCCGGACGGATGGATGTTCACATCGAGTTCAAACTCGCGAGCAAGTACCAAGCGCAGGCCCTATACAAATCTTTCTTTGTACCGGACGAGTCCGACGCAAATGGGACCGACAACACATTACCAGGACACAGCGACAGTTCGGAGAAGACGCCGCTTCTTCAACCGTCCCTTGAGCATCCGTCGCGCCCTAGTGCGCACGGTCTCTCACGTCATGAGGTGGACACACTTGCCGCTCGCTTTTCTGATGCGATTCCGGAGCGGGAGCTGTCGATGGCGAGCCTTCAAGGTTATCTGATGATGTACAAGAGCAGGCCACGCGAGGCTGTTGCAGAAGCGCAGCAGTGGGTCGAGCAGGAGAGGCAGGCAAGGGAGAAGCGTGCGTAGATTCGATGATATACTGCAAGTCCACCATGTGTACTGGATTAAGATGATTGACGAGGTTCGCGTCGAGAATGAGTAAGTATTATTATCTTCAGACCAATACCGATTGCACTGTGTTTAGGTGGGTATAGCGTTCAGCTACCTGGATTGCGTTCTCCGTCGATCCTCATGACCCTTTCTGACTCACTGGACCCCAACTCTATCTCCCGCGAAGGTGTGTATAAGACATATGTTCGAGAAGGCGAGCGTGACGTCGTTGCCAAAGGGTGATGAGCACTGGACTCCTGCGCCTCTAACACCTTGCGCGGAGGCAAAGCTATGGCGCACAACTTGACCTTACGGGGAATAAGTATAATATCGCATTGGTATGTGCCCCCTCTCCCTTATCATACTGACGTGTCGGCAGACAATGTATTTCATAGTACGTGCCGGCATACTCACTACAAGTTTGCTCAGCGTCCACTCATCATGTCGGGGAGTGTTTATCTCATTCAGCATGCAGTCTGGTTTTGAAAAAGCTACGCCCATCGAGGTAGTCGGACTCGCCTATGATATCTTTTTCGTCCCTGCTGATAGGGCTAAATTGACAGGTGGTTACCCGCAATTACAGTCAGTTCAGTGTCGTACTGTGTTTTGCATTTCTGAACAGTTGAGGCTTCTCTGGGGAGTAATCATCATGATGTGCTACTAGTACTAAGATACTGAATATACTCACACTTGAACTACCCCGTAGAGTTACACGGGCCTCATCCCCTTCCCAGAAGCGCGCACAGATGGAAAGGTCATCTGGATGGTCAGGAATGGAGACCGACCACAACGTGCAGCTGTTCCCCTCGACTTGGGGCTATCCGATTGTGTCTAGAAACAAATGGAGAGATGTTGGGCTCAAGATCGCTGCAGGCCGACCATTGAGGAAGCATTGGCCAACTTAACCACAGAGAAGGAACAGGCATTGGTACCACTATTGATCAATAATATACAGCAAGATGACGCAGACAGTGATGCTTTGGAGGAGCTGTCAACAACCATAGGTCTTCGTCTTGTGATTGCCACTGGGGCGAACTGGTAATTAATGCCACTTGTTGTATTATTAAGATACAAGCCAATCATTCATCCGTTATACTATTATCTCATGAGCAGGCATAGTTGCTGTTCTGATGCCACAACGAACCTCTTCACAAAGGCCTGGCGAGGCCAGTGTACTTTAGTTCTTCGAAGTGTTTGCGCATATAACCCTCCCAAGCTCAATACCATCATCGTAATGTGGTATATCATAGCTCACCTGATGCAACATCGAAAGCTACTACACGGCCTCGGATGAGTGTCATAGGTGAACAACAAGACGAGTATTGTATACGAACAAAGGAGTCAAGCTGATCAACACCTGTCTGGTTTGTTTAGCAATATGTGGAGTACGAATCGATAGCGCAGCGTACGTCATAGAGTATACCTGAAGTCAGGAGCACCATCCCCCATCTTCCGGAGCTCCTCAACAGCATAGGTAACACCAAGCGTCGCGCACTCGCGTTGCCAGACCTCTCTGCGCTTGTTTACTATCTTGTAGCACACGACGGTCAACAACGAGAAGATGAACCCAATGCCGACGAACATGAGCTCAATGCCATCAATGAAGGTGTTATGGTCGCTATCGTTACTGCTTCACTGGAATACAAATATACGCACGCCCAAATACATATCGTGGGGCGTCTTTGGCAAGGTACAAGTTGCTGGCAATCGCGCCAGAGAAGTTGCCGATGCCTGTCAGGATGCCCAAGCCCAGTGCCCGTTTGTATTGCCCGGCAAGGTTATTCCCGAGCCTGTCCATAGCTTTTGTGTGAACATCAAGAATAATAACGGTATGATGAAGAAGGCCCACCAGGCGATGAGCCCAGTCAGCGCAGCATACGACCCCGACACGATGAAAAACGTCCCGAAGTACTTAACCCCAGCGGCTGCATGCGAAATATTGAGTGAAAAGCCAACAAGGCACATGAGGAGGCCAGTGAGGATGAAGGGCGAGCGCAGTTGTAGTGCATCGGAGGCACTTGCGAACACGACGAGAGTGATGACTCCAAACAACGTCAGACTGGCACCTCCGAGGAAGTAGTGCGTCACATACCTCCACAGACGTACGGAGGTACAGTAAGCAACTGGCTTATGATGGTGTTATATCCGAATCTACGGGTACGATGCACACTAGCATTCAGTCGGGCCCTGGAGCAAGGATGCTTCCGGAACACATACCCGTTGATGATGGATCTATGAGTAGTTCAGCTGCCATCCGAGGTACAGGAGTACACATGTCACCCACGGAAGGAAGAGAGAGATCCCGTACACTTGCACCACGCGCATGTCAACCGATCGAACAACGGTGTGATCTCATTCGAATGGGACGCACGGGGAACTACAATCCCGAAGTGAACCACGAGAAGCATCCAGACCTGTCGTAGATCTTGAGACCAGTATGGCATCGGCATTATTTCTGTACACACACCTGCCAGTCGAGCACGGCCGCCTTGACATGATACATTGCGAACTGCTCTTCCTCTCCCACAGTTGAGTTATCGTATTCTAATTGCATGCATTGTGAGTCTCATAAAACGAACTTGACAGGGAAATACTCACTCTTTTTACATATGATGTAAGCGCGCTCCTCATTGGAAAGAAACTTTGCGGTCTCAGGAAAGTCGACCATGACTAACGGCGACACCAATAGTACAGGATGGTGTACCTAGCTCAGTGACATGCATACGTATATTATAGAGCAGATGCTTACTGAGAAAGGCAACAGCACTGAAAGTAAATGTGAGGATGCCCTCGAGAATCTATGGAGTGCAATGTCAAGGTACTCCATATTTGAAGATAGCGCGACTCACAAAGATCCAGGACCACCCAAGTAAGCCGGCAGTTCCAGACATGAACGAAATCCCGTAGGCCAGTATCCCAGAGAATGCGCCTGCGAAAACAATGGGTAAACGAAGACTATGACGTACGGAGGGTCCTAGAGTCATACCTGCAAGAGTGGCGCCGCCTTCAAACATAGCAATGCGGTACTGGAGCATATACCGCGGATACCAGAGTGTCATGCTTAGACAATACTGCGCTTGAGCCTCACAAGAGCGGATAAGTGTGCGGAGAGAGCGCACTAGTACATGGCCCCCGGGTATAGCCCTGCTTCCGCAACTCCGAGTAGCACACGAACGCCAACGAGCTGTGGATACCTACAAAAACGTTATGCCTGTGCTCTCGTAAATAAGCATATTCACGCACGTTTTCACGATGCCCATCAGTGCCCTGGAATTTGTTGCATATGAACGAGTTCAGTAATTCTCGTGTTAGCACCCACATGACAACACCCCACATGAGCTACAGCGAGGATCATGTGAGCAAATGCATGGTACTACTATGAGATCACAACGCTCGCCATGATACAGGGTAAGTACCTGTGCGGACGGGACAATAAGTACTGTCAGGTTGCCGGGGCTGACTGAATGACTGACCGCGAAGGACGGAGCTTCTTCAGCACCAGACTGAGCGTTGGCAGTCAGTGTGCCCATCAGTAGGCTGTAATTATTGGACTTACTTGGAGGGGATTGCGCAGAGGGAATACGGCTATCGCAGTCAAGTCGAGCAGTTTGAGTCTTGAATCTTGGAAGAGCCCAGTTACGACAGCAAGTCAGCTTACAATGAAGTACATTGTCTAGAACGATTGAGCTTCAATGAAAGTACTTTCCGAGTAAGGCGGCACACCAGAGCGATGTTGTACCTGCTCCCAGTAAGGTAGAGTTGCGTTGCCAGGCCCTGCAACTTTGCATTCCCTGGAACATATCCGATGCCATGATTTCCGGGAAAAGAGTCTCAAAATCAACATACCTATGTTGCCTAGGGAAAGAAATGAGTGGAGCGCAGGAAAACACAAAATAGAGCCATACTTCTGTCCATGAACGAACATAGGTACATCAGCGTCAGGATTGGGAGGATCCGCAGATTGACCTTGCGCCAGAGTTTTCTCTCCTGCTCTGGGCTGAGTTTTGGCACAGTTGCTTCAGGAATAGCTTCCTCCTGGTCGTGGGTGCCGATGGGCTCCGACACATGAACGTCAAACTTCTCTTGTTCAGCACTCCCAGTGCTCTTGCGCGACGCAGCGGCCATGGCAAGGCGAGAGAAATAGCGACGTTATCTGAGTTACGGAAGTATAGCCTAGGAGCTCAGTTACAGTTCGCTGTGCAAAGCACACTTATAACGCACCTCACCTCGAGAAGGTTTCAGGGCTGCTGAGCTTAACCATCGCTGACCGAACATCAAACGCACCGCAGGCTTGCGCTGACATGTCTGAAATAAAGAAGGTACCCGTTAAGGGCCCCAGGGGTGGAATAAGCAGTAACTTGAATGGGAGTTTCAAACTCTCTCGGTGCAAGTGACCAGGGCCCCAGTATCGATGACAGCCCTCCGAGCTTCTCCCAAGTGAGTGGATTCAACTAAGATGCACCTGGCGCTCATGCACAGACATCTAGAGAGAAGAGATGACCAGCCATTCCCGCAGTGGAACAATATTTAGGCACGTACCTTCGCTTCACTTAGTACTAGTAGCGCGGTTTCTCTTCTGTCCGTTCCAGCAATGCCAGATTCCACGAGAATGCCGAGTGTCGGAAGTGGGCTTGAGTTCTGTCAAACTACAATACTGTTGAACGTCAAGCTCAAGGTTCACGTTGAACGTCCAACGTGGAGGTTATCACTAGGCACTAACTCAACGAGGGCAGAATGGACCGGGCAGCGACAACTGTGCTCACGTAAGCGCGACGACCAAACGTCTGGTGACCGCGACGATCACGTGGCACAACCCGGAGTGCAGCCACACAGCAAGCAAATCATGGTGTTGCCGGCGGAGAAATTGTGAAGATTTCTTTGACAAAAATAAAAATTTCCCCGGAGAAGAAACTGTATTTGAGGATACTCGAATTTGAGGATACTATGATATTCCGCAATTGAGAATGATTTAAATTTCTCCATACAGTTTCCTCACTGGTGATACTGTGCAGAATCATAAAATTTCTCTGTGAATGTGACTAGTCACAAATAGCGCTGTGACAACAGTATATTGAGGTGCCACTCTGCATACTATAAACTTGCATTTCTGCTCACTAACTTTATACACTTGCTGCTCCTCTATGTTGTGGTCTCAGAAACTTATGATAACCTGGTTCTGCACCACATCCAATGGAGTGCAGCATGGTATGACATAAGATGGTGTGGGATTGGATGGTATGGAGTGGCACAGAATGTGATTGGATGGTACAGTAGGGGCCGTCACAGTACGGCATGGCACGGCATGTCACTGACTGCAAGTCACGTCACAGTCTCTCGCAGGCGGACATGTCAAAGCGCGCTCGCCGACTGGCGACGCAATCTACTCATCCAACGAGCACGTGCCGTACTGTGACGGCCCCTAATGTCCGATGCTGTCCGATGCCATACTGTGACAGGCCATGCAGATCAGTGCTGTCCCATGCCGTATGGTGCCGTCCCATGCCATACGGTGCCGTCCCTTACTGTACAATGCTGTCCCATACTGTACAATGCTGTCCCATCCCATCCCATCCCATCCAATCCCATGCCATTCCTCACTGTACTGTACCATCCAATCACATTCTGTGCCACTCCATACCATCCAATCCCACACCATCTTATGTCATACCATGCTGCACTCCATTGGATGTGGTGCAGAACCAGGTTATCATAAGTTTCTGAGACCACAACATAGAGGAGCAGCAAGTGTATAAAGTTAGTGAGCAGAAATGCAAGTTTATAGTATGCAGAGTGGCACCTCAATATACTGTTGTCACAGCGCTATTTGTGACTAGTCACATTCACAGAGAAATTTTATGATTCTGCACAGTATCACCAGTGAGGAAACTGTATGGAGAAATTTAAATCATTCTCAATTGCGGAATATCATAGTATCCTCAAATTCGAGTATCCTCAAATACAGTTTCTTCTCCGGGGAAATTTTTATTTTTGTCAAAGAAATCTTCACAATTTCTCCGCCGGCAACACCATGATTTGCTTGCTGTGCCAACACAATCCCTGCGCGCCGTGACCCGGGGCCCGTACAGTCACTCAACCAGGTTTGTTATGTTTCTCAAATGGGCTTCGTGATATGACATGAAGTAATAAATTAGTGCTGCCAGGCATGGACGCAGCACATAGTGACTGTTTGAGAGTCTCACAGGGTATACCTGAAATCCGGTGCGCGGTCGCCCATTCTCCGGAGCTCCTCCGCGGTAAACCGCACGCCTCGCGCTTCCATCTCGCGTTGCCAGGCGTCTCTCCTCTTATTGATTATTTTGTACGCCACGACGGTCAGCGCGAGGAATGTGAGTCCAATGCCCACAAACATCAGTTCGAGCGCATCTAGTCGAGACGCGGTCAGCGCGCGGGCTGCAAGAGTGGCGAGCGTAGCACTCACGTCCGAAGATGTAGCGCGGGGCGTCCTGGGAGAGGTAGATGTTGCTCGCAATGGCCCCTGCGAAGTTCCCGATGCCGATCTGTATGCCCATGCCTAGAGCGCGCTTGTATTGCCCTGCGAGGTTGTTGCCCAGCCTGGTACCGTGACTGCGTAAGTACTGTGACACGAGGTCGCTATCACAGTAGAGCCTACCATGCAACAATGCCCGTGATCGCAGCGTAGGAGCCCGAGACGCAGAGGAACGTTCCGAAGTACTTCACGCCGATCGCTGCGTCCGAGATGTTGATCGCAAAGCCGATTAGACACAAGAGAAGGCCTGCGCCAATGAAGGGCGAGCGCATCTTGAGCGTGTCGGAGGCGATTGCAAACACCATGAGTACGATGACTGTGTAGGATGTGAGTACGCGGGACGGATGAGTGATATCTGAGCAGCATACCTCCACACACGTAGGGCGGCACGGTGAGCAGCTGGCTGATGGCCGTGTTGTAGCCAAACCTATGAACGAAGACCGTGAGATATACGTTTCTAGCATCTCACCAGAGACATACCCGTTGATGATGGACCTGTGTGGGATGATGTTAGCTGAGTTTGTGCAATGTTGTGTGAGAGACATACGGCAGGAAGAGCGATATGCCGTAGACTGATAGCGGTGCATATCAGAAGAGGTGACATGGGCGATGGTATGTGAACGCACGAGGTACGACAATCCCGAAGTATACCATGATTTGCATCCAGACCTATACGACGGTTACCAGGGGTCAACGCATGCTACGTACGCCCGTAGTACCATACATACCTGCCAATCTAGTACTGCTGACTTGAGATGTTGCATCGAGAACTTCTCTTCCTCCCCAACCGACGAGTTATCATACTCTGCGCGTGGTGAGCATAACATGTACCTAAGCGATCGTATGACACCTCACTCTTCTTCCAGATGAGGAACGCACGTTCCTCCTTGGTGAGGAACTCGGCAGTGTCCGGGAAGTCGACCAAGACTAAGCATGTAGTCAGCCACTCCGTCTACACGGGGAAAGAGGAGTGCTTACTGAGTAGAGCTGCCAGGGCCACGATCACGGTCAAGATTCCTTCGAGGATCTTCACCAAGAAGATCAGCACTTCGCATCGTAAAGTCCCAGGCGACCACTCACGAAGATCCAAGACCACCCCAGCAAACCCGCAGTGCCCGACATGTACGAGATACCGTACGCAAAGAGCCCCGAGAACGCTCCTGTATGCAGCCGCTGAGATGCTCCCTGTCAGCTCGATCACGTAGGGACCCACCTGCGAGAGTTGCACCGCCTTCGAACATTGCGATGCGGTACTGGAGCATGTACCGAGGGTACCAGAGCGTCATGCTGTAGTATGTAAGGGAAGTGGGGGAGGACGCAAGGGTAGGACGACGTACTAATACATCACGCCTGGGAACAGCCCCGCCTCCGCTATACCGAGCAAAATGCGGACACCCACCAGTTGCGGGTATCTAGCATAAGAGGTAAAGGCGTGACTATACGGGCATTGAGGAAGAGTGGACGTACGTCTTGACTAGACCCATGAGCGTCCTACTGAGATGAGTCACCTGTATTATTGGGACGGCGATAACTGTCATACTGACATGATGACACCCCATAAGACCTGTGCATGCAACGCTCGTGAGCCGTCTGGGTTTATAATGCTATATGAGACTCACCGTGATTCCCGGAAGCCAACTGAAGGATGTCCGCACTAAGAGTTACAACAGTGGTAGGGCGCCGTGAAGTAGCGACATACCGAGAAGGGCGGAATTTCTTCAGGACGAGGCTGCACGGGACTCAGTGCGCAGACTGAGGGCTGAGACCGGAAACATACTTTGCAGGCACGCCAAAGATACAGTATGGCTTTGATGAAAGCACATTACGTTGTGATCAGACTTAAGAGGCGCAGAAATACTCACGATGAAATACATAGTCTAGGGTTATTACATCGGTGCTGCTCTGACGTAAGGGAAATCAGAATACGCACCAATGCAATGTTGTACTTGTGACCCGTGAGATGCAGCTGAGTGGTCAATCCCTGCAGCTTCGCGTTGCCTAGAGGATGTCGTGTCACGCATGGCTTGCCAGACTTGCATCACAGATACGGCATACCAATGTTACCTACAGACGTCAGTCAGCATTGCGTGCAATCACGCGGGAAGGAGGCTCACCCCTGTCCATAAACGAACACAGGTACATGATCGTTAAGATGGGGAGGATCCGCATGTCGACCTTGCGCCAGAGCTTCTTCTCCTGTTCAGGCGTAAGGACGGGCGGCGCCGCATCCTCGACTGCTTCCTTCCCATCCGCGCCGTCGATGTACTCCACCGCATCGACTTCAATCTTCTCCTCCGCTGCGCTCTTAGTGTGGCTCCCGTGCGTCGACATTGCAGCAAGGGTGCCGGAAGGAGGAAAGACCTGGTACGGCGGACTCGGAGCTTGAGCCGTGGTTCGTTGGGAGAAGCCTTATAACGTACCACATTGTATGATGCGCTTCATATCAGGGCTTACCCAGCTGACCCGTCGAACCATATGTGCGCCAACGGCCGGGCCACTGCGTCCTCGGTAAAGCAATCGTCAACGACGATAGAGGGTCCGACGGCGCTAAAGAGGACCGCGTGATGATGCCTGTCCTATCAACCGCTCTGAACGCAACTCACTCACTGTGTTGCCCTGAATCGTATTGCATATAGTCGGCTAGAGACAGCTGCATTGCTAGAAGTGTGTTGACGTCGGATGGTATCCTCCTTGGCTGCCGCTGGAGAGTAGCCATGAAGAGCCAAGCTCCAGGGACAGAGTACGAGCAAGTAGCGCCTCAGGAGCGCGCAGTACTCATGTGTTGTACAGTTAATACTGTAGCCTATGAATCTGTTAACATCCATAGCATGGGTTGGAGTGACGTTATCGTATGTCTCTACGCGGCCGCAAACTTGAACTTGTCCAAGTTCATTCTTACCGTCACAGTGAGAGAACACGTGCCCGTGGTTGCCGCTCGGCTTGGAATACGCGCTCACGTGCCCATTCCTACTGTCTCGCGTCTTTGGAATGCACTACAGATGTCATATTCATCATTACAAGACTGGACTACTTACTGATGCGGCTTTCTTGCAGGATACATACGCCCAGTTACGGCGCTCACATACAGTATGGGTGCACTCATCAGCGGTCTTTAGCACTAGTAATGCACATTCAAGGTGCTACATGTCCCTTCAGAGAATGGTGGGGCTGTTGCTACACGTCCGCCATTCGGCGAGGAGCTCTAAACTAATATCAGTTCCTGGTTTAACGAAGGACGCCCTAGTAGGTTATTGGATATTCTGGGCGTTGTCTGTCAGATGGCACAAGCTCAATAGCAGTAGTCTACCGTGTCTTCCAGTGGTTCTTGTATATCAGAGGTCATCCCACAAGTGCCTCTCAAAGGAATGAGATTTGGAATGAGATTTCTAGTCGCACTACTTGTACCCAATGACATACTATAGTTAACACTACTCAGCGGTAGTCTTGGCGCAAGTGGCGCCCGTATCTTGACTTGTGTTCTGCAATTCAAAATCAGCTCATAATAATAGTGGGCAATCCGTGTACTCGGAGTACGTATGTTTGATGTTTCGTGTATTCAGTGCATTGCTCCGAAGGCGTACATTTCGAGGCCTGTACCGTGAAGATGGGCGCTACTCTGATATGATTGAGATCTGGAGCTCCCACGGTCGAACAGGTTGGGTTCGTCGCTGGGTGGCGGATGGACGTCCGAGTCCACAACACTGCCTCCCAACAAGTCGCCATCGCATTGCGGTGACCCTGGGACGATCAGAGTTACAAACGCTTATTGGCGACCGTCTCCTCACACTCGTCCTCCGAGCCTCCATCAGGGTTGCCAAATCCTTCGATATAGGACGCCCATCCGGAGCTTGCTGGTGAGTATCGCTCGTGGTGTCGGCGCACCCTATCGTGGAGGGCGTGTTACGTCGTGGTCGTCGCGTGGAAGGAGCCATGGCCCGCAGTGTCCGTTCCCGTCATCGCTGCACTGCACTTGTAGCACAGCGCTCTTTCATGTTGCTGCATCTGGTCTGCCTACGTTGACATTTCAGCGCTCTCACTCTTCTCTTTCCTCAACTCGGTCCTCTTGACGCTGCTGAATAGCCTGCCGGCTTCTCAACGACCGGCAAAGCCCGACAAGCTTATCTCTTGGTTACTCAGTGTCTCGACAAGGCAAGCAGTGCCAGGTTCTCCGGAGCGGCGTCACTCAGCGGTGCCGCCACAGTCTGACTGTATATAAGACACTTCCGGTCACACACTCCGCCACCACAGACAACCACTCAACTCTCTCATTACATGGAGCCCCGCTTTCAACAGTTGCGGAACCGGATGAAGGCGCAAACGGCCGCCAATGCTAATGCACTCCTCCTTGCAGGTAAGTCGTCCGTTTCTACGCACACGCTGCCATGAACATGGCCGACAGCCGGCGTAGATATGAACTTCCCTCCCATCGCCGTGCCGACCTCTCAAGGAGAAACAATCGAGTTCGACCCCAGTGGGTCGTCGACACAGGCCGAGGAGGATCCTGTTCCCGACGCTCCTCCCGGGACCGTACTCGAGGTGAAACATCTGCATGAGGTCTTCGACCAAATGAAGCACGAGTATATGATCAAGCCTGCGCCACCCGACTCAGGCAACGAGAACAAGCGGGACGGGTCCAAGTACGCCGCATACGCATTCACGGTGATCCGGAGGTTCGTTCCCACGGGCCAGTTCGGCGCGAAGACGTACAACGTCACGACGTTCCTCGAGATCCACAGCGCACACCTGGTCGAGGTCGGAAAGGAGGTCATCGGTCAGACGCAGGGCATCTCCTGGACGGCGAAGCCGCTGCGCGTGCGTACCTTGATGTTCTCTCTTCTGCGCTGCCTAACACCCTTTCTGCCATAGGTCAACCCACAGACCCTCCTCGGATGGCTCCCCGATTTCAAGGCCTATCTCGAGACTCTGGACTCGAAAGGAAAGAACGAGCCTGAGGACTCGCCCGTGCGCCTTCAACACGCACATCTGGCCCATCTGATCGAGTACCTGACGACCACGCACGCGTCCAAGCTGAGCTCGCTCGCGTCTCTGCTCGCCCACGACGAGATTACGTTCGATCTCCTCTGGGCGCTCTATGTCCCGCGCAAGACGGTCCTGTACACCCTGTGCCCTGTGACGGACGAGCCTCGTGCAGTCCGCCTGACGCATGCGGAGCTGTGCCAGAAGCTCGACCCGCAGGGCGCCGTCCCAGCCGCGCACGACCCGACAGGCCTCATCGTCGGACGCCATGAGGGCGGACAGAACATGCAGTACATGTGGCGTCTCGTCGTCGACTACGTCGAAGCAGACATAGCCGACGCTGCTGACGCCAGAAAGGGGTACACGTCCACTGGGTTTGGCTATGCTGGCCTCGGGGTCGTACTGGATATCCCAACATTTACAGGCACGCGGAAGATCTCTGAGCTCCCTGCGTTCCCGATCCAGTACTATGCTGGGCCCGGTGGCGTTGAAGGACTTAAATCAAGGTTGATTGCCCGTGGCAAGAAGTGGGAACACATCGCGGGAGGTGTGCATCACTTGTTCTACCATGGTATCGCGTCGCGATGGCACATGAAGTCGTATGTTAAACACAGTGTAAGTTCACCAAGTCCGTTGCATCCCGATATTCACGGTGTTCGCTTAGGTCAAATCTCGTGTAATGATTGATCGCCGTACGTCACGCGTACTCGACGGCCGTGACGGCCAAACTAACGGCTTGCGTGCTCTTATAGGAACCTTTGCCGATACAGCGCCGAACTACCCCAGATTCCCGTACGTCACGAAGACGCTAGACGGCAAGGAGATCGACAAGCACGCGCGTCGCAATGGGTTCTTCATGGAGGGCCAGAACGCGCCGAGGCCTCGCCCTCTCACCGATGAGGAGCTTCTTTTGACGACGCCCATTGTGTACGGCTTCAGCCTCAACGACAAGCACTGGAGTACGTCATATTCTCGTATTACCATCCGCCCGCGAGATTGCCCAACTTACGATCTTGATATCAGTGGAATTTATCGTAGAACATATTACGCCGTTTGAGTGGAACGACGAAGCGTTCGAGCAGTTGGTTATCCCAGCCGAACATAAGATGGTCCTCAAGACCTTGGTCGACACTTACAATACTGGGGCGACCACGAAGTTTGATGACTTCATATCTGGGAAAGGGCTTGGTCTTGTCATCAATCTGTTCGGCAACCCCGGCACGGGGAAGAGTCTGACTGCAGAGGCCATGAGCGAACGTAAGTGCATCCTCCTCTTGTCGCTATGGATTCTAACAAACCGTTGTGACGCACAGATGTTCGCAGTACGTCTCTCGATATCTATCGCTAATCATTCACTGACCGCAGCGGCACACAGAGCCCCTCTACGTTGTCGGTGCGGCGGACCTTGGTACGAACGCAGAATCCGTGGACGCGAACTTGACGACAGTTTTCAAAATTTCTGCGGCCTGGGGTGCAGTGGTGCTTATCGACGAGGCAGACGTATTCCTGGAAGAACGCTCGCTCCAGTTCCTTGAACGGAACGCAATGGTCGCCGTGTTCCTTAGACAACTGGAGTGGGGTATTAGCCTTCCCTACCGTGATCCCATCACTCAATTTCCTTTATAGGTACTTCCGCGGGATTCTCTTCCTGACGACCAACCGTGTCCGCGTGTTCGACGAAGCCTTCCAGTCTCGTATCCACGTGTCCCTCCGCTACCAGGACCTCACGCCCTCCGCTCGCCGCCAGATTTGGGTTGCCTTCATGGGCAAGGTCAACGGCGACCTGCCAAATGGGGGCCTCTCTTCGGAGGAGCTGCGTGAGCTCGCCGAGAAGAAGATCAACGGGCGTCAGATCAAGAACGTCGTGAAGACGGCCGGCGCGCTTGCTGTCGGGCTGAAAGAGCAGTTTGGATACGGACACCTGAGGCAAGTGCTGGACCTCATGGAGCAATTCGATACCAGGTGAGCCTCGGGATCGTTCTCGCTGGCCGCTATTCGTCTGACTGAGCCTCGCTAGCCATGCAATGTATCAATAGAATGCACAAAGTGTACACATAGACGCTTGTATAATCGTACAGCCCTTTTTGTCGTTGTCTTCTCTGATTGTCTTGTGCTACTGGGTACCCTCGTGGTCTCTCTCGTGCTCCTTGCATATGGACAGCGCACCACTCATGATGGAAGGTGTGTTGCGGGCCATCGGTAAGCCTGCCTGTCGCTGCGTGAATGATGGGAGTCGCTCATCTTAGCATTTAGAGTGCGTACCTCAGTTGTTGCTCAAAATATCCGTGACGGCATTATCGATTGTGCCCTCGAGACTGCAGCCGAGCTTCACTCCTAGACACTTCTCCTCGAATTTCCCCCACTCACTGATGACCTCTAGCGTCGTTACCGAGGAATGGACGCACTCGATTGACACATAGTGGTAAGCCATGCCTTTTCTTTGTTGCCGTGATGAGGATGAGCTGATAAAATCCGAGGACGGGTTCATGACGGCAGTCAAATACCTTCCCACGAACAACTCCTTCGCTTCGATTACGCTTCAGCGTGGTCAATATATGGGTCGATCAGAGCGTCGAGCATAGTCATGAGTTCCACTTCCACGCGCTCTATAGGGATGACTGGGCCCTGCCGTACGTCGTCCGAGGCCGCAATACGGCCGGCGGTGGGCACATGGGCTCGCGCGCGAGCACAAAAGCCCTTCCTCCCGCGGTAGGGCTGCTGCTGAGGCCTCATCCCATCGTCGTCTGTGAGCACATTACACAATGCGCACTCGGATGGTCTCGCATACCTGGGCCGCTCTGTCGGCTCTGTCTATGCTATGCGTCCAGACAGCTCATGCTCAGATTGAAGACCCCGCTAGTTTGGTCAATATGTTCATCGGCACGACCAACGGCGGGCATGTATTCCCCGGTGAATCACCAGTGCTTGAACATTGACCGCTAGTTGTCGGATACTAATGGAATTGACCCGTTAGGTGCAACCCTGCCTCATGGTATGGCGAAGCCTGGAATGGATACTGATTCTCCGGGCAATGTCTGTGTCTATCATTCGCTCTGATTAGTGAATACTGAGCCTGTTATCCGTATAGCAAGCTGGCTATGATGCGAACCCGATATACAACGCTTGGGGTTTCTCTCAGTTGCATGATCAGGGCACGGGCGGAGTGAGTTGATTTCCCTGCCACAGGCGCGTCACGCGCAATGGACGTGATCGTGCTCATCACCTGCGTATCTGGCAGGGCGTCTCCCTTTCGAATTTCAAGATCTGGCCATACGCATCATGCCCCGTGGACGACTCTTTCTCAGCATGTCCCACCGACGAGAATGATAGAAAGGTTCTCCGGGCCACACTCCCGGATGGTACGTCTCCAGATTGCGTTGGTCTCCTTGCAACGATTTTGAAGATGAAGCGAAGGCTCCCCGGACGATGCAGCCTCTCCTGGTTACTTCGCGTCGAACCTTGTAAGCAAGCGCCTGTCGCGATGCCGACGGTGCCTTTCTGACAGTTACACAGTCTACCGGCATTCGGGTTGAACTGACAGCAACCCGTCGTACTGCGCTTCACCGGTACGGCGTCTTTGGGAACTCATGACTATGACTCAAGCCACTTCCTCAGCTATACGTTCCCAGAGGGAACAGTCAATCCGCGTCTTCTGGTAGATATTGCCAATGATGGCCAGCAGAGCAGCACAAAACCTATCATGACCCTCAATTCGACAACTGCGCGGGTCATTGGTCAGACTTCCTCATGAGCAAAGCAGAGCCTTCTGATGACGTAGGAACGATTAGGTGGTGCTGACTTCCAAGCGTCTTTCGGTCCTCGCCGGTACAGAGTTTATACCTGCGTTGACTTTCAGGGAGATGGCTATACATTGGTAGGTCCCAGCGTCATAGTGATTGACGACATGGACTAAATCACGCTGGGTCTGTAGGGAGAACCCAAGGAATATGGGGCTTGGATCAACAACAATGCCGTGGCTGGGAGCGTTGACATCGAGCAGATGTACTTTGGCATGTGGCATATTTAGACTCTAGGCGATCAATATCTGATCATGGCATGCGTCTTCTTAGGCTTCCTCAGCCAGCTTGGGGCGTTATTTACATTCAATCCCAACCCTGATGGTATGGGTCTATTCTTTCCAGCGCAGTAAACAGTGACCTTACAAAGAACACGCAAGGCACTACCTCCATTCTTGTGCGCGCAGGAATCTCCTTCATCTCCACAGAGCAGGCATGTGCAAACGCCGAAGAGGAGATCCCAACGTTCGACTTCGATGGCGTTCAGGAAGCGGCACGGGCCGAGTGGAACGAGCTATTAGGTCGTATCCAAGTAGACCCAACGGGTGTGGACAACGACACGGTGTCGCTATTCTACAGCTCTCTGTATAGAATCCACGTCGTACCTGCCGACTGTGAGTTTGTACCCTACATCTGCCACTTACCTGACATTAAATGCCGCCCGAGAAGATACCGGGGAGAACCCCCTCTGGAACTCCACCGAGCCTTACTATGATTCGTTCTACTGCAACGTGCGTAGGTTCATATCCCACATGTAGATCCAGAAGCTGAAGGGTTCACTCAGTGGGACACCTTCCGAGCTCTGTACGCCCTCCTGTCCCTGCACGACCCGCTGAACTTTGCCCGTATCGTGAGAGGTATGATCAATATACAGCAACATGAAGGTAGAAGCCCGTCGGCCGCCGGTGTACAAGTCTGGTTAACGATATCTATGTTGTAGGGTGGCTTCCCGAGTGTCGCGGCTCTCTCACTCAGCAATACGTCCAGGGCGGTAGCAGTATGTCCAGACAGTACTCCTTACTACTGCCATGGAAGTTGAGCTGTCTGCAGATGGCGACCCTATTCTGGGAGAATTCTTAGTCAAGTCAGTCGTCTAGTCATGGTACTGCTGACTGGGCTACTCCTTCGCGAAATCTATCAAAGTTTTGCCACTGACATGGTCGGTACATATTCCTAGATACTACGAACATGCCTCCGACCTCAACGTCTCAACTACGGATCTTTATGCAGCTTTATTGGCAGATGCTGAGGTCCAACCCAGCAACTGGGACCTAGTGGGGCGCCAGGCCAACATTTGGAAGTCCCTCGGTGGGTGATGCTCTGGGCTTAGCCAGTTAAGAGCCTAGACTCGATGCTCATAGGCTCTGTTCAGGTTATATCCCGTCTGACGTGTGGGAGCCAACTGGCACAAATACTAAGCAGGTTTCTCGAACGATAGAGGTATATTATCTCTGTATCAGATTCTCACCCGAGGAAATGGGGCTCATGTCGCCTACAGTATTCCTTCGACGACTTCGCCATCTCTCAAGTGGCGCGCACCATGGGAAACACCGCGGACGCTAACAAGGTGCGAAACCTTCAGTAACGTCCGCAGGGAAGCTGCACTCAGGCTCACCATCCCTGGCAGTACGCCGGGCGCGCGGGCAACTTTGCCAATGTCTGGAACCCAAACGTTACCGTTCCGGGACGGGATGACATCGTGGGCATGATGCAGGTGCGTGTGCTCTAGGCCTTGTGCTATTTCTTCTTCGGTCCCGCTCAATGAAAGCATGGATGCTTCTCGGCTGGCTCTGGCATCGTGTGTTTGGCGTGCAAACCCATGGACATGACATCAGCCACGATTCCTGAATGGTACATGGAACTATACCGACCCGCGTCACTGCAGCGTGAACGACCCAACGCAGTCGACATGTTACTTGACGCCGGTCAACACTGATGGGTTTTACGAGAGCTCTCCTCTGGTGGTACGTCAACCAACAGATGTCATGGATCGCACATCTTATAGGCAATCCCTACCATAGTATTCGCAGGTACGAAATAACTCGTGGCGTCATTGTGTGCAAGAGGATAATCATATGCCGTCCAGTTTGTACCGCATGACACTGCCAAGTTAATCGAGCTGCAAGGCGGTGCAGAAGCATTCATTAACCGACTCAACTTCGTCATCGATGAGGTGTGCATGGATCGGGCACGGTGAAATTCATTCGTTGACATTGGTCACCTAGCATTACTTCGACCCGACAGATGAGCCATCGATGCAAATACCATTCATGTACAACTACGCGAACGCACCAGGAATGACCACAATCCAGTCTAGGCAGGTTATCGAGCAAAACTTCAATCTCTCTGTCAGCGGCATCCCCGGCAACGACGGCAAGTGAATACATTTGTATATGGTGTTCAACAGACTGACAGGTGTATTACAGATTCTGGTACGCATCTAATGGCGCGCCTCCAGAGAGCGTCTCCACTCACAGCTTGACAGGGGCGATGGGGACATGGGCCACCTTCCTGCTTCTCGGTCTGTACCCGGTTCCCGCGACTCGTCAATACCTTCTGTCCTCTCCGTGGTTCCAGAAAGTTTCATTCTACAACCCTGTGTTCAACTCAACCACCACTATCATTGCTCACGGTTTCGAGGGGAACCCGGCCAACGGCACAGGCCAAATTTTTGTTCAGGTACGTCTCGTGTCCCGATGTGTCTAGAGGCTTCTAATTGCAGACCATTAGAACGTCACCGTGAACGGCGAGCCGTGGAACTCTACCTGTTACATCGATTGGAGCGCGTTCGAAGTGGGCGCGACGATCGAGCTGCAGCTGACAGACAATGCCAACGTCACCTGTGGCGATGGACCTCAGGCTCTGCCCCCTTCGCTCTCTACGGGCGGCTTCGACTAGTCGGGGGCTATGTGCCTCATTCAACGAATACGATGATCCTAGGGCAGATGAAGAACAGCAGTATCGGTGTATGGTCTGCCGACTAGTACCCATTGGTACAAAATTGAGTAGTTAGGGGGAAAGCAAACATGTGTATGTGTACGAACTGAATGCAAATTGAAGCGCCCGTCTTGATGAATTGGACCTGCTGCTATTTATCCTGACGCCTGGTGCTCAAACTCCGCGAAGCATCACAGGAAGATGACTTGCGGCCTTGTACCGCAGAGCGCCAGGTACACACGCGGACAAGGCGGAGCATCTGAGCCATTTTTTACAGTACTCGAGTGGGTCAATGACACAATGGCGTTACGTCCTCGCCATCGCAGGGGCAAAGATAGGCGTAAGCACGCCCAGTCTGTGGATGGTGTCCGCAGAACTGCCGTCCACTGGCAGTACCAAATCATGTGGAGGAGACGATACAGATGAAAACCAGAGGCTTGGGTGCAGAACAGCTCTAGCGGAAGATAGATACCGGTGTCATGTATGAACACCACGAGTACAATGGGGATAGCTTGGGGTGCTGCGAAAACCTCATGAGCCTAGCCACTGGACCTGGAATCCCACCTGCCTTGCGCGGTAGCCTCGGAGGTGTGGAGTAACGCACCTCGGTTGCACCAGTACCGGAACCGCAACAGTCGGGAAGACCTTGCCTCCCCTCAAGCCTGAACGAAAAGCCATGCCGTAAGTTTGCGCGTCAAGTCCGTTGGCCAGTAGCCACGCCCCTGCAGCACTCTGCGCTCGGCGATTGAGTTCAATTCATTCCGCGCAGGGCTATTCATAACTCGCGCGATTACTCCTGCTTTATCAGATTCTCGTAAGGCCTGCCAGTGGTGCCAACGGCCCGCACTGCTGATAGCTGGAGTCATGCTCGAATATGCGCGCGAGGTCTGACGTATTCTCCCGCACATCGTGAATGCGCGGACGATCACCTGGTCTGCCTTCGTGCGTCGCGTACCCGCCACCCGCGCGCGCGTGTCCAGCGTCCAACCCGAGCGCACCACAAAGCACGAAGGAACGCGACGCTCACAGACGCGGGTAGACGCGCTGGAGGACACGAGCCTGAGACACCTGATTCTGGGCTTTGGAGCGTGCGCAATTCTGCGGGAGACGAAGTCAGCAAGTGCGCAAGGTTCCAGTGGCATTTTCTATCTCCAAATAGCGGCCACACCTCTCTTGCTGGCAAGGGTCGCAATGATGATGCTTGACGGGGGAATCCTGCTTGATCCAGCGCGGACCCACCGCGTTCTATCCCGCTCCAAGGCGACCGTTGGTGCACGCCACAAAGGCATCACTGCTGTCGCTATCCCGATTCCCGACAGGGTCATGGTCGGACCCTTCCAAGGCCGCTGGATTCGCGAAACGCGAGCTCCGCCGCAGCCTGCTAACACGACGGAGATTCGTGTACTCCGAAGGGAACTGTGGAACGCCAAGTTGCACTCGTTCATGAGCCATAAGAGATATGAATCAATGGGTACAACCAGAGTCACTTACGTCCGTTTCCTCCCAACTGTCCAGAAGCCAGGTCGACGGGGAGCCAAGACCACTCTCAGCGTATACCAAGAATCCTAATCTTGATGATCCGCACCGCCATTGGGGTTGTATGCAGCTTCGCAACCAGCGGGTGAAATATTAGCTTCTGAGGAGCAGGAGCCACCCCCTTCCAATGGTCAAGCGTTGGACATCGGTTCGCCCACATCGATTTTTTGTGTGGAATGGATCCGCATGGACGAAGGCACGGAAGAGATCCGACAGCGAAGATTAGCTGCCCAGGTCTTCGTCACCTAGCCGGTGACAGGAGGACTGTTCAGTGGCACGCTGACGACTCACGGGTGGGAGAACCAAGGCGATTCGGTAGAGTAGTTCAGCGCCTCAGTTCTGCCGCACTATGTGCCGTGCTGTTCTTTCATTCGAACGAAGACCGCCCGGTAGACTAACCGCTTTGGGCATGCGTGCGTGTCGTTGTCGAACGTGTCGGCCGGCTATCCGCGGGCAGGGCTGACTGATGCCAGGGGAGCCGTGTGGTGAGGTTGTCGGATTTATGGAGACTTTCCCGGACGACCCCCGACCTGAGAGAGAGGATGAGCAGTGGCATTCGTTTTGGGGTATTAGAGTATGTCCCTACTATAAACCGACCGCCTAGACCAGGCTACTGGGACCGCGGGCTGCGCGAAGCGTAAGTCCGTGTGATTTTCCCGCAGTGAGATCGGGTGAGAAGAAGTGCCACGGGAGGGAAGTGTTAGCACCGGGGAGAGTAGCACCAGGCTGACTACTTCACTGCTGGCGCCCGAGAGATGTGTGATAGTTAGTGATACGCTTACGTCCAGGGAATAAACGACATATCTTGAGGAGGATCTAAGTTGACCTGGGCGCGTACGCCAGGGTCTGCCGATTGTCGGGTCTGCCCACCAGTGCGGTAAGTGTGCGTGCAGTCCGCCTGAATTCCGCCTCAAAGGCGGCCGCGAACATACTCCCCTGCCTGATTTTCGCCCGCCCGCACTCCCCGCGATCAGCCCCAGCTGCCCGTTCGTCGCTCGCCGCGCTCCGCTTCGTAGCTGCCGTAGTTCGGTTTATCTGGATTTGCTTCCGCGCTTCACGATCGCACTGCCCATCGGAGCCCATGTACGCTGTCCGCCCAACTCCGACTCCGACTATGCCCAATGTCGCCCTCTGCTCGACGAGCGCGGCTCCTACCTCGAACACAGCGTCGGGCGATCAGCATCGACGGGCCAATTCAGTTGCCACGTACGGTGCGAGCCCAGGTCTGGAAGCGCAGAGTCCCTGGCAGCTGCCTCGACCGGGCCAGCAGCCTCAGAACTCCGCTTACGGTATTTCGTATGCATCCCACGGTGCCAGCGTGAATCCTCCTCAAAGGTGCGTCGCGAAGCGTCCACGCTGCCCTTCGGATCGCAGGCAGGCTCATCCTGGTGATACGGCATCCAGCTCGCTTTTTGCGAACGATCAGAGCGAGTCCCTGTCCACAACGCACTGCGCGTCGAAGTTTGAGCCACGCGTAAGTACGATCTTCCGTCCGATAGGCTACCCCGCAGACGTGAAATGAAATCAACGCCGTGCTGCCTTCTCAGGCCATGTACGGCACCCACCAGGCGGCGGCACCGCTGACTGTCGCATCCTCTACTTCCCAGGCTTATGCCCCACCGCGTGGTGGCCAATACACTGCATCCACCTCGGTAGACATCAAACAGGAGATCAAGGAGGAGGAGGCAGACATGGACTGGCTCGAAACACCCGCCTCAGGCGAGCAGTCGTACCTTCATGCATCGCAAACCTCCATGCAGCAGCCTGATCCCGGGGATGCTATTCGTACAAACGAGGCAGAGCTTTCGCCATTCGTGAAGGCGGAGCAATCACATCTTGCCTATTACGAGACGGAGATACTGGACGGAAGCCTCAACGGCTCCACCCAGTCTATGCTCTTTACCTATGGCAGCCCCAACGTGGCAGCATATGCATTCGCCCAGGAGTACGGCCCTGATAGCGAGGCCGGTGATTGGATGGTCAGTCTTTCCACTCTGAGGGCTCGACATTGGCTCACTTTGTATCAGCCTGCTGTGTATGTGGCCGAGGACGGTACATACATACCCGTGCAGCCCTGGCCTTACACGCCCTCAGAGTCCTTTGGTGAGGTCTACCCTGTCCACGAACCAAACAGTCGCCCTACTCCCATAACCAATCATCGGTCTTACACGCTCGAGAATGCGATCACTCCAATCACTCCCATTGAGAAGAGATCACAGTCGACTGAGCTGGCAGCCGTATTGTCGCAAGGAGAGCGGCCTGTCATGGATCGTCTCTCTCCACCTGAGGAAGGGATGGCCTCTTCCCCTCCTCCAAGCTCCTCGACGGCGTCGCCGGACTCGACGTCCCGAAGTCGCGTCGCGTCGGCACCCTCCCTGGAAGATCCAAGATCGCATATCTCCAGGACACACGGCCAGCCTATCCGACGTGGGCGTGGGCGCCCCAGGAAGCACCCATCCTCTAGATCATCGCCACCTCCTGCAGTCAACTATCCCTACCCCTCACTCGATACACCTTTCCAGCCAGCATCAAGCTCCTCATTCGATGCCCAGCCTCAGCGCCGATGGATGGACTCGCTCTATGACTCCATGGCCGAAGCTGGGGCCCAGCAGCCGCAAGTGTCGCTGGACGAGATCCCATTCCCGGAGGGCGCGGAACACCCTGGCCAACAGATGTTCAAGCTCACGGCACCCGGTACGCCCAAGGAGCCCGTCAAGAAGAAGCCCATCATGGCCTGTCTCTTCTGCCGCGAGCGCAAGATCGCATGCGGGTCGCCCGACCCGACGTCCCCGGAGCAGCGCTGCAAGTGAGTTCACCAGTTCATCGCAATGTGTCACCGCCCGCCGCTATCTGTCGTCTGTCTGCTCTGTGCGGTGCGATGCTGATGCTGACCCACTATCCCGTATCACCCAGCCAATGCTCCCGCCGCAACCTGCCGTGCCAGTACCCCAAGGAGTCGCGCAGGGGCATGCACAAGCGCTTCCCGCGCCCGCCCAAGACGAAGGACCCCGACGCCGTCCCCGCGGAGGGCACCGAGCCCAGCAAGCCGGGGGACGTCCAGATGGCCGCGGTCGACGGATCGCGCGTGTCTTCGCCCGTCTCCAGTCCATCTCCCACCGAAGAGAAGCAGGCTGCGCGCCGGCGCACCGGGAAAGAACGGGAGCGCTCGGACGCGGGTGGGGTCAGGGACCCGCGGAAGGCGACGCAGCGCAGGGCGGGTGCGTCTTCTTCGATATCATCCTTGATGGAGGCGTCGGCGGCCGGCGCGTCCCCGCACTAGTCTCTGACTGGTGCGGCCGTCCCCGAGGGCACTTGTGGGTGTGGGGGCGCGATTACGTGCTCGTCTCAATGGTGCCTGTAATCAACACAGCGGGCCCCCCCTTCTGTCGCTAAGCTTCTTCCCTGCTATCTGGTGGTTTCGGTGAACTTACATCGCTATGGTCCGTACTATTGTTGTCCTTGTCGCTGTGCTATGCTATCTCTGATGCTATCACGCTCTATCGGGTCTGCTACCGTTGTTACGATACCCTTCGATGTGTGTACGCATCATGGCCATAAATGGAACGTCTATTGTTACTCTTGCAGGTGCTCTGCGGTAGAACTTGGGGTTTGTGGGCCTTGGGGTTTGGACTCCGGCGAGTGAGGGTTGGTCCGTGGACAATGGCTTGGAGCTCAGCGGCTGCACACTTGATGAGCCGATGTCCCACGAACGCAAACTATAGGGATCCCCACCTTGCGCTCGTTCATGGCTAGTGGTGGTTTACAGCCTCCCACTGCGCCAATGCGCCCGAGACACGCACAGCATGTTGCGTGACCCTGCTCAATGTAGCGTCCAAAAATTCTTTAGGCAACCATCCCATGACATTGCATACTCCCTCTCCACGCTGACGCAAGATATCCAGCAGTTGCCTGATATCACATAGGTCGTCGACCTGTTTCGGGCGCATATAGTCTTTCGGAGAGTCGCGATGGTCTGTCCACGCCTGGAGTTTCATGAACAGCAGCAATGGCAGGGGCATAACGGGCAGCTCCCTGATTGTCTTGATGTACTGGGTGGGTATGTCCGGAATATTCATGATGCCGGGCTGCAAGAGGTCTACTTTGCATCGTGACATTGAGTAGCGGCGCGATGTCGATGACTCGTTTGACATTTGGTGCCACAGAACTTTGTAGGTCGCGCGGGGATCCCTGGACGCAATGAGGTAGAAACTCTGAGGCTTCGCATCGACCAGCATTTGTTTGAGCTGCTCTTGGGTGTACTTCGTGGTAAGGACGACCAGGTCAACGTCCTATGGAAGCATTGTGCTCCAGGTCGGCACGATGTGCGTCGTGAAGATCGAGTATGTAACGCACATTGGGGGTACGCGTGGTGCCGTAGAGACGACAAGCTACACCGCCGGTGAGGCAGCACGCGAGGCCGTGCCGCGCGAAGACGCGCGCCGCCTCCTCCGCGATGTAATGGAGCTCCCAGATCTCAACCATCATGCACAGTCAGCTGGCAAGGATGGGGTACAAGCTCGAGCAGTGCTAGGGAACCGAGGGAACCCGACCGATGTTCCTCATGCCCTACACTTTGCATACCGCCCTTCCGGTTATCTCGCCCTATCCGAACCGCGATTATGTCCCGATGGGCGAGCCGTATCGCCAAATGTGCGGATAGCTGCCGCGAGACGTGGAAGCCTGTGTCCATGAACTTAGAAGGGACGCTCACCACCTGGATGCAGCGGAGGCACATGAGGTCACGACCTACGCGCGAGCTTAAAGAGCAGTTCAAGAATGGCCATCAGAGACATCGGGGTCGTAACATCGCTTCGCGTGAGTTATGGAAATACCACTACTCGGCGAGACGACCCGTTGAGTGCATACCTCTGTGAAAGGCGTAAGCTTCGCGCTCTTTCCGTGAACCTTCGACAGCAGCCCTTGATGATCCGTGTGGGCCATGTTCAGATCCGTCGTAATGTAAGCAGCACCTGTAAACACTATCTTCGTCAACGACGGACACGAGATGAGATGGCGGTGATCTGCCTACTGACAGCTTTGTTGATCACAATGATCTAGTCACCGAAAGCAGTGAGCACGGTTGTGTCGGACAATTGGTAAATCAGTCTGGGCCGTCTGATCCTGTACACACTTCCTGGTCCAAGGTGAGGAGGCATGTCGTAGATGCCCCGCAGTCATGGATGTCGGTATAACATGACACAAATTGACCATGCACACCTGATGTAGTTTGTTCATGAGCCCAAGATCGAGTATTAGTGATGTGTAGACTAAACTGGAAAGGAGAGACATGTCGAGAGCGCGAATGAGGGGTATAACTACAATGTCCGGTATACTCCCAATCCCAAACAGCGATACCAAGATAACGATGCCATCTGTCAATGAGCCTCACCATCAGTACAGGACGTCGACGGAGCACACCGGAAAGTATGACTTACAGAGGCGTGTGTAGAGGGCCGACAAGTGACGTTCTACTTCATCGCGCCTGTCACTCTCCAGTTCGTTGTTGAATCGGGGAAAGTATTGGAAAACTCCGTCATCCTGCCCAGTGCTGCATAGACTGCAGTCAAGGGAAGCCACTCGAGCAGCGCTTTCGTACTCAGATCCCCTCCGCGGCCCCGGATCATCGCGAGCAGCTCGCGTATGTCCTTCACGTCTTCGTCATGCTGCCTAGACTTCATGTAAGACGCGACGGACTCGCGACGGTCTGACCAAGTTTGCAACTTCAGGAACATGAGCACAGTAATGGGCATCACGGGTAGACCGCGTAGCGTCTCAATGCGGTCTTTCGGGACGTCGGGGATGTTCAGCACGTCCGGAAGGAGTATGTGGATCTCGCAGCCGCGTTTGCGCTCGCTGGACCGGTTCGGGAGCTTGTAACAGAGGGCCTTGCGCTTGGACCGGCTGTCCTTCGGGCTGATGAGGTAGAAATCTCCGTCGCTCGCGGTGATCATCGTCTTAAGCTGGTCTTGGTCATGATCTTCCGTCGAGACGACCACGACCACGTCCTACGGGCCGAGTGAGGTGAATGAGCATGACAGATTGTGCCGGCATAGCAGCAAACGGGACGCACGTAGGGGCGCCTCGGTACGCCCTGAAGGGCACATGCCAGGTCGCCCGTGAGACTGCAGGCCAAGCCATGCTTTGCGAAGACGTCGACGACTTTCTTCGCGATATCGCAGAGCTCGTCAAAAGATGCTGGGCGCGCAACCTTGGGAGCCTTTTCTGCCATGTCTATACGACTCGCCAGCGAGGTCAGAGCGGGAGGAGAGTTGGAGAGAGCGTTGCAGTGTGCCGTTGCCGGCGCCCATTTACGTTGTGGCCTTCCTACCGTAGCGCGCTTGGACTGCGGTGCCGCACCTGGTTCGGCTCGGTTCGGCTCTTCTCGGTCGACGGAGCGTCCACGACGCAACTCCCTTCATCCTTCATCTCACACAGTCTGTGCCGCCAATTGTAACACCAGTGTTTCATCGATTCTACACGAGTCGGCGAACTTGCTGATAGTCGGATAGCAAAGGTTTGTGATTGTCCACCGGCCGACACGACGGCTTATGGGGACTGCTGTAGGAATCTATTGACGTCGCATGCGTTCTCTACGATCCGAGCGCCACTCTGAGCAAAGTACGAACAAGACTGGGTCTGCGCACAGCGTGCAGACAAGCTTCTAGACTCGGCGGGTGGACGGTGCTGTTATCCTGCCTTCATTATAAGGGCATTCCGTTGCTTTGAACAGCTCCACAGACTGCGGAGATTAAGGGAAATGACGAAACTGCGTGCGCGCCGATGCCTCATGGATGAGATTGGCAATCGTAGCAGGAGACTGCGGGCATGCTGCTGTTCCTGCTGGTCCCTGTCGTTGCTCACGCCCGTATGCGACACGGAATCAATATTCTCTCCTTGTACGCGGTCGGATGACGTGCCGAACGGTCATCGTCAGTGGGTTGCGAGCGGTCGATTGTTGTCGCCGCTATACTTTACTAGTTGCACACTTACCTACAAAACGACACAGCACTCATCACGACAGATAGAGTTGTGAACTGACGGAAAAGTCAACGACGTCGTCAAATCAAGTGAGATCACTACCAGCAAGTCTCTGGGTCCGCGAGTCCGAGGTGCCTGTGGGTCATCACGTCCCCTTTGGACTGGTCTCCACTCACCCTCCGATACCTCGCGTAGAGGATAATTACTCTATCGCAATAGGCAGTTTGGATCTCGCCTGGAGGTCGTGAAAAGTCAATCATTCCGGTCCCGGTGCACTTGCGCAGTCCTAAAAGCCAGGGCGATTGTACCTTGACAATAGCAGGTGCGGCCGGAAGTGTATGCTTGCCGTCCGTCCAAAGTGGTCCTCTCGGCCGATGCAGGCACCATATACTATTCACTGATGTCCTTCTCCACCGCAGATCGTCAATTATAGGAGAATGATGCTGCTTCGCGCAGCGAACTCTCCCATCCTCTGCCCATTGCCTTGGTACCTTCGGTATCTTCCCAGCCTTTCAACAGTCATTGGCAGGTTGCACCTATATGCATCTTCAACAATCTATGATCACGTCTCTACGGTCCGACAAACGAGCCGGAAGATATATTCAAGGACGATCTAACATGCATACATTTTTCATATATCTGAAATCTACTCAGTAGGGACAAGTATCTGCACAGCTTGCACAGGACACAGCATATTCGGCGAACCAGCTACCCGAAAATTCACCGACAGCGCTCGCGGTTACTTCGGAAGATAGCCACGCCTATAATCAGACCAGTAAGCCATCTGTAAGGAGTCCTCCTACGAGCATCCATCTTGGGCTACCAGGAGGCGCGAATGCATTGCTAGTGCGTCTGATCTCTCTATTGCCGCTCCGTCCTGTCAGCTGAAGCATAGTTCAGAGCCAACAGGATAGGCCTGGGTGATCTCTTCTCTTCGCTCAAGGGTCCATATAGCGACCGCAGGGTCATGCTGGGCCCTGCACCCATGCTATGACCTCGCTGACGTTGCTGGCTCTGTCATCCCTGCCCACCGGGGTGGGCGCAATTACAAGGGCTCCCGTGCCGATCCCGCCATCGCTCTCTACTGACCAGCTGGTGGCCTCTCCGGTGCGCCTGTGCCCATGGCCATTGTGTTGCCGGAGGGCGAAGCTTCGACCGCTAGCCCGTGCTGACCTCTTGAATTGCAAGCCCTGCTAATGGTATGAGAAGCTACCGCTCTCAATGCCGCCGGCGTTCCGTCGTCGTAGTGCCAAGCGTCACTTGCCTTCGAGGCTACTCAAATGCTACTGAATGCTATACAATCCGTACGGTGCCCTTGTAGACGCGGACATTGGTGGTGCTGACTACTTCCGTATATATTGCCAGACCTGTTCCGAACTCAGGGTAGAGCAATGGGACGTGCCTTTGCACTCCCTGTGGGTGCACGAGTGCTACATTTGTCGTTCTCGCAACGATCTCACGAATCCGAAGCCGCGAGAGTCGCCTGTGCCTCGCTCACGAGATCGTGATCGCAGAAGTTCTCGAGGCAAGGTCAATCCGGGGAAATGTGGAGTGATCATGCGGCATCTGCTCTCTCAACCTTTCAGACACGGCACATCACCTGTCCAGGGATCCTGACCGTTTAAATCGACATCCTAAACATACCTCATCCATATAAATTCGTAACGCCTCCAGCATGGACCCGTTTGGAGATTCGCATACTTGCGATATTCCCTGACCCTGTTTGAAGACAAGCGAACATTTATCATGGCAGTCGGCGCGACGGTAGCGACGGAAGGAAGCTCCGGTATAGCGCATCTTCTCGACCCGAATAGGAAGTGGTACAACAATCGTCGGTGCGTCCCTTCATACCGGTAGTCTGTCCCCTGGCGCTGATCGACTTCTCATAGCCTCATAACACTACATGCATGGATCGTCCTCTTGTACGTCAGCACACTTTGCTCAGTATATATCCTATTAATGTGTCTGCCGTGCTGGCAGCGTTATCATCTCGTCGGCCAACGGCTTCGACGGGAGTCTCATGAACAATTTCCAGTCGTTGTATCAATGGGAAGACTACTTCCATAACCCGTCGGGGTCTCTCCTCGGCGTTCTGAGCGCTATGCAGGTCATTCTCTTCTTCATTATTCGGCGAGCGACATACCGAGACATGTATAGAACATAGGTTCCCTTGCGGCGTACCCCTTCGCACCGTATCTGTCGGATGGGATTGGGCGGCGTGCAACCATATTTTTGGGCGCTATTATCACCTTGGCGGGTGTAGCCGTCCAGTCCGCTTCAACGAATATAGGGATGTTCATCGCTGGACGGTATGCCATTTTTCTGTTAGTTAATGTCATTCTGACAGACATGCAAGTTTCCTCATCGGGTACGGGGTCTGCTTCGCGAGTAAGTGAGCATACCTCATGACGACAAACCGCTCACAAATTGGCCCTTCTAGCCAATGCCGCCCCTATGCTCGTTACCGAGATTTCGTATCCTACCTACCGTGCGCCCCTTACCTCGGTGTATAACTCACTGTGGTACTCCGGGAACGTCATGTATGTTGTTTGCTTTGCCTGTCTCCCTAGAGTCTGACGACCCTGGCGTCACCTCAGTGCATCGTGGGTTACCTATGGCACGGCCTACATACCAAATGAATGGTCGTGGCGTATTCCTTCCATTATTCAAGGCATTCCTTCCGTCATCCAGCTGTTCCTTGTGCTGCTGGCACCGGAAAGCCCACGGTGGCTCATCTCGAAGGGAAAGGAGGCGGAAGGCCTACGAGTGCTAGCGTACTACCACGCTGACGGTAACGACCAAGACCCATTGGTGCAATTTGAATTCGAGGAAATCAAAGCTGCTATTGCGTACGACCGTGAAGGTGAGTAGCAACCGCGTTGGTATACAGCCGTGAATAACGTTTGGACAGTCAACAAGGATGTGGGATGGCTCACCCTCGTGAAGACTCCAGGAAACCGACGGCGAATCCTGACCGCCGTGGCCATAGGATGGTTCTCCCAGTGGTCTGGAAACGGCTTGGTGTCGTACTATCTAAACAAGGTGTTCGACACTATCGGCATTACTAGTACCACAACCCAGCTGCTCATCACTGGGTAAGTCATTCCGACGCATTCCTTGGTGCGTACTAACTATGACCAGTATCTTGGCGATATGGAATCTTGTCATTTCTATTGCAGCCTCGTTCCTATGCGATAGGGCCGGCCGCCGACCTCTCTTCCTTTTGGCCACGGGGGGCAGTTTGGTCTTCTTCATTCTGCAAACCGTCTGCTCGGCCCAGTACGCACTTCATGCACAGCCTGCTGCTGCACACGCTGTCATAGCGTTTATATTCCTTTATTACGCATTCTATGAGTGAGTTCTTGGTCTCTGACATGGAGAAACCTCGCCGTTACTCACTTCGTTTACCCACGCCTGCAGTCTGGCATACACGCCTCTAATTGTGACCTATACCGTCGAGATAATGCCGAACTCGCTGCGAGCGAAGGGCCTTACCGTATACAGTGTCGGCGTCTCCTTGGCGCTGATTTTCAACCAGTATGTCAACCCCGTTGCCTTGCAGAGGCTTGCCTGGAAGTACTACGTGAGTATATTGTACTTGACTTGACGCTCCCCACCGTTGACCCCTCATTGCACCATCTGTTAGATCTTCTACTGCTGCTGGATTGCTTTCGAGTTTGTCTTCCTATACTTCATGCTCGTTGAAACCAAGAACCGCACGCTGGAAGAGACTGCGGCCTTATTTGACAACAAGGATCTGGCCAAGGAGGTGACCGAAGTCATTGAAGCGCCTTTGGACGAGAAGGACCACAGAAGTACCGTGTCCGAGAAGGCTTCGGAGACAGCGATAGAGGAGATAGCTATTGCCTAGGCCGAAGGGGAACTATGGGAGCGCCTGGTCTCTGGTACGTTTACTCGATATTGGGACATATGATACCCTTGTCGGGTTAATCTACCGGAGCCCAAGGAAGCCCTATCCTATTTGTATATACTATTGCACAACTGGGCGGTTGGGCTACACGGACGGGATATCGCAGACAGATACGTGGCAAGTATATGCTCACCTGACCGATGTGCCATAAGGTTGTACCAGCAACGTGTGTCGATTATACAATAAGTACCTCGCGCTATGGAATACTAGCGTACGCCTGTCCTTTTTGTCCCCATGTCGAGGTCTCCAACCTATGCAGAGATATGCGAGGTCGCAGAAAGAGCCATCTCGATCTTCAGCAACAACGGATTCAATGCCTGTCTGTTTGGCAGCACCGCATGCGCGCTGTATGGTGTTGCGAGATGCCCCAATGTACGTGACCTATCTGTCGTATGTTACCTGTATAGGACTGATCGCGATGACTAGGACGTCGACCTCATTGTTCTCGCTAGTGAAGACACAGAGTACCTGAAACGTCTGCTAACGCAGGAAGATGGCCGCTTCTTCCTTGTACCTTCAAGGAGTCGCCGTGCAAGATACAAAGTACTGTGGTACGAACTACCGCCAGCTCGACGTGGCGGTGCTCGTAAATGCAAGATCGACATCCTGGTCCCTGGTGGTGACCTGATGATCCCTCATATACCCAGCCAAAACGTCAAACGGAGAGACGGATTACCCGTAATGCCTCCGCTTCCTCTGCTTCTGATGAAGCTTCAAGGGTGGATGGACCACCGAAACTCAGATCGGCTTGACTTCCAGGAGAAGCAGCATGTTGATGTGGAGGACATTGAGGAGTTGTTAGCGATCGTCTCTGGCATGGCCACACACATCAACAGCGGAAGCATGACGTGGCTCCCAGATGATTTCTTTAGTACTGCCCAGGACCGTGTCTATGAGTTTGTGGAGGAGTTTCCCCACACCGCTCTAGAATGGGAGACACTTGGATTTGAAAGTCAGGAGGTGAGTCTTGGTCATGCGAGCTATGGATACGTGTACAAGCCGACAGGGTAACATCGTCATACTTCAGTGACTACATTGATCCGCTACACCTTTTCCACCATCATCACCGGGTTGTACTTCAGGATACTGGGTTGAATCTGGAATTAAGGACCTCGTGTCATGAGATCTCCCTCCCTCCCCAAATATACAATTATAGTCGGTCCGACCATACACTGACGATAATTTCACTGCGAAGTATGTCAGACTGGAGCGTGCGTCCACGCCAAAGGTGACTAAACCGGATTCCTCCTCCTCCTCCTCCTCCTCCTCCTCCTCCTCAGTGGCTGAGCCTGGAATGATTAGTAAGAAATTGTTACATAAGCGCGCTCGCGCCGTCGCGTTCGCGACACAAAGTTGGTGATCAACGCCGCTGTAAGCCAGGACAACGAGATTCACAATGTTGCATTTGGTGAGCCTATGGTTGAATATACTTCGATCGTTCACTAGGCTGTGCAATGGAAGCCTCTGCGCAGACATTGAACACCCTGCGGACTACCCCTTGGACCTGTCTTAGGCTCGTCTGGATGTCGAGCCTGAGAGAGGGCAAATGAAGTGCGTCTATCAGTTGATGGCTTTCGGCTTCGCAACGGCGAGACTGGACTTCATGAATACCGGGCCTTAATCAGGGTCGTCCATTGCTTGCTGACTGAACAATCATACTTTCTTCAGCCAGTAAACCGGGGATGTATTCAAACCTGTCCCCACACCAATTTGACGAGTGCATCCGAATGTGATCGGGATGAAATGTCATATTTTCCATGAATATGAAGGGCGTCCAAGATACGCAGAAGCACAAATATCTCTTCTTAGGTACCTGGCGAATCTTTTCCAGTTTGATACCAGTAAGCCTTGTGATCCATAGGAATGGCTTGTCCCTCAAACGAGAGTGTATGCCGGATCCCGTGTCCATGCTATTGTAGCCGATTGTGGGTTCTTTTGAATATTTGATCTCAGCTAGCAGCTCACCTGTTCGATGCAATGCTGTAACACTGTACTCAAGGTTCAAACGCGTGCATGCTTCGATGTCAAGAGGAAGGACTTCGACTCCATCTTCCGTGCGATAAGATGAAGTAGACATGTTTTATGATGCTAGTAGGTGCGCCCCCCCTCACCCCTTTGTACTTGTGCTGAGTTCTGCGGCCTGGCGTACTGATTATGTCTACATCCCCGACTCTGGTGCTGAACAATCAGAAGATCGAGGTTGTACACTCGGAAAACAAGGATGACACATCGCATAGCGCCGCATCACACCCCGAACTATCTATGGAGCATCAGCGAAAGATTTGGCGGAAAATTGATCTTCGACTGCTACCGATACTCACTCTGATGTACTTGTGCGCATACCTGGACCGCGGTAAGTGTTTACTCTGTGAACATTCTGGGTGCGCCGCTTATCTATGTTCGTCTGCGCCATATATCCTCAGCAAGCATCGGCAAGTGTTTATATTACGACTCGAGTGGGTCTCTTGGACTCAGGGAGGAGCATGCAACAGGCAACGCAAAAATTCAGGGCTTAACTTCGCAGCTAGGTTTGACCGGAAGCCAGTTCAACATCGTCTTGGTAAACATCGTTACCTCTTCCCTTTCATTTCCTTCCTAAAATACGCCTTTAGACCATGTACTGCATCGTGAGAACCAAGCCAATCAAGACATGATATACACGTTACTGACTCGAGTCCCAGCCATACGCAATCTGCGAGTGTCCGGCGAAGTTAGTTGCATGTTGGTTCAATCCTATATGCCTACTAACCGCTGAATTAGCCTGGTCCTTAAGAAGCTTCGTCCATCGAAGTAAGCTTTTGTTTCAAGGCGATATCGAACGGTTGTTATTGCCATTGCTGAATGGTATTTAAGATGGCTCCCTGGAATCACCGTAAGTCGTGCGCGTAATATTTTTACTCAATTATTGAGACATCATCCCTAGGTGACATGGGGAGCGATTCTGTTCGTGATGGCACATCTCAGGATGAATATCTCACACTTATAAACCTTGTACAGAACATTGACTGGTCTGGTGAAGACGTATGTATCTCTAGCAGCGTATCTATATTTATTATGTGCTTTCTGACACCCAGTAGTTACCCACAGTTGATTGGTGCTCGTATGTGCCTTGCTGTTGCGGAAGCTGGATTGTTCGCAGGAGTCGTTTACTAGTACGTTTGTCTGTTCTGCTCGTCAGGCCCTTCGAGAATGACAACGTGTTACGCCGTGATTACTAGCATGACATTCTGGTATCCTCGCCACATGCTGCAAGTACGCGTTGGAATATTCTATGGAGGAGCAACACTGTCAGGCATGTATTTGAGTATTGGCATCCTACTCCACCTTCTTTACATGCCTTTGTTCTAGGCGCATTTTCCGGACTCCTGGCATATGGTATATCGTTCCTGTCCGGCACGGCGGGCTTACTCGGTTGGTCTTGGATCTTCGTACGTATCGAGCTGATCAAGAGAGTTGGTGACATTGACATATATGATATATAGATAGTAGAGGGGCTTGTGACAGTGGTTGTCGGGGGCATATCGTTCTTCAGTGAGCTCTTCAAGACAGTTCAACGCAGCTAGCTTACGTGCGTACAAAGTACTGGTAGACTTTCCCGCCACAGCAACGTTTCTTACTGAAGAGGAGCGCGATTTTGTTATCTGGACAAAGAGTGAGCTTTCCCCCAAAGTTGATCTTTTCATTAGACTTACAATGAGCATAGAATATGACAATTCCTCTGTGGGAGAAGAGGAGCACTTTGAGCTACGGCACCTCACAGCTGCACTATGTGACTGGCAGGTGAGCTTTACTGATTGAATCAGCGAACGCTCGAGTGACTTGTCTTTGTTTGAAACTTAGATATGGACGCATATTGTTTTATACTGTGCGATTGTTGTTCCATGTACGTGTCTACATGGACGCCATGTGTTGGGCTGATGTTTGTCCATTGGTTAGTAAATGGGATTACATACTTTGCCCCGTGAGTACAGTCGCGTTGCGCTTTGAAGTCAATCTCATGGGACTCATCCTTTGTAGCACAATCATTAATGCGTAAGTGAGGATACTGAGAATGCATCTAGCACTCTGCTGGCCTAACCTACGGCACGGATAGATTTGGCTATGACGCTGCCATTAGTCAACTACTGACTGTTCCGCCATACCTATGTGCCAGTGCGTACAATCTAGCCGTTATAGATATGCGCAACTCATCAAAGGCTGCAGCCATTACGCTATACGTATGGGCGAGATGGTCGGACTATATCAAGATGCGGTCGCCTTTCATCTTAGCTGGATTGCTAGTGTGCATTGTTGGGTTCGCAATCAACGTCTCCCCGGCCCCCATTGGTGTCAAGTATCTAGGCGTATTCTTTTGCGTGACAGGGCCATACGCTGCATTTCCGGGATTAGTCGCCTGGTTTGTTAATCTACTGCTGCACCTTGTGGAGGTGTGCGACTGACACTTGATCATAGGCTTGGAAATAATCTGGCGGGACAGTACAAACGCGGCGTCGGCATGGCACTACAACTCGGTATCGGCAATCTATCGGCGGTAATTGCGTGTAACATATACTTGTCCAAGGACGCCCCGCGCTATATACTAGGACGTTCGTAAGCCTTTTCTACCAACTGTAGACGCCTCTGATTATAAGCGGTAGACATGGTGGAATTGATATTATCTGGGGTCGGTCTTATCACTCTCCCTATTCTTGTACAAGCCTACCGGCGCATCAATGCGACGCGGGCACTCCTCTGTAGCGAGATGGAGGAAAAGGGTCTTCATTACAATGACGAGGAGCTTCGGAGGATGGGGGATCGCGCACCGGAATTTCAGTATACATTGTAATGCCACATACGGATGCACAATGAGTTATGATTGCACCCATGTCTGACATTATACGATTGCATTATGAATCCTTACGAGGGGGAGAGGCAAACACATCCTACATCATGAGACATACCCTATCAGCCTACCCGAGATGGCGAATGAATCACCATCTCTGAGTTTGTGCGCTGCTCCTCCCTCAGGTTGGTATACATAGTAGCTTGATTGATCTCCATGTGTATCAGAGTGATCACGCGGGTCTATGGCATGGTATTATCACAATGTATATATGAAGTCAGGGGCACGGTCACCCAGTCTGCGCAACTCTACTGCAGACAGAACCACATGCTTCTCCACCATATCTTGCTGCTTGATCTTCCGCTTTGCATTCTCCCGGGTGTAAAGATGGACTAGAACAGGAAGGGTCAATAGGCCGACAGCTAGGAACGCCATCTCGACTGCATCTGTAGCCGTGAGACCATTGAATGCACGTCACAAATCTTCAGTAGTCGAAAGACGTACGTCCCATGACATAGCGTGGTGCATCTGCCTGCAGGTATGTGTTGCTGACGACGATACTAGATAGATTTCCTATTCCAATCTGTATTGCCATTCCTACACCGCGCTTGTATTGACCCGCGAGGTTGTTCCCAAGCCTGATGAGTTCTTGCCATTGAGTATCTAAAAACAGACTCTGTGAAACCTGCAAAGCTACCACGCACCACGCAATGACTCCTGGCAGGGCAGCATATGATCCTGTAACACATAGAAATGTGCCAAAGTACTTTACACCAATGTCGGCGTCGGATATGTTGATTGCAAATCCAGCAAGACACACAAGAATTCCAACCAGAAGGAAGGGTGAGCGTAACGCAATACGGTCGGACCAAGTAGCCACAATGACCAATATAGTCGCTGTGCGGAGTCAGCTTGAGTGCAAGCGAATCTCGAGGATGCACTTACTTGCAACAATATACGGCGGGACAGTGAGTAGTTGGCTTATAGCGGCAGTATAGCCGAAGCTGCGGGAATCATCAACCTGGTGCGATATTATGGTAGGGTTAGGTACACACCTGTTGATAATCGATCTATGCCGACAAGTCAGCTCTAGGGAATATCTCGGTACACTATGCTCTGAAACGTACGGCAGAAAGAGTGATATCGCGATGCCTGGACGTAAGTGCAAATTGAGACTATGGGGAACATATTCACGACGGAGGATGTACGCACCTGGCGCAACAATGGCGACATACAGCGCAACTTGTAGCCAAACCTACGCAAGAAGACTTCCATATGCTGCAAATCACACGAGGAAGCAGACTGAGACGTTACCTGCCAGTCTGAAAGTGCATCCTTGAGGTGCCTCAGTTCGAATTGTTCTTCTTCTCCCACAGACGAGTTGTCATATTCTCAAGTCTCCATGAGTATGTTGACAGGAATGTGAGCAAGACGCTGGCCTACTTTTGGTCCATACAAGATAATCTCGCTCCTCCGATGTCAGAAATGTCGCTGTATCTGGGAAATCAACTATCACTGCAGCGGAATGAGTATGAATGCACGAAGTTTAACTATGGCCTTACCGAAGAATGAGATAACAGCCACCACAACTGTGAGGATTCCCTCCAATATCTGTATCGTGTATGAGCATACCTACGGTGAGAAGATGGACATGGACCTACAAACATCCACGACCATCCAAGTAATCCACATGTACCAGATATAAAGGAAATGCCATACGCGAGAAGCCCGGAGAAAGCGCCTAGTGCCGACGTAAATTCAGTATATCATGACGATATATGCCCAGTCGCAGGACGTACCGGCTGCCGTCGCTCCCCCGTAGAAGAGCCCAATACGATATTGAAGCTTGTGGCGAGGATACCAGAGTGTCATACTGGGTGGCGACATAACTCGCAACGGGTTCACGGAGTCAAGAGAGCTTCCAACATACTAATATGCAACTCCAGGGAAAAGTCCCGCTTCTGCGATTCCTAGGCAAATGCGAACTACAACCAGCTGCGGATAGCTGAAGGTTGGGGGTAGATTCATTATGAAGCTCGTGGTAAATGCTTGAGTTTACTCACGTCTTCACCAAACCCATTAAGGTCCTGCGGATTTGAGGATTGTCATCCGACAAGAAACAATAACCTTCGCTGGGATCACATGACAATACCCCACACAACCTGGCCCACATGTTATGAACGACATCGACGAATAAAGCCAAGCTCTCCGACTCACAGTGATGCCCGGTAGCCACCTAGGAATACAGATGAGTAGCTCAACTCCCAACATACAGTATTGAGAATACCTAGATGGCTTCAGTCTCTTCAGCACTAAACTGCTCTGACGTTGGCATTGTCGTGTTGAGCTTGAGGTGAGTACGAACTCACTTTGCTGGACATTCGAGCAGACAATACGGCTGTTGATATAGGTGGGTCGACATGAAGGGCCATACATATACTGTGCATGAGATGCTCACGATATAGTACATAGTCTGTTATGCGTCAGGCCAAGCAAACTGACACATATTGAATGCACTTACTAGCGCTATGTTGTACCTGTGTCCTGTGAGGTCGAGCTGAGTTGTAAGACCTTGGAGCTTAGCATTGCCTGAGGTATTGGTTCGGCGTCGCATACGTATGCACTTGGGCACAACAAAGCTCACCGATGTTGCCTGTCGCGTCACCCATCATTAGTTTATGGAGGTACCGAGGCGCACTTCACTTACCTCTATCCAGGAATGAGCAGAGATACATAACAGTTAACATGGGCAAAATGCGCATGTCGACCTTTCTCCATAAGCGGGTTTCCTGTTCTGCTGTGAGCCGAGGGATTGTAGAGGTGGATACGATGCTATCAGCGGATGCTCGTTCTGAGTTTGAGTCCACAGGTAGCGCTTCAATGTCGGTGCCGTCTTTCATATCAAAGGGCTTGCGGGAAGTTGAGGACGATAGTTGAGGCATGTTTCCTCTTGGTCGCGCGCTGTCGAGCATAACACGCCAGGTGTAGCGACCTTTTGTCGCTCATTGGGATACAGCCTGAGAGATCAGGATAGTATATGCTCGCGGAGTCTTTTCGATGGATAGAGTGATGTATTTGCGAGCTAAGCATAGTTCCAATACCAGTGTTTCCATGAACTCGGAGCGCTGCGGACTTCCGAGGAGCTCAGGCGGATACAGAGGGGGGAAAGATAGAGGTTGTCATCTCGCTGTATCCTCCGACATGGATTAGTCCCGAGGCTAGAAGTGACCAGTTTGTTCCACTTACGTGACAGGGCCATCCACGCAGCTGCTGATACGGTCATGCGGAGTACCGATGTTGTGCGTTGCGACTCCGAGCAAACAGCGATAGAAGCAGACTCCTTCCTACTCAGGTTAGTAGCACGTACAATATGAAGGCCTTTCTGGATTCTTCCCTTCCAAACGCAAAGAAGTATTCAACCCCAGCCTCACCTGCCTTCGGTCGTTGATAGCAATGTTAACTAGCTGGCGGTTATGTTCATCGAGTTGCTGAAGAACCACGAGGTTGGCAGCTGCTAGTGCATTGAAGCCTCCTGCGGTCCGAGAGTACAAGAAGTGCGTCACCGGGAAAACAGAGTGCGTTTGGCTCCGGGAGTCATTTCAAGATGAATCAGTAAGATTAAGCTGCACACTGGTAGCAGTGGTTTGCAGAAGGTTAGGAGCAAGCTGGATCGGGGATGACTCGGGCGTGATCGCAAGGCGCTTATAGGTACTCGTCACACGTACTACAAGCTGAACATTCGCGCAGAAAAACAAACAACGTACACAAGCTTGGGAGATTTGGAGAAAACGTTTTATACGCCCAGAAGCATGAAGGTCGTTCGCCGGAGGCTACAGAAGAGGCCGTTCGCCTAAGTTGGATATAGATCGCACACCAGTGGCACTCGGGTCCACAACGACAAACTCTCGCTGCATATTTTTCCTCCCAACCTACAGCTGCGAGATATCAAACTCTGCACGCAGAACTTGGTAGCTCTTGGCTGCGTGACTCATGGGACGCGTCGATAGAGAGCGATACCGACCTCACTTCTCCCGCGACACGATCGAACCATACCGAGCTCGATGATCGCGAGCCTGGTCCGGTCGCCGTCCCATCGGCCTCTGACAACGCTGCAGTGCGTAAATTCAAGTAGAATCGCGATATGAGGATAGCTTGCAGCCTAAAACGCAAAGCGTAACTCTTTCAATGATTAGAGCTCTGCCGACTAGCCACTTACGCGGTGGTGGGTGCTGTCAGAACTCCGTCGTATGCGTTCGACTAGGGTTTGATGCGAATAAGAAGGATGAACCCGTATGGAATTGACCACAGAACCCACCTTGGGGATTGTCATTGCAGCGTTTGCCAGCGTCATGACAAGGATCGCGCTGCGAATAATCAGGAACATCACAGCACCGAGGCGGTCAAACCCACATGAAGCACATTGTACCTACAAGTGTGTGGAAAAGACGTGGTCAGCATACCCTGGGACATCTTTATTCATCGAACCACAAACCATTTTGAACGAGTGATGTTGCCAGAGGTGTGTGCACACGAGAGCCGTCTGGGAGCCTCCCCATGCGATGTGCGTGGCGCCATGTCACAATGACGAGAATAGCCTCGGAGGCAATATCGCAGACATCTGCTGCGGTATTTACTGTGGAGATGTACGACAAGCACAACGTTCTCGGTCAAAGGTTGATAGACCCAGCAGGATCATGACATACAAATGCTACGATGAGAACATGAGCGAATAAGCGTGCGCCGTTGATTGTGCATTAGGACGAGGCTTACCGCTCTTCACGTTGACTTACGCGAACATTCATGAGGCAACCGAGATGCTGTGGAAGCACGGCGGCCATATAGAACTTCGAGTATTCGTACTGTTATCTGTGTCAGAAACGCTCTTGCGTTGTAGGTGAGTGTGTTCGAGACGCACGATATCGACCGCTGGAGATATTAACCCTAGCAAGAAGACCGACATCGCGAGGGGCAGTGAGTGGCCGCTTATCGCGTAAGCTCGCAAGGCTGCAAGACCTGGAAATGTGATGTTACGTGAGCAACAATATAATGCGGAGTAACTGCATATCACGTACTTCCGTACGCGAGGCGAAAGACTGGAAGAGCGCAGGATTGCACGATGGTGATCACATAGCTGGATATGCGTACACGGTCAAGTGTGATGAACCATGAACCATTGGAGGCGCACCTCTGGCACCAACAGTTAGGTGATGTGGTCAATGCACAAGGAACAAAGTGGCCACGTACTTTGCACGAAGTGAGTATCATGGCGATAACTGTCAAGTATAAAAACATGGTGGCAGATATGTGCAACAACGTATATAGCCCCGTGACAACTGAGAGAGGGCGTCGACGCCGCCATACCAATTCAACTTCTCTTTCGAAGGTCAAACAACGGTCGTATGAGTAGATAGCTAGCCAGACAAGTCAGTACTTCCTCGTACACCCTAGTATGTAAGATTCGCGACTTACTCGTTGCCGCGATCCACGCACAACTAATGACGGATCTGCAAACATTCAGTATATTGTATTAAACATAGCTATTCAACTTACTCGACACGGAGTAGTGAAGCGATCGACGAATCATACGCCGAAGTGGTAGTCATAGAAGAAGTTGAAACGCGGTCTCGTTATGAGGGAGCCCTATATTGCCAGTCACATCTATATTCGAAACAGCAGAGTCTACTCCTGTCAATCACAGCGGGCTGTCAGCTGCGTATGGAGATGCGAAGCAAGCCGCAGCCAGCTGCGGGTGCGCTCGTCCTGGTCTGGAAGGACTCAACTCGGTGAACGTGGAGATCTTGGATAGTGTCAGTAGTGCACAGAACACATCAGTATCGCAGTGTGTAACGGACGACGGCGGAGCTATGACAAGTCTCAACGACCAGGCGAAGCTACGCGGCAGCACCCAATACAGCACCATTGGAGCCGCTCTGAATCAGTGCAGATGCTATCCGCAGTCTAGCAATGTAGAGCTTCGTACAATGATGCGCCCTCCACATCTCATTGTTCGCATCAACATATCAGAATGCAGAGTTCATTTAGCTGAATGCGCGACTCGGCACAGTACTCGCCTGATCCGTTGGTCGCAATGGCTAGCCTCCTATATGCCATCCTTATACCCCATCATGTAGTTGCTGGCTTTGACAGGACTGTCTGCCCGGAGAAGTCGTCGCGATTCACGCCATATGTGTATGCGACTGCTTTACCTCGGGACTCGTACTATCTTCATTCCATTCAGCCAATTGTCGTCTTGCAGGCTTCGTCCGGCTGGTGAGCATCTTTCATTATAGCGACGCTCATGCCAGCACCGTGTTATGTGGATTGGAAAGTTGATGGCAATAGCTTGTGACGAACCAGCGTGCGTTAGCAGTAAAGGGTTACTACTATGCAGGGCTTATTTCCCCTTTTGGCAGGTGGTTATCCACTTATGCTCACGCGCCCAACCTGCTCATCACAGACTACATCGCCTTCACATCCCTTCCCGGGCCTCCTGTGCGCTATGATCCCTCGGGCTGATGGTTCGTAAACCTGGACTCACCTTCCCACATCCATGGCACTGGAGCCCTCGCCAATCGTACCTGTCTACTGCAGATATGGTCCGTGCTTTCCTTACTGCCTTGGTCAACGAGTTCACAGGCTGCTTTGTTAGTTCACGCGGACCGATGGCTCTTCACCCATCTCGACTCGTCCTGGACGATCACTCAAGTGAAGCAGCATCTTTTAACGAAGCTCCTGCCTGCTTGTTCTTCGCCTCTATCCAAACCAACACGTGCGAAGCGTGAACGACCTCTCTCGCCCATAACCTTCTCTTCGCATGGACATACTGGCAATGAGTCGGACGGAGACAGCGACTATCATTCGGCGGAGGAGAATGGCTCAACCTCAGACTCAGTTAGCCCCGATGACGACGGAGACTTCTATCGCTACAAGTATGCCCCTACGTCTCGCGCCTCTGCACACTCATCCACAACCCTTGTCCCCGCTATCGAAGCTTCGCTGCCTAGTCCCTCGAATTTCGTTCTCCTCGCCTTTTCCACTGGTCAACTGCTGGAAGACCCCTTTCAGCTCTCGTGGTACGCCCCGAATCCATATGAGCTCTTCGAGCTGTATCCCCGAAGTGATGCCTTTGTCCCTTTGCCTCGTTACAACTTAGAGGCCTACGTACGCCCGTACTTTGCAGCACGTGTATGGGCGTTGCGCTTTGTTGGTGACGATCTGTCTGCCGAACATGCTGCCGACTTGGAAAGACCGAAGGCGAGAGGCAAGACTAAGGGCAAAGAACGCGAGCGCCGCGCGGGCAGCGGTAGTGGGCCGGTTGCGAGCGATGTGGTCGACGATTCGTGGGGCGGCGAGGGCGACGATGCGAAACGCCGACTGGAGCGCAAGCACAAGAAGAAGATGGAGTGGCGTGAGCGTTGGGTAGTGGTGCATCAAGGCATCCTCAAGCTCTGCCGAAGTCGTAGTGTAAGTGCCCTTAGACATCGTCGTCGCCTCTCTGTGACGCGTCGTAGGACACCCGCCCGACATACTCGGCACCTCTCACGGCCCTGCTCGCCTTGCGCGGTGGTGAATACCTCCACCCTCGCACAACCTCAGTCCTTCCGCAGGCACCAGACTCATCTACGGCGTCATCCTTAGCCTCGACGCCTCTTTCCTCGCCCAGTCCAGCGCAGCCGCATCTCCAGCCGCTCTATGATCCCGTGAAGCATGCAGATACGTCCCCAAAACCTGCATTGGCGTGCGATGCTAGACGCCGGGTCGTCTGCGCCAAGTTCCGTGCGGGTCCGCACCCGCCTCCCCACTCTCCCGCCAATGCTCATGCAGTGGCCTCGGGTACGGGCACGGGTGAAGAAAGGGGCGACGCGAGCGGATGGTGGCGTAGGGGATCACGGGATGCGACCGCGGTCGAGACATTCGGAAAGAGAGATGGTCGTGCATTCGTCGCTAACGCCGAAGCGGCGGCCAGTCAAGATAGACTTGGGATGGCTGACGAAGACGAGGACTCGGTATGGATTGTTATGGATCTGCTAAATGATGCCAGTACGTGAGCGTTGCCATATGCTCCAACTGTGCTGACCTCTTCGCTCGTCAGCCTTCAACGACTTTCTCCGTGTATTACATCGTCACGCGCCCATCGCTTGTAGCTCGTCGTTCACCTCACGTCTCTCTGCGGAAGGTACTACCCTCGACGCAGGTTATGTATTTCCTCCTCCGGGCAAATCGCCTGGATCTTCGGGCTCCCCACCACTTCCGAGTGCAAGCACTACAACGCTGACGAGTTCGCCTTGCTTCAAAGGCCGTGCGATGCCAGGTCCCTGCGCCCCTGCATCTACCGCCGCACCGACGCTGCCATACCCTGAATGGCGACAAAGGGTCGTTCAACGTGCGCGGCGCGCAGGGGTCGGGCCTGTTGGTCGCGCAATGGAGCTCGTCATGTTCGGCGGGGACGCTGCCGAAGATGCTTCGAGCACGAGTGACGACGATCTGTTCACCCAATTTGACTCATCCGAACACCAAGACCCTCCTCATGCTGGTCCCGCACGTCCAGCACCCCTAGCGAAGCGGCCGTCGGCGAGTTCTCAAATGGATTTGTCACCGACGCTCTGGCGCAACTACCTCAACGAGGACACCGATAGCGAGTCTGAAGCCGAGTCGGACCTCAGTGAGCAAGAGTGGGAGAACTGGATGGCAGACTTGCCTCGCCAGCGCTGTATACAAACGCGTACGGTTGAGCAACACTTGAGGCACCTGAGCCCAGACATGGAGGAGGAAGACGAGGACGACAGTGCATGGGCGCAGGATGAGCCTCCAAGCGACGACGGCGCGGCACTCCCCACTAGTGACGATGGTGAGGCCATCACTTCGATCACACTGGACAGTCCACCGACAGGCGCGAGGGAGTTGTTCCCGCCATCACGTACGATCACAACGTATTCCTCAGTGGATTCGTTCATCCGCAAGTCTGTTAGACCGTCCCGCTCGAGACCGCGCATCCTCGGTGGCATAGACTTTCCGAGCACACGGGCGAGGTCGCCACTGTCTCGGGCACGCGTGAGCGAAGAGTCCTTCGCTGCTCCCGTCGATGATCCCGCTGCAAGCCCGCCTGGTCGCTCCCAGCTCCCGGTTCGCCTTCCGATACCCATCAGGATGCGAATGACGAGTCTACGTAGTGCCCCCGCAGAAGGCGGAGCCTCGCCTCCGGAGAATACGTCTACCACTAGCCCTCGATTTTCGGCTTTCTTGCGGAAGGGTCCTCCAGCGGAGTCCATAGGAATGGTCGGCGCCGGCGCCTTGGCTGCCCAAGATAAGTCACAGAAGGCCGCAACGGCGGCAGCTACCCCGCCCTCGCTCGTGCTCACCATTCCCGAGGCTGCCTCTTCAAGCTCCAGCCCAAGTAGCTTGGAGAGCATCAAGTTTGCTACGCCTGATTCCGAGTAGACGCATTCATGGTATGGTGTATTACTGACAACTTATTGCCTGGGTCCAGCTCACGTTATTTATTGTCGCATTGGTAGACCATCTCTGTTCGTTAGGTACATAGCATTAGTGTACATCATAGTGTATTCTGCAAGTCAAGCCCTTCATCGTTGTTTCCCTCATTTCTGCGCACGAATGCAAGCCAGTAACCAGTCTAGAGCGTGTAGCGGAAGTCGGGCGCACGATCGCCCAGCTTTCGGAGTTCGTCTACACTGAACTCGATCCCTTTCTCCGCCATCTCGCGCTGCTGCTTGTCTCGCGACATGTTGACGTGTCTGTAGGCGAGGATGGTGATGGGTAGGAATACGAAGCCGATGCCGACGAACATGAGCTCAAGTGCATCTAGTGAGATCAGCTTGCACTCGTCTCATGGAAGGATGCGTGGAACGGCACGTACGGCCCAACACGTAGCGTGGTGCATCCTTCGAGAGGTAGATGTTGCTTGCGATTGCTCCACCGAAGTTTCCGATGCCGATGTGCAATGCCATCCCGACTCCACGCTTGTATTGCCCTGCTAGATTGTTTCCTAACCTATAACCCGGGAAGGTCAAACGCAACGTGTCATTAACAAGAGGACGACGCGTACCAGGCGATAATGCCGGGGAAGGCCGCATATGACCCAGACACGCAGAAGAACGTTCCGAAGTACTTGACGCCGACGGGCACATCGGAAATGTTGATTGCAAAGCCTATCAAGCACATCACAAGGCCTGCGAATACGAAAGGAGAGCGGAGCTTGACGTGGTCAGACCATACAGCGAATATCAAGAGTACGATAGCTAGAGTTGATGTCAGGGTACGTGGCTATGGAGCGAAAGAAGGTCCTTACTTGCGCAGACGTAGGGGGGAACAGTCAGCAGTTCGCTGATAGCGGTATCGTACCCAAAGCTGCCATTGCATTGCGATCAGCAAATGTCCATCCCGAGTCCCAATAGAAATAACGCACCCGTTGATGATGGAACTTTTCCCACATAAGATTCAGTAAGAGACATCGAACGTACAAAGTCAAAGTAGCTCACGGTAAGAAGAGTGAAATCCCATAAACTTGATATGCAGACTCATAAGCGTGAAGCACCAGATTAGAATGAGGCACAGACGTACGGGGAGTGATGACAGCGAAATAAACCATGATTTGTAGCCAGACCTGCCAGTCGGTGAAAGCGTCCTTGATATGGCGGAACTGGAAGTGCTCTTCCTCGCCGACGGAAGAATTGTCGTACTCTGCTTCTAGTAAGTGACCCGTTACGAAACGCCCTTGGTCTGAGGGACTTACTCTTCTTCCAAATGATGTATGCGCGCTCTTCAGGAGTGAGGAATTTTGCCGTGTCAGGAAAGTCAACGAGAACTGTGGAGTACTTGTCCCTCAATCCGCTCCGCTGCGCCAGAAGGTTTGCCCACCTATGAAGGCGACGGCGCCGACTACGACAGTGGCTATTCCCTCAAGAATCTAAGCAGGCTGAGTATTCGCTACTTCGCGTGTATTGAATTGACATACGAAGATCCAGGACCAGCCGAGAAGCCCGGCTGTGCCAGACATGAATGAGATACCGTACGCGAGGATTCCGGAGAATGCGCCAGCTATGGTGGCTCCCCCATAGAATAAGCCCACTCTGTACTGCAGCATGTGGCGAGGATACCACAGCGTAAGACTGGTGGATCTGTAAGCTCATGTGGAGGGGGATGTCATTCAGGACTTACTAATAGACAACCCCAGGGAAGAGACCGGCTTCTGTGATGCCCAAGCATACCCGTGTGCCAACGAGCTGCGGATATCTGGGATATCAAATAAGAACACATTTCGCCAAGCGCAGCCCGAGGGACTGTAGGACATACGTCTTCACAAGGCCCATAAGGGTCCTGATGGTAAGGGGCTTGAGGAGCTTTCGCCTACTGCATATGCATGTCACTTACATTATAACGCCCCATAGGAGCTAAGGACACTCAGCATGATGCAAGGTATCAAATCCGTAGAGTAACATACCGTAATCCCGGGAAGCCACCTGAAACACGACCATCAGACCCCATGGCAGTCATTCACCACTGGGCAGAATCCGCACACACCTCGATGGTCTGAATTTCTTCAAGACTAAACTGTGGAGAGAATTTAGAGAGGCGGAGTAGCAAAACGCGTCACTCACTTCGCTGGACATTCGCAGAGGCAATATGGCTATACAATGTTTAGAAACACGTCAGGGAATCCACAGGTCGTAAACGCACGACAAAATACATTGTCTGCGAAGTATGAGCGATCATCATGACAGACGAAGGTCTGAATACTGACAAGAGCGATGTTGTACTTGTTGCCAGTGAGATCTAATTGCGTCGTGAGGCCTTGAATTTTAGCATTGCCTAATCCCTCTCTTATAATCAGTGTCGAACTCCAGCACGAACGCTCGTAGGTTGTTCCCACCAATGTTTCCTGACCCAAGATCTCAGCATATGGCGCCGCATAGGCATCGTAAGAAGTCACCTCTATCCAAAAAGGAGCACAGATACATGATTGTTAAGATTGGAAGTATCTTCCTGTCAACCTTTCGCCATAGCCTTCTCTCTTGTTCAGGCGTAAGTGGCGGAGGCGCCACGACTTCCACCAAGTCTTGCGTCGCAGCATGTTCGAAGGCTTCTACATCGCCCTTCTCTGCGCCATAGATGCTCGGTATGTTCGGTCTCTCAGACATGCGGTAGGGAAGACCGAGAACCAGAGGAGTTGACGCGATAGCCTACTGAAACACAGTGGCCATCCAGGTCACGCCCAGTATTTATGTCGGGCGGCGACACTGGTATAGGCGAGACAGGTCCAAGCTTACCCCCAGTCGACGATCGATCCTCCGAGCACGTTTTACCCCACGTTACCCCGCACGGATCCAAAAACCCATTCTGGCACCACCTTCGGAGGCCACCTGAAGGCGCCATCAGTCCGCGTGATATATTCAGCTAGCGAAGATACGGAGAAGATACCAGCGTATTGAATGATGGCATGTAGAGACGGGTCTCCGCCGCCGAGAGTAGCGTTATCATTGAGACAGCTGACACGCGGCCCTTGAAGACCTGTAGCAAATGTCGGAGGAGCAAATGTCGGAGGGGAAACCCGCGAAGTGGTGAGGGTCTCCGTCCTACACTACGAACGTTCCGTCGGGCACCAAACCGTTTGATGAACATCATGCTCAAGCGGAAGTCAACAACAAAAGCAGCTTACCACGTCTCGCGCCAGTGCAGATAGAACTATGGAATTCATATGGTGTAACCCGAACATCAGCTCACGAAGTCGATGGGGACCAGCTCAGGCAGCGGCAGCTCGGGAAAGACGTCGGTCTGTCACATAAAACAAATCTCTCCAATCTTGATTGTTGAGAGCAATGGTGAATGACAGTCAAAGTTGTGGTGGACAAGTCAGAGATAGCGGCGGTAAGCGCCACAGTGCGTGGGAATGGTGTGCGGTCAAATCCTCCTCAACCGTAACGCATGATTGTCTCATCATAACGCCTCAAGATAAACACCGCCTGGGTGAGTTGGTTGCCATAGCATATGCATACAGCGCAAGTTTCTTAACGACACTCAAATGTTCCGCTGACATTACTCTGCCTCCGGGAAGGCGGGGGATGCAAATTAGTCACGGCTACTGGCCACCATGCCTATTTCGTCGCTGTCCACTCTCCGAGTATTATCCTGGAAATAGCATCGACTCCATCTATCCTTAATGATGGGTTTGCGTTCTTGAACATATTCGCGCTATCTAACACTTGTGCAGAATGAGATCAGTTCATCTACTACGCAGCCTCACATAGTCACAGCATCTGAAATGCAGCAGGTATTCTACCTTGATGATCCTGTAGGTCTTTTGCTCCTCATCTATCTTCTTGCATACACTGGGAAAATATGGACACCTCATAAGCCTTGTCCAGGATCCCTAGTCATAGCTCAAAGACCGCACCACCCAAGGGTTCTAGCTAGCCCTCCACCGCTCGTGACCATCCCTCTCACACTCATTATATCTTGGAATCATACTGGATCAAGTCTGCCCAACCTTCTGTCTCTACAATTGCATACTGGTGTCAGTACAGTGTCACGGCCGACGATGCTACATAACAATGGCATGAAGCAACACCCTACCCGTTCACGGAGTCTGCGGCCGCACGAAGCCGAGTCCCGTAAGTCTACATTCCCGGTAAGCGCAGGTCATGAGCTAAACAATTATCGGTCAATATCTCACGTCGGGGTACTAGGGTCTTCTTCGCATGCCTCGCATCTTACAACTACACATAGTCATTCACTTGCCGTCTCCAGCAGCATGGTGACCAGCAGGACTCCCATAATTTCTTCGGTGGGGTCAAGCCATACTTCCAGGAGTTCTCTTAATACACCGACATTCACCACCCTGCCACCACCAGAATCATCCACCCAGACCGGTTCTGTCCCGTCATCAGTAGCAATATCATCGCGCATCATCAGCTCCAGTAGTACCCATTCATCATCACAGCCTCACACGACCATTCCATTCTCCGTCGTAACTCCCGCCGCAGCTGCCGACGACAGTGTCCGTTCGCATCGCGACCCAAGATGGTTCATTCCTGTTATAGTCATCGCATCCGCAAGCTTCGTGATCTTGATCTCACTAGCCCTCTGGTACCGGCATAAGCATTTTGTCACATGTGGTGCTAGAAACCAATGTGAGCTATTTGGGTGAACCGCACAGTCCAGCACTCACAGAACGATACCTCTGTAGTACGGCGCACGAGATTTGAGGTCTTCCCAGATGCGAGCTCCATATCACAGTCCAAAGGAGAGGGCATTGGCTCTCAAGAAGCTGGTGATGCATCAGCACACGGACACGATAAGCAAGCTCACAAAGATCACCCTCCACGGCCCGGCGTAAGCGGCTTTGAGGTGACAAACATATCGACAGGACCCCCTACCGCTGCTCCTGCACCATTCCCTTCGCACGACACAATGTCGCAGTGCTCCTCAAATTTGGGTGGCGCAAATGGGGCGGGAACGCTATGCCTAGAGTTGCCCCAATCGACAGACCAAGAATCCTCACGTCGTGTATTGCCGACGCCCTCCGGTTACGGACTGAAGACAACCGATGCTTCGCAGTGTCATGAAGCGTCGGACGATGACGCTGGGTTATTGACGCACCTAGCCGTACCAACCTATAGCTTGGCTGCCTATGAGACGTACCCGCGAACCTTGCCCTCCGGGCTGCATCTCACGTATAGGCCTCCCATCTTCCCTTTGGGTGACGTAGCTGACGCTCATGAGAGTACACGGCGGAAACTTTGCCTGAATGCGGCGGGAAACATAACACAAACGCATGATTATCGATTCCGTGCACTCCCCCCGCCTCCGTATGTCGAAAGTAGCTAGCGAGGCAGCGGTGCTACGTCAGGCAAGTCGTGATTCGACTATACAGACTGATAGTCCGCGTAGGGCCCGGGTACTTGTCATCACGACTATGACACCATGTAGCCCGCCGGAAATAGGGACACTATCGCCATGCGTGTTGTAGTCCGGCCGGCAGTGTATCCGCTAGTACAAGGTCAATGGACATTCATTTGAGAGTGCGAAGTGAGACTCGCCTCCAATAGCAAGAAAGATCTCTGTTTTTAATGACAGAAGCTTGGAGTGTTCCTCCCATAGTGTCAGAAGCTGAAGTTTAATCTCATGAGAACGTATCATGCTTCACTTCGACAGATGCACTGGTCGTTACAAAGTTACTACTAGATGATCGGCACCGTCAGCCTGAAGAGTGAGAGACGAGTTCACCGTACTACAAGTTCGATGAAGCATCTTCTATTCTGTGCAACATGTTCCGTGTACTCGCTTTATGAATGCTTTATGAATGTATAACTTGAATATGGAGGACACCCCACCACGCAGCTGTGGCTGTTCGCGACTGTAGAGAGTTGAGACTCAAAGTGTGCGGCGGGCCACTGGTGCGAGTCCGGCACTGCCATACGAGCCGTTCTATGGCCGCCACTGTATATCCGGGTCGGCCTCCTCACCCACATTCTGCATCGGATGCTGGTAGATCATCGCTGCTGATGAATCAGATGACCTACCATCTACTGCCAGAGCCTGAACATATCGCGAATAGTTGTTAGGAGGTGTGCGTCTTCGTTGCCAGAGATGTCTGGGTGGCCACGACGCACAGCCCTCGTGTATTCGGCAACTGCCGGGACGTTCGCGCGGCGGAGTCTGTGCACGCTGGCACGCCACTTCGAGCACGGCCGAAATCTCAAGCAATACCAGAGCGCATTACATTGTAACCCCTGCGCACAGAAGGAGTCCGGGGTGCGCACCTAGGTCCAAAATTATTCCCAGCCCCGCGATATATGGTGCGCCCAATTCACTTTATTAGGTCATGGGTTTATCGCCATGATCATCCAACGAGTCAGAAGTCCTCTGGCTTCCCAAAATCAGAGAATGCGTACTCAATCTTGCCCCACATTGACTATTGAATGATCCGTGGGGGCCGTGTTGCTGACGTTGCTCACCCAACTCACACTAAGGTACTGTCACTTACAGGGATGCACGGCATGCGCGAGTCATGATGATGATCACGACGTGCCTCACTGTCGATGCGAGTCTGCATTGAGGGCACCCGACTGCTCGATGTGCCGCACTCTTATGGCATGTGCGGGACTCGTTCAGGTAAAGTTCGGTTGCGAGTGTCCGTCGGACGATCAGAACGTCCAATGAATGGTACGAAGCTGCTAGGCTTCCATGATTGTTCGTGCTATGGCCACTCGTGGACATGGAAGATCAGCGGCCCCTTCTGTTGCTGGACATGCTGTGCCTGCCTTCTCTACTACAAGGTATCCCTCTCTAGACACCCCGAGGCTCGCATGCCCACCACTCTCCTTGATCCACACTCCTTCAGCTCCAGGTCAATGTCTCTTGGCTGACTCGCTTCTCGTGACTCTGGGTCAAGTCAGCCTGCCGGTGTAGTAATAAACATATCAATGAGCGCGACGAAGAGGATGCGGCACAGAGAGCGGGCCCGGATGCCGCACGCCAGAGGTATATGTGCATATCCTGAACCGATTTTGTGCTGACGCAGTATGTCTCGAGAACCGCAAGATCTCCTAAGCGAACTCCTCCCCTCTTCGACGGCAGACCACGCGCCAGTTGCAACAGGTGTATCCACGGCTAGTTCATCTTCGGAGAAGCCTACCACGCCATCATCGGAGACCTCGCATTCCTCAACTCTAAGACATTCTTCTTCAGCAATCCTGGCGTCTTCGGACACTATAGGTTGGCAGAAGCCATCGTATGCGCCGTTGGCACCATCTACATCCTCCTTCAGCTTGATCTCCACGACTACTGTCTGGGAAACCCATGCTCCGCTGAGCACTATCTCGGCCACAGAGCCCACCTCAGCACCTCTTCCGAGTGATATTGATAGTACTCAATCTCCTCAGCCTGCGCTTCACTCGAGTCAACCATCTTCCTTCCTTTCCTCGACTGTGACGCAACGGAGAAGCACATCCAGCTCTGCCTCGGTCTCTGTAGCATCTGTGTCATCGACTACGGCTGTTAAGCAGACACACAGCTCAAAGCCACTGCTAACTCCGGTCCTTGTCGTGGTATTCGCCCTTGCCGCTCTTGGCGCGCTTGCTACGTACCTGATGTGCAGACGACGGGCAAAGAGGAGCACCTATAGCGCGAAGGGTGAGTTCTTCCCTCTGAACCTCGTTGGTCTATACGTTGAGCGCCGTCATCAAGAAATGCCGGAGGAGGATCACCATCCAATCGAACCTTCGAACCTCGCTCCCAGGCGGCTTCATGTACCAGAGCTTGCGCCAGCCATCCACGACGCTATTGAAGGGCAAGACGGTAGTCACTCTGCATGGTCTCACACAGATGCTTCCAGTGCACCGTACGCGATGGTGCCTTCCTTGGTCGATCTTACTCTCGGAGGCGACTATGACCCCAGGTTTAGTGGGTATGATAGCGGGTACGGCATGGGCGACGTCAAGATTGTACCGTCCACCCCGACAGCGTACCAACGTGACTTTCAAAGCCCAACTACACACACTCCAGAACGACCACCCATTGATACAATGGCCTTGCCGTGGCATAGTGCCCCTGCTGATGCAACGAACCCAACCACTGCGGCGCATGCGACCGCGGGGAACGATCCAGGTGTCCCCGCCCCTGCTGCACTGAGCGCCGAGCCACCTCCTCACTTCCCCGACGCCCACTCTCCTACGCGGAGAGTCGTCGCTCGAGACACGTCTAGGACTGATATCCCTTCCTTCTACTCGACTTCTATTTATGGGCACACCGCCGTGCACCGCCTCAGCATTCCGCGTCATGCCTCGCCTCTCTCCCCCACACGCACCGTCGCGCAGCAGGCCTCAGCTCCCACCTGGTTGCCCGCCGCTGGCCTTCCTGTGCACCCAGCAGACAGATCGGACTCTCCCGTTGCAGCGGCACCACCGTGCGTATGGCTGATTTCAGAACACGGTGCTGTCCAATACACACCCCATCTGTCGAGCAACCAACTCGGTTCTCACGGGATGCCAATGGGCTCCGAAGGCGACTCTTGGCTCCGTACGATGGGATCTACCTCAGACGATGCAATGCAGCATGTCAGTGGAGGCCGAACACTTCCGTCGCCACCCCCTCCGCCGCCATATACTGGTAGGGAGTAGTGGTCCCTTGGCGGCTATGCCTCTGTTCCAGAGACATGGGAAGGTTGCGCCCCTCCGAGCTGCGCCTTGTATGTGTCTCGCGAATAGCCATGATACCCCGCCATACTCATGTGATATACGGCCGCTAGGAAACGAATTGTCGTTGTCAGATTGTAAATAACGCAGCAGTGCCGTATGCTCTAGTGTCGCGTCCGTGTACACGCTGCGATGACAAAATGGTGCGTATGTCTCGAGATTGTTCGTGGATGTGAATGGCGTGGAGACCGCAAAGTGACAAAGAGCTCCGCGAAGCCTGAGGGGTCCTCCTGTTACACGAATGACGACTTGCACACGTCGAATTATATCGAGCTGCTATATCTTCAATGAGGTCGTTATTACGGCCCCTGCTGGCCCGATGTGTCCGTGCAGTGCATCAGAAGGCCTCAATCAGCCGCCTTCCCAGTGATAAGGTTGGCCACGCACGACAGTTTGATGCATGTCGAGCCCGACGACGACCACGGTCATGCTGCTACTGTTTATCTTTGCTCTGCGATCCGAAGTGTCCAGGATGTTGATCACCATCGTGTTGGGCGCAGGGCTGAACACGCTTCCATTCAACTTAATGCTTTACCTGGCCGAGCGCACTGGTCATATACTGATACCATACGTATTAGTATCATCCCGTCAAGATACATGTTGAACGCCTGTCGGCTTCGGTAACCGTGCAACAGTTAGCCCTCGTAGACGTGTTACTCGTCACTTCTCCGCAAGTATCCTGACACCGCTGCTCCTCCCTTTTCTCTCTCAGTTACCTGTCTCCCATCCTGTTCGTATAGAGCGTCTCTATTCCCACTGAGCTTGGAACTGTTAACCTCCTTCTCTCACTCGGTGCAGGGGCCGGCATTACCAGTCCAGTGCATTGTCCACCATCCCAGAAACACCCAATAGATCTTGGGGGACGCAGGTTGCGGTGAAGAGTTGGGTACTTCATTTAGGTGGAAGGAGAGGAGAGGTATCGGCACATTCGAGGTATGGCGTTGAACTCCTCAGACTGTCAATAATAGCTGAGGGACTGTGCCCCGCTTATCTGCGCTGACTTGACTCCTAGCTTCGAGTACTGAAGTGATAATCCCAGTGGACGCACAGTGTATTGACCAGAAGCGTGTCTCGGAACGAGGAGCTTTGCGCATATTTGCCAATATATCCCCACCGAAGGGGGAAGTGTATGTCAATTCTAATTCACGCAATCTTTTGCTGATCTATCAGTGTTAGTTTGCAGGTCCGATGAGTCTCCATACCAACTCGAGCGATGTTGCGACAAGACCTTCATACACTACAGACTGGGGCATTGGCCAGGCTAATGAAACGAGTTCCACTTCATCTACACCACAGTCACCTATCGATACATCCAGTACATCAGTGTCGCAAACGTCTAGCTGGACAACTCGAGTGACCTCGTCGCCTCTCGCATCGCAATCCTCATCTTCTCCGTTTTCTTCGAGGCCACACTCAAGTTCCTCTGCGATCCCATCCTCCTTTTCTTCGACGTCCTCTACGTCCCCCACCATTTCTACCACACCAGCGGCTCCTACTTCATCCAGCACCACTACCTCATCCATTCCTCCGACCTTCCCCACGACAACGCCCCTTTCCAGTGTCTCCTCGACTGCCTCTCCATCATCTGTCTCGTCACACAGTTTGTCTTATCTATCCCCTACCTCGTCGTTTCCCACTTCGAACAGCGCTGGGCCGACGTCCAGCACATCTAGTCACACGGCAGACCCGCCATTTACTACGGCGCCGAGCCCTACGAGCGAGACATCCTCAACTACCTCGAAACTGCCTTTTAGTGTAACAACCACCGCCACATCGGCTTCCCGTGCACAAAGTGCGATTTCTTCAACCGAGTCGGCCGAGTCTGTGTCTTCGAGACCCAGTATCATCATATCATCCAGCACCAGCTCGGTTCCAGAACTTACTACAAGTCACACCATATCACCCACTGCCAGCTCGGTTCCAGGGCCTACCACAAGCTCCACCATCGCATCGACCTCACGGAGGCCGCAAAGGACGAGTACCCCTGTCGCAGAGCCGACAAAGGATACAATAAACGAACGGGTTGGGATAGCCGTCGGTACCGTGCTGGGAATCTTGCTGGTCGTCGCAGTTGCTCTCGTTCTCTGGCGGAGACGCAGAAGAGCTCGAAGTAGGAGTACGGCGTTCAGTCGAGTCAGCGGTAAGAGCGGCTGATACGCTCCCACAATAACCGAAGTCTGACTCACCTCCACGATTTGTTGCAGATGGTGCTGGACTCATGGAGACGATTGAGTCGACCCTTAGGGAGATCGACCGGCGGGGGTCAAGCAGAACGAATTCGACCTGCAGTGACGAGAGCTTTGGGAATCTGCACAACCGAGTCTCCTTGCCTGCCTCCACGTTCACTCCGCTAGTGTGCGAGCCCATGCAAGCGTTCGAGTATGAGCCAGTCACGCTCATGCCCCCATCGCACGATCTTCTGTCACCCACACCGACCCGGCACTCGTACGCAAACCAGAGGCCAGCAATCTCGCCGACGTCCCCGGAGCAACCTCTTCCGTCGCCCATGAGCGCCGCAAGTCTGACCTCCCTCCTCGATGCTGCCTGGCCCACTGTGCCGCCTACTAAATTGGCTGCCGTCGGTAAAGAGCCGAGTGGGAGGCTCGACGCAGGATCAGGATCTGGGGCACTTGACCCAACCCGTCCGCCGACAGGAGGATTGTCTGAGCAGACACGACTGCGCAGAGAGCCCGGGATGTTGTCCAGCCTGGCAACTGGAGAACTGACAACCGGTTCTCCTCGTCAAGCGCTAGACGGGGGCATCCGAATTACAGGCGGGTCTTCGGGAGGCGGGCCCCCTATGAGTGTCATGAGCCATCGTGATACTGCGGCGCTGTATGACGCGTCTTTGGGCGCTTCTATGGACAGTGTAGCCACCGTGCCACCGCCATATGCGCATTATTCAGATGGGTCGGTCACCGGAAGCCCAAGTTCAACGCGAGGAGGTGGAAGGAGTGGGCATCTGCCTAGTGGAGGCACACCAGAGTAGCATCTTTGACCGTTAGGACGGACTTTCAGGACATACACTCACTTTCTTGGACTCTATCTTATGTTGAGGGCATATCATCCCATGCGGTATCGTGTAAGGACCGTGTATCACTGTCGCTTGCCCTTCAAGATCATGTCCGCGCACTTCTCGCCGATTGCGACAGCGGGCGCTTGCAGGTGCGTCCCCAGCACGCGGGGAAGGATCGAAGTATCAGCGACGCGGAGGTTCTCCACTCCGTATACCTTCAGCTCATCATCAACGACACCTCCGCCGTCTGCGTCGTCCTCCGGCGCCATGCGACACGTTGAGGAGTAGTGGTACGTCGTGCGGTTGTATCGACGGATGTAGTCGTCCAGGTCCGCGTCGCTCTCGCTCTGGGGCTGGAGCCAGTTCTCGAGCCCGTATCCTCGCGCGCGCATCTCGTCCCGCAGGCGCATGCTGAGCTTCAGAGAGGCGCGGAGGGGCGCGAAGTCGTTGTGATCGGACAGGTAGCGCGGGTCGATGACGAGTGGTGCGCGGGGGTCTGTAGAGGAAAGCCGGACAGTGCCTTTGCTCTTCGGGTGCAGTAAGACATTGAGGAAGCTGAACATGCCGCGGTCAAGAGGGACGGGTTCGTCATGGCTAGCATAGGCCATCTGGAGGACATGATAAGCACACGAACAAGGCAGGATCTTGACAGCAACTGACCGGCATGATCTCGATGTCGGGTAACTTGTCTGAGACCTTCTCCTTCTGGATAGGCTTGCCCGTGTCATCGAGCATGCTCGAGTGAGCGAAAATCGCAAGCTGAAGTACAGGGCCGAGCAGCCACCCGGTGCCCCATATAAGATACTTGAGCAGCTCGATGATGAACCGTAGGGGCTGAGTTCGTAACGACACCAACGAGTCTTGCATTGGGATGAAGAAGCCAACGGACACACCGAAGTGGTCCTCCTGAATGCGAGGCGGATTCAATTGATCCGCCACAGCGAAGATCATGGGCAGCGGAACACGTACAAGATTCGATCCGACAGCCTGTAGATCCTTCACAATGGGTATTCCATGCTCCTTGAGGTGCTCTGCCGGCCCAACACCACTACGTTCCGCTAAGAAGGGAGTTTACGGGGTTGGGCAGTACACGCACCTTAGCATAAGTATATGGGGACTTCCGAACGGACCTGCAGACAACATGATTTCCCGTGTAGCACGTACATGTCGGCGCTTCTCCGGATTCGGCCCACTCTGCGAGAGAAGAGTGACGCCGCGAGCAACAGCACGGCCGTCCGGAAGTCGCTCGATGTCCACCTTCTCCACGAGCGCATTGGTGCAGACATGTAGGTTGGCCTGACGCGCGCGGACCAGAGCCGAGGGGAGGAACGCATGGTAAGCCGAACTTCGCTTGGAGTTTTCATCAATGGTGAAGTAGAGCCGACCACAGCCAAAGGGAGGGTTCGAAGGGGAGTTGATGTCTGGGATGTATGGCAACCCGAGGGCTTCAGAGGCCGCGACCGCTCTGCGACCAGACGATTTAGTAATGGCCACCAAGCAAGACAAGCGCGAAACTCACTTCTCGAAGCCCTTGAACTGGAAGTCGCCCAAGCTGCGGTTCCTCCACTCTCCACCCGTCCCATGTATGCCATCGCTCTTCACGCCCAGTGCCCGTTCCGACTTCACAAAATACTGCTCCATATCCTTCCAGCCCCATCCTTTCCTCCCTTCCTCCTCCCAGCTATCATATTCCGCTGGCAGGCCACGAGTATAGAGCATTTGGTTGATGCGTGATGTTCCCCCGAGCGCTCCGCCAGAGAACAAAAGGAGAGGGCGGCCGAGTTCTTGCTGCACCTCCGACGGTCGTTTGAGGGTTCGCGAGCCATCGGAGGCGAAATCAGAAGAAAAGAGGGGCACCCGTGCCGCCCATGAGTCTGCACGCGGGCCGCGTTCAATGAGAAGGACAGTGTTGGACGGATCTGCGCTCAAGCGGTTTGCCAGCACACAACCAGCCGTACCGCCGCCTACACATAGCGTTCGTCAATCTGTCTGTCACGACATGTCACAGAGTGTCCTTGTTATGACTGACCAACAACGATGTAGCTATACTCCTCGAGGGTGTCGTCAACTTTGACTTCTGGAAACCAATCAAATGGCCACATCGTCGGTGGTGACGGAGACGATGGAATAGGCGGAAGGGCTTGCCGACGTGAAGGAATGAAGTCGCTGCTACAGACGAGACTGCAGCGCGCAGGAGTACCTGTTGTTAGATCGCGCTTCCCGCTCAGATTGGCTGGATCGACGGTACGAGGCCGAACACTCAAGTGTCAACAATGCAACATTCGAGCCACCGACGACCGTCGTCCGCGGGCCGGCGGCCCCGCCGCGCATACGAGATGCATGAGTCATGGTGCATGATGCTTGAGTGTGTATACATATGTGTCTGTATACGAACTGTGTTATTAATATTCATGTAGCGACAGCACTGTACAATGAATGTCTGACTGGACTTCCGTTACGACACATCGAGGTGGTGATATAATTTATAGTAGCCGTCACTTTGACGTTGGAAAGAGGTGTACGTACTCGAGCAGAGTTGCACGCACAGTACCACTGGCACCCCAATTCTGTAATGTCCACTAAATAGCATTGAAGTAGATGTTGTCTGGGTCTGGCTCAGGCGTTGGTGCAGCAGCAACCTCGACATATCTGCGTTCAGAGCGTTCTCCGGGAGACAATGCAGGCCAAACGGAGTTCATACAGGCTTGCGTCGGCGACTCCGTGCTCCAAGAAGTCAGGTGAGCTGCGAAGTGCCTCGTACGCTCGAAATCTCCCTGAGCGTCCACCCACGAGCTCGCGTCATCCGTATGCCACCTCCGCGGCGACGGTTGGGCGAGATCAACATGCTGAGAAGGAAGTCGCGGACTCGCGCTATCTGTGCCGGGTCGCAATATGTGAGGAACGTCTAGTGTGCGTGCTTGAGTCTTGTTCCGATGACGGAATGGATTGTGAGGGGTCTGCCGAGCAGAGGGAACGGGAGTGGTAGCGTCGCTTCGATCATGGTACTCGTCGTGCAGAGTAGGCTGTGGCTTGTTCGTGCCACGGAAGGGGTTGTGCGTCGCCATTTGGCGCATCGGCTGGACGGGAGCGACATCGTCAGGAAAGTCCATGACGGCAGACGTCTGTTGAGGTGACTGCAGCGTGGCGGGGCTAGGAGCGGCGGGCACCTGAATGGAGGCGGGAGGTATAGGCGAGACAGAGAACCGGTTCCCAGAGAGTACGGCAGCGGTCGCGCTTCCATTGACGTCCAATGCACTGCCATCACTGATCTGGCTGAGACTAGACACCGCGCGACCTTGTGGTACGCTGGGCACTGCGTGAAGTGCAAAGAGGTCATAGTCAACAGCCTCGGGGCCCCGCACACCGGTATCGATGGAGAACGGCGTATACATAGACGACGGCAGCACTCCGAAGGTTGACTCGCGCTCCCCTACGCACATGATCGACGGAGACCTGACGTTGGCATGAGTCTCCTTTGAGCCAGTCTCTGTGACCACCGACTCTCTGAGCGTCCATTCGTCATCTAACCAGCGAGATGTCAGCGCCAATAGCATGTCCCAGAAGGTTTAGACTCACCGAAGGCCCCGCTGCTCCTTAGTACACTGTTGGAGCGCTTGCGCAACCACCATGTAACCGTCAGGAAGAGGAGTAATGCAACGCAGATGGCGAGCACGACAACAGCAACAATCCACTTCTTGCTCGAAGACTGGGTTGCTCTGGTAGCAGCGGTAGAATGCGCGGCAGAAGCGGTGGAATGCACGGTAGCAGCGATGGAATGCGCGGTGGCAGCGGTGGAATGCGCGGTAGCAGCGGTGGAATGTGCGGGCAATTCGGAGGAGATAGTAAGACCGGTTGCTACGTTCGAGAAAGTGTCCGACCCAGAGGAGAGGGATGATGCAATACTGGTGCTTATGGACGAGCTATGATGATTTGACATGTATATAGAGGTCGATGCGGCGCTGATTGACCTGTCTGATGTGCCATGTGTAACCGACGTGGAAGGGTTTACAGAGCCAGAGGCATTTTCCGGCATTATCGTGCTGACTGTGGATGAAAGCGGCTCTGAGGGAGGTATACTAGTTGAAGGTGGCACTGCTGACGATTGGTATGAGAGAGACGACGTCAACAACGTCGATGAACCGGCGGATGAATACACGGAGCTCGATGTCGTGGTTGTCGGGGATGAGGGTTCTGTCTGCGAAGTCGTTGACGTGGTTGATGCAGTTGACGACGGATCTGAGACGCTGGATGCGCTAGAGGAACCACTGCCACCCCCGTCTGGACCTGCAGTTTCGTAGCAGTCGTTTGTCAAGCAGGCTGAAGAACCGAACCAAGATGCTCACCAGCCCGCGCGACCCGTGGTATCTCACGAGTATAATCCAAAGTTTCGGAACCATGTCCGGGAAAAGCGAATGGTATGCTGGCGTCAGTATGGTAAGGACCATAGCTGAGTACTCCTGCACCGTACGCTAGACCGTGCGTGAGTAGAACACCCGGGAACGAATGGCGACGTCCCAGTACACCCAGTGAAGGCAGGGTTACGATCAACGAAATGAAAGCGTAACAACGGAAAACGATCATGGCTGGGGCGGCAGAAAGTTAACACCCCAGCGAAGCAAACTTGCCCGGTACCCTCAAAACAGAAGAGGAGTTCAAGAAAGAGCGTCTCAAAAGGCTCCAATACGTGCCGAAGAATTTGAAGGAGAGAATAGGGGATGCACGGAGGCCTATAGGAGGGAGAGACTGCGGAACCCGGGAGGGTGCACATGCGGCCACTTACACTGCAGATATACACCGAGGCAAAGGAGTGAAGTGGCAATATCGTTACGCTCCAGCATAGACGTATCGTTCCGGAGTAGATGGAGTACTGCCAAACGACAAGCGCTGCCTGATATTTACCTGCTTCGTAGACGAGGCTGTGGACGTTCTATTGTTGACAGATTGACCCAGCGCTTGAGTGTACTGAGAAGCTTCACTCACCCGTGGTGTGCATTGCCCTCTACGAGAGTCAAACGGTATATCCTGTCAATCTTTTTGATACTGTTAGAGTTCCACTGGTTGGAAGGGAAATTGGTCGTAGAAGAGGGTCTCATGAGGACCAAATAAGGGGCGACAATCGACAAAAGGCACTGCATGACTGCCGCAAAGTCTCTTGAGTGATCCAAGATGTCTGCATTCAGGAGTGGCACTTTATAATCATAGTTCATGACGGACCTCTGATAGATAATCGGGATACGAACGTTATGCAAATGATTACCACAGCCGCCAGTATGCGTAGCAACCATCGCAGTACACTCAGTTGGTAAGAGGAACAGAGGTCATCGGAGTGAGGTCTGATCGCCAGCCAGCCAAATGCGGAAGACAAAGGCAAAGCTGAGCTTGCAACAGGGGACATACTGATATGTCGCATCTGTGAAGGTGAGCTCTGGTCCGTCGCCCCTTCCACTGATGCGAGAAGTACCACGAAAGCATCTGCCCTTAGTATGCGAGACTCGCATTGAACACGAAGGGTCTAGGACAAGAGAAGACAAGTTCAGCATAGAGGACTCGAAAGAGTTGACAAATGTAGCCAAGTACGCAGTCGCCCGTGAAAGGCTGTGCGCAGAGGCAAAGACGTCAGTGACGCTACTTATGTGTGCAGCTGTTGACGAGGCAATCACGTGCACAACTACTGGAGGTCGAGCAAGCTGCCGCTAACCCATTCAACTCAAGATTCAGTGTCCAACTCCAACTGCGAGATCGGCGTTCCTTCTCAGCTCTAATACGGTATATTACAGTCAACGAAGCGTCTCCTAGCGTCCTAGTGTCCGGCAGACAACTTGACAATATAAGCGCTGGAGACGCCCCTCAACTTCAACTCTGATGATACGGTGGTGGCGTAGTCTCGTCAATGGGCGCGATAGTACCAACGGAGTTCGCGAATGGCGGGTGGGAGTAGGACCCAATCTCACTCGCCGTGTACTCTGACCCATACGCTATACTGTCAAACTGGATACCCCCATTCCCTTCGCCCGGGCGATACCTCAGGTTGACCATAACGGGGATAGGAACTTGGGGAATGTTCAGCTGCAAGACCACGTTTGACGTTTCATGGGTGAGATCTAGCGACGATTCCTGGGTCAAGACACCCTCCTGCAGCTGAATGCTGCAACTTCGGCTCTGTGTGGGGCCTGGGGAGTACACCTGCGAGTCCGCGATGTCTGGAAACGAATGTTGTTGTTGACGAGACGACCCGGCGGAGTCGTACTCCATGAAGACGTCAAATCGATTTGCAAGCTTTTCGGGAACATCGTAGGATGGGGGCTGATCGGCGGGATAGCGAGGCGGTACGCCGTCGGCTGTTCGCACCTGATCGGGCTGCAGAGACTCGGCCGACGTGGCGTTCGAGGTGCACGGTGGTTCGACGTCGGAAGATTGGGTGTCCAGGTTCAGCGAAGCGACCTGAGAGGCATTCTCGATCCCGCCCTCTTTCTCGAGCAAATGCACGGTAAGAGTGCCATCAGCTTGTGTCTGGTCGGCTACTACTCGTGACGCACGCATATGAGCCAGACGGAGTGGGGAGTTGAGGTAGGGAGGAGCTCACCTCGTGCAGTCTGGTGCATCAACGAACGACGACGTCTGTGCCGCCACCGAAGCAATAACATCGCACAGAGTAGTAGGGCGATGAGTGGCCCGATCACGATCACGGCAACGAGCCATTTTTTACGACGTTGGTCCGTATTGACTGTCTCAGATGATATAGCCGGCCCCTCAGAGCTTGGGGTACTATCGGCAGATAGCGTTGTTGAAGGGTTCTCCAGAGTTGCGACAGTGGTGGCAGTAGAGATCCCGGAGGTTATCCAGTCTGACGTGCTCCATTGCGTGCTGCTCTGGGACAGGTAAGACGTCGAGATACTGGAGGTAGGCTGGATGATAGAAGACGCTGAATTGATGACGGTGGATGTGACTGTGAAGCTGCCGATGTCAGGGACCGACGATGGGACCGCAGTAGTCCAGACTGTCGAGCTCTCGGAAGTTGTAGTTGGAGCTGCCGATTCAGTAGAAGCAATGATGGTCCATGTTTCGACTTGATAGACAACAGTCATAGTTATGAATCCCGATGATTCAGACACCGTCGAGAGCTCTGTTTCTGCGGTGAAGTACGAGGATATAGAGTAGACGACATCGCGCCTGCTGGCTGGGTTGTACGTCATTCAGTGACCATGCCAGCGGTTTACATGGGGTGCTCACCAGCTTCAAGCTCAGCGCGTAGACTTGGAAAATGAGAAGGGATGCGGGGTGTGCGCCTCTCATGCAGCCGGGATGACATGATAGCGTGAGTAATATCTGCTCCGTTTCCCGTTACGATGAAGCTTGCGTCTTCCATAGTAGCCGGTGCAGCGCAACAGACTACAACATTGAGCAGTAGAAGGATAGTGATGTCACGGAGGAGCATGACGAAGACGTCCGGACTTGGTTGTCGGCCTCGAAGAGTCGTGGCCGTTACTAAAGACAACGATAAAGGAGTGTGGTCTCACAAACGAGTGTCAGGGCGATGCGAATGGCTGCTCAGAAGAAGCACCAAGCACTTGCATTCCCGTATCCCGACGACGAAGACGAGGCGGGGGAATCACAGACACGAGCGAGGATGGCATCTCCAATCCGTGCGCGCGATGTATCTAACTCCCCATCTGACAGTTTGCTGGCGTCTCGCATGTAGACGGTCGAATGTGAGCAGAGATCATATCTCACGAGGAACGACCGTAGTTCGGCGGGAACCCGTTTGGCATGACTGAACTTACTCGCAATGCACCAAGAAGAAGGTAACAGTTGCCAATCTAGAGCAGTTAATACAACGATACCGAAGCCTCGTTGGTTGACAAGGAGTCAAAGTCGTCCATCCATGGATGCCGGGGGCTCAGGACGCACGTCACGGCGGCGTGATGGACCCGACCCTTACGTGCAAAGGACATTGTTGAGCTAGAAGTTACAACGGCGTACAACTGTAGTATTTTGGTGATGCGTTGCGCCAGGGTGCTGCATGGGACTGCATCAGACAAAGGCTCAGCAACGTTGAAATCGCGCTCACTGGCACTGTTCAGGGCTCTCTCATGAGCGGAGGCGCAGCACGCGGTAAGCATACACGCATGTCCATCTGCCGAACGCACCTCAGTTCATATCAAGGGCGTATCCTGATTACATTCAACAGCTGCGCTTGCGGAAGATGCGAACTAGGCAGATGGATGGTCAATGTCACACGTACGACGCGCGAGGGATATTACGTAATTGTGTTCGCATCATCCCATTGAGGGGGACGCATGGCCTTTGAAATGGTCCTCGTATTGCAATAGGTATGAGAATGCCCTACATCGCATGCAACTTCAATGTCTCAATTGGAAGCGTGATGCGTCATGGATGTGCCCGTAGACAACAATCACCTGTAAGGTCTTCGAGTTGAGGGAGCGGAATGTGTTAAACAACACATGGCGTACCTGACGAACAGCGACTGCGATACTACAAGAATGAGGTGGTGCAAGCAAAACAGAAGATACATCCCCCAACGTCCACCCTCACCCGTACTCACGGCGTTTGCAGCGGCCGTTGTCGCGACCATGAAAGTGCTGCTGGCACGTCACGGAAGACCAACAGTAGTGAGGACTCAGTGTAACCAGTTGGAAGGGTCCCTGTGGTGATCTACTCGAGAGCTTCAGCTAAAGAGACCATAGTAGCAGATTGCTGAGCAGCTGTTCGAAAAAGTCATAGTAAGTCATGGAGATGGTACATACTCGCTGGCAGCGGCCCCGCATCGGAGGAGGGAGTCTCGGGGGCGTCCCCTCGTCGAAGTTCCCACGCCACTGACGCACGTCTCAGATTCCGCTGAGGGACCACTCCGACAGTGCCAACGACGCCGAGCCTATAAGTTGACTTTGCTAATTCGCACCACATACACATGTCTCAAACCCCTCAAAACAAATACGAGGATGAAGTGATGAGCTGCGCCCGGGTTCAATCGCGTTTTCGCGCTGACCTAGTGCTAAGTGAATCGATTGAAAGTGTACGCATTCCTCCGTGAGTCGTGTAGCACTACGCAGAGATTGTACTAAAACAATACAAACTAATACCAAATTTGACCTTAGTTACTCCTGGGTCTCTGGTTGCCACGCCGGTAGGAAACGAGACTCAGTCAGTGCACATTATAGGCAATGACTCTACAGTTACGCCCTCAGACTCGGAATACGGCGTGCTCAGTGTAGCCCGGCAGTGCGTACAGAATGATCTGCGCACGAGAAACCAATTGACTCGACGTGGGGGCAGACCATCCAGGGATTCTCTCAGGGGTGGCGGCAAGACGCACCTTGCTTGTCATGGTTACACTCGACTCGTGGCTGCGGCAGAAACAACGACATTTGTAACACAGTGTGCGACATGTCAGTGGCATTCACTGAAAATCCCTCAGCCTGAATCGGCGCGCAATGTTCTGTAGCTATAGATCGCAATTGAGGAAGCATGGGATTGCCTTTCGTGTCGCCGGGGTGCTGCAGCGCATATACATCGTGTTTTACTACTACTATGTAGTATCGTCTGCTAGTAGCGACCTAGTATAGCCGGTGACCAACATACATGTTCGCAGTGATTCAACGATCAAGGCTTGAGCTGCTGCTGCCCCTTGTACTCAAAAAGCCTCAGACTCACGCTCTGACGCACTAGGATTGTCGGCCAACAATAGTAGTGCATGTGCTGATGGTCACGATGCGCAGCCCAGGCATTAACACTGTAAGAAACCGTTGACATTGAGAACACAGTTGTCTATCGCCTGTGAGTAGAATACACAAGTTGACTAAGCAGGCACCTACCAACGTCTATGGAGTTCTCGACAGCGCCGCCTTCGCCATCGCTGCAGCTTGCATTCAAATACGTATTGCCAGTGGACGGCGCAGAGATCACTGAGCATGCTCCGAGGAAGTAGCCACTGCCGAACACTGATATCAGGAATACTGTGGAATATGTAAGAGCAATCGCACTCACTTCGCTACGCACGCAAGATTGTCGCCTTGGTCAGCAATGCAGTCATTGAGGTTGATAGTGGATGTAATATATCCACCAGTCTTATTTCTGCATGTTGCTTGCATGACAGCGTAGTCGCTACCGTAGAATGACTCCCATGATGAACAGGAGAACGAAAAGCCAGGAACAAGGGTAACATCGCTGGGAGATGAACTTATCATTGCAGTGGGAAGGGGCGAGACATTTTCTGAAGCGTAGGCCACACTTGAGTAGCAGGTGACGACGCAGATGAGGGTCGCGATTGCGCCGTGCATGCTGACCTGAGGATGCTAGTGTGGTGAACAGAATTACCTGGACCCAGAAGAACCTTCCCCCTAAGTACACGAGTTGTTCAATGTGCATGCTGGGCTCGGATAACGGCCGTCTGAAATTCAGGACTTCCTTGCTTGCCGTCTGTTTGCCTCATGTCTAACCTACATAGAGTGAGAAGCTTTCACTATACTTCCTCATGAGCCATCATCAGAAAGGAACCGGCAGGAGACGTAGTGTAAGTAACAGGAGTGCCTTGATTCTAACAGTACTCGTACCTCGTGCCACTATACGGACGCTGCGTGAGAAGGTAGTTGTATGCTGCGCCATTCTTGACTAGCACATGACACGCATTGAGCGACCATGCCCACAGAAGAGGAAAGACCTCTATGTGTGACGCGAAACACGATTTGCAGCTGTCTTGAGTCAATTGAGCCATCTCACGGGACGGCCCAATTTTGAAGCCGCCTCCCACAACTGACCTCGTTTTCAGTTCTCGAACGTCGTCAAGCCCATACGTTCAACCAATGGATGGATAACTTTGTTGCATAGGCGATAAGCCAACTTCCAAGCAATGTAGAAAGTAGTTTCTACCAACACTTAATGCATCTGCATCCACGGGTCAGAAGTAAGGTTCGTCATTGCGAGTGTCAGACAGCGCATTGGCGCTCACCGAATACTGTATGCGCAGTTATATGTGAAGTTTTTGTGGATGCAGTGACCGAATTATATGTGACCTCCATCGTGAGCGCATAGAGTACAGCGTCACGACCCGGTAGACCTAGAACTTGTGGCAAGAAGAACGTTATACACCAAGGGTCTACGAGCTTCTGTAGCGCATCAGCCTGAGGTGTCACGATATGTTACATGCATGCAGGACGTGTGTAGCGCGAAAGCGTCGTTACCGAGGTCCGAATGTGTGACAGCTTACCGCTCATCGTGCGGAGGCCCGGGAGGCAAAGTCATCTCCCCTTTCCATGAACTCGATGTCAAGCACCTGCGTGCCTACCGCATGTAACAGCCTGTCTAATTGTCCGCCCGCTAGCATCACAGCGCGAGCATCCTCTTGCCGACGATGCAGAGGTGCTATGAGAAGGTCCCGTGCAAATGCGGTATTGTGGTGCGCTGCTGCGCCCGGTATTTTGTCACTGATACGTCGAGGGGGGTACCAAGGCGTGCATGTTAGAGCTGTGTGCGAGAACACAGTAGCGCATGGGACGTTAGCCTGAGGGAGAGGCCTCCGGAGGTGTCCACGTTCAAATGGAGTATCATAGCTTATGTAAGCCTGTCCGTGACTTTCCTCTTCATCCCCAGTTCCACGTGCACAGGCCTTCCCTGCCCTCGGTCCCCCGCTCGACAGACTGCATCCCGGCGCCCTCAAAGAGAACGTGGCCCTCACAGGGGGAGAATATAGATCGTTCTGAAAGATCTGCCCTAGCTGCTCAGGGGTTCTTAGTCGTCGTGCTGTCAATGCAACAAAAGGCTCTCATCAAGACACAGTATCAGATGGGGATATATCCCCGCTTACAATGTATTGAGTCACCTCCATTGCAGGCGGAGGCTGAATACTTGAAGGGGACGAGGCAGAGACTTTCATGTACGTGTGCACTTTGCCATTCTATGTGATGCGTCACTCATCTTTCGCTAGAGAAAGTGCACACTGGACTGTCCATGCATCCCAATGATGGGCGTATATCCCAATTCCATGTCGATAGAACATATTAACGTGTAAAGTCTACTTATGTGCCCCTCTCAATCCTAGCAAGCGAGGTTTCCCCCGAGATTTCCGACACAAGTGTCTGCGGTACCCAATGGTGAGCCTTCCTCAACTGTTGGACGTTTGTTACTGAGCGTACTCACTGACGTCGATGGACGCGCGAGAATATCCACCTCGACCGTTGCTGCAGGTTGCCATAAGCCAAATGTTTCCAGTCGCGAGCTTGTTGCCGACGGAACATGAGCCGACAAAACCCCCGCTGCAGACGCCATCATCAGCAAACCGCCGACAGAGACAATTTTTCGCTGATATCTACTTGGTTGCGCAGGCAAGGTTGCCGCCGTAGTTGGCAATGCAGTTCTGAAGGTCGATGAAGCTCATGACTTCCTTGCCGTGACCGTCGCTGCAGACCGCCTCCAGAACCGCGAACCCTCTGCCGTTGTTGTTCCCGTATCCTCCGCCCCAGCGGGGACAACTCTGGGCAAAGCCGCCAACGGCACGAGGCTCGACGTTGCTGTTGCTGCTGTCAATTGAGCTATTGCCTTGAGGAGCGTCGTAGGAAGCGAAGGCGCCGCCAGCGAGGAGGATGATCGTAAAGAGTGAAATGATCTGCATGGTGGAGTAGTGATGTGGTGCGTTGCCGATGTCTTGATGTTGAGTGGGGCCCCGCTGAACGCAGACTTTAAACAATCCGCCCATTTCACACATCCATACACGGCGTGGCCGTTGGAGACCGGTGTGTGCGCAATGATCTTCAGTTCACTACATGTTGACAGGTATTGCTCTGAATAGGACAGTCGAAGGCCGCTGTACAGAAGTATGTGATATTCTACTCGTGGACTCGCAAACGACGCACCTGCTGCATTGGGACCAAGACCGACTTGGTGCTCGACTTGCGTGCTGACAATTGCATGACAATAACGAAACACGAATATGCATGCCTTGGTAAGTCGTCACCGAGCCTCACGCAAAAGAATGGATGCATTGGCAGTGCACGATCGAGAGAACCTCAAGAAGTAGAGTTCAGACGTACGCTGCTCCTCGCCGGTGTTCTGGGCGAGTCCAGCCAAGGCGTAACAGGACCGATCAGTGTCTAAATGCCGGCGACATGGAAGCGAGGAAGGCGAGGAACATCGTTGCTTTCGGTAGTCATCTTGCCAATATGAGGAAGCAACATTCCTCTCCTTTTGTTCGCGTTGTGGAGGCTCGTCTATCTTGATCTCGGTGCTGTCGAGTCGAACTGAAGTGAACCATGGATGAATCGCCTTACCGTATGGCCGCCACAGAAGAACATAGCTGACGCCCTGTACTACCAACACTGCGATATGCAAATCGATCGCGTTGATCGATTCTGGCCTGAAGGTGAATGCCTCTGGATCGGTTCAGATTATGCGCGGGTATGAAGCTGGATGCATCCTGGAGTCAAGAATGTTGCTGAGACTCTGGTGATAGGTGCACTGGCAGTACGAATCAGCCCGAGTCTTAACCGCCGATCACTGCGTCGGAGACGAGGCACCTCATACTATCGATACTTGCACGACGCCATCGTATAAGGTGCGTGACAATCATCAATTGTTCTGACTTTTGGGCAACCTTCGTCTCATACCTGCTACAATTCCTAGCACATCAGAATGCCCCATTCGTTTCCAACACATTGGTCTGAGTGCGTAAGCCGTCAGTGCGTCGCGCACTAACAGTAACTGGTCAGACACTCACCAACATCAAAGGAATCAACAATCATTTCATTGTTGTCTCCTATGCAGGTGGCGTTCAAGAGCGTACTCCCATTTGAGGGCCCTGAGGTGACTGTGCAAGCAGCGAGAAAATAGCCGCTGTCAAGTACGGTCAGACATCCGCCGTAAACCACTCAGGAAGAGGAGAGTGAGTACTTACTCCTTGGTGCACACAAGACTGGTCCCCGCATGAGCAATGCAGTCGCTGAGATTGACGGAGGTTGTGTTTAATCCGCCGCTTCCATACTCGCATGTCGCTTCAAGAATAGCGTAGTCGCTGCCATACAATCCTCCCCACGACGTGCATGTATAGGATAAACCGGAGTCGAGGGCCGCATCGCTGGAGGGCCGCTCTGCAGGGGATGGCCCCGGAAATGGCAGGGTTGCCGGCATAGTAGCTTTGTCCAACGAGACACTGACAATATTGTTCGCCGAGGTAGGTTTGATACGAGGTCAATGTTCTCGATTGGTGGATGCAACGAACAGATGAACGTTTGATCTCAGTGAGTGATCAACAATCAACCTCACAAAAAATGATGCTGCAGAGCAGTATGCGGCAGTCGATGTCTCCGGTTCGTAGAACTATGTTATATGCCAGGGATGGTTGCTCATAGCAAGTGGCAACAGCAATGCCCAAACATCACAACTATCGCCAGAGGTATGAATACGACCGCTGGAGCAAGCTGAGCTTGCGGTGCGACATCCTCTGAGGGTGGTCTACTACGTCTATCAATGGCTCCAGGCGGTTCAAGCACTGATGATGCAAGAGACAGCATGTTCCGCTCCTTCAAGATACGGGAGAGGTCAGTGTTGCGCTGGAAGTGTTGTCCTCTTATGCGGCGGTCGACACGCTGGGCATGTTCGAGGTGGCGGCTTGAGGTGATCATGATGAGTAGGGCTCAACTATAGTGTTCGGTGACACTTAGTGTCTCTCAGTAGGTACATCGCCTTCTCGCACATCGCTCCTCAATGAATCCGTCTATATTGCTAGTGAACTGTACGTAATGACGACTTCAGCCAGCTTGGGAGGTGACTACGTCGATCGTACTATCCTGATTTCTTTGCCGGGTGCTGCAAACGTTCTGGGTATCTGGCATCCTCTTCGTCCTTCACTATCCCTTCCTTCCTCAGCTTCTCCTCTCTCGCCTTGAGATAATACTCGTGTATTCTGATTTCTTCCTCCACGATTGCGATGGCCTCTCCACGGCTAACCTTGCTATCATCCAGATCATGCTCATCTACGTATTCCTCTGCGCTCTTGCCCGGTTCATAATACAGCGACTCAGGACGTTTATTCTTGTAGAAATCGACTTTGAAGGATTCTGGGAATGTATGAGTCAGTGGTCCAATGCCACTGCAATAGGATTGGGCTCACCTCTTTCGTAGATCTCAGTCTCGTGAATAATATTGTGCAGCTCCTCACATCTCAACTGCGGGGCATAGCGTAATTGAGTGGTAAGCCACGGGTAGTCTCTAGCATGGCAAGCGTGTAACCTTGCGCGGGTGAAGTCTATGATGCATGGACGTCCGTTTTCCCTCACAAGGGTATTTCTTCGATACGAGTCCTTTGATGCATATGTGAATTCCGCGTCCCTAATGAACTCTATACGATGTAGACGAAGATAAATTTCGACGATGTCGATTCTGTGATAAAGTGCAACTGTTAGCACCCTGCTACGACTCATCGGGATCATGGCTGGGGCAGATAACGTACTGGAATTGAATAGTCTGATCACGGAAACCCCGGTCTTTGCATTCGGGGAGATGACTGCCACCATACTCAAGCACTAAACAGAGTGCTTCTACATTGGTAGAAACATCGTCGGCAGGGTTGGATGGGGTCTGAAATAGCCCATAGTATTCGGGTAGATCTCCGCCTAAAAGAGGGGCAATCTTTGGGTGTTCGTAAACTTTGGCTTCCTTCGTGAGCCAGTCCTTTCCCTCGCAGCTGGTAGAAACCTTGCAGACTACCGGGATATCCCTCCTCTCGATCCCATCAGCACCGTTGGTCACACAGAGGGCATGCTGATAGATCCAAGTCAAAGGAATCCGCTCCCTACAATCGCGTGACATAGAGGGTCGGATATATTTTGGATATAGCCCTGAGGGATCGAGGAGGTCTTGCAGTTTATCTGTGGGATCGCCAAAGCGGTGCATGGACTTGATAGCAGAAGTGAAGTCGTACAGCTGTGGTGGTCTTTTCATGGGCGAACTTGGTGGATCGCTGAAGACAAACAGTCTGGGAACTTCCAGTCAGCTGCACAGCAGAGCAGTGTGATGTCCGACGTATACAGTGGCGTGCGAAAAAAATCCTGCACCCATTTTGGCACTTGTAAGGAGAAAATCACATAAAAACAAGGGACACAGCTCTCCTACTGCAATCAGTGTAAACAGAGTGCTCTTCTACAGTGGGTGATGTATAGTACATTGAATCAGTAGTATACTGCATTTCGAGTACATAAAAGTGGATATATAGGCTGCTCTTGCTTATTTTTGAATTGCCTGTAATTCAGCCAGGAAGGGTCTGTGTTTGAAAGTTGATGTATGCATGATAGACCTTCCATCATGTAGCACCTGTTTATGACTAAGCCTTTCCTGAACTCATTCTATGAGTGCTTTTACATGCCAAGTTTTGATAACACATAAAGTCCATCAATTCAAAAGGGATTTTTACAAACAAGTGCAGAGGCCCTATAGTCATGATGAGCCCACCCTAGCAATAATAGGTGGATAAAAGTTTGGTGCATGCCACTCAATCACCAGAGAACTGCAAATTCCCCATGATAGAAAAGTTGACATTTCTGTGGAAATAACTTATATGGTTGGAGATAGCTCTAGTCTCAGCACCAAGAGGGGTTTTGGAAAGATGTCACTGTAGTTGGGTTCTCTCAGATGTAAATTTATTTATACATCCATCAAATTCCACACAAAGTACTCCCTTGGTTGTACCAAGGGCTGTTCAGGAGTTGATGGAAATAGCTCATATATTCATTTCACAGCAAACATATCATGGTGTTGTTAGTGGGGATTTTGTGGAGATATGCTTGATGATAGATAAAGTTTCTGCAGTGAGGAAACCATTTTTGGAGATACCCAAAGCTGAAGATATTTTGAGTTTCTGCATGTGATGTTAATCAATATTTCTCCACACAGTATCCCCACTGTGACTGGTGAAACTGCTACAGAATCTTAGAGGTTTGCCATTTCTGTGACAAGGGGCTGGTGCCACTGTGACACAAGTGCTTGTGCTGTTCACTTGGGAGGGCCCACTCTGCCATATTGGTACATGGTACTGGGTACTGTATGAGTTGCATGGAATGGCCCTTCCAATCTCACTATGATGACATGATGTCAGACTGGGCAGCATGCACTGGCCTGGATGGGGTGGTGCACACTGGCCCAGACTGGCAGGGCATGACATGATGTGGGATTGGGCCATGTGGCATGGTGTGGCACAGAATGGTCCAGCATGGCATGACACAGAATGGGGTGGCATGGCATGACATGGAACAGTGCAGCATGGCTTGGCACAGAATGGCATGGTGTGGCACAGAAGGGCATAGTATCAAGTAGAGTGTTACGAGTAGTCACGGGTACGTGACTTGGGTCCATTTATTTTCCTTTTATTTCCCCTTAGCTACCCCTATTTCCCTCACGTGACTCTGGTCCGGCCGTGCCCCTTCACGGTCCAACCTTGTACCATATGACTAGGGATTGGAGAGCTGTCTCTCCTCAAGGACGCTGTTCATTGGTTATTCAATATTTCCCTCACCTCACCCCCTCTCACATGCCTATCCCTATGACTCCCTAGCTACCCTCTGACTGTGTGGTTTCTCCCTCTGTTTCTCCTATTTGTTGTACACTAAATCCCTCACTGGGGTGGTACTCTCCTGGACTATAGGAGATGCCTGCTCCCCTCATGTATATAAGCTGCAGTAGTTGGGCAGTCAAACCCTAAGTTCGACCTGGTTTAATCCATACTCAACCTTCACTGCATATCCTGCTGTGAAGCCTCTGAGTTGGCCGACACCTAGGCTTACGCTTGCACTCCACTCAACGCTAGCTTCAAGGGCGAGCTAGCTGTCTCTTGTATCGCTCTCATCGAAGGACAGAGTTCCTTTGTGGAACCTCAAGGCACCAAGTAGGTCTTTGACTCGGTTGGTTGGACTGACATTTGGGTCAGTAGGATGTGCTTGACAGCACATTGGAGTGTTAGCGTGAGTTGTCGCGTAACATAGAGTGGGCCAGGCACAGCATGGCATGTGATTGGATAGCAAGGCAAGGCACAGTTCGGCATGGCTCAGCAAGGCAAGGCAAGGCAAGGCAAGGTAAGGTAAGGTAAGCCAAGGCATGACAAGCCAAGGTGTCACATGGCATGGCACACTACATCACTCTGAGGCATAAGTACAGAACTATCTAGAAGAATCCAGAAGGGAGTGTGTCTAGAAGAGTCCATGTTCCAGAACTATCTACAAGAGCCTGGACAAGGTCATGGGATTGAGTCCAGGCAGACTCTATCAAAGAATGTATACAGTACAGACAATGCAGAACACAAGTCCATACATAGGTTGTCCGAATGATAAGTTAACATATGACACCAGATATGGAAAGTTCAACACATCTTGCCAATTTGAGAAAGCAACATTCCTCTCCTTTTGTTTGCATTGTGGAGGCCCACCTACCTGGATCTTGGTGTCAAGCTGAAGTAAACCATGATTCAATTGCCCAGGCCTTACTGTATGGCCACCACAGAAGAATATAGCAGATGCCCTGTACTACCAACACTGTGATATGCAAACTGATCGTGTTGATCAGTTCTGGCCTGAAGGTGAACACCTCTGGATTGGTTCAGATTATGCATGGACATGGAGCTGGATGCATCCTGGATGCATTCGTTGAGAAGACCACTGAGACTCTGGTGATAAGCGCAGTACGAATCAGCCCAAGGCTTAACCGCCGTTCACTGCGTCGGAGACTCGGCATTTCATACTATCGATATTTGTACGACGCCAGTGTATGAAGTGCGCGACAACCGTGACTATCGATCGTTCTGACCTTTGGCAAACCTCCGTCTCATACCTGCTACGATTCCTAGCACATCAGAACGCCCCATATGTTTCCAACGCATTGGTCTGAGTGTGTGTAAAGCCGTCAGTGCACCGCACATTAACAGTAACTGGTCAGACACTCACCAACATCAAAGGAATCAACAATCATTTCATTGTTGTCTCCTATGCAGGTGGCGTTCAAGAGCGTACTCCCATTTGAGGGCCCTGAGGTGACTGTGCAAGCAGCGAGAAAATATCCACTGTCAAGTATGGTCAGACATCGCCGTAAACCACTCAGGAAGAGGAGAGTGAGTACATACTCCTTGGTGCACACAAGACTTGTTCCCGCATTAGCAATGCAGTCGTTGAGATTGATGGAGGTTGTATTTAATCCGCCGCTTCCATCCTCGCATGTCGCTTCAAGAATAGCGTAGTCGCTGCCATACAATCCTCCCCACGATGTGCATGTGTAGGAGAAACCGGAGTCGAGGGCAGCATCGCTGGAGGGCCGCGCTGTAGGGGATGGCCCCGGAAATGAGCTGGCTTTACTGACAGCATAGACAACGAGAGAGAAGATGATGAAGGGAAGACCTCTACCTCCGGCTCGGAGTCGCATAGCGCATCTGAGAAGTACCGATATGCAACGACTCGCTTTTATGCGTGCCGCTATCGTGTGTACAATAGAAGGACAGCGTGTGGTAGAGCTGCCATAAATCGCTCTTCTCCGAGAGACGATTCTACAGCACAGTGACACAGAAGAGGTACGCCCTGCCAATGGCGGCACGAGGCGGCGTTTGCAATTGCGGTTGACCAAATTCACGTAAACCTAGCGTCACGAGTGCTTGTATTCGTATGATGAGCACGGAACCTAGCGCGTACAGCGGACGGTCTGCCAGTGCTAGACTAACAGCTGCAGTGGTTTCCGGGCGACCGTAAAGGGGTATTGTCTAACCTCAGCATACAAGCACTCCGAATCTATTTCCCACGCAAGTGTCTGACCGAGTCGATAATCAATACATCGACGGGGAGCGTCAAAGTCATACAACACTTACTGGCATCCAAGGAATCTTCTATCATTTCATTGTTATCTCCAATGCAGCTTGCCGTCAGGATAGTGCTACCGATTGACGGCCCCGAGGTAACTGTGCATGCTGAGAGAAAATACCCACTGTAAATGCACCGATTAAGCTCTGTCTTCACACTAGACTTCGGCTTACATAGTACCCACTTCTGGGCGCAGACCAAGTTAGGCCCTGCGCTGCCGATGCAGTCGTTGAGATTGATGGTAGTCGTGTTGGTCCCATCATGGCCGTTATTGCACGTCGCTTGCATGACTGCATAATCACTTCCGTAGAATCCATCCCAGAACGGACAGCTGTGTGAGTAGACACCGTTCAGGAGTGGACCATCGGCGGAGGCTGCAGGAGGGCGGGCAGAGCTGGTCACGGCAGGGACGGCGTAGCAGGCGAGGAGCGTAAAGAGTACAACGTTCATGCCCTGCATATCGTGGCCAAAGGTTGATTGATGAAGTTGCGTCGTGCCAGGAGCCGGTGTCAGCCTCTCTTATACCTGCGGAGTCTGCGTGCCTTGAGCAGATAGTGAGGCCACTCCACTTGTCTCCTGATGGATATGGTCGAACTATACTGCGCAGAAGTTGGGCCCAGCTGCTTTACACGAGGAGCTTAAAGGAATCGCCACCTACTCTTTCGTGCTTGCGATGCCAGAGAAAATCGACACGTAGGAAGGAAAATTGCCTAGCTAGTCACCCTAGATATTGTATGCGTAGAACCGGTCTCGTGGAAACACCTGTGCTAGACGCAATTCGAGAAGAACACAAGCTCGGTATCAACAAAATATCCGGCAATCGAGAGCCTGGACTCACATGCCTTTCAAAAGTTGGCCGAGGAGGCACATGACGGGACAGAAATGTAGGTGAACACCATACCTATCAACAGTACTCACTCGGCGGAAAGTCGCGGACGCGGGGGCGCTCTCAACACTTATTGGTGCACGAGCACTGTTCTGTCAACGACGTCGTTACAGATACATTTCACACACTGGAGAGGACAGCGAAGTCGTGCGATTCGCTCTGAAGCGTATGTACTGCGCGTAGTATCTATCAGCAATGCACATCACTTCAGAACAAATGACTATGGGCCTACCTGCCTGACGGCCTATATGATGTGGTTAGCATGCCGATCAACCGTGTCACATTGTCCTCAGTGCTCCGCGTACGGTGGAGGCAGAGTCTTGATGCTATGTCGCCGAGTCGACCACGCGTCCTCCTGCAGGGCAATTGCGGCTACCGCATCCGCGCCCCTTATTCGCTCGCCTAACCTCCCACCTGCTAACCGTATCCCTCCGTCCTCCGCTTGCCGACACTGGGTGACGGTGGCGCCACCTCGTGTTGCCTCGATTCGCTGGAAAGTCGCATCCACGGAAGGAACGGCATTCGAGCGCGCGGCGCGGACACGCGCCCTGTTCAGTTTCTCCCTTATCACATCGTCGATGTGCCGGGGACGAGGCGGGTCCTCAGACGCAGGTAGGCTTCCAGACGACGCGGGCTGTGACGATTGCGGGCCCAAGTCTACCGCAGCCGTGGTGGCCAGCGAAGATGTGTCGTGGTCATGAGCACTGGAGCGGTATGCCGAATCCGGAGTGTATGACCTGCTTGGTGGGACCGACGCAAAGAAGGAAAACCGCGCTCTCTTTTCGTCCACGAAGGCAACGGGATCATCGGAGGTATCGCGGTTGAGCGCAGGCGGTTCCGAGGCTAGACATGTCATGGGTACGATACGAGTGCTTCATATGACATAGAGACTCACCAAAAGGTATGGCGCTTCGGAGAGCAGCGAGTCGTGCTCGCCGGCGCTGACGCGCGTATACCAACGCAAGTGCGGCCAATAGAATGACCAAGACAGCCACCACAATCCCGATGATAATGCCTATTGAAGGACGCTTGGAGTTCCGTCCTCCAGAATCAGACGCGGGTGCAGAGGAAGCCGAAGAAGACACAGTCGCTGAGACTTGTGCTTGGCTTGCTCGAGTTGACCCAGATGCTTGAGGGTCGGTGAACGTAAGCACCGCGGAGGACACATGTGTGACAACAGTCGTCGCCCCGGAGATGACCTCCGTGGATACGACAGTGGTCTTCGATAAAGCAGACGATACGACGGGATCAGAGGTCGCTGCACCCGTTGTCGGCGAGTCAGCTGCCGAGGAGACAATCTGCGCCGACGAGGTAGGCTCTGGAGCGGGCGATGACGTGGATGCTGGTGCCGCAGTCGTAGAAGGAGGCGATGTCGTCGGTTGTGGGTCACTCGGAGTCGTAGTTGTAGTCGGACTTGGGCTTGGGCTCGGGGAGGATGCGGCGGTTGTGGCGGTTGTGGACGAAGTATCCGAAGTAGTTGCCGCTGCGTCACTCGCTCGGGCACGGTAACACTGGGTGTCGCCATTGAGGTTCGTGATGCATGTCGTCGTCATACTTATATCTTCTGATCATGGGATTCTGAGGGTCAGTCAACGAGTTTCCTGCTGGCAAGGTGAGCGTACGCACCTCTGGCAATATGTTCAGTGCCCTGCCCTGTGGGATATGATGGTGTTGTGATTAATGGTGGTGCCGAGGTCAATGTCCATGGTAAGTCTAGTTGATCTGGAGAGCGATGTACAGAGCGTAGAGCAGGAAGCGATAGCGATGGGACTGGAAGCACAGCAAACAGCGTGAGTCGTATCGAGAGCAAGAGCATTAGAGCAGTCTAAGAGCACAAATGACAGCAGAGGAAATGATCGTCGAATACAGAGTGGTATAAGCTGCAGGGAGAGTGCTCGCCCTGCGAATAGAGAGACACGGGAACCGAGGGAAAGGAGATGGATCTACTGAAGCCGTCGCTGGTGCGGTATATCACAGAGCGAACACGTGTGTCGCTATTCCACGATCGGGTGCGCAAGGGTCGTGCTCGACGTCGGCGGCGAATAACAATGCATCCTGCACTGACATTTGGGGGCGGTATCCAGGTACTACGCACCTGTTCTTTGTTCTAGCATACGTAAAGCAATGAAGTACAAGGGCGGCAGACGCCCTGCGTATCCGGCATGTCCCGGCGACATGAGCTTATTCGACAGGGCGCAGAATCGTTTACGCAGAAATGGTCTGGCATGGTTGTACCGGAACATGCAAAGCATACCAAGGAGTATACGCTGAAGAGCACATATCATTTCGCAGACGCACCAAAAGCAAGTTCATCCGCCACTGTTTTTGGTACAACATAGAAACCGTCTTGCTGCCCTTGATCATCCTCAGTGAAGCCGCGATATGCGTGCCTTCAAACGACGGGCTTCCGCTCGCCTCACGGCATCCCGACGATCACACCAGACTGCCATTGAGGCCTACTCGACTGCATTGGCTTGACTTGGTCTCGAGAACGAGGTGAGAGCAGAGGCCGGGACACACGCTGAGCGGGGCCATGCGAAGGTCCTACTTCGAACCGAAAGAAGAAGAGTAAACCGAGACTGTAGCGGGCCAGTTCTCACCCCGCCACAGAGTTTCCTTTTTTGGTTCTATCCTTCCTAATCCGTTGCATCCGCAACCCTTACCAGAGATTTTACTTTACTGTTCGTTCGATCCCACTCTAGACCTCACTCTCGTTGACTTAACTCCCTCGTGACCCGATTGCTCAGCCTAGAAATTTTACAGTCCTTACCTGTATATAAGACAGCCAGGTAGACGTACGAACGGTAGCAAAGCTACGGAGACCAATCTCAGTCTAATTAACTGTCCGGCCCGTTGCGCGCTCTTGACCCGTATCGCCACCGACTTCCTTCTAAGGATCGCGAGCGCTACAGAGACCTAGCACACGAGGTTGAGTCGGAGAACTTGCCGCCACCGTCGCTGATACCCAGTACTATAGTATCAGTATCTAAGTTGATATTGGTGATTCACATACTTTGAGCGTTTTCCAAGCTCACAATGCCTGGATCGTGCACTCTATCGTCAATTCATAATGAGAGCTATGCACCATCTTCAATATAACAAATAATCAAACTTCGTCGGAAAGTAGAAGTTCGATCTCAGCGCTCCTCGTACGGTGGCGGTGGAGTCACCTCGCTGCAACGGTCAATGGACTCTGCATCATCGTTGTCCACCTCCTGTAAAAGATGTTCATGACTCTGCTGGGGCCCAGGTTCACTCTCTCTGGTTTCTCCTGCGTGCACTACTTGCGTCCGGGGTGAATAGCCTACCACCGCTGCTTGTCGACGTCCCACTCGATCTTCAAACCCGGCTTCCTCGCCATGATGATTGCTCTGTGATGCACTGTCGCGCTCCTCAGACCTGGTATCCTCTGCATCGAGTTCTCCATACAGCTGCGCGTAAGAAAGAAGCGGACCCCTCGGCCCTAAGGGACGAGTCACAGAAGACGGCTCGTGGCGATGTCGTAGTGTGTTTTCGGCCATTGTAAAGCCGGGTTCCACGTCGCTCGTGCCAGCCTCTTCAGGCGCATCATTGGAGCCATTGTGTAGGCACTCGCTTGAGTGAACGCTCGGCATAGAGTGTGTAGGAGGTGATTCCAGGTGCGTCGAACTCCCGTGTTCGCCGGTGTCCTGGCTGTTATAACTGACAGGCTTCCTCCTCACTGCCAGTCTTCGAGACGTCCGTTTGGCGTCGAACAATGTGGATGTCTCGCACAATGGCACCACCTGGGGCCCGACCTCCTCATGTCGGCTACAACCCAGGACACCACCGCGCATTGAGTGAGCATTGGCAGTGTGTTCTTCCTCGGCACTATCCCATCCGAGTTGTTGCGGCATGCCTTCAGTTGCCGAATGATCTTGGCCCGCCTGTGCGGGTTCAGTCTTGCCTCTAAACCATGAGCTGGACTCTTCAGAAGTGTGTTTCTCGTCCGCAAACGAGTTATCTCCTCCTTTCACAATATCGATTATCGTCAGCTTATGATGCATCAAAACGAATCCACGAAACGCTGACCTGATGATCCAGCGTTCCCACTCTGGGCTCCTCGTCTTCGTTTCCGTCTGTGCCATCCAAAGGCTGCCAATATCCCTATCCCCAACAATACCGGGCCGACCACCGCAGGTACGATGTACATGAGTGGATGCGAGGTATGATCTTCGTGTCCTGAAAGGGATATCGTTGTGGGCGTTGTCGCTTGCGAGGAAATCTGCGTAGTCGCTTGCGAGAAAGTCTTCACAGAAGCTGCGCTCCCCCTACTTGAGGCTGTGGATGGTATTGAAAATGTGGTAGCGTCGGCCGTGTTGCTCCCCGTCATGGTCGAGGATGTATGCGGGAGGGACGATTCACTATTGATCTCGGTGGAAGTGCTCGGTGCCGTGGTGCTCTCGCTCGTCGTCCTCAGTGTGGACGATGACGTCGACGCTTTCGGCGTGCTAGAGATTCTGGAAGACGAAGTGATTGTTGAGGATGGAGGTCGCGGCGTCGTCATTACTGCTGTTTGTGTTTGCGTGGCTGTCAATCGCGGAGAGACTGATATATGCGACGCAGAGGAAGTTGCGGAAGAAGTGGAAAACGGCACTGTCTCTGTCTCGGTAATGTACGACCCACACCCGGTCCCGTCCCACACGCATATAACAGTGAGAATGACCGTTCCAGTCACGGTGACCGCTGATTCTATCGCAGCTCAGTCAGTACGGTTGTCCACGATGGTCCCTCGAGAGCCATACCGGATTCCGCTGCCCGGATGGCGGGGGGCATCGGTTCAAACAATGTTGGGTGCGATGTAGCCATGCTCTTTTGCCTGTGAGTCGTATCTTGCAGCGGGGACTTGTAAACTGATAACAGTGCAAGGCAGGACGGGTAATAGCTGGACCACAGGGTTGCGGGCAAACGTCTGATGAAACATTGGTCGCCGAGGTAGGTTTGATACGAGGTCAACATAGCCTCTGTTCTCGATGGGTGGACGCAACGAACAGATGAACATTTGATCTCAGCGAGTGATCAATGCCCAACGTCAGGAGACATGATGCTGCAGAGCAGTATGCGGCAGTCGATATCTCCGCTTCGTAGACCTATGTTATTCGCCAGGATGGTCGCTCATAACGAGTGGCAACAGCAATGCCGCCCAAACATTACAACTATTGCCAGAGGTATGAATACGACCGGTGGAGCAAGCTGAGATCGCGGTGTGGCATCCTCTTAGAGTGGTTTCAATCAAGTCTACTACGTCTATCAATGGCTCCAGGCAGTTCGGGCACTGATGATGCAAGAGACGGCATGTTCCGCTCCTTGAAGATACGGGAGAGGTCAGTGTTGCGCTGGAAGTGTTGTCCTCTTATGCGGCGGTCGACACGCTGGGCATGTTCGAGATGGCGGCTTGAGGTGATCATGATGAGTAGGGCTCAACTATAGCATTCGGTGACACTTATTATCTCTCAGTAGGTACATCGCCTTCTCGCACATCGCTCCTCAATGAATCCGTCTATATTGTTAGTGAACTGTACGTAATGACGACTTCAGCCAGCTTGGGCGGTGACTACGTCGATCGTACTATCCTGATTTCTTTGCCGGGTGCTGCAAACGCACTAGGTATCTGGCATCCTCTTCGTCCTTCACTATCCCTTCCGTCTTCAGCTTCTCCTCTCTTGCCTTGAGATAATACTCGTGTATTCTGATCCCTTTCTCCATGATTGCGATGGCGTCTTCACGGCTAACCTTGCTACCATCCAGATCACACTCATCTACGTATTCCTCTGCGCTCTTGCCCGGTTCATAATCCAGCGACTCAGGATGTTTATTCTTGTAGAAATAGACTTTGAAGGATTCTGGGAATGTATGAGTCAGTGGTCCAATGCCACTGCGACAGGATTGAGCTCACCTCTTTCGTAGACCTCAGTCTCGTGAATAATATTCTGCAGCTCATCACAACTCAGCTCCGGGGCATAGCGTAATTGAGTGGTAAGCCATGGGTAGTCCCTAATGTGGCACTTGTGTAACTTGGCGCGGGTGAAGTCTATGATGCATGGATGTCCGTTTTCCCTCACAAGGGTATTTCTTCGATACGTGTCCTTTGATGCATATGTGAACTCCAGGTCCCTACTGAACCCTATACGATGTAGACGAAGATAAATTTCGACAATGTTGATTCTGTGATAAAGCACAACTGTTAACACTCGGCTACGACATTGGGATCATGTCTGGGGCAGACAACGTACTGGAATTGAATAGTCTGATCACCGAAACCATATTTGTATTCGGGGAGATGTCTGCCAGCATACTCAAGCACTAAACAGAGTGCTTCTATATTGCCAGAAACATCGTCGGCAGGGTTGGATGGGGTCTGAAATAGCCCATAGTATTTGGGTAGATCTCCGCCTAAGAGAGGGGCAATCTTTGGGTGTTCGTAAACTTTGGCTTCCTTCGTGAGCCAGTCCTTTCCTTCGTTGCTGGTAGAAACCTTGCAGACTACTGGGGTATCCCTCCTTTCAATCCCATTAGTACCGGTCACACAGAGGACATGTTGATATATCTGAGTTAAAGGAATCCACTCCATATGATCGCGTGACATAGAGGGACGGATGTATTTTGGATATAGCCCTGAGGGATCGAGGAGGTCTTGCAGTTTATCTGATGGATCGCCGAAGCGGTGCATAGACTTGATAGCAGAGGTGAAGTCGTACAGCTGTGGTGGTGTGTCCATGGGCGAAATTGGTGCAGTTCTGAAGAGAAACGGTCTAGGAACTTCCAGTCAGCTGTGCAGCAGAGCCCGACGTATTCATTAGGGCGAGGGCAAGCAGGCCTGGTTAATTAACATCTGTTAATTTACCGTGTAAAATACAGGTAAATTACAGGTGCCTCACGGAAGGGATGTAAAATAGGGTGAATCAGCTCATAGGTACATAATGTAGACCGACAGCTAGACTTAATGGAACTCTCGCGGCGTGGATGGTTGGATCGACACTCAAGCGGCTGCGCAGTTATCCAGCCTCAGTTGTCAAGACATAGCATATGGTCTTGCTGACAGAATCTGACGCGCGAATTTCGGCGTTACTCGCCCCAGCCATATAGGATTGTCTTCCCGCATTCCGGGGCTCACTACTTGATTAATAGTGGCGCCAACAATCTAGCTGCTCTTGCCAGCGCCGCGGTATGCTACGGCATTACCATGCACGCTCCTTATTTGTTCATCAACAGACATGTATAACTTCTCAACCGTTTCTCATTCAAATCGCAGCTTGACAAGGGCAGCGGAGCCCCATCGGTACTTAGTACGCCATCGAGTTGCGGACGACGATCAGCGGCGTCAGGGGACCACGAACGAAATCGAGCCAGCGTCACCTACAGCAGCAAGATCAAGTCTTAGGTTGGCTGCTGATAACGCAGCAACAGCGGCCAGTCGGGACCAGGACGAGCGTACGTCGTCGGCGCTTATGCGCTGTATGCGGTAGACTTACAGCCATCATGGCATTGCGGGTCCAGCCATTGTGCACTATTATCTGCTTGGTACGAGCGCGAAAACCTGCGGAGATCAACATACCGAGACAGCATATACCTCGTTTGGTTCCTCAGTGATTCCCAGTGTCACGATGCATTGTTATTCGCCGCCGATATGGAACACCACCTTTGTACAACCGATCGTAGAGTAGCAACACACTTGGTCGCTCTGTGATACACTGCACCAGCGACGGCCTCAGTAGACCCATTCTCTGTCTGAGATTGTTCACTGCGTGATGTCTCTGTTCTTGGGAAGTGGTATTGAGATAATTCTCCACCAATGGAGATTATCTCCCTTTCCTCGAGCTTCGTGTCTCCCTATTCGCAGAGCAAGCATTTCCCCTGCCGCCCATATTACTCTGTGTTCGACAATCATTCCCTCTGCTGCCATTCTTGCAAATGGACTCCTCTAATGCTATTATGTTCAAATATGGTTTGGTATGCCACTCTGGTGCTCCTGACCGTGACACATCTACATTGGCTGCCATGTTGGCGGTAGACTTGGGGCCGCAATCGTCACCGCCCGCATCGTCCGGAAGCTTACGTACGTCCCATCCCCTGGTAAGGGAGAAACTAAACAGGGCGCGTGTCCACGCCGGGCGCCCAAATCCGCCACTCCCTCTAAAGATTCGACTTCGTGGCGAATCGAGGCAGCACGAGGTGGTACGACTGTCACCCAGTGTCGGCAGGAGGAGAATAGAGCCATTCTGTTAGCAGGTGGGAGGTTAGGCGAGCGGACACTGGACGGGGATGCATCAGTTGGGGCAGCCGCGATTACCCTATATTACAGGAGGATGCGTGGTCGACTCAGCGACATAGCATTCAAACTTTGCCTCCACCCTACAAAGATCGTCGATCCCAGTTTGTCGCGGTTAGGCGGCATGCTAACCTCGCCATATAGGACATCAGGTGAGCATACAACCGTGCAGCAGCCACTGCAGTATCGAAGAACGTTCCGCAACTTCCTGCCAACCTGGACGTTGGTAAGTCCTGTCATTCACCATGGTATTTACTTGGACATTTACTTCAAAGGCAAAGACTGATTCCTATTGGAGACACATTTGACTGGGGGAATTCAAATTGATATTGGGGTTGTGTCCCTCACGACCTTCTCTAAGACTTGCGTCCGGCGCGCAAGTAGACCCATGCTCATTTTCGGAAACCGTTCTGCAAAGACTGACCCCAGAGCCTCTCGGTGTCCGGAGCGTGACTAGCCAAGTGATTACCCTTCCTACATAGTAGTACAACTCAGGTACGAGGTTGCACTTCTATATCCCCACAAGCATGAACAAGTAGGTAGTTTTTCTGTTCCAGGACTACACGCACAACGGCTGCCCCTCACCCCCGGGATGTAGGAAGGCTTCGAGACACCGGCTATACGCAGTTGAATACATTCAAGTCCAACCACGCATATCAGTTAATCTGTCCAAGACATGATGACGACTGTCAGTCGACGTATAAAAGGGCCTGAGACCAGTGCCGCAGACAGGATCCACTTGGTACCTCTGTGAACAGTATGCAACTCACGGTCACTCTCCTCATTGGCATCCTTGTCTGTAATGCGTATGCTACTACAATTGTTACCATACCCAGCTCGTCTATCCGTCCCACTGCAGCCTCCGCTGGCGGTCCAGTCCCTGACGGTGGATTCTCATACACCTGTGAATCTTGGGAAACGACCTACGGAGGCGACTATGCTGTCATGCAAGCGAAGTGCGGAGACGGTCATGGTGGGACAGCGACAACGACCATTAATTTGAATGACTGCATTGGCAATAAAGGAGGAAACTTGGTCTGTGCGAAGAAGTGAGTACTGTGTCAACATTGAGAGTCGTCAAAAGACTGAAGTGATATATTTCTACAGCGGAAACTTCCTCGCTTCGTGCACAATCACCTCAGGGCCATCCACTGGAAACACCTATTTGAAAGCGGGTTGCGTTGCAAACAATCAGGTGATAGAGAATTCATTCGATGTCAGTGAGTAGATCATTATACTTGGAATAAATCTAAGGAACGTAGATTAATTCTTGGCGTGGTCAGACACCTGCGTTGGGAATTCATTCGGGACGTTGGCATGCTAGAGTCCTCACACTATGATCTGAAGCTGCGAGGCGTTGCAGCGCCTAAGAACACATGCGTGCGCCATGAGGTTACATTGTAATGATATGTTCCGTGGTTTCAACTAGTTCGTTGAGATCGCCAACAACAAATAACACTTGTCCGCGACAATTTCTTGACGTTCCCACTGCGGCGCGCGACTCTTGACGCAAGGCACGACCCTCCGTAACCTCGGCATGGTCGTGCGACACTGCCCATGGCTCAGCTTGTTATTGAACATGTTCTTCGAAGTCGTGCACAATATACCTTATGAGATTGAGCAGAAGGCGAGTGCGAGCTAGTGTGGGAAGTGCAAGGAGTGAGAGAGAGTTAGAGAGGGTGCTACAGAGGCTCTTGTCAGCACGACGCTAGACGCGCCAAGTGTGCGAGACGACAGCACGTTGTTGAGTATGTACGTAGGAGTGGACTGTACAGCCCAATATGAATAAATTTATACCACAATGCCCATCGTATGCTGGTGGCCATCAATCGCCAATCACCTGCCGCTTGCGCTGTGTGAGCATGATCGCACGTCTCCGTATAAGGCATTTCTCACCTTGCCTTCACCTCGTCTTCTGTACATTATCTTCGGTAGAGACAGCCAGGCTGATCAACACGTCCAACTTACCTCAAATTTCCGTCTTCTCTGCCTGCTAAAGGTCACGCCTCGCACTTTCGCACTCTGCACGGAATCCCTGCTCACTCCAGTCGATATTAACTAGCTTCTGCAGACTGCATAGGGGATCCCGCGTGCCGCTCTTGATAAGCGGAGCCTGGACGTCCACAAGCTGTGTGAGCGTCTCGATGAGGCGTGCGACGCCCGCGGAGCTCAGGCACACTCTAGCAGCCCGCCGTCGATGTGCACAAAGATTGCTGCCCTTATGGAAACAAGCAAGTGTAAGCCATGCTATTTGCGTCCTCGTGTCAGTGCCAGCCATATTCCATTAGCGTCTTATCCACAGTGGACAGTTCACTACCAATCAGAGAGTCATCTTAGTCGACTGTGATGCTTGAGATGTCAGGTCTCATGTGCGACGAGAAAGCCACCGGCTCATCTCCATCATCTAATGAAGTTAAAGCAAATACGTTCATTTACCCTCACTTTCCGTGTTCGGTCGCTACAATGCAGCAGGCTTGTTAACGAGCCAAGTGTTCACAGTAAGCCATTCGGCACGCTCACTCGCCCTTGAACACGGGTGCCCGCTTCTCCTTGAACGCGTTCAAGGCCTCTATGCGGTCATTCGTCTTCAGCAGGGGTTCATACGCAGCGCGCTCAAAATCAAGGCCTGTACAGCAAATGTCAGATATAGTACGACTAGCTCGCTTAGAGCGAGCATACCACTCTCGAGACTCAATTCAGGCGCCCGAGAGATCGCTTGCTTCGCCGCGCGCAATGCAAGGGGAGCTAACGAGACGCGTGAGTGCAGTGTATAGTTGGCAGTGGCACTGTACTGACCATTAGCAATTATCTCCTTCGCTAATGCTAGAGCACCGTCGACGGCGGTTTGCTCGGGAGTTGATACGTAGTCCACGACACCTGGAGTGACCTCAGCTAGTCATTGGCTGAGCAAGAAATGAAGGCGCACCAATGTCTAACGCCTTTGTGGCTGTGAGCACCTTAGCGGTGAAGATCAAGCTCTTGGCTTTCGATAGCCCAAGCAAACGCGTCAGTCTTTGTGTACCGCCCGCTCCTGGAATGATCCCAAGCCGAGTCTCAGGCAAGCCAATCTTTGTCACCGAGTTCCCTGTGCCGCTATAAGGATTCTACATCGGCAGCCCAACGAGGGTCACCGACCTGCCACACGTAGGTCGCATGCAAGGCCGAGCTCAAGGCCACCTCCGAGTGCGGGCCCATCGATAGCAGCAATCGTCGGCATGGGTAATGTCTCAAGAGATCCGAGTGCTGCGCGCAAGTCTAGCAAAAACTTGTCCACTTGGGGCTTGGTCATCGAGCGACGCTCAATGAGGTCGGCCCCGGCGCAGAAGGAACCAGGCGTTGAGGAGCGCACGATGAGTGCACGCACACTGCGCTCAAGAATAAGCTAGCATCTAGGAATTGAAGCGTAGTGATGCCGCACCTGGAGTCAAATTGGACCGTTTCCAAACACTCTCGGAACTCCTGCACCCTCATGATTATGCGACAGTCTTCGTTGCAATACCAGTTGACGGACCTTCAAGAGCCGTATAGAGATAGCATTCTTCGACTGTGGTCGATTTAGAGAGAGAAAGGTCACGCCAGGGTGCGTTGAGACAGACTCGAGATAGGCTTCGCGTGAGGTCGTCTGGATGGATCTTCGACCCAACGCGACGGAGGTGGACCTGAAGCTTGCACAGCCAGCTTGCCGTAAGCAAATACGAAGCAGAAGAGTAGAGGAGGACATAGCGTATCTCCTGCAATTGTCCTCAGAGGCAAGCAGACCCGTCAGCAGGTCAAGTTGGACCAAGCACACCGACTCCCGAGCGCCACCCCCACAACGCACAGATCTCAGATTGAGCTCCGCCATCTTCTCCGCCCATAGGTGTTGGCACCGTATGGTCTGGATATCATGCAATGGTCGACCGTTCGTACCATAAGCCCGTGATTCATGTCTCCCTGTGCTTATAGCATTCGGTTTGCCATATTTCGCTGAGGAGTGAGTCCTACGACATGGCTGCCATCTGTCAATGGTGCGTACTAGTGACTACTAGTACTAGTACCTGGTTGGTGATGGATGTTTCGCCCACGATGTCAAGTTTATAACAGGCTTTCCACTGGGCTTATTGCGTGGTGCACTCAGCGATGCATATTCAATACGGAGCCAGGCACAATTTGCCACGAACCATCAAGAGCAAACGATGGGCAGTGGTGCCACCCGCAATGGAGACATCGACGGTGCCCATCGCCGTCAGGATGTCTCCTAGATTGAGGAGTAAGCGGCAGTCCTCTCCGCAGTGATGCTGAAGCATTGTATGAAAAGGTGCGCCCCGCCATTGCCTGATCAGATTTGACTGTGGTTGCTCTGTTAATTTATATTCTCAAGCTGCAGTTCACTGTAACAAGTCAACGATCACAGCGCCGTGCACGAGATAGCTCTGATATGTCACAACACTGATTGAACACTGTCTCAATGACACTGCCGGTATCGCTCATGACTGTGAATGGCTTGATATCAATTCCCGCTGGCCGATATAACCTTGACACAGCTCACACTGATTGTTCGCCGCTAGACGATGGACAGTTCATCTCTCTCTCATATGAGCGAAGCATGCGCGAAGACTTAGTAGTCCAACCCCTCGCAAGATACCATTGCCTTCTGCCATGTCTACAGTCATAACAACATACTTGATTCCGCGACAAACAGGATTGGGAACAAGTATGTATGATTGCCTTCCCGCCACTTGTATGCGAATATTGACCTTGAAGCCAGTTACCATCACTATCCGGCCCACCAGTGAATCGTGGTGCGATGCTGAGGCAGACTTCACATCTTGCGTAACTACTACGTGGACGGAATGGCCAACGTACACTACAGTCACGGAGGATGGCGGATCCCCTGCTAGCACAACAACTGCCACTGCTTCAGCCATCATGCCGGCGGTCGCTTCCGGGTCTCCTCAGACTGCGATTTCGACTCGGATGTCCTACATCACTGCGACCATTCCAGCGTCTACCGTTTCAGGTTCAATCGTATATATCACGGAAGCCACCCTGGTCTCCGAGTCACTCGTTTCCTCAACATCCTCTCGTTCGACACAACCCTTGCCTGCGCAAACCAATGCAGACGCCATCTCTCAGACTCAATCTTCGTCTTTGGATTCACACGTGATCATACCCATACTCGTTGCCGTGATCATCCTCATCCTCATGATCATTCTCGGTCTCTACCTTCGGCGACGATGTACTGCTCGGAAGTCATTGAAGGCTGACACCACGTTCGGTAAGCCGCGCTTTTTTGCATGCGCAGTTTTGACTCATAGCATTGATTACTATATTCAGCTGACGCAGACATGAGGTCAAAGGAATACTCACAGCGCGTAGCAACTGGAGCAGGCATGCTACACACACCTCCTTACGTCTGCGGTACGGAGTACCATCGGTACGCTCCATCGTCCGAAGATCATGACAGCAGTGTTGCCACGGACTCGTCTGCCATGTGCACTACCAATGCGTGGAGCTCTCAAGCACATGTGGCCCACCAAGTCCGACCGGATGTGCCGTCCAGGCACACACAGGATATGACTCTCATGCTTTCTCCTGTCCAACAACTTCACCCGCAGCGTAGAGAGGCTCGCCATAGCTCCGGGAGCGTTACTTACAATCCGGACCCGCGCCAGTTGTTCCCCAACAGAATTCTCGTCGACCATCCGCATAGGCTGGCGGGGAACATGCACGACGTTGAAGACCGTGGAGAGCTGCGCAGCGATTCGTTGGAAAACGCTATTAACTCGAGCTGTGCAGAGTCTGTTTCCATCTCTATAAGCCACAGTATGTCCACGCAGCCCCCACCCTACGAATAGTACTAGTCATGGATGCGGCGTGCACGGTCCTTTGGCACAAGTTATGTGGCGCTCTACTACTGTTTCGACTACGATGGTACTCGTCAGAGGAACACAGAGGGTCCGCAAGGGCAGATGCAAACGCGTACAACGCCCCGCCAGATCCCCGGGTGAAAGCATACTGGCAAATGAGCTAACTAGCATGCATACATTGCGAGCAATGAAGCCGAATTGAGTTCAGAAGAGGGGACGAAAGCATTCTCTTGCCAAGCTTGTGTTGTTCGCCGCACTGTGTCTGGGATTTGGATCCATAGCGTCGCACCCCCGGGAAGAGCCAACACAAGGATGGCTAGTAGGAGGCAGCGCGGCCCTAGGCGGTCGAACGGCGTCAGCCGCATCGGCCGGCTAAGCACGGGCGAGCGATTCGTTCGGTGATGGTGTATTGCGCGGTGGAGAGCTGACGTCGTGCGGTGCCGACCATGAGCTCGAGTATGGAGGCGGAGAGACACAATGTTGAGAACATGTGCACACGTTGCGCGAAGGCTCGGATGGACGGGGGTCGAACAATGGGCCTTTAGGACTATCCGATGGGTGAACAGGGGGGATGGCACAATCGGTGCGCGGAGACGGAGGTGTGGGTACGATCTCGGCATATCTGGGAGGTGATCGTGAGCGCCCCCGGGAGGTGAGCGCATTGGCGCCGCCGCGAATCTCTGGACTCAGTGGCTTGAGGAAGCTAAGCGATGCAGATTCATTGGCATTAGAGATTTTGGTGGCTTCCGCCGACTCCCCCAGCTTTTCTGTCAAGAGATTCTCGAGCTTCTCGCCAGCAGACGTGCTTCGATTGACACTCCGGGCGACGTCTACGAGCGCGTAAGCCTATAATATGACGCGGATATATCGTAGGACTTACCGGCAGCCCGGCCTTTTTCGGTCTTGCGCGCACGCATCCGCGTACGTCGGCGCGCAAGCGCACAGAACAAATACAGACTTATCAAGATGACTAGCAATGCGCCCACGATGCCGACGATCAGAGGACGCGGAGCATGAGTCGAGCCTCCATCTGAAGAGAGTTGAAGGGGGTGACGTGGGGATATTACCTGTTTCGTGTGCCGGAGGAGTGGCAGCCGTCGTATTGCTTGCCTAACAGAGGGTGAGAACGAGGCCTGTCTTCCATGCAGGGCACACTCACCGAAGGAGGCAGTTTCGCTAACGAGTCAGACAAAGTTGCATTGATCGTACTGGGAGGCATGTCCAGACTTGTCATCCACTGCGCTGATCCATGACTTGTTGTCGTTCAAAGGGATGGTGAGTTAATGTGTGGCGAGAAGGTGGAATTGACCCAGCCTGAGATGAGTGATGACGACAGCTCACTAGCAGAGCTTGTCTCTGGTGTAGTAGATGGCGAGTTTGTGTCATTCATGGCTGTGCTATAAGACATACTTTGGAGTGTACTGGATGCAGCGAAGGTCGTTGAGGTCATGTACAACGGCGAGGATGAGTGAATACTGGTGTCAGAAGTGTACAGAGTCAGAGTGATGGCGGTGGACCATGGTAAGGAGCAGATAGCGATATGCTGGACTCGTACATGATATACCGCGGCATGTGTGCTGTGCAAAGTCAAACCCATGGTTGTATCTGTGCGAAGAATTGAACGCGGCGATGGGTGGTGTCGGGCAAAAGTTGGACGGGGATGCTGGGTGATGACGATAGCGTGAGATTAAAGAAATTTAGGCAGTGCTCTCAGATGAGTCACGCCTCGTCCGCACCGCGCACCATGCTTGTAGAATACACATCGCGTTCGATGTGGCGTGCAGTTGACATCCGCAACAATTTGAAGTACAGTCGCCGAACAGCTCCTCTCGGCGCTTGGTATCACTGATCACGTGGAAGAGCGCCCAGGCGATCCTCGCCCGGAACTTCCGGTGCTACACATTAACTCTTTCAATCATGGAAACATCGAACGTTCAGGGAGAAGCAGTGTGGCATTGCACAGAGAGAATACATGGTGTTATTTTCCACTTCACTTCGCATCACATCGTACACTCGCCTACCTTCTCCTTTCCCGTCTCAACTGACGAAACGCGCTCAGAGCTTGGAGCCGCCGATGGCCTCGAGGTAGCGCTTCTCGGCCTCGTCAAAGTTGATGACGTTCCAGATGGCGTTCAGGTAGTCGGCCTTGACGTTGAGGTACTGGAGGTAGAACGCGTGCTCCCAGATGTCGACGCCGATGACGGGGACGAGCGTCAGGAGCGGGTCCTGGTTCGCGGTGGTCGCGAGCTCGAGGCGCTTGTTCTGGGGGTTCACGCCCTGTGTCGAATCACAGTGAGCATCTCGCACTAGCCGACTCGGTAAGATGAGACGCGTACGAGCCAGCCCCAGCCGGAGCCCTGAATACCGGCGGTCATGGTGTTGAACTCCTTCTTGAACTGGTCGAAGGTGCCGAAGGTCTCGAGGATGGCGGTCTTGAGGGGACCGTCCTTGAGGACACCACCGTTGCCACGGCCCTCAGACGCTGAGGGGGCGAGGTTCTTCCAGAACAGCGAGTGGTTGATGTGTCCTGCACGCGTCAACCTTCAGCCACTGTGCTCCTTAGGATAGTAGCTAGAGCAGAAGGACTCACCACCGCCGTTGAACTTGAGGGCGGCCTGGAGGGCGATGCGCTCCTTGGGAGAGGAGGTCTTCGCGTACGCCTGCTCGGCGGCGTTGAGCGCAGTCACGTAGGTCTGGTGGTGCTTCTTGTGGTGAAGCTCCATGATCTGGCGGGAGATGAACGGCTCGAGGGCATCGTATGCGTAGGGGAGGTCGGGGAGCTGGTGCTGGCCGGACATGGCGATAGTTGGGCTTTCGGGGCGGCGAGGACGGGTGCGGTGGTAGTTGGCGGGTGAGAGTGCGAGGGAGGCGGAGAGGAGGGGAGAAGGTATTTATGACGCCTTATCGGGCTGCTGATCAACCTCACCCACCCACCCAGTGACGTTATCGCCTCGCCCAGTCCCACGTGAGCGGCCGCCACCGCAGGGGCGTCCGCGACGCGACGCGCGTCGTCCCAGATCCTCTCCTCGTCGCCCTCCCCTGCCTCCTCGCCGTGTGGCGCAGCGCCGCCCCTTGCATAAGCTTCCGTCGCCGCTTGAATATGCTCTGAAACATGAAATAAAGTCCCTCGCGGTGGCGTCGCGTCTTGCCCCCGCTCTCCGTCGTCCGTGGTCCCTCTGACCGAATGGCCGACGCCATCGATTGCAACATCTGACGCGTGGATCTTGCTTCATCGACCCGCCGGGGCCTTCGCGAATGCTCCTTATTTCTAAGCTCGCGCGATGGGCGTCGTCAAAATGACCCGTCCGCGTCTTGGCACCTAACCAGGTACGTGGGTTGGTTTCTCGCTGGAGAAGGTGTAAGCCGTCGCGTCCAAGCACACATCCCGACAGCGAGTGGCTTACCCGCCTTTCGTTCTATCCGTCATCTCTCGCAGCCTCTATGATTCGATATCGGAGCTGGTGTGGGCGTAACTTCCGGATGTGACTGTTACACGCTCACGGTCCCCGGGAACTAGGTAGCCCACGTGCAGAATTTCTAGTTCCGTGCACATAGCCAGCGTTGTGAGGACGCTTGAGTTTACTGGCCTCGTACCCATCGGATGGGTACGAGACCAGACTTTGTGGTACGAAGCACGATAGCATTGCGAACAGCACAATATTTTCTGTCAGTTCCCATGAGCGTCATTTTTCCTGCTGTGAGTGCGGTATCTGTTCATCGTGATGTTGTATCTGAGCCCACAGCCAGCGCAGGCCTCCCGGGGGCCACCTTCACCCACCGTTCTCTTCCTCACACTGCGCGCTCAGACTTTGCATACCGGCGATCAAGTACTGCTTACCGTATTTATCATCGTGCGAAGGCACTGCTGCGTTCTCGGTGTTGTCCCCGCAAGTCCTGCAGCTACGATCTTCAGTGTTATGAGAAGCAGATCACACCATGTCGGCGTGGAGCCGCAACAGATACATGAGGTGCAAACATCTCTCATCGTTTGTTCAGCAGTCATCAACACAGAGTATCTCTTGCGAATGTTGTGGTTGCCCTCTCATCATTCCGCCTGTGTTGCTGGCGCATGTCCTCTGGAAAACAACCATTCTGAATAATTGCTCTGTCTTCCAGGATGCACAGCATCGGCGCGCGACATATAGTAGTCCGTCCTTCTGCCATGGCTTCCGATCCCGGTCGAGATCCTCTGCGGCTGATTTGCAATTCCTCCCTTGCCTTGAGCTTGCTTTCGCCCCACTTTACACATGTCTGTCTTGTTATTCTCGCTGTTACTGGTTCACGCTAGCGCAGGCTCCCTCATGGGCGATGGGTCTACGGACACGATATTGCAATCAGGCGTAGATGCCAAGCCTGCCCTGACCACCTTCGACGGACATATGTTTCCCAGAAGTGCGTCCTTCCCACCTGTCACCCGCCTGGATCGAATACACTGACAATGCATACTCTCGTAGCTCTCGCTTCGGTGACGACATTCTGTTTTCCGTCTCCGCCCCCCATGGGAATCTCGGATTGCCTACCACTCACCTTGGTTAGTTCCTCGGGGCACACAGTGTACCAAGGTGGGACCGTGGTGGGCTCTGCTGGGTTTGATGTCGGAACGCCGCGATCTACCACCTCGGAGCCCTCCACTTCACCTACGTCATCCTCTGCACCTACGTCATCCTCGTCGTATACGGCACAAACACCGTTCTCCAAGACCACTTCATCGCAACCAACTACCGCATATATAAAGTCCACAATACCGGGTTTGCCGTTTTCTTCGGTCTACGTCACGTCTTCCGAGCCTTCCTCCGACGCCGCAGAGACAGGCTCAAAAAGTACTACCCCTACGCTGCAATCCCCGCTTCGCGTGTCGCTCTTGACAACGGCGGGCGAGAGCGTCGTGAGCGTTGCCCCATACCCCACTAGGACCGCGCCGACTAGAACAGTGGTGCGCGTGCGGCTGCCCTTGATGATCGGTATTATAGTCGGGGTGCTCTCGATGTTGGCACTCTGCGCACTGGGAATGTGTGCGCATCGACGGCGGCGAAGGCGGCTGGAGGAGCACATGTCAGGTAACTACTCGTGTGTTTCTGTAGTCGCGCAGGACTGCTAACGAATTCGTGAGCGCAGATTCTTCTTCAGGCGACGAGAAGAGTTATCCGTGTCCCGCGGAGGAAGACAGCAAGCCTCTCGCTTCTGAAGCGCCCTCAGACTGCAACGAGCCTCTGGCAAATACGCGGGAAGCCATGTATGCAGCGAACGCTACCAGCGACCTCGCGCAGACATCCTCCGATGTGTCCCCGCAGAGCTCCGTTATGATCGATGCGGCCAAAGACCCCCAGCTGCCCCCCACAGGAACCGACTCCTGTTCTGAGAACACTGCTACAGGCAGCAGGAGCTGCTCAGTCGATGCCCCTCTCATTGAGAGCGACCCTGATGATGCCACAAACGAATCCGACGACACATCATTGCCACAACACGATGGACCTAGATGCCCCAGCACGCCCCCGGCCTATACCCTCGCGCCACCGCCTCCTCGCTACAGCGTCTCCTCGACAAGCAGCACGCTCGCGCGGCCGTTCGGGCCTCGCGCGCCCCTCGTGTCGTACGCGCAGCTCTACGGCGACCCGGCGCACGACGCCGACGCGCGGCGGGCACGGGGATACACGTACCCCAGGCAAGCCGAGGACGGCGGGGTCAGGCTCGCCGGCGGTCCCCTGCGCGAACGAGGAGACGCTGCGGGTGGAGAGAGCCGGGGTGGCTACGCTGAACTGGACTCGAGCACGGACGTCCTGTCCGATCGGTGCAGTGTGTCGGTGTCCTCTGCCGGCAGGAGGACGATACCTCCCCCGTACGAGGAGCGCTGATTATATACGAAAGCGTGGAAGGCGCTGCGATGTGCGGTGCGCCTCGATGGAGGCGCCTCGGTCGTTTAGAGCGAGGCGACGGTGCTATCGTGTCGCGTAAGCGGGCTCTCTGTGCTCCGCCTAGTGCGGTGCGAGCCAGGAGAGCGATGCGTGATTATACCGCTCCGGGACTGCGTGGGGTGTGCGTGCTATCCAGGTCCCTCACTGACTTCCTCGCGATTATAGCTCGGTGGGGACTAGCCTTATACACTCTCCCACTATACGCGCTGTATGTTGTCAAGTCGTCCCGCAGCGTAGTCCAGACTGGAGGCCACCGAGACGAAGACAGATACGCGCGCCAGCTCACTGTTGTCGCACCGTACACACTGGAACATGTGATATATTGGCGTTGCTTCTCTTTACTTACTTCTCTCTAGTTATTCCCAGTAGACTAGCGCACCTCAATGGTCACAGCAACACGTCCTGCTTGTGTTGCCTGAATCATTCAGCCTCCGACGCGGCGCTGCGGGCGGTGGCCGAAAGCCAAAGCGCTTGTCCTGCTCATGCACGTCGACTGATACTACCCCTCCTGCGTTCCCTCGACTATGAGAGCTGTTTTCTTGTCCTCTGAACCTTGACGCACGGAAACGTACTCTTTAAGACCTCGCCATATGCGATGTTCCATTCTGGTTACGTTCGTTCGCATTAGACCCCCTAATCTCAGGGCGAGTTGGGAACCATTCGCACCTACAATACACTGTGCTCAGCCGGGCATCTTGACTTGGTCTGTATGCTGCTATCCTTCAGGCAACTGACTCTTGAACTCATGCGGACTCACAAAACTCGAGGATGGTCGTGTTGTGTGACAAGGGCCAAGGAGCGGCACACAGTTGGCGTTAGAAGACGGTGAGTACGCCGATGGTCGTTGCCACTTACCGTACACTTACCGCAATGTGAGTCGAGCGTATGCTCTCCCCGCTGGTATCTTGCGACTTCTGGTCCTCCTTTTTCTCATTATGAGCATATTGAGGCGTTGACTGCGGTCCAGCATTGAGGTTGAGAACTATTGATCCTGCCACGCATTGCGTACATCCGCAATGATTCCTTGGGTGTCTGGTTCAACGCGACAGTGGCGTCATGTTCCTGTTGTTGCTCGTTCGTGGGGGACTGTTATGCTGTTATGTTCATCTGCGCCTGAAACAGTGACAATGCAGTGCCACCAGCCACGAGCGAATCCGCGCATATATTCCTTTACCTGCCTTACTGGTTCTTGACTAGCCATCCCAGGACTGTGTGACTCTTGATGGTGTGCTGACATCTTGATCTGTTGGTTGTGGTCGCCCTTGGATCATACAAGAGACAGCGTTTGTCCACACGGATCGAGCAGGCAGGATCTTCAACTTTCCGGCAGACGTGGACTCGTCTCGACCGTACCTCTTCGACGTATCACACAAACTCTTGGTGCGAAGCAACGATCAGTTATCGGTGTTCAACCTATCTCGACATCGCATTGGAAAACTATAGCATCTCACATGTGGGATTCTTCCTTGTTCGTAGGGGCGGCCAAGGCAAGAGGGGCTATGCGTACCTATCTATCCCGGACGTACTGGCCTTAACATCCCTGTTCAGAGTGCCTTGTACGCCTGTCTCCAGTTGCACCGATACTCTAGCAGCATAGCTGCCTCTCGTCGGAGTCACCAATGACCACCATGGCGTCGTCGGCGGTAAGGCACTCCAGTTTCGCACTCACAGCGCCCATGAGCTTTGGTAGTAATGGTTCGTTCACTCTCAATGTTCATTGCAAACACTCACTCACATCCTTGTTCCCCCGGAGGGTCTTCAGGGTCGGCCAGTACTTCGCTATCGCAATGCAATGTGTTGTACTCATGGCTATCCTGCGATTCTACACATTCTCTCCTCACAAGCACTTTTTTACGCATACCAGCGACGTCTACCAATCCATCTACTACCCTCACCGCCTCAGATTCGCAGAACTATTCCAGCAGCTATGTCGCTACTACCACTGTCGCTACCAATGCGTCCTCCGTGACGTCCTCAGTTCATCAATTACAGCTGCCTCAGTCATCTTCCTTATCCCCTACGGTACTAACGACGACCTCGTGGGAGACTATCACTTTGTTCACTCCTTCTTCCTCTTCGACGGTAACAGCGCCGCCGTCTATACCTACAGTCACTGCCACCGGGGCTCATTCCACTCCTTCCCACTCACCTCTCATCCTTTCCATTGTAGGAGCTACATTGGCTGTGTCATTACTGGGTTCATGTTTGTACTACGGCTGGCGTCGTGCGAGGAAGCCGAGAGCTGAAGTCAGCACATCGAGTGAGCGGACCAATTCATTCACTTGATCACCATATTGATGTTGCACAGTAGGCACAGATGAGATGGGCGACGCAGCTCAGTCATTCACATACCACAGGAAATCTGCCGTTTCGATGTCCAGTGCTTCAGTATACTCACAACCCTCCGTATCACCGATGTCATTGCGTTCGGCCCGCCAATCTGTCGCATATAGCCGGCGAACCCGCAGCTGGTGCAGCTCAGTTTTTCATCGACTCAATGGTATTGGCGAGGACGATCTCCCTCCTCCAGTACCGACCCTTCCACGTGCTGTAATGCAGGACACAGCGCATGAAGTGGAGATCGGTAGCAGGGAGGGGGAACCTCTCACATCCTCGAGCATGCCTTCGTCTGGACACCCGTCGATACTTCCCCCTTTGCTTGCGCCCACTCCGTATACAAGCCTCTCAAACCCGTCTGGACACGGGTCGTTGCGTCCCTTCTCGGCTACGCACGTGCGTCCACGAGGGCCACGAGGTCCTCTTCTCTCCTACTCCCAGTTGTATGGCGACCGTCAAGCTCCATCCGGGGCGGCTAGCACCGCTGTCTGTCGGCGAGAAGACGACCTCGCCGACAACGACCTAGATATGCTTCCGCCATACGAAGCGGGGAGGGGAGGATCGTGAGATAGCCGTAGACTGGGTGGACACTGCTATTATAGAAGTTTCCCCGGGATTTCATGTCGCTTGAGCTCGAATGCACTCAGTCAGGTGCCCGAATCAACGGTATGTATCAGTGAGTGCTAAGCCAACCCTTACGAAGTGATCCTCGGTGACCAGATAGTCCACGTCCGTGCGTTGATACATGCCAACCTGCCTTGTGGTCAATATATCAACAAGTGCTACACATGGTTTTGCTAGGGCTGCCACTACGCAAGCTAGCAGCGAATGTGAAGGCCGATGCGCGTGCGCTCAATCCAATGATGATCTACTCACATCATGGTTGTCCAGGCTGGAAGCCCCTCAAATCTACACAAACCAGTCAGACTACAGAGGCACCCCATTAGCCCATCCTGCATAATCCAGCGTCGCAATGCTAGTACTAGTTGCGGCGACAGGTCTGAGGCGACTAGGCTCCTCCCGTGTATCACGATAAGCTTACTAGGCAGGTTTGAAGTATCAATCAACAGGCTGAACGTGCCCATCGCGACGCTTATGATGTTTAGCAAGATGTCGAATATTGTCCATGTTACATAAATTGCAAAACCGCCTGCTGTTACACCATCTCGGGGAGCAAGTCTGCTATCGTCGCACACCGGGGGTGCGCAACAAATTGCTTTATTGAATGAACATACTTATCTACTCTTTGTGGCACGTGACACTGCCACGTAATAGCGATAACACAGCCGATGTTCCGAAGTTCCTTTCATTGAAGTCACTGTTCGAACTCGTCTATGGCAAGACTCTGCTCAATCGCCTGTCCCTTTTCCGGAGGAGTCCCATTGGTGACCAACACTCGTCAATGAGACTAGGAAGGGCTTCACTAACGGAACGACGGGCTCATCATACTGGTGATCTTTTCCGCGTGTCTCCCCAGTCCCATGGCTCCCTTAGACTATGCTACGCATTGAAAATATCACTGATATACTCTTGAGACCGTCTATAGAAACCAGGCATACGATGTCTGATAGGACCAATCACCCTACGTCCCGGCCACCAAGATGTCCTGACGGTGGTGTGCTGTGCTCGTCGCTACCTTGATATCTTTGTATGGAAGCACTCCTTTTCATCTTCATCATGCTTGTCAGAGAAGCTGATATTTACTATGATGTGTCTCATAAACCTGTCCCCTGAGTTCCCCGTTAGGCTCAAGAACCCAATGATACCAGCGTGCGCATCGTGCCCAGTTGGAAAGTCGGGTGCACCTTATGTATGTACCTCCGCATGTATCTCCTTTCTACGCGACTTACTGTTTCCTAGGTAGACGGCTGCCCCTCGCTTGCTCTCCGTCCTTTTTTACCTCGCTGCCTCGCCCACAGTAGTCCTCCGGTCCCTACGTGGCCTGAATGCAGATGCTCTCCACGATCTTACAACGTTTTCTTGGCGTGCTACTGGTGTGGGTTGCATCTTCGTGTGCTATTTCTTCCACAGATTTTGTCCAAAATCTTGTCAGCAGTGGTACAAATGTCTCTGGAAGCCCAATCTCTGCACCAGAACCTCTAGATGCGATTGCTTCGCCGGCTTCTGTTTCTTCATACGGTGAGTTGTCAGGCTTCCTGTATGTGCTGACTAACCTCGCATTTCAGGGAGCGTGGTAGCTTCATCGATCCCCGTCTGCATACCCCCATTTGACCCAGCCTGCTATTCGAGTATCATTTATCCCATAACACCTAAAAAACCATCGACTCCCGTTTCTGTCCCTATAAGCTCGGCGCACCCCCCGACGTTCTCTACGCCTGTCTTAAGCACAAGCGTGCTGCCGATACTCTCTTCCACGGCTGTTGCTAGTCCCTTGTCCTCCTCTACACTCTCCTTATTCACCTCGCTCAAACCACCGTCGTCGACTGTTCCAAGCATCTCTACACAATATGAAGTCTCGGGCCAGCACACGACGTCTACATCAACTCAGATCTGGGAAACGGTGCCATTCAGCAGCAGCGGTGTCACCTATTCACATCGGACGACGTCAGTAGTGTCTTCGTCTACGAATGCCACTCAGGTGTCGTCAAGTGCAGCAACCTCATCCACGCATAAAGGCACCCGACCATGGGTCGTCATTGTTGTGATCATATGCGTAATAATCACAATCATTCTTCTCGGCCTTGTGGTGCGTGCAATGCGGGCACGGCGAGTGAAGAACTTGTCGGATTTTCCGGTCTCTCCGTTTGGTAGGCCAATCCTTGTAGCCTTACGCCTTCATCTAACTCATATGTTCGTTACTCTACAGATCCGGAATTCATGAAGGACCCATCCATGCTTGCGGAACCCTTCGTCTCGGATCTCGCAACGAGGAAAGGGCCGACGCAGAGCTTCTCTAGCGTTACTCACCCCAGAAGTCATCCCCTCGTCAGCCCGCCGGAAGCCCGCCCACACGTGCACCAGCTCCAGTTTGTCACCGATAACTTGAACACCGCCGAACAGCCTCTCCCAGCCTCGCCAAGCTGCGTGTCTCCCGAATCGCAAATCGCTCCAATGAAGTTCCGCCTCGTTGGAGACGCAGCTTCTGATCCCAGCTCATGCAACTCGCGAAACGAGGCCTCTGGACTTCGGGGCGATGCGAGTCAACGATGCTCCGCTGCTCCTTCCCATGGCAGCACCCTCCCACTTCCACACGACCAAAGCCCTCCACGTTCGCATGAGGCTGCGTCGCAAGCCCATATCATACCCGAAGCGCTTATTCCAGGACAGATGTCGCGATTCTCTACACCGCTCGCATTCCGAACTTCGAAGGTGTCGTGCATTAGATCACTACCGCAGCCTCCTTCGCAGCCTTCGCTAGCTCCCCCTCAGGCTCATACACGGAACACGCCGTGGGCGCCAGACCCCTCCTGGGGCTATGTCGAAGGCCCAGGGGCTTCCAGCCAATCTGATTCTTACGGAAAGTATGGTAGGTTATAATGAGTGTGGATCTCGTAGGGCCATACGCGTATATGGGACGTTCAGTTCGAAAGAAGCCTGCTTGTGAAATGGTAGTCAGCCCTACCATCGAGCAGCGCGTAGATACCACTGCGGCCCGAACCGGAACGGCCCGAATCGGATGTGTCGCCCACCGGCCGCCTGACTGATGTAGTGACTTTACCCTCTGCTGTAACTTGTATTGTCTTGCTCTCGGCACACTGGTAGTGAGCTTGCCCTTGACTCTGGATTGCTATAGTCTCATGTTGAACCACTCTGAGCTGTTTAACTGTGTCCCATCTATCGCCTCATTTAACGGTACACGTCGCAGTGTAATGCATGACACGCCCGCTGAAGACCAACTTGGAAGCGCAGACAATGTCGTCTCACCTGCCAGTGTACAGTACAAGCTGTACCCCTTTCACTGTATTATGTAGGTGGACATATGTATATACGTTTCCGGCGGTTGTTGGGCTTAGTGAATGCAGGTGATGCCTCTCCGCTCGAAGAACTTCACATCGTGCGTTAGCTTGATGCCCTGGCACTGTTCAGCACTACGAAACTCGGTACATGGTTCGGAACCCCGTCTTCGACTCCAATTGCAAGGCCGAGCAGACCTACCGTGGCGTTGCTAAGTGTTCAAATGTCGTTTCAAGGGGCCATCGTTTGCGCGCCGGGCTGCAAGTGTTAGATAGAAGCTGTTCGAGAGGGTCAAACACGCTTTCGGTCCGTCATGACGATATCACTTTGCGTGGCTCTAACTGTCTAGACGCTCATAGAAGGTGGCCTCAACTCATTGGATCGGCCACCTGTCAGCGCTGGCAGATTTCCGAGAGCCCGTTTTTCGACGAGCGCGCAACGACCTCTTCCAGGAGCTCCCAAAGGTGGTGGCAAACTTCGTGAAGGTGGAGTTGGAATTACAAATCCTTGGCAAATTCCGGGCATTCTTTGGAATTGCAGTAATCTCGCCCGCGTCGAATTTTATCTCTGGACACTAACATGACTGTGCCGCTGGAATTCGCGCAACGTGTGATGCATCAAACGCCTGCCAAAGCCAGCAGAGATCTCGGGGTGGCCGACAGACGATCCTTTCGTATATGTTTCGCGACCTTGTCTCCCTATCGCATATCCATCCTTATTCTCTAGTTCGTCTTGCCCACTGTCGTTCTACCCTTCTCTTTTCTGTCATGGTAACATCAGTGAAGTCGCGTACCCACATCACAACATACTTCTTCGTTGTGCTCACCCTTCTTGACTGGGTGAATGCGCACGCTATTCTCACCACACAATCATCAACAATTCCTAGGGATTCGCTGGCGTCTCCTCCTCTGTCGACCATTGCTGCGTCAACCCCGCAGATTCTACTCCGAGGTAGGCAGCTAAAACTTTTGAAACACACTCGTTAATCTCTGGAATCTTCAGATCTCACCCTTTCTTGTATCTCTCTCCTCGGTGTAGATGGCTGCACCCCAACGTTCACTGACTCCAGTTCCGCAATACAAGCCTCAACGTCGACGAAGACACTGCTGCAAACTACTTCGAATACGGGTATTTCGACTTCCTCTGGAGCAGTCGTCCCGGCACCTATTTCGATCGTCTCTGCGTCGTCTCTCACATCCATCTTGCCGTCATCATCGAGCTCAATCTCTGAGCCAACTTCACATTCTTCTGCACCTTCCTCCAGGACGGATGTCGTCTCCAGCTCTCTCGATACTGCATCCGACGAGACAGACGAGTTCTCTTCTACGTCGACCATCACGAGCCCTGAGAGCTCTTCAAAGCTTTCCGGTCATTCAAGTACATCTACCGGTAGGTATACCAGTACCGGTATATTATCCACCACTACGAGCTGGAATTCGCCCACCCCTGCGTCGGACACTGCGACAAGCACGCGTTCAACCGTTCACATTTGGGTCGTCATCCTCATTATTGCTTCCATTTTCTTGCTTCTTGTGATAGCAGGCTCTGGCGTATGGTTATACCAGAAGCGACGTGGCAGAGGTCAAGCAAGGGAAACACCGCCTTTCGCCGGTGAGTTCAGGTGATACGTGCCTTGAATTGCGTCTGAGCAACGTACAGACATCGGTTGTGCAAAGGACTTCCTTTCGTTTTTGAGGTTATCTGATGTCTCTTCTCCCAACGCCGGTCATATGCAACAACATATTGATACACCTGATGCCCACGGCGTCGGGGATCGAGTACCCTGTGCCGCAGCACTACAACGCCAGACGTACTGCAGCACTACCGACACCACAGAGACAGCGGATGTCTCTTCTTTCATAGACTATCCTGTGGACGAGCTTTTGCACTCGCCCACGAGACCCTCAGGTCGTCCTACCCTTCGCCTCTCCATCAGGAGTCTTGACCCCTTCCAATGTCACTCGGATGAGGCCATACCTTCGTCTACCACGTGGCAGTCACCTCAACTTTCGGCCCACCATGTCTCTCCGACACTCGCAGTCCGCCCGCAGTCCAAGGTTCTCGTCCTGGGCCGCTTGTCCTGGCACTCAGCGCTCACGCCTCGCACTACTACGCCGCGGGACCTCCCCCCATGGCCTGCGAGGCCTGCATTGCACACTCGCCCTCGCGGACCACGCCCGCGAGCTGACCGTTCAACTCAGGTGCTTGATTGCAGGGAAGAGGAAGACGTCACGGATGCGCTCAAGGACCAGGTTGTTGCATCGTCTCGTAGACGGGCCGAAGATGGAGGGGTCAGACTCGCTGGTGGCCCAGTACCTTCGGCTGGGCCGAGCTCAGCAGGCGATGACAAGAGCGATGGCCGGGTCTCGTCGGATTCTCGTGGTGGTAGCAGCGAGATCACTCTACCGCCGGCATATGCAATGTACTGAGGGCCGCCTCCTCTATGTTCAGACGGACTTGAGATAGTATTCACTTGGTCCTTCGATGATGTGGTTTCCGAGACGTTGACCCTTGGTCTCCGTTTGCGGTGTAAAGTTTGCATTTCCTTCGCAATTATTCTACTATTCTTGCTCCGGAAATTCGTTGACTTGTCCAAGGCATTCAGTTCGAAAGAAGTCTGCTTGTGAAGCCGCTGCGGCCCGCCGGAACGGCCCGAATCGGATGTGCCGCCCCGCATGGCAGTGACTGGTGCCATGATGCTTTCACCCTCTGCTGTAACTAGTGTATCGTCTCGCTTTCGGCACACTGATAGTCTCCAGAATACCTCGTCTTGCCCTTGACTCTGGATTGCTACAGTCTGAATATATATGCATTGAATTACGTGGAACCACTCAACTGTCCAACTGTGTATGGTCCGTCTACTAGTAGTATCGCCTCACTTGACGACACACGTCGTGCTGCATTGCATGGCATCAAAGCGGAGGCAACGTCGTCTCCCCGGTACAGTTTAAGCTGCACCTCTTCCAAAGTAAGCGAGCTCATTGATATATCACCACGCGTTTCAGGCAGTCACTGGGCTTAGTGAGTACAGGCGGTGTCCCTCGGCTGTAACTTGAACTTCACATCGTGCGGTAGTTGCTCAAAGCCATCTGACGTCTCTGAGCATGATTACCTGGTGCTATTCAACATCGCAAAACTCGGAACATGATTCCGAGACCCCGCATGACGGGACAGACCTGCAGTGGCGTTGCTAAGTGTTCAAGTGGTGTTCTAACGGGCCATCTTCTGTACGCCTGGTTGCAAGCTCATATAGAAGCTGTTCGAAGGGGTCAGACACGTTCGCGGTTCGCCATGGTGATATAAGCTGGTGTGGCTTCAACTGTCTTGACGCTCATAGAAGGTGGCACTGCCTGTCACTTCCCAAGAGCCCTTTCTGCGACGAGGGCTCAAAGACCTTTTTAGGAGCTCGTAGAGATGATGGAAATCTTTGTAAATGTGCCGGTGAGGTTGGAACTATGATTCGTTTGAAATCCCTGAGCTCATTTTGGAACTGCAGTAACCTCGCCCGCGCAGGATTTCGTCTCAGTTTAGGACACTAACATGCTTGTGCTGCTGGAACTTGCGTAAAGCTAGACGCATTAAAATCCTGCCAAAGATCTGGGGGTGACTATCCTTGTGTATATGTCTCGCGGTCTTCTCTCCCTTTTGCACATCCATCCTCATTCTCTAGTTCACTGTCATTCTACCGTTCGCCTCTGTGTCATGTTCACATCGCGGACGCTGCGTACCCACAACACAGTATACATTGTCATTGTGGTGCTCACCTTTCTTGACTGGGTGAATGCACACGCTATTGTCAGCAGCCCATCAACAACGACTCCTAGACATTCGCTGGCGTTTTCTCCTCTGCTGACCATTGCTGCGTCAACCTCACACATCCTACCTCGAGGTATGCAGCTTAAACCTATGCAGTTCACTCATGGATACCTGGCATCTTCAGATCTTTCCCTTCCATGCATTCCCCTCCTCGGTATAGGTGATTGCACCACCGAGCCCAGTGATTCTGTCATTTCGACACAAACCTCGTCTCCAAAGCCGACACTGCCGCAAGATACTTCGAATACTGCCAGTGGTTCATTCAGTTTCCCTGACGCAGTGTCCCCGACACCTACTTCTACCCCCAAGTTTGCATCGTCTCTCACACCCACCTTGCCCCCATCATTGAGCTCAGTCACTGAGTCACCCTTACATCCTTCTGCACCCTCCTCTAGCACGGATGGTGTCTCTAGTTCTACCGTTATTGCATCCGACAAGCCCGATGGATTCTCGTCTATGTCGACCATCATGAGCACTTCAACACTTCCTGTTTCTTCAAATACACCGACAGGCACACATCCAACCGTACAGATTTGGGTCGTTGTCCTCATTATTGCTTCCATTCTCTTGCTTCTTGTGCTAGCAGGCTCTGGCGTGTGGATATACCAGAAGCGACGTGGCCAAGATCAAACAAGGGGATCATCGCCTTCCGTAGGTGAGTTTAGGTGATGTGCGTAGCCTGAATTAAGTCGCTGAGCAACATACAGACGTCGACTCCGCAAAGGACTTTCTTTCCTTCTCAAGGCTATCTGAGGCTTCTTCATCTAACGTTGGTCTCATGCAGCAACATATCGACACGCCTGATACCCGCGGCGTCGTGGGTCGAGAATCCTGTGCTGCGGCGCTACAGTGCCAGACGCACCACAGTACATCCAACACCACAGAGACGGCGGATGCCTCTCCCTTCATTGACTATCCCGTGGACCAGCGTTCGTGCTCGTCCACGAGACCCTCAGGACGTCCTACCCTTCGCCTTTCCATCAGTCTGAATCCCTTCGCATGCCCCTCGGACGCTACCCCCTCGGCTACTACGTGGCAGTCACCTCAACTTTCGGCCCACCACGTCTCCCCGACCCTCGCCGTCCTCCCGCCGTCTAAGGTTCTCGTTTTGGGCTGCTTATCTTGGCACTCAGCGCTCACGCCTCGCACTACTACGCCGCAGGACCTGCCTCCGTGGCCTGCGAGGCCTGCATTGCACGCTCGCCCCCACAGACCACGGTCACGGGTTAACCGTTCGACTCAGGCGCTTGATTTCGGGGAAGAGGACATCAGGGATGCGCTCAAGGACCAGGTTGTTGCATCGTCTCGTAGACGGGCCGAAGACGGAGGGGTCAGACTCGCTGGTGGTCCAGTACCTTTGACTGGGCTGAGCTCAGCAGGCGATGGCAAGAGCGATGACCGGGCCTCTTCGGGTTCTCGTGATGGTAGCAGCGAAATCACATTACCACCGGCATATGCGATGTACTGAGGGCCGCTTCCTCTACGGTTTAGACGGACCTGAGATAGTATTCATCTGAATGCTCGACGATGTGGACGTTGGCCCTTGATTTCCGTTTGTCGTATAGAATCTGTATTTTAGTCGCAATTTTCTACCTGGTCCAGAGATCCTTTGACTAGTTTGACAGCAGCATTCTCTGTGAAGTTGTAGGTGCTGTATCTCGGTTTGCCTTCGAGACGCGCATGGTCACCAAGCATCAACCAAACCGACAAACTTGGTGATGTTCGATACATGCCGGTTCCCACGGCTACTCGCAACGATCTATAGAAGTGTCCACGCTGTCGATAATAAACCACGCTCGTCAATGGAAAGCATCTATACTCAGCGGCAGTCGAGACGCAACCGCGTTCCGGCGGACACTTGTGCGTCGTTTGCTTCTGTCCATCACCTCACCTTACATAGCCTTTGAAGGTTGGTCTCGTCCCCATCCGATCGAGGAAGTCGCACCCCGCCACCGCACTTCCACGACGTCTGGGATACTTTGATAGGGAAACCCCCCCTTGCTCTTATCAGCGGTAGGCGCCCGCTCATCAGTCCCGATATGGCAGAGTCACGGTCACAGATATGATGGGGCTGGCATCCGCACAACGCGCGGGGACCAACTGACTGCCCACTGTGAGGACTTGTTTGACTCTACCAGGACGACACAGAGTGCATACCTTGGTTGTGAAGTGTGGTTATTATTTTGAGTAAAAATACTATACTGCCTGTGTACTGCGGCGTGAGGGAGACGCAAAGAGGAAAAAGCTATGCACGGGGTTCGAACCGGTGCGACGAGCAAAACAAACTGTAACGATATACCACTCAGCTATGAAACCACTGTAGGGTTTTTTAAGAGATAATCTATGTGCGCCATTATAGCATTCCCACTTCTCTGCCCTCTCAGCTTCCGCCAGCTCGCTGCCCGGGTGCTGTGGAAACTGCAGCTCACTGCTACTACTAAGGTGGTAGCAAAGGGCCGAGGGAAGCAAAGGTTGATAGAAAGCCGTTGCACAGGATGGAGGGAGGCGCAACTGAACTCATAGGCATAACTTTGGGAAACTTATTATTGGTTTTATAGCCGAGTGGTATATCGTTACAGTTTGTTTTGCTCGTCGCACCGGTTCGAACCCCGTGCATAGCTTTTTCCTCTTTGCGTCTCCCTCACGCCGCAGTACACAGGCAGTATAGTATTTTTACTCAAAATAATAACCACACTTCACAACCAAGGTATGCACTCTGTGTCGTCCTGGTAGAGTCAAACAAGTCCTCACAGTGGGCAGTCAGTTGGTCCCCGCGCGTTGTGCGGATGCCAGCCCCATCATATCTGTGACCGTGACTCTGCCATATCGGGACTGATGAGCGGGCGCCTACCGCTGATAAGAGCAAGGGGGGGTTTCCCTATCAAAGTATCCCAGACGTCGTGGAAGTGCGGTGGCGGGGTGCGACTTCCTCGATCGGATGGGGACGAGACCATTGAAGGTACCTCCCGAAATACGGTGAGCAGTATCCACTTCAGTCTACCATCAGGCGCCATTTGAAATGGATTGTATGCCGCCGCTAAAGCTCGAAGTAGGCAGAGTGGACAGAGATGCACAGAGAGATGCATTCCCGCGCATCCTTGCCCATGAATACAAGTGTACGGATTTGTGGGTGGACATTCCACACGCTTGCAGCGGAGCAGAGACTCACGCTGCTTCTATCAGATTGGCAGTCCACCTGCACATGCGAGTTGGACTGGAGCCCTGCGCCGCGGTTGTCTGCCTGCAAGTACTGTCTTGAGGCGACTTCGACTCGGATGCAACATACAAGAAGAGAAGGCATATGGGCATGTTCGGGACGCACCTGCTGGCAGCCCTTGAGCGACTGCGCGGGGGTGGGCGGCGTTAACAGTGTAGTCGGCAAGTACCGAGTTGCAGTACCAACGAGATCATCAGAAGTGCCCTCAGTTTATGCACATCGTTGGCAAACTTGGTCTCAAACACCTAGCAGGAAGATGCTATATCTATTATTGACCCGGGTTCGGGAAGCTGATGGGATGTAGGCGTCATTCATCTTTGATAGCACACCGCCTCCACTACACGACTCAGTGGGGCTCACCGCACCTGAACGTAGCCCATTCTACCAGTATGATCCATTCATTGTGATATATTGCGAGATGGTAGGTCAATTGTACGTTGTGTTTAATAGTGCTCATAAAATAACAAAGGATGTGTCGCGCTACTGGGTACAAGTTATGTTAATCATATCCCTAGTCAATGGACGCCACGAACTTCGCCTCAACACCGGGAGCTCGAGGTGCAAATGGAGCAACGCGCTCTTACTCAGGATTCCTCATTGATGACGATCAGGGTTATCAAGGTAAGTTTTTTGTGCTCATGTCGATGCATTTAACGGCGTCGAGGCACAGTTCGTCTTCCGGTTTCCTTTGCTCCCCAACTGTCCACTCTTATCTGATGCCTCAGGTCATTTAGCCAGACCGGCTCCTTTGTAGTATGGCACACGGCACGAAGACCCCTCGATGTCTCATAATCACATCATTGGCGTTCCTTTTGCTCACCTGTGCCGACCGAGGCATATGTGAAGCTCGTCGGGAAGCTAGAGTTTCGGAGAGGAACGGCTACAAGACTCTGGGAAAAGGTGGGATTGCGTGTTGTTCTGCGTTTACTAAAGAACTCATCCGTGTTATAGATACGAATTGTCTCATATGGTGGGAGTGCGATCCTTTTTCACAAGGTGCGACCAGTACCACAGATGCCAGCTCTGAGACTCCTTCGCTCGCCACCTCTTCTCATCAAGGCCAGACATCAGTGACGCCGAAGTTATCCTCCGCATCAACTACCACAACTTCTACGACTGCCGCTCCCCTGCCCACTGCTACGTCTTCGTCGACAGGGACTCTTGCTACTCACCAAACCTCGACATCCGTCTCATCACTTGATGCCTCAACGGAAGCGGGGTACGAATCGAGCCCGTCTAATTCTAGATCAGCAAACAGCGGAGGCAGCACATCGTTCTCCCAGTCGAGCGAGCGAGTCGGAGTCGCTGCCTCGAACTATACAGAGCCACTTTCCTCATTGTCGCATATCTATACGGTCGGTAGCAGTCGATCAATGCTCTCTCTTTCCGGGGCTTCCACGTGGTCGCGTTCTGCACCTTTCCCTTCTGCCGTATCAGCCTCGACTGCCAATCATAGGTCCGACACGAAGAGGATTATACTGGCCGTCGTCTTGTCATGTGGACTTTTATTATTGCTGGCTATCTTACTGTCATGGCGCATGCGACGGCGGGGTGCGTTTCGACACCGAGAGATGGTCATTCCTCATAGAGGTAAGTATATGGCGCTCCGTAGAGAGATCCCGAATCCTGACTCCAACTGCAGAGAAAGATAGGCCCGCAACGCGGGACGCCGCCTCCAGTGCTGGATCTGATACGATACCTTCCTTCGGCTCCTCCCAGGAAGTTCCTGAGAGTCATCTGTTGACGGTCTCATCGAGTAACCCACTCCACTCTTCCGTTAGTCATGACTCTCTTGGTGCCATGCGATCCTTGAGCAACCCGCGAACGAGCCAAGTGCTCCGAGTCTCCATAGACTTGCATGACACCTCCCGTGATGGACCACCTTCACCATCGATGGATCATAGCTCGCCGCTCCCTTACACATCTGCGTCCAGTGATGTGATACCCGCCTTGGAAATGACTATCAATCCACGTTCGTTATGTCAGCCACGCGTAACCTTGTTGCCTGCTGCCGCATGTGAGGCGAGAAGTTACCCTCGCTTGCATTCCTTATTTCCCCTTGCACCTACCGCTACTCTCAGCCCAGGACTTTCGACCCAATCCGACCCTACGTCGCCTGTAGTCTCTCCATCGTCTGCATACGTTGTCACCAGCCCTATCTCCACCGGAACGGCCCCGCCAGTAAGCCCATGGATTTCTGAGAAGTCGAGCTCTGGGAGTGCGGAGACAGGGGATCTGGTTTCACCTACTATATCTCCCACCGCTGAGGCGAACGCTGTGGTACTCCCTACTGCCTTATCGACCGAGTACCGCGTGTCTGGGGCCCGTGATTTACGATGGCAGGCAGAAGACGGCGGCGTTCGGTTGGCAGGTGGGCCACCGGGCGGCGTACAAGATATGGACGGATTATCTGTTGTTGATTCCGTAGGATCGAACAGTGATCAGACACTCCCGCCTCCATATTCGCCGTATTGACGTGAAACAGCAACCCGTCACTGTGTACCCCGTACCAGCATATACCATCGTTACTTTTCGAACCGGCTAGCGCAATATAAATCGCTGACGTGCAATCTCGTCGTACTGCTCAGATACTCGCGCTGAGTCATGCACATGGAGGTTGAACGACACACTGATTCACTACCGTGCTTACTGTGGCGCTATATATGTAGAGCTGATGAACTTATGCTACGATTTCGGTCTCCACGATCTCTTGTGCATGATCCAGCCCCTGAAACTGTGCTACGTCCGCCCACGGCTCTGTTGCATTTGCTCTTGCGCGTTGATACCGGAGTCTGACGCTCGCCCCGTTCTCAGCGCCCGCAAGTGTCACGATTGACCCGTTAACGGTTATCGTAGTAGCGTTACCGACTGTATCCATCCACAAACGATTCTGCGGATTCGACAAGTCGAACAGGGCTCCGGTGGCAGCGCTCACGCTGACGTTCCAGCTTGTGGTTCCGTTTCCTTCGCTGCTCAGCTGCTCTACATGGACCGACAGCGGCGCAACCCCACTCGGGAAACGGAGATCTCCCGCATCTGCGCCAAATCCGACGTACAACGAGTCGGGTTCGACGAAGAGTCGCGAAGTGTAAAGGTAGCGGTCAGCAGAAGGGTCGGGCCGTGCGTGATGCGGATAGTAGAGCTCGTTGGGATTCTCGGAGGAGGCCAAGATCGACCCGTGACCTGTAGAGTAAATACCACCTACAAGAGGTCAACTATGGCACGCCATGCGGAGCAGGTTCCGGACTTACGAGACGCGTCTTGCGAGAGGATAGGGTTTGACGGGCTCTTATAGTAGGGCCCAGTCACAGCCTGTGCGTAGGCATAACCAACCCCGTAGTCAGGCGACTCATAGCTGAAAATTTTGAGGTAAGACAGAGTCAGACTGTACGCAGACACGCTCACTTGTTAGCGCTGTAGGTCAAGAAGTAGACGGGCTGGCCGAAACTGTCGTATCGTTTGATTGTGGTCGAGCCCTCTGACCAACGACGATTCTTGAGTGTGCCATTGCTTGCTTGGTAATCATTAACGTGTGCATTCTCCCAGACCTGGGGGTATCATCATTGCAAAGCGCTTCGGAATGGTAAACTACACTGACCTGTGGTTGAAGCTTGTACGAGATGACAGGAACGAAGCCATCCTTTCTCGTCGGCCCCGGATATGTCTCGTTGACAGAGTCTACCCACCCTTCGGGCTGACCCTTGTACACATCTCGGTATCTCTCATGTACTGAAGGCAGCGTCCTCGCTTCCGGGTCATTCCACCACCTGTCGTCCAGTTGTACGGCATAGATGTTGCTCTCCTCGATGTACCGGTCGAATTCGTCACTCCACACCCAGTTGCGGTATGCATTGCGCGAGAAGAAGAGCCAGATTGACCCGTCGTCGTCCCAGAATACGTTGGGGTCGATAGAGGGAATATATGTACCAAGCGGCGCGGTATTGCCAACTTCGGGGGAGGATGGTGGGACAAGGTACGGTGGTGACATAAGGAGATTGATGTCATGATAGCTCGGGTCAAATGGGTAGTAATCGACTGGCCTGTCTGCGATCTCGTGGAAAGGTCCTGCAGGCGAGCGTGAGACTGCAACGCCGATCTTGCTCGCCTCTTCGAAGTCTGGGTACCTAAAGTAACTCAGAATCGTAGATCTGCCAAAGGCCAAGCACTTACTTGAAGTATTCCGCCACTAACTTCGGCTCTGTGAACCTGCCTGCATGGAACAAGAAATACCACCCCGTCTGCGCATTGTGGTAGCACTCCGGTGCCCAAAACCAATCCTGCGCCCACACGTTCACCGAGTCGTTTTTAATTGCACCGCCAGGAATCTTGCTCCAGGTACTCAAATCAGGCGACGTGTAGATGCCGAAATACCATCCGTCGTCAGCGCCTTCCGTGCTGTATGCCCAGTATGCTCCTGTACTCGTGTCCCAGCGCACGTACGGATCCGCTGCGACAGAGGAATTGTCGTTGATGTACGTCGCATTTGTATGCCACGGTGAGCCCCAGCTGCATCGCAAACTTTCCGGAAATATTATGAGTGCTCACAAGTGCTCATAATTGAGTGTTTTCGCTCGCAAGTACTACTTTTCAATGTCGGATCCGCTCAGAGCTTCCATGATACATATATAGGCCCCATAATGTATACTAGTAGTGATGTATAAAACAATGCCCAAACACATTTGTACCTGTGTCAGCGACACAAGCCATGACAATGGCTCGTTCGCACCACCATAGAGGCCACTGGCCATAAGCGGCGCAATTGCACACAATCGCATGACAAGCATCATTATTGATTCTGCGTGGGGGCGCGCGATTTCGCATCTGGGTCGCTCCTCGAGGCCTTGGGCCGGGGCTTTGCGGTCACGGAAATAGTGGTAGATGTATTGACAATTCGAGAGATACTACAATGACGAGATGGCAGTCTTACGACCTCCCAAACTACTATCATCTGCGACTCTGAGCCCCTCCTAGGCGTTGGCGAAGTATGGAGTGTCTCCGTTCCGTTCTGCGCTGCCTGCTGTGACCTGCGGCTCGTATGCCTCATCCTCTTCATCGCCACTGCGATTGGACCCCTGACCATGCGGCTGTCCTGACTCCTGGGTACCGCTCCGCTCGACCCGTTCCGCCTGGAGCTCCTCCTCCATCTCCTCGAAGATTGTCTTGCGTTTGACGGCGGCAGCACAGCGTGCACGGCGCGCACCAGGAAAGATTCTTCTGCGGCAAGTTAAGCCCATTCAGGTGCGAGCAATGCAAACAGGAGAACAACGTACTCATTCCACCATTCGATTAGATCCTCCATCTGCTCCTCGGTCATTTTGCGTGCCATCTCGAGGATCGCCCGGTAGAAGTGACTGTATAGAAAATGACCGGTGCCTTCGTTGCCTGCAGAGAAGTTTGGCTGGTTTGATAGGCCGAAATGGACCTGTGGGAGGCGATGACGAACAGAGAGATTAGTGATATGCGAGCAGATATTGTCACAACTGTATGACGTACTAGGACGGCGATGTATGCTATTGACTCAAGCGTAACAAATGTGATGTCGTGCAGTGCTGCGTTACCTCCGCGCGTTGACCTGGCATCACCCTTCGCAGCCCCAGGACCGATGTGTATGGCGATAAAACCCTAGGATACCGTCAGTATACTACCCCTAACATAAGCGGCCATTCGACAGACCGATACCAGGAACTCGCCGCGGAGAAAGCCTACGAATGTCTTGCCTGGGCCCACCTGCCTAATGCATCCAGCCCACAGAAACCGGGGTAGGTCATCGGCATTTAACGCCATCTTGCCTGTACGTACATCGCTTCATTCGGTTCAGTCACAGCTTCGGATTGCACTTACAAGTTCCACATACCTGAGCTGTGCGTCCGTGAGACCAGGGGGGCAAAGTAGCTTGCTACACACTGGATGCATGTGCCCACTTTCATTACGGGCTGTCGGAGCTGGGGGGTTCCATGTGACGCCAGTACGCCACTGAAATATACCGCCCTTGATCGTTGATATATCAGTGTTGCGAGCCTCTGACCGCCCCTTGTGCATCTGTAGGCAGTCATAGTATCCGGGTCCATACTTTGGCGAATGGCTTGGTGACTCACATACTTATGCAGCATGCTTACCAGGTCAGTTCCGAGGAGCCCGGCACTCTCTGCTTCATCAAGGACCTCGCAGAGCTTGGGTACGACAAGGCAGATAACCTCATATGAGTGTAGACGCTCATTTTCCCTGAAGCCGAGAATTCGGTCAATAACTCGACAGTGCGATGTGAAACTCAATCTCAACTTACAGTTGTGAGTGAATAACTTGCTCGTCAACCGTAGGGCTTCGTAGTATGCCCTGTTCTAGAATCTGCCGGAAGACGTCAAACATCTCAGCCATGCGTCCCGCTACCTTGCCCTTGGCGACCCAGTATGCCTTAACGATGAGCTCGTGCAGCGTTACGGGAGAATCGTGTTCATCTTCAGAGCTGGGCGAGTTATCTTGGATGTTTTGAGACCCATATCGCTGTCTGTTGTTATGAGGTAAGAACGCCCACTCAAACACAGTTATTGCGACACACCTTCCGGATGATACTGGCGACTGAGCTGGACTTTCTGTCCTGCATCTCGTGTAGTTCGGACGTCTGTTGTCTACCAGCGATGGTTGGCGACTCCCAGTGATTGAAGAAGCGTTACGAAGAGCCGAAAACTCTCTCTGTTGTCGTCGTGGGGTTGCCCGAGCCTCGTCAGTTGGCCTAGGGGGTGCATCGACTGCCTTCCGCTTGCGCCCAGCTGCATTAGGATTTGGTGTGTAATCGTACCGCATGCTGCTGCGCTCGGACATGAAGATGAGAGGGGAGTCCAAGGACAGAAAGTCCAATGATGGCGAATGGCCTGCGTAGGTTATCCGTTACATTTAAGGACGTTGCGCTGCAGCGGGCATATACTGATTGAGCTGGCGGGCTCGGCGGGCTGTGCCTGCTACTATCATTCTGGGTCTGGTTGCATGTTGATGCGCTCACCGTTCCACGGCACCATGCCATATGTGGCTAGAGGCTGCAATCAGCGCATTTGCACTGTCCAATGGCAGGCCTGCACGACCCTCCAGGGTTTCAAGTGTCGCCCTTCTCCCGGACCTTTGCAACCGTTCCCAGTGTCTTGAGGATACACCCCTCGTCTTCTGCCCGCTGCCTGGGCCACGCAGTGAGTATCAAGTGTAACTGCTCAGTGGCATTTAGTATAACTAGATGGGTCAATGAGCATAACATGCCTAGTACGGTCACTCCTGAGGCGGCGACCTCTTGTGACGTAGAGTTTGAGTTGCTAAGGCAGCCATCAATCCAATTGGCGGCCCCGCAGTTCCGAGCCCAAATGAAGATTAGCACAGCGGTGTGTCGGAGATCTGAAGCCCGAAGGGCAAGAGACGAGAGCGGTGTCAGCAGACAATTGCAGCTCAACGGCACCGTGACGACTACAACTGTATCTTCTATGGCGCATCGAGCATCAGTAGGGATGCGGTCCCGCACAGCTGCAGTACAGGCACAAGGACGGCTGAAGAGGTACGTTACCTATGTTCAATGGTCCCTACTTTGCTGTTTGACAACCCGACACTCTGGATAGTCTTTATGCTCATGGGGGAGCGCTCGATTCGCAGACCACAGAGTCGCAATGGGCGAGAGGATATTTGGAGGAGGAGAATACCATGCTTGGTATGCCTCTTGCATCTCACTCATTATCTGGCCACATAACCTACAGGCGATCTGTTAGATATTGCCACAACTACGAAGGGAGGTACTCAAGTTCTTGGGGTATCCAACTCGTCACCAGCCTCGCCGGAAGAATTGGCAACTGCCCCTGTTGTCACATCGCAGGAATTGCTTGTGGAGCTCGAAGGTTTGAAGGCCCAGGTGAAGTCGTTGGAGAAGTCCCTTGCACGGGAGCGGCAGATCTCTGCGATGTATCGCCATACCGCAGAGGCACAGGACTTCATGATAGATGATCTACGGCAGCAGCTCAATATATACCGCCTGGATCCATCTCAGTCATCGCAAGTCCTCCTCAACTCTGACGAATCTGACCCCATGGACTATCTCTTACCGAGTACACAGTTTCTCCTCGATTGTATGAACTCGGAGTCTCCCATAAACTCGCAGCTTGAGCCTTGACTGTACCGGGCCTGGGATTTGTGGTAGCTGAGGTTGTCAATGTAGAGCCCCAGAATTCATACCATATTCTCACCAGTGTTTGCTCTGCAATGAGGTACTATGGCAGTGAGCAGACGACGTGCGAACAGGACCCGAGATTAGGATCAGAGCAGCGCTGCGACTCCATTTGCCGCGCGCCACACTGTCCCGCTCCAAGTTCGTCCCACTCATATCTATGGTGTTTCCTCCTTCTCCCGATGTCTCGACAAGTCTCACTGCAGTGCCATGCCTGCAAGTCCCACTTCACACGTGAATCCAATCTCAATAGGCATCTAGAGGTCTGTGGAGCCATCCAATCACGTTCTGCAGCACTATGGCAGTATGGTTCGGCGGGGCTCAAGAGATTGACGACACAAGTTGACCCGAAAAAGAGACCTCGTGAAGAGTCAGGAAGTGATGTTAGTAAAGGACTGGGGGTATGTCAGTTTGTGCCATGACAATGCATACAATGTGTACTAATTCTCGTGGTCAACACTAAAGCGTTTTACTCGGCGACGCATGGCCTTTGCGCAGACTGTTCGGCAACAAACCAAGAGGGTTCTCAGGATGGAGGGGGCTCAGGACAGTGAGACAAACGACATGGTAAGTTCTGATATGGGTACAAAGTAATACATTGCCTACGCTACGCTTAACAGGATGCAACCCCAGAGGGCCTGAACGGGCATATGTCTGGCTTACCAGATGAGGGGCCTGAGATCTCCACTGGAAATGAGAGTACTGCCTCTCGCAGTGAGTTAGAACCACTTGTACCCAACTGCATTCCTAGCCCTCTGCCTCCGAAACGTGTCCGCCGTCCGACAACGAAGGTCCTTGACATGCTACCTGAAGGCCCTGGCGCCCTTGAGCCAACTTCGGCAGTTCTCGTGACAGCTCAATCGACCACGCCGTTCCGTCGTGTCGTGCTTCATGTCAATGAGAAAGTCCGGACTGCTCGGAATCGCTTTGGCTTGTCTCGAGAATACCGACGACGTCCACCTCATATACCGGATGCAGACCCTGCCTGGTCCTCCCTTGTCTCTGAACCACCTGCGCAGAATATCCCTTCGCCGAAGGAGAAGCGATCAATCCTCGATATCATCTGGCCATACCCAAATATCAGCTCGTTTCTCTGGAACCGTTTCTGGCGGAGTCATTCTCAGCTGTCGGAGTCTGCACGCGATGACTGTTGCAACTCTGTTCTTCTCAACCCCAACTTCGTCTCGAGCGATCTTCATGGCGTCAATATGAAGGGAATTGAAGAGAAGCTTGCCGACGATGTGCAGTCGCCATGGGGTGGCAACGGCTGGCGGAGGTCAGCTTGTGTTATTGAAGTCCCATTGGGGGTAAAGAACACCAAGGCAGCCCAGCGCGAGAAGGCAACAACACAGGCGGAGGCACGTCGTTACCGCCATGCTGATGTTGAAACAGATGAGTATCGATGTCACAAGATCCCAATATATGACATTCATCATCGCTCACTGACGCACATAATTCGCGAGTCCGCCTCAGAGAATCCCGCTGCAAAAGACTATCATCTGCACGGTTATGAAGAGACCTGGATTCCACCTTACCCGGAATGCTCTACGGAGTGTGTTTTCGGCGAGGTTTGGACATCTGATGCATTCCTTCATGCTGAGCGTGAGCTCTTAGCCTCCGACCCTGAACCCGACTGTGATTTGCCCCGCGCCATCTGGCCTGTTATGGTGTGGTCAGACGCAACCCACCTCGCTCAGTTTGGGCAAGCGAAGGCATGGCCAATTTATGTCTATGACGGATGTCAGTCTAAGTACACACGCTGTGGCGCCGGGGCCGCTCACCACCTTGCCTATATTCCCCCGGTACGTCTTTCCTTGAAACACTGCAGCCGAATCTCAACACTTCCTATCAGCTCCCCCCGACATTCAAGGAAACACTCAATGATCTTGGTGTCGACCCGAAGCCAGCATTGCTGGCCCACTGCCGTCGAGAGCTTTTCCATGGTGTCTGGCAGCTCATACTTGATGACGAGTTCCGTGAGGCCTGTGAACATGGCATCGTAATCGATTGCATTGATGGTATACGGCGGCGTGTGTATCCACGAATATTCAGCTACTCTGCCGATTATCCAGAGAAGTCGTACTATTCATAGAGATGCATGGCTGTTACTCATAGAGGTTCCAGGGTGCTCATTGCGACAATTCGTGATATGGGCGGGTGTCCGTGCCCTCGCTGCAAGGTCAAAAAAGCCGACTTGGACAAGGTGGGAACGACACAGGACAGTCAAGAACGAATCACCAATGCCCGCCGGGATGATGAAGCATTTCGTAACAAGGTCAAAGCTGCACGCACGGAGATCTTCGAGAACGGCTATACAATCGACTCGAATGCCAAGGTCGAGCCTATCCTGAAGCCCGAGTCGCTTGTTCCAACCGAGGTGGGTGAATGAGTGTGCAGCCTGGTCCACGATTATGCAAACTTAAGGCTCTCCTACTTCAGAACGCATTTTCGGCCTTCTTCGAGAAGAGTACTGTGAAGTTCGACGTCTTCCTGATGCTGGTTGTGGACCTAATGCACGAAGTGGAACTTGGTGTCTGGAAGGCGCTCTTGACTCACCTCATACGAATTTTGTATGCAATCGGAGCACCTGCTGTGAATGCATTTAACGATAAGTGAGCCGCATATTTGTCTGTATCACGATTGCTCGACTTACCTTTACTGACAGTTTTCGGAAAGTGTCAGCATTTGGCCGCTCGACTATTCGCCGCTTTACGCATGACGTCGCCGACTTGAAGAAGCTTGCAGCACGCGATTACGAGGACATTCTTCAGGTAAGTCTAGTTGGCGCTCAGTGGTGTTGTAGCTCACAGAATGCACCGGTATCATAGTGCTGCATTCCTTGCTTCGAAGGATTGTTCGGACAACACGATGACAAGATCCAGGAGCTCCTATACCTTACATCCTATTGGCACTCACTCGCTAAGCTGCGAATGCATACCGACACATCCCTGAAGGTTCTCGATGATGTTACGGTAGTGTTGACAAACCGCATGCGCTATTTTGCTGATGCCGTTTGCCCAACGTATGCTACCGTTGAGACAGACGGAGAGTACTCTGCACGGTACCGAGCTGCACAGCGTAAGGCCGCACGCGCTACTAGTACAGGCAAGTCAGCAAGTACCCCAGCCTCGGCCTTGCCAGCTGTCGACATCGGCGGGAAGCGAGCAAAGTCATTCAACCTCAATACATACAAGTTCCACTCCTTGGGCGATTATGTGCGCACAATCCGACTTCGGGGCACAACAGAATCGTATAGCACGCAACCCGTTCGTTCTCTGCTGCCTGCCAGTACATTGATCCGTCTCTCAACATTTTTGTCACATTTAGGGAGAGTTTGAGCACCGCATTGTCAAACGACGCTATGCAAACACCAACCGTCGTAACTTCATCCCTCAGTTAGTCAAAAAAGATGTCATTGAGAATGTGCACGAACGAATGGCAGAGGAGCTAAAGGAAGCACTCGACCGGGACCAGAAAGGGCAACACATGCGTACGAGTACGGAGCAAGGCGCCGCAATGAATACGGATTCACGGCAACACGTCGCGGACGAAGGCCGCATTCACCACCGCATTGCCGCTGACGAGACTGAGCGTATACATCTGCAGTCATGGCTCAATCGACCTGAGGTGCGGGATGACCCCGCGTACAGAGTACGTCTCAAGTTATTGTGACAGCATGAGGCACGTTATGACTTGGCTTTCTAGGACTTCAATAAGGAGTTGCACCGACACCTCCTCGCTCGTCATCGTAACATGACCGGTGCAAGCGACGAGCCCGAATACGACGACTCGGAGCTAGAAGAAGTTACCATCCGCAATGACCTCATATATCCGCATGCCACGGCAACATTCTACTATACCACCTACGACGTACGGCGAACATGGGACTCCATCAATGTCAACAGCTCTCGGCGTGACGTTATGCTCAAGGCCAGCAATGAAGATACTCCGAACCACCCATTCTGGTATGCTCGCGTGCTCGGTGTGTACCACGCCAATGTGTTCTATAAGGGCTCCGGTACACGAGTTCCCGAACGTGTGGAGTTCTTATTTGTTCGCTGGTTTGGCATTGACCCTGAATGGAGTGGTGGACCTCGCACATGTCGCTTGGATCGTATTGGCTTCGTACCGGACGGCCAAGGGCCTGGGGCCTTTGGATTTCTCGACCCTGCACATGTCATACGACCGTGTCATCTCATACCTGCATTCCACCTACACATCACCACCCGACTTCTTGCACGCTCAGTGGCCCGCGATATGATGGCCGGTGACTACGTCAACTGGTATGTGGCCCGGTAAGCCCCATTTCTACCTCGCTGTAGCCCATCGTATTTCGGTCTCATGGCTTTGAGCACACAGATTCGTTGATCGCGACATGATGATGTGATTCTTAGGCTGGGGTATCGGACACCTGAATCCAGCGGACTTCCCGCACGAAGCCAATGCATTCGTGGTATCCGACGAGGATCGCCTGCTCGCGTCTGTGTCGCAGTCTGCAAGCTCGGTGTTGTCTGCTGAAAGCGCTGAAGACGACCTTGGAAGTGAAAATGAAGATGAAAGCTCGTCAGAGGATGACGACGGTGCCAGTGATGTCGAAGCCGACGCGGATTGTGACTCTGTAATAGAACAGTATGAGTATTAGACAGTTGTGTTTTGCTCTGTAACGCGTCAGGGCAAGGTATATGATTTCGAGTTGACTGATTGCGCAGGAGACTCGGAGCTCGAACGCGTTGGCTAAAGGATTCGCAATGACCGTCCGTATCCATTAACATGGGGCAGCCACGGCTACCGACGCTACCAGTGAACCTGGTCCGTTGAATCTGCCTCCGTCACGGTCTCAGAGTTCACTTGATACCGAGATTATACCTTACAGTACTTATTAGGTCCCCATAATGGCTGTATGTACTCGTAAGGCCTGGCTTGTGCTCCTGATATTCCAATTCTGTCATGAGCCATGACGAGCGATTGTGAGACCATTACAAGGCTCTCACATTCCAATATACAGCTCCGACTTTCTTGTCAGCTTCGGAAGCGCTCCCCAGATCGCCGGGAACTTTGCGATGTGTGCGCCACAGCGAGCACCGGAGCGAGCGCGAGCACGAGCACTGTGTCGAACATTTTCGCTTCAGTGTACAGGCGAGCCTGGCAGAGTGCGTCGCCGCTGCATGATGCGAGTCATGATACTTATACGTCGTAGTAGTACACGTCCAGGAGGCATTGGGCCAAGAACACGCGGTTCGTGAGGTCGTGTGACGGCGTACACTAGCTAGTTGTAAATGACCATCAATCATGGGCTTCTGATGCGGCGACATGTGAGGTTAGGCGACGACGCAGGAATTCACGTCTGCTGGCGAGCGCAGCTTAACTTCTGCACCGCGAGCTTCAAATTGTTAGGCTGTGTAGATGTCGTGTGTAGAACGTGAGAGGTGGAGTTCGAGATGAGGGAGGCATCGTGATTTCACTAAGCCGCCATGGATTGCCTCGTAGTAGGCGGATATATGCGGCCCGGAGCACGCGCTTCGGAGACTGAGGCTCAAGTAAACGCTCAGCCTCCTGGTCTGTGGCCCACTGATATTTGGGCGGGTGCTGGTCAAACTCAGTTGATATGGCGTAAGACTCTGTGAGTTCATCTGCCGGATGAACGATGAGTCAAGAACCCTTGATCCTGACATGGTCTGTACCTATAGAAAGTAGCTAGTCATATTGTGAAGTATTCGTTGCCGCATTCAACAGTGATACATACCACAAGGCAGAGGCAACCACTCAGCCGAGCAACAATGTCTGACCTCTCCTTGGACTCGAACCACCACCATCACCCCCGGTGGTTCTGCGGCTGGCCTCTACGTGGCCCAGGGAGACTAGTACCTGCTTGCAGGGAAGCAAACAAGCCGTCCGCGTCCTGTTTAGTCAGGGGGAAAAGACGGCAGTACGACGTCTGATGAGCGAAGCTCGTCGAGTGGCGAGCAGTGAGCGGCCACCGCCTTAAGGGCAAAGCTGAGAATACCAGCGTCGTCTAGAGTGATTGATAGACCCACTCCTGACTGTGCGCACAGTGCACCCCCCGCACCCCGCGAGAGGAGACCTCGGCGTCGCCACCAGAGATGTCGACGAACAACGGAGACGCACGCCTAAGCAGCCACTAACGGGCGCTTGTGGGGAAACTCTAACGAGTAAAGCTCACCACCACTTGCCTGAGGGCAGCGGACGCCCACCAACCACCACCATGGAGCCCCCACTACCGTTGAACGTGGCCCAGGGGACACCCAGCATCAATGGCGCCGAATACAAACACACCTGCGCCCGCAGCAAAGCGCATGCCCCGCAACAAAGGGCGTATGACGGAGTGTTCCGGACAAAGCCCCCCAAGCGAGAGCCTCTACGCACAAAGGAAAAGAGGACAAAAGCCGGAGACGCGTCATTACACGAAAGAACAATGAGCAGCCAACCCGCGTGCCACTGAGGGTTCTCCCTATAAAAGAGTAAGCCCTCACACCCACCCCTGCCATAGAGCCTCGTCAAGCTCACCCGCTCCCAACACCCTAACACAACCCTACCTCACGAGGAACATGGCATCCACCGACAGACAGTCGACTGTCCCCAACTCGCCGCCACCTGGCCCACGCACGACGACCACAAAGGGCTCCACCCCGGACGAGCCGGTGACCTCTGCAGACACGCAGAAGACCACCAAGAGAGTGCGCACAACGGAAGGGAAGAGGGCGGCGCGAACGGAACAGGAACCAACTCGTGAGCATGAGTCTGTCCTGCCCGAAAACGACTCGGTCATGAACCCACGCGATGTTCGGGCCCTCCCGAAACGCCTCCCTGCAGCCGTCTCGAAAGACGAATATCCATGGCCTGACCCCCTCCTCCCCCCCACGGACACTGAGGATGACCCGCACGCGAAGCGGACGCGAGATCGCCACCTCCCTACGCCACACCCAAAATCCCGAGTGGCATACACGGATGCGGTCTATGACCGCATCTGTATCCCCCTCGATAGGCTCGTGGAGAAGCTGAGGATAGAACAACGGGAAGGGCTCCTAGCAGCCCCAGAGGAGTTCCTAGCCATATTGCCATACGGGGCGGGCTCTGTTTTCTTTCGAAACAACCCACACGTCCAGAAGACGCTCCTGGCTTTTCTCAAGACCTTCCGCTACGGGGATGACACGAGCACCGAGAGCGACAATCAGATGCTCCAGGCCATCATCGACGAAGGCACCCCGGAACAAATCGAGGCTGCCCTCCTCGCTCAGGACGAGCGCAACCCAGAGCTTAAGAACCTCCAGGTAATCATGCCTGTACCGAGCTCCAAGACGACCAACCTCAAGGACAAATTCGGCCTTCCATGGGCGATGTGGCTCGCGGGCTGCCCACCGTGGCTCCGCCGTTTCCTACTCTACCAAGGAACTTTCTCCGTCAGTAAGGAACTTACCTTCTCGGTTACGGAGCTCGACGCGAACGTCTTTTCATGGGTTCTGGGGAACTACAAGGGCGACGTGGTCAAGCGCGACAATGCCGACGCAATCCTCGCCATGATCAAGCGTGCTCTATGGCGCAATGACATGTTCCGCGCCCATGTCAACCGCATCTTCACGAAGCGCGGTGTCAGGGGTGACATAAACGAGCATGCTGTCTTGGCGACGAACTCCTTCACGCTGACCTTCTTCAATAACACTGACAGCCTCGGCTACCCCGCCACGGTCGCACAACTGAGGGGGCGCCCCGTGGGGGACAACAACACTGAGCGCCGCGAATACGGCCAGATTGTGCGCTCAACGCAATTCTGGATTGGTCTCAACCCCCTCGTCCTGGCAGGCGTCGTCTCATGCCAGATGTGCAAGGCCGAAACGCACCCTACCTACGAGTGCTCTTTCTGCAAGACGGAAGGGTGGTTTGGATCCACCTACGACGGTGCGGAAAAACATGCAGCACGGGTCCAGAAGGCCCTCCTCAAGGCGAAGAAGCCTGACGAGAGGAAGGGGAAGGACGCCCAGCACAAGGGCCCCCCCTCACAGAGGAAGGGAAGGAAGTAGCGGCCTGGAGGATGGTTTTTTTTGAGCGTCACGCTACCAAGCCATTATGCACCCCCTCGTCACAATGAACAAGGGACTTCTTCGGCATGTAATTACCACTCTGTGTAGACTGTGGCCCCGCCCAGTATTCCCCTCCTGACATACACTGTACCCTGACTCGAATGACACTGATTTCCTCTGCTCAAAAACACGGCTAGTGAAGCCTGCGCGCTGACGCACCTTCGAGCGAGGTGGACAACGACCCAGATAATACTAAGTTGAGCCACCACCCCCCCACTGCCCAATTTACTGGCGCCACTGCAGTGACGGACAGGAAGCAGTTGGGAGAAAGCGGCGAACCCGGACAGCGCCGCACTGTCTCTGACAGTAAATCGAAACCCAGAGGTGGTGGAGCTCAGCGTGCTCCCTCCGAAAGGTTGAGAACTGAATGGACCCCCCGACGTCGACCCTTCGGTTTGGCAGACCGTAAGGTGAGTCCACTAACGCTACTAACTTTACACAACATAGGAATACACCACACACACGGACGAACAGCATTGGCAACGGCAACGAAGACAGCCTGGTCCCCCGAGGCATGCCAGGCCAGACCACCGCCCTCCATGCTGACGACGGGGACCCGACTACGGAAGGTGGACCAAATGGAGGCACAACGCGAGAGCCCGGAAGGGAGCGAGCTGAAGACGCTACCCTGCCCAGGCTCAAAAACCAAGCCTCCAACCTAGGGATCAGACCAAGTCGGCCTGACCCTGGTGCTGCCAGTGAGAGCAGCGAGCCGCAGTACGTGCACTCCACACAGTCGATCCTGGACACAAACAGGTCGATCCCGGGGCCACCCACGGGAGCGCAGTGTGCGCCAGAACAGCAAAATGCTGTGCAGCCGACCGGCTCCTCCACTCCGCAAAGGAGAAGGAATGACCAGCAACCCCCGCAACCCGCGAGGGCTGGACGCAGGGCAAAGCCCAAGCCGCGAACCCGGAAAACCCTCCGGGCTGCCGTAACGATCGCCTCCCTCAACATAAGGGGCTTTGGTAGTAACAACATATACCACCCAAACAATAAGTGGCTACACGTTAACCAATTAATGCGCGACAAAAAGATCGGAGTGCTAGCAGTACAGGAAGCCCATATGGATGACTTCCGTCGGAAGAAAGTTGAGGAGCTCTTCCAACAGCGACTAAGAATCTTCGCTACAGGAGACCCAGACCACCCAACGGGGAAAGGCGGAGTAGCGATTGTCCTTAACAAGGAGATCGTTGACGCTGCAACGGCAACTGAGACAATAGTAAAGGAGGGGAGGGCTATGAGCGTAACCATCCACCTTAAACAAGGGAAAGAGCTTACCATTCTGGGGGTGTACGCACCGAATGACCCCACGCAAAACGAATACCTATGGGAGGACATATATGAGTTCTACAACAACCCACTTAATCGAAAGGTCCCCCGACCGGACATCATGCTGGGCGATTTCAACATTGTAGAACAGGCAGCCGATCGGATGCCGCAACACGATGACAGAAGGGAAACAATAGAGAGACTTGAGACACTGAAAACATACCTGCACCTCCAGGATGGATGGCGTCAGCTAAACCCCACTGAAAGAACCTACACATACCACCAGAAGGCTACGGGATCACAATCCCGAATAGATAGAATATATGCCTCTGAGCGAGTATGTGCACAAGCCAGAGAGTGGAAAACAAGGCCCACAGGAATACCGAACACCGACCACATGATGGTCTCAGTCAGCGCAACACTAGAAGGTGCGCCGAGCCAAGGCCCAGGACGGAGAACGGTCCCACTCTATGTTCTGAAAGACCAGCGCATGAGAGAGTACACGGCCAAAAGAATGAAAGAGGCACTCCGAGACCTGGACACGCTGCGGGGCTGGCGCTCAGCACAAGACAACCCACAACGCATACTCCACCGTTTCAAAATAGACATCAGAAACGAAGCCATCAAACGACAAAAAAGAATGGTCCCAGTCCTCGTTCGTGACCTCCAGGCCACAGAAACTGCGCTCAAGGAAGTGCAGGCAAACACAAACATCGCGGAGAGCGACAAAATCAAACAGGCGAGTCTACTCACCGAACGCCTCCGCAACCTGGAGAGAAAGCGACACGACCAAACCAGGAAAACTGTCAAACTAAAGAATCGCCTAGAGGGGGAAACCATCTCCAAGAGCTGGTGCAAGCTCGGCAGGGAGAAAGCCCCACGAGATGTGATATATGCCCTACGAAAACCTAGCACTGGAACAGTGGATGAGGAGCAATATGAGAAGGACTCCACACGCATGGCTGACCTAGCTAGAGAGTACCACGACTCCCTCCAACAACAGGGAATAGAGGCAGATGAGCTAAAAAGGATACACTGTGAAACAATGGTCCTAAAGAACATCACCACAACCACAACGAGAGAGCAGAGAGATGAACTCACATCTCCCATCTCCAGATCAGACGTATCCCTGGCGCTGAAAAAATCAAAAAAGGACAGTGCAGCTGGGCTGGACGGACTCACATACGAGTTCTGGGCAGAAATGCAGCGGCAGTCGAAAAACCTAGACTCATCGGACGGTGATGACAAGGACACGGACTCTGAGGATGAGCTACCTGACATTTTGGACCTCCTCACCGAAGCTTTCAACGACATCCAGGAGTTTGGAGTCGATAGCACGACGGCCTTCGCAGAAGGCTGGATGTGCCCGATCTTTAAAAAGAAAGACCGCAACGACATAGCTAACTATAGACCTATAACGCTGTTGAACACAGACTATAAGCTGTACACCAAGGCCCTCACCCTTAAATTAGCAGCCGCAGCGCCAGACCTAATCAACAAAGCGCAAGCAGGTTTCATCGCTGAACGACAGATCCATGACCATACCCAGCTCACTCACCTAATCCTGGAGATGGCAGCCACGGCAGACCCAGAAGAGGACGAGGACGGGATGATTGTCGCTCTCGATCAGGAGAAGGCATATGACAAGATCACACACCGATACCTCTGGTCCACATTGCGAAGTTTCCACATCCCCGAAACCTTCATCCGCTCTGTCAAAACCCTATATGAGAACGCAGAAACGCGAGTGATGATAAACGGCTGCCTGAGTAGAACATTCAAAATCACCAGGGGGGTACGCCAGGGCGACCCTCTTTCATGCCTACTCTTTGACCTCGCAATTGAACCCCTGGCAGCATCTTTACGAGCATCCAACTTGAGGGGATACAGCATACCAGGTGCCGCAGAGCGCCTCATAGCGACTCTCTTTGCGGACGACACAACAACTTTCCTACATAAGGAGGATAGTTTCGCGGACCTAATGACGATCTTGGACACATGGTGTACAGCGTCAGGGGCAAAGTTCAACAAGGACAAAACAGAGATCATACCTCTCGGCCTGCCAGAGTACCGAGCTCAACTGATTGGCACACGACGGCCCACCCCAGACAGCGACCCACTACCTGACCACATTCACATAGCTGAAGATGGAGAGATGATTAGAATCCTCGGAGCCTGGTACGGAAACGAAATCAATCAGGAGGCAGTCTGGACGCCAACGTTGGACAAAATTAATTCGGCACTGACACACTGGGAGCGGAGGAAGCCAACTATGGCCGGGCGAAAACACATAGTTCAGATGGTAGTGGGGGGCATGACTCAGTATAAGACGAAAGTACAAGGCATGCCCAAGAAAGTAGAGGCCACCCTCGAACGGAAGATACGGACCTTCATGTGGGCAGACAAAACCCAAGCGCCAGTAAACACGAAGACCCTATATGCACCAACGAGTCAAGGGGGTCTGGGGGTCCTGGACATAACAGCGCGTAATAAAAGCATAGAGATAAACTGGATAAAGGGGTACCTGACCTTTGGAGCCGAACGCCCGCTCTGGGCCCTAGTGGCCGATGCAATCCTTGCCAGAGGAATAAACAAAGCAGAGGGGAGTATCCCTCTAGAACTCAGACAGAACGTGTTCCTGCAAACATGGTCAGCTCGAGCTTCATCGGTCCCGGCCAGACTGAAAATGAGCTTTGCAGCGGCAAAAGAGCTGGGTCTGCGCCGCGAAGGCCTAGCTTTTGAGCGAGCAATCCTGCGAGACATGCCGATGTGGATGCACGGAGAGGCAAATGAACGACTACGCCGTCTAAATCACTCCAAAGCAAGCAAATGCCTCCAAAGTAGCCATAACTTACGAACAGTGGGGGACGCAGAAAGCATAGCGAGTGGACTAGACAACCCGACCCACAAAGCACGGCGCAACTGCGCATGTGTAGCATGCAAAACGGCCAGAAGAACCGCAACCTGCTCAAACCCCCATGCATGCTTTACAAGAGCGAAGGAACTCCTGGACCTCCTGCCCGAGAAGTGGGACCCGCGCCACGCACAGCCTCAGGACACCGAAAGACGGCCCCACCGCTCCCGCCCTCAACCAGGAGATAAAGAAGGGGATGAGTGGACCCCCTTCGACGCGACCATCACAACGAAGGGTGACCTCTCCGACATCTTCCGTGTATTCACGGAAGGAACGACGACAAACGAGTTGTACCGCCGCCTGAGACCAAACGACACCGCGAGCGACATTGTAATAGCCACTGATGGCTCCTGTTTCAACAATGGACAAGGAAACGCCGTAGCAGGGGCAGGAGGCTACGCAGGAGACGGACATACCGCAAACTTCTCCCTTCGACTCCCTGCCAACCTCCTCCAGTCCAATCAAACCGGGGAAATAGTGGCCGTCTCGGAAACAGCGGCGAGAACAGAGGAGACTCTGTCACTCCACGTAGCCAGTGACTCAACACTGACAATCAACGAAGCGACCGCTCTGCGAGAAAAGCATGAGAACTGCGGATATATTGGCACTGCGAACGCACCCTTGATACGCAAAATGATAGGGAACCTACGACAGCGCCCAGAGGACACGTACTTCAAGTGGGTTAAGGGCCATGAAGGACACGAGCTGAACGAGGGGGCAGACAAGCTGGCGGGCCAAGGCGCGCAAAAGGGAGTCCCTGACACGCTGGACTTAACACTCCCTGCGGCCCTCACAGTCACCGGAGCTAAACTGAAAGTTATTGATCAGAAGATGGCATATCGGGCGATACGAGAAAGAGATATGCAGTCCTACCAGAAGCGCACACGCACGGAGAACAACATCATAGCCGCCATCGATAACATCGAAACTTTTTTCGGCGAAGTACCCACCGAACAGGCGATATGGACTGGGATCCGCCGTAAGGACATCAGAAGGGAAGTCCGATACTTCCTGTGGATGACGGCGCACGACGCATACATGGTAGGATCGAACTGGAGGCGCGCGGGCTACTCACCGGAACTCCATGAGCGAGGCGAGTGCAAGGTCTGCGGGCAAACAGAATCTATGAACCACATACTATCAGAGTGCGACGCACCAGGACAAAAAGAAATATGGGCGATGGCCAAGTCACTCTGGAAACAGAGGAACCGAAAGTGGCCGCGCCCATCTCTGGGAGCAGTCCTTAGCTGCGCGATCGCTCCTTTCAAAACAAGCAAAGGCAAACCTAAGACAGGCGATGCTCGCCTTTACACGATCCTCGTGACCGAATCCGCTCACCTGATCTGGAAGATCCGGAATGAAAGGGTCATCCAGGATGAAAATCAGCCCGCGAGACCGCCAGCCACGCGCCAGGAGATACAGGCACGCTGGGAGACAGCAATTAACGTGCGACTATCGGAAGACTGTGCACTCACGGACACCGGAAAATACGGCAGGAAGGCACTCGCCAAGAGCGTGGTCGAGAGAACGTGGTCAAAGGTCCTCCGCGATGAGGACAACCTCCCACACGATTGGTGGCGAGGGAAAACTGAGGTTTTAGTGGGTAGGGTCTGTCCGAGACTAGGGGACGAGGACGCATCGGAGATTGGTTGGAGCGATGATGATGCGTCATAGTCGAGGACGGGCCGGCAGTACAGAGTCCCACACAGCGTGCGTAACTGCATTTCCTCAGAGGTAAAAACAGGCAACGGTATTGGATCTAACACTCAACATGGGGTTTCAATCCCCCAAACCGCCAGCGGACGTACGAGAGGCGACTTTGTCGACTCCCAGTACGTTGCATGACCCCATGCAACGCCCCACCAAAAAAAAAAAAAAAAAAAAAAAAAAAAAAAAACAATGTCTGACCTTCATTCAGAGATGGGTGTCCAACCCTGACAGTATGCGGTACGTAGACCCTGATCGAGATGCACATTCTTGGTGTTGCGCCCCGAGAGTCGAGGCAATCATATGGCCACTGGACTTACATGCAATTCAGAATTAGTGGTGCATGTCTGTCCCGCACCATATCCAACGCGTGTGGCGGTGACTTTGCATCCTCGAATCGATCTTCGCCTCAGAACACACTTGGCGTTACGACAGCACAGCGGCAAGAGTACATCTGCCGTATCCAACGACGGCCAAGTGAATGCATGAAACGCTTCTGATCCGGACGGTCTCACGCAACTCAATCTACAGTGCTGGTGTCCTAATGCCCAACGCCACACGACATAGATGCCTTGAACACTGGGGTTTGTGACGCGCTATAGGAGAGCCAATACCCTCCCCGCCGTGAGGCGGACATAGGACGCCATTCCGTTCCCGGTAGGTCGAATTAGCAGGGATGGGAGTGGGACGTGCTCCCAGGTATAACACGACTGGTGACAACATCAGGGCCTTGTAAAAACGTGTGCTATGGGGATGATAGGGTCTCACGATTTGGGTCATTCTTCGAGGAAGTACTATCACCGTGAAAGCGAGAGTGGATGAACAAGGTGGCGTATTCGTATCTCTCTCGGTCCTGTGGCGACAGACATGCCCAGCCAAGCACGCCAGCTTTGGACACCAGGGATTTGCATTCAGTAGAGCATCGCTATGTAAGGCGAGAGAACGTACCGATTGCGCCCAGTCCAACCACAGCCTCGTATCGACATCGACAATGTCTCCCTCTAGTCTCGACTGCACTGCGACCGCACGCGTGGCTGCGATGCATGCCTTGCTGGTGGAGTACACCGCAGACTTCCCCGCGCGCCCCGTCCAAGCCGGAGCCGCCGCATTTCCTGTGGTTGTGTTGGTGACAGGCACGACAGGCTCGCTGGGCTGCCACATTCTTGAGACCCTCGCACGCGCAGACTCGATATCGCGCGTGTATGCTGTGAATCGAGTGGATCGCAGGGGTCGGGGGCTCGGGATGCGCCAGGCGGAGGCACTGAAAGACAAGGGGATCGATCCGAGTTTGCTTGATGGGAGGAAGGTCGTGCTCATCGAGGCGGACGTTACTAAGAAGCACTTCGGGTTACCAGAGGAGGACTTCCGTAAGGTGGGTGAGGAATAGCGGGGCGCGTGAACTCCTTGCCTGACATTGCCATAATCCACAGATGCATAGATCGGTGACGCATGTGCTGCACAATGGTATGGGAACCGCCTTCGAGTACATCAGTCACCTTGACCAAAATTACTGAGAATGCGTTGCAGCGTGGCGCGTGGACTTTGGCTCCCCATTGTTCATCTTCAAGCAGAACATTGCGGAGCTCCGTGCTCTCATCGACTTCTGCCTAACCTCGCCCTTGTCGAGGGTACCGCGCCTCATATTCACTAGCAGCATACTGATCGCTGGAGGTGAATCTCTGTGTCACCTCCCTTCCCCCCGCGATTGACTCAACGTACCTTGCTTCCGTCTGTAGGCGCACCGAGGGACCGCCCCGTCCTTGAGGATCCCATTCCGGCATCCCTGGCGGTTGGCTCTGGTTATACGGAGGCGAAGTGGGTGTCGGAGGAACTCGTGTACGCAGCCTCGCGCACAACTCCGTTGGACGGACTCGTCGTTCGCGTTGGCCAACTGTGTGGAGGGAAGGGAGGCGCGTGGTCGACCAGGGAGTGGTTCCCGTGCATGGTGCAGAGCGCGAGCAGAAACGGTATTGGCTATTTCCCAGACGACGACAGGGTGCGTACACTCGTGTCCTCTCGCCCCAGCCTCAACGAGCATGCTGACAACGTGATGGTGGCAGCTCATAGATATCCTCCCCTTCGAGCTCTGTGCAGACGCACTCCTCGACTTTCTACACGCTCCGCGCGACCTCCTCATCCGCGCTGCGCCTACGCGCACTGTCCACCTCGTCCACCCACGTCCAGTGCCCTGGCATGATATCGCGACGCACATTGCCCGTGCGCTCGGGGCTCGTCTCGTGCCTTACGCTGAATGGTTGCACCGTCTAGAGCGCGTGGCAGCGGCACAAGTGCAACTAGAAGGATACGGAAGTCGTACAAAGACGTAGGCGATGGGGTTGATGCCGTTCTTTCATGGCTTGAATAGGACGATGTCGACGGGTACTCGTGCGCTGGGCCTCCCAGAATGGGACGGGCCGAGGGGAATCGCTGTGTCGCCAGCCCTTGCACATCCAGATGTGAGGCCACTGGGTGCCGAGGATGTCAAGCGATGGATCGAGTACTGGAGAAGGACCGGCTTCATCCGAGACGAGCTCACATGGGGGATGTCTCGAAACTCGGAGGATAGAGCGCGCTTGTAGCAAAGCGACCGTCGTCATTGTGTATCATGAGTAGTCTGAGCTTGGCACTTCATCGTAGAGTAGCTTGGCATCGGTTGAAGGGCAACGACGCATGAATACACGTCTGCTGGCAAGGAAGTTTTCGGGCTTGTTTGCTGCACCACGAGCTTTCAATTGCTAGATCATGTTGCGTGTAGATGTTGCGCGTAGAAATTCAAAAAGAATTCGAGACGAGGAAGGCGTCGTAGTTTCACGAAGCCATGACTCTTCAGAGGCCTAGTAGGCGCATATATGCGGCCCAGAACACGCGATTGGGAGACTTGAGTAATCGCTCAGCTTTCAGAACCCAACCCCGATACCAGGTCTGTGGCCCACTGATATATGGGCGGGTGAAGCTCGGCTGGTTAGTACTTGTTGATATGGCGCGAGACTCAGTGAACTGATCTGCTCGATAAAAGCTGTGTCAAGAACTTGATCGTGCGACGGTCTGCACCTATGGAGAGGAGTTAGACAATATGTGTGGCACCAAATACGAGTCGTTGCATTGATCAATACATACCACAGGGCAGAGACAAATACAGGCGGGCAACAGTGTCTGACCTTCATTAAGGTATGGGTGTCCAACTCAGTACACTGTACGTAGACTCCGTTCGAGAAGCACATTCTTGACGTTGCGCCTCGAAAGTCGAAGCGATTGAATGACCACTAGACTTGCAGCTAACAGTAAGTTTCAGTGACATGTGTCTGACTCGCGTCGTATTCAACTCGTGTGATGGTGTCTTGCATTCTCAAATCAATTGTCGCCCCGTTACATGCTTCACGGCACGACGGCACAACGGCAAGAGTCCAACCCTGACTTATCCAACGATGACCAGAGGCGTGCGCATGACGATCTCGATCCGGACGTTCCCATGCAATCTGATGCCGGTGTCCTAGTGCCCAGCACCACACGACATAGATGCCTTGGACACCGGGGCCTGTAGTAGGGTCACTCCTTTTTCCCAGCCGCGCGTCGGACGTAGTATCTTTACGCCGATCCGCTCCCAGTAGGTCGAGTCAGTAGGGTTGGGAGTTGGACGTACTCACCTGCGATACGTGACTGGAGAAAGTGTCAGGGTCTTGCACAAAGGCGTGCCACGGAGATGACAGAATCCCGCGGCTTGAGATGCTCCTTCGAGGGAGTACTATCGCCGTGGACAGCGAGACTGGGTGGGCAAGGTGGGGTATCCGTGTCTGTCTCAGTAGTGTGAAGACGGACATGCCTACCCGAGCACGTCAGCGGTTTAGTATTCAGTTGAGCGTTGGCTATGTAAGGCGAGAGAACGTACCGGATGCGTCCCATCCATCCATCAACAACCTCGTATCAGGATCGACAATGCCTCCCTCCAGCCTCGAGTCTACCGCGACCGCACGCGTTGCCGAGATGCAAGCCCTCCTCGCTGAATACACCACGGATTTCCCCGTACGTACTGTCCAAGCCGGAGCCGCTACCTCACCCGCAGTGGTGCTGGTGACAGGCACGACGGGCTCACTGGGTTGTCACCTCCTCGAGACTCTTGTACGCGCGGAGTCGATATCGCGCGTGTATGCTGTGAACCGGGCGGATCGCGGCGGTCGCGGGCTCTGGGAGCGGCAAGCAGAGGCGCTGAGAGACAAGGGAATCAATCCGGGTTTGCTGCATGGGGGGAAGGTCGTGCTCGTCGAGGCAGACCTTACCAAGAAGCACTTCGGGTTGCCAGAAGAGGACTTCTGCAAGGTGGGTGTGGACGGCATGGTAGAGTGAGTGGACGCCGGGCCTAACATAGCCATGATCGTAGATGCATAGATCAGTGACGCATGTGCTGCACAATGGTACGTGGGCTGCCTTCGAGCGCATTGTGACCAGACACTGAGGGCGACGCGTAGCGTGGCGCGTGGACCTCGTCTCCCCGTTATTCATCTTCGAGCCGAACATTGCTGGGTTACGCGCTCTCATTGACTTCTGCTTGACTTCGCCTCTGCCGGAGGTGCCGCGCCTCATATTCACTAGCAGCATATTCATCGTTGGACGTGAGTCTCTCCATAACCCTGATCATGATTGGAGTAACGTACCTTGCCTCCTTCCATAGGCGCACCGAGGGACCGCCCCGTCCTTGAGGATCCCATTCCGGCGTCATTGGCTGTTGGCTCTGGGTACACGGAGGCGAAGTGGGTGTCGGAGGAACTCGTGTACGCAGCCTCGCGCGCAACTCCGCTGGACGGACTCGTCGTTCGCGTTGGCCAGCTCTGTGGAGGTAAGGGAGGTGCATGGGCAACAAGCGAGTGGTTCCCGTGCATGGTGCAGAGCGCGAGCAAGAGTGGGATCGGCTGCTTCCCGGACGACGACAGGGTGCGTACACTCGCGTCCTTTCGCTCTTGCCTCAACAAGCATGTTGACAAAGTGATGGTGGCAGCTCATGGATATCCTCCCCTTCGAGCTCTGCGCGGACGCACTCCTCGATTTTCTACACGCTCCGTGCGACCTCCTCATCCGCGCTGCGCCGACACGCACCGTCCACCTCGTCCACCCACGCCCAGTGCCCTGGCATGATGTCGCAACGCACGTCGCTCGTGCGCTCGGGGCCCGTCTCGTGTCGTACGCTGACTGGTTGTATGCTCTAGAGCGCGCGGCAGCGGCGCGAGTACAGCCGGGTAGGAAGGGGAAAGGGAAGAAGATGCGGGCCATGGGGTTGATGCCGTTCTTTCATGACTTGAACAAGGCGATATCGACGGGCACCCGTGCGATGGGCTTCCCAGAGTGGGACGGATCGAGGGCGGTCGCTGCGTCGCCAGCCCTTGCACATCCAGATGTGAGGCAACTGGGTGCCGAGGACGTCAAGCGATGGATCAAGTACTGGAGAAGGACCGGCTTCATTCAAGACGAGCTCACACAGGGAATGCCCTCGAACTCGGAGGATAGAGCGCGCTTGTAGCAGAAGTAACGTTGTCGTTGTGTATCATGAGCAGTCTGGTTGAGCTTGTCGCATCATGGCAGAGTAGACTTGCATCGGTGGATAGGTACGATAGCTTCATGTAAGTCGCGAAGTAGTAGTTGCAAGTGAGATGCGTTAGAAGAGGTATGCGCTGGTAGGAACGGTTTCGTCGATGGGAGCGTCGCCGTGGGCGAAGCGAAGCCCGTCGAGGAGCGTGATCAAGCCTTGCATAAGCTCGTAGGATTCAGTACCTTGTCAGGACGCCTTTTTGGGTTGTGTAGGGATAGCTGGGAGTACAGAGGCGAGAGAGGATGGAAGGCTAGAAAAGAGTTACATATGCCGTTAACACCATGGACCGTGAGTCGCAGGAGTGGGTAACCGGCCCGTGAATCCGCTCGGCGCTCTTATTCTGACATCTCTCGTGTGAGTCATAGTGATACTCAGTAGGACAACTTGCTTGTAGTGCTTGGTACGTGAAGTACAGTGCTGCTACCGTCGGCATGCGCACACAAGTGTGGTGCCCTGGTCCTCTACCACAGGTTGGCCCGCTAACGCTGTAACAAGGTTGGGGTACTATCTGTACATTGACCCCACCCCGCGCGCGTGCCAGTGTCTCGTTCTCATTCCCATTTGAGAGCCGCCGCACGATGTCCTAACGATGGGCGCCCCATCACCGCAGTAGCTCAAGAAGATCCGCACCGGTGTTGTGCCCCTTTCTTTCGCTATGCTTTACTCGCCTGATGAACCACCGAATGGCCTCAGCGTCCCGATTCTGGGCCACCACCTTCTAATTTGTCACGCAGGGATGTACTCACCCTGCAACGCTCACAGGACGGTTTGGCGCACACGACGTGGGTCTCCCATTTGTGAACTCACGCGAGCGCCCATGGCTCCCGACGATGGGCGGGTGTTCGATAGAAGTGAGAGTTTGGCGACTCAGATGCTACTACTGTCATGGTGTAACTGCGCCGTCTCGCACCTGCGCTCAGATGTGTTGTTGGCGGGTCGGGAGCACCCCGACCTTCGAGTAGATGTGCACGGTGACAAGACCTCGCCTCGCTGCGATCGCCTCGATCACTAGCGCTGTCAAGCTACTGGTGTCGCTCCAGAAGAACCTTGCTGCATGAATCCTGCTTATATACACCTTCTTTACGACAGACACGGCTGTGTAGAACTCGTGCGCGCGCCCATCCGTACAAACTTCTGGTCTGAAACCCCGGATTATGCCTCTGGATTATACCCCCCGTCCCTCAGGTTTGCGCCCCGCGTCACAAGGATATTACGATCTCTCTTTCCCACTCTGAAAGGCGGGTATCTTTTGTCTTCCTCGTCTTTCTGAATACCTTCATTCTCCAACCTCTTTTGTCTTTCCCTCCTATATTCTTCGTGTTGCACCAGTGCGTTTCGGACTAACTTGAGGAGTTCTTCATACGTCACGGAGGAACAATCGAAGTCCAGATATGCCCACACCCTCTGCACAACCTCCTCTGCCAATTCGCCTTCGAAGTATACGAAGTTATCTACTGATACACCCCTTCTGCGAAGTCCCGGAATGAAAACAAATTCTGTTGCCGAACATGCAACATCATCAGAACTCATATCTAGGACATCAGTCGCATATTCAACTCACCCTTTTCGAATACTTCTGTGGCATTTATAAGCCCATCGAGCTCTCCGCAGGCAAAATACGGTGTGTAGATGAGTTGACAATTAAACCACCAATATTCCCGTGCATGACACTGCATGTGTATTCCAGGCGTGGCTGCACGGGAGAAGTCGATGAGGCACGGTCGACCGTCACTACGTTTAAGTATGTTTCTTCGAGTGCTGGTCTGCCAAGGTAGTCCGCCATCATACTCCTTGATGTGGCATTCCCGATGCAGACGATTGTATGCCTCTACAATAGCAATCCTATTAAAGTATGAAGACATTGAGTTATGGTGCACTGTTGGGCAGATTCGGAAGCTTACTGGAAGTGGAGGTCTTGATCGCGAAGATCATCATAACCTGTCCCGTCTATTGGGAGCGAGTCTCCTCCATGCTCTAAAACCATGCATAGAGCACCGGGCTCATGATTGCCGGTAGTGCGATGACAATTAGAGACTCTACGTATGATAGAGCTGTTAGGACTCTACCTCCTCACAGGGCATTCTACTCACCTGCATGTGGACGTCTCCGTGGATTGATACAACCCAAAATATCGTGGAATCTCCTTCCCATAGAGCGAAGTGACCATTGGATGCTGATAAAACTTCGCTTCATTCCGTAGCTTGTCTTTTCCAGCACAACTAAAGGCGACTTTACAGACCACCCGAGTTGCCAAATTCTCTTGTTTTCCACTACTATTGCCATCGATCATTGATACTGCATTGCGTAGGTGATGGTCGTAGATGTAGGTCATGGGCAGACCGGAGGGTTGAATCTTTGACAGAGACTTTACGAGGAGCTGGGGTGTGTAATCGTCGTCTAGGAGGTGCTTTAGCATGTTTCCTGGATTATGAACATCATGCATGTATGTGATTTGGTTGGCGAAGGCCAAGCTCTCCAAATCGGGCTGGTTCGGCTGGTTCAAGTCCATAGTGTCATATGAAGAGCGAGTCTGAGAAGTGCTCGGCAAGATGTGAGTCAACTGTACTCTCTTGATCGAGTGGAAGTATGGATACTGAGCAGCTAAATGGTAAGGCGCAGTCTCTTGACAGTGAAGTCGTACAAAACAACGACATACGATCAGCTTCCATTCACGTGGTTTCGCCGGAGTACTAGTGTACTTCCGACACGAGTGATGTCTACCGCAGCCCTATTCAAAAGGACAACGATTATGGTAATGCTACAATGAGCGACCGAGAAGCAAAACGTTTGCGTCTGAACTGATGAATGCTCAGTTGTATGCTCAATTATTTGGGGCGCCTACATCATTCCGCCCAGCTCAGAGTTTACCGAATGTGATCTGCGTAGTCTCTGGCATGAAAAATCTCATCCAATTTATACCCCGCAATCATTGCTTCTCATAAGTAGGTCAAAAGAACAGACCAGCTTCTGTCTGCCCGGGCCCGACGGCAGATCAATTGTGAAGTCGCTGTGGATAGCGACGGCAAGCCTGAGGCAGTGTCAACAAGCCTGCATGATACATCTATACCGATATGTACGGTTCATTGACGCAAAATACCGCTTTCATATTGAAGACCTAGATAGCAGTTCAAGCAAACGCCCGAGGTTCCGCTGGAAGCGGGAAGCAGACTGTCGATCGATATTCTCAACTATGAAACCTGCTCCGCGTCGAGTGGTTTACTAGCCCACGCCAAGCATCAGTGCCGACAATGGGTAGATATGATATCATCTCACACCTGTTTGAACCGGCCCTTTCAATATTCCCGCCGCTCTCATTGCTCTCGCCATTCTTGAACGCGCTGAAACAACCTGATATCTGGGTCCTTTATGATTCCTTGTTGCTCCAATTGGGCATGCCTACGCTTCACATACTCTTCGTGGCGTGCAACTCCCTCCATGAAAAGCTGTATCGCATGCTTCTTATCGCGAACGTGGCACTCCAATGTGTCCCAGTCGTCGTCAATGATCTGAGCGGGTGTTCTGTCAGGGATTTGACGATAGTGACCGATCGTGCGCCATTTGCCGTCGGGGCCAGTGAATCCGACCGGGAAAGTCTCTAATATACTCGGTTCTGAGTTAAGTGATTATTGAGAGTTCAGCGGTGCAGGGACTCACCTTTCTCAAATACTTCAGTTGCCTTGAAAAGAGCTCCAAGCTCTTCACAGCGAAGCTCAGGGAGAAAACGCTGGCGGCAGTCAACGACCCATGCATGCGTGTAACAGCGGTGTCCATGTACTGCGTGTGCGAAGTCTATGACGAACAGCTGGCCGTCTTCGCGCCTCAGAGCGTTGCTGAGTACCCACTGGGCTTCTTCGTCCATATATCCCCTGAAATGCTTGATAATGCCCGCTTTGTGCAGTTTCAGGTAGATGTTAGCAATGTCGATTCTGGAGTTCGTGTTTGATTAGAGAATAACGACACTGTCGAGGCGAAGGGTGTCCTGTGAAGAGGCAATATACTCACTGAAGTTGTATGGGTGCTTGAAGCAAGCTCTTGTACTCTTCCAGAAGAGCAGTTCCACAGTGCTCCAGTACCATGCATAGCGTCTGCGCGCTTGCAGGATCATTGCTTGACGTCGGTGTTTGGAACAACCCATAGTAGATCGGAAACCACTGGCCAGAGCCATGAGGACATTCTCTCAACAGTGTCTCGTAGAATCTAGCCTCCTTCAATAACTTCGTTTTCCCTATGCTGCTCGACACAACCTTGCAGACCGCTCGATTTGTCTTGGGCGTGACGTTGTGCGCTGGCGTTTGACTTATTTTGTCTTGGTCGACTTGGTGCTCGTACACTCGAGTGCCCGCCTCGCGATTTCGTGACGTATGTAAGAGGCGTGGATATGTGGGTGTGAGGGCAACCGGGAGAAGCAGGCTAGCTAGTGCCATCGACGAGTCGCCGACTGCATGCATGACTGATATTAGATTGGTGAACCCAAGAGGATCAACTCGTCTAGGTGCTTCCGGTGGAATATCGAACGAAAGTGGATTGGCAGTAGTCATTGTGGGAGACGTGATGGAGGATACAGCGCCACCTCGTGCTCTTCAAAGGTCGGCGACTTCCACGCATGGGACACGTGATGCAGACATACACGCTGAGTCTGCTCTGATATTGTGTGCCTTCGGAAATGCGTTCTCACTTGTTACGGCACTCGCAGTAATACTCAAATGCTCACATTTGCTCAAACAGTGTCATGATGATAACTACCGTCTCGCAGCAGACCGTCCGCCGCCAGTAGCGGAGGCGATCGTGGCACGGGAGGTCTCATGAGCGCGCCCATCCGGTCGAGATCTCTCTGTCAAGGACTGCACTCAGCATCCCGGAGCTTCTGTCAGGTCGTTCTTTTCAGTGAATGAACGGTTGCAGAAGTTTACAGACGTGGCGAAATCGTTGAAACAGTAGCATCTCAGCCACTGGACTCCGTCGAATGAGCATCGCAGCATGATGAGGAGCGTGTAGGTGCCAAGCGCAGCGTTGAGCACAAATATACCCTTTATTACACCGAGCGTTGCCTCAATTCACCATGAGTCCATCAAGGGAGGCGCCGCGTCGCGTTGCGAAACCGGTAGAGCATACCAAGTTCAACCTTCACTTGCCCAGCTGACGCAGGTGGAATTAGGCGGTCCGACATTGGGACACTGTCGGGTTGCAGTGAAAGAGGGACATACGACCTAGAAGAATCTTCTTTAGCCACCCCGCTGCACAGGCGGCAATCAGCTCTTGACTGTTGAGACAAGACTCAACTTGAGGGGCAGCTGTCGGACAAGGTCCGAGAACGAAACACGTATGGAGTCGACGAGGCCCCAACCATACAGCGGGGTTAGCAAATCACATAGGCAATTCGACTTATGGCGCACCACCAAGAGCGCAATGTAGCATCAAAGCATGCTTGCACCGAGGAGTCGAGAATGCGTGGTTGCGACGTTCTGGAGGGTCGGGTGCAGAAGGGTGTGCCAGCGCATGAGTTTTAGGGTCACGTCTACCGCCTGGCCCATGAGTCTCCAGCCATCCATATGAGGGGGTCGCAATGAGCCATCGCGAAGGGATGCTATGCAGTAAAACGTACGCGTGAAAGTGTCGCTGAGTTTCTCAGACAAGACCCTCCATTAAACCTGTATCTCCTATCGGGCTTCGCTACAAAATCGGGGAACGCATGCTTGGTATATCACTTGTAATTTTGAAGGTCGGCGAATGTGAGCACCGTTGAACCGGGCTATCTCGTGGTCTGGCCGTCGACTCTTGAGTTCTAGCGAAAGAGAGAAGTCAACAAATGTATGGCATTGTCTGAAAAGGAGAGTTGGCTCACTGAGCAGTTCCTCTCTTTAGTACATAGGAATGCAAGAGTCCTCTGAAACAAATAATAGGTGGCCACATGGTGTGTCGACTGTTGCTATCAGGCTGAGCGGTCGACTCGACGTTGCAGCGAGCAGGTCGCCGGCCCGTGAAGCCGATCGACGCATCCCGGTCACATGCATGCCGCGTGCGCGAAAACGCGTCGTATAGACGCCAGTAGCTCATTCTGTCTCCTCCTCCACCGTCCTCCTTCTCTCGTCCTTTCTCGGGCCGTTACACTTATATCGCACATTGAAAAATTGAGCAGAATTGCAAAGTAGAAGAAAGGCTGCACTGCTTTCTCAACGAAGCCTCAATTCATTGTCAGCCGGAGGTGAGGTGGCACGAGCTCAATGATGCATATATGCGCACCCAACCTTCAATACAGGCGCATATACGCATAGGAAAAACCACCGATAGGAATTTAAGTGAGCCATAACCACACACTACAGTATTGACAACTTCACTTTCACCTGGTGAAGCCCCACGATAGCTACGGTCGGCGCTGAGTGGAATTGGACCGATTGTCCTATATTGTTGTCAGTTTCCTTTACTCTAATGTGCCGGTATTGAAAACGCTCAGTGCCCAGTGTTACCTTTGGTCTCAGTCACTGTTTTTTTTACTTCCCCTACCGCACCTGCTGCCGCCTTTTTGCCATGTCCGACCATCAACGTGTTTCGGAAAGCTCCTCGGTAGTTGAGCAGACCGAGGCATCGGAAGTCGAGGAAACCACGCCATCAGAAGTCGAGCAGACTGAGTCGTCGGAAGAATCAGATTTCCCTCCTGTCTCGCAATTGCTAGTGAGTACCCTGCCTGCGGGCAGTGCTCACAGGACGCAGCCGATGGAATCTCACAGGATGGCAAGATCCCTTCGGAGGAAGGAAATGAGAAAGAGAAGAAGCATGCCATGACCCAGAAGGGTTATGTGAAGAATCAGGCCGTGAGCGATATGCCGCCTTCGAAGTCGCGCTGCACTGAAGTTGAGTCCCAAAACAGCTCGCCCCGACTGCCCGACCACTTGCCGTAAAAGCAGAAGTAGCATCGTCGCCGCCTTCTACATCTTCGTGGCGCTCCGAGCCTATTCTGAGCAATATCAAGCAACGTCCTGCTTCAGCGAGCCAGGTGATCACTGCCAGCCCGAAGAAACCAAAGGTCGGGAATAAGGCAACTCCTGTAGATCGGGTGGGAGAGGCCGTCAGGTCTCGCTCCGAGAGCGTCTCCAACAAGCGCAAACGAGCGGATGATGAGGACCTCGTGGCAGATAGCAAGCAGGCAAAGACGAAACACGTTACTGGAGACAAGGTTACGAAGATCCAAAAGAAGAACACCTCAGTAGACGTCGCAAGCTCTGACGTGCAGGAGATTCCGCCCTGCACCCCACAACCGAAAACAAAAGTGAGGGCAAGGATATGTAAGAGGATGCACCACTGACACGTCTACAGGTCAAGAAGCCATCATCAGTGGCACCCGCTATCAGTGCATCGCAACCCGAGCGCCTCCCGTCTGCAGCATCGAGCATAATGGCCCCGCCTTCCCCGCCGTACTCGACCCAGCCACCGTCGCGGCAGAGGATGCGCAAGGCCAGCGTGGAGGCGCCGTTGCCCTCGCTTCACGTTAGGCGAAATCGCGCGCTGAGCAAGGCCGTGCGCAGCACAGATTACTGGTACCTGGACGGATCGGTCGTCATCTGGGTCCAGAAGACGCTATACAAGCTACACCGCTCAAGCCTCGCGAAGCGATCCAAATATTTCCGGAGAATGTTTGGCGACTCGCTCCCTGCGCAGAGTCGTCCGGGCGTGTGTGACGAAGAGATGGGCAGCGATGGTGAGGAGCCTGAAGTGGTGGAGATCGCGGGAAAACATAACGATGGCCTCGTCGAGGGCGAGCTGATGGACAGCTGCTCGGTTCATCGCGTAACGGTCGTGTCGACGGAAGACTTTGAGGCGCTCCTGGATGCTTGGGAGGATGGTTTGTGCGTACACGTTCATGTTCTTTGACGCACCTGTCCCTCTGACTGCATCTCCCAGCTCGTTCGCGCACACGCCGCCGCCCTTCCTCACACTCGCCTGTCTCCTCCGCGCCTCCTATGCCCTTGACTGCGAGCGCGTCTGGGAGTACGCCTCACGCGTCTTCTCAGACATGTGGCCATCCGACCTCGCCTCGCTCGCGCAGCCGACCCCAGAGCAGCAGGCGTACGCGAAGGAGGCGCTGCAGCTTGCGCGCGCGTGCGGCCTGCCCGGGGTGCGGAAGCGGGCGTACTACGAGCTTGTGTGTACGCCTGGCTTCGGGCAGGTCGCGACGGATGACATCGCAGACACTGTCGACGACGACGTGCTCGAGCGCGGAAAGGCTGCGCTGAGCTACGCCGATGTCCTCCGCCTCGTCAAAACGCGTGCACACCTTGAGGACGCGTGGCTTGCACTGGCCCGTGCCCCGCCCACGCCGTCCGTCGTGCCATGTCCGCTCGACAAGGTCCCGCAGCAGAATCTTGACCCCGCGCAGAAGACCGCGCTAGAGAAGTGTTTGGCGGCGCGAAATAATAGCCAAATGTGGTGGATGGAGCAGGTCGTGCAGGCCCCGCTGTTCAAAAGCGGCCTGCTGGACCCTTTGTGCGGGCTGCAGGACCTTGTCAATATTGATTGGAAGGATCAAGGTTTCTGTATAGAGTGCGAGGGTGCTAGGCGCGATCTTTGGCAGGCGGAGATGAAGAGGATTTGGGGTAAGTTGGATGTGTGGCTCGGACTGGCTGTCTCTACCGGAGATAAGGTAGAAAAGAAGGCGAAGTGAAGGCGAGGTGAGCGTTCTCTTCTGCACAGCTGCGCGATCATGCTCACGCAGCGCAGGTAATTGGCTGTTGGCAACCTGTTAGCATGCAACGGAAATCACGGAATCAATACCTTATTCCCGTATTGTGGTATATAATCTGCTCCTAGGCTCATGCTCAATAATGTGACTTTAAAGTGTCATCGAGATCACTCTGCGCTCATGGCGTCGTGCCGCTGAACCATCTCGGGTGATAATGGGCACAGTGGGTGCCCGTGCATCGGTTTATACTCGTGTGGTAGCGATTAATGTGGCCGACTGCAGTGCGTTCTGACAAATCAATGTAGTCAACGGTATCTCTTAGACTATACCCGCTCGCCGTCAGAGTGAACAACACGAGATCATAGACATGTATTGGGAATTGAAGTCTCAAATTCGACACGGTTAGCCAAGTCCAACAAATTATTGCGCTGATGGCCCGTGTCAAATGCAATGAGTCATAACACCACGTCCTGCGCCTACACACTGCTATTGCAGTTAAAGTCCCCTGTATAGCCGTCTTCACTTCGTGGCCAACCTATCGATTCGACAGTACAACCAACGCTACTGGAAGTACCATGGATACACAAGACTTCGCCATTGCCATCAAGTCCATGCATCGCTTCCGAGATCCACTGACCAAATGGCAAAGCCCTCTCGACTCCTCGGGGATGTATCCGAAATACATCTGCACCTCCAATTCCAGAGATCCAGAGACACAAAGCCCTGTGGCATGGATCTATGAGCACGTCATCTATGTCGCTGGGATCATAGATACAGAGGAGAGAGCCGTCCGGGTAGTCTGCAAGGTTGCCACCAGCACCTACGGAAAAGGATTGCTCATGCATGAAGCCGACTTTTACGAGAAGCAGACCATAATTCCACTATGGGGCCAAATCATACCCGAATACTTTGGACTATTCCAAACTCCAATACACGCTGGAGATGATGCTAGCTCCGGCGCGAAGGCGCTTTGTCTCGTACTGGAACATGGCGGCAATCATTTACCGATGTACGAGGACGGTCTTCGCGATCAGACTATCCGATTTCAGTGAGCTGATCCCAGGTCATTGTAAAGTATATTGCTGACAATCTCGTGGAACCAAAGGATGAGCGTTGTTGACGCGTACATTCGCTTGCATCGCGCAGGGTATTGTAGGGACTCAGAGTACGAACAAAGGAACATACGAAGAAACATCCTTGTAAGGGAAGACGGGCGCCCGTGCCTCATAGACTTTTCCCGTGCAATTCGCCACAAATGCGATGTCTATCGCTCTTTGCACTGGCTCACCACTCAACTTCGCTTCAGACCACTGTTGCACTGTGAAGAAGTGAACAATGCCATCGGCGAGACTGACGTATATGAAGATGGTGAGCTCGCAAGCCTTGCCGTCGTGTTAGTCTCTCGGAGACGAGTTCACCTATTCCAGAACATATCATGGTCATTTTCAGCGGGGAATCCCCCGAGTGGTTGCATTACACACGAGGGGTCACTGCGGAGGAGCTCGTGACAGACCACCAAGTGAGTGCCTGGAATAGGAGTCGCGACGACGTCATCAAAATCGTGGCAGAAGCGATCAGAAAGCACGAGGCCCATCTTGCGTGGAGGGATGAGAAGCTAGAGAAGGAAGGGATAAAGAAGACTGAGGAGGAGGATGAAGATGAGGATGGGGACAAGGATGAGACTTCCGGTATACAGTGAGTTTGAAAGTTTGCGACAGCAATAGTTGGCGTAGAATTCAGGAGGTTTTAGTATACTACGTCAGCTATTCGAAATTATCGTCGCGACAGCCACCTAGATGAAAGACGGGTAAAGCGAACCCGAGCTATGCCGGTTTCTTGACCAGCTGGGCTTCCCGGAGGGAAGCGGGCCACGACAACTGAGGCATGGCTGTAGACTAACCTCGGCAGTCGGCCGTAGCCTGAGCATAGCCAAAGTGACACTGTCGCTCAAAGCAGCCATACGACGGATCCGCCGCACAGCGACGTTGCGACATGCTCGCACTGTAGTAGTCAGGACCTCGGTGACAGGTCGTAAACGAACCTGTGAGGCAAGGATCAACTGCGTGGACCGCCAAGTGTAGCATGTGAGTGCACACAAAGGTAATCTGCTTCATGGCCAGAGTGTGCGTTTGTGCATGCACAAGGCTATTAGGACCGTCTGGCGGATGTGCTTAATCTTGGACGATGCACAGATGCCTCTGAGAGTCGCTCGGTAGACGGGTTCCTTGCTCCGATAACATGTGGATGGTACAGATCACGCACCGCCGCCTCAGATAGCTGCCACGTCGAATACACTCCACGTGTCCACCGTCGCGCAGGGGAACAACTCCTTCAGCGCAGCGCCGACCTCCTGGCTCTCCCTACATAGCACCTCTCCCCCGTCGAGGGTGAGACATCTGAGAGCAAGGTCACTGCGCGTCGCCAGGCTTCGGCCACTCGTCCTGAGGAGCACCGTCAACGGCCGCGCGTCCCGCCGCAGAGGCTCCGGACTGTCAAGAACACGCCATAAGAGGACTCGTGTCTAACGATCGGACCACCAAATACCATGGACACACAAAAGCCATACAATCTTTCTGTCTCAATCAAGTGCATGTATGACTGCTATAATCCATCGAAGAAACTGCAAGATCTCCTCGACCCCTCAGCTTTGTACCCTAGATATATGTGTTCTTCCAGATCACAAGATCCCAAGTTGCCAGCTCCCATGACTTGGATATTCGAGCATGTCATCCGTGCAGCCAGCGATGGTGCAGATGGGGAAGTTGTGGTATGCAAGGTTGCCACCAGCTCCCTCGGGAAAGCATCGCTCGTGCAAGAAGCAGATTTTTACGAAGATCAGAAGGTTTCTCCTCTCTTGGGTCATGAAATACCCAAGTGTCATGGGCTATACCAAACCCCAACGCATCTCCAAGCCAGCAATGCGGAGGCTCTCTGTTTGGTTCTGGAGTACGGTGGCAAAACACTTCCGGTATACGGGGACGGTCTTCGTGATCAGAGTATCCAATTTCAGTGAGTTACCACTGCCTAGACACGATACAAGCACAGCAGAGCAGATTGTTGATGACTGTGCTTTACCATAGAATGAATGTTGTCGATGCCTACTTGCACTTGCATCGCATCGGGTACTGCAGGGACTCAGAATACACGGGGAGAACGATGGATACCAGAAGAAACATTCTCGTGAGGGAAGATGGGCGCCCGTGCCTAATAGACTTTTCCCGAGCCCGGTTCCACCGGTGCCCGACAGCAGCCTATTCGTGGCTCACTACTCAGATTCGTTTCGCACCAGCGATAAAGTGCGACGAGCTGTACAGTATTATCAGGGAAACTGAGGTGTACGAGAACGGTGAGCTCGATCCCCTCGCAGTAACTCATCTGGCTCACGCGGTCTCAGAATACTTCGAAATATTTCTCAGAGGGGGTCCCGAGTGGTGGCGTTACTACCCAGAGAAGTCTACAGAGGAACACATCGATGAGTTCATGCCGGGTGATCCAGCAAGGTGTCGGGATGATGTTATTAAATTGGTGGAGGGAGCAATCAGAAAGCACAAGAGCTATCTCGAGGCGAGAGAGGAAAAGTTGAGGAAAGAAGGAATTGTGAAGGACGAAGAGGATGTCAGATTTCCAGAAACATACCGGCACTTCGTGAGGCTTATGGAGCAGTCAGAGTAGACGTCGGTCAGTTTTCATCGATGTAGTCACTGCCCCGACTGGCTAGAATCATAATTACGGGGAGCATCTCAACAAGAGACGGACCCAATGAGGAACGGTGTTCGACAAAGGGGATCACCTACTGACAGACACTGAATGATCACGGACGCTGTGGTGATTTCCGTTGGGCTCGTGTACGGCAGCCGCGTCGCCCTGCAATGTTGCGACACTAACCTCGACCAAGAGTAGGACCTCAACTAGCCGTTAATCAGCATATGAGGCCAAGAAATGGCGAATTCCCGGTGTGAGCCCACTAAGCACAGTGGCGCGTCAGTGTGCAGGGTTCGTCCGCTTCGCGACCAGTATGTGTTCTGGCACCGCTAACAAGGTCGCCATTACCTCCTTGAAAACGGGGGATCGAGAAATGCCCAGAGGCTAACCTCACATCCCCCCGCGAGAATTTCTTAGTTGATGGGTGTCTAACCTGGCATCTGAAATCGTCCCAACGGCCCACACACGACCTACAGTGGATCTTATAGTAAATGCTTCACCGCATCATAGCATATAATCTGTGCCTCAGCTTGGCCTCTATGACTTGATCCCAAGCCGCCATGTCGAACGCGCTCCGCGTGTCCACTGTCGCGTAAGGAAACAGCTCTTCCAGCGCAACACCGACCTCCTGGCCCTCCCCACATAGTACCTCGCCCCCGTCGAGGGTGAGGCATCTGAGAGCGCGGTGCGCATCGCCAGGCTTCGGCCACTCGTCCTCGGGAACGCTGTCAATGGCCGCACGGAATGGGATGTAGAGCGAGCCCAACCGCGGGCAGTGCCGCGCGAGCGCGCAGAGGCTGCGGAGAGTCGGACATCGCTTCGGGAGGAGCGCGCTGCCCTGTAACGTGTCGTGGTACAGGCGCACTTCGAGTGCCTCGAGGTTGGGCCATGCGCGCGCAAGGACCGCGACGTCCGCGTCGCAGAGCGAGAAGGGCACGTTCGCGGCGATCTCGAAGCGTACCATCTGCCGGACCTTGAGCAAGGGTTGGATCGAGGAGAATGTGAGGGCGACGTCGTCCGTATCCGTGAGTGGATCCTCGATGTCAAGGGCACGTAGTGCCATAGCGAGAGTACTACGTGGACAGCGCATGGCAGAGACGAGGGCTCCAATGGTAGTGCTAGATAGCAGTGAGCCTGATCCTGCGAAGGCAGAGCTGTCGGGATACTCGATCTCGCAGCTGAGATGAAGCTCCAGCTCTGACCCGTTCGTTCCTGCGGAGAGGAGCTCGATGACCCGGTCGAAGCATATCGTGGTAGGGCTGCCGAGCAAGTGCAGCTCGATAGGTCCTCCTAGATATGTACGCGAGTAGTCCATTACGGGCCAATCGAAGCCAGCTTGCTCTACACAGATTCTGATGTGTGGGATGCAGGACTCATGAAGTGCAGTGAGGAGGGGCAGCGAGTCGACGATGCTTGCTACCATTGCGATCTTGAGCGTGCTGAGCCGCGCCAAGCGGGTTATCAAGCTGGGATCGGGGACGCTGGGGACCCAGTCGAGCTCGAGCGTTTGGAGGAAGGGTTGGTCCGCCAAGGCACGCAGATAACTATCCACGTAGCCTACGGCGCGTTCTGGGGCCCAGTAACTCTGCCCACCGACGAATGATAATGATACTTCGACGAGACTCTTAGTGAGAAGACCGAGGGGGCGCTGGAAGGTTGAGGAAGGGGGAACGTCGATGCGAACGGAACGTAGTCTGGGAAGGATGAAGAGCTCGTTCGCACGCTCTTCACGGTGGTGAGTCTCCACACGACCGAAGGGTAAGCCGCGTACGCTACTCACCACGACCTCGCACGCTATCATGGCGATCAGAGCCAGAGAGGGACACGTCCATTCCGAAGTATATGCCCCGTATACGGTGTGTGTACGTGCGGTATTGCTTGCATGTGTCCAACGAGTCTATCTCAACACCCTGCAGATCGTTCCAGCCAGTGCCCATCCGCGTATGGGGGTAACTCGCGTACCTGTCTGACAAAGTGATGTTGCAGGTCCCGCAGAGGCTCCGGACTATCAAGAACACGCCATAAGAGATCGAGTGCGACGCAAGAAAACGTCTTGCAGCTGAGGGCAACCCCGTGGAGGAATCTGTGTCTCGGAGTGGGGCGCCTCTTCTTTGCTTCGATGTCGTACGCGCAGGAGGCCGTGCAATAGGCGAGTTCGTCGCCGGAGGCGTGCCAGGGACAGACATAGACAGAGTTGTAGTGCTCGTCATAGACACATTGTTCAGAAGCGTAGAGGAGGACCTCGCGGAAGATCTCAGATATGCAGAGTGCACGATGCATCGTCGCGCCGTGCGTATTGCGCCCAGAGACGGATATCGAAAGAACGTATGAGCGGGCATAGAGTACGACACCTTTATACACAGTGTGCCACTGCGATTCATGCGAACGTGCCACTCGGAGTTACAGCCATTCTCTGGCGTGTCAAAGCGTGCATTGTACTTTGTCCCAGGCCACCTACGTCAGAGGGGTCGTTTGACTAGCCACACACAAAGCATACTATCGATGTTGGTTTCCATCAGTTGCGTCAAGCAGCTTTGCCCCAGCATTCAGTCTTGAGTAGCCTGCACCCAGCGAGGAAGTCATCAGAGTGAGGGCCACGAGACTCGAGAAGATGTCCAGGTCGTAGAGGTGCTAGCAGCAGAACAGGTACTTTCATTGCCTCAAGATAAACCAATTAATAGTAGAGGATGCTGAAAGTGCAGAACATGATACACGAGGAGGATTCCAGGATAACCTGAGGCATTAGAGAACCTTCAGACAGCGGATGTCCCAAGCAAGCCAGTGGCACTGGCTAAGCGCCAGGAACGAAGCTCTGGGACAACATGCACAAGCAGTCTCAGCCACTTGGCGGCCCGGAAAGTGCGCGGGCGCGGAAGATTGTCCAGAGCCATTTTCGTTCAAGATGAAAGAAAGACACCTCTTGAAGATTATTGTGAGTGCAAGTACGTAAATTGCGCGATGATACAAGCAGATGCGATTCAAACGATACTAGCAATCAAATTTTGATACATAATTCCAAGCGTAGTATACCAGTGGCTACAGACGGCGAACGTATTTCGCAGTAGTGCTGAAGAGCAGCTCTTAAGCGATGCATGATGCGTGATCAGGTTTACGGAGGGCATGATGGGCGCGGTGACATGGTATCGTATCGTGAGGTGAGATCCACAAGAAATGAGCGAACAGTGTCCACTATCCTACAACGACACGGGGTGATTCATGGAGCAGGAGTGGTTTCCGAGGGGATTTTAGAGGTCTTCGTCCGGGAAGAGACGTGGGTCTACGAGAAGAGATGAGGAACACAGATAGATGGATAGAAGAGACTGGTACGCACCATCGAGTCGCTGATCTGCCTCGAACTCCGCAGACGTGAGGTACGCCTCGACACACGTCCCGAGCCCGGTCGTGACGCGCCTCAGCTTGCGCAACCCACCCGCGCTTGTTGTGCGCCACCACGCAACACGGCCTGCCCACTCGCTGTCGCCCGCGCTCGCGCCGATGCGCAGGGAGACGTAGCGCAGCGCAGGGATGCGCGTCGCGAGCTCGAGGGCGAGGGGCTCGGCGGTAGGGTAGAAGATCGCTCCGGCTTGGTGGTCGACGATGCTGATGCTCAAACAGACGATGTCGAGGGTGGAGAGCGCAGCAGGTACGTGTGCCTGTGTGTGTGCTTCAGTGGGAGACAGCATCACGATTGTGTGGAATGGAAGCTTACCCTCCATTCGTCGAGTTCAGACGCGTCCTTCCCGGGGTTGATCAGCTCGATGCGCAGGGATCGTAACCGATGTGCGCGCTCCCCTAGCTGAGTCCAAAACCGCGTATCCGACTCGGGTGGTGCAGCCACGGAGAGGAAGACAGGACGAAGGTGCTCCACAATCTCCGCGCCGCGCTCGTGCAAAATCTCGGGTGCGCCTTCTGTGAAGCGAAGGCACTTTACAGGGCCCGTGAACCCGCCGAGCGAGACGGGTGTGCCGGTGAGCCAGTCGAGATGCGGCCAGCCAACGCGGTCGGGAGTGTGCGCAGGGCTCTCCTCTCCCTCGACACTCTCCGCCTCGATGACGCGGAAGTGGAGGCGCTGGAGGTTCGGGAAGCTCTGCACGATCGCCTTGTGCGGGATCGTGTTTGTTGGGCACGCGACATCCAGCTCGAGCTCCTCGATCGAAGGCCAGCGCTTCGCCGCTTGATCGTCGTCGGTGAGCATGGCAGGGTCTGGACAGAGGAGCATCGAGAGGATGACGTGCCGCCGTGGGAGGAGCATGCCCGTCAGGCTGAGCTTGCGCAGGTTGCTGCTCAGGCGGCGCACGGTCGAGACGGAGAGGAGGCCGTACTTGCGCAGGTTGAGCTCCTCGAGCGTTGTGAGCATGCGCACCGCGGCAGCCAGGATGCCTGACTCGAGCATCACCTCGGCGTCGTCAAGTGTGAGTGACTGGAGCGCGGGTGCGTGCGCGAGCACGCGTACTAGCCCCGGGATCGCGAGCGAGATGCGCTCCTCGTAGAAGGTGCCGAGGTGGATCTCGAGCTGGCGCAGGTACTGCAGACGCTCCATGATGTCGGCGAGCATGTACTTGCAGAAGAGCGTTGCACGCTCGGTCGAGCGTAGCCTGACCTCCGCGAGGGCGCGCCGCTTTGCGATCTGGTGCAAACCGTGTGCGGTCATGGAGAGGCGGAGTGCGTCTGGAGACGGGAGGAATGAGATTAGCCGCATGACAGTGTCTTGATTAAGCGACAGAAGAGTGGTTCGAGAGGGGAAAGCCATGCTGATTTGCAGCGATCTGCCTGTGTTATTGACTAGCATGTTCGCGGGCCGTTTCCGCACTAATGGCTTTTAGTTGGCTAATAACATTCGAAGGTAGTAGACTAGCCGCCGCACCAGTGGGTATGTTGATGAATGGAGAGTGATAACTCTCTGCAACCTGCGAAGTAACCTCCTGCGTCGAGTAACCAGATGAGTGATTCAGGCGAGCTACCACCTGAAGCGCCATACGGAAGTCACATACCGAGGGTATATGTAGATCGGCTGTTAGCCGAAGACTGAAAGAGTGGCGTTCAGGCTGAATAAGGTCTTCTGAGATATACGTTTACCAACATTCGAGCTTGTATCGGGGACCGAGCTCGAATGGCGTCTCGTGTGGATACACGACCGCACGAAGCAAGCGATGCTACGAGGTTTGACCCAAGGGTTCTAATTGTGTCACTGCATGTGCCATCCACGTGTACGCAAAGGCAAATGAGCTTCCGCTTCAGTAAGTAACAGACCATGAAAGACGAAGAGCGTCATTTGAGGTAAACTGATCCAGATCGCCTGTCGAGCCAGATCGGTCAAAATTTCCGCAGTAGGTCTTGCTCCCACCCGCGATTGCATTCACATTGACAATCTCTTGTACATCCAAATACAACCACTCATATCGTACAGGGATTTCAACTCCACCATGACTTCTCATATCCCTGGCCTCCAGCAAGTTTTCCGCGCTCAGTATGCGACCATGTCCACCAATCCATCAAGCTCGCGCTCGTAGCAACGATGCTTGCTCACCTCGAACGCAAAGCTTGAGACGAATCCCTTTGCGTTCTGCTCAATCTTGAGCACGTCTGCGGCGACGGAGCCCGCGTCGTACTTTCCAGCCGTGACAACGCCGTATGACACGACCACATGGTTACTGGCGAGGTCGTGCGCAAACTTGACTTGCGGGACGTGCAAAGCGTGGTGGACGAACTTGATTCCTGTCGACAGCTACAGTGAGTAACGCATCATGCTTTACACACCAAGTGCTCACCTTCTCCTAAGGCGCCGATAGCCTTGCAGTGCCCGAACGCCTCTCGGATCCAGTGCACTGCCCGGCCCATCTTCTCAAGCGTCCCAGCGTGTTCACCACTAGGCACGATGACTGCGTCAAACATCGTGCTCCGCTGTCCCTCGAAGTGGTGATCGGCCCACACGCCCACATCCCCTCCTTTCATACCCTTTGGATAGACCCTGCCCCTCCTCGGCCCGATAACCCAGCTTGTCGCCGATCCCGCCTTGATTGCAGCCCGTAGCCCTTCCACCTCGGCAAGGTCGTATCCATCTCCAAGCAGGATAGCAATGCGACGACTCTTGATTGTGGGCTCCTTCGGCTTGAAGTACAGCTGCGACAGCGATGCGCTCTTCTTGCCATGGTTTGGACGAGCCGGTGCATCGGGCATCACACCTCCCACCTTCTCCGCCACTTTCTTGGTCAACTCGAAGTCGACGTTGTTCAGTACCTTCGTGTAAGACTCGTACACGACAGGATCGTCGCAGTGGCTGAGCTCGAAGGAGATGGCGGAGACGATGTGCGCCTTCTCGTACTCGGTGAGTGAATTGTAGAAGAGCTGTGCTTGATTGTAGTGCTCGTTGAACTTCTCGCCGCGATACCGCTGCTTGACACCATCGACTTTCTGTGGGTAGCTACGAGGTATTAGCCCATGCATGCTTCCAGTACTCCAGACGTACTCATAGTATCCGCCTTCCGTTACAGGTACGGGCCCTCCGATGGCTGCACGGTTCGGCCAGTAGTTGATGCTACCCTTCGTGATGCGGTGACGGAGAGCGCCGTCACGCTGATGGTTGAGAACGGGGCAGACCGGCCGATTAATTGGGAGTTCCTCCCAGTTGATACCGAGTCGAGTGATCTGTGTGTCGAAGTAAGAGAAATTCCTACCCTGCAGAAGTGGATCATCGCTGAGACCGATTCCAGGCACGACATGCGCTGTGCAGAATGCGACCTGCTCCGTCTCGGTGAAGTATTCGTCGACCACGCGGTTGAGCACCAGTTCGCCAATGACCTGCATGGGGACAAGCTCCTCCGGCCATATCTTCGTGGCGTCAAGGATATCGAAGTCGAAGTCGTGCTCAGCCGACTCTGGAATGACTTGAATGCCAAACGTCCACTTCGGGTACGCGCCAGTCATTATTGCCTCGTTGAGGTCTTTGCGGTGGAAGTCTAGCGCGGGCACGACTTCATTAGCTTCCGCACGTTGTTCATATGGGGCTCATGCGTACCCGGATCCTGTCCACACAGCTTAAGGGCTTCGTCCCACACAAGGCTACATACGCCGAGCTCGGGCATGAAGTGGAACTTTACAAAATGACGCTTGCCCTCGGCGTTCACGAGTGTGTACGTGTTGACGCCGAAGCCTTGCATCATGCGGTATGAACGCGGAATCCCTCTGTCGGACATCGCCCACATCACCATATGGGTGGCTACGGTCGCGCGTCAAGCTCTGGTCACATCATGACGAGACAGACCTACCTTCGGGCTGAAGTCCGACGTAGTCCCAGAAGTTGTTGTGCGCGCTCTGGCCCTGTGGCACCTCATTATGCGGCTCTGGCTTGACGGCGTGCACAAAATCGGGGAACTTCATGGACTCTTGAATGAAGAAGACCGGTATATCGTTACCGACAATATCCCAATTTCCCTCTTGCGTGTAGAACTTGACGGCGAACCCTCGCACATCGCGGACAGTGTCCTAATCGATCCGAGCTTGTCAACGCAGCCCTGCAGACGCACGATGCCAGAAGACGCACCGCACTTCCGCGTGATCCTTGCACCGTACTGAAGCGTAGGAATACCGGCGTGGTGCGTGATGAGTCTGTCAGCACCGGGGCATACGTGTATTTCGAAGCACTGTCGTCATAAACCTTGAAGTATCCGTGGGCAGCAGCGCCTCTCGCATGGACGACACGCTATACGCGCCTCAGGGTAAGCAGCGAAGAGATTCGGCGCATATAGCCTACCTCTGGAATGCGTTCATGGTCGAATCGATGAATCTTTTCGCGGCCGATCTACGAGGCAGTGTTAGTAAGGGTGAATGGCGGCGCGCCTTCAAGAGTAACGCTGTACCTGATCTTCCAACAGGGAAGGCCCGACGTGTGCGGTGGTCTGAGCCTTTAGCCTATGGTGACGGTGAGTGTGATGCCGCTCGTAGGAGACAGAAACCAGATATATGCACTTCAAGCACAGCAGGTATGCGTGCATATACTCTATCACTTCGGTCGCGCACGCGACGGGCGGTACCCGACGATGCGCGCATAGTGAACAGGCATACACACCAGTTATCGGTATCCGAAACGAAGACGCCATGGTCCGTCGTGAGGCTTTTCGTTGGTCTCTTCGAGGGGTCTATGATATCTTTTTGCAGATCCGCGATCTTGGCGGTGTCGGTGACAGCGGAAAGCACTGACTGAGCGGCGGTCTTGAGCGCGTTAGCCATGATGATGGACGAGAGGGAGAAGGAGTACCAGAGACTCGAGGTCGGGGGGTGCTGCTTTATACTGCGGAGCATCCAGAAGCCACCGGCGGGATGACAGCGAGTGAGCTTGACGGCCTGCTCGAACATCGACATTCCCCATTATGGAGCGTTCTACTCCCGATTCGGGGATGCGCTCTGCGATCGCCAGCCAAGCTGCCAACGTACCATGGTGGGATGACATCATACACTCGCCCATGACTGGCCCTTTGCAGCAGGCCTGTAGTGAGACCGCAAATGGGATTCAGTGATCAATTGACATACTAGCATTACAGCGGTGCAAATATAACAAGCGTGATCGGTCTGCGATAAAGGTCAACAAAATGAAGCAGTTTACTCATCCTACACAGAGGTTTTGACCGACTTGTAGGTCTGTTGAGCGACGTTAAGCATCGTAAAGCATCGTAATTTCCAGCAGTAACAGATGACTTACCACAGGCGGAGTCGAGCCAAGGGTTCAGCGTATGCAGCTGAGCGTCACTTATGCCGTTCGCAGATTCGATCTCTGAACAGTAGTCGCCGCTGACTACGGTATAGACCTTGCTGCACGCTGGAGAGCTACTGACACAGTACGCCTACCTCATCCAGATTGAACGACCAGTGGTAAATGATGCGATAGAGAACGCACAGCTAATTGGAGATCTAAGGGTCATGCCATCGAGTTAGTATTATGCCGAGCAGGAGGTCACGCAAGTACATACTATTGCATGATGACGAGACTTCTGGGTTCCATCGTAAAAAGTCGCTTAAGGCTATGTCATATCTAAGGAAAGTTCGGCCACAGGTATCTTCATGGGACGTGAGGTACTCACTTCTGGTCGATCGCGGTGCATGAGTCACCGGACTGCACCGTATCTAATGTTCGTGCAACAGTCAGGACAATTCGTCACTTGCAACAAAGACATACAGTACGCTGTACAGCTGCCAGCTGAATGAGCCAATGGCCTTCGGAGGGATAAGTGCGAACAACACTTACTTTGTCCAGCTTCCACTTTCAATGTTAGTGGGCGTCGCACTAGCAGAAGTTGTTGTAGTGGTCGCCGAAGTTGTGGTGGATAGCACAGTTGTCGTCTGCGTCGGCGAGCCGCTCGCACCTACACAGAGGACTTGTCCAACTTGCAGGTCACAATTGGAGTCCAACCAGGGGTTGTACTGTTGCAATTGCGCCGCGGTTATCCCCTCGTTCGTCTCGATTAGACCACAGTAGTCGCCGGACTGAACAGTATAGAGCTTCGGGCATGCATCGCCTTGAGGCGTCGTCAGTGTCGCGCGGAAGTAGAATACAATACAAGTCAACTCACCACCACCAGCAACGCAGTATGCCGCGCCCAGTTCAAGGTTTTCACAGTTGACGTTAAGCTATGCATCTGTGATTTATACACTGCCAATGCGTATAGAGGTTCACGACATACCTCCGGGTTCCATCTGAGAAGATCGGTGAAGGAAACGCTCGCGTCGGTCTCCAGAGTTGTGCAAGTGTTTCCGCTTTGCACGGTTGCGTACGATGTGCAGTTGGAAAACGAACCTGGTGCTAGGTTACCTGGGGGGCCTGTCGACGCCGAGGGAGGGTATATCGACAAAACACAGTAGCTGCAGGTTTTAAGTTACTCAAGATGCATCTCGCATGCCAAGATAGATCGTACCTCACGCCGATTTGCAGCGTAGTACAATCCGACCCCACTCCGGGGTTCATCTGCAGGAACTGGGAGCTCGTCAGTCCAAACTCAGACTCGATGCTGGCACATCCGTCGCCTGCGACAACGGTGTACCACTCAGCGCAGTCAGGTGTGCTCTTTGGGTCAGCATTCGATGGGCGCGTGGCGTTGTATAGGGTGTAGTTTCCCATGGGGAAGACGACACAGATGCTTGTCCCCGGAACTGGTGCAGAGCTCTCGAGCTGCGGGTTCCACGTCTCCAAAACAGAAGCGTTAAGCCCGACGTCAGTTGCAATGGAGTCGACAGTGTCTCCGCTCTAATCATCGCCGTGAGCAATGATCACTCGCTAGGAGAGTACTGATGTCACCTCCACATCGTAGTAGTATCCGCATTCTAGATTGAAACATCAGAAACGACGCATAGACTTGTGTGCGACCCTCACCAATGGTACGGGTCCCGTTGGCTACATTGGTGGGTACGGCTGCCCCGACAGGATCAAACGTTGAGGTGTACCAGATAGGCGTGTAGTTGGCCGTGGGTACCGGATTCATATTCATTACGCCGGAGCTATAGTTGGCCGTAGGCGTCGGCATTACAGACGTGGATGTCAATGGAGGATAGGGTGCGACTACGAGACTGTGAGCATGTTACACAGTATATCTTATGAGACCATACCACAGTAGTAGTACCTGAAGTAGCTCTTTCAACGGCAAGACGGGGAATCCTATCGTAAGAAAACTCACCCCAGCCACAGATTTGTGCAGTTCGCATTGATCTACGCACATACCGTGAGCCCAGAAATAGACAGTAACATCTGTCATACCTCCGGATTGATGAGCAAGAAGTCCGCAAGTGTGATGCCGTTCGCAAGAATCACGCTAACGAGCAGTCAGGCTAATAAGTGGACTGATAGTATGCACGTTACCGCACAACTAACCTGTTACAGTAATCGCCTGAGAAGTGGTCAGACACTGGCGACGTTGCAATTGACGAATAGCCCACCTTCTTTTGTGAGGTACCATATCCCACAATTCGGTGTCGATCCGGGACCAGTTGGTGTGGGAACAGGAGCAACTGCAGTTGGAGATGGGCTCGGTTGTGCGGTCGAAGTCGCGCCTACGGACGGCCAGCCACCATTCGGGCTCAGGCAGATCGTATCGCCGACAAGTGCAGGCATGCTCTGGCAGTAGGTCCCCAGCTCTGGGTTAATCGATATTAACTGGACTGTCGTCATATTTTGACCTGTCAGCTGCACGCTGGCAGCCGCGACAGAGTCGCATGTGTCGTTTGTCTGAACGGTGTACAGCGTGCATGATGGGGGTACGCAGAGAGTGGTGGGCGCGGCGATGGAGCAGCTGCCGTCGACGATCCCCGGATTGTTCAATCGGATGTCGTTGGTCGACACCTGGTACTGCGCACTGAGAGCAGCACAGGTAGTGTTGGAAGTTATAGTCACGGTCTTCCCTGTGTATGAGCAGGAGACCGATGTGGGCGGCGGGCCGGTGACTCCGAAGCTGGCTGTCGGTGCAGGAGCTACCACATCAGTGGGTACACCAGTGACATTGTAGGAGTCGTATGCACTGGGGAAAGGGTGAGCACGTTGTGGCAAGCGACGTAAAGTGATACAACCCACGAGCCGCATTGTTGGATTGCTTCGGATAGCAACTCTTGCAGTGGATACGAGAATGTCGTTGGATTGGAAAGGGTGAGATTGAGGGTCTCGAGGGTGCAGTATGAGCAGAGCTCGTCGCTCGGAAGGGACAACAAGCCGCCTGTGGCATTGTAACCGTTTACTACCGGACCACAGTACTCCGCATCCGAAGAGTCGTAAAGGCACTGCAAGTCGTAGGCACCCAAGACCGTGTCAATGACGTAAGTAGCGGGATATGTCGAGTTACTGGAGTCGATGAAGGCGTATCCGTCACAACTCGTGGCCACGGCTGAGCGGTAATTCACCAGGGCTGCCGTGCATTCAGAAGTACAGACTGCCGCTAGGTCTGCTGTGCTCTGGAAGAGGTAATCATAAGAGCTAGATTATTCGTCAGTTCCGGTACGCCGGGACAACAGGGGCAAGTACTCGCCTCATTAGCGGAACTGTGGAATTGCAATCTATTGTTGCAGTAAGCGCATCGGCACATGCAGTGGGTGGAGCTGGGTTGGTTGGCAGCGCGTCCGACGTATAGAGAACGAAGGAGTCTGTACTGCTGTCAGCATAGGAGCCTGTCGAGTTGTCGGGCGACGTGTCTAGGTTGCTGAGATAGAAAGTGGAAGCTATGGATGTAACGTCAGGCTGCGGAGTTACAGCTGCTGAAGCAGTTGCGCGAGCGGATCTGAGCTGCTGAAGAAGGCGTTCATGAAAGAGCAGGTCATGAGCATCACTGATAGAGGAAAGCCGGTCTGTGAAGGCGGAAAACCAACTGGCGGAGGTGCCAGGGATTACCACAGCGCCAAACAGCAGGTGCACGAGCATCGCAAAGGGCGTAAGGGGAGGGTGAGCAAGTTTGTCAACGCAACTAAGTACCTGTTGCACCCTCAGCCCACTGAGGATGCACATGGAACACAAGATTGAGCGGGACGGTCATATCACGAGTGCAATGAGCGCGGCGCCGACTAAAGGCCTAGTCAGTTCTTAATTCTCCCGAATGAATACTCCGAGTGGGCGTTCTGCAAGAGGAAGAACAAGAACCGCAGAGGCTATGTTGAGGGAGGCACGAGTCCAAGACAAGCATGATTAGGAACGGCAGAGGCGCTATATGCAGGCGTTATACGCACTGACACCGACGTTTCGGATAAGAACTCGATCAGAGTGGGAAGCATACAGTGCCATGAGTGGTATAGCGCCAAGTTGACTAGGACAATCCTCACTGCCCGCTGTATAGCGCTAGGCACCGAGGAGATTCTCCCTCCTAGTCTCGACAAGCATGCTTGCCTTGCTCCTGTAACAGAAATACTGGATGCCTATGCATGTAGAAGATCGCATTCGTTAATCCTCGTGTGCAGATCATTGAAGCAGTGTATGAGCTCACCGGCGCCGACTGTGACAGCCCCGGTTTCAAGGTTGGGCCGCCTTCGAGAGCAGCACCATGATGGCTCGGGAGTGGGCGTCTTGCTACGTGCGACCTAACTTACCATGATATCCATCTATCCTTGAGCTCGCGTGTGGGTTCCTTGCGCGTATAGTCAAATCCCTGCGTCAAGTCGAACTGCGGCATGTGCTGGGTAGTGCGACCTTGTTCAATCGAGTGGGGACGCGAAGAGTGTGCCCATTCACAGCAAATCTGCAACGTGTCGAGCCGCGGAGTATAACCTTGATCGGCGGTTACGATTCCCATCGGAGTCTCAACTGGCTGGTAGTGCCACAATCTTCAGTAACTGTCGGTCTGACCGCCAGTTGTTAATCTGCCCTGTATACACGTCACGTCTCTGCGGCCGATCCCTTGTGTCAGGCCTCCAAACCACACTTGAAGCTTGAATATCCGAGTCAAAGAGACCTGAAATCTGCACGAATTAGCGTCTGCGGGCCGCCAGATGTCTGTATTGTCCAACTTTTGATAAATACCGCACTGCACGGACACAGAACTTCGCTACCTCGGGCTAGTCATATGTTTCTGTCTCAGGAAGGCAAGTCAAAGATGCTTCTCATCTTGCCCAAGGATCTCCGCACGAAGGACTCCAGTTCAGAGTCCCAAATTAAGCCTAGCTTAGAGCTGCTGGCGATATCGCTTTTGCAGCACTTTGTATGTTCGGTGAGTTCGTACACACGGGTCTTGTGTCCGTTGTCACGGCCTATTGTGCTGACTCCTCTGTGATTAACGTATCGTCCGAAACGTCGGACGTATTCAATTACAGCGCCCTCAGTCTCGGGCTTTCCAATACGGCGCGAATCTGCATTGTGAAAGAGCGCTATAATGGCTTCCGACGCCTGCAGCCATCCTGTGGCGTCAGTCAGTTGATGCTTCGGGCGATGTGGGACGGAACCACACGTATCTGGGCCGCGCATTTACTGTTGGCATCTCTAGTCATTATCCGGGAAGAACAGGCACTGTTTTACGTGCCCACATGGGCATACGTGTAGTGCGGTCGCTTGCGGCGCTCCTCCGTATCGCTCATAGCGCCCTTGATTTGCAGAAGTACTGGAGTGAGAATCCAGGCAGCTCAAGAGGATCTTGCCACTGCTCCCCAGAATGTGGCATATACGTAGCATCCTGATTGCTGGTGAGTAACTATTACCGTGGGCGTAGAGGTCTGCTAAACTCTATACATTCAGTCTTTGCGGCGGCAATAACGTCTACTATTGCACAAACGTCAATACCACCTACCGGCCTTCCGGTTGGGAGTTGCACACCCGACATCCCATGCGCCAATGGTGCGCCCGCGCGATGTCTCTGGTACACGTTGACTTTCTCACTTGTGACCTAGGTGCATGTTGCAACGGTAATAGCGGGTTCTGTGGTTTCGGACCCCAATTTTGTACTCCAATCACGACGCCAGGTGGTAATTGTACTTCGAACTGCAACGCTGTCGTAGGTACAGTTCTCCACCCCATTTTGTGCGAAACTCATTGAAGCCCGCTAGGCCGAGTGTGGTGAATTTGCTGCTGCGGAGAATCGCACGTGTCCGTTGAATGTATGCTGCTCGCAATACGGCTTTTGCGGAACTACTGGTGGGTTAGCAAACTAAACGTCTTACAGAAGCGCTGACTATCTTCTTCATTCCATAGCCGAGTTTTGTGAGACCGGTTGCCAAAACAATTGTAATCCGACACCTCCTAGCGGGGGCGGAGACGACGTCTTCGGAGGTGGTGCTATGCACCGACGAATTGGATACTACGAAGGATGGGCATCCTCGCTCTCATCTCGCTCATGCGACCTCTACGGTCCCGAGCAGATCGCCGCTGAGGTCCTCACGCATGGTCAGTACACTCGTTCCTGGAAAAGAGAACAGGCTAACTTATCAACGGAACAGTTAACTACGCGTTCGCACTTATCTCGACCTCGTACGAGCTCATGGAGATGGCCCCCGGGGATGATCTCCTCTGGATACGGACCACAGCTCTCAAGCAGAGGAATTCTGCATTGAAGGTTTTCCTCTCAGTCGGAGGCTGGTCCTTCAATGATCCGCCGACCTCGACGATATTCAGCCAGCTCGTTGCCAGCGCCGAGAATACGAATACTTTCATTAATAGCGCTCTTACAACCATGCAGGCTTACGGGTTTGACGGAATCGGTGAATGATTCGTCGGCAGCGCGTAGCCACGGAGTGTCTCATCATCCTTCTAGACATCGATTGGGAGTATCCTGGAGCGTATGATCGTGGCGGTGATCCAGCAGATACTGCAAACTACGTTACGTTCATGAAAGCGTTGAAGACTGCCTTTGGTAGCAATTACGGCCTCTCCTTCACGGCGCCGTCATCATATTGGTACTGTTGCTAGCTCTCTTATGTGGACTAGCCATCGCTCATGATGGAACGCCAGGTACCTCCAACATTTCAACATCACTGGGCTCCTGCAGTGGGCTGACTTCGTCAACGTCATGACGTATGACTTACATGGAGTATGCTTTACGCTTGTCCCACTGTTCCGTGTCTCATTTTTGCTCGTCCTCAGGTATGGGATGGTATGCTTATATGCTGTCTGATCTGAAACTCCGTCTCATTGGGTTCAGGAACCGATCCCTGGATCGGGAGTGTCGTACTGGCCCACACTAACCTCACGGAAATCAAAGACACACTACAGCTTTTCCAGAACGTCCAGGCTGACTGGTCCCAAGTGAACATTGGGTGTGTCTGCTTGTCCCCTTGTTTGAGATCACGTTTTCGCTGACATGCATGGTCAGCTTCGGATTCTACGGGCGTAGTTTCGAGCTCGCGTCAGACCAGTGTACTACCCCAGGGGTGCGTCATCCTCCTTGCTACATCCTAGATCTCAGTCATGACGCCTGTGATAGTGTCCTTTCACAGGACCGGCAGACGCTGGACCATGTACGAACAGTCCTGGAACATTGTCATTCGCCGAGATCCAGGTATAGGTTTCGTTCGTTTTATCGGACAATAGAGAAACTCAGTCAATACAGGCAATCATAAGCAGTAACGATCTACAACCTGTTCTCGACGAAGTTGCCGCCGTCAAATACGTTGTATGGGATGACCGCCAATGGGTACGTGTTCACCTATCAACCTGTTTTCGTTTCACCTGGATATGTTTGGAAGGTATCGTATGACGACGACGAGACATTCAAGCTGAAGATGGACTACCTTAACACTATCGTCGGCGGCTCCTTCATCTGGTCTGTTGACCAAGACGACGCACAGTATACTGCTCTCACCTCGCTATATCCCGATATCAACATCAACAATGCGAGCTCAACGCAGACGAACCAGTGCAAGTATACAGGATGTGGCGAGAGTTGTCCCTCAGATTGGACGTTGATGACGACCGTCTCTACTCCACCTACGGGTCCATCGTGTCCGTCCAGTAGTAGAGCCAGTCTGTGTTGTCCTACAGCCGCGATCCCTCAAAACTGTCAGTGGACCGGTGGAGGAGGTGAGCCCTCCTTGCACGTGCTGACCATGATTACTGACTTCTGGATGAGGAACCACATGTGACGGCCAGTGTAATGTCGGCCAGTTGACGCTAGCTCTAGATACGGCTGGAAATACACAGTGGCCAACCTGTGTTAAAGGTTAGCTGACAGAGACCAGCTGTGCATCTTTGCGCCTACTGAGAAACACGTTCTATAGGACAGCAAGCATATTGTTGTGACTCTGGTTCCTCAGTCCCGCTCGACTGTTATGCGACAGGTTGTGGAGAGGAGCTGTCGGGGTGTCCGACTGGTTACAGCGGACTGACGTACGTGAGACAAGGAAGTTTGGTGGGTGATTGCCCCTGTTCTCCTCAGGATGCCCGCTTACCTCCATGGATATGATTGTGCTTATCACGACAGGATAATGGGGGCTGTGAAGCGGAGAACAACAATCCTGTTGTGACGAATAAACAAACATGCCCTACTGTGTGCGCGACCAACAACAAGCCTGTATGCTGTGCGACGGAAAGCAGTGAGTATAGATCATTCCCCCGGTGTCTCTGAGGTTCTCACCCCTTGGAATATCATAGGCTACACAAATTGCCACTGGGTAGGCACCCCGCCTGCATGTACCGACGCAACCTGTAGCGTTGGTGAAGTAAGCGTCTGTAAGTTATCCGTGCAAAGTGGACATATCTTGGATGAGGCTAAGATCTCGCAGTCCAGGACATACAGGGTGATGCAAGTTCCACATGTGCTGGAAAGGCGCGTCGAAGCTACTGTTGCACGCCCCCTGCGAGTGAAGAGTTCCTCCCCGTCCCCGAAGACTGGGTCATCCCACTTGGTGAAGGCTATGGCGCCGATCAGCCAGCATCTTTCACCGCGGATTTCGACGACAATATTGTGAGTGTTTGTTTGCTGTTGTACAGGGAGAGGCTGCCAACGTTTGTGAGCTGTAGGGGCCTTCGGACCCCAGCGCAGAGGGCGCTGGATCGACTGGCATAGGAGATGATGGTAGCGAGAACGATTCGCCGGTGAGTAACAGCATAACATCTCGTGGCCTGGTGAAACTCATCACACACCGTGTGGGCCAGTTCGGTGAGGTCTTCATTACGTCTCCGAATGCCCAGTCCGTGTCCAGCGTGGACATTCAGAGTGATTGGGTGCTTGTCGGGTGCGACAGCAAGAGCGACCAACCACAGACTATACTGGCATATTGCTCAATGAACATGGACGACGAGAACGCAGGCTGCGGTCATGTTTTCATTGGACAAGCCGAGCATACTATTGTGAGGCCTTCACACTTGCCGACTCAGCTTATGCTCACACATCTCAGATTCGAATGCCCTCTAGTTGTGGACTCGGTCCTTACGCACATGTTGTCTCCTTTGAAGTGCATCAAGACCAGGCGGCTCTTCCAGCAGATCATCTGGCGGCGCTACCGGCGAATGAGAAAGTCTACTCACTCTCGTTCGATTACAGCTTCGACGCCATCCCGGACGAAAATGGGCCTATCTAGTGAGTCAAAGTCCCACTGCGCGACCGAGGTTTGTAACGTCTATCTGTAGCATGCGAGCAGACATAACCGACATACCGGGCTATTGGGATGAAATGAGTATGTCTTTCTCCCTCATATATGCTGTTCCATCTAATGATTGTGATGTTCTAGTTGATAGGTGAGCGCGCAATGCATGCTCCTTAATACCTTCTGGCCAACTTGTTACCATCTCAGTGCTCCCGATAGCTCTCCAAGCAATCGTAGGCGCGAATCTCTAGTCCACGATAAACGTAACTTCCACCAGCCCATCCAATATGAGAAACGCTGGTTTGGTGGTTTTACAGAATGGTTGCAGCGCCTCAACACGATCACGAACGGCAATAGCATATCGAGAAATTTCCATTGGTCTGACACATACACTATCTACCATGCCGAGGTACGTCAACTCGTTCTTACGACCGGCCGATGTAGACGAACACACCTACAGGAGTCATGCCCCAATTTCGCATCGAGCTTGGACATCTCTGTGTCCGGCAACGCTCAGATCAATTCTCAATTTGGCTACTACCTTGAGGTTCGAAGTGTTCATCCACAAATTATCAATACAATGCGCTTACGAGTGCATTCTTAGGCTACGGTCGTCCCACCAGCAATCCAACAAGCCTACGTTTACGTGAACGCTGGCGCGTCTGCATCTGCAACGTTCACCATGACAGGCCTTGCGAAGGCCGAGTGGAGTTCTGGAGCATATGAGCTGATCAGCTTTGGATTCCCTGGCTTGTACTATCCGGGATTGCTGACCCTGGGTCCGAGTCTGCATTTATATGCGCAGTTATCTGGCGAGATATCCTTATACGGCCAGTTGTCTACCTCCGTTGGGTACACATTCCCGGTGAGCCGTTGCGGCAGTTGAAAGTATCGCATGCGCGAACTGACTACTTCAATCCAGAGCATCAACTATGCCATCGGCTCGAAGACTGACGAACCCACCCTGGGCTCGGACCTCACAGGTTCGACCGCCAACAATAACGGATATAATTATGGTACGCGCATCCATTTCAGCATGTTCCCTTTTCCTCAAATCACCTTCAGACTTCGGCTTCAATGTTGAACTCAGTGGTGGTCTCACCGCTTTCTTGACACCCAGTCTCGAACTCGGGCTTACAATCCTTGGTGGTTCCGTCATGGATGCAACGGTATGGAGTCGTGAATGCTATATAAACGCTCGTTTTCTCAATCCAGCTCAGGCATACGTCCAGGCAGAGCTATATGCCGGGTTGAATCTGAACGGAAGCGTGTCGGAATCGGTGAGATGGCCTGGATTCTCGGCTGCTTGTTGTTAGGCTAACCTCTGGATAGCAAGCACCACAGATTTGCATACAGCCTCAGTACGGCGTGAACCTCCATGGAGGATTGAAGGGTGCAGTGGTGTTCTGGCATGACCAGTGGGACGTAAGTCGATTCCACAATATCTCGTGAAATCGTGCTTATTTTGGATTTACTCCATAGCATGTCTTTTACCAAAATGCCTTTGACTTCGGCGGTGCCTGTTACAACTCCCTGTCAGATACAAGCCGACGAGATCTATACTCTAATGCCACTAGCGCGGCGGCAACGGGACGCACCCTCCCTTTGTACCACAAGAGTCCTCGAGCCTTTTACTCCAAGTGGGAGAGGAAGGAAGAATCATCGGGCAATGTTCATGTGGTAAACCCGCCTGACCTTCCATCCGATCGAGTTACTTCGGATGTGTCTTCCAAGCTGGATAAGCGAGACACTATCCCGTACTTGCCGGGCTCCCTTTTCTGTCCTGCGGAGACGGGCGACCTCGACCAAACAACATCGAGCGGAGGCAAGTAATCACTATGCTTTGATCTACGAAGTCTCATTCGCAAATTGCGGCTTCACAGAGGACTGTATATGCTATAGCGATGCCAACATGAACCCAACGAATCAGCTGATCGACATTTTGGCTCGCAGCTATCCCTTCCCTGAAGGCTTTGACGCGGTATCCGCGAATGCCCCCACATTCAGCAGTAGGTCCTTTGCAAATGGAACAGAGTCAGAAGACCCTCCGCGAATTCTTGTCGAGAAAGCCCCATTAAGAACGTGCCCAGCTATCAATGTACGTATTTCTCTCCATGTGAATTCTGTGTCTACTGATCGTACTTCACTTATTCAGGTACGCATTCCGGACTACTCGAAAACCAACGTCATCGCATATTACGATCATGACAATCCTGGCACTCTCGATCCCACCGTTGGATCGTACACACAGCTACCCCTCAATCTCGGTGGTAAACTCGTGACAGTGCGTCAGTTGTCAGTATACACTCAAAATAGTGTACTCACGAATCATCCATTCAGCAAAATGGACAGCCGGTGTATGCACGTGAACATGTCTACGAGCAAAGTCTATCTTCCTTGTTCATCGATTACCTCGCTGGCTTCCCCAATCTTTGGCAGACACAGGCCGGGCTTGATGATCCTGATGACAGCGTCGACTTTTGTACCTGGGTACAGGAGAATCTCGTCGATGTACCCTCGTATACTCTCACTGGCCCGTCGAACTCGCTCTTCACTCAGCTCGGTAATTGCTACCCCAGCACGGTCAATGGTGTGAGCACAACGGGTCTGACAGGGATAACGAATAGTATGGCGGTGCTGTACGTTGTCATTCGGGAGAGGACGGTTGTGCTCAACTGATACTTTTACTCTGCAGTGAACAGACCATAAATGAGATCAAGAACACTGTTTTCTATGACGGCGAACGTCAGCTGATCACTTCGTTGCCAGCGGCCGCTATCCGTGACACCAAGACATGGAATGGCTACTGTGCACAGAAGCAAGTCGCAGTCCTTCGAGCCGCCGCCGGTATCCCTTCTTTTCTCAATCAGGTGCGTCCTCGTGTTGATACTGATTCCACACTCTCATACTGCCTTCGTAGTGGGCAGTCCGTCAGGAGGTAATGCTCTCAAGTGTCACGGCGGTGATTACTCTAACGCATCGATTTAGTTTTTGAAAGCAAACACCTGTATACGGAACGCATGGCAGCTATGGTACTCGGCGTATCTCGCATCTACCACAGTCGACGGTACTGTAGCATCACACGTATATACATATATTTACTAATAACTCTCTTAGCTCCAAACCGTAGCCAGGTCAATGTACCAAACATGTACGACAACTGGAGTAAGCCCTTGAGTTTGTGCAATCTTCGCTTAGACCTGATCCCACCATCTGCTAGTTGCATTCATCATGAAGAACATCAAGCCGTTCTTGACAAGCCAGCTCAGCACTCTTGTCCAGTCATACAAAGACACCGTCAACGGCAATCCTGGAGGCTCCCCTCCGGTCGATCTGGTACGCATCATACCGAGATGTTAGCATACGCATGACTCATAGACCTTGGCAGTCCTTCTACGTCTTGATGGACAACAATCAAGTCTTGAGCAAGCAGGGCCAGCCGTTAAACACGCCAGCCACGGTCTACACCGTCGGACAGCCCGTCAGCAAGCAAGACCTGACGAACCAAATCTTGAACAACATCCCGGACGTCATGCTGGCAAGCCAGCTACCCACACATTGAATGCTCGGTAACTATGTAGTACGTACGATAATGGCGCGTTTGGTTGTGGTGTGAGCAGTGTATTCTGGGTTATGGAAATGATACTTGAACGAAAGCGAGTCTAGGGCGCTTGGCATCGTCATATGTACCGAGCGAGGAACGCCATGCCCTTCTCCTGGGCCTCCTCTGCCCCAGGTGCGAACGTCATGGGCGAGAAGTTGACCAGCAAACCATGCGGAGCATTCGGCACTATGTCTAACTCCGCGGGTATCCCCAGCTTCTGCAGCTGTTCGAATGTTGCCTGCGACTCCGAGGGGAGTACACCCGTATCTGCCTCCCCGTGCACAAGGAACGTCGGAGGTAAGGTAGAGTCAAGTTGCGTTTCCACTAATGCGGCACGGAGGTGTTCCGGCACTGCAGCGAGTCGCTCCTGCCTAGGAAGAGTGCGCAAATGCGCCGAGATGGGCTCGCCGAGGACGTGATCAAGGAGCTCGCCCGTCTGCCACCAGTACGGGAAGAGGAGAAGACGGTTCGCTCCCTCATCGCTACCGGGCAACATGTTTGCGCTCTCCGAAACCGGCGACGGCGGGGCTTCGAGAAGGGCTGCAACCTCACTAGCATCGATTGCGCCTCCCGGCATGAGGCTGGCGCCCGGGGGCTTGACGGAGACCCAGTGGTCACTGAGAAAGTCGCCGCTCATAGCGTAGAGCAGGAAAACTGCTCTTGGCTTCGGCTGGGCATAAAGTGCTGCTGCGCGTGCTGCATAGCCGCCCCCAGACGCCCCCATAACTGCGATCCGGGATGCGTCGAGAGAGACGCCGTCTGGGAGGTACTCTTGAGAAAAGGCAGGATCCGCCAGGAATGCGAACAGTGCGCGCATGTCTTCGATGATGTCAAAGCCAGTGGAAGGGTAAACGAGACGATGGTCCGCGGAGAGAAATATCATGCCCTTAGCATGTGCCGATTCTGTATAGCAGGGAGACGATATCAATGGACAATAGACGGCGGCAGCGAGATAGTGCTGACCAACAATCCATTCGGCATATTCGCGACGCGAGCCTGCAACCATACCCCCTCCGTGGAAGAAGATTACTGCGGGTAGTGCCCCGCGCGCGGAAGGAGGGGCCTGAAAGTCGACCTTGATAGGCAGAGTGCCGATCGTTGAGTAGATGGCTGTCTGCATTGCACGTTGAAATCGGGTAGAAGGAGAATACACAGACGACTTACCCAACTTATACTGTCGCGGATTGTTGGCATCAAGATGCTGTCAAGGGCTTTCCCCAACCTTAAAGCAACTCCGCCGATGGACCACGTTAGCTATACATACTTTGATTGACCGTTATATGGAACCCACGCAATGATACGCCAACTGTGTCAGCATTCACGTTACCTCAGGTTTACTACCCCATTGACAAATGTCAGAGTCTAGTACGAAAGGAGCTAACATATAAGTGCATGTGGTAGATGGCTCACATATTTCAGCAGGCTGATACAATTGCTACATTTCAATGCAACAAATGCTATGGTACAAACAGCTTGAAATATGAGGGAAAAACGAAGCATGGAAGTGGAGTGGTGGCAAAGGCTCACCGAGATCAGAACATGAGTGTAACGAGCGTAGCCTGGGAAGGGGTGTACACCATGCTGCACGACTAATCTATCTCAGCATCGGCGAGAAGTTCCAGTTTATTGGAAGGGGGGATGAATCTTTCGCAGGTCTGGCAGTTTTCAAGATCCAGTAAGGCTCCCACCCGTACCCGTCGCCCATTATCCTTTCTTCCTTCAAGGATGCAGATGTTCGCTGATGAGACATCCCCGTGGAGGAAACCAGCGTTGTAGTATCCCTCGTGTGCTGAGAGATTCAGAGAGGAGAGGGAGATATTATGGCGAGTGGCCTACCGGAAATCGCATCTGCAAGGGTAGCCACCAGCTCCCATGAATTCCTGTAGTCGATGAGGCGATGGACCTTGATCTCAACGATGTGGGGCGATGTACGGTGAAACGAGTAGACAGCCTGAGCTCTAGGATCCGCCTTGTGGGGCATTGCAGATATTAGAAGTGGTCGAGGTGCACAGCTGACACAGAGAACTTGAATGGGAGTCAGTTGGGTTACCGTTGTATGCGCCGGGTGGCGGTCGCTTTTGTGGCGCTGGGCGCTCATATGTAACAATAAGTGCGATTTGTCACGCATCACAATAAGTGGGATGTACACGCAGATCGGCGCGATGCATGGTCACAGAGAACACATAAATGAGCTAGCGTTCAATACACAAGTACGAAAACGGGTATGAGTACACTCATGGCAGCGATACATTCCAGTTAGTCGGTCGATCGGTCAGTCAGTCAGTCAGTCAGTCATACACCCTCCTCATGCCTTCTATTCGTGTCACTTCGTCGCAATCATCACCGTCATCAAAAGTCGTCCGCACCCTCACCATCTTCTTCATCGTCCCACCCAACCGCCTCGAGCGCAGCCTCGCCCTCGTCATACAGCTTGTCGAGCCCGGTGAGCGACTCGAGGAACCCGGGCTCGTTGAACGCCTTCAGGAGCATGTCGAAGCCCTCCGTCTCGTACGCGCGGAGCACCTGCGCCCGCTCCTCAGCACGCGGCTACCACCGAGACGAGAGCACTCACCGTCTCGCTGCAGCCCGTACACCGGTCGTACGCCGCGCCGATGATGGGCATGTTCCGGAACTGCGCGAGGAACCCGCGCAGCTGGTGCGGGACCGCGCCGAGCACGCCCTCCGATGCATGTGCGGACTCGCCGCCCTGCGTCTGCGTCTGCGGCGGAGGTGGGGCATTGATGCTAGAGGGGGGTGAAGAGGATGATGAGCTGGATAAGGGGCGATAGCAGAAGACGTACCCGTCGGGATGTTGTAAGAGCGAGACCAGCAGTTCTACCGCAGTGGCGGAGGCGATCGCGGCAAGGCCAGGCCTCGTTACCGTACACATCTGGTCGAGGGTTCGATCTGTCAATGACTATATCCAAAACCCTCAGTCATTGCATCGTTCTAAACGTAATAGCGGAGGCACGCACGTCCGCAGGCGCGACGATATCGTTGCAGTAGTAGCACCCGAGCCGCTGGCCCTTCGCCTCCGTCGAGCGCGCGCCGTGCCGCATGACGAGGAACGTGTCGAACCCGAGCGCAGCGTTAAGCACGACCTTGCCCTTCGCTGCGCCGAGCACGGTCGGGAGCCACCGGCTCTCGCGCGAGTCCATTAGGAGAAACACCGCGTCGTGCGCGTCGAACAGGCCCTCGAGCGTCGCGACGTCCGCCTTCGCCTGTGCGACCGAGGCAGGAGGGATCGGGTGGCCCGGCATCGGGATGCTGAGGCTGTGTCCGGTCGCATTCTTGTCGGCAGTCAGTCACGTGAAGAGGGCATCGCGGAGGAGGGACATACGACGCCGGGAAATATCTTCTTGAGCCGATCTGCAGCACAGGCAGCCTTGGGCTTCCCACCATTGAGACAATCTTCGAACTCGAAGAGCGGCTGCCGCACGGGGTTCGAGAACGAGACACGCGCAGAGTCGACGAGGGTGATCGTGCGGACGCCCCAACCCTATCCCGGGGTTAGCGGACTGTCCTAGGCAGGAGACCGGGTGCGCACCATCAATGTGCGTGCGACGTAGCATCCGAGTGTACCTGCGCCCAGAAGCAGACAGCGCGTATTTGCGACCTTCTCGAGGTCGAGCGCGGGGAGGATGCGCCAGCGCATCAGCTTCAGGTTCAGGTCGACCGCCTGGTCCGCGAGTCTGCGGGCGATCTGCCTGAGCCTCCACACCGTCTGCATTGAAGACTGCGTACCTCGTGGGGTCCATCATCGGTGCAAGGTCCGCTACGCGCGGACCGAGCTTGCCTTGCACGTTCTTCTCCCAGCCTACTGCAGCGGGCTTCTCGAGCTCTGTTTGGGCCTGCTCCCCAGCGCCCTGGGTGACGACGCCAACGCGACTCTTGAATGGTGCACCTGCAGGCCGCTCCGCATCCCGCCAGCAGAGCACACGATACGAGGATGCAGGGTGGAGGGCGCGGAGGTACGTGAGGAGGTTGCGCAGGGGCCAGCCGGGATGAGAGGGCGCGGCAGACGGGTCGAGGAACGCGATCGTGCGCTGCTCGGGTGGGACATTCGCGAAGAACTGTTCGTACTCCTCGACCGGCGCAAGCTCGGGTTCGTCGGAGCCGGCCTTAGGGCGGACGAGAAAGAATGCGCGAGGAGCGGAGAGAAGGGAGGTTTCGATGGCGGAGAGCTTGCAGAATGTGGCGATGAGCGAGTGGGAGAGGATGTTGGGTAGCAAGACGGACGCACGAAGGTGTCGCTGAACTCCTCGGATGCGCCTTTCCAGCCATCCTTGATCTCCCAAGCGGGCTTCGCTACAAAAGCGGGGAATGCGAACCAGTAATAGTACTTGTATTTCTTGAGGTCGGCATAAGTGAGCAGAAGGAAGCGATTGAGCTGTGCTGTCGATCGGTCGACCGTGATACTCTTCCAGATCTAGCGAAAGACAAGCTTGAGTCAGCAAGCGGCATGGTCCTGAAGCTGATGTTCACATCAGGGAAGGGCGCGACAGTACAACATAGCGGCGCATATACTGTGCGCAGAAGCGTCGTTGCAACGCGGTTGTGTACGGTCGCATCGCCATACGATTAACATTCCATGTTGCACTACCTTCAACGCATAAGGGAGCACTCGCCCCGGCATAGCATGGCATAAGCACAGTACGGTAGGGCAGATCCGGACGGTACTCCAAGGGGGCGGAGATGCTCTCGTGAAGGTAACATACCTCGTCGGCTACCTGAGCGAATAAGGCGGGCTTGTCCGCTGCCTTGAACTCCTCGATAGTATTGTAGTTCTTGAAGACCCCGGTAACAGATACAGAGTGAGCTGGCGGTCTGAGAAAATGACAGAGTTCTGAGGTGAATAGCCAACACGGAGTGGCGGCACGACCCACTTGTTGTCCTTTGAGAACGACTCGCCACCAACGCTAAGGTTGCAACCGAGCGCTATCTCGGCGCCAGACTCGCGATCCTTGACAGATCTGCCCGCAGAGTATGATCCATGGATAGATATTGCCTCGTCTGAGAGCCGGAGGACGTCGATCTTGAGGTCAGTGAGTGCGTGCCAGAAAGCGGGTTGGACGAGAGACGAGAAAGGCGTGAACTGTACAATGGGCATCGAGGATGATCCCAACGGTAGGTAAGCAGTAATTGGTAGGAATCGTATGGATGGCGAAGGAGGATGAGCGGCAGAGGATGGAGGCGAGGAGAGCAACGGAGGCTCTGGTCGAGAGGCCGCCGTCTCTCGCGCCGCCCGCGTCGTTTCCGCGTAGGGCACGTGACACGTGCGGTGACCATCCTTTTGACTTGAAGCTTTCCTCGATTCAAGCTCTTTCAATGTGCATGGCACACGGGACGCAAGTTACGGGGCTCAAGTATATGTCTGAAATTATAAGATTATACGAGAATGCCTAGTATCAATACGAACATCCAATCGACGATTTGACTTTCTAACTCATGCTGACTTCCTCGGAGAGCAGATCGTATAAGATCGATCGCTTGTGTGTGTTCCCAGAGCGATCGCCCACTCACGTTGTTGGGCTGCAGTGGAATCGTTTCCAGAAGTATGCTAAAAGCAAACGCCGTACTAACTTAACCTAAAGGGCGTCGCGCGACACATGGGTTACGTTACGGATCGGTGAGCCCACCTAAAGAAATATGCCGTTGTAAAGGAAATAGAAGACAAGAGATACGTCCACATTGCTGTGTGCAGAAACTCTGAAGAGGAAAATAGTTGGGATGGTTGGAACGAAATGGTCGAGTACGGCGAGGACCAGAAGTGATGGAGCACGCCATAGTAATAGTGGATGCCTTCCCGCAGAGCTTTAGAGCGGTTTCTATCCTTAATTCCTTCTATAAATCTGGGCGACATCTCGGCCTGCTGCAGTTACCGCTGTATCGGAACAGCGCGACCCCGTTCTAAACGTCGAATCTAGACAAGGGGTCAGACCCCCCTTCTAGGTAGATAAAATGTGTGTAAAAGGCTATTTGGATCTCCGTCTCAACGAGATCGGAATCGTACGGGAACGCGCCCTACAGTCTCGCGCGTTCGAACCGTTGTCAATGCCAACAGCTCTAGCTGGCTCTCGCTCTGTCGTCACCATGCCTAACGGGTAAAGACTTTGTTCGTCCGCGGCTTTGGCTGCGTTTTACGCTGGATTCGTTGCTCTGGCCCGCCTTCACCTATCTTGAGTTGTCGTACGAGGTGGACGGGATGTGAGGGGAAGTCCAGCCCCTGCATGTAAGCTTGGTACTGGACTTGGTGGTGGATATCCATTGGTATTGCAATGAACATGCATGGATCTCAATCCACGGCCTTGTTTCATACAGCCACATGTTGGGAGTCCGACCCGGCTCCGCTGCTTCACTTGCTAGTGAAATTGATCTCCAGCAAATAGTTCTGCGTAGCGCTACGGAAGGCACACACTCTAAACTATAAGTTCTGCATACTGCCTTTCTTACTCCGCTTTATAGTTATGTTCCCCCCAAAATCCTGCGGAAAGGCATCCAGTGCTGTCATAAGTGAGGCGCGGTCGTTCGTCATCCTGCTTATCATGGTGGCTGGGGAATGATCTCCTAGGGTCGCCTTATTGCAGAGGTGCATGGATCTATTCCACGGCTACGCTAAAGAAATGTACAGGGTCTATACAGTGTGACTGCGGGTGAGATGTTTGTCCATATGTGTAGAGGCGCAAAAGTAGGCATCATGAGTGCTCGTCAACGCTCCACCATCGTCAAAGCTCAGCTCGCCGTCCACGATCACTTCGCGGGTAATGAGAATCCCTGTAGGACCTACAGAGCTTGGCCTATGCTTCCGTCCTAGCAATGTAAAGAAGCTATTGCGGGGTGTATAGGTATCAATTCCTTCATGGAATGGGCTATACGGAACGCACCTGGACACAGGCGACACTAAGTCTGTGCCAGGTAGTGCACCCTCCGGGAGACCACTGTCAAAACTGATATTAGCCGGCCTCTCCAAGAACATCGAGATTGCTTGTCGCTTGTCCCGTAGATGTTGGCGGACGTTAAGCCTATGGCGCATGAGCATAACACTCGTGCGCACAGTTAGCAGTGACGTACACAGCAAGGAGTGCATTAACATATACTGCGTGCAGCGTCAACGACGTGTCCTTCAATCATGACAGTAGCCCTACCTGTACACGAAGGCTCGTGGAGATGGAACATATCCACAATCATGTGTGTGTTGTGCCACTGTGGTACGTACTATGTCGGATTGTTGAAGACAAATGAATATCCCGGCCGAAGATAGATGATCTTACAGTGATGAATTGCACAAACTGTACAATGCTATGGCGAGACGATGAATGAGCAATGAATATCATCTGAGGGGGTGCTCACATTATCAGAAGTCCGCGGTTAACTGTGTATACGATGAGCTTGGATAACACGGCTTGAGCGCTGTATCGAAATTCGCTCAGAACACCAAGAAAAGCAAGAGAGTGTGTCAATGGCATACCTGTCGGCTGTATGTGTCTTCGCAGCACGGAGAATGAGACAAAGAGAGACGGTGATATACAAGTCCGTAACGAGTGCGGAAACAGCTTGAACACTCCCAGACGGCTGCGAGACAAAGCATGGGGTCAGGGACGCTCTAGATATGTTTCGTGCAGCGGAACATACAATAACTCCTGACAGGATCCTCATGATGCTCTCATTTGACCTGCTCGAGATGTCACTTCCTCACGCACTCTGCAGCTGGCAGATTGGGGCTAATACGTACGTTCCAGTGGCGTCATAAGTGAACACTTGGTAGAAATCGTCAGTCACACCAGCCTCGGCAACAAAATTCTTCAGCATACCGAAGCCCGCGACTGAAAGAATCTGTTGAGCACAAAAGAACAGCATGATGTGTGCTTCTCACCTGCTGAGAGAGTAGCAAAAGCGAGCTATAGGGTGATACGAGTCTGCAACAGCGGTCAGGAAAGCCGTACAAAAGGCGCTTACAGCAATGCACGTCAGCGTCATGCGACCGTCCTTCTGCGCGAGCACTTGCGTGAAGCATGAGCTCACTTCATACCACAGACGTGGTTGACTTACATTTCCAGATGTTATGAATGAAGAAGCTACTCGGTAAATGAGCAACTGGCAATGTAGAGATGAGCACAACTGGCTTACCATTGAACGATGAAGATGAGTATGACCTAACAAGACTGCTGTTACTAGTTTGTTATAGGCATGACGACTGTGTGCTTACTGATATGACACAATGTGGGATCTATCTCAGTGTCAGCGCATAAACCGTCCACACTGAGTGAGAATAGTACCGTTGCTACCCTGTAAGCAATATTCAGTCGTGAGGAAATATGTGCATGCAATTCGTAACATCAGCGCCAACATACCCTTGAAGCTCCTCTAGCGACATGGGATTTGCGTGGTTCTGGATGAGATACCACCACTCATTCTGCATGCCGTTAAGCGGGGATCCTCATAACCGTCATACAGTTACTGACGTCGACGAAGAGTATCGCCCTAATGGTATCCAAAACCCTGTGTGAGATATCAACAATCAAAATCACATACGCGAGGAACATATGTAGGGCTACGAACCACAATGCGCCCACCTATTGTAGTTCATAACCAACATGAGTTAAACGCGCAGAGGAATCTCGCCCAATATTGTTCTCACACACCAGACTCTTGAGTACAACACCGTCTGATGGATAGTTCCAAAAATAATACATGGTCTGGGCGAGTGTGAACCCGTATACTCTGGTCACGACGTGAGCCAAGGGCACCAGTCACGGCAGTTGGAGAAGATCAAGTTTTGCTTACAGCATGGAGAACGCAATCTCGACGAAGACCCCTCCTAGGATGGCCGTATCGGGGGTTCCGTTGCGACCACGCATACCGACGAAGAGACGAAAGGCAACAGAACAAGGAGAGCGCAAGGCGGCCGTGTGTATTCCCACTATATACCCGCCTAGGCCCAATTGTTAGGTTGTCGGGATCATCGTAGGCCATACAGCCATTCCCCGGTGGCATGCAGGGCTGTTGTGCAGTTATGGCCGGATTGGACACCTGTAAGGGATTCATGTATTGCGGGCGACGTATCAATCAAACTCATAGGACGGCCGTGGAAGAGAGGACACCGATGGAGTAGCGCCGCACTTCGCAAAGATCGCTATTCTGTGGATATCTCACGGCGTCGTGAATCAGATTTGACAGCATTCCGTATGCGGGGGTACCTATAGCACAACAATCTCACCAGTACACTCTGCCCCGGGGCATGTCGGAAAGTATAAGCACAATGTGAGCGCATACTGTGCTCCGACTGTCAGTTGCCCGATGTGCATCGACTACGCCACCTTCAGACTTGAAACAGGAGCTTTAAGCGTGTTGGAATGCACCATAGGTCAACACGCTCAACTAAACTTAGATCGGTCACGAACCTCGTTTGGCTTGCTCCGCCTGAGTATGTTACCAGCGTGGTACCCTCCGCGAACGCTGCATTGCAGATCCACTTTCCCTGTGCTGTATTGTGCACTGTAGTGCGTTCATTCCGAGCCACTGGCGATTTTGACTGTAATCAGAGGGTTTTAGTCACGCTCAGGTAGAACTGTAGGGCTCACACACTCTATAGTACTAAGCCTTACGCCGTATCGGAGGGACGTGGTAACACGCCCTGAGAGGACGCGATGACATCGGCGTTATGTCCATCACATCTATTTCTCACCGAGGGCGAGTAGAAGCACGACAACGTGAGTATGGCGAATCCCTTCGTTGGACAGGCGCATGCGTACCATCAACAGTCAGAATCGAAGATGCATGTACCGTGTATGCGAGCCACTGTCAATCTGACAAACCCGGCGACAACGCTGATCGACGTGAGCAACCGTAATGCACATATGCGCACTACCCTGAGTTGTTTGTTGCCACTGTCTGCGGGGAGCATACTGACATGGGACTAGACCAGTCGTTGATGCAACAGTGTATCTCACTGACAGCAAGCACCGGAAGAGATCCAGATCATACCGAACATCCGTGGTCGGACCCATGTATTAAGGGATGCCGGCATTGAGGACGCGTCATTCGGATCGGTTTTATCTTATGTTGAGGACACAGTAGGATCAGTATCGGCCAATCTCGATGGCTAGGGTCTACATACCTCACGAGCGTCGAGTTACGACGTGCGCCTCTTCATCATCACCTCGGATCACATTCATCAGCTGTTAGACCTCGAGTTCAGCCGCAGGCCGCTTGCTCAAATGACGAGCTTGCGCAAAGTGTGGAACAGACGCTGTTCTCCGCGCGACATCCGGTACCACCCTGGAACGTTGCCCGCGCTGTTAGAGTTGTGAACTCGCAGCTCGCCGAACTCCGCACTCTACGGATTGAGCCATCTCCTTCCTGACTGATCGCAAGAGTAGGTGTGCTCGCTCGGAGAACTAGCATACCCTCATATATCGAGCTCAATGGGCCAGGTCTCCCACTGTGTGTGGGAACGCACTCGGAGAGGAGTCTATACGGAGCTAGGCGACCCTTCGCGCCTAGATTGAGCAGGTATCCTTGGTCAATATTTGACCGTGATGCCTGGAATCACAGCCTGGCTGCCCAAGTTAATCTGGAGAAGAAAAGAGCACATGCTGTTCTGGTTACTTGTCAGGAAGTCTCGGCGAGTGCCGTAGAATGCTTACCAGTCGCTCACTGAACTAGTCCTCTTGTTGGCCTACGGCCAGCTTACTCGTCTACGTGCCCACTTGCTTGTGTTTCTACTCCTCTCGTCTCTATCGCAGACTCTGCGACATTGTGTGAACACGCATGTCGTTTGTCATGCTTGTGGTCGTTCGTGCACTGCTGAGCCCACTGTTGTAGGCCGAGGTCCGGGATGCTAGCATGTATCAAATGGTGAGCGAGGAACTCACAACGAATCTACAACGAGTTCGATGAGAGGGATATGGACACTGAACATATTGTCGGACACGAAGCCTACCGGTGGCGACGCGACTATTTAGCGCTTGCAGTCTATTGCCATTGTGGAAGAGCAGGGTCAGGAGCATGGAAAGGCTGAGCACGCAGCCGTGCGTTCAGGAGGGCGCTCCTTTGACGTCGGGCTGCGGCGACGAGGAGCAACAGGCGAACGAGGACACCGCATATGTCGACGTATGTGGCACGTGATGTTGCCCAACAATGTGCCACGCGACTTCTCAAAGCTTAGATAATCACAGTGCAGCAGTCGACAGAATGGCCACCTTCGTGCCGAATACCTTAGGACTGGATTTCAGTACCTCTTGGCACCATGACACTGGCACTATCGAGGAACTCGAGGCGAAAGACAAGGCTACATTGACTTACGCTCGAAGTAGCTGATGAGGTATGTCACCTGCTAGCACGTCTCCGTCAGTGGGGGTTTGAACAAGGACTATCTAGCATGGCAACTGTACTCTACAGCGCCGCATCTTGACCTCGTACCACCACCATGTCGAATAGACGCTCACCTTCTCCGTACACTCCCTCGCCTCCGGGCACACCTAACGAGGCCTCCTCGTCCGCCAAACGGAACACCTCGAACCTCAGTCGCGCAGGTTCGTCGTCGGCCGCAGCGGCAGGCACAACGCGAACAGCGGATTACACTGCTGGCACTAGCCGCGGTGAACCTATACGTCCTCAGCGTCAGGGCATAGAACGCACGCCTTCGGGCCGTGCACAAAGCAGCACGAACGCGGCCGGTTGTCAGACCTGGCACGCAGGGGTGCCCAGCATTGATCCGCCCACTGGGCAGACGGTGACCGTCCTCGTACCGGACACGCAACCCAACGCGGTCCCCTCCACCTTCCCCGAGGAGGAGAGCGAGGCGATTATCGGATTCGATGAGCTGATGCGGGGAGAGTCGGTAAGCTGGTTCCGTCCGCACCCATTCGTGGGCATGGGAAGCAGGTCCAGTGACATGGGATCACAGGAACAGCCCCAGGAAGACGACAACGTGACGCAGCGCGCACTCTCTCTTGAGCGTGAGCTAACGCCAGCCGTTTCGATTGGTCGAGAAGACAGTGAGGCGCCATCCATGGCGTCTCACCTGTCGCTCCAAGAGATGCCAGGCCCCGAGAAACAGGAGGTGCCTGTGCAACGCTACTACATCCTCCCACAGTCGTGGGACGAGATGGAGAAGGATTACCCGGGGGTGTGGAGCGCAGTGGAGTGCCAAGCGGCCATCGGCACAAACCTGCGCGCCATGTCAAACTGGATCAAAACTGGGAGGACCTACCTCTACAAGGAGAGTATGAGCGAGTGCGACGGCGAGTACTCAAACGAGGAATTGAAGGGCTTCGGCTCTTTCCTTACCATCAAGGAGGCGGTCGACTTTCTCGACACGCTAGCATCAGCGGGCTCGCGCAAACACGTGGCCTATAGCAACTACCTCCTCAAGGAGATCATCCTGAAGGAAGCGCTGCAGAACCGGCACTTCGCGGTGAGAGCACAGGACGCGGTGGACACGGGGGTCCGTAACACACAAGACGCCCTCATTGTGGCAAACGCGGTGAACGAGATGACTAACAAGCTTCTCGCTCAGAACCAGTCCCTGCGCGACGAGAACAAGTCGTTGCGGGAGCTCCTTGAGAGGGTCGGCCAGAATACGGTCGACATCAAGGCTCAGATGAGGACTCTGATGCAAGAAGTAGGCTCGCTCAAGGCTTCGGCCAACGCGGGCTCATCATTCGCGAGCAAGGCGGGAGCGGCGGCTCCGTCAGCGCCCGCTAACGCAGCAGGTCCGAGCAAGGACCCGCGTAAGCGGCCCGCTCCAGCCCCCACCACGGGAACAGCCACCCCGGCAGCCCCGAGTACAGCAGCTGACCCAGCTAGCCCGCCTAAGAAGGCGCGGAACGAGCCGGAGGAAGGAGAGATCACCAACGTGTTCAAAATGGACACACGTGAGGACTGGGCCCGCCTGCGTGGCGCGGCGACCATCGGAGAGCTCGCCCCCTCCATCCGACTTGACGAGGCCTCGGCCATCGCCACGGGACTCGGTCTCGCCGTCCCCGGCTCTGCCGGCAATCCAATCACGCTCGGCTCCACTCAGGGGTCGCAAGGCGTAGCACCTGCGGGCGTCCCGGCTATAACTGCGGGTGCTAACCAGGACAAGGGCAAGGGCAAGGAGGAGCGGCCGAAGAAGGCGCTCCCCAAGCCGAAGGAAGTACACTTCGCGGGCTCGAAAGAGTCCACGATGCGGTGCATGATAGTCAGGTGCGATGTCATCCTCGCCTCCGCCGTTCCCTCCATTACCGAGGAGACCCTCAAGCTCACCGCTCAGCGTGCGCTGGGCGGTAAGCTTACTGTCGCGCAATCAGCCCTGCTCTACAAGACGGGTACGGACATGCACATCAACTTCTCGGTCCGCCCCACGCAGGAGGAGGCCAACTCGATCTCTGACGCGATCTGTAAGTTCGTGAAGGAGCGTCTCCCGCATGCCACCGTGGCGTGCGATTACGCGGAGCATTTGACGACTATCCTCATCAAGGGCTTCTTCAAGAACCACCCTGATCCGAAGGACGGGCGTAAGACGATCCCGGACACGCCTTGGACCCCCGCAGAGGTCTGGGCGGAGCTCCGGAAGAACGTGGAGACCGACAAGAACACCAAGTTCTTAGTCGAGCACATGCTTCCCTGCTACGCAATGCCGACGGCGTTGTACGTGGGAAACGCAGGTGGTTCTGGCGTGTGGAAGTGCTACGTCAAGGACACGAGGTCCGGGAGCGTCTCTTACAAGATCGCTCGCGAAGGGTTCAAGATTAGGTTTGCGGGTCGCAACCTAACGGTCATGCGCGTCAATGCGGACAACTCCGAGATGGCGTGCAACAAGTGCTGGCGGTGGCACCCAGGTACGTCCTGCCGCTACATGCATGCATGCTGCCCCCTGTGCGGCGGTGAGCACGAGGAAACGTCCCACGGCGCGCACGCCCTGTGCTGCAAGCTGGTGGTGGCGGCAGGAGGAGAAAGGCTGGCTGAATGCCCGGTCGACCATTATTGGTGCCCGAACTGCAAAGTTCGAGGACACGGGCCTAGCTCGGCGTTCTCAACTTCGTGCAAGTTCTGGAGGCACAACTGCGAGGTTGACTGGCTCAAGCGTCACGCGAAGGACGCTGAGAGCCCGAAGGAGCAGAAGGAGCGCGAGGCGCGCGAACTCAAGAAGGCCAAACTTCGGGCCGCCAAGGACCGGGAGGAGCAAACCCGGCAGCGCGCAGCTGCGGATCAGGCGTTCATCGAGGACGTCGAGATCGGGCTGGCTGAAGGCGAGACTGGTGCTGGGCCCTCCGGGTCTGGTCACGTCCACGAAGATAACGTGAGTAGTTGCCTTATTAAATGACAACCTACGAGCGTGCTGATTCGGTGTCATCAGCTCGACCTCTGACACCGCCTAGCGCGAGGAGCGCCTCCCCAGCTCCTGCTGCATGAACCGACATTGATCGCTGGATTGATGGAGAGATTAGATTGATCAACGCAGACCTCGGCGTGCTACCGGAGTGGATGGCCGGGCAGGAGGATGCCGATTGCAACAATATTTTATTTGAGCGTAGATTACGCGAGGATGCGGAGGTGGACAAAGAGCCACAAATACATATGATCAAGTGCGTTTCAGCGAACGTGCAGCGATCCCATGAGAACACAACCCAGCTTCTCGAACGCTACCGCGATCACGACGTGATCTGCGTACAGGAAATCTATTGGGGACGCATCAAACAGGTGGTCTCCACAAGTTCGAAGAAGGGCGACCTCTATGAGGAGACGGTTAGCCACCGAAACTTTGTGTGCTATGGCGCGTCAAAGGACTCTAGAGTGGCAACGTATGTCAATCGTAAATGGCGGAGCTCCTCCCCATTCGTAGTAGCAGGCAGGATAGCCCACAAGGACACCCTGCTCGTAATGTTCAACACTGTAGACGGCCCCTTCGCGGTCCTCAACGTGTACAATGATAGCGAAAAACATGAGGCAGTGTCGCACCTGCTCAGCGTGTCGCACCTTCTCCCGCCCATCTCCATGATGTGCGGCGACTTCAATCTTAGTCACCCTTCGTGGGACAAAGGCACACGAGACCGTAGCGAGCGCCCATCCCATGGCGCCAAAGCCACGGAGCTTCTCGATTTAGCGGCTGAACTTCAGCTGTTATTGGCTAACAGCGAGAGCGGACCGCCCACATGGGAGTCCCACAACAGAAAACTGCATGGACGGGTTCTAGACCTGGTCTGGAAGCGCGGGGATTACGAAGTCAAAAACTTCAGGGTTAATGACGGAGCTCGACACAGAAGCAATCACGCTCCGCTATCATGGGAAGTCGTCGTCGGGAACGAGCCGGAGGCGGATCCCACTATTGGACGAGTGTCTCAGACCTCGTGGGCGTTCAACATTGATGTCGCCAAACTGTGTGCGGACCTTCCCACAAGGTTCAATAACGCAGATGAAGTAGAACAAACGGGCGAAGCCCTGTTTGCAGGAATACAAGCGCTATGGCAAAAACACGCCAAAGTGCCTAACAAATCTGCCCACTCCAAGTCATGGTGGAATGAAGAGTGCAGTAAGACGGCTAAAAGCTTGTCAAAAGCGCGCAAGAGACGCAGGATCGCTAGGAAATTAGCGGCCCTCGCAAGACGAACTGTGGGAGCAGATAGCCCCCAGTGGAAGTCACACGACCGAATTGTTGTGAAGGCAGAGCTCGACGTCAAAGATTGGGCTAAGGAACTGGGACGCGCCTCACAGCGCGCTAAGCGGGTCTTCTTCGATAAGATCCTGGCACATGCCCATCCGCAGCTAATCTCAAATTATGTTGCGTGGACGAGGCCGAGACGGATGGACGCTAGCGTGCAAATCAAGCGTGCTGATGGCACCGTCATAGAGGACCCTGATGACCTGAAAGAGGAATTCAAGGAACAGTTTACACCGTCGGTCCCCAACCCGGTAGACTTAACCCTCCTGGACGAGCTTCCCAACTGGGAAAGGCGCGCCTGGGCTCCCATCTCCAACGAGGAGATATCCGAGAACCTTGCTGACACGAGCAACACCTCAGTGGGTGGCGAGGACCACATCAACTGGCTATGGGCGAAAACAATCTTCCATGCCATTGAACGCCTGTATGACGAGGATGGAAATCCCGCAGGAGAAGAACATTGGGGGCCAAAGGTGTATGCCTTTTTCAAAGCCTTCTACAACGCGTGCATCAGATTGCACTGCTTCCCGAGCGCCTTCAAGCGCTCGATCACAGTAGTAATCCCTAAGCCTAACAAGCCGGATTACTCCAAGGCAAAAGCGTATCGCCCCATCTGCCTACTCAGCGTGTTTGGCAAGCTTTTCGAGAAGGTACTCGCCAAACGAATGCAGTTTGATGCCCAGAAATTCGGCATTATGCACCCTTGCCAATACGGTGGAACGATGCAGCATTCAACCACTGATGCGGGCGTAGAAGTCGTGCACTTCGTGCACGAGGCTTGGTCAAGAGATCTCACGCCCTCCATGCTGCTGCTGGACGTGTCCCAATTTTACCCATCCATCAACCACGAGGTGATGGTGGCCATGCTGCGAAAGGAAGGGTTCGATGAGGACCTTGTTCTATTCTTCGCCGATTACCTAAAGGGCAGGTACACGCGGTACTTGTTCAATGGGAAACTCACGGAGAGAACGGAAACCCCGGTCGGTGTCGGCCAGGGCTCAGCTCTTTCACCCGTCAAATCGGGGCTATACATAGCCCCGATATTACATAAGCATTTCCCGGTCGGCAAAGCCCTACCAGGAAACGGCACGCTCAAATTCTTTGTGGATGACGGAGCATTCATGGTCGCTGCACCGCTCAAATCAACGATTGCACGCAACATAACGCAGGTGGAACTCAACACGCGATACCTGCAAGTAATGTTCCACTCCCTCAACCAAGACCTGTGTCGGGCAGGGTTGAGGGTGGAGGCGGACAAACTAGAAGTCATGCACTTCTGGAAGAAAAGGAAACCTTGGCGGCCCGACAGGCCATGGGGACCAGACGTGGTACTCGAGATCGATCGGAAGGTCACACGAGTAGTACCAAAAGCATCGATGCGATACCTCGGGTTCTTCCTTGACCCGAAGTTGTCCTTCCGATCACACGTCCGCTTCTATGCGGCAAAGGCAGCCAGCACCGTGGGATGTCTCACCATGTTGGGTAATTCGCTTCGGGGATTTACCCCATCTCAGAAGCGACAGTTGTACATAGCGCATGTGCTTCCGCTCATATGCTACGGCGCGCACCTCTGGTGGAAACCAGGGTGGAAGGGGATTAGATGGATTGCAAAAGAAATGCAATCCGCCCAGTCCAGGGCAGCTAGGTGGATCACGTCCGGATTCAGGACGGCGCCAACCGGCGGAATGGAATTGCTTGCTCGGCTGGTGCCGATCAAGATCAACATTAACCGTTACATGCGCAACCATGCGCTGCGTATCAAAACGATGCATGTGGGCCACCCCACATGCGCACTATTGAGTCACGAGTGGGAGGTCTCTGACCTCCCCAATTCGGAGCTCAACATTCAGATGCCGTTCCGAGTAGGAGCGCGCAGAAAAGCGAAGACGCCCTTAAAGCACTTCGAACAGATGGCAAGAGAACTGGATGAGAAGTTCTTTGTCACGGCTAATGCGTGCCGCCCAGGTGACCGCCTCATCGATCAGGATGATGGACGGTTCACCCATATGCTGTTCAAGTTTGATTGGCGCGACGAGCATGAAGATCATCTGAACCCAATTCCCAAGAAGATGCACGGGAACAAAGTTAATCCAAATTTCAAGGATTGGCTGGATGACGAGTGGTACCCGCGCGTCAAAAGATTAGAGAACAATATGGACACGGTGTTCATATGGTCAGACGGGTCGGTCCAGGAATCGGACTGGCCGGACATACCGGACCGGGCTGCAGGTGCATACATTATCACCCGCGGACCGTTCACAATCAAGCAGGATGCATTTGTGGTGGGCACAAAGGCGACCAGCTTTGATGCAGAAGTGCATGGAGCGCTGAGAGGAGCCCAGGCACTGGAGGAGGTGGTCATGGAATCGGACCACACGATTGTGTTAGCAAGCGATAACATCGCCAATCTGTGACGTATACTGAAACCAAACACCGTCGGCCCGGGACAGCTGGCGGGAGTCTGGATCAACGACATACTGAAGCGCCTCAATCGGAAGGTGATCTTCTTGTGGACTCCCTCTCACATGGGAATCAAACTCAATGAAGAAGTTGACGCCCTAGCGGCGGACATGGCTAAATGGCCATGGAGCGATGACACGCGGCCGGGCGGTGTCGCCCGGTACGACGAGGTCATGGGAGGATACACGCCACTGGACTTGGTGGTGGGTAGCGTAAAGTACCCGGACATCCAGCGATACACTGCAGGATGGGTCAAGAATAATGAGGGGAAGCGGATCATGATCCGCCACGGACTCCCCAACGAGACAACGTACGCCAGTATGCGCAAAGCTATCCGGCAGGACATTCTCAGGGACTGGGCAGCTATGCTGCACCTACCCGACTCAGAAAGGAAGCTGCCCATTGTGGGCATGCCGGACAATTCCATACGCGTGCAGCCAAGCGCGTACATGGGCCATGGGTTCTGGTGGGACCGGCAATTTGCACCGAAGCTCACCGGAAAAGCCTCGCATCTACAGATCGGGGAAATCGATCTCTCCAAGGAGAAAACCTTGAAGGACGGATCGAAACAAAAGAAGACCTATGAGGAACTCGCGTTCCCCACTAGGATACGAAATTCGGAGGTTGCCAGATTCACCCGGATCATCACAAACCACTTCCCATGTGGCGAGTATAGGAAGCGCTTTAAGCTTGCGCAACCAATTAAGGATGAACAAGGCAATGTCATTGGTCACCACATGATCAACGACAAGTGCCTGTGCGGTAAAGGCGGACACCGCGAAACGCAGGACCACATCTTATTCCAATGCCCGTTCTACCTAAGAGCGGAGCCATTCGCACGAAAGCCGTTTGTGGGCCCCTACAAAAAGGAGCACCACGACCGGCAATTGAACACGTGGTACCATAGGCGCCAGCGAGGCTGGCGCCCTGATGACGTGCTAGAGTTCCTCCGCCTAAATCCAATGGTGGGAACATTCGAGTGGGCCGAGATCCTCGCCAAGTGCAAGGAGGACCGGGATAATGGGAACGAGTACATGGAAGCTTGGGCCCAACTAGAAGCGCACACTAATTGGAGAGTGCAAAAGGCAGTAAACTTCTATAACGAGGTCTACAAGGATAACCCTGAGCCTAAGAACCAGAAGGTTCCCCACAAGGAAATCAAGGGATATGAGGAGGTGTTTAACCCCAAGAAAGCTGAGAAGTTTGGGCAGGACCTGGCTAGAACGTGGGAATACCAGGGACTGCACGGACTTCGGCCCCCGGATCGCGAAGCGTGGGCCAAACGTAGAAGGATGAGGGATTTAGGCGGGCTGGACGATTTGCGCCGCCACCCCTTCCAAAACTACGAAATAGATCCTGACCGGTTCCATCACCCGTGGAACGAGGAACAGCCGGGACCGGGGTGGAACAACCTCGGAGAAGGACTCATGACGCCGCGGAAATCACAAGCCGCGGAGGAAAGAGTGATACTCGCGCATCTAGCGGGGCCGTACCGGGACGAGTGGTGGGCTCGACGGGCAGATTTCTCGCAGTTATCAGACGCGTTCATACCAGACTATCAGAAGGGCCACAAGGACTTTGGGGACCCGGATAGGATTCGAGCTGTACATGGGCTCACGCACGATCCTAAGATTAGGTAGACTCTACATGTACCCATAGGTGTACGGAGCATAAACAATAGATTAAAAAAAAAAAAAAAAAAAAAAAAAAAAAAAAAAAAAAAAAAAAAAAAAAAAAAACTGTACTCTACAGACTGTGCCATACGTTCTTTGACTTCTCTGTTTTGCTAGAATCTAACAGTCGCTGGCCAGACGACGAGGTAACACGACTCAACCGTGCTCACATTTGCCAACTTCAAGAGTAATACAACTGGTCCGCGTCTCCCGCTCTCGTAGCGAAGCTCTAGAGGGAAACACGATAAATGAAGCGGCTTGTATGTGGAGCTCAGTTAGACATTTGTGCGTCCGTATTGCTGTCTGGCAGCTCGTTGCAATCACTCATCGCAGCATCCCTCAAGCGCTCTCTTTTTCTCCCTGCAACACTGACTAGGATGTCGAGGACTGCGATCAGCTGCATACGACACGTGGGAGTAGCGCCGTTCCCTCTCACTTCGACTGGTCCCTGCGCAATCTCTTCACGTACCTCCGCCTCCTCCATCCCGTAGTGTCATGTTTGACGCTCTGCAATGTGGAGCGTCTTGCAGGTGCCCGAGGCATGGAACAAGCAAGACGATGCCAGGAGGGCTCGAGAACTCGACTAGCTGGGACAAGAACATGCACGGCAAGCTTGGTCCACATATAGTGGAATTCTCACCGCGACAAGGTATGCGTTGTCGATGTAGATGGCGTGGAGACTCAGGAAAACGCGTGGACTAGACGGTAGACCAGAAGCTCGTGCGCTGGCACATTCTTCCGCGCTCGACCCTCGAGAACGTCGCAACCACGCGTTGTCTTCTCCTGGGTGCAAGCATGCTCGAATGCTGCATTGCGCTCACATTGGTGGTGCGCCACTAGTCGACCCGCCCAGGTGATCCGCTACCCCCCGCCATAGGGCTAGGGCCTCCGTACGATCATCGTCATCGACTCCGCCCATATTTCGTTCTCACACCTTGTACGACAGCCGCTCCTCAAGTTTGAGTATTGTCTCGAAGGCAAGGCTCTGAATGCCGCCTGCACAGTGAGGTGGTTCTAAAAATGGTATGTCCCCCTTTCACCGCAACAGTGTTGGCATCCCGACGTCAGGCCGCATGATTCTACCCGCGTCCGTAGTGTAGGCGAAGGCTGACTTCGCTATGCTTGCCGTGCGACGCGATGCGCTTCCTCCCCTGATGGACTCATGGTGAATCCAGGCAGTGTTCGGTGTGGCGAAGAGCATGATTGTGCTGAACACTCTGCTTGGCACCTCCGTGCCCCTCATCGCGCTGCACGATACTCATTTGACGGAGACTGGTAGCCAGGGTCCTACTGTTGCACCAATGTCGCCGCGTCTGTAGACTTCCTTGACCGTCCTTCCGCTGCGTTCGCTGGAAAAGACAAATGGACTGAAGATCCGACAGAGAGAGACGCTGACGAGGCCCGCCGGTGCCACGATCGCCTCCGGTACTGCGGTGGAGCTGGTCGTCTCATTCTACTGACATACCCTTCGTTATCCACGAGATGTCATATGTAATTGGCACGCTCGTGCGGGTTACTCGTTGACTAGCTCTGGCGCATGCCTATCTCTGGGATGGCAGACGAGCGGCGCACCGTCTTTTGCGAGACGGTAGCTATCATCATGACCCTTGGTGTGCGGATGTGAGCATTTCAGTATTGCTAAGAGTGCCGTGACGAGTGAGAAGGCACTTGCAAAGGCGCACAATATCAAAGCAGACCCTTGAAGAGACAAGGTGGCACCGTTTTCTTTGTCTTCCGAGATGACACACGCTAATTCGTTCGCTACTCCCCCGGGAGCATCTAGAGACCTTGACCCTCTTGGGTTTACCAATGTAATATCGGTTATGCATGCAGTCCGCGACTGGTCGATGGCACTAGCTACTAGCGCCTGCTTCTCCCGGGTTCTCCCAAATCCGCACGTCCACGCCTCATACATACGTCATGGAATCGCGAGTCGGGCACTCGAGTGTAAGAGCACCAAGTCGACCAAGCGCAAACAAGTCAAACACCAGCGCACCACGTCACGCCCAGGACGTACCGAGCAGTCTGCAAGGTTGCGTCGAGCAGCATAGGGAGAACGATGCTATTGAAGGATGCTGAGTTTTATGAAACACTCTTGAGAGAATGTCCTTATGGCTCCGGCCAGTGGTTTCCGATCTACTATGGGTTGTTTCAAACACCGACGTCAAGAACTGAGCCCGCGAGTGCGCAGACGCTGTGCATGGTTCTGAAGCACTGTGGAACTGCTCTTCTGGAGGAGTACAAAAGCTTGATTCAAGCACCTATACAACTTCAGTGAGTTTGATGCCTCTTCACGGAGTACCCTTCGTCTGGACAGCGTCATCATCCTCTGATCGAAAGACCGATTACAGAATTGACATTGCTGATATCTATCTGAAATCGCACAAAGCGGGCATTATCAAGCATTTCAGGGGATATATGGACGAAGAGGCCCAGTAGGTACTCAGCAACGCTCTGAGGCGCGAAGACGACCAACTATTCGTTATAGACTTTGCACGCGCGGCGACATCTCTGTTACACGCGTACATGGGTCTTTCAGCAGCGTTTCTGTCCAGTACAGCTCGTCATGGAGGGTATTGTGTGTCACGAGAGTATGTAAAGCGCAGGCCCAATTGGAGAAACAACGGATCACGAAGGACCCAGAAATCAGGTTGTTCGCGCCCAGGGATAGTAAGAGTGATCGGAGCGGTGGGATATGAAGAGTGACCAGGTTTAAATAAGCGCGATATGATGTTGTATTCACCCATCGCCGGTATAGTTCGGTGCGACTCAAGAAACCACTTGATAAGGAGTGACTCTCGTAGCTATGAATATTGATTAGCAGTCTGCTTTCCGCTCCCGGGTAAGCCTCGAGCACAGTGACTTCCGACAGTTGCTTGACACATTGTTCAGCCGTCTAATCTGAGACCGGAATTCCGCATACAGCTAAAGAGCTGAACTGTACTGCGAAATGGCTTTTTTAGTGACAAGTTTCCATAGCCACGTACGCCTGTCAGGAAGGCCGTAAACAGCGTTCGTTGCGATGCGTAATAACTTCAATACATTAAGACGGTAGCCGGAGGATATACTGTACAGTGTTTCTGCGGATCACTTCGCCGACATCGACTATCCACTGTGAATTTCCCCCAGCGCATACAGTCAATCTACACTACGCCGAGCGCTTCTGACACTCACTCTCTACTAGATCCATACAACACCATGGATGAACGACCTAGCTCGGACAACTCTGACTTCGCCAGCCAAATCATATACATGCATGATGTTCAGGATCCCGCAAACATGTTACAGCACCTTCTAGATGACGATTACACGCCTCAGCTCCTCGTCGTATCTTTGTCAAAGATTCATCCCTCAGGGCTGCCAATGACCTACATTTACGACCATCACCTGCGCAATCCGGTATCAATGATCGATGGTGATAGTGGCGGGAAACAAGAGAACTCGACAACTCGGGTGGTCTGTAAAGTCGCCTTTACTTGTGCTGGAAAAGACAAGTTACGGAAAGAGGCGAAGTTCTATGAGCACCCATTGGTTACTTCGCTTCATGGGAAGGAGATACCACGATATTTTGGGTTATATCAATCCACGGAGGCGTCCACATGCAGGTGGGTATAATGCTCTTCGAAGAAGTAGAATCTTGACCGCTTTGTCATATGTAGAGACTCTGAGTGTCATTGCACCAATGCATCTGGTACTTTATGCATGGTTTTGGAGCATGGGGGAGAGTCACTCCCGATTGAGGGGACGGATTATGATGATCTTCGCGATCAAGACCTCCACTTCCAGTAAGTTTGTCAATTCGTTCAACAGGGTATCACAACTCAAGACCTTCATAATCTCATAGGATTGCGATTGTAGAGGCGTACAATCGTCTACATTGTAAATGCCACATCAAGGAGTACGATGGCGGATCACCCTTGCAGACCAGCATTCGAAGAAACATACTGAGGCGTAGTGACGGCCGACCATGCCTCATCGACTTCTCCCGTGCAGCCACGCCTGGAATACACATGCAGTGCCATGCACGGGAATATTGGTGGTTCAACTGTCAGTTGATCTATGCACCTGAATTTACCTGCCTTGAGCTGGACTGGCTGATTAGAAGAACTGAAGTATTTGAGAAGGGTGAGATGAATATACAATCAATTTTATAGAAACCGACTGATCATACATCTGCCTTTCCAATGGCAACAGAGTGGGTTGACCTCCCAGAACTTCGCTGTAGGAGTGTGGAAAAGCGCTTTCTATACCTCAGGGGCGAATCGGCAGAACAGGTAGTGCAGAGAGTGTGGGGATATTTGGACTTCGATGATTTCTTTATGACGCGTGAAGCATTGATCAAGCTCGTCCAGAAGGCACTTGAGCAACATGAAGAATACAGGAGGGAAAGACGGGAAAGGTTGGAGATGGAAGGAATTCAGAAGGACGAGGAAGACATGAGATATCAGCGTTTGAGGAACAAGAGAGATTCGAACGTCCTTGTGATGCGAAGGACGGAATTGAAAGACGGTGTGTAGGTATATACCGTATAGTTCAGGGTTTTAGATCAGAAGCTTGAATAAATCTGTGTGCACGAGCTCTATACGACTATGCATGCAATGAACGAGAGCAGGGTTGGTACATTGAGGCTCTTGCGGGGACGACGCCAGTAGCTTGATGGCAGTAACTGAGGCGATCGTAGCGAGGCCGGCTCTCGTCGCCGTGCACATTTACTCAAAGGTCAGGGGCGTTGTGGACTTGCTCAAAAGACTGATCTTACCTCAGGGGCAGACGGCGCAATTACAGGGTCGCAATAGTAGCACTCAAGCCACTAAACCTTCGCCTCTGTCCAAATTGAAACCCATTGTCAGGAGCGCAGTGCTTACGTGAGTTCACGAATGGGCGAGACCCATCGTGTGCGTCAAACCATCCTTTAGTGATCTAAAGGGATGTAACTGCTGCGTGACGCAGTTGAAGGTGGGCGTAGGTGGTCCGGCATCGGGATGGTGAGGCCTTGTCCTGTCGGTGGTCACTCATGCGAGTAGAGCATAGCGAGCAAGGGGTGCACAGAGCCGATGCAGTTCTTACTGTTGAAGTTTTGCGATGAGAGGTCTATTTAATGGGAACGAGACGTACGCGGAGTTGTTGGGGGGTGATCGTACAGATCCCCCAGCCCTATTGCAGTGTTAGGCAAACGCGCTGTGGCAAAGGAGCAAGGGCACATCATCAACTTCTGCGCCCCGAAGCAGTTGAGCGTACCTCAGCCAAAGATTAGAGGGCGCGTGCTCTCAAGAGTTTGAGGTGGAGTGGGGCAGGATTCATCAGTGCATGAGTTCCAAAGCTCGAGTCGGCTACCTAGTCCGTGGATCTGCAAACGATCTGCGTGAGACTCCATACTATCTATGCCAGTGGACACGCACTGAATGGTGTCCATCCTCAATCACATCAGCAACGCGCGTGCATAAGGTCCCCTGCATTGTCCTCTCTCGGCACACCACAGCCGGATGTGCCTGTCTGACTGTGAATTGTTAATACCTGACGACACTGAAATAGTTCTGGAATAGCGCAACCATACGCCATTCCATATCGCATTAGAAGAGAACACGGCATTGAGTGATGCGATGGGTTTGCGGAGGCATTCGAGGAGTCGAGGACGGCCAACCGGAGTGCGAGGGCACGGCGGGAGGGTCGGAGACTGTGATTGCATGCTGCTCCGGCAGGACATCCGCAAAGCACTTCTGACACGCTTCTACAAGTGCAGGCTCTGGCTCTTCCACGCGGTGTCTGGGGTACTGCGAGAGGAGAAAGGGGTTCTCGAAAACGGATAGCTCCTGGGCGAAAGTGATGAGCGGGTGTGAATGGAAATTGGGCAGCAGGAGGAGGGGCGCACGAAGATGTCTCTATACTCCTCAACAGCCTCTCCAATCGCTCCGCAGTTCTAACGCGGTGCTCATATCAAAAGGGGAGGGATGGAATTGCACAATTTCTTCACAAAGACGAGCAGGAGGAGCAGAGTTCGGAGCTGCGCTCTGGATTGGTTGCCCGTGATCGAGATTTGACAGACTATATCGTCGCTCAAAGCACGCACCATATCTAATGTTATACGGTTTGAGCACCATGAGAGCTAGAAACGGAAACAACAGGGCCACGAGTCGAGAGGCTGTCGGTGGGCAGTACGATGACTCAAAGATATTAATGTAAGTTGATTGAGCCGGAGTATACAGAGCTAGCACTCGGCCGCAAGCACTCAGCGCGTGTCTTGGTTTGTGAGCGCAACAATCGATCGTCGTCACCTCGGAGGTTGTGTGCTATACTATGCCAGTGAGTCGCAAGCGCAGAGAGGTCAACATCGACGTCTGAGTCTTGAAGGAGCCATCACGTGGCGCCCGCAATGGCGACCGAGAGCCAGCGAGGGTCTCTCGCTCTCCTCGTCCGCCGTCAATTGCCCATCCTCCTTCTGTGTCTGCAAGGCTCCTAGCTGTTTTATCTGGACGATTCTTTGGACTCTTTCTGATGCTCCTCGTACACTTTGCACCCTCCTGGTCCCTCGTCCAATGCGCTTAAGTTATCGACCTCAAGATCTACGTCCTCTATCTCTCCGGCGAGGGATTCCTATCTCTGGCTCATGCCCTGCTGGCCAATCTGTCAAGTATTGTCAACTCATCACCAATATAGCACTTGGACGTGACTCGGACATCGGTGGCCAGTCGTCTTCGAGGGACAACAAGTGGAGTCGCACCTCCTGCAGACTCACCTCAGATAACTTTAGTCTCCTTAGACCACCAGCTCACTCGGCCCACGCCACTCGAGTCTTAGAAAATCACAGAGCCATCGGGAAGTTTAAGGCAGCCAACAAGCCTGCCAGAATTGCGCAGGTAGCCGACAAGGTATGTTGGCCTCGCCAAACTAGCTCCGTTCCCTCGAAGTGCCATCTGTCGGAATGTCCTGTGCTTAGGCTATGCTCGTTATGCCGAAGCAATCACTCACCTTCATTCTCCTGCTTCGTGGGTGTTGTAACCCGAAGTCTTGACCATATGGCAACGATGCGAGCGTATGCATAATCGCATCGTCATGACGCTTCTCATCCCTATGTATGTGTCATTCTGTTGTACTGTCGCGCCCCTCTCTTGTGCTAGCGCCAGTTTGAGGAATGTTGCTCGTTGACTGAAGCTTGTATCGCTAGATCTGGAAGAGCATCAATCGACCGATCGACAGCGTACTAGCTTAACCACTTCCTCCTGTTCACATACGCCGGCCTCAAGAAGTACTAGCCCTACAACTGGATAGAGTTCCTGGCTCCTGTAGCGAAGCCCGCTTGGGAGATACAAGGCGACTAGAGAGGAGCCCAGTGACACCTTCGTGCGTCCGGCTTGCTCTCCAACACGCTTCCTCACTCGCTCATAATCACATCCTACAAGCTCTCCGCCATCGAGACCTCCCTTCTCTCCACTCCTCGTGCATCATTTCTCTTCCGCTCTGAAGCCAGCCCCGACGAACCCGAGCTTGCGCCAGTCGAGGAGCACGAGCAATTCTTCATGAATGTCCCACCTAAGCAGCGCACGATCGCGTTCCTCGACCCGTCCGCTGCGCCCTCTCATCCCGGCTGGCCCCTGCGCATCCTCCTCACATACCTTCGCGCTCTCCACCCTGCATCGTCGTATCGTGTGCTTTGCTGGCCAGATGCGGAGTGGCCTGCAGGCGCGCCATTCAACAGTCGTGTTAGCGCTGTCATGCTGGGCGCAGGGGAGCAGGCGCACGGGAGCAGGCGCAGGCAGAACTCGAGAGCTCCGGAAGCCAGCTGCAGTGGGCTAGGAAAAGACGGTGTGGAGGCTCAGGCTGACCGTCGACAGACTCGTGGACTAGGCGGTTGACCTGAACCTGGACCTGATGCGCTGGCGCATCCTCCCCAGCTTGACCTCGAGAAGGCCGCAAATGGCATTGTCCGCTCCTCGGCGCAGGTGCACTCGGATGCTACGCCACACACACGTTGATGGTGCGCACTTGGTCCTCTGCCTAGGACAGTTCGAATTTCGCTAACCCCAATATAAGGTTGGGGCGCCCGCACTATCTCCCTCGTTGACTGGGACCTTATATGTTTCCTTCTCGCACCATGTCCAACAGCTGCTCTTCAAGTAATATGTTTGTCTCAATAGTAATAAGCCAAATGTTGTTTACGTGGCTGAGTGGTTTAAGAGGATCCTCCCTTGTCGTACGTCCCTCCTCGCCATTACTCAACAGCATTGACATTCTGATGTCGGGCGCACAATCTCATCCGCACCATTTGTGGAGGTAGGCACCAATGCCCGATGGCGTGTAGAACGTGCGCGATGCTGTGCTTCTGATGCACTCACGGCGACTCCCGACAATGCTCAGTGGCAGGGTCATGCTCAACACTGCGTTTGGCTTTGGTGCGTTCCTCGTCGCGCTGCATGTCGCTTGTTTGATGGAGATGAGGTGATGAATTAGCAGGAGCCAGGATGCTACTGCCTCAACGATATTGCCGCGCCTGCGTGCGTGCGTTCCTGGCCTTATATTGAGAACGGTAACGTAACCGAGATCCCACGATTTAACATAGTCCTTGACAGAGCGAGCCCTCAACCAGATGGGCACATTCTGCACGATACAGTCTCTTGTGGGTCTTGATGTCTTCTACACTTTTGCAGCCAACGCTGATTGCAATGGCCGTGTATGGTGCAATAGGGAGGTGAGAATCGTCTCCGAATGATGCCTCCTCAAGCGCACTTTTCCATATGTGTTACTACATAGGCCTGCAGTCACTCGTCGCGACTGTGACCATGACGATGCAAGCTTGGCACGGTCAGAATCTGAGTTAATGCCAGGAGGTCGACTTCGAAGTGTAGAAGAAGATGGAGGGCTCTCCGGCTTGGTCTGAACTCTCGATGTCCCGGTACGCTTGGTTCACGCAAACGGCCACGCTGCAAGCCTATTTCTTGACGATCTCCTTTATCTGTAACCCCTCTACTCTTGGCGCATGTTGGTGTGACTGGCGAGGAGCTCCTTGAGCTTGGAGCCGTACTTTTCTGTGTTGAAAGTATGCCGTATATGTAGATCTCAAGCAATAATTGATTGTGGAAACGGACACTCGCCTGTCCCAAATCAAGTACAACTGCACCGTTCTTTGCTATTCACTTCAATATTCAATCGATGTGGCCCACTCAGACCCAGTGGGGCTTGTAGGCCAAGTGAATGTGTTGTTCCGTTCGACTTCACCACATAAAGGCTGCACTGCACCGTTGATCTCTTCAGGTTTTGAGCCTTCGCCTCTACGACACATACATTCATAGGCGAGAGATCATTATCATTGGTTGTTTTATTCAACTTCACTATCAAAGACGGCAGCGTACCATGAATTTTGAGGTCAGAGTCTTCGGCGTCTGAACTTCAATGATCCGATCGAAAGCGATCCAAGTTCACATCCGGCCAAGCACCCCACTTCGTGCACTCACCCTCTGTTACGATTATACGACACCATGGAAAACCAGCCCAGCTTAGAACACCTGGCCTTTGCCAACCAAATCATGTACATGCATGATGTTCAAAATCCCGCAAACATGTTACAGCACCTTCTAGATGACGATTACACGCCTCAGCTGCTCGTCGTATCTCTGTCAAAGATCCTTCCCTCAGGTCTGCCAAAGACTTACATCTACGAACATCATCTGCGCAACCCGGTATCGATGATCAACGGGGATAGTAGCAGACACTTGACAACCCGGGTGGTCTGTAAAGTAGCCTTCAGTTGTGCTGGCAAGGACAAGCTGCGGGATGAAGCAAAGTTCTATCAGGACCCATCGGTCACCTTATTTTATGGGAAAGAGATACCACGATACTTCGGCTTATATCAATCCACAGAGATGTCCTCATGCAGGTGGGTAGGGTGATTTGTCCAGATGAAGTAGAATCTTAACGGCTCTATCAAGTTTAGAGGCTCTGATTGCCATCGCACCAATGAGTCTGGTGCCCTATGCATGGTTTTGGAGCATGGGGGAGAATCGATCCCGATAGATGGCGTTAATTATAATAACCTTCGCGATCAAGACATTCGCTTTCAGTGAGTTTTCTTGGATTTCCTGGAGAGTTAATGATGATTCAATGTTTTCATATACTCTCAGAATCGGTATTGTAGAGGCATACGTTCATCTGCATTGTGAGGGCCACTACAAGGAGTACAATGGCGGATCACCTTTCCAGACCAGCACTCGGAGAAACATACTGAGGCGTAGCGACGGTCGATCATGTCTCATCGACTTCTCTCGTGCGGCGACGCCTGGATGCCACCTGCAGTGTCGCGTACGGGATTATTGGTGGTTCAACTGCCGTCTCATATATGAGCCAACTTTTGCCTGCCGCGAACTCAATGGGGTGGTCGACAATACAGAAGTATTCGAAGAGGGTAAGTTGGACTCGGATATGCAACTGATGTTATAACAATCATACCTAATCATGATGCCATTGCCTTTGCGACAACAGAGTTTGTCGTCATCCCAGAACTCTCCCGGACTGGCGTGTACGATCGATTTATATACCGTGAAGGCGATGAAGCAGAGGAGGTAGTGAAGAGAGAGTGGGCACTGCATGTGAACTTCAAACGTTTCCGTGTGACGCGTGATGAACTAGTCAAGCTGGTCCAGAAGGCACTTGAGCGACACGAAGAATACAGGAGGGAACGACGGGAAATGCTAGAGAGGGAGGGGGTTCAGAAGGACGAGGAAGACATGAGATATCAGCGTTTGAGGAACAAGAGACATTCGAATGTCCTTGTAATGACAAGGACGGAACTGAAAGACGGTGTGTAGGTATAGACCATATAGTTCGGGGTTTTAGATCAGAAGCTTGGATAGACCTGCGCGCACGAATTCTATACAACCATGTATGCAATGAATGAGAGGCATATGAGCGAGGTTTATACCTCAAGGTTTGTTCGAGAACGACACCAGTAGCTTGTGATGATGATCGTAGCGAGGCCGCATCTTGCAGCCGTGCACATTTACTCAAAGACTGATACTACCGCATGGGCGGCACAAGAGGTGGCACTCGAGCCGCTAAACCTTCGAAGTCTCTATCGAAAGCCCATCATGGGGAGCGGGCGATACTCGTGTGAGTTCACAAATGGGAATGCAGCGTCGTGCGCATCAAATGCCTTTGAGCATCGCGATATCCTTGTCTGCCTGCGCGACAGAGTTAGAGGTAGGCATGGATGCATAGGGAGCATAGGGACGCTAAGATCATGCTCCGTCGGTGGCCAGCCCCGTGGGGGAAGCACAGCAGAAAGGGGCGTACAATGCACACGGCACTCCTATTATTGATACACTGCTCGGACTAGTGAGGAAGAGTATTCCGCACTATATTCTCATGAAGACAAGCAGGAAGTTGAGTTGTGCTCTCGATTGGTCGACCGTGATCTAACAATCTATACTACTGTTCAATGCACGTACCATTATCTAATTTGGCCGCTGGGAGTGTATCATGAGGGCCATGTGGGCAGTAATAGCGAGCGTTCAGTACTTGAGTGCCGGGCAATTGTCGATTCAAGCGCCGACCAAACCACACGCCTTGACGTAAGCCATAGGCGCTCTCTAACGAGCCTCCACTCATAGCTCGATCACAGCAGCCTCAATCCTCGCTCAACCAGAAGTCTCAGGATCCAGTGTGAGATCGCCTACATGACTATGAATGCCATCTTCTTATCTGCAACTCCAGACAAGATATGTAGGAGTGATCCCGTAGTAAGTCCCCTTTCTTCGAGAATGAGCTCGCTCCAAATTCACGTCATCATCGCGAAATGCAGACTCGAGTATTAGTATAGAGGAGCCCCATGGCTTGTGCTAGGGATATAGGCTTGACGCTCGCGCAGTCGACCCTGCACGAATTGGAACATTCTCGGATTGATCGAGGGCACAGTGCACTCGCTCATCATGATAGCATGCCATCCTTACTCCCTTACTGCAGTGGCCAGTCACACCGAATCACTTGCATGAGATTGATAGTCCCCCATATTTCCCACCGACCATGAGAACGCACTCGGAGAGGAGTCCATATGGCGCTAGGCGTTACTCCGCGCCTCTATTGCCTCGTCGATGTCTTGAGCAAATCAATTCATGTGGGGGTTTAGGGACGCCTCATACCGATGACATGACCTCTGGTACGTAAGAGTAGAATTGACCGCTCTACGGAATGCACGAGCTGACCCCTGATTCTTCATGGAACGCCAGTGGCTACGGGCATTGCACTTAACAGTTCAGCCGCTTCGGCCTGCACCGTGGGTCCAGGAATTGCCAAGCGTATCTGCTTCTGTTGATATGCTATTTTAGCTGACAGTATGCGCAAGCTTGCACTGCAGCGTGCTCACTTACCCCGGAGAACCCTGCCCGTGACTGACATGCACCGGCGTGTCTACGCTTGTCATATGAGTGCGGTTCTTTCCGAGCCTGCGACGCATCCTCCGGATCCAACGTAGTCTTCTCCATCTTGATTTGAAGAAGAGAAGAGTGTGGCATGCTGTTCTCGGTATCAGGTGGGCTTGGTGGCCGGCATTCATGGTAGCTCAGAATGCCTATATGCTGCCTGCAGCATGCTCAGCACCAGTCTCCTTGTTCACCGACAACCAATCCTCAACTTCCTTGGCTGAGGCCGCCGTACCGCGTTAGGGGTGATTGGTCTCACGGGATAGCTGTTAGCCAACATTGACGATGTTGGAGGCTACTCTCAGGGTACTATATATTTGTGTTAGGTGGGCACAACCCCATTGTTGTCCAGTAAACTGACCCCCAGGGCGACATGAATATTACTATCGAAGACATGAATGCTACCGACGCATTTACTTCTACTGTGGTCGGGATGCTTCTGTGCTTCATGTAAGTGTACGGGAGGTTGTCTGCACAACGTGCTGAACTTCTTATCAGCTTCTTCGGAGGGACCCTTGGGCAGGCGGTCTACTATCTTCACCATTTTCCTCGAGATGGACCCGTGCTCAAGGTTTTGGTGAGTAGAAAAGGAGAGATTGCTCAGAATGATCTGAACATCATGATATACTAGGTGTACGCCCTACTGTGAGCATCGATGTTGCTCAACCAAACAGGAATATTGACAAACATGGGATATGTAGTCTTCTCGACGCAGTAAAGGCATTCCTACATGGACGAGTAAGTGCCTACCCCTTGTCACAAGACATAAAGTGCAAATTGATTCCGTGCTTAGCTCCTGTGGTACTGGTTTGTCAACCACCACTCAGATACGTCTATCCTGTTATCGCTCCCAATGTCGGTCGACCAATTTCTGCGCGAATTTCACCTCCTAATATCATTGACAGGTCGTACACGGTGTGTACAGCCGTGCCTCAAATTGTTTACCACGCTTACCTTCCGTCAGGTTCACTTCATCGTATCGGTAAGTGGTAACCGTTTCTTGGAAGGTCCATTCTCATCTACTATTCTAGACGACATGCGTGTTTCTCGTCCAAGGGTAGGCATCGTATGACGCGGTGATTAAGTAGCAATCTGACGGTATGTTTTTGCAGACTGTATATCCGTAATATATGGACGCGTAAGCTGTCTTGGCTCCCGTGCTGCGTATTCGCAGATTGACACTCTGTCAGTGCTACACTCAAGGTGGTATCGAAACTACGTCACGGCAGTTGGTGTGAGTTTGTTAAGGGGATCTATTACAAGCCACTCAGTAGTATCTGTAGATCGCCCTCGCCACCATGTCTTTGGGTGCGTCATATATCTCCTAACCGCTATCCGGCTTATGCTCTCTCTGCAGCCTGTGGCTTCGGTAAGCAGTGGCATAATTAATTTTGTGGATATTGACGATGCATGTCTTGTGACGATCAGTGGCCGCACATGATATGTATGCATTCTTCCTTGCTTTTGCGCGTGGCGTAGGCATTGGCTTATGATGATCTAGCCTCTCAAGCATCAACGATGTCGAAGCCATACAACACGTCGAGGTAAAGTTTCACGCTACTTTTGCATGCACGACGAATGCGTTAACAGTCTCATTAGGTCTCGGGTAGACTCGAGGGATACACAGCTGTCGCAGTTGACGTATACATAACTGCGGCGCTATGTTTCATCTTCCATCGTGCTCGAACCGGATACCAGCCGTCAGCAGCAATTTTCTTGGTGGATAATCCATCCCTGACGGTATCCCGACGTAGGACCGAGAATCTCATATTCAAGCTCATGGCATTCACTATCAACCGCGGGATACTACTATTGTGAGACACGCACTTTCGCTTTATTGCGTAGTACTGCGCTGATGGTCCCATTGCAGTGTGATTCAGCTGCTGGTCATTGTGACTGTATGCCGTCCTCAACCTCTAACCTCTCGATCTATGCTGAGCGAGATTGTTTGGCCAGTACAAGCCTAACGGGACGCAAGCACTTGATGGTGTATACTGCTTTGCGGGAACATGTTTGTAATAAAACTCCTCGACCACTCATCTTCTAACAAAGTATCCCAGTGAACGTGAACTGCGCACTCGCGACGTGGGTATCTACTCGGCCTGCTCTGTGCACAGTACGATAGCGCTCACTATGGCGGCAGGTTAAACTGCCGCTCTGGCCGTGGCGAGTTGATCACTAGTCAAATCAGTAGCTTCGACGCTGGATCTCCGGTCTCGTCTACCAAGTACGTGGAAACCGTCGTTTGCCAACTGATTATTGAGCCAATCGATCGATAGAGGCGAGTCCACAGATGACCTCGCTGGGAAACTGCAAGAGAAAGCTCCACGGGGCGAGTGAGAAGTAAGGACCTCTATAGATATCTGTACGAGAATGTCGCATGCCTGGAAGTCTGCACTACTCTCCGATATAGTCATATAAGTCGCATTGCTACTGCACCGTGACGTCTGACGCAAAGAACTCGTCATGGTGGCAACATGTTGCAATCCTAAATCTCGAAGTATATCTAGGCATGTAGTGCAGCCTTTATCTGGGGCTTCCAGCCCAACCTGCTGCGTCAATTGCCTCAAATTCGTCTTTCCTAAGCTCTGTGAAGATCATTTGGTATCATGAGTCTCACCATAACAGATGTAACCACGCACCGAGATCACCAGCCTTGAGATATCCTTGAAGCCGTTCTTTTTTCGTGCTCGACCTCTGATACGACTCTGGGACCGCACGTGAAATCTTTGATAATCCAGGGACCTACGTGACGACTATCACGTCTTTCGCGTTGGCCCAGGCAAGCAGGACCTGCTAATATTCAGCGTCGAGACGTTCGCAGATGGCTTTGAGGGGTGCGTCAAAGGGTCCTCCAGAATGACGTGTTATCGGACTGCGGGATCCTTATTTCGACTCCATTTGAGCATCCAGTGAGGAGATCCTGAACGTACATCAGAACACTATAGGCTTCCGATACGATTACGTGGTTGGCACCATATGCGACGATAGGCGCTTGGAGAGAGAGAACGTAGGGATGGAAGAGTATCTGCAACGATATCAACCATGACTATTGATATTAGGTGGGCTCGTCAATGAAGTGAATGCACCTGGTTCGCTACAGGTTTGATCCTAGCTGATGCGAGCAGCGTCTGGAGCTCCAGGACGTTGAAGTTGCTCATACCGATACTTCTGCATGAGGTCTGTGAAGATCGTCGTTGCAGTAGAGAAAAAAATACTGACTTTGCAAGCCCTTCGTCGTGTATCTTTTCCATCTTCCTCCATATGGTGGGGATATCAGGGACAGCGAGGTCCGGACCATGAATGAGATACAAGCTGATATAGTCAACTCCAAGCTATATACAAAGTTGTTGCAGTGAGTTGCCAAGTATGAGAGCCTATACAAGAGAACGTACGTGGCTTCAACTGTCCCGTATAGATGTTTCGATATCGGCGCATCCTGAATACTTCGTGGTAATATAGACGTCCCTTCGCTTCAGACCACTTGCGCATAAGGCATTACCGGCTTCCTGCTCGTTTCAGTATACTTGAGCTGTGTCTAGAGAAGCAAAACAATCAACGATGTGACACACGGGCACATGGATACGTACCAATATGCGTGAAGCCGACATCGAGGGCCTGATTAATTCTATCGATTGTCGTTGGGCCATTCCCGAGTTTCCATGTCCCAAATGCAATGCTTGGAATGTGACTACCTGCGCAGATGAAGAGCCATGTATCATAGAATACTCCGCTGTGAGTGCTCACCGTCAACCAGTTCAGCTGTATCCCAAGGCATCCTGCAAAGGCTTTTGACGTCGCGCCAGGCTATCTGAGCAGAGGCCAGGATGAGATCCAGAGCCAAGATACGGACGAGCCCACGTTTCTGGGTGCCTCAAAGCTTAGGCAAGTGACTTGTGTCGTCATATACCTAAAATTGCGCCAATATGTTCGCACAAAGGGTTCATCTTGTAAGACCGCCGACTCGAGGTTCTGCTGTAACGCCGTGCGTAGCCGAACTGCCGTTCGACTATAGCTTGTGCTTCAGAGAGGATACATTACGTAGCCTCAGCGTTTTGCCGGGGTATGGCGTAGCATTCAAGAGTACGATCAGTAGTGTGCGGCGCAGTGCTAGAGAGATTGAGGCCCAGTCATGATCAACACGTCAGCATAATCCCTGCGAGACGTGACTGTGACGTCACAAGATCACACCACTTTGTGACTTTCGCCGACGTTTCCCACTTCTTGCAACCACGGCTTGTCTCTCAAAAGATAAGGTCTACAGTTACTGTTTTCAACTGGACTGCATCGTTGAATTGACCAGCTGTTGCCAGACGGAAGCAATCGTTCCAGCCGACAAACCACCAAGGGAAGACTCGCAGGCAGTGCCTGATGCATACTGGCAGAAGCTCGGTGGCTTCATGAGTCCTACAGCGCTGACGCCTATGTACCATTGGGAGTAGCCAAGTGTGAGTGAAAATATTTCGCCACATAGGTACACTCACAAGGAACGGCAGTTCTACCACCATACCTCACCCGCTGCGCCAGCGGTGTTGTCCACCGCATCCTGGTTCGAATCATCACCCCGGCTTACAGGTATGTCTCTTGAAGATAAACCCATACATCTAAAACAACCGCTCCTGGAGCGCACAACTGTCCAACCTCATTTGTCTCACCTCCGCCATCATTAGGCATGATCAGCCCACCGCCTCAGCACACGTACGTTCAGGAAAGAGAGACATCAGTTGCAACGACGCACAAGGCTCTTCATCCTATCGACCACATGCAGCACGATATTTTCTCATCGTCACGTGTGCGTCCTGAACTACAGACCCTCCTCTACCTCCCCAACAGCTCCCGCCGGTCAGTCCAACTCGTACAGCTCGGTGATTGCCCTACGCAGCAGCTCCTCCATGTCGACTTCACGCGGCCTTGGGCGCTGGGGGCGCGGCCCGTTAGGGCGCGGAGGGCGGTGCGGATGCGGAGGCCCGAGCGGGGGAGGGGCAGGAGGACCGCCTGGATTGTGCGGTTCGCGGTTCCGAGCGACGAGCGCGTCGTCCGCTTCGCGGGACCAACTGCCAGCGTGAAAGCAAAGTGAGTACACGGGTCATTTGTGAGGAAGGAATGCGCTGCTCACAAGTTGGCAGGAGCAGCAAGTGCAGGAGCGATGGCCGCGGCGGCGAGCAGGGTCGTTATGAGAGTAGTGCAGCGCATTGTGGTTTGCGACAAAGGACGGAGATGAATGCAAGGGAGAGAGCGGTGCGGTCGTAAAAAAAAAAAGCAGGGCTGGCGGGGATGGCAGAGTATGTTGCATCAGTTCAACTCCAGGCTGCTGAAGATAAGCCACTCACCAACCAGTACCCTTGCTGTAGATGAGCTCGAAGAAGTAGAAGTGAGCTGAGGGAAGTCGAGGAGCGTCGGCCAGTTTTATACGCAGAGCAAGCTATCGGTAAGCGGGCAGATGCTCAGATAGCTTACGCAGTTGAACCACACAACGCGTGGAGCGGCGTTCAATGTCTCAGGAAGACGAAGGGCAACTTCTTCCGCTGTGAAAATGCTGTACAGTCTCCATTTCCGAAGGAGCCAGGCCGTTCTCCTGGATGGCCTGCGCCCGATTTTCCCCCTTCTGACCAAACGAAGAACATGACATTCGTGAAGTTGTGCTACGCTGATTGGCTGCTGGGTTTGCGGCCCCGTACTGACGATAGCGACGGTAGACGATAGCCAAGGGCAAGAAAGTTTGGCTTCAACCAGCGAACATCCAAAACCATCGGCCCTCCACATGTATCTAACCGTGCGGTCGGGTGGACTGTAATGTGGGCTGCCCGAGGCACGCACTGTGGTCAACATTCGTCTCTGCGAGAGCTCCGGGTAACCTCTGCCCGGTGAAAAGAGTTTACTCATGTTTCCGCGATTACTGATCTTAACGCAGCACGTGTATTGTGGTTAGCCGATCGAATGACGCATCTCGAATGAGAAGCGGATTCCATGCGCCGTTCTCTGCGGAGATCACGTCCGCCTCCATATGTGCGTGACCGCACTGTGCCACGGCGCAAAGTGCGTATGCAATGTCAACTGAGAGCCAATGAATAGAACTGGTACATTTGTAACTACCTCATTGTCTCGAACGGACGCAGCCGCCGCGCGCCTCAACTTTGTGATCAATGAGAGGGGTTCCCTCACATCGCTCACCAATTGTGTGGATTGTGTGGTAACCTGTCTAAAACCAGGTCGTGCGTGCATCCTTGGCAAGCGCGCCGATCGGTGGGGCCCTGGTCCCGGGCCGCCGTCCCAGACTGCCCAGCAATTGAGGGCTGACTGCGCCGGGGCTAGCTGGCACGAGTGCATGCACGACATGGCATTGGCTAGCAGAGTTATGTCGGCTTGCCTGCTAAACGAGGCTTGTCTGCTCGGCTTGGCCACTACCGTGTGCAAGCTGACGGTAGTGAGAATGGGTCGTCGCGACGCGTTGTAGCGGGCTATTATTTGGTATTGTTGACGCATTTGCTCCTGGGACGCCACCCCCGTCACCCATCGTTCACCTGAAGTTTCAAGGTATGGAAGGCGCACTCTTGACTCGGGCCGTGCACTCCTTCACGTGAGCGATGCTTTCAGCATGTCTGAAATTAATCACCCATCATCTGCGCACTATGCAGACCTGCGGGACGTATTCAATCGTGGTGTTCAAATGTTGCGAGAGCCTGTGCTACGTTGCTGGCTGGGGATCATCGTCGCCCTGCTGATAGTACGCAATAGTCTTGAGCTTGAAGTGGCCATGTATGCGTGGGTCTTGCAGTTTTCCAGGGTTGGGATGGTGTGTGCGTGCGACGGGGTGCGTCCACTAGGCTCTCATGACCAGTGTTGCTCCTTCCCCCTCTCCTGGGCCCTGAGCTCGCCATCCATTGCCCCATATCGTTCACTAAAAGTGGGTAATTCCGTGCACTAAGAGCTGTATAGGGACTCTCGCGCAAACAGCGATTATCTTCATATTCTATCGAAGAAACCGCACGACACACCACTTATGGAGGGGCGCAGCGGACGGGGCGTGGGTAGGAGAGAATTGGTGGTACTAAAAGCCTAGTTACCGGGGACACGATCTTCCCCTGGAGACTGTAAGAAACGGTGAGCTCAGATGGTGAGATCCCTTTAATGCATACCCACGTCACGACTAGCGAAGCACGGGATCTATTCAAGAAGGTCGAATGCATACGGAATGCAGTGCATGGTCAGCTAGAGGTCGTAAATGTTCGTATTAGAACTGATGACAATTGTGTCAAAATCAGGGACATCACACTTGTGTGAGCGATCCAGGTGCTATAACATGAATCAATAACGCGCACATCCTTCTCCTCTAAGTGTTGCATACAAACGAGACTGACTACCAGTACAGGGTCATGTTTTGTATCCCATTGGACCCATTGTACAGGCAAGTGACGTTGTGACTTTGGCGCATCACGATATACTCAGTCGTGCACTTCTACATAGGGCTTCACTGGAAATGAAACCTGCATCGACCGGTACGCAGTCTACTTTCGATCGCGCGGACGACTGCAACGACGTGACTAACGTCCGCCCGTCCTTCCAGTACGAGGATCGCATCGCAGGAATTGAAATTATTACCTCAGCGATACTATCCAACACATCGTCCATAGTGAGGAATGAAAGAGACGCCTCTCTGCGTATTCAGAAGGCTGACGGACACTATTCAGCAACAACTCAATGGATTCCATACGCTCTGGGACCAGTCACTTCCAGGCGCTGAACTGCGATGTGTACCCGCTTCTACATATGATCTACGAAGTGTCTGACACCCTCTCAATCCCTCAATCCAAGTCGTCCACATCCAAAGCCCTCTCCCACAAACCTTCATCGCCAATATCGTAGCGCTTACGAGGGCGCGGGGGAAGCGGTCGCGGCTTGTTAGGGGTTTGGGGGAGCGGACGGGGTTTGTTTGGGGTCTGAGGAAGTGGACGAGGTTGGTTCGGGGGCTGAGGAAGTGGGCGGGGCTTCCCAGTGGGGTTCCGTGCAAGCAGATTTTCGAGCTCGCGTGCCCAGAAGTCTTCCTCGAGCTCGCGTGCCCAGATATCCTCGTCGAACTCGCGTGCATACAGCTCGTCGTCGTCGAATAGGCGAGCAAGGAGCGCGGTCTGATCATACTCTGGACTGCGCTGCTCTAGCGCCTCTGGGCGCGGGACCCGAGTTACCAGATCCTCCCCCGGAGCACGAGCGAACCTGAAAGGGGTGGCAGATGAGTATCATTCCTGTCATCAAATACAATCGAGGGCCTCACATTCTGGTAGGAAGGGCGAGGGCGGGAGCCGCAGTCGCCGCAGCGAGTGCGATCAGTGCAGTCGAGAAGCGCATGGTGAGTCGTAAGTGAAAGGTTGGTCAAAAGCGAATGGAAGTCGTCAGAAAAATTGCAGGGCTATACGAAGCATTCGGTCAGTAGAGAGACTTATAGCACAAGAGACTGAAGAATTACCAGCCAGTACCCGTGCTGTAGGAGCTCGAAGATGAAGTAGGAATGAGCTGAGGGACAAGCGGTAGGCGTGGACTCCTTTTATACGGAGAGGACGTACAGCATCGCTTCGCTGACACGACGGCTTTACGCGTCAGTATTCCTCCCGGAGCTTCTTCACGCGAAGAGAACGAAGTGAGACCGACCACATCGCCGTAAGCGACTGAAACATTGTGGTAATGTGGTTCGAATGCACATCTTCGCACTCGTGGTTAACACCTGGCTGCTGAGGAAACGAGCGACGGGATCGTCATGGTGTTCCTGCAGAGGAGTGCGTACTACGTGTTATGCAATTTGCTGTAATGCGGATTGAACCATGCTTCTGCATTGACGGTAAGTGGACCTCTCCTTTCTGGACCAACTACGCTGCGTGACAATACCTGGTCTATATTTGGCGGATGCCGCACAACGTGTTGTCGTACCGTGACACCGACAATGAATCAGGTATGTGGTCAAATTTCCGCTTCTTGCGCCGTTCTGGTTCGTAGCGCAACAATACACTGCACGCGTGGCCCGGAGTATGTTCCGTGGATGCGCACATGGTGTGACTACAATAGAACAGGTCTATTCGACATGGTTGCAGTGACCTCTCCTCCAATCACCCATTATCGTGTTGTAATGGGGTTCATGGAGCGTTCTGGCGGAGTCTGGAGAGCAGAGTATGAGGACTCTTCAGAGTGGACGTATCGCCCACGTTGTGATAAGTATCAATACGAGAAGCTGTCGGGGATTATAATTGCCGGAGCAATTCAAATAGTCATCCTCTCTGTCAGCTCCGCCTTGATTCGCGGTATCTCTTTCCGGAAGCTCAATCTTCCACATAGATTGACGAGTTCTACCAGAAGCAGTCGCATGCGATGAAGACGCTCTGATAATATTTTCAGGAGTGTTCGTCTGCTCACCGGCGAATGCACTCACTTGGTGAAGTTTAGATACGGGCCCTGCTCATTGCGCGAGAGCGGTCACGGCAGAGTCATTTTTGTGTGAACTACTGATGCTCCTCGGCGCGACCATGATCATGGACTTCTTAAGGCCGCAAAGCCTTGCTTCCGCGGAAACGTCGAACCTTAGGGATCCATGCGCACAAGCTTAGTTCGTAGCTCGGAAGGCAAAATTTGCAGCATCGAATTTGTACCGTTGATCACGATAACAGGTGGGAAATTTATGAGTATTCATAAGCCTAGCAGGAGTGTCCGCCAACAGCCAGAGACGTGTCACTAGCAGAGCAAGCCTAGGTCGAGGCTTTATGAAAGCCGCTCTCCACTTAGCTTCAACGTTTTCGAGAACTCTTCGCTTCTCATATACGCATCGAGTCTGTCTCCAACGCGCGAATCGACCTCCTCCGGCTCCATCTCGTCTGCTTCTTCAGATCGCACGCGCCACCATCTCGCTCTCCCATGCCGGTGGAAGCTCGATCCGCCGGGCGCATCGCCGTCTTCTACCATGTATCCGTATGCAAAGCCGACATATTGGAGGGACTGTATCGCATTTGCGAGGGTTACTGGCAACGTCTCTTGTAGCTCGTCCCACTCCCCACCCTCGAACTCGTCGTCAGAGCTCTCGGAGATATCCTCATATTCGCGAGGGGTCAGGATATTACTGAGCTGTTCGACAGCGCGAAATCTAACGCTGATTATGTTACTCTCTCGCAGAAGAGGGAGACATTCGTCCTACAATGCATATAATAAGTGCGAGATCAATGGGCGATACTCAGGAGCAACCAATAACGCACCAGCCATTGTTGAAACTGTGCGACACTGTCGTGTATCAGTAGGTCGAGATATCTCGTTCTCGAGCTTGAGTGCTTCAGGACATCGGCTATGGATGACCAGAGCGACACGTCTCCGTAGCCAAACTGAGTCGAGAGAACAACAGGGCGTGTGCCTTGAACACTGGCAGTGATTGTGCGATCGAGCATCGGTTCTTCGTTGTCGACGTAGGTATCGAGCACACGAACCCGAGTCTTGAGTTCCTGTGCCAACACAGTGTACGGGTAATGGTCATCGTGAGGATACGCAATGCAGCCATCATCTGCTTGCCAGCAGAATGCTACTTGAATGTGGGCGAGGAGCGGGCATTCGGATGCTATCGCTATCGGATCAACGTTCCTCAGGTAGAGCGTGTGTGTGAAGGGCCACGTCGTCGGGGCGTCCAAGGACAGAGGTTCTTTCTTCGTCAGCGCGAAATCTTGCAGTGACACGACAGAGGCGCTCTGGAAGAGGGGGAGCGTACATAGCGTGGTCCGATCCAGTTTGTAGGACGGATGGGCGGCCGACGAGAGCGCCTTCAGACGGACCACACCCAGCCTGCATGTCAACCTGCCGCATAGTGCTATGGCGTTGTCCGCGATACCACGCATATCAAGCTCGTAGAGATCGCGGAGCCCTGCGATAACATCTCCGAGGGTTGGCGCATTCTTCAGGTGGTCCTCGGTGGACCACAGAACGAGCGCGCGAAGATTCTGTGCGAGCCCGAGTATGTGTACAAGCGGAGAGTATCCATCCTCTGGCTCGTAATTCCAGAGATTCGATCGATATATGGTGAGCTTTTGAAGGTATTTGATGCGGTATCCACCATCTTCGACTAAGAATTTGTGAAACCTGTGCGTCTGAAGAGGGGCTGTGACTTTGAGAGACGACAAAAGCCGACGAGCGGCAGGTTCATGCAAGGTGCGCGATGTCAGCGATAGCTGAGTAGCATCTCTTGTCGAGAGCTGGGAGACGATGAGGCTCAGCACATCATCGTTGAGCGACTGAATACCGATTGCCGCCATAACCGTTCAGAAGTCTGTCAGACACGAGCTAAGGCATCGTCAGCGTTATATTGTGCTCAGCATGCAGAGTAAGCCCACGCTGACCTGTGAACAAATCAAGGACGTGAGAGTGTACAAGGCAGGTATCAAGAGGGGCTCCTCAATGCGGACGATTCCGAATCGGAGCGCTGTTAAGTCACACGTGCTGTTGGGAGTCAATGAATCATGGGCGTCATGGCGGGAAGATGGATGAATGTTGCTAGCTGGTATCCCGGTGCAGGTAAGCAGTCGAGTTGTATATTGCAGAATTGGCCCGTGCCCGTGTGCAAACGACTCCCATATGGCGGCGTCACCCACGCTGGTCTCATTGAAAATTCTCAATTGGGACCCAACATAGCCACCGCCAGTAGTAGAAGTCGGCCAAATTGAGATTTGAGAGGTAGCGTTAAGCAGTATCTAGCTCTCAAAGTGCACTATACATCAGTGCAAGCATAGCAGCGGAGAAGCACTGCAGCCTGGATTGTAAGCTATTACGTAAGCACCCTCGACGTTCGACAAAGGTTGAACGTTATATTTAGGGATTCTCCCTGCTCCGGTGTACTCAGACCGCTACGAAAGACTCTATCTCAACCAATACTCCATGACCTACTAGTAGAGATGGGCCAGTTGTCGAACACGCCTCAGGAGCACCGTGTATCACTGCCGGTAGTGAGTTGAATCAGATTTTGTGAAGCTATTCACCTGAACTTGCATGCACGTCTGGTTGCGGTTAAGACGGCCGCCACGTTGGCTCGTATGAAGGTCCGTCTGGGGAGAAATTTCAATGCAACTGCACACCAGTTGATCGTGTTCTCTCCGGAGTCACTAGTCTGATAAAAGAAGGGGGGCCATTTCTGCACCACTAGTCCGTAAAGGCGACCCGCGAGCAAGTTACCAATGGTATAATGTCTTGTAGATTTTGTGTCTGATGCGTCCGCACCCACTGCTGACTCAGAAGCTTAAACGAAACCTTGCCAAAAACTTCTGTCACAAGACACATCTCGATTCAAACAGAACCTTTGGCCCGACAGAACCTTCATGCCGGCATTGATGCCGCATAGATTCAGTCTCTAGTTTCCATATGCGAAGCTCGGACTATGTCAGATGCTCCACTCGCAACCTCTAACCAGCGAGCGTAAACCGGACGAACCAGGTACGATTCTGCTTCCAATACTGTTACCTAAGATGAGCTACGAAACGTTCTGCGCTAGACGCAACGACTCATGACTTCGTGGCTGAGAAGGCAGATACACCGGAGGTATAGCGGTGGATCTTGTTTCCCGACTCAGACTAGAAGTCCTGATTTCTCACTATGCACATATATGGAGGAGCTTAAATATGGTGTCCCCCAGCTTATCACTGAGCTTCAGTCCAGCAATATCGACGTGACCGCCATGGTGACAACAGCGACATATTCACGCATAGACGACTTGGAACTCAAGCTCGACATCTACTTGCCTGCATCTCCCACTGCAGGCACTTTGCCTGGCGTCATCCACATTCACAGCGGTGGAATGACGGCGGGCCGCCGGTCAGGAATTGATCTCTTCGAGTGGATAACCAGTGAGTATGTCTTTGTGCGAACTTAGAGGAGATTGTGCCGTCGTATTAAGCCATCCCATTCCTACCCAGGTTCAGCATCCGACAAGGGGCTCATATTGATATCAATCGACCACCGCTTGATTTGCCCGTCCACCGGTTTCGATATCATTGACGACATGAAGGCGCTCATGTCCTTCCTCGCCGACCCATCCTTCTCCATAACACACCTGCCCGCGGGCCTTTTCCTCGATGCCTCACGAATTGGCGTCGTATCTATCTCTGGTGGAGGCTATGCTGCGCGCGCCCTCGCCCTCTATGCTACCCCCAAGCCGCGCGTATTGTTCCTTCTTTACGGCATGGGTGGCGACTTCCTCTGTGACCACTGGATCATGGACAAGGCGGATGACGCCCTGTTCGACACGGTCTCCCCCGTGCCGCGTAGCTTCATTGCTCATTTCCTCGACACGACCATCTCAGCTAATGCAGAGAACCCTCTGACGATCGGTCGAGAGTGGTTCGATGATGCTCAGCGTCGCATCGCTCTATTCTGCTATCTCTGGCGCACCGGAGAGATGCTCGACTACGTCCTAGGCGAGCCTGTATCCGCCGCACTTCGCATGTTGCCTGCAGAAGAAAGGGCTTCAGCCGTGCCGGAGACGTTGCGCCCTGCGTTGCTGGAGACCAGACTGGACGCGTCTTTCCCACCTACGTTCCTTCTGCATGGCAACGCAGACAAGATAGTTCCTATTTCCGATTCACGGAAGACATACGATCGCCTGCGCGAGCTAGGAGTGGAGGCAGAACTGGAGATTGTGTCGGGTGGTGGACATGCACTTGTGGTCAGTGTTTCCCCTATCGCATTTTGCGATGGAGCTGGGGATGCACACGAGAAGGGAATGCAGTTTCTCTCTCGACATCTCATGTGTAGCCTCAACAACACCGAAGCCTAAGGCCTAAGTCTTCATGCGCATGGCGATACATCAGTGAATGCATTTTCGAAACTTGCTGAAGTCTAATTGTTGCCTCGGATTCATTTGTTCAATTGCTACATGTCCCCGTGTTATAGCTGTAGTTGGAATAGCAAATAGTGTGTAGGGTATCTAGCTAGTGTACGTCGCCCTCTACTCCTCTCATCCTGTTGATCGCCTCAAAGACCTCTCCTAGGGCGATCCAATGGAAACTTTGGCCACCAAACCATGGGGTCAGCGTGCAAGACATCCTGTATGCGGCCCATGCTCGTCTGAGTTGATTGAGCGCGTCGTAGTCTCCTCCAGATATCTCGAAGTATACGCTATCTACGAGCATTGCTGTCTGCTCCCGTAGTCTGCTGACAAGGTCGTCGCGCTTTCGCGTTTGGGCGCATTTCGCAGATACTGTCCCGATAATGATGTCCTCCTCTACTAGCATCGATGATCGAGACGTCGAAAGGACGTGTTTTGCGGAAACACCTCTGAGGAGGGAAATGTATGCCACAAAGAGATTCCATGTCTGCTCCACGATGGTCTCGTCTAAGGCATCGTCAGAGAGGTATTGCTGTACGAGATCCCTGATAGGCTTAAGAAGGCGGGGATGCTGCATTGGTCGGGCACGTATGTCGGCGAGGACACCATCCAATGTGATCCCTCCTTCCTCGTCTATCTCGGGAGAATCAGCGATTGAGTGCCCCGTGTTGCTATCATCATCTGTCAAGTCTATTGCGCGAAAGAGTTTCCCCAGAGCGCTCTGACTCTGGTAAACAGAACGCTGCCGGCCTGCAGCCGCTTCGGGGATGTACCAGTCGGGGTCCTGCTTCAGACGCCGCTCGACTATATCTTGTACCTCCCCCATCGGTACAGGACGGCCAGTCTTTGGGTAGTCGACAGCTATGCTGTTGAGTTCCGCGAGACGGAGGCAATCATTGTCTAGAATGCCTGCGGTATCTGCGAGTTTCAGCCATGCATCGGCTATGACGCCGACATTCTGTGAAAATAAGTCAAGAGAGAACTGTCGTGAACAGAAACGCACATACATCGCTTAACATGAATTCCGTAACGAACTTGGCTACGTCTCTCATCGTGCTGGGACGTGATAGAATATAGCGCTTAGCCGGCGCATATAACGCAGGGTTCCTGTTCATTGCAGGCAGAAGGTCTTGGGGTACGTTGGTTATGTTGTACATGTCTCCATCGAGATCTCCGCCACCAAGGTATGACGGAAGCGGTCTTTCCCCTTAATAAGCACGTTCGTGAGTGGCCTATTAGCCGTGTGACGTATTGAACACACCTTTAGTGGAGAACACGACACAGTTCTTGAGTTGACTGTTGGCGAGATCCGAACCCTGCGGAGGCTTGCCGATCGCATGCACAACCTGTATATCACCAGGGTGAATAGCAGGTGAGCGAGTTATCAGTGTACGCCCTTCGAAGTATGTTTCGCGGCCATCCGGGGTTCGCACGCATGCGTATATCTCTCCTTCCTTGAGTTGACCGTACATATCGGCGACACCGACCAAAGTCCATCCGCCCGACACAGGAATGCGAGCATGGTACTTAAGCTCACGCAGAATATGCGTGCGGGTAGATTTCATGATACGAGCCCAGAATCCGTCGACGTTCAGTGCGGTGACAGAGACGCCATACTGACAAAGACTTTGGATGACGTAGGGGAGTTTGAACGAATTGCCCAGGCTGTATCGATCGAGTAGCCATCCTGAGGTCTTCAGCGACGCCATGAGTGTGTTTGCTGCACGAGTTTCGTTGTCTTGCAAAGTCTGGAATACATGACACGGAACGCCGAGGCCCTCGAGCAACATGATCATCGGGCGGTTCAGGTAGAACGGAGATGGTTCTTCGAAAAGCTGGGCAATTTCGACACGGTTAGAGGACGGCGCATCGAACTTGACCATCGACTTAGGTAGTCGTATCTTGCGCCCGTCAAGCCTGTGGTCGACGTGCAACATACCCTTCGACCCTGCAATTCGCACCTGCAGAACGCGCGGTATCGCACCATCGTGCATACGCCATGCACGCCTTACTCTCCCCTTCAGCCGTTGACCTGCTGCAATATCCTGTGCGACCTCCAGAGACATGGTTCCGTTACCGTCCGTGAAAGAGTACGTGCCGGTGCTGTCCATAATGTCGGGCACAATCTCCATGTCTTCTACCGCGACGGTGATTGAAGACTCGGTCGTAGTGAAGGCTTGAGAGATGCGAGCGGCGTAGCGGGCGGGGCAATGGATGAGCATAGGATCGTAGGGGTTATTTGCAAAGTCCCCAAGCCCAGCAACGATTGTGGTCGCATCGACGACTTGGCCATCGCTGGTTTCGAAGGGCGACACAAACCAAACTGTATGGCTCTTGAGAGCGGATTGAGAATAACCCAAGAAATCAAAGTGCTTTCCGGCAACGTTGACACCGTCATCAAGGAAGCGTTTGACACGCCTGTCGACCAAGGACTCGATGTTGATCTCAGAATCGAAGCGGTACGCTAGTCCGCTCTCGTCTGTGAAGTGGACGCGAATGAAGTTGTCTCGATGTTCCCAGTAAAGCCTGATAACCCTATTGCTCCGCTCGGGAAATGGGCCATCCAAGAAGACCGCAGAGGGGGTGATCCGTATATGCCTGCAGAAGAAGTCATCGGGGTGAGGAGTCGACGCTCGAATACGATTCCTGTAGAGTTGCTGGCGACACGTGGAAAGGAGTTGCTCGATGGTTGTAGCGCTGACCTCGATACGATCGCTATACCAGTATCGTGCCTCCAATCGTATCTTCAGATCTGCGAGCAGCTCGCCTGCGTACTCCGTACCCTCGTGCAAGGCTATCTTGTTGACGACAGGGCGGACGATCTCCACCGCTTCGCGCATGTTGAGGAGCCATTTGCTCAACATCCCTTCGATCTGAAAAGCTACCGCGAAATCGAGAGATCTGATCCAGCGCCGGTATATGTTCCGGATGTCCTCGGAGAAGAGCTCACGGCGGTCTACAAGTGGAGGAGACGAGTCGATAGGTAGACGGGCTGTGCGACACAATCTCCCGTAGACTTCAACGTCTTCTGCGCTTCTGCAGACCATGCGGATTGCGATGGACGTGTAGTGTGCAATGGGAAGGTGAGTATCGTCTTCGAAGGATGGACGTCTCAGGCGCAGTTTTCTATATGATTTCTTCTTTAGACCTGTAGTCACTTGCCGCGACTGAAACGATGCGAAGCTCGTGCGAACGGAGTTCGAGTCGACGTCTGCAAGCCCCACTTCGAAGGAGGGGAGGTAATTGAGATAGAAGAAGATGGAGGGTTCTCCGGCTTGGTCTGGACTGGCGGCGGCCCAGTACACTTGGTTCACGCGAACGGCCACGCTACGCGCCTGGTTCTCGACGACCTCCGTCATCCGGAACTCTCTTCTACTCTTGACGTATGTCAGCGTGGCTGGACTATCAGAGGGGAACGACTTCTCCCATTCCACAGAGAACTCCTCATCGCTGCATACCCATCCAAATTGCAGCTGTGCGACGTATGCAACATCATTGGCGTACACCGACTGCGGCGTAGGCGCCGATGGGCTATACGGGGATCCACGTATAACATTGAGGATCCGCGTGTTAGGAGGTTTCCTACCACGTTCGAACGTGATGGCGCCGAATATGTTGGGTTCGCCGCGAGGACTACCCCCGTATTCTCGTAGGAATTGCTCACCAAATTCTTCCGTCGGCACAGTGAGGATGCCCGACCTGAGCCCTTCCTTCGACCGCCGGCGATGCAGACGGACGTCGAAGTTGAGGGGTTGCGGGGCGTGGTGAACGTATGCGGCACTGTGGAGGGGGCTTGCGAGGAGTTCCTTCAGCTTGGACTGCTCCATGCTGAACGGAATGCCGCGTATGTAGACCTCCATCTCGCAGTACAGCAGGTGATCAAGCGTTCTAGATCGCACAAAGCATAGTGTAGAAGTATGTCAGTGCGACTGAGCCGGTAAGACACCAAAGGCATGCTCACTAGTAATTTCGCCGCCGCAATGCGATCGCAGATGGTGTGCGATGACAGAGGATACACCCAAACCTTGTCGCTCGAAGGGGACTTGCGCTACGTTCATGTGAACCTTGTCCCGTGCCGAGCGTCATGAGCAATCTGCAAGCTTCAAGGGGGTGGTCGACTTCGCTGAAGCAGATAAACAAAGATTCACTGAATTCCAATAAAAGCGAGTGAATAAGTCGTTCGAATAAGCCAGAGCACACTAGGGTTCTGCTGCAATGCCGACTCACCTGAACATGAGTGACGTGGCCATGGTTTTGAGCGTTTGCTGCTGGTCTCACAGTACGTGTTGCTTATATCAGAGCACAACAAAAAGGTCGATTCCATAATGAAGCTCAGAATTGGAATATACTCATGGGAGCGTTGAATTGTGACTTGTCAGAGGAGGAGAGGAGGATGGGCCCTGCTGAGCAGCCAATGAAGTTGAGCGCTAAATTATTGATGCAATCCTAACACCGGGTCGGCGCCTACTCGCCAGTCATCGGCCCTAAACCCGCGACGACCCGAAGGAATAATCAAGGCACCACAAATCCATTCCACTGTGTATTCGTTCATGACTACAACAGAGTCCCCACATACACTCGAAGACTGTATCGTCTGACCAGTCCTGATCCTCCCCCTTGAGTACGACTGCCAGTGTCCTTCTGTCCGCGACAGCCTCACTGGATCTGCCCCACACAAAGGTTCTCTCCGGGCAGCAAGTCTATGATTGATAATCAGTTTGGTTCCAGAACCCTTCATAGCAGTGTGCTCACCGCACGCCGAGTCGAGCCACGGGTTCAGGTCATAGAGCTGGGTAGACGTGAGGTTGTAGTTGTACTCGATCTTCGCGCAGTAGTCCCCGCTGACTACGGTGTAGATAGTCGTGCATGCGGGGGAGCCCTTGACGCAGTACGCCTGTGCATAGAATGTGAGCAGACATGCTATGGGCTTAGTGACGTTCGGAAAGGACCCACGTAGAGTTCGAGGTCTGAGAGGTGCGTTAGTACAGGATGGTGAATGGGAAGTAGTGGTACGCACTATCGCAAGCGTCGTCGATCTCGGGGTTCCAGCGCAGGAAGTCGCTGAATGCGATGTCGTTGCTGACGTGGCACATGTGAGTAGACATGATAGCGAAGGAAAAGCTACACTTACATGCGGTCGATCGAAGAGCACGTCTGGCCGCTGGTCACGGTGACTAGCCATATCATTAGCGCTACTAGGATTATGAGTGCTAGAACACAACTAACAGTACTGGGTACAGCTGTGGGGTGTGTTAGTCAACAAGGTACGGCGAATAAGACATATATCACTCACTTGGTCCAAGATCCAGAGGCGATGTTCGTGGGCGTGGGGGCTGCAGAGGTGGTCGTGGACGTGGTCGTCGCGGAAGAAGACGTAGTGACAGTAGACGTCGTCGTCGCAGAGCCGGTGGTGCCCACACACAGAACCTGTCCGACTTCCAGGTCACAGTTCGCGTCGAGCCAAGGATTGAGCGCCTGCAACTCCGCCGCAGTGATGCCCTCGTCGGTCTCAATGCGGCCACAGTACAGTGCCGTGCCCTCAAAACCGGCACCTCGGGCATGCCCGAAGCACCTTCCATAACTCGACGAACAGTTCGCACCATATCGCCATGAAAATACTACCAATCGACTCGGATTGTTCATCCGATCCCAATCATCTCATTACTTTCCTAAAATTCCGACTTTGAAATTTCGACCCTCACGCAAAAGTGAATTTGAAGCGGAGTTTGCGGAGTTTCCATATATGGCATACAGCGCTTAGATTATTACCAAGTATGGACGTCTCTCAGCACACCACCGCACGCTGGCACTATCGCGGTGGTGCACGATCCCGCGCTCTCCTAGGCTCTGCTATCGGATGTGTTGTAGTATTACAAAGAGGGGACGTGTATGTAGTGTGGGATCATTAATTGAGGAGAACGCCAACTTGGGCCATAACATTTGCCCTGCAACGGCGATGTGAATGATACTTCTTCACCGCAAACTCGGCCTGCTTTGTATTGAGACCCTTCCTGTTCTGGAATTGTTGTGAACATTGGAATAGTGTGTCCATAAGCTAACTTACCTGTAGGCATCCATATATCACCATGCTTTACGATAAAATGCACGGATCGTCTTGACAGGACAGTCGTCAAGTGTCTGGTGAGACCTGTCTCTTCTTCATCAAACAAGCTGAATGCCCATCCTCCCTCAGGCTCGCCCCCAGGATCATTGTCGTTGTCGTCACTACCCGCCGACGAGTCGGAAGGGACATATGTGGGGTCAATAGCTAGTTCAAGCAGTGAGTCTGCAAGACCATTGTCAAAAAACCTTCCTCCAGCAGCTCTCAGTGCTTTTGCAAGCTTGCTTCGCTTGTTGGCAGGAGGCATAAAGGTGAGCTGTGGCTGAGAATGGCGAAACAACTTGACTTGGCGTTGAGCCACAAATCTGAACAGTCACGTGACCGGGGAAAAATCGGACAATGCGGATTCACGCGTATCTTGGCTCGATATGCCCAGAAAGAATTTGCCTCATTTTATTTCATTTTCTGTGAGCGTCTACAAAGGTGCCGACTCTTGCTGCAGGGCACTGTAGTCACCCGAAACGACAGTGTACAGTTTAGGGCACGCATCACCTGGAGGCGAAGTGTTGAGAAGAAAGAAGTTTCGGAAAGGTGAGCAGACGAAGCGTACCTCCACCGCCCACGCAGTACGCGTAGTTGGCTTCGAGAAGGGTGCAGGCCGTGTTGAGCTGATGATCCTTCGTCAGCGAGGCGCATATAATCACTGAAAGGAGCGTGCCTCGGGGTTCCAGCGCAACAAGTCACTGAACGAGATGTTGTTGGTGGCCTCGAGCGACGAGCACGTGTCGCCCGACTCAACCGTTTGATAGGCAGTGCAGTTCGTGAACGAGCCGGCTGCGATGTTCGACGGCGCATCCCGTGCTGAGAAAAGCAGAGGGTTTGCAGCGACACCGTAGGCAACGGCAGCGAGGACAGCAAGAGACTTGAAGGCCATTGCGAGGACTGCTGGGAGGTAGAGTTCTACAAGCTGTAAGGCTCGAAGTGAGTACCGCGGCTAGCAGCTCTGCCAGCATGTGTCGTTCGCTGGGCTCCTTAAATACTCGCAAATAGACGCGTTTGTGAAGAGCTTCGCACTGCTCGATGGCACTGCAGACCCTCGAAGATGGAGTCAATCTGCCGTTGAGCGAACATGAAGCTATGTTCCATAAATTCGCCGGGGCCGAGGTGTCAAGTGCATTGCCGAAAGGAGACGCTTTCTGGGATCAAGATACGTGGAACGGACGCAAGAGGATCAATTGACTGGGATACGGAAACGGCACTGGAAAGCGTGGAAGCGGCCATCAGCAAGTAGACACGATACATAAGATGCCAGTTGACGTACCTGAGATATCTAGCGTGGCTGATCCATCTGAAGAAACCGGGGTACTTGGGCTGAATGGGACTGACAAGGCAATATGCAATCGTGTATCCAACAGGCTCTTCGAGCGGGGGAGTCTCCGCTGATGTTTTCAGAGTATAGCGAGCCCATGACGGTGACATGACCGGAGCGCGAGCGCAACGTGTGCTTCACAGCACGCGATGTCAATGAATTCCAATCAAGAGTGGTCGCAATGAAGTCGGTCACTGGCACTACCGTGACGAGTCACTGCCAGCGCCGGGGTTTGCCTGAATATACAATAGAACAATCTCCGCTGATCGTAATAAATAAATCATCAGCGTCAGTGCTTACCGATAAGCTCTGACGCTGATGATTTATTAGTACTTACATAACTCCGCCACTATTTCCGGCATGAACTCCGCAATCCATCCCCACCGGTACCATCGTGCGTAGATTTTTACCGAACTAGCAAGTTATCTTGTCGTGTGGAAGGAGGCTGCAGGATAACAATGACCCGTACGCGCTCAGCGACGCCGCAAAGGAGTCCAGAGCCAACTCGAACGTACCGGCGGTCATCGTGCTGACAGTGTGCGCTTGACTCGACCATCAACGTCAATAGTTGCACATCTTCCTATCCTGCTTCACCGATGGAGGTTTCATCTTTGTTGGGTCCGTCTTTCGCGGGTCTCTGACTGGACAAAGTGACTGCACGAGTCGCTGCACTGGGGCCAAGATAGCTCATCACTGCTCAGCGTGCCCTTACGAGGTGACCGTCCGTGTCATTTACACGATGGCGTTCTGTCGAGAGACGAACAAAGCTCGGTTGGCACGACGTATCGGTGTAAGCCACGTACAGTGAGGACACGTTGAAAATGTACGCAGGGCACCACCCCGTCGGCGTAGCGAATATGCCTAGTCTGACACGTTGGGCTTCGCAAGCGTGTACGGCAGGTCTTCACTCACTCATGCCCTCCAACAAACTCGACGTCAAATACCCGGACATTGAGTCCTTCTCTGATCGTGTCTCGCAACAAACCTCGCTGTCTGGGCTCGCGGTGCGCCGGTGCCTGAACCACATACGTGCCAGTGATGAAATTTCGATGAAAGCTTCGCCACCCGTACGCGCACGCGGCTTCTGAACGCCAGCGCAGCGAAGACCTCTCTTAGGACAAGTGCAGCTCGTGCATAGATGTGACTCGATTCAAGGCACACTCATGTACATGTCGAGCACTCACCGTCAAAGTCATATTGTTGACCACCCGCACTATGATTGTCCAATGCTCACATGGTTCCAGGTCGGCACCGCTGTTGACCATGTTGCCAAAGATGTCGACAACATCTATATATGATCGAAGCCTGGACTGCCACAGTTACTGCCGCGCTCAACAGGACCCTGCAGGAGGACTGGGGGTGCCATGATGTCTCTGGGCGCCAGCATTGTCATCTGTCATCTGTGTTCCCCCGGTCCAGCACGGAACATAGAAGGACGGTCGCACGTTGTCCACAACGGGACTTGTAGTGGCAGCAGTAGCTCTGTTGTCCCGCTCATGAGGTACCTTTCTTCGCACTTGACTCCGCTTGCCTTGCGATCACTGCGCGAACCTAAACTAGCTCGATGAGCGTCATGGGCACCGATGGTATTGCCCTCGAGCGGCACATGCCACCGAGATCTCCACTTTCGTTTTCACCTTCGGAGAGTGAGGCGTTGGCTTCCGCGACGTTTTGACGAACGAAGCCTTCCTCGCATTTAATCGTGCGCGTCGGCATAGCACGCCAGTAAGTAGGACAGTGAGAGCAGTGCCACGTACTGACGTACAGGATCACAACCATCGATTGGGCGACTCGGATGCTTCACAGCCGCACGAACGGCAGCACAAAAACGATTCGTAGTGATACCGAGTAGTTGTCCACTAACACCAGTGGCGACGTGATAGTGGTGGAGAACAGGCGTCAAGTCGCAGGGTAGTACCGAGTCTCCCATGTAGGCATCCGGGAGTCGGTTGGCGTACCACTATGGGGCAGCGTCTTGTGCGTCTCATCGCGACCAAGACAGCCATAGAGTCGTGTTCAGCTGAGGTATGCATATATGGCTAATAGTGGCTGGTCTTGTTGGACCGGACTTGGTGAGTACGTCGCGAGCTACACTGTGTTGCCGGCGACCAGGAAGCAGTAATCGGAGGACATCAGTAGGCCCGTAGTCGAAAATCGCCCAGTGCCGGTTGTCGAGATTTGTCGCCACCATGTAGTGTACTGGAGCAAATGACATCAAAGCAGGTGGACGCAGTGCCGTCGAACGGCGGCGCCTCCCAATTATCGTACGCACGAACCGTGGGACTCTGGCCGTCAGTCGAACTGACGCGCTGGCGCTCTACCACCGCCTAACTGCAACGTCGACGGCGACGGTCCTGAGTTCCCCCTGCTGCCCAAAAATATCACAGAGTGCCTCGCGGTCTGCAGATTCCTATATATTCTGGCTCCGCTAAGCCTCCGTTTCACAGTGCACTTATCATTAAGGTACGTTCAGTACATCAAAACCTGCCCTCGTCTCAAACAATTGCTGTCGTCGTTTCGAACGCTCCCTGGTCATACAATCACCCTCTATGCTTGGTTGGATACTTCGCCATCGACAGGTTCTCAGTTTCGGATTGGCGACTCTACTCTGCTGCTGGCACGCATACGGTCAGCGTAAATGACTTTTACATGCGGATTGAACTGAATTGCATCCCGCGGCTCGTTCGCCACCCCAAGTCTCCCGGTACGGTGCTTTCCTGATGTCTCCTGCGTCCGTAGCTGTATTCAGCGAGGTCACCGAGCCCCCCTTTGCCGACCTCGTACAGCATCTCGTTCGACTCACCATGCCAAGACTTCTGCGATGTCATGCTCGGTGACTCACCCGCGAACGCCCTCGAGTCTCTGCAATCCCTCAAGATCGGGCCCTCCTACATGTCTGCGGATGACTATGAGCGACTCGCGACTGTCCTTGAGCGGGCACCTAACCTCCGCGCGCTGTCCGTACTCGAGCTGGAGGACCTCATCTCCAGGAATGGCTCCCGCCTCACAGATACCATCGCCGCTCTCTCCGGCCTACACACCCTCAAGCTGCAGGACATCGGGAAGAAAAGTCTCGAGCTCTGTCGGCGCATGATCAGCCGCCCTGACACAGTCCGCCTGAAAAGACACATTGAGATCGCGATGGAGGACCTACAGGGGACGTTGGTCCACTTCGCCGTCGACCGCGTCGCCCTGCTCGGGCTCCCCGTCTTTCAACGCGCCTCTACCGTCGTTCTCGACGGCTTCTTCTTCCTCCCAGAAGACACCCCGCCGTCCCCCAACCTCCCAGCGGCGGCCGACCCGTGGTCTGACACGCGCACCCTCTCCCTCACGAACATGGACCCCCTCGCCGTCGTCGCGGCCTGCCCGAGCCTGACGCACCTCCACCTCGGGTACCTCAACCCGGAGGACGACCTCGAGGAGCTCGTCCACGAGCGCGCGTGCCCCCACAGCACCGGCGACACCCCACGCGCGGCGCTCCGGCTCCTCGATGTCTTCGTCGACGGCGAAGCGTCGATGCCCCCGCGCGCGATCGAGGGCGGGGGCGGGCGCACGCGGTTTGTGGATGTGCTCCTGTCGCGCAGGGACCAGCCGAGGGCGTATTCGATGACGGCGAACGGTCGTCCCGTCGGCGTTGCGCGCACCAGTCCGCAGCAGTGGCTAGTGCGTTGGCTTACGTTCAGCTCTGGCTCTGGTCCCTGACATTTATTGACCCTCATTGGTGATGCTCACAGGAACACAGTCTGCCCCTCTTTGCTCAATGCGGCCTGCTCGGTATCCGCCTCTGTCTCGCCGGGGCCGCGCCCTCAGTCAACAATGGGCTCACTCCCGCACAGTATGCTGATACCGTTGCGCGCGGCGCGGACCCCCTCAGCGGTAGCGGGTGGGAGGAGATACGCGCGGCGGCACCGCGGAAGATCGTGCGCGCGCTCCCGGCCCTCCGCTATGTCGCCGTCGCGGCGGGCTTCTTGGTGGCGGACCCTGTCCGCCCGGCGGGTGTGGCCTTTGCAGGAGAGACGCGGTGGTGGCGGGTCGAGCCTGGTGGTGTGGGTGGCGCGACTGGGCAAGGCGTGCCGAGTCTGGTGGAACTGAATAAGAAGGAGGGTGCGAGGATGGATGCGTATATGCGCGGCGAAAGCGTGGCAGAGGGCCTCTGGCCTCCGTTGTTGGACGTGGGTGAGTAGTAGGGGCAGCGTGGGCTGCTTCACCGAAACTATCTGTGGTATGGTATGACCGGATCTACGAGGGGCACACATATTTATCTCAACATCTGTGGCAGCATAGCGCATCATACGCAAACACATATGTGCATCACATATCACGGCTGCGATGATACATATCATTGCACTGACCTACTTAGGGTTTTGCGTCGTACGTCTTGGCGTGGCCTGCGTGTCGCCGTCACACGTCTACCGCCGAGCCCTCTCTGTGAGCGCGGTCTTGGATGCGCGACAACGTGCAGTAGATACGTAGCTGCTTCCCCGGTGAGTACGCGCATTCCCTGTGTCGAGGATCGAAGCGTGCCGATAGCCTCTGGAGCGGAACAGACGTCCATCTATGGGTGCACTTGTGCGCTTGGATGATCAAGGGAAGCACGCCCTGACCAGTATTAAGGTTGAGCCACTATAGCAGTGCCGTGACACGGCGGATGGATGGGAGCTTTGTGTCTCTCTTCCAACTAGCGCAACATGTGGCCCTGCGATTTTTGAGTCTGGCACGGTACGCTACGAGGATCTTCGGCGTTGCCTCCCACTGGCGGTCCCATACCGGTCAAGCTGTGGGCTCACTCGGCGTCGCTTCGTGCGTGAAGCAACACATCTGAGTCTGCCACAGAACGATCATCGACACGTCCGCGAGAATCCTCTCGCGTATAAGAGGCGCGCCTTCCATCCGCCAATCCTCAGCTCACTTCTCCTTCATCGAGCTCACCTATAGCACGGGTACTGGTTGGTGAGTGGGATTCGCAACGTGAACCTCGTCTGCTTTTGTTGATTCCGTATGCGACAGCCTTGCTGTTGTTACGATCGTCGCTCTCTTCATCCGCATCCCGACTTCGCATCAACGACCTCCGCGTACCATGCGTCTCTCGTTCGTGTTTACCGCGCTGCTCGCCGCAGCCACCGCTGCGCCCGCTCTTGCGTTCCCGCTCGAGGTGTAAGCGACACTCGCGCTTATTCACGTCATGAATGTTCATCGCGTACTCGTTTCGCAGGTTCTCCAGGAGCAACCCGCGCCCGCCACGCCCCCTCCCCCCGACGCCTCATTCACCCCGCCCCCTCCCCCCCACGCCCCGTCCACCCCGCCCGCTCCCCAAGCCGCCCGTGCAGCGCGGGCTCGCCGACGAGGACACCCTCGAGCTCTTCGAGCGCGAGGATGACGTGGAGGACTCCTTCCTCGCACGCGAGTACCTGGACGAGCAGTTCGCGCGCGAGTTCGAGGACGAGTTCTGGGCCCGCGAGGTGGCGGACGAGCTGTGGGAGCGGGGGTACGGCGGTCATCGTCATGGCACGCACGATCGCCTCCCGTTGCCCCCGATCCCGACGCCGACCACGACGCGGCGCCCGTTACCGCCGCTCCCGACGCCGACGCCGAACCGGCACCGCGGGCACTAGAGTGAAGTATGCGAGCAGGGCTTCCCGGTTAACTGCTACAAGAGGCTGTCGCGTATGGCTCGAACCTTCCTGCGAGTCTTTGTGATGAGTCGTTGCCATGTGGAATGCGATGTTCCTGTTCGTTCTTCGTCCTGCTCCGCTTTGCCGATCGACATGCTCATGATAGGGTGGGTGACGGGATTCCGGTGTTTGGACGCGAGCGCGAGGTCGTAGGTTGACACTGATTGAAGAACACTGGTGAGTGCAGCCGCTGGTCGCACGGTTGAATCGCTCGGAATCGCTCGAAGGTGTCTGTAGCCTCTGTGATGCAGTATAAATTTGTTCGTCGTGAGCTACACCGTGACGGGTCCACTCACTTTCATTCTCGGCAAGTTGGAGTATATTTCCCGGTTCTTCTCGACGATACTACTGCTGTATACAACTTTGATGAATACATCATCCCTGTTGCAGACGCCAAGAGTAGAGCCGAGTGGCGCGTCACAAGTTGAACTCGCTCGCCCGGCGCCCACCATACCTGCCCGCACGCACACCAATATACAGACATTCTGCCCTTTACCTCCCTGGAGTACAGCCACCAAGTGCCTTCACATGCTCACCGTCCGCTGTCCTCGGTTAGCTCGACCTGAGACAACCTAGTGTTTCTCGAGCCTCGGCCCCATACACTGGCATTTCTTCTCTGGCGACTGGCACGTCCGCGGATCCCTCACTGAGGAGTCCATGAGCCGGCCGGGCTGAACCTCAGTCTAAGCTTTTGAACGCTTCGCGTCCCATGCGGAGATCCAAATGTTGCGTGTAGCTGCTCACAAACATATGCGCAACATATAGCGCCGCGGTCCTGTCCCTGCAGTCTCGCGTCGCGGCCCTCGCGCTGCAACTCATCCCAGCTAGCAAGACGGGCATACCTGTGACACTCCAGTCTGGCGCAGCATGTCCGAGACCGGTGGCTGCTACTGAGCCAGACGATTCACGGTGCGTCGCCAGTGCTGCCTCCTCCGCCACGGTCCCATGCCGGTCAAGCGGTGGGCTCACTCGGCGTCGCTTCGCGCGCGAGGCAACACCTCTCACCCTGGGGTGGGATGGTCATCGATACGTCCGCAGGACAAACTGGGGCGCGCACCGAGAATCCTGGAGCGGATGTGAGGTGCGCCTTCCGTCCGTCGACCTTCACCTTCATCGGGCTCACCTACAGCACGGGTACTGGTTGGTGAGTGGGATTCGCAAAGTGTACCTCGTCTGCTCTTGTTGATCCTGCATGTGACAGCCTTGCTTTTGTTACGACCGTCGCTCTCTTCATCCGCATTAACGGCCTCCGCGCACCATGCGTCTCTCGTCCGTGCTTACCGCGCTGCTCGCTGCAGCTCCTGTCCTTGCGTTCCCGCTCGAGGTGTAAGCGACACTCACGCTTATCCACGTCATGAATATTCATCGCGTACTCGTTTCGCAGGTTCGCCAAGAGCAACCCGCGCCCGCCACGCCCCCTCCCTCCGACGCCTCATCCACCCCGCCCCCTCCCTCCGACGCCCCGCCCACGCCCCGCCCGCTCCCCAAGCCGCCGGTACAGCGCGACCTCGCCGACTCGGACGCCCTCCGGCTCTCCGCCCGCGAGTACGACTCCTCCGCCCTCCTGCGCGCACGCGAGTACCTCTCCGCGCGCGAGGTCTGGGCCCCCGAGGGGGCGGGCGAGCTGCGGGAGAGGCGGTACGGCGGCCGGCGCAGGACTACCGCCTGTTGCCCCCGGTCCCGACGCCGGAGCCGATCCCGACCACGCGTGCGCTCCCGCCGGTGCCCACCCCGGCGCGGCGCCGTAGGCACTGAGGTGGGTGGGGTGCGGGCAAGGCGGACGGGTGGGTGGGTGTGGGTAGGTGGTCCTCTGAGTCTGCGTCAAGTCGCTGCGATGTCGAACTGTTCGGTGCCCACTCGCGCTGGGTGCGGGCATGCTCGGGATGGTGCTGGGCATGACGGGGATCTAACGTGTGAGCGCGCTGTAAACGTGCGCGGGACGCTGACGAGTGCACTAGTGGTGAATGTGGGTTGAGATGATATCAGCGACGCCCGCGTTAAGCTTGAGTGAAGCGCACCGAAGAGGACAGTTGAACTCGGCGCGCCACATGCGGATGGGAATATGTATGATCTCCGGCTGTGCGCCGAGGTAGAGCCGCGTTCGAGTACCTTGTTGCGTCTACCGTCCACCTTGGCCGGCTCACCTCGGGCACTGCGTCTCTTCTTTGTGAATCTCGAGGCAAGGCCTGACCTTCCCTCTGGTGCTCTTAGCACGCCCTGGCTCGTACGAAGACCTGCGCGCTGCGTCCGGCTAGCTGTGCACGACACCTTGGATGAACGCACGGAGATGGTCGACAGGCCCGTGCTGCACGCTATCGCTGTCTTCTCCAGGGGACCTAGGCGTACGACGTGCGCCTCTGCCGGAACTCCTCGCTAGCGTAAGGAAGCGGCGTCGCGTCGCCAGTGAGTGGAGGTCTGTGGACAGGGTTGTGTCCGGCGAGCACGGTCCCAACTACTCGCTGCGTTCGCGGGACGGCCGCGCCATACCCGGAGACCAGGAGCCTCTCCCGGCCTACTGCGTATATCGCCCATGGCTCGCACGCACGACCCGGGCACCCGAGGCGAGCACTGGCACGACTAGCTGAGCGGCGAAGACGCAGGCGCCGGGTACGTCATGGTATCGGGTCTTGTACGCGGACGGCGTTATCTCCGTGCGTCCATTCATTCGCCCGTTCATTCATTTCATTCGTTCATTCCATGCATTCATATGTCGAAGAGAAGCGTCCGGTGTTTGGCCTGCGCGCCGGGCTATACTCGACCGCCGCCTGCGTGGGCTGGACGCCGATCTAACTCTAACATGCTAGCCCCGCGCTGCTGGCTTCGCCGACGAGCCCTATCTGTACGTGTCCTGCATGCCTGCTGGTGGGTGTGGCGCACCAGGGACGCTCGCACGGTGAGCGACGTGCCTCGGGGTGCCTGGGGCTTGACACTGCGAGAGCATGCAGACGTGTGTAGATGTGCCTCTTCCGTCGTGCGGTCCGAGGTCGATCTGGGCGCGCGAACAGTGGCGGACACGGCTGTCGTCAGTGTACCGAGGCGGACGACTCGCATGCCCCGGATCAAGAACACGCAGTCCGACGAACGACGCTGCAGATCGTCCCTCCATCTACGCTGTGTTTGCGCGGGCTCCGAGTGCGGATGCGGCTGGCGCAGATCCCTGGATCAGCGCTGCGCGACACGAGGCGGGTCGGGGACCCGGGCGTGGGGCGTGCTAGCGTCTGCGAAGGCTCGCTGCGAAGGAGCCCATGCCTGGAATCGTGGACGGGCGACGCTAGTGGGCTGGCGTGGTCGGGAGAAGGTTCTCGAGCGAGGAGTGGAATGGTGTGCGATAGGATAGGGACGGGCGCCGGCGATGCCTGGATGCGTATGACCATGAACGATGAAGGTGAATAGTTGGAGGAGAGCCTCGGAGTGAGCGAGATGGACTTGCGAGATACGCGAATTACGGGGCACACGGGTGGGTGTGCTCGGTGCGCGGGAGGGGGTTCGCGGGAGCGTGCTTGCCTCGTTTGGCCTACGAGGAGGTGTGCTTCTGCGTGGAAGGCGCTGTGATGGCACGGTGCAGCGAACGCGCACACATACCTGCTGATGGCTCCACACCCTCTCGCTGAGCGCATCTGTGCATACTAGGCTCCATCTTCTGTCATGGCGTGGGCGAGAGGCGTGTCGTCTTGCTGGATAGCTGTCGGACGCAGTCAGGAACCAGTTCGCAGTTGGTTCCGCGGCGGTGTGGCATCGAGACTAAGCGGGGCAAGAGATGCCCGAGGGGGCGGGACGGGGCAATCAAACAAGCAGCGTGCATACCGTCCGCCGGGCGCTTCCTCGTTGGTCTCTAACCGCTTTGAGCGAGAACAAGGCTTCTCGTCGCCCGATGCGAGGTGCACCGCTGACGGTGGGCATCTCCGCTTCTCGCTGGATCAGTCTACGCCCCACGCTGGCATCATACCTGTCACACGTCAGAATGCAGAGGCATCTGCGTTTCCCAATGCGGTGCATTCGGTGCCGTCGATCGACGTGCATTCCTCTCCGCCGTGCCCGATCGCAGTTCCGTGCTGCTAGTGCCCGGCGCGATCTCCGACGCTGCGATGACGCCCCTCTTATAACCCCCTGCGCGCCGCTCCCCTCGCTGCCATGCTCGCCATGCGCCCCCACGCGCTCGCCGCCGTGCTCGCCTCCATCGTCCTCGCCCTCCTCTACGCCCGCTGGCGCGCAAAGTCAAGGCCCCGCTATCCCCCAGGCCCGCCCCGCCTCCCCTTCCTCGGCAACATCCACCAGCTGCCCGCACACTACCAGCACATCACCTTCCGCGAGTGGGGCAAGCAATACGGCGAGTCGCCCTACCCCCGCCCTCGTAGTGCACGCGCTGACCAGCCGCCAGGTGACGTCGTCTATGCGCGCTTCTTTAGCACGCCCGTCATCGTCCTCAACTCTGTCCACGCCTGCCGCGCCCTCCTCGACAAGCGCGGCGCAAAGTACTCGGGCCGGCCCCCCTTTACCTTCCACAATGACATGTGCGTCCCCCCTTGTGTTTCTTCATTTGCGCTCACTCCTCCGCCCACCAGCATCGAATGGCGCAATCTCGTCCTCATGCAGTACAACGACCAATGGCGCCGCCACCGCCGCTGGTACCGCACCGCCTTTGAAAGCAAGGCCGTCGTCGACACCTACCGCCACATCCAGTCCACAGAGGTCCACAAACTCCTCGCCGACCTCCTCCGCACCCCTTCCGACTTTATCCTCCACATCAAAAAGTGAGTCTCCCGCCGCGTGCCCCTCGCCGTGTCCTCACCCCGCCGCCAGGTACGCCGTCGCCATCATCATGGGCATCGGCTACGGCCTCTCCGTCTCCTCCCTCGACGACGCCTTCATCCAGCACGTCGACCGCGCCGTCCACTCCGTCTTCCACTCTGGCGGCCCCGCTGCCCTCCTCGTCGACTTTTTCCCCGTCCGTGAGTCCCGCCCACCCCCGTTGTCGACCCACTGACCGCGCACATCTTCCCAGTCAAATATCTCCCCGCGTGGATGCCCGGCGCCGGCTTCAAGCGCCTCGCAGAACAGGTCCGCGGCTCCATCCGCGACATGGAGTACATCCCCCTCCGTCGCGTGCAGCAGGCCATGGTACGCGACTCTCCCGCCTCTCGTGTCCCGCGCTGATGCAGCTATCGCAGGAAAAGGGCGCGCTGCAGCCGTCCGTGGCGCGCTCCATCATCGAAGAGTCCATAAAGGACGGCAAGCTCAGCGCCGAGGACGAGCGCGAAATCGCCTCCGCCCTCGGCGCGCTCTACGCAGGTGCGTCCCCCCGCTCCTTCCCCTCCGAACATCGCTCACCCGCGCGCGTAGCCGGCACGGACACGGTGCGTCGCCTCCTGCTGCTGTGCGAGTAGAAGCTGAAGCGCGGGCTAGACGGCCACGACGATCCACTGCTTCGTCCTCGCCATGGTCCTCCACCCCGACGTCCTCCGCCGCGCCCAGGCCGAACTCGACGCCGTCGTCGGCCCCGCCCGCCTCCCCGATATGGGCGACCGCGAGGCCCTGCCCTACCTCGACGCCGTCCTCATGGAGGTCTACCGGTGCGTCTGGCGATCTGACTTGCGTTCATCGGGCGGGCGCTGATCGGCGTAGGTGGTGTGCGCCCGTGCCCCTTGGTGAGTGCGCGCGGTCTGTGTGTGCGTGGAATGGGAGACGACGTATGTGTAGGCGTGCCCCATCAGTTGATGGAGGAGGACGAGTATCGGGGCTACCACATGCCCCGCGGGGCCACCGTCTTTTCCAACATCTGGTACGCACCCCCGCCCGCGCCCCGCCCGTGCGCCGTGTTTGACGACCGCACAGGGCAATGACGCGCGACGAGGCGCAGTACCCCGACCCCGAGCGCTTCGACCCCGACCGGTTCCTCGGGCGCACGGGCGAGTCCGACTTTGACGACCCCCGCCGGTATGTGTTCGGCTTCGGACGACGGTGCGCAGCCCCCCTCCCTCTCTCTGCGCGGATTTGGGCTGATGTGATGTGATGTGACGGCGGGGCGGGCGGCGCGCAGGATATGTCCCGGCCGCATCCTGGCGGACGCGAGCGTGTGGCTCGCCGCGGCCAACATCGTCGCCGCCCTCGATATCCGCAAGGCGCGCACGCCCGCCGGCGAGGAGGTCACGCCCGAGGTCGCGTTCGCGTCGGGCTCCGTCAGGTGAGCGCTCGCGTCCGGTGCTTGTGGTGGGTGCGTGCTTGCGTGCGTGCGTGGGCTGATGGAGGCCGGACGGACAGCCATCCGAAGCCGTTCGTGTGCGATATCCGGCCCCGCTGCAGGGGGAGCGCGGAGCTCGTCGTCGGCGCCGTCCGCGCGGACGGGGGCGCGGCGTAGTGCGTAGTGCGGTGGGGCGGGGCGGGGGTTACTTATGTGCGCTATTTATGGAGGTGTGTGGCTTGGTTAGTGTTGTGTGTAATTTTTTGCGTTTGTTTGTTTGTTTGTTGTATGATTGTATGATTGTATGGATGGGCGTGGTGTACTTTGTAGGAATGGGCATGGAGAGGGATCAGTGTGAGCGTACTTGAGGGGCGGCAGTGTAGCGGTGAGTCGTGTGCGTGACGCGGGTTCGTTCGTCCCTGATTGACTCTGTAGCCTGGCGAGCAGCAGCGCAGCAGTCTGGCGTCGTCGCTGTGTGGATGTGGACGGGCCTCTCCGCTCGCTGCTCTGATGGATCTCTCGGCGTGTGTGCGGTGCTACGGTCCCGTACTTGACTCCACATGGAGAGCGGGTGGGCTACGTGGGATGGGCGTGGTTCAAACGACAGTGTAGCGCTGAGTCATCTGCGTGACGTGACCGACTGCTCAGCGCTCAGCTGTGAGGACGGCGTCCTCCCTGGGTCTACCGCCGGACCGCCAGGCGCGGGTAGAGGCGCGCGCGATGGACCGGGAAGGGGCGATCCCCTATCCCAGCGTCGCGCGAGAGTGGCGAGCGGGGACTCGCCAAGGAACCGGAGGCGATCGCTCCGGTACTGGAGGGGAGATCGGAGTCGTCGGTCGTCCGAGGATCGTCGACGAGGGACGGCCGCGGGGAGAGGCGAGCCGGAGCGCAGTGTGTACGAGTCTGACTGCTCCCTGCGAGGGGCGAGTAGATACCGTGAGCCAAGCGAGACGAATCCAAAGAGAAAGAGACCGGACCGTAGAGAGCAACTAGTGATGATCCATTCGTAGCCACTCGTCTCTCTGGACGAGGGGTTCGGCTTACATAATCATGGTGGCGTCTATTCTACGGTACGTGAAAGCGTGCAGTCCGCGGTTGAACTCCCTCTGGCTTAGCTCTTCCAGTACTTCCTGCACCTCACTCTCCAGCCCTCTAACAGTGCCCCCCGTCGCGGACTGTACGCGCGCACGAAGAGCTGCCGGTAGCTCCCACTGGAGTATGAGCCGTGCTAGCGCTCTCCAGTGCCGCAGTCGCATCAGGTCGTCTGTGCTGTCCAGGTAGGCGACTTCTTCGGCATCCGGGAAGTAGGTTAGTTCTGGTCCCCATATGCGCCGTATGGAGTTGCGGATGCCCGCCCACACTACTGCCCTGCGGCGCATCGGCGTGTGGCGTAAGGCTCCGTGGAGTCGCATGGCAAGCTGTTCAACGTCGCGTCGGAAGAGGAAGGTGTCGTTCTCCCATACCATGTTGTGGAGTTGTTTCGCCGTGGCTGGGAAAAGTCCCAGGTCAAAGAGAATGTCTTCCGTCCACCGGGTGGGGTCGTTGCCTAGGGTTGCGCGGGCGTCGCACCCTGGCCTCATAGCGTCACTCCACTCGGATAGGGTGCGCGATTCGCGGCGGGTCTCGTCGGCGTCCATGTCCATGAGTGCGCTGATGTAGCTCGGGCCGTAACGCTTCCATAATGCGGTGCGGAGTAACGTCCAACGCGGGTGCAGCAGGAAGTCCCCCGGTGGAACCGGGCGTAGACGTCCTGGTACTTGGAGCGGGGCGGGGCCTTGCTCGTTCTCATAGGGTAGGCGTTGGATTGTGGTGTTGACGTCCGCCTCGAATTCTGTCGTGAGGAACCACAGTACCTCGGCTCCCTCTCTGATTGGCACGGACGTGCGGCAGGGGAATCCGTGGTCGTCCCGCACGACTCGATACAAGTGCGGGTGGGGGCGTAGGTGGTTCACGTTGCGGTCCGGTGCGTCCCAGCGAAATGGCGCGCTCGGGATTCGGTCCATGGGGGCGGGTGTCGGGGCGTCCGCGGGGCTGGTCCTGGGTGCGGTGGGCGACACGGCCGCCCTCCCTTCTCGCGTCGGGGAGGTGAGTCGGTCCAGTAGCGCACGTCGCTGTCCTACCCTCCTGCTGTCTGGGCGGTGCCGCTGTAGGTCCTCCAGACGGTCTGCGAGGGGCGTGCTGGCGTGTGCTCGCTCAGGGGAGCTGAGCCTGGCCAGCAGGGGTATGCCTGGTTGCTTTTGGCCTCCCCTCTCCTGGGGCTGGCTCGACGTTCGCCGGTAGGCCCGTGGGGACTCCGAACGGTGTCTTTCGCTGTTCCTGTTGGCTTGCCTGCGGGCTGCGTCGTGCCTGCCTGCTGCTCGTCCTCGCGGTTCGTCCTGTTCGCGCGCATGGTCCTCGCCGTACTCACAGAACAATATGCGGGCTATCAGGGGGAGTTGCGGGCGACCCGTCATCTCCTGAAGGCTTGCTGGCAGTGGGTAGGCGTAGGCATGGGGGAGGGCTAGGAAGGCCAGCGCCGCGATTGGCGCCTGCGCGGCGTCCCGTCTCTCACGCTCATCGGTCGCCGGCCCGTATTCGTCCGGCTCCATTGTCATGTGCCCGAGCTGCGAGGCTAGAGCGTCGGTTTGAGACGGGAGCGGTGGCTGCCTCGAGGGAGGGTAAGGATAGTTCATCTGTGGGGCGGTGGCTTCGGAGGGCGCGGTTGTAGAGGAGGCCTAGGTAGATGAGATGGGAGAAAATTAGGAGTGATATACTTGCTACGAGGAGTAGGATGACGCCGCTGGGTGAGAGCGTATCGGGCATGGGGGTGACCTTCGGGGGAGAGGTCCTATCTACTTATTATGCACATGGGCGCTCCTCTGGGGACAGGCGTGAGAGGCTCGCACCCCCTGTCCTGTGCGAGGGGGTATAAGGGGTGAGTCGCTTGGGCACCCAACCTGCGGCGTTAGTGCGCCACCCTGCTGCCGATACCCAGTTGCGCCGGCTATCCGTGGGCGCTGCGCTCCGCAGGGGCCCCGGGTCTCCAGCGTTTCTGAGGTACTGCAGCGTGGTGCTAGTGTCAGCTCCGGCTGGCCGGGTGCTGGGTCTGGTATTCGCGGAGCAGTTCCTGAGCATTGCGAAGGTCGAACTCGCTGGCCCATGAATCCTCCGTGGGCCCGTAGCCCTTCCACCGGATCAGGAATTCCAGGCGGTTGTTGTGCTTGCGGTTGCGCCGCCACGCGACTATGTCCTCCACTTCCCATTCTTGCGAGGCAAGGATGTCTGAGTTACGCGGGTCAGCAATCGTCGGTCGGGGTACAGAAGCGAACTGTTCGTCCTCGTCCGCTCGATATCGTTTCAGGTGGTCGATGTTCACCACCGGGTTCATCGGGTAGGTGTCTGGTAGCGCCAGTTTGTACACGAGCGGGTTGATGCGTTCCTGCACGGTGAATGGGCCCAACATACGTTGGACTAGCTTCTTCCCTGTGCCTTGGACATCCACGAGTTCCAGGCTGTGCGGGTTGACCAGCACTTGCAAGCCAACCTCGAACTCCTCTTGCCGACGGCCTTTGTTGTAGGCTCGCGCGGCTCGCTCCTGTGCCATGGCTAGGGCTGCCCTGGCCAGTTCCCGATGTGTCGCTATGTCGTGTAGGAAGCTCTGGGCGTGTTCTAACGGACCTCGGGGTCTGGCTACGTGGGGTGTGAGGTGGAGGATTTTGTCAAGGTCGCTGGCGGGTTCCGTGCCATACAAGAGGAAGTATGGTGAGTATCCCGTTGCTGAGTGAGGGGACGAGTTGTAGGCGTGGCAGACCAAGGGTAGCCATCGGGCCCACTCTGTGCGATCGCCGCGGACATAGGCACGGAGCATTGTCTCTATGGTCTGGTTCACAGCTTCCGTCTGGCCGTTGTGCTGTGGGTGATGAGCTGATGACAGGCTGAGATGCATATTGAGTTGCTTAGCTACTGCTCTCCAAAAGGCCGATGTCCAGCGGGGGTCGCGGTCTGATATGATGTGGTCCGGTATACCGAATTTGAGGATGACGGAGTTGACAAAGAGGGCCGCAAACTGGGTGGTGTCCATGGAGCTGTTGCATGGTATGCATTGCACGTGCTTGGTCAGGCGGCAGACTGTTACGAAGATTGCGTTATGGCCGTCTACTAGGGGTAGCCCCGTAATGAGGTCCATGGACACCCATTCGTAAGGCCGCGCTGGTATCGGATTGGGACGCAGATATCCGGCCTTGGCTCGTCGGTCTGCTTTCACTTTTTGGCAGATGTCGCACGTCTCTGCATATCGCTGCACATCTTGTCGGAGCGTGGGCCAATAAAAGTGGAGCATGAGCTTCTTCGCCAGCTTCCGTGGCCCCTCGTGGGCTGACAAGATTGGCGAGTCGTGTGTGTGGGCTAGTATCGTTGGGACCACCGGCGTCGGGATGCACAATCGTGGCGGGTCGTCCCCCACCCGCAGGTATAGCAGTCCTCGCTCGTCCCGCTGGAATGCTTGACCTTGGAATTGGGGGAAGTCCTCTGTTGCTGCGGTTTTCCATTTGTCCCGAAAAAATCGATCGGCCTGATATCCGGTGACGAGCTGGCGTACCAGCTCCTCTCCGGGTTCGAATAGTACTGTGAAGGGTTGACCCCCTGCCTGGTCTGTCTCTGCCTGCATCAGCAGATCGCGCAATTTGTCTGAGAGCGTCTGAGGTGTCTGGGGCAGATATCCAGATCTCTCAGATGCTACAGACACTACATCTGATGTAAGTAGATTCATTTCTGAGCTCAGACCCCTCAGAGTTTCTCAGACGCGCTGCAGACACCCGGGCCCCGTTCAGGTTGTATATAGATAGATCAAAATCAATTATATTGCAGGTCCTATTATACAGTGAGGCCTGCTTGCCCGCCTGCTTGCCCGTCCGCCTACTTGCTCACCCGCCCGCCCACTTGCTCGCCCGCCTGCCCACTTGCTTGCTCGCCTGCCCGCTTGCTCGCCCACCTGCCCGCTTGCTCGCCCGTCCACCTGCTTGCTCGCCCGCCCGCCAGCTTGCTCGCCCATCCGCCCGCTCGCTCGCCTGCCTGCCTGTTCACCCGCCTGCCTGCTTGCTCGCCCGTCCACCCGCCTGCCCACTTGCTTGCTCGCCTGCCCGCTTGCTCGCCCATCCGCCCGCTTGCTCGCCCATCCGCCCGCTTGCTCGCCCATCCACCCGCTTGCTCGCCCGCCCCCCTGCCTGCCCACTTGCTCACCCGCCCGCCCGCTTGCTCGCCCGTCCACCCACCTGCCTGCTTGCTCGCCCGCCCACCAGCTTGCTTGCCCATCCACCCGCTTGCTCGCCCGCCTGCCCGCCTGCCCGCTTGCTCACCCACCTGCCTGCTTGCTCGCCCGTCCACCCGCCTGCCCACTTGCTCGCCCATCCGCCTGCTCGCCCACCTGCCCGCTCGCTTGCTCACCCACCTGCTTGCTCGCCCGCCCACTCGCCTACTCGTCCGCTTGCCCGACAACTTGCCCACCCGCCTGCTCGCCTGCCCACTTGCTCACGTTTCGTGCAACCTACTGTACACATTATGTATGTCAGTCAGTACTTATGCATGCCTTACACTCACCTGCAACTAGGGAGCATCACAGTAACGGGAGCGGGACGGACACTGATGGCGGTTCAGTGCCAGCGAAGCACAATCCCGGGCGTCTCTGTGGTGCCACACCAAATCGGCTAGTTCAGGGCAGCCACTCTGCTGCCTTCGTCTACGCACATTTGAGTCCTCGTCATCTGGCCAGCCCTTCGCATGGCTTGAGAACATGCTCGACATGAGCACAATGCAGAGTGTGGGGGCACAGGTTCTAAGGTGTCCAATTCCCTTTGTCATTCCATACCCAAATACTAGTGTAGTATATGACTTGGATTACTGGAGTGATTACCCGCGCTAGGCTATGACAAAACAGAACGAATCATTGATCAATACAACATAAGATGTGCATTGAGACTCTAGTAATTACTCATCAGTGATGCCGGTAACCAAACTGCGGGAAGCCGGCAGACAGCCAGAATTGTCAGACCGCCCCCAGATGCTACAGACGTCCCAGGCTCTTCAGGTGGCGCCAGACAAATGCACGATTTGCTGATGTGGTGATCCGGCTCTCTGCCCGGTATCGGTGCCTTGTCGTGCTGCGAGGCGCGCCTCGCTGCACCGCGCGTCGTTACTGCTCCTGCTTGTCGGCTCTGATCAGGCGACCCCATCCCCGTCCTGAAGGCGAATGTGGGTGCTCCTTCCAGTACGTCCGTCCAGGTGCTAGGTGTGGACGCTGCGGTTGCCATTCGCGTGGCCGGGGCGTGTCGTGCGGTTCGCGTTTCCGTCGAGAGGGACCGTATGGGCTCGGAACGGTCCTGGCAGGGCGAGTCGTGGTGCGGAGGGGCTCTTGGGATGCGTGAAAGCGGGTCGACGTTGGAGTGCACTCGACCCGCGCGATGGACTATGTCGAGATGCGGTCTGAAGGCTGAGAACACCGCTCCCCACGCCGCTAGTCGTCGGTTTGCGTTCTCGAAGGTGCGGGCCCACTGCAATGCCGCGTGGTCCGTTATGAGTGTGGTGTCCTCGCCCTCGATGAATGGGAGGAAGTGAACCAGGCCTTCCTTTGCTGCCAGGGCTTCCCTTTCCGTCGCCGAGTAGTTCCTCTCTGCTGCCTTACAGGATCGGCTCCAATAGGCCACGACTCGCTCCACCGGTACCTGCGTGTCCTCGAAGTGCTCTGCCCAGCCTTCCCCCGTCGGGACGTCTGCGAACCGGGTGCTGACCTTGGTTACGAGGGCGGGGACGGGGTCGCCTGCCTTGTACGCTTTGTGGAGCCTCTCATATGCTTTCGTGCCCGTCAGGTCGCCCACCCGGGTCATCTGTACCTGTTGTAAGCAGGCCCCGAGTGCTATGTCCGACGCGTCTGTGTAGAGGCGGTACGGTTTGCCCTGCTGAGCGTGTGCGAGGATCGGAGCGGACTGCAGTGCCGTCTTGACTGACCTCCACGCGTGTTCGCATTCTGCTGTCCAGGCCCACTTGACGTCCTTCCTCAGGAGCCGAAACAGTGGGGCAACTACAAATGAGTAGTAGGGTATGTAGTTGGCGAAGTAGACTGTCATGCCGAGGAACGACTGCAATTCTGGGACTCTCGTTGGGCGGGCGAACTCCACCACTGCTCGGACCTTCTCCTCGTGCGTGGAGAAGCCCAGTCGAGACACCTTTTGTCCCAGTAGTAGGATGGATGAGTAGCCCAAGTGGCATTTCGTGGGGGATAGCGTGAGTCCCGATGCTATGATGGCTCCTAGCACCTGATCGAGGTGGTCGATGTGCTCTGCCCAGGACTTGGAGTAGACGACTATGTCGTCGATGTAAACCAAGGTGAATAGCCATAGGTATGGGGCCAGCGCTCCCTGCATTACTCGTTGGAAGGCCGATGGCCCGTTCCTGAGGCCAAATGGCAGTCGCCGGAATTGAAACAGCCCTCGGTGTGTCCGGAACGCCGTTTTCTCTCGGTCTTCTTCTGCCACGGTGAGCTGGGTGAATCCTGATAAGGCGTCGAGGGATGAGAGGACCTGGGCTCCCGATAGGGCTTGGAGTATTTCGGCTTGCCGTGGAATGGGGAATTCGTCGGGGACTGTCACTGCGTTGAGTCGGCGGTAGTCTACGCAAAACCGTGGTTTGCCGTTGCGATACGCTATGAGTACTGGTGCCGCCCATGGGCTCGAGGATGGTTCGATGACGTCCATGGCGAGCCATGTGTCGTGCTGTCTATCAATGACCTCTCTTTTGAGCGGGGATGCTGCGTACATGGGGAGTGAGATAGGCTTCGTGCCCGGGATGGTCTTGATCTCCACCGCTGTCTCGTTTCGGCCTAACCTCCCGTCGAACGTGAACGCGAGTTGTCTCCGGCGGAGTACTTCCACGAGCTGTGCGCGCTCCGGCTCTGGCCATTCGGGTCCTATGTCCAAGAGCTCTTCCAGCTTCTCCGATGGATAAACTGTCGGGTCCGGCAGTTCTGCTGTTTTTGGTTCCCAGCGGTCTTCTGCCCCATCCGCGTTGTCCTGGCAGTCCCGGGCAGCGCGGTCCTGAACGAGAGAGTGGATAGCGAGTGCATGAGCCCGTAGTTCCTCGCTGGCATCCTGGAAGTAGCTTGCAGGGTTGTGCAGTTGACATAGGGTTTCCCCTTCCTGTATGTGTACCGGTCGGTCTGTGGGGTTGGTGATTGCGATGTACGCGTGTTCTCGGTCCAATATGGTTGGGGTGGTGAGCAGGCAGGAGCCGTCGGCTTGTCCGAGGATTGTCTTCTCTGCAAACCAGGAGGCGGTTTGCACGAAGTCGGCATGGACGGGCACTGGCTTGCAGCTATGCAGTTGGATGGTGCAGCTTCCCGCCGCGTGTGCTGTCGGGGTGTTCCTAGTCTTGCGTTGGCGTTGTCTCCTAGCCCTCTCCTGTCGGTGGGTCTTAGCTTTCACGAAACTCGCCGCCGCCCCCTTTCCAATGATGTTAAAGGAGCGTCCGGTTGTATTTGTCCGCGATGACGCCCGGAATGTGTGTCCCGTTGCGTGAACTTCCACCTGGGACCCATTGGCCATCGTCCTCTGCACTCCCAGCTCATAATTGACTTGGAAGTCCTCTCCGAGCAGTAGGGGCGATGTCATGCCCGGGACGACATAGAACTCACCTTCGAATGCTACCCAGTCGCCATCTTCCGCCTGTATCAGTACCGGGAGTTCTACGTAGCCCTCTATCTTGAACCCGCCTGTCAGTTGGAAGAGGTTCATGCGGAGGCCCCGCCATACGCGAGGTCGGCACTCGTTTGGTATGTCCTCCAGACAGGCTGCTGAGATCAACGATATGTCCGCCCCCAAGTCTATGCGTGCGGTGACTTCCCTAGCTGTGTGCGTGCCTAGGCGTACGGGGATGTTCAACGCCCCGACGCCTAGGGTGGAGTGGCCCGACCCGTGCTGTCTCGCTTTTGGGACTCTGTATATGCGGACCGTATCTTCAGGGGGAGCTGGGCCGTTCGGTGTTTCTGCGCTCTCCTCTGGCGAGTCCAGGGAGGCGGCTGCTGCCTGTCGGTCCCTATGGGCTTGTATGTTCTCGTTGCGTATCGTCTCGTCTGCGTGGCTCAGTGCTGCCGCTATGCGGTCAGCGACGTGGTCGAGGTGTCTTCGCACTGCTGCGTCCGGGTCATCTGTGGCCGGCAGTATGATGCAGGGGTGGTCCGCGGGCAACCCGGCGTATCCGGGTGCCTCCTCGCTCACGTCCTCTATGCTCACCTTCCTGTCCCGTTTAGCTGATTCTCCCTCGTCCCACGACAAAGCGGAAACAGATGATTTATTGGACTCTAGATAAGCGCTGGAGTACTCAATGTTTTCGGACGGATGGATGTCGCAGTCCACTCCTGCCGCGCTCGCTGCCCGCGCTGCCATGTAGTCGTTCCAGTGCAGGCAGTCGCGGTCCCAGTGCTTCTCGCTCCCGCAGACTTTGCAGGGTGACGGGGGTAGCGTCTTGCTGACGATGGAGTCGTTCTTCGGCCGGAAGTAATTGGCGGGCCTGCGGCGTCCTGCGCCCCTCTTGTTGGCTTTGGCGATGTTCGCTGACACCACTAGAGGGTTGGGGAAGAGGTCGTTGGGTGTGCCTTCCGGGAGGGTGAGGCCCAGCGAGGCTGCGTCTAATGCGTTGAGTCGTAGCTGCTGTTCGCCTTCTTCTTGAGGGCGCTCGAGGCCGTCCGCCGCGTAGGCTTGCCGGTTGGTCGCTCAGAATCGGCGTTGGAAGGCGGACCTTCCCCCGCTCGGGCGTTCCACTAGCTCTAGTTCCTCGGTCTCATTCTCGTCTACCAGTCCTGACAACAATGCTAGCTCTGGCGCCCTTTCGTTGACGGCTTGCAGCATGGTCGCTATGGATGGGAGGGATTTGTGGTTGATAAGTGTGGACCAGATTGTTGGTGCTTTGCTGAAGACGGCGTCGATCTCTTGTTGCGGTTCAGATTGGTCTGAGTATATGAGTCGGTAGTAGCGTAGGCGACGCGCCACGAAGTCGATCGGCGTTTCCGTTTCCCGGCCCTTTTGGCGGAAGTGCTGGCGTTCGTATGCGTTGCGTAGGGCGGTCAGGAAGCGGGAGGTGACGAACTGCGCGATGATTGCTTGTCTCATCAGCGACCAGTCTTGCATTAGGTACCCCCTGTGGCTGGCTGGGAGCAGTGCCCACCAGTCCCGCACGCGCCCTGTGAACTTCTGCGGTGCTACCGCTGCCAGGTCGCGCGACATCTGTGCGTTCACTGATGCGAGCACGTCCATGTCGAACAGCCAGTCTACCAGCGTGTTGGTTTCCCCGTCCCATGCCGGTGCTGCTCGCCTGTCGTATTTGATGTCGAAGCGGGGTTCGTTATGGAGTGGCGCGAGTCCGCTGAAGGGGTGGTAGGGGTAGGTTCTGTCGTCTTGGTTCGCGGGGTTTTCGCCGCTCCTTCCTCCGTGACCGCCCCAACCTCCTCCCCCACCGCCTCCGCCCCCTCCTCCGCCGCCCCCGCCTCCTCCCAGCGGTGGTGGGGGTCCCATGGGGTAGCGTGGTCGCTGCGAGGGGGATGACGATGGGCTGGGTGGAGGCGGGGGCGAACCCCCGCCGCGTCCCTGTTGGCCGTCTCCGCCTCCCCTGCTTCCTGGTGTATCTCGGGGCGACGGCTCAGTCTGTTCCTGATAACCGCGCCCGCTCCCTGCTCGCGGTGGTGTTCCTCCGCCTGCCGGGCTGATCCCTAGGGATGCCGTGTGCGTGATCGGCTCGGGTTTGGTGTGCGCCGCTGCCCCATATGTCAGGCCGGTGTCCCTGTAGTTTCGGGGTGGTGGTAGCCATGGCGCCGGCCCCCCGTAGTCTCGTAGTTGGGAGGTGTTCGAGGGCTGCCCCCCGTAGGGTCCTGCGGGGTTATAAGCCCAGCCCACGAATGGCGCGGTCTGGCTTGACGCGCCAAACTGCGCTCCGTAATAGGATGGCGTTGGGTGCGGCGGGGCGAATGTCATCAGTGCTCGTCGGGGGGATGGGGGCTGACGCGTGCTCGACAGGGGAGGTAAGTGCGGCGGTGGCTCTTGGATCGGGGGTGCTGCTTCCTGACTCATTCCCGCGTGGTGGTCTCCTGTTGGGGGGGTCTGCGGTGCTTGTTCTACTATCAGACGTAGGTTGAGTGTGTGGGATGCGTGGTCGATGTCCGTGCGAAAGCGTTGGCCGGCCTCGCGCGAGAAGTGTTGCCCCGCGTGCGCCTGGCCTCCCGCGCGTTGTTGCACCACTTCGCGGTACGCCGGGGTAAGCTCGTTGAGTAGTCGTGGGCGTGTAAGATAGTGATCTAGCACCTGCCGCACTGACCTTGAACCCCATTTCGTTCCGAAGTCGGAGGCTGTCGCTGACGGGGCCTCCGAGTGCTCCCTTCCGCAGTGTAGAGCCGCTCGGTGCCAGAGGATGTCCAGGGCTTTCATGATGCATGCGCGCAACACATAGTACGCATCACACAGTTGGCTGATGCTCTCGCATCCTGTCGCCGCCTGCATAATGCGATTGGTAGGGTCGATGGCCCAGGGCGCGTCTCGGCCTTCCAGTCGTAACATGTCCGATACCGCGAGTGATAGCCCTTGCACTACGTAGCTGATGGTGGAGTAGACCTCGGCTGTGAATGCGTAGCGTCGGTTGGATGTTGTGCCCGCCCCTCGGTCGTGCACACACTTGTCGTCGTATTCAGCCGCGATGAACGCCTCCGCCGTGTCGAGCATGCTGGCGCGGCCCTCTTCCGCTGCCGGGTGTGAGATGTCGGTGAGGATGGCTAGTGCTTCTGCCGGTCGGCGGTATTGTTCCTTGAGGTTGCGCTCGCCGTCTAGTAAGTGGCGTATAGAACGCGGTCCGACCTCCAAGTCACTCGAGTATGTTTTTTCGAGGTGCGGGCTGAAGTCGTCCATCTGCTGCGATCCCATTCCCGTCCCCGCTTCCGGTTGCGTGCTTGGTTGTGCGGTCGGACGCCGTGGCGGCGCGTTGGAGGCTGATGGGATGATGGGGGAGGGCGGGGAGCTCACCCAAACTGGCGTGGAGAAGCCCGATGGGCGGTTTGGTGGGCCGTCCTCTGTGGTTGAAGGGGGCGCAGTTGAGGTCTGCGTCCACAGGGCCGAGTAGAGGGGATATCGCAGGCTGCCCGCCTCGTGTGCGTCGCGTGTAGGTGGCTCGTGTCCGCCTAGTGAGGCGTTCCTGCTCATGCGCGTGACGTGCGGGTGGTGTGGTATTGTGCAGTTTGTGCCGTGCTAGGCTATCCGGTGGGCCTGAATGTCCACCACTGTGAGGACGGCGTCCTCCCTGGGTCTACCGCCGGACCGCCAGGCGCGGGTAGAGGCGCGCGCGATGGACCGGGAAGGGGCGATCCCCTATCCCAGCGTCGCGCGAGAGTGGCGAGCGGGGACTCGCCAAGGAACCGGAGGCGATCGCTCCGGTACTGGAGGGGAGATCGGAGTCGTCGGTCGTCCGAGGATCGTCGACGAGGGACGGCCGCGGGGAGAGGCGAGCCGGAGCGCAGTGTGTACGAGTCTGACTGCTCCCTGCGAGGGGCGAGTAGATACCATGAGCCAAGCGAGACGAATCCAAAGAGAAAGAGACCGGACCGTAGAGAGCAACTAGTGATGATCCATTCGTAGCCACTCGTCTCTCTGGACGAGGGGTTCGGCTTACATAATCACGGTGGCGTCTATTCTACGGTACGTGAAAGCGTGCAGTCCGCGGTTGAACTCCCTCTGGCTTAGCTCTTCCAGTACTTCCTGCACCTCACTCTCCAGCCCTCTAACATCAGCAGCCTCTGTGGTCGCGATCGAGCGTCTCCTGTTCGTGGTCGATGGGTCTCTCAGTGGGATGTGCGCATGTGCACGCGATGCTACGATCTCCTACTTCACCTATCGCTGTTCGTCTGCAAGCAGGAGGCGCGCCGGGTAAAGCACAGTATATCGGACTCGACGCGCTTTTTCTCTTGCTCCGTGCCAATGGCAGGTGTTCCCGGTGGACAACGGTGGAGAGCTGACTCCTGTGCGTCGTGTCATGCGCGCAATGTCGGCGCAGAACCACGAGACAAGATGACAAATCTGCGTACGAAGCCCTGCTTCGTCGCAGAGTCAATGCCAGTGATTCAGCGTCTGTTTGATCCTCCCGAGTTCTGACGCTCGCGCTCGACTTGATCACTCGCGCGCTCTCCCCTTCTACCTTGTCGTACTCTCGCCTCGACGTCTCATTAGCCACCTCGTCGACCTCTTCATCGTGTTCCACACGTTCCCTCCGCTTCGCTCTTACACGTCGATCTCGGAGTCTAACTGACCGGCGTCTATTGTCGTATTCTAGCGGTACAAGGGAAACCCCTCATTCAGCTGATCCTCATACAACGAACTCGACTTGCGTCAGTTCCTCAGGCCAGTAGGCACAGCTCCCTCCTCCTCCTTCATCTCACGAATCGCATCAAACACCTCGCCCAGCGCGACCCACGCAAAGCTCTGCCCCCCGAACCACTGCGACAGCGTGCACGCCACCCTGTACGCTGCCCACGCACGCGCGAGGTGCTCCGCGGGCGCCACCCCGCCGCCCCCCGAGAGCTCCGCGCAGATGCCATTCACGAGCGTCGCGGTCTGCTCGCGCAGCCGCGCGATCATGTCCGCCCGCCGGCGCGCCTGCGCGCACTTGGCCGCGATCGTCCCCACGACGACCTCCTCCTCCGAGAGCATGCACGACCGCGACGCCGAGACCGCGTGCGCCGCGCAGATCCCGCGCAGCTGCGACGCGTACGCCGTGAAGATGCTCCACGTGCGCTGGACGGACGCGGCGTCCAGCGCGCAGGAGGGCAGGTACCGCCGCACCTCGGCCGCGACGGGCTGCAGGAGGGCGGGGTGCCTCAGCGGCGCGCTCTGCACGTCCGCGAGCACGGCCTGGAGCGTGGTCCCGCCCTCCTCGTCGATCTCGGGCAGGTCCAAGGGGGACGCGTCCTGGCTCCGGTCCTCCTGGTCCGGCAGGTCGATCGCGCGGAACAGCCGGCCGAGCGCGCTCGTGCTCGTGTAGTACTCGGGCGCGCGCCCGACGCTCGTCTCGGGCTTGTACCAGTCGGGCTTCTGCCGCACACGCTTCATTATCTGCCGCACGTCGCTGATGGGCACGGGCAGACCCGTCTTGGGGTAGTCGACCGCGGCGTTGTGCAGCTCGGCTAGTCGCAGGCAGTCGGGGTCGAAGATGCCTGCTTTGTCGGCGAGTGTCAGCCATGTGGTCGCGATGATGCCGACGTTCTGGGAGAGTTGGCTGCTTAGCACGGCGGACGGGTAGACGACACTCGTTACGCACGTCACTGATGATGAACTCTGCAACAAAGTCCGCCACGTCCTTTATCGTACTCGCACGTCGTAGTTGCTTGCGTTTGGCAGCGGTATAGGACGCGGGTTCCCGAAGGTTCTCCTTGGGAGGTAGGAGGTCTTGGGGCATAGTCGTCACGTTGTACATGTCGCCGTCCAGGTCGCCTCCGCCAAAATACGACGGCAAGGGCCTTTTGCCTTTTGCCGACAGCTTCAATTCAATGACTCACAGGCCCATCAGCGAACCACGCACCTTTCGTCGGGAACACGATGCAGTTCTTCAGCTCGCCCAGAGCAAGATCTGATCCTTCGGGTGGCTTTCCGATCGCATGCAGGACCTGGATATCACCGGGATGAATGGCGGGCGAACGCGTGACCAAGGCAGGTCCTTCGAGGTAAGTTACGTGGCCATCGCGAGTGACCACACGGACGTATATCTCCTTGTCCTGTAGCTGACCGTGCCAGTCGGCGACACCCACGAGCGTCCATCCGCCCGGCACAGGAATGCGCGCGTGGTACTTGAGCTCGCGCAGGACGTGGCTGACCGCAAAGGACATCATGCGCGACCAGAAGGTCCTGCCGGCCAATGAGGCGAGGGGCACACCCAACTTGTGGAGGTGGAGGATGGTCGACGGCAGTCGGAACGAACCACCCAGACCGTATTTCTCGAGCATCCAGCCAGAGTTCGAGAGCGACTGCGTGAGTGCGTGTGCCCCACGCACTTCGCTGTCCTGCAGCCGCTTGAAGGCTTCGTATGGCACACCGAGGCCTTCCAGGAGCATGATCATGGGACGGTTGAGGTTGAACGGCGATGGTTCCTCGAATAGCTGGGCGATCTCCATCTGGTTGGACGGCGCGTTGAACTTGACCATGGATTTCGGCAGCCGAATCCTGCGGCCCTCGAGCCGATGGTCCACGTGTAGCATACCCTTGGAGCCCGCGATCCGCACCTGCATGACTCGTGGGATCGCACCGTCGTGCATGCGCCATGCCCGCCTCACTCGGTTCTTCGACCGCTGGTCCTCCGCAATGTCCCGTGCAAGCTGGAGGGACATTGTACCGTTCCCGTCCGTGAACGAATACTCCCCTGTTTCGTCCTTGATGTCGTCCACAATCTCCATGTCTTCCACCGCAATGGCGATGGAGGACTCAGTGGCGCTGAACGCTTGAGAGATGCGAGCAGCATAACGTGCGGGACAGTAAATCAACCTTCGGTCGTACGGATTGTCTGCAAAGTTGCCCAAGCCGGAAAGAATGGTGGCTGCATTGACGGTGCGGCCATCACTAGTTCTAAAGGGTCGCACAAACCAAACAGAGTGGCTCTTCAGAGCTGACTGCGAATAGCCGAGGAATTCAAAGTGGTGGCCCGCGATAGTGACGCCATCGAGTAGGAACCGCTTTACGCGCTTGGTGACGAGGTCCTCAAGACTAATCTCGGAATCGAACCGGTATGCGAGTCCGTTGTCATCAGTGAAGTGAACGCGAAGGAAGTTGTCCCTGTTGTCCCAGAATTGCCGGATGACGCGATTGCTACGCTCGACGAATGGGCCTTCAGGGATCATTGAACTCGCCGTTATGGTGAGGTGTCTGCAGTGGAAGAGATCGGCATGAGGTGTCTCAGGGTGAGACATGCTTCGAAGCTGGCCAAGGGAGGTAGAGAGCAGCACCCTGGTTGTATTCTCATCCACGTCTACCCCGTCGCCGTACCATACACGGGCCTCCAGACGAGATTTGAGATCTGCAAGTAGCAGGCTTGCATAGTGTGCGCCGTACCGCCTGACAACGTCATCTACCACAGGGCGAAGCAGGCCTATGACTTCCTTCATGTGCGTGAGCCACTGTGCAATGATCGCCTCCAACTGAAATGCAACAGAGAAGTCCAGCGTAGCCAACCACTCTCTATACGTCTCTCGCACCGTCGGAGAGAACAGGCCACGATGAACGACAGGTGGTGGCGAAGCATCAAGGGAGAGTCGGGCAGTGCGACACAGTCTTCGGAAGGCTGCGACATCAGATGCGGTTTTGCAGACCAAGCGAATAGCTATCGATGTATAGGGCGCAATGAGAGCGTGAGTGTCATCGAATGCTGCTTCTCGACGTCGGGGTGCCTGACGGTTTGGCCCATAGAGTGTACTGTTCATAATATCTAGACGAGGAAGGGGGAAGGGAGCATCAAGATGATAGGCCCCACGCGGTCCTCCCATCCTCATGCCGTTCATCAGTTCTACCAGGCGTGGATAGCCATTTATGGAGGCGGCAGGGGTGTTAAGCTGAGTACCCGAAGGGAGATTGGTGGCGATTGAAGCACTACTGTTGGGAACCTCTGGGTCAATCTCAAATGACGGAGGATAGTTGAGGTAGAAGAAGATGCTCGGCTCGCCCGACTGGTCGGGGCTCGCAGCCGCCCAATACACCTGAGGGAGGCGCACAGCCACGTAGCGAGTACTAGAGGAGCTCTTCACTGCCAATCTGAACTCCCTGCGCTCAGCACTATATGTGAGATCTGCGGAGGTACCTGCAGTGAACCTCGTCTCCCACTCTACAGAGTATTGCTCGTCGGTGCCGTACCACCCAAACTGAAGACGTGCAACGGATATGTCTGAGCGAGTCGTTTGGGACCCGACGGGGGCCGGGCGGTAAGGGTGCTCTCGGATGGCTTTGAGGATTCGGCGATTCGGAGCATGCTTGCCTCGCTCAAAGTAGATGGTGCCGAAGGTATCCTCCCGAATCGGCGCATCATGGTGATAGTCCTGCAGAAATAGTTCGCCGATGGCCTCAGCAGGAACTGTTATAATTCCGGTCCTAGTCCCGTTCTTGGAAGGCTTGCGATTCATGCGAACATCGAAGTTGAGTGGGTATGGCTGGAAGTGAGAGTAGCCCGGACTATGAAAGATGCCCGCGAGGAGTTCTTTCAGCTGGGTTAGATCCATGCTGAACGGAATTCCTCGCACGAAAACCTCCATGGCGACGATAGGAAGGAATCAGGAGGGCGACGGCCTGGGACTCCGCACCGGTTACTGCACGATATATGAGTGGCAGAGGTCGGGTCGTAAGCCACGAGATAGCTTATCGATGAATCAGCAGCAGTAATACAGTCCACGATAGCCATCCGCCATGCCTCAATGGTGACGTTTGAGTTCTTGCAATGCGTATTTGCGTCCCACAGGGGCGGCTTGATGTCACGCGGACGTTCGTCCTTCTCAAAGCTTGTACACCAACTGGTCTTGTGAACGCACGTAGGCGGCTACATTGTTAGGAGCACTTACCACAATGGATATCGAAGGACGAACGTTCGAGTACTGGATGGAATGCACTAGCTCTACCATTCGAATCGGGTCTCGGTAGACCCTAAACTATGCAGGAGAACCTCGGCCACCGACAGGGTCACAAGCCTGCCTCATGATGTTTCCGCTCAAACGCCGGCAGCGGAAGTGACATAGCGGGAGTACTCACAAGGGGAAGGTCGAGTATCACGTACGAGTGCTTCACGCTACTCGCCGCGTTTGTGCGTACGACAGATTGAGTAGTCGTGCAGTTGAACGGCGTAGACTTCTGAACTGAATGCTTATCTTACCAATGGTAGCGCCAGATATCGTATCCACCGTGTGCGGTTGAAGTACGTACCATGACGAGGCGAGAGACTGGAACAATAGTGACCAATCTACAGAGTATTGTAGGACGTCCAACAACACGGTGACTTTGGTACGTCCTTGGCAGCAGGAGGTTGAATAGCGAGGTTGGATCGGATACAAACGTTGACATAGACTCAACTTGGCAGCATGTCCCACATCCCTGTCCTACAGTCCTCCGCCCTTGGGGCCGTCTCTCGAGTCGAGACCCAGATCTGGCGGACTGCTATAGTCGCCCTCTGAAGAGACAACTTGTGATGGCCGCAGGGAGACTGAAGTCACGAAATCGATATCATGCACTAGAAGCGGCAGACTCAACGATGAATACATAGCAGAGCTCGAGCGGGAGCCTTGAGAGTAAGACGCCAAGACGGATATGGGCTGTGGCGTTCTAGTTGCACTTGTTTGCAATCTCGAACACAGCACGTTAGGCCGGGCGCTGGCATCATTCCAGTTCTAACTTCTGCGCCATCTTGCTGCCACGGCTTGCCCCAGTTGAGGTGTCCATTTTGGTATCGTATCGTCGTAGGTCGTCTTTTGGACGATACTCGGCCTCGTTCTACAGGCGACTCATTATACGTAGCGTCCAACTCAATGTTCTTTCAGGCGCGCGGACACTGTCCGCTCCCAACGCGGCTATGACCTCCCCTCCCACCCTTGCCCGTCAGGATGTACAGCATCGGCATCCCTTTCCATGCCGCAGCCCACTGTTGACCGCCCAGCGGAGCGCATGGTGTCAGATTGACGCCTCCTTCACGGCCGCGGTGAGACCCCGCGCTCGGGATGCATGAGAACAACCTGTGAGGCGCGACGTCTGCCGGTTTCTATCGTCTCACTCCTCTTCTCATGGCTCACAGCTTGTCCACCGCGCCGACATACGGCATGCAGGGCAGTCCGGCAACAGCGCTACAGTGACCTCTCTCGACACAACTCAGGCGCCAGCATCTCGCCCAATCCGCCTTGTGCCCTGCGAGAGACCGACTCGGAGGAGATGCATCGCCATGAGGCACTTGCCCGCGCTCCGACAAGTATGTGGAACGCCAGCAGCGTTCAGCCGTAATGCCGAGGTCGTTTTACGCGCTTGGTGCCCTATATAATGCGCGACACGTCCCACCATGGATTCTTCAGCCCTCAGTTGATCTGTTAGAGCCAACTCTTCGAGCTCAGGTACTGGATAGTGAGTCTTGCGCTGCGATTCGTTTCACACTATTTCGTTCTGACGTTGTCCCCAGCCTGTCTTGTATAGTTCTTTTCGCTCTCACTTTCGTCACAACTCATTTCCTTGAACCACCTGTTTAATTCACGCTTGACGACCACTTCGTAAACTTACGACAAACATGCGCGCTGCCACCGCTATTTCCGTCCTCGCTCTTGCTGCTGCTGCCAGGTAGGCAGTCCGTACCTTCATCTCAGCTACCCGTCATTGACCGATCATTTACAGCGCCACAAAGGGACACAAGAAGGGCGGCAAGCTCTCCATCGCCAAGCTCGCAGAACACGTAACGCACGCCGCCAGCGCTGCACAAGCTGTCGGCGACGCTGTCAGCGCTTTCCGCAACCCGAACCAGGGCTATCGCCGCGAGCTCGATGACGACCTCCTCTTTGAGCGCGAGCTCGATGATGAGCTCTACGCGCGGGAGTATGACGACGCGCTCTGGGCACGGGAGTAGGTCTTCCGTTCTGATTGTGATCCCTTCCTCCAAATGTGAGTGCTAATGAACAAACCCTTTGCAGTGATTTCGAGGAGCTCTTCGCCCGTGCGAACGAGCCTGCACTTCCTCAGGAGCATGAGCCCGCCGCCGCAGGTGCCTACACCGAGACAGCCAACACCGGCGTCGCGGCCCACCACAACCAGGTTGCGGAGAATGGCGCACGCCCTCACCACCGCCACCACCGTCACCACCATCACCACCACCACGCTCAGACTCAGGGGCAGAGTGGTGAGGTTGCAACGGCCCACGCTACACACGGTGCGCATTCTGCCTCTGCGGGCGCACTGAACCGCCGTGTTGCGGAGCTGCTCGAGGACTACCTGTGAGTCTGATGTGCTCTGCCGTCCCACGCGCGACGCTGATAATGATGCGATGCACAGCGTCGCTCGGGGTTTTGATTTCGACGAGCTCGATTGAGCGGTATCCATTCGGAGTGATTGCTGAAGTGACGAGTTGTGCATTCGACCATGGGTGTATCTATGTTGATGTGACGATTTGTGAATGTGATTTTCATTGAGGGCTCAGCATATTCGGGGTGATGATTTGGTCCTCAGCATTTCGTGCTTGCGGCTTCCTGTACATCTCGCCAGTGGGATCGTCGCCCACGTGGATTCGTACTTCCAGGAGTACCCGCCCGAGCACAGTGCCTGATGGAGGCGTGGTGGGTGAGACGTGCCGTTACAATCACCAGTGCACGATCTGGATGATCAACCTGGCGACTTCCGGCCTTTCCAGCACTATTGGCATCTTTTCGCGGGTTTGAAGAAATTGGTGACAAGTGCGAACCACATAATCGATCTGCCCACGCTGTAGCTATTCCATGCATTTGCAAACGTGAACCGATGTCAGAACGTCCAAGCATACCATTAACGAACCAGATGCGCGAACGCACGCACACAAGGGCGCGCGCCACGCATCCGGGGGCCATCCAGTATATACAGTACTTCAAGTTGTCTCGATACGAACTTCTCCAGCCGTCTTGCATCGGATAACAAATCTTCCTACTTAGATCGCCCTCCTGTCGGTCATAGATTCCGTTACGCCCTATGGAGCCTTCACCCCCAAGACGCTCGTGGGCGTCGGCGGGACATGCTTGTTGGCCTGTAGTGGTTGCTGCAGCTGCAGCTGGGCGGGCATGTGCGTCTCCGGAATCTCCCCATCCTCGATGTCCTCGCCCGTGTCCACCGCGGGATCGTCATAGTCGACGCGCACGTACGCGGGGTGGTCTGCGAGACACGGCGCGGTCAGCCCTACGCGCCCAAGACGATGATAGAGAGGAAGAGAGGGGGTCGTACATTCCTCCGGACGCAGGTCGCAGTGGGCCCAGAACTGGCGCCAGAATGTAGCCAGGTCGCCCTGCTTGACGAGCTCGTCGCGCACCCGCCGCGTCATCGAGTGTCGGCCCTCGTGCTTCATGTCGCTATGACAAACACCGCCTGCGTCAGCTTCCACTCACGCAGGATAGAAAGAGAAACTCACAAATGCCCCAGGAAGCCGACCATTGTGAACCACCGGCAGTCAATTGGGCATTGGTAGTCGTGTCCCTCTTTGCGCTGCGGCAGGTTCGCTGTTACGGGCCGCGTCCGGAGCCCAGCCTCGACCTCTCGCTTCACTAACCGTCGCCGCTCGCGCCGCCGTCGTTTGCCCTCGCGCCGTGCGAGCTGCTGTGCCTCGAGCGCCGCGCTATTCGGCGCTGGAGAAACGGATCCGGGCAGTGGCGGAGGAGGGTGCGTGGGCTCTGGTGGGCCGATGTTGGGAGGCGGCGGCGGGGGAGGCGCGAACATGGGCAGTGGAGGTGGAGGCATCGCAGGCACAGGTGGTGCCGCGGCGAAGTTCGGCCATGGCTCAGGCTCGTGTGGCGTACACACGTCGCCCATCCCCACTATCAGCTCTGATGGACCTGGTTGGAAGGTCGGAACCTCTGGGGGCGCATGGAACGACTCCGTCATGAATGATGGCGGCGGCTGGGGTATATAGGATGCGGCTTGAGGTGACAGCAGCTCCGGCCATTGTAGGCATACCGTGTCTGCAGGCAGAGGCGGAGGAGGTGCTGCAGGTTCAGGCGGCTCACCTGCGTCCGTAACAGGCGGTGGTAACGGCGGAGGCGCTGATGTAGGTGGGGGCGGCGGTGGAGGCGCGCACGCGGGAGGCGGCGGCGCAGAGGTAGGCGGCAGAGGTGGGGGCTCCGTCGTCGGTATCGGAGGCTCCAATGGACTGAGAGCCTGCGGGACCGCCGTCCGTGGGGGTGTAGTGTCTGCCGCCTTGGTAAACACCGACGTTGACGGTCCCATGCTGCGCAGAAGCGCGGCGGGCGCTGTCGGGATGGGCCGCCCGGTGCGTGGGAGCGCGGTCAGCGCGCGGGGACCTGTGGGTATTGGACGTGCTGCTGCTGCGATGGGCGGACGAGGCTCTATGCTCTTGATTGCATGTGCCTGTACTTTGACTACCTTTGATGAGCTCGAAGCCTGGTTTTGAGACGGTTCTGTCGCAGGAGGTGGCCGTGAAAGCCTAAGCGAGACCTTTGCAGCCTCGTCCTCGGCTTGAGGTTTGGGAGCTGAAGCTTTGGGAGGAGGATCGATGTCCATAGGTTCCGGGCTCGTTTGCGCAGTGCTCGTACTCGAAGATGCGCCACTACTTGGTGGAGAGCGTGAGCGGCTGCGCCGAGGCCCAGGAGGAGACTCGACCTCAGGATGCGCTGTGACCGCCGGCTCCTCCTCCTCCTCCAGATCCATGTCCTCGTCATCATCCTGCCGGGCACGTTCCTCCTGGGCCACTACGGTGTCGAGACGATGGTCAGACGCAGGCGTATGTGACCGCGCACGGGCTAATGACTGGGGATAGCGCTGTGGGGTCAAAAGCAAGGACCATGAGCACGGCAACGCGTAGACAGCACGGGAAGCAGGACGCACCCAGTGTCCACTTGCGTCCTCGTCCTCATCCACTTGTGCCTGTACACCCATCTCACACATCGTCCGAACAACTCTGATGCCACACATGGCGCAGCAGAGCACGGTATGTGCGCAACTCACGGCCGCGTGCCTCCCGGTCGTTTTGTGCGCCGCGCTACCATGGGCAGCAAAGTCGAAGCCAAAGCCGAAGTGGGCAAGATTCGGGGGAGTGGTGGGGAGTGGCGGGGTAGAGGGTGAGCTGATGGCGTCGACGTCGACGTCGAGGCTGTCATGCGAGCGGGTTGTGCGAGATGGGGAGGCCTCGGAGTCGGAGTCGAGGTCGCTCTCTGCGTCCGAGTCGTCCCAGCGTGCGGGTGCAAGGCGGCTGGAGACGGTGCGGAGAGCAGGGAGTTGTGCGAGGCTGTGTCGACGGGTGTGAGCACGACAAAATCATAGTAGAACGAGGAAGACGGCAACGAACGTGGAGTGTTCGTCGGGCGCCACGTGGGTGAGCCAGCGTGGGGGCGCGTCGGGGAGGTGGTGGTGTTGGTCGTCGGGGAGGTCTTCGTCGGGTTCGAGGGCGGCGTGGAAGGGATACGAAGGGACGAACCGCTTCTCGTACCGATGGCCGAGCGCGGACTGGAGCTGGCGCAGTCGTTTGCATGGGAAAGCGTTGGCGGACTCGCTGGCGGCGTCGTCGTCGTCGACGTCGAGCACTCGCTTCATGGCGACGAGGTTCACGGGCGCATGCAGCGACGAGGCGAGGACGGGCGTCGGGCGGCGGGTGCGGAGATGGGGGTTGTTGACAAAGGTGCGCGCGCTCGCCAGACGCGTCGCTCGGCGCCACGCCACAGACGCGTCTCCGCTTTCATTCTCAGCCATGCCATAGCCAGCACTCGCTTTTTAATACGTCCACTTTATTACACAAGCCTCGCATGCAGTAATAATATCCTAACTCTGCAGCCGCGCCCGCATCCCATAACATTGCAGCACAGCGAGCCATCACAGCAGATCACCCAGCGCAGCCATCTCCGGCCCGCCAGCCTCCTGCAAAGACCACATTCGTCAGGAGCAGCTTATGAATAACGGAGAGAGCGACGCACCCGCATGCCAATTTCCCAGTAGCTGTAAATAATCGTCACCGCCATGAGGATACCCGTCCCGCTCCCAATCGCGCCCATCAAGTCCGCCGCGACCGAGAGCAGGCCCAGAATCGCACCGCCCAGCGCGGCTGCCGTCGGCACCACCCGCTTCAGCTCCTTGTACATCGAGCCCTCACGGTGTCCCGCCATCACCTGCCCGCTGTCAGCTCGCCTATTTATCATCGTAGGTCTGAAAAGGAACGTACCATCTGCTGGTCCTTCAACTGCTTCGCAATGTCCCGCGGCCCGCTCCCAGACACCTCGATCCACGTCTTGGAGAAAATCGCGCACGCCGTCACGATGAAGCCCACGTAGATCACCGTGTGGATAGGGTCCAGCAGCGCTGCCTTGAGCGTGTGCGGCGGCGACATGTAGTATGCAATCCCAGAGACCGCTGCCAGCTGCGGCGAGTCCTCCATCGGCTGCCCAACTATGAGTCGCGCGAGTGGAACGAACAGGAGAGACACATACCTCCCACACGCCGAGCAGCTTAACGAAAAAGTTGTCCGGGAACCGGCTAGCCAGCATCTGCGAGACGATAAACACGTTGCTCGTCAGCGCGCTCTCCAACATGATCGGCATGTTGCTCGTGTAGAACAGCTTCACGGGGTACGACCCGCGCTGACCGCGGAAGCGGTTGCTCTTTACCGGGATTTCAATCCGGAAGCCCTGCAGGTAGATCACCACCGCGAACACGACCACCGTCGCGATCAGGTTCATCACGTTGGGCAGTCGCTCCCGCCAGAAGGCCTCCCGGAGCGCACGTCCCTTGTCGTTCCACGTGAAGAGCAGGTGGAAGAGCGACACAATCGCACCCTCGAACTCGGGACCACGTCCAGTGTTGACCGTCGTCGGGGAGAAGGCCTTCCAGACGATGGACTCGCAGATGTTGGTCGCAATGAAAAGGGAGATACCAGAGCCAAGACCGTAGCCCTTTTGGAGCAGCTCGTCGAGAAGGATGACGATGAGGGAGGCGGAAATAAGCTGGATGATGAGGAGCAGACAAATACCGGCACCGAGGTCGCGGGGCTGCCCATACAGACCAGTGAGGACGTATACGGTAGCCTGACCGAGTGAAATGATGAGTGCAAACACTGAAACATGGCCTGTCAATGGTGTTGGGGGGGATCGTCAGGAGCGGGACGTACACTTCTGCGCGCCGCTGAAGAGCGCCCGGTCCTCCTTGAGCGAAAAGTCGACGTCGATGAGGTTCGCGCCCGCAAGGAGCTGCATGATCATGCCAGAAGTGACGATGGGGGTGATACCGAGTTCCATGAGCGTGCCGCGGTTAGAGGCGAGGATGACACGCATCCAGTAAAGGGGGTCTGCCGAGTCGGAGGACATGATACCGTAGAGCGGGACCTGGGAACAGACAAGGAAAATGAGGAGCGTTACGGCCGTCCATAGCACCTTTTGGTTGAATGGGACCTGTGTACTGCGTCAGTTGGGCTGCGAGTCGCGATACAGTGGTGGTACGCGCCTTGCGGTCGGGTGACGAGACCTCTGGGAGGATGGGAAGGAAAGGCCGGACGAGGTTGAGGAACCGAACTGTGATACCATTTCGTTGTCAGCTCTGCAGCCCATAAAATAAAAACTGGGAGACGACGTACAACCGCTCATGGCTGGAAGTTGGAAGATGGGACCAACTCAAACGAGCGGCGGAGGTCAGAAAGTAGTAGTGCGTTGGCTGTTTCCTAGGCGCCCACACGTCGCCACTCCTCCGCTGAGGTGGCAACACAAACACGCACAAACACGTCTCCTCCATGCCTCTCGTTCGTATACACCGTCGTACTATTGTACGCTCTGGGCTCGCCGTATCGACGATTACTGATCGCGGTTGGCATCATCATCAATGCATTCGACGTTGCTTGGATCCCGCCTATATGTTTGCATTCGTAGGCGTTGCCCATCGGTCATCCTCATGCGCTGTTCCGCTCGATGCACGACCTCCAGATTCGCCAGGCCAGGTTCACCCAGGCATCTATACGCAGGCTCTGCATTCGAGACATGTTGAGATCGTTGGCTTAGCTTCAGCATGCAGCGACGGGGCGGGAGATCACGCAGGGACCGAGAGTGTGAGCCCTCAGAATCACTTCACTATTCGTCGCTTCGTAGCTACAAACACTTAACTAGCGTCGAGCCTCGCTCAGTCGAGCTCGTCCATAACCTCGTTCGCGCGGGCGAAGAGTTCCTCAAAGTCCCTGGCCTATCATCAGCACATCGGATTGGGTCGAAATTTGGATACACGACTTACTCCCGCGCCCAGTGTGCATCGTCGTACTCGCGTGCCTCCAACGCGTCGTCCAGGAACTCCCGTGCGAACAGCTCTTCATCGTCCACCTCTCGGGGATAGTACTCTTCTTCCAACCCCCGCGCGTACACATCGTCGTCAACATCGCGCGCGAACAGCTCGTCCTCGTCGTCGAGCGACCGTCTGTACGCCGCTGCAGCCGCACCCGGGTTCTTGAAAGCTTGTACGGCGTTCCCTACCGCCTCCGCCGCGCCTGCTGCCGCCGTAACGTGGTTCACCAGCTTGGCCAGCGTGAACTTGGGCTTCCTCTTCGGAGCTGCGTGGTGCGCGGCTGGCTTGCGTGGCGGGGCGGCCTTGTGCGGCACGACGGCTTTCTTGGGCTTTATGGCACTGGTGATGAAACATGAGTTCTCCTGTACATGCGGATATCGCGATGGGAACGTACCTGACCGAGGTGGCTGCGGTGAGGGCGAAGATGGCGACGACGGTGGAAGTCCGCATATTGGTCGTACGATAGAGGATGGGTCGTGAGCGGTGCTGTTGAGGGGTCGTAAAGCAAGGTATGAATGCGAAATCGAATGGTACAAGTCAAGCTGCACGCGACCCTCGTTAGCCCTCTTCTACGGCGGAAGTGCGACGGACACTCACTAGCCAGTACTTGGACTTGATAGCTGGGCTCGCACAGATCAACTGAGGGCTGAAGAGGTCATCCCCACGCTCGCCTGCGGTATATATACATGTCCCCCAGCGAACGATCGTATCAGCGAGTGCCGCAGCGGGCCGCCTCTCGGAGTTCGGCATGCGACTGTTCTGCTCGACTTCATCCACCGCGGCGCCATGTGGCCTCTCCAGGCTCTCCCAAGGCACCGGCATGGAATGCTCGTCAACACCGCCTCGAGATGCGGTCGTTGCGTGCCAAGACTCGAATGCGCTACATGGAGATCGTCCGTCTGTCGTCTCCCCAGAGCTGTGAAGCCCGTAATCGTTAGATCAGAGACACGGATTCTCAAGACTGGGCGAACGGCTCTGGCAAACGAGCACGACGTCATGTTCGATCATACCAACAGGCACAAATACAAGGACAACGCGAGCGCGGCTGTTCATCGCATCAATCAACGCCGTTGCGATATAGCTGGTACCGGTACGTCCTCCACTGACCCTCTAGTGATATTTTTTCGTGATTTGTGCACAGGCTTCCTGATTGGCAGCACCTGATCACAAGTATAGCGTCGCGTACGGCTCGAGCCGAGAATGTGGAGTCACCACATTCTGGTTGAGTGCCAAAAGCCCGTTATGTCGTTGTTCGCTGCCAGCTTGATTGTGTGCTTCACGAAATGCTCTTTTGCCTCATGCAGGCCAGGCCATGGTAGGCTTTCGTTGCTCATGCGACCTACTCGCCACTTGCAGGCTCACTTGCTCGCCCACATCCCCTTGTGCATTGCCAACACGGCGTGCTTGTATTCATACTCACTGCCAAAGCATGACCCCGTCCATGCCACAACACTGGGGTAAGAGCCTGGGGTTGGACAATGCAAGACGGGCGTTTTCTGGAGCACGGAGACAGGAATGAGGCAGTAAGGAGGACCTACTCAGCGAGAGGCCACTCAGGCAAGTGAACAAGGCGAGCTTTCCGGCCCTCAGGTACGTAGACAGGACCTGTAGAGAATCGTGCACTGCCGTTGATGCACCTAGGCCTCCTACAAGACCCGAACGGACAGCCGAGGGCCGAGGGGACGAGGCTGGCAACTGGGGTGAAGGGGCGAGCCGGGATCGATTTCCCTTCGCGGCGCGGAGAGGGAAGAGATTCGGGTAGGAAGGCAGGGAACGATGGGGCAAATCACGGGTAGTCGCGTATCGCGCGATAACGTCGCGACTCAGCGGTGAGGGGTGGTGACAAAGGGCGCGACTTGGAACCGAGGGGAGAAAGGTAGAATAGTATGTGCAAGGTCACAGCTCCGTGAACCCCAGAGGACGCAAGGGAGTAGAGTCAAAGGCTCGGCCGAGGCGCAATCGCAGGTCGCAAGTCGCAAGTTGCAGTTCGCAGTACGCAGTCGCAGTTCGCAGGTGACGCAAGTAGATGCAGCCGCAAGTCAGACGCTAACTCTGGAGGGTAACGAGTGCTTGCCTTTCGTCGAAGTACAAAAGGGTTTATATACAAAAGTCCACGACTACGTTCCACGCGATCCCGAACACATCCGAGACATCCTACTCTACTTTCCGACAAGTTCCTGCGTCAACCGAACTCACCCATAATGGAGAGCCACCGCCATATGGTCTGCGACGAATCGGGACTTGAGGTCGCGTCGGCGAGTCGACTTCTGACGTCAGCTCAAAGAGGACATCCCGACGCCGCACTGCGTTGATCCGGATCTTTGGGAAGTCGCAGTGATTGGGTGCGTCTAGTCCCGATGGGGAGGTCGCGATCTCGAGCGTTGATTGGCTGCGACTTAGGGTTAGGTTAGGTGGTTTTGACACAAACAACACGCTATAGTTAGTGTGTTACCTAGAAACCTGTTGAGGTATCTTCACCGCTCGGGACGACGGGCGGACTTGGGGAGTACCGCCTTGACCGTTTCGGCTTTTATGCCTCATCAGGTCCCTGGATGTTAGTCACTTACGACTAGTAATACGCTGACGAATCGCCGTTCCAATCGGTCGATTTGTCAATCAGTCTTGCAAATGCGAGTAATGCCGTCCGTTGCCGTACGGAGGTGCGCGCGTGCCGGGTCTTCCCCTGAGAATATTCCCATGCAATCGCGGCTTCTGGCCGAGTTCACCGATATCTATGACAGCGTGAGACAAAGTGCCTTATCTCGCATATACCTCGTGCTTAGGGTTAGGTTAGGAGGCGCCGACGACGACGAGTGCGAGCGGAGCGAGCACGAGGAGGAGGAGGTGCCTCGTGAGGGAGGCGATAGCAGGCGACAGCGGAGTGGGGAGCCACTTCGCACCTGTTTCGCGTCTTAAATACGCTCTTCAGGCCTAACTATATGCTTCCTGCATTCCGGGGGCGGAATGCACTTGCCCGATTTGGCAGGTGCGAACAAGCGCCCTCAGCCACCCGCGTCGTGCTCGTCATTCCGCCCTCCCGGGGCAAAATCGCCCTGCACGCCGCCTTCCCTGCGCGTTTTGTTTAAAACAAAAAATATATTTGGGTTCTACTGCTCGGCCCGCACCCACGCGCGCAAAAACGGAGGCAAACGGCCGCCTGGACGTTGTGCTACGGGGCCCGCAACATCGCGCCACCTCAGCCACAGCCCGGCGCTTACTGTCTGCGCGCAGTGCGGTCTGCCCTCCTGGGGTAAAATCGCCCTGCACGCCGCATCCCCTGGTGTTTTTTTCTGAAACAAAAAATATATTTGTACTCTACTACTTGATGCGCACCAACGCGCGCAAAAACGGAGGCAAACGGTTGCCTAACTATATGCTTCCTGCATTCCGGGGGCGGAATGCACTTGCCCGATTTGGCAGGTGCGAACAAGCGCCCTCAGCCACCCGCGTCGTGCTCGTCATTCCGCCCTCCCGGGGCAAAATCGGCCTGCACGCCGCCCCTCCCGGTGTTTTTTTCTAAAACAAAAAATATATTTGGGTTCTACTGTTTGATCCGCATCCACGCGCGCAAAAACGGAGGCAAACGGCCGCCTAGACGTTGTGCTACGGGGCCCGCAACATCGCGCCACCTCAGCCACATTTTGGCGCTTACCGTCTGCGCGCGGTGCGATCTGTCCTCCTGGGGCAAAATCGGCCTGCACGCCGCCCCTCCTGGTCTGTTTTTACAAAACAAAAAATATATTCATACACCATTACTGAATGCAAGCCTACGCGCGCAAAAAGCGGGCAAAACGGCCGCCTGGATAGAGTGCTACGGCGTCCGCGACTTCGCGCCACCTCAGCCACCCGCCAGCGCTCAGGCTCTACGCCAGCGCAACTCCTCTCTCTCTCTCCCCACCACCTGAGCTTCGTTCCGCCCCGCCTCTCCTTGCTTCCTGTCGCCTCTCGTTCGCCAACCGTCCTGCAAGTTAGGACGATGGCCTTCTGCCTTGACCCCCACACGGTGCCACGTCGCTCGCCGGCGCACCGCGCTCCACGTCGCTCGTCCCACACTCGCGCGCCCCAAGGTGTGTTTGCAGTCGAGCGCACACAGTCGGCAACACACCAAGCAGAGTCAGCCCAGAGGGAGGTTGCATGGCCAAGAAAATAGGTGAGCTAGTACTCACCCTTCTTCATACTCAGTCCGTCGCCCCAGAACACGCGGGGGAGTGCCGCCCATGGCCCCAGCAGCTCCCTCGTGCAGTGCAGGACGGTCCCTGCATACCAATGCAAACTGCAAGACCTTCAACGCGCCGTTCGAGCCCCCCCATCCAGCGCGCGCGCCCCACGCACGTCCCGACGCGGCCAACCACGAGCGCACCCCCTCCGAGCCCGCCAGACCAGCTGCGCCCCCCCCACTCGAGGCCCCACCACCCCTATCTCGTGCCGCCTGAGCATGTACGAGTACCCGTGCACGCCGCATGCGCCGGCTTACGCAGTCACGCACCACGCCCATCCCCCAATGCCGCCAAACCACCGTGCGCGTGCCCTCCGAAGCCCACCGCCCAGTTGTGCTTCCCATACGAGGCCCCACGAGCCCACGCGCGTGGCCTCTGAGGGCACGCAACTCTCCGTGCGCGCCCTATGCGCAGGCGAATGCGCGCGTGTCCTTCAAAACCCACCAACGAGCTGCTCACCTCATACGAGGCCCACCCACGGACCGCCACCATCCTTCGCGTGCGCCCTCTGACGGCGCCCGACCACTCGGGCGCGCTGTATGCGCCCGCGCACGCCGCCACTGACCGCACGCACCCCCGACCGCACGGAGGACCCCTACACCCCATACGAGACCCACCGACGGGCCGCGCGCGACTTAGTCGCCCCCACCATCCCTCCCGTGCGCCCTCTGACAGCGCACGACTACTCGTGTGCGCCGTATGCGCGGGCGCACGCCGCCACCCACCGCACGCACCCCCGACCGCACGGAGGACCCGTACACCCCATACGAGGCCCACCCACGACCTGCGCGGCCCATACGACACCCACCGACGGGCCGCGCGCGACTTACGACCCCCCACCATCCCTCGCGTGCGCCCTCTGACGGCGCACGACCACTCGTGCGCGCCGTATGCGCGGGCGCACGCCGCCACTGACCGCACGCACCCACGACCGCACGGAGGACCCCTACACCCCATACGAGACCCACCGACGGGCCGCGCGCGACTTAGTCGCCCCCACCATCCCTCCCGTGCGCCCTCTGACAGCGCACGACCACTCATGCGCGCCGTATGCCCGGGCGCACGCCGCCAGCCACCGCACGAAGGACCCGTACGCCCCATTCGAGGCCCACCCACGACCTGCGCGGCCCATACGACACCCACCGACGGGCCGCGCGCGACTTACGACCCCCCACCATCCCTCGCGTGCGCCCTCTGACGGTGCACGACCACTCGTGCACGCTGTATGCGCCAGCGCACGCACCCCCGACTGCACCAATGATCCATACGCCCCGTTCGAGGCCCACTCACGACCTCCGCAGCCCATGTAAGCCCCACCGACGAGCTGCGCGGCCTATACAAGGCCCCGCTTGCTGTCACATGTGTGGTCTGACGGTGTACATGCACCTGTGTGTGCCCTAATGACTTGGATGTTTGCTCGTGAACTGGATGTAACCTCTGTCGGGGTATGCTTTTTGTATGTCGAGTAGAGTACTATGTAAAAAGATACATATTTTTATAAAGTGAGTGGGGGTGTGATGAATCAGGGTTAAGATCTAAGTGTGAATTGTATCTAAAGTCCCAATTGTCTGAGACATTGAGGCATTAGTATCTGCCTCAGATATTGCTAGGGACATCTGAAAGACGAGAGGACTCGTCACTCGAGGTCATTAGCTCATCCTCCTCATCCTCGTCCTCCTCGTCCTCGTCCTCCTCATCGTACTCGCCTTGACCAACAGTCTCAATGTAGTTCTTGGCTGCCTGAGATGCACGTATGGTCGCCTTCTCCACTTTTTCCTGGCTCTTAACCATGTCGCGGCGACGACGACGGACTGCACGTGCCTTGCGACGATCAGCCTCATCCGTCACTGGCTTGTGAGCCCTCTTCAGTGGACGAGCGGCACATATATCGGCCTTGACTTTTGCTTGAGTCTTGGCAGGGAGGCTCGGGTCGAAGACGATTGAATCTGGGCTCATCTCGTACACCTCCTTACCGTCAACTTCCTTGACGTCCTGGAAGTGCATCCGAGCCGCACGAGACATGCACCGCCAATGGTAATAATTGTAGTGAATGCCCGTCTTTTTCTGAGAGATGTGAGTAACTTGGCTGTGAACTGGAAACAATGTCACGTACATGCATCGTCACCCCAGGCAGAGAGCGTTTCAAGACTGTCTGGCCAGCCTTGAACTTCCGAGCCACTGTATAAAGTGAGTAAGACTCCATGAATGACAAAATCTCACACTCACTAGAGCATCTCGGAGCGCAACACTCCTCAGTTGTATTGTCGTCCTTCGTCGTCCACTTGAAAACAACCGGTGGCATCTCCGAGATGAGGAGCGCAGCATCGGTGTTGTGCTTTGACTTAGGGGCGACATCACCGGTCTGCTTCGTGTGCTTGTTCTTACCACGTTTGATAGCCTCGGAGATGTTCTTATGGTGCGCATTTGCCTTGGCCTCAGCGCGTTTGTGTTAGGTTATGGGGGCTGCTAGGTTCACGTAGGTCGACCCACAGCCGCCCGACCTAGGGTTGGCGCCCACTAGGGCCACCCACCCTGGGCCAGGTCGTGCCACAGAGCACTTGTACATGGTCAGTGCACCATGTACAGTGCACGCACCGTAGCGGCCCAAGGGACAGAGGTGCACTAAGTGCAATGGTGCGATGGGAGGCCCACTGACTAAGGGGGACACTACATGTCTGTGTGATGCACCAAGTGCACCCACTTGCATGGAAGGCATGTGCACTGCCATGGACCTGTGGTGCACGAAGTGCACTGTGGGACTCGGAGGAGGGTGCGAATCGTGGGCACATTGCACGAAGTGCACCAGGAGTATGGAGAGGCTAACCGGTGTAATTACATGGGCTACAGTATGGGCGTACGAACAGAGTGCACGAGGTGCACTGTGGGAGGTGCAACAGAGTGCAATACATGTGGCTGCGATGTGTTTGCGGTGCACGGAGTGCACTCCATGAAGTGCGTGTGCCATATGGGTCTGCTCTGTGGATGCAGCGCACGAGGGGCATCGCAGTGCACGAAGGGCATCATAGTGCACGAAGGGCGACCTTCGCCCACTGTGATGCCCTTCATGTACTGCAATGCCCTTCGTGCACTGTGATGCCCTTCGTGCACTGCGATGCCCTTCATGCACTGTGATGCCCTCCGTGCACGCAGTGCACTGGGTGCACTTCATGGGGTGCACGTGCCATGTGGATGCTGCTCTGTGGATGCAGTGCACGAAGTGCATCACAGTGCTTGAAGGGCATCACAGTGGGCTGCTAACTATTGGACTACACACGGCCAACACAATTGCATGGAGGCGCACTGTGTGAGCTTGGTGGATGCACAGTGCACGAAGTGCATCGGGGCTGGGTGGTGTGACAGGCACTCACGGAATGCGCAAAGGGCATGATAGTAGTAGGGGTGCACCTGAGAATGAGGCAGAGGATCACAGTGAGCCTCAGTGGATGCAGGGTGCACGAAGGGCACTGTGGGGCCAGCAGGACCCATGAACTCCGGAGTGGGAGGCTGAGACCGGAGTGCATGGGCTGACCGGAGTGGTCCTGGAGGTGCCGGGGTGCACGAAGTGCACTGTGGCTACGGGGGGTCATGCTGGTGAGAGTTGTGTACCAACTCCGGGGTATGGCCGGAGTTTGGGGAGTGGGTGAGACAACTCCAGGGTGCACTTAGTGCAATGCGGTGGGGAGTGGAGTTATATGGAGTTGGCCGGAGATGGTGGTGGAGCACGGTGGACACGATGCACGAAGTGCACTCCGGCGTGGTGGGCGGTGGCGTATCAGGGTGCACGAAGGGCATCTGCGAGGGCGGGGAGCTCCCATGGGCGCCTGTTCCTCCGGGGGTTCACCCGGAGTGCTGCGCGAGGCGTCTGTGCCTTGAGAGTGCACGAGGTGCACCGTGCGCATGGGGCAGGCCCTCTGGAGAGCTACCGCTGCATTGGACATGGATTAATGCAGTGACAAGCTTCGTCTAGTGAATGAATATACATATGATATGGTTAACTTGAAACCACAGTGTTAATTCCTTGTCAACAGACAGAGGCTGCAATGTCCCTGGTCTATCATCATACCATTAATCAGCCAATGGCATACTATTCAGCATGGTGTGATCCGCATGTGGACAGGGCCGCCTCATGCGCACAGTGCACCTCGTGCACTCTCAAGGCACAGACGCCTCGCGCAGCACTCCGGGTGAACCCCCGGAGGAACAGGCGCCCATGGGAGCTCCCCGCCCTCGCAGATGCCCTTCGTGCACCCTGATACGCCACCGCCCACCACGCCGGAGTGCACTTCGTGCATCGTGTCCACCGTGCTCCACCACCATCTCCGGCCAACTCCATATAACTCCACTCCCCACCGCATTGCACTAAGTGCACCCTGGAGTTGTCTCACCCACTCCCCAAACTCCGGCCATACCCCGGAGTTGGTACACAACTCTCACCAGCATGACCCCCCGTAGCCACAGTGCACTTCGTGCACCCCGGCACCTCCAGGACCACTCCGGTCAGCCCATGCACTCCGGTCTCAGCCTCCCACTCCGGAGTTCATGGGTCCTGCTGGCCCCACAGTGCCCTTCGTGCACCCTACGCACCGCTCCGCCTCGTGCACTATATGCCTCTGCCTCATTCTCAGGTGCACCCCTACTACTATCATGCCCTTTGCGCATTCCGTGAGTGCCTGTCACACCACCCAGCCCCGATGCACTTCGTGCACTGTGCATCCACCAAGCTCACAACAGTGCGCCTCCATGCAATTGTGTTGGCCGTGTGTAGTCCAATAGTTAGCAGCCCACTGTGATGCCCTTCAAGCACTGTGATGCACTTCGTGCACTGCATCCACAGAGCAGCATCTACATGGCACGTGCACCCCATGAAGTGCACCCAGTGCACTGCGTGCACGGAGGGCATCACAGTGCACGAAGGGCATCGCAGTGCACGAAGGGCATCGCAGTGCACGAAGGGCATCACAGTGCACGAAGGGCATTGCAGTACATGATGGGCATCACAGTGGGCGAAGGTCGCCCTTTCGGTGCACTATGATGCCCTTCGTGCACTGCGATGCCCCTCGTGCGCTGCATCCACAGAGCAGACCCACATGGCACACGCACTTCATGGAGTGCACTCAGTGCACTCCGTGCACTGCAAACACATTGCAGCCACATGTATTGCACTCCGTTGTACCTCCCACAGTGCACTTCGTGCACTCTGTTCGTACACCCATACTGTAGCCCATGTAATTACACCGGTTAGCCTCTCCATACCTCTGGTGCACTTCGTGCATTGGGCCCACGATTTGCACCCTCCTCCTGCAGTGCACTTTGTGCACCGTGGGTGCATGGCAGTGCACATGCCTTCCATGCAAGTGGGTGCACTTGGTGCATCACACAGACTTGTAGTGTCCCCTTCAGTCAGTGGGCCTCCATCACACTGTTGCACTTAGTGCACCTCTGTCCCTTGGCCGCTATGGTGCGTGCACTGTACATGGTGCACTGACCATGTACAAGTGCTCTGTGGCACGACCTGGCCCAGGGTGGGTGGCCCTAGTGGGCGCCAACCCTAGGTCGGGCGGCTGTGGGTCGACCTACGTCAACCTAGCAGCCCCCATAACCTACGGTGTCTCATAACCTAACCCAATCTTTGCAGTATCAATTGGGAGGATCAGCTGCATTGCTACCTCTGAGGTCAGCCCTGAGAGTAGCCAAGTGAGTTCAGTTCACAAACTCTGCTACTGTGCTGCTCACAGGTCAGAGTAGTCTGCTGCGTGTTTCCTTATTGGGCCTGCGTCCTCACATAAGCACCTGCGTCTACCATATATGGTGCTGCGTCCTCACATAATCACCTGCGTCTACCATATATGGAAGCCGCAGAACGCTGCGGCTTCCTAATTCGTCACGACCTAGCCCTAGGTCGTAAAACTTATACTACTAGGATGCGCAGGGGCTCGGCACGTGACCTGAGTCTAGCCGCTCTATTGTCCCGTGATTTCTTAGATTAGATTAGATGGTCTCGAGATTAGATTGGCCGGCATTGGCCGAGAATTCGAAAGATAAGATATATGTGTTATCTCCCGGGGAAGCCGGGCTTTCCTTTCTCGATAGGAACCTGTCCACGGTGGGTCCTTGTGGACGGCACCGTTTCGGATGCCCTTAATTGGCGCGCCGTCTCGGGTGTCCGCGTGGGTCCGCTTTGGTCATGTGGTTCCGTTACTCAGCGTACTGCTCGCGCTGATTAATTCACTAGTCATCGTCACGCTGTCAGCATTTGTGCTCTCAGTCAGCGTCGTTAAAGCATCATGTGCTACTAAAAGTCAGGCCTGAAGAGCGTATTTAAGACGCGAAACAGGTGCGAAGTGGCTCCCACTCCGCTGTCGCCTGCTATCGCCTCCCTCACGAGGCACCTCCTCCTCCTAACCTAACCTCAATGGTGATCTTGAAGAGGACATCTACATGGAGCAACCTGAAGGTTGGGTAGTTCCAGGCAAGGAAGACTGGGTCTGTCTCCTCAAGAAGGCTATCTATGGTCTTAAGCAGCGTCTCGTCAATGGAACGCTAAGATCCACAAGTCTCTCCTTGCACAGGGTTTACATGGACATACTCGGATGCCAGTGTATACGTTTATTCGAGCACTGGAGATCATGCTTGTATCATTGTACTCTACGTTGATGATCTACTTCTGTTGGGCGATTCTAAACTCTTCATTGAAGAAGTAAAGCAGAAGCTTAAGCCAAGAATACCAGATGACCGATCTTGGACCAGTAGAACGCTTCCTGGGTCTTCGAATTCGTCGAGATCGCACAAGCGCAAGATCCTCGTTGACCAGACGGAATATATTCAAACGTTCTAGAGAGGTTTAACATGAACAACTGCAAGTCCCAAAGGACACTCTCCCTGCTGGCGCCATTTGGAAAAGAACAAAGAAACCGCATCTGATCAGTTCCGCACCCAGTACCAGAGTATTATCGGAAGCATCATGTATGCTATGCTCGGTACACGTCCAGACATCGCGTTCGCTGTCACGCGATTAGCCAAGTTTGCCTCGAACCCTTCGCAAGCACATATGGGCTACGCATATTATATCCTGCGTTACCTTCAAGGAACAAAGGACTACGCCCTTTGCTACGATGGTGCTTCAAATTCAGGACTGGTTGCCTACTCAGACTCGGATTGGGCTGAAGACCGCGATGATAGGCACTCCACATCTGGCTTTGTCTCCATGATGGCCAATTGTGTCGTTTCCTGGGCATCTAGACGCCAACCTACAGTTTCCCTCTCTTCTACTGAAGCAGAGTACAAAGCCGCCTCCGACACTTGTCATCAAATGGCATGGCTCAGAAACTTTGGTAAGGAGCTTGGTGACAATATGATGCTCCTACTCCCTTGTGTCTGGACAACCAAGGAAGCATCTTCCTTGCGGTTAATCCTGCCGTGGATCGCCGCACAAAACACATAGAAATTCGGTATCACTACATTCGAGAGTTCTACGAATCTGGGGAAACCGACATTTTCTACGTTGCTAGCGAAGACCAGTTAGCAGACCAACTGACCAAGAACATTCCATTCTCATCAGTCGAGAAGTTCAGGTCTTTCTCTGGCATGGTATCGACACCTTGAACAAGTGGGAGTGTTGAACTTTCCATATTTGGTGTCATATGTTAACTTATCAATCGGACAACCTATATATGGACTTGTGTTCTGCGGTGTCTGATTACATACGTTCTTTGATGGACTCTGCCTGGACTCGATCCCAAGACCTTGTCCAGGCCCTTGTAGATAGTTCTAGACTACGGACCCTTCTAGACACACTCCCTTCTGGACTCTTCTAGATAGTTCCGTAGATATGACTCACCCTGATGCCTGATGACTCAGGCTGACTAGGTATGACTCACCGCTCATGTGGTACGATTAACTCATGCTCTCTCATGACTCACATGACCAGTTCCCCTCATGTATATATACTGGGCTGATGCGCCCTCTAATCAAAAAGACTTTACCTCCTGTTCCCTGTGTGCGCCTCACAGGTCTTTCCCTGGAGCTTCCCCTGGGTACTGTCTCGTTCTATCACCTTCAACCACACTAACATTTGAATCTCCTCACTTCAACACAAAGCACTTACTATGTATACTGGGACTTTGATGGAGGTACCAGTGGGGAAAATGAGGCGGCGGGACGGCGGCGGGCAAGGCAGTCAAGTGGGGAGCCAGCGGCGGGACATTTAGTTTGCGCGGATTGCAACAGGCGCAACACGTTGAGTTGTGTAGGGGTTGTCGGGGATGTGGGTGGGCGGGCTCATGAGCCGGCGAGAGGGTGCTGTAAGCAGATAAAGCTCTGCGGGAAGGCATCCGCTTTAGTAATAATACTATCATACAGTGCACCGACTATGTACATACAAGTGAGAACACTACAACAGCTCCCCTGTAAGGCGCTCGAACATATGCGCATCGTGCCCCTCCGCGATCAGCCCTCCCGGCCGCACATCAGCATGCCAGCCATGGTCGCTTGTGATCACAATGTCGTACGGGTACCGGGCCTCCCCAGCGTGCCCGCCCCAGTCAAAGTCAATGAGCTGGACCTCTCCCTCCTCCGTGACCAAGACGTTCGGCTCGCGCAGGTCTCCGAACACGAAGCCTTTGTCGTGAAGCATCTTGACGGCCTTGCGGAGTGGCTCCACGACGGAGGATATGTGCACAGAGACACTCGCCACAAAGTCCGTGATGACGACCCACATTCCTACGCTCTCGACCTTCTCGCAGTAATGCAACTTTGGGGCGAACCCGCCTTCGTGCGCAACCCTGTGCGCGTCCCTTCCATATGCTTCGGTGAATTTGACAACGACTTTGAACGCAGCCTTGTCCTCCTTGTCGGTGATGCAGGCATCCGCGATAAAGACGGCTTTCGAGCTGTAATCAGCAGCCAAGCGCGCCACGTACCTCAGCTCCACTCGCTGTCCATTGTCGTCGGTGTATGCGTCAAAGCTTGGGCCCACATAAGGTAACAGTGTGCTGGGGGAGGCCGGCGATGTGCCCGAGGATGCCATCCCCTTGGATGCACCGGAGGATGTCTTCAGTGCGCCGGCGGACGTGCTTGTCGTGCTGCTGAGCCGTGCATGAGAAGTGCGCTGAGCACCCACATTTGAGTGCGAGGAAGGGATCGATCGTTTCGCTCGCAAACCAGCATAATAAGTCTTCAGGTCGTCGATGCAACGTTTGAGTGCACGGAAGAGCCGCGCCATGGAGAGTATGGCTTCGGACATGGCGGACAATCCGTGTGGCGACAGAGGGGTGATAGGCATGTAGCCCGTGAAGGGCTGCGAGATGAGCTGGTCTGCGAATGCTGCCCCGCTCACGGCAATATACGGTCCGGCAATCGCAAGGAGAAGAGCAGGGCAGCAACATACATTGCGGACGGGTTCAGCCTGTAAGTCTCACAGTCGGCACAGGATCATAAGCTTCCAAAGAGCACAGACCTCGAAGGACGCATAGACGGCAACGTATGCACATTCAGCCTGTGCCCGCGGATCACAGCTACCCGTTCCAATCTCATTCGTTACCTCAGTGATGGTAACGACGGGTCTGAAACCTTTGAATGACGTGTCTGTATGTATCACACCGTCCGGTTGGAATCTACCAGAGGAATAGTGGAGCGAAGTCGAGTCGAGTATGCCAATCCCGACGGCATCCGACAAGGCAGCTCTTATGGCCCTCTGACGGGATGACTCGTCCACGTAGAACTTGGAAGATAGTTGGATGAATTCGCGAGCTGTCTGAACCTCCGCAGGAGTATATTGGATGTTGCGATCAGCGGGTTGTGACATGGACTGGGCAAAGCGGGCGAATGCCGGGTGGTAGATCATGATCGGAGGAGGAGCGAGGTGAAGAGGCCGATGGTTGTATATGGCATCCAGGTGGCTTGAGGTCTGTGTCTGCATCAGTTCACTGACAGTGGCTCCGCTGGAGGGAGAGCGCCGCTTTCTACTAGCCGCTGCAATGGCTTCTCGATCTGATACCCTGTCAAGAGGCGTGGATTTGCGCGACACTCGGACTCACGAGGGAGTTTATCTGCGGTCGCCACAGAGGCAAGGGTTGCTTGCTGGTCATCCACCAAGGTCGGCACGGCTACGAGACGCATCAGCGATGGCGGTGACACAAGGACCGCGTGAACGCACAGATGATGACCGCCAGCTTGTCCTCTGTGCCAGACAACTTCATTCTGCCGTAAATGAGGCTGGTCTTTCGCCGGATAGCTTCGTCGTTTACGGTCTGTGAGATGGTCGCATCACTTGCGTCGGGGGAAAACAGTGGTTCTTTGACCTAGGAAAGGTGAGTGCACACCGCAGCAAATGAAGGCCAGGCTCACCAGACGAACAGACACCTCGGCAGACTCCAGCTCTGTGTGGGATAAGCCGAGTCTCCTGGGCTTGGATCGGGCAAGGTGGATGAAGAAGGACTCGACGTCCGACACTGTGGACGAGCTCGCTTCGTGATAATATTCGACGTTGGCGACATATTTGTACGAGCGAGAGGCAGTGAGACTCGATCCAGCAGAGTAGTAGCAGACAAGAACGGGTATGGTGAGGGTTAGGGTCGCCATGGCCGCCACCCCAGTCACACTGCGTCTGATGCACTGTGTGACGTGACGCGCGCGTTATGAATGTGACGAAGCGCGTTCGCGCCAGGACGCGCCTCTCTCTCTCTCTGCGGCCACGATGCTCGAAGCCCGTCTCAACGAAGCGGCCATCCTCAAACGCCTCCTCGATGGTCTGGAACCCTAACCCGCCTCTCGTTCTCTGTCGCTCACCCTCCTCCTCCCCAGCCATCAAAGAGCTCGTCACCGACGCCAACTTTGAATGCAACGAAGAGGGCCTCGTTCGTCTTCCCTTCCTCCTCCACGCGCGCGCGCCACTGACCGACCTCTGCAGAGCCTCCAGGCGATGGACAACTCGCACGTTGCCCTCGTCGCGGTCAGTCTCAAGGCGTCCGGCTTCAAGCGCTATCGCTGCGACCGTCCCATCCCGCTCGGCGTGAACGTCGCCTCCTTCACAAAGGTCCTCAAGTGCGCCAAGGACGACGACGTGTGCATCCTCAAGGCCAACGACGATGCCGATGTCCTCAGTCTCACTTACGAGGCCCGCAGTGAGTTCCTTGCTCCCCGCTTCCTTCGCGCGCGCGCTCACACGACGCGTGCCAGACACGGACCGCATCGCCGAGTACGAGATGAAGCTCATGGATATCGACGTCGACACGCTCAACATCCCCGACACGGACTACGACGCGCGCGTCACCATGCCCTCCTCCGAGTTTGGCCGCATCGTCCGCGACCTCTCCCTCCTCGGCGAGTCCGTCCGCATCGAGGTCTCCAAGGAGGGTGTCCGCTTCATCAGCGACGGCGAGGCGGCCAACGGCAACATCCTCCTCCGCGACACCCAGGCCAGTGCCCGCGGCAAGGGCTCCTCTTCCAAGCAGGATGACGAAGCAGACGACGAGCCCGAAGAGGAAGACGACGACGACGACGACAAGCCAAAGAAGAAGAAAGCCAAGAAGGAAAAGGTCAAGAAGGAGGCCGGCGAGGACGTGGAGATGAACGGCGACGAGGAGCAAGATGAGGAGCAAGAGTTCAAGCCCAAAGGTGACGACGACGATGACGAGGAGGAAGAGGAAGAGGACGGCGACAAGTCGAGCAAGAAGCGCAAAAAGGCCCCCGCCAAGGTGCGCCCCGTGCCCGCTCCCAAATGACTGCTACTAACCCCCGGTGTAGAGCGGAAAGCCGGCGAAGAAAGCAAAGAAGGACGAGGACGACGAGCTGCCGGAGGGCGTGCGGGTGGAGATGAACGCGCACGTCAACCTGACGTTCAGCTTGAAGTACCTCGTCAACTTTTCCAAGAGCAGCTCGCTGTCGAACGTGGTGCAGCTCATGATGAGCAACGACGTGCCCCTCCTCGTGAGTCGCCCCGCTCGCAATCCATTCTGTGGACGCTGACGGTGCGCAGGTGTCGTATGAGTTTGGGCAGGGCCACATCCGGTACTACCTCGCACCGAAAATCGGCGACGACTGAGCCGACTGTACATGTCTCCTCCTTGTTCCCTCGTTGTGTCTGGTCGTAGCTCGTTGCATTAGCTGTGTATTGGTTGTTCCCCAAGTCTCTCTTATCTACACAATAATCATGTCTTTTATTCGTCCACCCTTGTTCTGCGCGTGCCAGAGTGCGTTGTGCGGGGACAAGGCGCGTGTGGTGTCCAGAAAAGGCAAGGGCTAGTGAGTGCGCGACGGGCGCCTGAGGGGTGGTTGTCTCTGCCCAACGACCGCCGCGTTCCCAACGTCCTCCGCCCCGACCGCCGTCCCCAACACGCCTCCTCATCGCCGTCAACCCTCCTCCCAGCGACCTCCAGCAAAAAACACCAGCCCATGGCAGTCCCGCTGCCCCAAGGTGCGTTGTCCACGCGTACGCAACCATCGCCCGCTCATCGCGCGCCAGCAGGTCCCGAGGAGAACTGGGACGACGACTTCGAGTTCAACCAGCGCAACTCGCGCGGAGACACCGTCACTGCGCACGGCGACGGCAGCTCACAGACCAACGGCGTGCCCGCGACGCCGCTCTCGAAAGACCGCAAAAACACGCTCAGGCGCTGGACAGAGGCAGGCCCCTCCGCGCCCTCCACGCCCCCCAAGCGTGCCTCGCTCCCCGGCCCAGGTCCACCCGCCGCAGAGCCCCCGGAGAACTGGGACGACGACTTTCGCGACAGCACAGACTCACCAGCGCGCACCCGCACGCGTCCTGCTCCCTCGCATGCCGACGGCGACGAGCACGAGAACTGGGACGACGATTTCGACGACGGCGAGGGACGCTCGCCCACCGGCAAAGGCAAGGCGCGCTGGGGCTCGTCCGACGACGAGGACGACTACGGCTTCGCCGCCTCAGAGGAGGACCGCACCGTCACCTCGCGCTCCCGTGGCGTACCCCTCCACCTGAGCGACACCGCACCGCCCCCCGTCCCGCCGCTCCCCTCCCCCCTCCTCCACTCTCCCACGCCCTCCGTCTTCTCCATGCCCGTCTCCTCCACCGGCCATCGCGACTCTGCCGCGTTCTCCACCAACTCACACGTCCACCTCCTCTCCACCGGGCACTCCGCACTCGCCCTCCTACCCCCGAGCCCGCCCATCCACCGCGAGCGCCGCCGCCTCCGCAAGAAGTCACGTCCACCCCCCAGCGGCGCCCCCGGCGTGTACGAGCTCGAGGAGCTTCCAGACGACCTCGGCCAGGCCCTCGCGCAGGCACCGTCCACCCCAGAGATGAAGCGCGCCAGTCTCTCATTCGATGAGCAGCGCCCGCCACCTGAGCTCCCGCAGCCGATCACACCTGGTCCCTCCTCAGGGTCAGGGTCAGGCTCGGGCAAGACGCCACTGCTCTCGCGCATCGGGTCTGTAGGCAAGAAGTGGGGCGCGGGCCGCAAGAAGCGGGCGAGTACTGGGCCGACCGAGGTCGCCCTCCAAGAGCACCACACAGAGCGCGCTGGGGAGAGGGGCAGGGAGCAGCACAGAGACCACGCCTCGCGCCCTCAGTCCGTCGCGGGCACCCTTCCGACCCCGTCCTCGCCCCCGCCGACGGCGCCTCAGTCCAAAGGGAGCTGGTTTTTTCGCGGTGGCGGCGGCGGTGGGCCGGGGCCTCCTCCGGCCGCGCCGGTGATGCTTGAGCATAAGACGAGCGTAGACCGACTACTGGCCATGGCTGGCCTCGACCGTACGCCACCTGCGTCTCCGCGCAAGGGAAAGGGTCCGGGGAATGTGGACAGCAAGGATGCGAACGCGAATGCAAATACGACGGGCTCGATCAGGCTGACAGACGGCTCGACGGTGTCCTCGTCGGCTCTGTTCTTTGGGACACCGAAACGCAAACCATCGCGTCCCATGTCCGTCCAGGCACCGCAACTGCAGGCGTCCAGTTCGCAGGGGTCAAGTTCCGGCTCGAGCTGGATGAGCAATCGTCCACCGGTTCCACGACACGCGTCATACGGGCACGAACTCGGCAAGCGGTCAGCGACGCCGAGCAGTCGTGCGAGCTCGAAACAGCGCTCCGCGTCTGCAAGCGTCGAGGATGTGAGCAGGAGCGACCGTAGCTCGACGGTGCGTGAGGGCCGGCGCGACCGAGGCAAGCACAGGCAGTACGCCACCGACTCGGCGGGGCCGTCAGAGTCGGAGTCTGCCAGTCACGACTCGGGGAGCGGGAGCGCGAAGGGGAAGGAGGGGAGCAGGAGCTTCATGGGCGGGATGCGACGCATCAGCCTGGGTGGCGCGAGCAAGCACCGGCGGACGGCGAGCAAGGTGCCAGAGCAGCCGGAGAGGAAGAGCTCAGGCGCAGCGACTATTCGTGCAGAGCGGGAACCCGCGGAGGAGACGACGCCGCGACCGCCCTCGCGCGTTATACGCACGTCGCAGGACGCGCCGCTCCTCCCGCCCATCGAGCTCCAGCCCCCGTCGCCGCCGCGTCCCGGGCAGAAAGATAAGTCGGAGCTCAGCAGGCTGTTCAAGCCCCACCCGACGCTCGAGCCGTCGCGTTCGTACCCGGCCCTTTCGTCCTCGCGCTCGGCGACCCCGCTCGCATCGCGGCCGTCGGGCGAGATGGGGCCTGCGATGTCTCCGATACCGTCACCCCTGCCGTCGCCGACGAAACCCAAGCTCGCGTCGTCGCCTGGGCAGGCGGCGTCCCTAGGCCGGGCGACGCAGCCGCCCAAGGAACTGGAGAGCACAAGTGGCGGGGCGGTTCCGAGGCGCAACTCGCTCGGTGACTTGAAGATCCCTGCGAGGATCAGCCAGGCGCAGGTTGGGCTGCGTAGGGATCTGGGTATGGTGCGAGAGTTTGCAGCGAGCATCGAGCGTGAGTTGTGGCCTCTGTTTCATGAGCTCCGTCTGACAATCAGTTGTCTATAGAATTGAAGCAGCTGCAAGAAACGTACCATTCATTGGTCGGCGAGATTCAATCCGTCATGTATGGCGAGCAGCCGCCCGGCCCTCACTCTCGCGCGCTCACGCCAACCCTCTTCGGCCTCCCCAAGCCGCCGTCACGCATACGCTCGAATACCAACCCTGCACCGTCGCCAGCACCGCAGACACCGCACGAGCTCATTCTCGCGTTCCACAATATCGAGAGCAAGTACCAGATCTCATGGGAATGCGCGGAATTGCTGATTGAGCTGGGGAGTGGTGCTCCTCCCCACCCTACATCGGCACCGACCTCCCCTCCTCCCGAGTCTGCATCCTCGTCAGCTCCGGCTATCATCCCTGACGGCAGGAAGAGTCGCGAGCGCGCTATCACGCTAGCCGGCGACGAGCCCAAGCCCATTCTCGCTACGCCGGGGTCTGCAACGTCACCCCCGCTTGCTAGCCCTGGGAGTACGGCCCACTGGCGCGCGTCGACGGGTAGGCATGATCTCAGTTCGCGACAGCTGCTCCTTCTGCGCGAGATGCTGAACAACCCAGACACCTCTGCGACGATCGGCATGGACTCGCGGCTCCCGATTCCTGAAGAAGAGTGGCACTCGCATTCCCCTGCTGTCAATAGGACTTGGCACTGGGGCGACCCGATGAGCAGTACCATTACTCTACCGAGCGAGGACGGCACACAGGCTAGTGGCTCGGGTGCATCGGCCGCTGCTACCAAGAAACAGAAGCGGCGGAGCAGCAAGTTGGGCATGCGTGGGATTCGAGATATGCTCAAGAGCCTCAAGAAGAGCTACGCTGAGAATCCACATCCGCCATCCCTTTCTCCTGTTCCGCCGTCGACGACGTCCATATCTGCGAGCACCGAGAGTTCCGCCAATGTCGCCACGGAGTCATGGCACCAGAGTCTCGTTCAGAGGCGGCGCGCGAAGACGAGTACTGGCCCAGAGTCGATGAAGTCCACGCGTGAGAAGGACAGGCAGCCAACTTCGCCGTACGGCACGTCCATGTCCCTCCATAGGTCGTCGCCCCGCCGGCCGTCCCTCGCGTCCATCTTCCGCATCGGCCAAAAGAATAAGGCGAACCCGGGCAGCAACGAGCAGTCTTCGGACGACTTGCGTTCGTCGAACCCTAGCTCTACAACGTCAGCTGGCCCGAGTGGGATGACGGAGGAAGAGGGTGAGGAAGACTGGGACCAAGTTGAGTCGGCGTTCGACCTAGAGAAGGCTGCCACACAACTACTGCAGGGCTCAGCTGCGCCGGACACAACAGGTACGGCGACTGTTCGTGGTCGTCTGAAGAAGGACCGAGGTAAAGGCAAGTCTCCGTACCTGACCCAGCGACAACCGCACGGTCGCCCTATCACACCGCGTTCGCCGGAGGCTTCGCAGTCATCCGTCTGGAGTCCCGAACCATCACCTCGGCGTTCCACGTCTACCCTTCCACCACCCTCTAATCCGCTGAGCTCGCCGACCTCACGCTTCAAGCAGCTCACCAATAGCCGAAAGGCTCGTCCGCCGTCTCGCGGTACCGAGCGCTCTTCTGGGCCAAGTCCAAGCCCAAGCTCGCGACGCCAGTCGAGCGGATCGCGTCAGCGTGTTCCAAAGGGTCCCCAGACAGGGAGCGTGCGTTCCGCGCCGCCGCCAGGCATCACAAGCCCTGAGCCTAGCTTGGGCCTTTCCGGACTGGGCGACTCGAAACTGGCGATGACACCAGAGAACATACGGCCACTGCTCGAAAATGCACGAGAGGTGCACGCGAGGTGCGCCGACTGTATCCTGGAGCTACGCTCGCTGCTTTCGACGAGCACTCAACTTGTCGGCCCTGGGACTACGTCCGCCGACTCCCATTCGCACGCTACATCTCCTACCGCCCCTCCTCCACTCCCCAAACCATGACGCGTGCGCCTGTGCCTGCGTCTCAAGACCCCTTCCCACATTAATCGATACTTATACGCATTTCTCAATTCCCTGCAATCGGACTTCCGTTCCTCCGCAATCGCATCGTGCCTGGGTACACTTCATTGCGTCGCGCTGCATTACTTATTGTCTACCCTTCTCCTTCCCTCGTCATTATTCACGTCTTGTACGTCACCCCACTGCTCTCGCCACGCTATCTTGCTGCTCAGTGCATTCACGGTATATCATGTAGAGTCACGCGCATTTATGTGTCATATTACGACTACATATTCACGTATATCATGCTTTTTACGCCCCCAACCGTGAGTGTCGGTACGGTGTAACACATCTCGCCATCTCGATATGAATACCTGAATACACTCTACAGGTACAATATGTGCCTAGCCCGACCATCATAGTACGTGGACAGCAGACAATGATGTGCGCATTCCGGCGTGTTCGCCTCTGACACGCAGTCTTACCTTGAAAGGTCCTTTTATGCCGCGAAGCATCGGGCTGCACTCTGAACATGGACGTCTCAATCTCCAAGGCTGCCAATGGTCCGCGGCGCGACTAGGGCTCGGTTGGCAATCTTGTGATGTGATGAACACTGCGAACTTGCGGTTGCGAGAGAGTTCTCTGAATACGTAGCCTTTTCTGTCGCCGGTCAAACTCAATCAACTTCGACTCGGAGGCTCAACGTACGCGTGTATGCATCGCTTCAAGTCGAGATAACGATCATAGAACGAGGGTCCTATGCTCGCAACCGTGTTCTACTCGAGATGCTCGTCATGCTATCACGGAGCACTGTAAGAACATAATTCACTGGGGCCGCTCTTGAGCGACTGTGCGTTCCAGCGAGCCTTCCTTCTTGCGGACACGGTTAGTCGCCGAACATGTTGCGGTCAGATAGGTTCTGATCAGTGATCCACGCAGGTATGGACGGACAGTTGCGCGGAGAAGCGAACTCAAATGCCGAGACCCAATGCAAATCGGGCGTCGTGAACAAGTCCGTAGCTGCACCGCCAACTGAACCCGGGCCATCGGCGACCGAATCCATATCAAGTCGAGTATGATCTCTCTCGTACCGCAAACGCTTCGCAGCCATGCTGAGTTGTTTTCCTTCTGCTGTCTATGTTTTCTGCTGTAACAGGGGCGTAAATCTTTTGCCGCCGTGTGAATGAACGCAATGCAGATCCTTCGCTCAAGGTCGAATCCACTTGCGGTGCGCTTCGGGAAGCCGCAGCTTGTTCTCATCTACGGCAGTGGAAGGAGTATTCGGCAGGAAGCTTCAAATGATAGATTATATGCATGTGAGATATTCACGGCTCAAGCAATGATAACGGTATAAATACCAGGCTGCAAGATTCGTACTCTGCCTCTACTCAGCAATGTCAGCAGTGGAAGAATTCAAGACCGCGTACGTCCTTCGACTTCTCGCATGCTAAGACTAACTCAGGCACACCATTTTGCATAGCCTCCTCAACAATCGTCTCATTGCCGCTGCTGCAAGTAAGTTGCTGTCCGTCAGTCACACTCGGCCCTGTCATGATGGCTTGCGCCTCTAGCCCTCTACTTCTATGACAAAGTACTCGTATGTCAGCGAGAAATCGCTCTGATCTGGGCACGAACAAATACTGGGGCGGTCGTGCGCACGCTCTACGGCACGATGCATGTGTGCACCGCGCTCTATCTACTCATGACGATCTGCACTCCCAGCAACACATCGTGTGAGGTACGTGCCACCGCAAGAATCACCGAGAGGTTCAGCTGCATCCTTGGCAGATGTCGCTCGCATTAAACGTCGTGGCGGATACGACAACGTGCGCCCTGTACCTTTCGTGGGGAAGTACGTCTCAACGAGTCCGCGGCGACGTCGTCATGCGTAGAGCTCACAGGCTACGACTCAGTGACCTCGGTGCTGCGCGTTTACGCGATCAATGGCCGCCAACTGGCCTTTCCCGCACTGGTCCTCGTCTTTGCGCTCGTGCTGCCCATTGCAGCCAACCTCGTGCGTAGACCCATTCGTAGTGTGAGTGCCTGCTGTGCTGACGTATAGATTGACTCTGGAGTATAACGCGGCTTCTCTGAAGCGCATGACTCCGCCCGGGAGCAACACCTGCGGTTACTACACTACGACGTCCGTGCGCATCCGGGACATGTGAGTGCCCCCAGTTGATCTCCGGTCTCTCGCCTCGCTTTGACAATTGTGCGCCTTCCATGCAGCGGTCAGCACACAGGAGTAGTATTTCGGATATGCTGTACTCACTGGGTATCCCATGTCGATGTACAGTCGAGATCATGACACGCACAAGCAGCAGCGTCGCCGACGCGCTCGTGCTCTACGCAACATGGCGCGTCACAGGTAACATGCGCAAGCTTGCTCGGCGACTGGACATCGACGTCTCCTTCGCTAGCCTAGTACTTGCTGATGGTAAGCTTGCGCTCAAGTACGGTTGTCCGGAGCCTGATTTATCACTCTTCAGGTACCCTCTACTTCTGGTGCGTAGGACTTTGGTTCGCGCATCCGCGTCGGACGTCGTGACACCCATCGCAGCGTGCTCTTGATCGCTAACGTGGTTGTACTTGCATTGTACATACCCAACGTGCGCATCAAACGAATGGGACCATGCCTGTTCCACTAATCTGGGCGATAGCTGCACAGCGGGAACATGCCCTCTGAGGCTACTGTCCTTGCAACCGTGTGCGCACTCCCTTCTTTGTCCGGCCCCGGTCCTCGCTTGTGTCTGACACCTTCTCCTTGTACAGACTGACCACGGTCTTCCTTTCACGACTTCTCCTCAATCTGCGTGACGGCGTGCGCCAATCGCATACTGACAGCGAGACAACGGAGATGACGACGCTGGACTTCTCGGGGGCGCTCGGGCCGCTGGGTAATCCTGTTGATGACGGCCTCTCGTGGGACCACAATGACTTGGAGGAGGAAGCTCGCAATGAGCTGGACCTGCTGGAGTCGAACACTCCAGAGGTGCTGGAACAGGAAGCGATACGTGAGGCCGTGACACCGCGCGTGTAGCCGTAGGTGTGGACCATCTACGACGCGCAATGCAAGTTTGCTGTGCAGAAACTTGCGTGCGGCGTGAGCACTTCAACAGGGAGCCCACGCGTTCTTATACCGGACGTGGAAGTGACCGTAGTAGAGTTGTGCATGCGTGTTTGGTAATTTCTCTCGAGGATAACAAGACTTTGCCATGCGAGTCTCACAGCTACTCAACCGGCTTGCCATAGCTGGCTATCAGTTGCGGCTTCCCTAGTCTGTCGGGTACGCTCTGTGCGCCCAAATGCGTTCCGGTCGGTGCTTGCTCTACCCGCCGTACAGTACGTGAAGCTACTAAAGGGGTGAACACGCCCGTGTGTATAGAGCAACTCTCGATGAAGATGCTCCCTGGGAGCAACAGCTCATTCTAGTGTTCGGCGAGTGTATCTTCAACCGTTTGTCTTGATGTCCCGACTCCGAGGATCGATCTAACGCCCAGGTTGTCCCACTTCCGCTGCTCGGTCCGCCCAAGTGCATCAGTAGCTGTGCTGGTCTACCGCAAGCTATCCACAAGGCTGCACGTACCGACTTGCGTCCCCCGGTTGCTGTCGTTAGTGCCGTGTACTCGCTAGGCGGGTCGGATGCCCACTATGGGGCCTTTCGGGCGACCGTCGCATGTACGAGGAGTTATGTGCCTCCTTGTACATACCTTCCTGTTGATCACGGAATGCATTTCTCATCATTGTCCCACACGGTTTGTCTGTCATAGATTGCGCTCTGAGCTATGTGGTGTATTCCATACTATTCCCCCCGCACTTACTCGTGGTTGCGAGCTGCTGATGATATTGTATAGACAGCGCAGCATGCATCTGAGCTTGAGCCCTCGCCATGCACGACATCGATGATGAGGAAGTCATGGGCAACCATGACGAAGCAGCGGAGGATGGCTAGCTAAAACAGATGGATGGGACCTAGATGCAGTAACGCAGGAGAGCGAAGCAGAATGGCGAGCAGGCACGGTGGAGTTAGGTTCGACGGCAGGTTCCAAGAATTGACTGCAGTAAGGTTGCAGAGTCCGCGTCAGCGTCGGTGACGGTAACGGTGAGGACGAGCCAAAGGGCAACGAGTAGTGACATGACGCGATCATGCTTTGTCACCCATATCACGCTCACACAGATACGCTCGTAAACTGTCTTGTGCAATTCCTACCATAGACCTCACGTACAGAAGCGCGAAGGATCCAACGTACGAACGACGGTCTTCCGGCTCCGCACATACCAAATGAAGCCATGCAGAAGCGGCATGTACGAGCAACTCAGGCAGCACGAGGCGGCACATTGGCACGAGTGAAGATGATATGGCAGAGCAAACGCGCGACATTGCAAAGGATGCGTCTTGACATCGAGAGTGCAAGAGTAGCCAAGTACATAGCATCCGCAGAACAGTTGCACAAGCCGGCTGGAGCATGGAGTCGACGCACCTGCGGACGTAGACTCGAGTTGTTCCACTTGAGTTGCCCTCTCGAGGATGCAACGAGCAGTATGGCCATGGGCGTAAATGCAGAAAGTAAAGCAGAGCTGTGAGAAGGACACAGTGTATCTCACTATTTGGAAGCAACGAAAAGCAATAGCTCACGCATCTTCGGAGCCCTCAATGCAGTGCTCTCGATGCCTTGACTCAGCCTACCATGGGCTGGTTCAAATCAGCCGAGTTGAGATGGGCAGACAATGCATTACTCCCTCATCGCATTCTTCTGTCCGCGATTCCAATACTATCAATAGCCTGCATCACAGTTTGCCTCAACGCAAGGCGCGTACACGCTCCCCTGGTAGATCTCACCTACTCACGCTCACGCCTGCACGCTCCACCATCTCGTCACCTAGTGCCCGAAATCGTTGCCTGGGTCAGCACGCCAGTACGACCAGAGCTAGGCTTCGTGAAGATGCTCTTTGGGAGCATGAACCCAATCTATCGTAGATCGAGCAAGCGATCAGCTCCCGGTCACTCAGGCGTAGAGGGAGCGCAGAACAGAGAGATGCAGGATACGCACCACGTAGTTCGGCATGTCGACCTTTAGCGCGGACGAGTTGAGCAGGGCGGAGCACGTTCCGCAGTAGAGCGAGAGAAACGCACCACCTCATGCATACGAAGGTCGCCCGCGACGCTGCAGAGAATGTATGCGTCCGCCTCGTGTATCGCATACATGGCCCCAAGGACAGCAATCATAGCGCGTACGGCGGTGCGGGCAGCTTCACGGATATCTTTTAGAGAATGAGCACAGTGGCATGCTTGCCCGCGGCGAACGCACCGGGGCCGACGCCAGTGGTGCAGTAGTACTCTGTAGACGGTGCGGCACGGGCAGTGGAGAAGTGGGGTGTCTTGACGAGAGCGGCGTAGGTGGGGTCCTTGAGGACGGTGAGACGGACGGTGGCGCGAATGGAGGTCTCAATAGCCGTGCCTACAAGGATGAGCGGCCAGAGAGAGTAAGTTGGAGAACAAGAGACGCACCGCAGACCTCTGCGGAACAATCAGGACAATAAGTAGCACGACGCGCATGCATGCGGGTACTGACGCACCTCCGTCGCCTTGGGCCGCATGTCCGTCCTGAGGGGAGGTATGCGAGTGTCAGATATAGCACCGTGACGCGCCCTAAGTGGGACGTACGCCCATGGAGAAGAGTGCGCCGGGGACTTCTACGGGAAGGTAGAGTGTCGATCCCGCAGTGACATGACGGGTATCGATGTTACCGCCTGTCGCATACGGCGGGATTGTCGAGTGTGCGCCCGGTTCCGCACGTGCGACGCCCATCTCGCCCGCGAACGGGCGCAGGGGGATACGTATGCCGTTCTCCTCGTCAAACCACGCATATCCAGCACCATCCTCGAAGTCATGGAGCTCCCAGATCTTCAGCGCAGGTTCGGGGAAGCTGTCAGCAAGCAAGCCAAAACCGGGGATGATGGCAGACCAGCCCCAGGGAACGGAGGGAGCGATGGACAGTACATCCACTTGCAGCACATCGCCGGGCTCTGCTAAGTCAACGTAGATGGGGCCGTTAACCTGGTCGAGCCTGGAGAAGTCGAGGGAATGGAGAGTGGCGGTGGTGCTTGCAGAGGTGATCTGGCCGTTGGAAGCGTCGAGGCAATCAAAGGCGATGGTGTCACCCGACGACACGCGTAGAACAGGTGCTATGCTGAGAAAAGAGTTGGATCAATGAGCAGTGTATGAGAAAAGAGACGACGCACGAGTTGTCCCAAGCGAGGTGGGCGTGTTCCCGCTTGACGGTGTGGATCGACATCGCGGTGCGAGGGTGCCTAGTTGTCGGACTGGCGCGTTTTCCAGCCTCAGTCCAGTTAAGATGTTCTGGTGTGGGATGCAGGAGGGAGATAGGGAAGGCTATATGGGCGAGAGAGGAGGATTACGCAGCAGGCGGGAGGAGCCATGGTCTTAGGAATGCACTCTCACCGGAGCAGGTCGCGGAAGACAGATAACGCTGTATGCCACTTGCTATATACAGTAAGTTCTCCCACGCAGTAATTGTCTGTTCTCATTTACGCAGAGATTGCTCTACATCGCTCGAATTCATAACCCTCATGAGCCTTCCTCCCCTTGTATAACATCCACTGAAACTCCCTCTTGGTCATTCGACGACATTACAGCCATCTCGTTTCCCTGGTCTTCGCGAAAAGAGAGACCATCGTGTACTACATTACCCAAAGGCCCAATAGCATGAGAGAATCGCAAGGTTGACGTCGGCGTCATTGTGCGCTGTGTCCCATGTGCGACATCACGTAGATTGAGCAGGAGCCGAGATAGAGCGATAGTGTTGATGCTACAGAAGTAAGTTGAGGGCTGAGTAATCACATCACGAATAGACATCAAGCTGCGCACACTATGGTTGGGATGGTGGCATCAGAAGATACTCCTCCGGTTTTGATCTGCATAACAGCATCAGGAGGCGGAGAGAATGCGTCGTGAAACGTGAACTCACATTGACTATATACAACACGATGACGGCTATATTCGTGAGCACAATGATGCTAACGCATTTATCTTTGTTAGAGCCAATAAATGCTGTGTATATCTTTACCGTACCAGAAATACAGTGTGCCTATGATGACGTAGGGACCTCAGTATGCAATGGAAGTGATGTTGCATGTAGATGACATACCGTCTGCAAGTATCAGACTTGCGATGGAGACATCGGTACCTAGCCGTTGCTGCATAAGCTGCCTAACATTCCCTGTAACGCGCCATGTTGTGTATATAACGAGACTGTCAGCAATGCTAACACTAATCTTCAGTACGATCTCCACTGTTTTCGCAACACATCATGTCATTCAGCGTGAATAGTCGGTCGATTGTAGGCGATATGCGCACATCTGGATGCCATATCAGTCACTTCAAATCTCCGACCCAGAACGTGACAGACTCACATCTCAATAGCAAGATCCGACAAAGTAGTGTAGGATTCACAGCCCTCATTTCCGGGCAGCGTGATCAGCACCAAAGTCGTCGCAGTGTACTGCAGTTCTCATCAATACATAAAGTGCAGGCATAATCACAGACTCCCTACAATGTTTGCCACCACTGGCAAGATGCTTGAGAATGTGAGCACTAGTGCGGGAATGAGGACCTTTCCACCGCTAATAGCATACACGCGCAAAGCAGATGCCACTGATCAAAGGGTACATGAGCTCGCTTGGTGCACAACGCAGAGAGGATATATACGCACATCCCCAAGACGCATTCAATGCACACGTCATGGTGCTCGCTATAACATTGAGCACGAGTGTTACCTGCATGTAGGACGAGAAAAAATGAGTACCACATTGAGCACGTGAAGACTACGATAGACGTACTTCGCACGACGGGTTTCCAGGCGTCAATAATACCGTGAATAGGTAGATCGCAGTACATGTGTGCATCGTCCCGTAGATGAGCCGTATGATAGTACTAGGGCGATTCCAGATCAAGGAGATCTCTTGCCCAAAGGTAAGCAGGTGTTCGTAGAAGTAAAGCGCTGCAACGGAGATCCCTGAATCAGGGACGAGACGAAGTATCCTCGCGCTTGACAACCTCACCTGAAAACGCTATGACGAGGTCATCGGTGAGCAGTCTGTGAGGCATGGAGTATTAACATTATAGTGTTACATATTGAGAGAAGCTGAACGACTACGCACATAGTACGGACCGCGTTGACTACCGACATCTTGCAGGCGGACTTGACAGGGGGGTGTGATGTGCCGTGCAGGTATCCATAGTGGTGGGCATTTATGTTGCAGGTGCTACGCCAGTCAAAAGAACAGCTACGGAGATGGGTATAGTTCCCGGAGAGTTCTGTCGTCTGTCATTTTGCCGCGTGATGAATAATGGAAGTCCTGCAATAATTCATGTTGCGCAAGATTGATGAATGAAATCTAGGTCATGTTGACATCCCTCCCGCCGAAAGCTTTACCATATTACTGTACGCTGAAGCGGTATATGATGTAGCCACACGGATATGGAGACGAATCGGCTGCTGAGACGAGATTGGGACCCTTGAGTTCGGAGTTGGGATCAGTACACGCAAGGCCCAGTCTGGGCATTTCTCCATGCATTGTGCATGGAAGGCCCCATGAGAGCTCAGAGGAGGCGAACAGTGTTTAACCAGTATAGCCTGAAATCAATTGTTTTGGCAGATCGGAACAAGATCTCGATACCTCGAGGCCAGGTGGGTGGTTGCATGCGCGAGCAAGATGGGCATCACCAAAAATATGCGGAATCATGTTCTGTCAGTGGCGACATGACGGTCATACGACCGACGACCGTGCATTATGTTCATAGTCGCCGCTACGATACAAACGGAAGCCAACTCGCTCGTCCAGATATTGCAGTTAGTACAATAAGCGCCCGGGAAGGATTCCTGGCGCGAGACGTGGCGCATATGGTGTATGGAACCTGACACCTTGTCCTGAAACCGAGACAAAGGCGGAGGGGCAAAGTATACATGCACAAGACTCAAGAATAAACAGCGAAAACACATACCATACGTGCACGCTGCCACAGGGCGAGCCAGGCGAGCCAGAACACCTCATGCGCTCCCGTACATCAGTCCTACACAGCAATTGTGGTCGTTATGCCACGCCAGACGTCGCAGTAGGGGGAAGGATACCCATGTTCCAAGGAAACCTTGTTGCTCTGAGCAAACATAGAGCCGATCTGCGGCGGGCTGGACAATCCTAGTCAACCAACTGGCTCGAGAACGTGTAGATATACTCCTGACCCTGAACAAGAAGGCAAGCAGAATAATGGAGGATACGGCGACGCACCACATAGGTAGGTATGCCTACCTAGACAGCCTGACAAGCAGAATCGAAGTGAGGAAGCGTGCGGGACTATGAAAGGGTTTATGTCACCTTGCGTGTGTCACCCAATATACATGTAAACCTCCGCCCTAATCATCCTCAGGCTGCTGCCGTAGCGCCCGAGCGCAGTCATGGCGTGCGCCGTGGCGCGTGCAGCCTCATGACTATCCTACTTCTCAAAATGAGCTCAGATATTGACATCCAGATGGTACATACGCATGTAGTGCAGTAGCACACCCCCGTACAAAGCAGACATCAGGAAACCCGCCCTGCACCAATGTGGCGTCAATCCGCGTCGAACGTCTACCGGGCGCCTTCCCAACCAACCTTCTATGAGTATCCGCAAGTCTTCATGAAATGCCCATCAGCATTGCACAAATCAGATCACAATATCCCCGTTGCATATATAGCAATGTTTCTGTACAATTACAACTACGTTAGCACGCGCTCTTACGACGAGTGGTAGGTTGGCGAGGGATTGTAAGTTGCATCTTCGAGACTATGATCTCCTGCACAACAAGTGCAGCCCTGGGCGTTCACGAGCGAGATAAGTGTTGCTATGACGCGAACTTATTTGGCTCTGCCAAAGGGCGCCGTATTTTACAAGCATGGAAACACTCGAGCGAAATTACCTGCTTTCGAGCCCACTACTTGAAACATCAGCTGGACAGGCTTCGGGGCACAGGTTGGTGCAACTTACGAGCACAGAGTACGTCGCAGTCACTGCTGACGACACTGATAGAGCCCATGCTTTCTACTCACCTGCGTCCTGGCTCCGCATGGCCTCACGGTTCGAGGACACCCTCGACCCACCTCTGACAAGAGGCAGTATGATGCCCGTTCAGTGACACAGACATTGAGCTCACCGAGGGTGCAACTGAAGATCTCGCCGATGCCACTCATGATGGGGGCACCGACTCGGATGCCTCCGACGATGACCTGGCCAATGCAGGTGTCATCCATAGTGTCCGGTTTCTCGAGTCGTTCACCCCCAGATGACTCTGGCACCTCCACAGGCGGCCCGCCGCTGTCGTCCTGGTCCTTCTCCTGTCGAGAGCCGGCAGTATGTGCTGAGCATGCGCAGGCAGAGAGTTGCTCTTGTGTTAAGTGCAGCTGAGAAGCGGGAAAGCGCATGAGCTGGCCGTTTCGACGAACAAAGAGGGCAGTACCAGTGGATGATGGTGGGGAGGGAGAAATCACCGGGAAGCAAGCAATACGCAGCAACACGAGATCCACAGCGGGACCGCTCATTGACCCCACAGGGTCAAATGAGCCCCCTCAACTGCTTCACGCGCATGCTCTCTCCGTGGGCATACAAGCCGAGAGTACGCAGCCGTCTCCACTGTGTCCTCCATGTGTGTGTGCGCCCTCTGACAGCAGGACGACACGACTCCCAGCATAGCCATGATGCTCTGGATCCAGGATAATGACTGGTGACCTGCCGAGTTCAGTCTGGTAGTGCCTGTGCAGGTCGAGCAACCTTGATACTCACAGCTCCTTGTCCCCGACCTGCCCTGATCTGATGTCCATCCACGCTAGACGGCTGGATAACATGTTGCCCGGAGATAGCATGAAGCTGTAGCCTTGTCTTCGAAAGATTTTACTACACTCACTGCACGCATCCCTCATGCCCGTCATGAACCTATTGTTCCTCCCCCCGGCGTACGCATTGCGTGGATTTTGACTGATGCTGCGTGTGTGTTTATAGCGGTGCATCTATTCCGCAGTGAAGTTATCAATCAGCCCCGAGGAGCCAGAGTAACACCTCTCACCGTGTCTTTCCTAGTGCCTTCCATCCGGTGTCCTAGTGAGACTCGAAGTTGGGGGTCTGCCATGGCAAAGCTACTGGTGCGCAGGGCAGTGTATCCCCACAACGGCTCATGTGCATTGCTTGGTGCGATTGGCATGCTTGTTAGGTTCTCCGGAATGAGGGGACCATGGACGGGGACAAGGAAGATGTGAGGGGTGAGTCGTAGTTGGTCAGAAAGAGTCAACTGCCATAGCGCTTGGAGCCGTGCTCCGTCAAGCATGAGTGGCAGGCGCTTGTGAGCGCCCTCCCCGACTTGAAGTGCAGGGTGGTATCTGTGCATCTGTCGACTGAGAAAACAATTCCATTACATTGTTTGATCTACTGGACAGTCATGTAGGTATGTCTATCTGTAAATGAATTGACAAAAAACGTGTCGCAGAGGTTGAGCACATTCTCACTGGTCCATTCGGGAGGCTTCACGGGACCGAACTTGGGTATAAGATGGATGCTACGCCGTATACTTTCCAGGGGCACAATCGCCGCAATGCGCTCCCCTTCTGCAGTATGTGATCTACTCACCCGAAAGAATCTGTGATTTGTCTCTGGATGGGGCTTGAAGCGACTGAACCACTCCAAATATACAAAGTGTGTGGGTGCTGAGCGATCATCCCTGAACACGGCTTGGTGTGCTTTCTTGGAGAGGGAAAAGATGACACGAACTTGCCCAACCCGATAGCCTGAAATGAAGTCGTGCGGTCAGTGATGTGCCGCTTCTATACTCAATCAGAGAACATACCGCCGACTCCAGAAACTCCTCCCTCACCGTGCTCATTAACAAGTGCAGTGTCGAATCGACCACCAACCACTCGCCCTCGGGTATCACGGTAGGCTGGTCTCGAGTGAATGACGTCCAGGGTTTCTGGTGCATTGGGTCGCTGGAGAGGGTCTTGGTTCCAGAACTTCACCTTGTTCCACACGGCGACTGACTGGAATGGTAGGTCATAGACGGAGATGAAGTTGGCGAGTTCGCGTGGTGAGAGATCGGGATGCTTATGCTGGACCACAAACCGCTTGAGCACATCTGCAAAGTGGTGGGTACCATACCGCGAATCAACCGTGTCAAATGACAGATTTGTGCGTGGGTGAACGTGTGAGATGGTGATGTCGCTTGTGTTCAATCTGAGTAGGCATCGAGGGAACAGGAGGACGGCTGGCTACTCGCCATTGGACATATAAACTGTGTGCATAGATTTGCTCGGCACGGACGACTGCAGCAGTCATCTGAGGGTATTCATCCTTGCGGTTCGACTTACGCCATGGTTCTTTTGCCAAGGTGATATGTAGGTGTTCTGACTGTGCTGTATTTGTGCCATCTGCCGCACCAAACAGTTTGATTCCGGCGACATAATGCTGTAAGGAGTGTAGCTTTGGAAAGTTGAAATGGTCGCGTATACCAAGATCGCGGAACACCACTTTGTTGGCGTGGAACAAAGCGAGAGCTTCGTCAAGCTGATGAAGAGTCGTAGAGTCGTGGGATGGAAGCTGCGCGAGATAGACGAAGTCGAGGAGCGCACGAACAGCTCGTATAAGCCGCACAGGGCTTTGTCCGCCAGGGAGACGTAGGTCAATAATGGTTCCGAGCAGTACCCGGCAGATATCCTCATGTTCTCCTCCGGAGACACGTGAGAGGTGAGATATGCCCTTGGTGAACAGGCGGACATTGTGGTTTGGAGGGAGCGTGGCAAACCGCGCATCAATGACCCGCGGACCGTATGCGACTTTGGTCCATGCTATGACGTGTTTGACCATCCCCTGGTAGAGTTGATGGAGAATGTCCGGAGGAAAGGATTTATATACATTGACGAAGGGGAGGCCGACCCAGAAGGGGTCATTCAGAGGTTTGATTCCGGCTGCCTGACATGCAGCAACATGAGCGAGTGGATCGCCTGTTCGCCGGAGGGTCCCCAGGGCAGATAAGATATCATTGAGATCCCTTGGCGTGCACGGTGTCGGTTCGCCCAATTGCGCAGGCTCTACTACACCGGCAGGACACTCGCCACTTTTGACGCCAGCGACGCAGACAATCTCAGGATAGTCGCCGATGTATGCAGCGAATATGGGATGACACCGGTAGACTGAACCATGGCCGGATGCCATCAGTATGCCCTCCCGAGCGGGTTTCCGAGTAGATGCGAGGGCCTCCCGTAGGCATGTGTGGAAAAGGTTAGATACGGCGCGTCGGCGTGTATCTTCATGCTTGATGTGGCTGAGGCGAGTCACTGGCAGGTAGCCTACCAAAAGCTGCCCTTGTCGTGACGACTTACGGCGGATCTCCTTGGGGATGTTGCCTAAAGTTATGTAGAGTGGGTAGCAGGATCGATTGCGGAAGAGAGTGAGCTGGGTCTTGTCTGATGAGACAATGAGAGGCACTACAGTCGCTCCAGGTGCTTGGCGTTCCAGCTTGCGCTATGTATCGGCTGTAAGTGGATTGTTCCCCAAACATGTGGCCGTCTTACCTGAACTCGCCACCACCAATTTCCTGTATTCATGTCTCCGTAGAGACGCACTCTCCGAGTTTCATCCGTGTAATGCCTTTCTGGAGCGACAATGAGGTCACCGGCCCAATCGGGAGACCCAAATAAAGCACGGATGCACTGCATGACATCCCGTAGCCATAGATCGTACGTTTCGCCATCCACCTCAATGACATGGCGGGAGAAGTTTGGCCGTTGTGGTAGGCTCCGGTCTATCATCTTGCCGAGTTGCTTGCTATTCTTGAAAGTCAGGTTCAGCGCGTCAAGAACCTAAATTCTGCATGAGAATAAGAAGGTCATCTTTAGTATGGGACGTACCCCATCTATGGCCAAGAGCTCGTTGAAAGCTGTGGCGCTTGGGCCTCGTGTCTTAGCCCATCGCGCGATCTCCCATTCCATCTTGGAATTGAATGGCGCATATGGGTTGCGCTCGCAGAAAGACATCAATTCTTCTTCGTATAGTGAGAAGGGTGGGATCGGAGAATCTGAGTTGCATCGAGGGCGGGTGGCTTTTCCAGCCTGTCCAGGGAATGGGATGACAACATGATCTCGGAAGACCAAGTCATGCGGATCGTGCGCTGGCTCATTGCCATCTTCGTCAACCTCCATCGGCACCTCATGGGCATCACCAATAGTAGGCGGGAGAGGAAGATCAGCGTCGTGGAGCAGCTCGGCATCCATGTTGCAATCCCAGTCTGAGTCAGATGTAGCAGGGGATGACGCGTGTGAGGAACTACTGGGTGGAGCAATAGACGAGGTTTCAGATGCTGTATCAGTTGGCGAATCCGAGCCAGAAGAAGGTCCAGGTGCATGGAACCCTCCAGCGGGCTCTGGTAAACTACTTGCAGCCGACATTCTACCCAGTCTGGTCCGAAGTCGCTCACGTGCGAGTGTCGTTGCGTCCTCAATGGAGGCATTACACTCCCGATTTGTTGAACGGGCAATATGACGAGACAGAGAATCATGATCGAAACCTGTTCGTCCACACCCAAGACAGCTGTACACGCCTGGTGCTCTCAAGGTGGGAGCACGACTGCCACCTGAGGCCAGTCAGTCAATTTGCCCACCTCAATTTGACAGTAGTACGTACCTAGCAGATGACTCTGCATCAATATGTGTGACAGCGAACCCACACCGACTTCCCCCAACCGCTCGCAGTTCTGGAGTTTGTGGCTAGTTCTCGAGGCTAGTCGTAGTGACACTGAACACGCCAGAGAGAAGGGGAGTTTGGCCCGTGCAGCCAACAGCCACCGGATATCAGCTACAGTTGACTGATCTGAAACGACTGTCGAAGACCTTGTGAGCAGCACTACTAATGCACAGGGTACACCGGCATACCTAGTGGGATCGTCGGCCCAGAAAAAGGGCGTATAAAGATGGTGTATACTCTCAATGATGGATTGTGTACGAGGCATAGTTGGCGATCTAGTCGCAGATGAGAGAAGTGACTCCTTCGGTAACGTCGCCGCCTGAGCAATCCGTCGAGAACACGAGCCAGAGGAAAAACGTCAGGCCAGCATACAGTCACTAATCAGAGGGCCGTATTCGTCAGCTCAGTGGAAAGAATAGCGTACAAATGAAATGCCCCCGCACTTATCGTGGTGACCCAGGCCGCCGTATAGAAGTACACAGCGGTGATATGCAGAGCGACCTGTGTCTTGCTTGACAGAGACGAGGCAGGGCCCGATGGAGCCTGTGTGATCCAGGGTGTGGCATATGGGGTCGGTTTGATCAACTCTGAGGCCGACAGTGCGATACTGAGTCCCAGCAAGGCCCATAGAAGCAGTGTGATGACAGACATGAGAAGACTACATAGGAAAAAGGAGGTTGACCGAGTAGCAAGGGCACAATCCAAAGTTGGTTGGACTTTTGCAAGCCGTGAGCGCATCGGAGGGTCATGGCCTGGAGATACGGCCTCTTGGTGCGATCTTTGTTGGAAGATAGAGACCTGGGACCACATCGACATGTTGATGCAATGGAGGGATGGATGAGGGCCCAGCAATGTTGTGCCCTCAGAGGCTATCTGGACCAGTTAGCGTCCATGCGATCCAGTGACTGCGCTATCGATGCGTACCTGACTGTTGCCCGGGTGCACTGGTGCCACACCCTGCAGGCGTACAAGCCGACATTCGCCGCCCCCGAGTCACCCCGCCCCCCGTGTGCAAATTTTACTTGTCCTCCTTGACCTTAGCCCACTCGCACGACGGCTGCAGAAACATCCTACCTTCATGTCTAGCTCTGTGGACAAGCGTCGCTCCAGTGCTGCAGCCAAGGCATCAAGCCGCAACGGCCAAGCCCGTTCCAATGGCATATCAAGACTGGCGAGTTCAGCGGGTAAGTATCGCTCAGTGCTCCACTTCCGAGTCTCAGCCTGGCTTGAAGACGTTGGCTTGAATATAGGCATCAAGTTGAAAAAACCGCTCACAGAGGAAGACCATGCTGCATTGGGTGTTCTTGAAGAAGAAGTTAAGGCCCTTCGTCGCGCAGAACGCGCAGTTGAGGTGCAGGCCGAGGAAGAAGAGAGGGCTAACCCAAAAGGTAGGCCTGTCTTGCTCACGATGCAAATCAGCCTCATGATGATTGTACTGAACTGTAGTGTCGGGGCCACGCGCCGCCAAAACCAAGGCCTATGAGAATAAAGGTAAATTACCAATCAATAGCCGTTCTAGCTCGATGGATATGGGGCTGACGTAGTGGTTGGATCTGATAGCTTGGCTCAAAGGGGTCGGGAGAAAGAGGAGGTTGACCACTGCGCAGCAGGAAGAGGGACCAATTGGTATGTCCATTCCTCGTGGGCCATGTTGTGCCGACTGTCTGAAATGCAATCCTCAGAAATCAAGTCAGTTGCTGCCGTTGAAGCAAAGTATGCAGGAAGCACACTTACTGACCCTGGGAGGCTTGTCACCGGTGCATAATGGGATGACCTTCTGGTTGTATCATGTATAACCTACACGCATGGGGGCATCTTGGAACAGACACGGAGGCAGTCAACAGTGATGGCGAGGGCAAATCAGACTCAGCGGCCTCTGCGCACCGCCGCGGCGACCCAGATCATGATTCTGGGAGCGCCTATGGGAACTCGGACCCAGGCAATGGTTCAGATAGTGAGGAGCTGTCGGACGCAGACCGAGAGGTGGAAGAAGACTTTGGGATCAAGTCAGCCATGGTCCATAGCGCTGCAGTGACGACACGCAAGGGTAAGAGCATTGCCGCACAATTACAGCAAGGTGTAAGTGTCGAGCTACTCCCACGCCTACTGCCACCATTAACGCCGGCATGCGGCTGCCTTACCCAACCATAGACTGCTGTGATCCTCCCCTCTGGGCTGCGCAAGCCAGCACCTCGACCGGATGCCCCAGATATCAGTGGTGAACGTGTGTATGGCTATCCAACTGACCTTGAGGATGAGATATCGGATACGCCTCCTTCCAATGAAGGTCCTGATGGCGACAACTCGGAGTCAGAGTCAGATCGTGAGTGGAAGGTGAGCTCGTGTCTTCATCATTGATAGGAAGAACGATGATTTGGCAACCTGTTATAGGAGATGATTGTGCGTCGGGCACGTCGTCAGATCGAGAGGAAGAAAGCCAAGGGAACGGGCTCTGAAGAGCCCGTTCCAACTCGCATGGCTCCTGGTGCCGCACTGGCATTGCTGGGCCCCATGCCATCAGGGCATATGGTGAAGGTGGGGCCACTACCTACGTAGAGTATCACATCTCTCTGACTCGGGCCAGTCCATGGCAGCAATGCCAGAGGAGTCACCTCAACAGCCTCCTCGACCGAAGCCGGCCAAGCGGCTAGGCCGTGTAGGTACTGTTTGGCCAAAGAAAAAGCCACTAGCTCGCCAATGGGTGAGTGATGCTATGCAAATGAGATATACAACTGCCAAATAACGTCCGTCTTCATAGCCGAGCAGTGACGAGGAGCCCCTTGCAGGTGGCGGCATCAACTCAGAGTCGTCCGAAGGCTTTGTTATAGCAAACAGTCGTAAGGCAAAACGTGTTCGAAAGGCCAAGGACCCCAGTATTGTACGTGACCCTTTTGAGATGTCCGGGCTGCTGTTGAAGGTCGTGTCTGAGGAACAGGCAAGTACCAACAAAGCCGGCAGCAAGAACATTGGCACCATCAACCAAGTACGTTGTGGCCTGTCTTGAGAGTGGAGTTCTCATACTCATACGTGCATATGCGAGATTGCCCCGGTCATCCCACTCCCGCACAGCAATGTAGACATTGAGGAACCAGACTCTGCTGCTGTCGTCAAGGACAATACACACGCAGATGTCAAACCTAAGAACGGACCACGCTGGGTGCCGGAAACGGAGCTGACATACTCGAGTGGAAACAAGGTTGCAGGGATCAACAGCCAGCAGTCGCAGATTGCGAGGCTGATCAGCACGACCATTGAACGTCTTCTCCCCCGTGCATTGATGACGATTAGTGCCTACCCAACCAAAGCCGAGCGTCCCGAGATGTTCCTTGGCATCCTTGTTGAACAAGCCACCGAACTTCGCCTCAATGAGATAGTGGCGAGGCTACTTGCCGACACGATTTATGCCCAACACATGATGCAGATTGTGCGTCCCATTATGTGTCTGCAGTGTCATGGGACTGATGGAGGCATGGTGTAGCCTGTGGATCGGATGTGCCATGTGCGCAAGCCGCTATTCAAGAATTCACGAGACAAGGTGTGGGAGGCTTATGGGCTTAGGACACTCGAACACAACCCGGTGATCCTCAGGACGGCCGCAACTAACTTACTCACGGACAATGTATTCATATTCCCTGGGCGACTTGCGGTGAGTGATTTTGGTTACTATGAAGAACCTACTTGACGCTCACCGCACATAGAATGGGAGGTACGTCGAGGTGAAACAGGACCTGCCGTTCTGTGCAGGTCCGATGATAGAGGTCTTGAGCCATCTGTTCCTCGGCCCGAAGGCATGCTCCCCCCTGGCAGAGACGGTCTACAAGTCAAGCTATACGACTGGAGAAGAAGCTACCCAACCAGAAGTCCCGATGGTGATGACGGCATTTGTCGCCACTGTGGTAGGCTGTTTGGGTGTCCCAAGTTAGAATACGAACTGATCAGTTATCAGGTTGGCGCTGCGCTGCGCGAGGGAATAGACGGCGCACGTGAGGAAGGTGAATTCAATGCAAGCAAGCAGGAAAAGCACTACTGTGCCCACATGGCATCCCTGAAGCAGCTCAATCCGCGTGGGCGTCATTTGATCCTTGGATACCTATATAAGGAGGGGAGGTACGTTGCTCGTGGCCGTGGATCAGTGACTAGGAAGATGATTTAGATCTTGCAGGGCATTCCGGGGCCAGGCCGACAGCGAAGAGACGGTCTCGAGCAGCCTAGTGGATCCTCAGACGGCTGGCATGGGCATCGTGTTGTGAAAATGTCAGTATCCTGTGCATTCTAGTCATCCGAAAATGGTCGCTCCTTGTCACTGTTGCTCTTGCGTTGCGTACGAGGAGGTGCATACGGCCTGTATACCTGATTAGTGCACCGAAATGATATTGAATATTGCTGAGAACATCATATATTGGTACAAAATACGACCAAAGTAGTATGAAACAAGAGCTTGGTGCAACATGGAGTGGGCATTGCACGCAACTTGGCGGTGTCTCATGAAGAATTGGTCTAAATGAACACAAAATCAAAGAAGCGAATGAAGGGGGTGAGGTCAATGACCTTTGAGCGAGTTTGTGTTGATTTGCCCAAATTGAGCCATATTGACAGGGGGTGGGTTCCCTGATGGAGCGCGGTTGAAGGGGAGGTGTAGAGGACGTCGAATGGGTGATGCTGGAGCGGGTCTTCGAGGACTGTTAAGCAGACGGTGACTCGACTAGATGGCACGATCGATGTACCTGTTAGGGGTGAGCATAATTTTGAGACGGAGAACTTACCGCAAACACTAGCGGGATGGGAAGTGAGGCCCAGTTATGCATGTGCAATGGACGGTGTGCCCCATTACCCTGAGCAGTATAGCCACCCTACATAACTTTGCGCGACGGCTGAACTCTACGCAAAACCAAAAGGAAGAGACAACGAGGAGCGCGCCAGTAATGCTATGATGCGCATTGACGTTGTTGCCTGTCGTGTGTGGCTTGATCATTGTGTGCGCGAGAGGCTCCACTCGCGCGACGCCCATCTTGTCCATAAGCAGTCTGAGTAAATGTACTAGATTCCTTTCTCGTCAGGACAAGCTCTAACTCTCTCTATTGATTTGGTCACAAAGCTCCCGAACTTTGAGAGGGTGGTCAGCGAGCAGGCCGAAGCTAGGAATAGCCGGGAATAGCCACTGGCCAGGGACGGATGGTGTCATGCACAGGAGTGACAGGACGTCAACTCGGATCACGTCTCCAGGCTCTGTAGAGGAGGGGTGTGTGGAGGAGGTGGAGTTGATGTTGATGGTGCAGTCAACCTGGTCGAGACAGGAAAAGTCGAGGATACAAAGACTGCCGTGTTTACAGGGCTGTTGGACGCATCGAGGCAGTCGAGCGTTATGATGTCCACATCAGCGCGCATACAACAGACAGTATTGTGAAATGGGAGTGAGACACATGTACATGATAGGCATATGATGAAAAGGACGACACACGTTGATATCAGGCGAAGACAGCGTACTCCTGCTTCACCATCATCGCTCAGTAAGCTGACACAGTGGTTCGCATGCCAGGCGCAGTAGATACGTGCATTTGTGTAAGTGGGAGAGGGTGCCAAGACTACAGAAGGGGAGGGTCTTTGTGCTGACGGTCTCGCTAGCTAGCGCAGTGGGCCTAGTACTTCCTAGAAAGGCAAGTCCCGCTCTCTGTGGCTCGCTCTACAGCTGTTTCGGAAAACCTTGTCCAGCGCGTTTTGGAGGTCGTGAGAAATTCAATTAAATCGAGATAAATCGAGAAAATCAAGAAATTGGTGAGGCCCCTCTCTGCGACGTTGTGCCGTCTCGTAGACGAGTCCCTGCTATGGTCTATACTCACCATGACCCCGGGATCAAGCAGCGGGCACTACAGCTCCAAGACGAGGGCTATACGACAGCTGGTGCGGCAGCTGTTCTGGGTGTTCACGCGAGAAGCATACACCGATGGCGAGACAACTACACGAACACCGGGGACGTCTCAGTTCCCAATGTACGTGGAGGACGGCAGCCGTTGATTTCCCTTGCCATGGAGGATGCTGTGCGCGAGTTCTACCGTGTTCGGCCCAGTGCCTATCTCGACGAAGTGAAGCGGTTCCTGGCTGTGTCGCATGACCTACGCATCTCAACCGGCGCACTGCATGCAACACTCCGACGTATGGGCCTCACCCGGAAGGTTTTGCTTACACCGGCGGGGGAGAGGGATGAGGAGCGGCGGCGGGAGTGGCGGCAGCAGATGACAACTGAATTTGCTGCCGCGCAGCTCGTCTTTGGTGATGAGGTGAGCGTCGATACTCGTAACCTCCGGCGCAACTATGGTCGCTCGCTCGCTGGACATCGTGCGGTTCAGCGGTACCACCAAGCTCGTGGACAGAGGTGGAGCATGATATCCGTAATTGGGCTTGAAGGCTATTTGGCTGCACGTCCCGTTCCTGGCACAGTCAACGGCCTCGAGTTCTATGACTTCATCATTTCTGAAGTGGTATGTAGTTGCTCTTTGTATTGCTGTGCCATTCTGACCTGTGTTGCAGCTACCGAACATGAATCCCTACCCCCAGCCGAAGAGTGTGCTCGTCCTCGACAACTGTGCTATCCACAAAGGGCCAGCTATCCAACGGGCTGTCGAGGCTGCAGGTAAATAATATGGTCGTTGTGGTACCTCGGCGCCATTGAGACCTTTGTAGGTTGTGCCCTGAAGTTCCTTCCTCCGTACTCTCCCGATTTGAACCCGATTGAAGAGAGCTATAGTGCTTGTATGTGCTTCTTCGATCTTACGACTCTATACTCATCTCTGTGTTAGTCAAGGCTTTCCTTTCTCGTAATGGTCAGCGATACCTGGAAAATGAGCTCGATGCGTACAACATTGCCACTGCGTACGCCGCAGTTGTCACTCCGGAGAAGTGCCAAGGTTGGTACCGTCATTCAGGGTACATGAACAATGTTGCACGGTTGTAGATACATGGATCTATGTACTACGCATGCTGCTTGACCTGTTCGCGATGGCGTGCATCTGCCTTTACCACACGTTGCCATTCCAAATATCCAAAGCCAGCCTCCTTCCATATCTCTGTGGGAACATTTGACAGGTTATCACCAACTTGAAAGGCCATCTTGCGAAGGTACTCAGGAATTGGTGGGTAGAGGTTATACTCCTTGCACCAGTCATCCAGGTCCATGAAAGGAATGGGCGATGAAGCCTGCGGACGATAGCTATTGCGTGAAGAGGAGGCATGACCTCTCGAGGGACCAGGTGACGGTGAACGATGTGCCGGGGATGATGAGTATCGGGACCGGCGATGATGATGGGAGTGTCGCCGTGAATGGTACTCTTCAGGTGGTGATGGAGACGCATAACGGTTCTGATAATGGCTGCGAGAAGAGCGACTCTGTCCGTGTTTTACTTGCCCTTCCATTGCATGCTTTGGCTGGAAGAATGACGAGTTGCGTGGGATTCTATCAATGTCAGCACTCCCCTTGATCTAGACCTCTGTTAGACTTTTGCAGCTACATATGTGTTCTGTACGTACAATGGCAGCACTCCAAGCCTCAAGCCTGGTGTCATCCAATTCAAAGTGAAGGTTCCGTACAACGTCATGAAAACACGCAACCAAGGGGTGTTGAATACACGCCCGCTTCCCGTTTGTGCCATACAGCTTCAGAAGCTCTGCCTTGACAGGCCGCAGTGTTAATGTCAGCTTATCCTGGGAGACATCAATACAAAACCCATCATGAGTATGAGATGCAACGTACATGGGCTTGTGCAACATTTAGTTGCTCAGCGGAGACCTGAGGGGCTACTGCCATGGGTGGCCCACTGCTCGAGGCAGGTGTCGTAGTAATCGCCCAACGCTATGCTAGTTTCAGGCATATGAACTGCAGAGAAAGATGTAGACAACGTACTGGAAGTACTTCTGTTTCATGTGTCGGTTCTGCCATGAACACATGCAGAAGCTTCTGTCCCTTGTCCTTGCGAAGCTGCGTTATCAAAGCATTGAAGCCAACGGTACTTGTTAGAGGTAACTTCGGAGCATTTGAATTGTACCAGCGCCAGCAGATCGATGACACAATGAGCATGTCATGGCGTGCTCTTACGACACGCGCACACTCCTCGAGGAACGCACTCCAAGTCGTCTCATTTGTGATCATCCCTGGCCCGTGCGTCTCCATCACAGGCTGTGCTAGACGCTTCTTCTTCTTACCGCCACCTGCACCCTCATCTGGTATGATCCGGAGGGTGACATTGACAAAGAAGGAGGCCGCAAACTTGTCCAAGTCACTGGAAGGTTTCGCCGCAGGCGCTGGATCTTTCGGCTTAGGTGGACGCCCTCGGCGCCGCTTTGGCTGTGTAGCCATTTCATTTAGTTACCGAAGGCAGCATACAAGGCAGAGGGCCACTCACTGGCACATCTCGAGAGGCTGGGGCCTCAGGGAGTGGCGTAGACACATTGTGCGACATGACACCTTGAAAGGTGGCTGGCGGCAAGGAGTCGTCGGATCCCATAGCATCCGAGAGGCGATCTTCGGTATCAGGGAAGGACGGGGATGGATCTGACCCCTTTCCTTGTGACAGCGTGAGTGACTTCGCAGGGCGATCATACATTGTCACTGTCTCCGCACGCTCCCGTTTGGAAACCCGGGCCCCTTGCTGCAGTGAGATCTCCTTGTCAGAATCTGAGGCTAGATTGACAATGGCTATGGCATCTTGCTGGTGTTGCTGCCGTCCAGGAATGCGGATCGTGAGACTGGAAGGTCTCAATACTGCTTCTGGCGCCGGTTCATCAACCCCGCTCCCAGATTCTAGCCCCCATCAGCCATAATTCAATGAAATGCATGACTACACACCTTCGTACAGGTCCCTGTGACTATCCTCATCCTCCGATCCAAGCAGGTTGTCACCCTGCCTGGCAGCGTCCGACACAGCATTCCATATCACCTCTTGGTCAGATGGTGGGCTTCCGGGTCCGTTGGACTCGACTGAGCCCTGCGCACGCGTGCGCATATGTGGATGGAGTGGCCGTGAACAGCTACAGTGGGTCTCTAGTCGTCGTTGTGTGTGTAGTCGTTGTCTACACCAATTTCTTGATTTTCTTGATTTTCTCGATTTATCTCGATTAAATTGAATTTCTCACGACCTCCAAAACGCGCTGGACAAGGTTTTCCGAAACAGCTGTAATAGGATGGCGCGGCTGTTACTAACCATCTCCTCAGAACCAGCGGACAGTCACTCTGTTACCCTCGCGTCTGTCTTGACCGGTGACAGTGCATATGCAGTACTCGCCGGTTAGCAGAGTCTGAGTGACATCGATGGCAGCTGCTCGGAGGAAACTAGCCACGATCGAACTTTCTCGGTACTATCCAGAACTGCACCTGAGGCAATCCTCGAAAATTGACAGTGAATGACGCACCCGCGTGGATTCCCTGAGCCCTCAAAACGCCATCAACTCACGCCAATTGTGATGGTGGAACTCGGCGACGTGCTGTACTACCCTCCTGCCAGCTGTTGCGCCTGCCCCGTTCTTGGTGCTACACTCGAATATCAATGCTTATGTAGAAAACTTCCCATTTCGAAGTATGCACTCACACGCTCGTAATGCCCCCAAGTCTCTTCGGTGATTGTTTCTATAATCTTGTCCGGTACCATGTCGTCTTCGCTGATCAATGCAAGTACATGCCTTCTACGGAGCTGTGCATGAGAAACACCGCCACTGTACGTCACGTTTTGTCAGCTTGTTGAAGCACGCTCTGATTGCTGTGCCACCATAACACTTCGTTGTCATTTATGTGATGTAAGACGTCAAGAGCCAACTATACGTGTCCGTACTACATCGCATGGCGTCAGGAAGCTATAGAAGTGTAGCCGCCGGATACCAGTGCTCTTATTCTGTAGATGGACATGTGGTCATGACCGCATCGATTATATATATCGCAACATGGTGGGTTATCAATTGTTTACTCTGGCTCCTCATCATGACAAACACAAAGCACTCGACAAATTTGTACGCAACTCTTTTTGGCGTAGATCTTCCTGATTTTCCTTTACTCTGACCGTTTATAGCCTCATTGCAGATTACATTTTGATTTCCGGCACTGGTGAGTACCCTTATTGACCATGGCGTGCTATAGAATTCCTGACCTAGCGAATGTACAGCTTTGTACTTTTACGACAGGTTGCTTGTTTTCGACCAGGAGCTCGTGTGGGGACACAAGGCCACCGTTCCTCTCGTGTCAACCTTCTACGGAACCATGCATCTTTCAACGGTGATCTTCCTGCTCGCGCAGATATGTGCGCCCGTCGCATCATCTTGTAAGGTCAGTCTCATGGGACACTATAATGTCGACGGGTGCTGATATTCTGGCAGAACATGACCTTTGAACACTATATTGTGTATATTTCTCTATTTGTTGCCTATCTACTCTGGGGAAGTGCGTATATGAGATTTCGGTTTAGCCGAGGTGCGCTCACCGTTGAGTAGTAATCTCCTCGCTCCGGGTGTATGCAATCAATGGCAGGAAGCCCTTCGTCTCTTCAATCATTTTCATTGTTTCTGTCACACCAATAGCAACAAGTATTGTATGTCCACACTCTACACTTTTGCTATGTGAGATGAACCAGTATTCACCAACTAGTCTCTGGCTTCCCGCCTATTCAATTGCTCCCAAGAAACAGCGACACCACCGCATATTGAAAACATGTATGTATCACAAGTTCCTTGCATTCATTGTTGTCGGTTTACTGCTCTCTCACCTCTGCATCACAGTCGTAAGTAGAAAGCGATCGCATTGCTATGCTGTTCGTGATTCATCCATTCATGGAACCAAAGTGGAGATCGTAACGAAAGGATCGAGCATCCTTGCCGATACCACTGTGCTTGGGGCAACTTGGATCGCTTCCGGCAGCACAAGGGCACTAGCCCGGCGAATGGATGGAGCTGAGGTCTTGCTTGCCGATGTGCTCGTTACGGATGGTAAGTGCACCACGGTCCACGTTGCATCGGTGCTCGCTCATCTGAGTGATGTATATTCAGGAACACTGTTCTTTGGGTACGCCTCTAAATCCATCAGACAACGTATGGAGTCTCACTATGGGCACTCGGTTGCGCAGTGTCTCTCTGACCACAAACATGGCTGGTGCCGTACTCTACTTTTACACGGTACGTGCGATGATGCGCCCGCCTGTTCAGCGCTCATGATATGCAAGGCCAAGAGTCCAGAAAGCGCTACAGTACTGGATCTAGTGTCCCTCATCGTGCCGTACGTGCACATTTGTTGACTCCGCATAGCGCGAGATAAACCACATTTGCATCCCATAGCCTTACGACCATACTACTATCTCGCCTGCTGCTCAACCTTCGTAGAACAGCCTACTACAAGGCGTCACCCTCAAATCTCGGAACATCGCAGGAAGAATCGCCGAGTGCCAGCTTTGCTCGGGTTGTTCAGACATTGAGCAATCCAGATAGCGATTACCTATCGTCTTGCACTAGCGATCACACCATTGCACCCTCAATTGAAGACGTGGAGCTTCAAGATGTATCCGACGGCGGGGCCTCTAGCAGGAGACCTCTGTAGACACACGATTTGTGCTGGCAAGGCAAATTTCGGGCGGCCAGTAGGAGTGTCGGACATCATTGAAATGGACCAAACACGGTGGGAACTCTACTTTGAACGACATTGTCGAAGGATTGACCACTTATCTACTAGTCGAATTAGCCAGAGGCAGGAGACCTTCTCGATTTCCTCCGATGATTGGATTGAACAGTGGAACAGTGAAGTCGAAGTCCGACACATGCAAGGCACGGAAGTCAGGAAAACAGCAGAGCCCTCGGAGAGCATGTTGCCGGAGCAGTGCAGTGCTTTACACCTGAGGAATTCCTCCACTACGCTATCTTTATGGCGTAGATGCGCTTGTTGGGTTGAAGAATCGCATCGTTGGTGTGATTTCCAGCACTGGGTCCTACTGACGTATAGTCCGTTACAATACCATTCTCACAGTGCTATCTTTCTCGGTGAGTAGTGCGTTGCGCGAATGAAGAACAATAATGCTCGCTCGTAAGTCAACGCAAGTACAGTTTCTACAGCTGGACCATGGTTTTGAATCCCAATATGTGCCACCTGACGATGATCTAGCGCTACGCGCACATGCCAGTCATTCCCTTTAACCTACAGGTGCTCGTGTGAGCTTGCGTCCCGAGTTTCAAGTCAGCCGACGGGCTCCAGCTCGATATCTGCGGCAGACACGTTACGAGTCGTGTAGGTATCTTCTGTGGAGAGGATATCCTGGTCTGGGACCTCTTCGTCTTCGTCGAAGCCCAACAATCCGTCGCCCACAGCATTTCCCAGCGACCCAACAAAGTGCGAGAAGTGAAGACTCGACACATGACTCCCAAAGGCTACATCCTCCGACCTATTTGCTTGAACCATGTGGGACCTATATGATACCCCTCGCAAATTGAGCAGGAAGCGAGAAAGAGAGACAGTCGTCAATCTGTTGCAAGAGAATCAGTACGTGATCAAATTGATGGCGTAGACCAGTCGCAAGCGCATACACTACAACTAGCATTTCGGCCTCAGACGAGCCTGACGGTATATAGGTGGACTGGCGGTCGCTGTTAGCCTTCAGTGCGGTGAAATGGCCAATAATACACTACCAACATCGAACATATAGCACAGCAGTGTAGCAACATTCCCGACCAAGATCATGCTGAAGTATTCGTTATGTGCTATTGGAGGTGAGAGCACGATTAGATCAACCCTACCAGAAATAAGCAGTCCCTAACGAAACGGAAGCTGAGAATCATCATGCATGATTGATGAAAGAGGATCGCACCGTCAACGAGTAAGAGACTTGTCAATGACACCTCCGTCTGCATTCTTCGAGCAAACATATGAATGCTCCCAGTAGTATACCATGTCACACAAAGAACGAGGGTGTCCGCGAGACAGCTGCTCGTCCGCGTCATGATCTCAACTTGTGCATCATTAGTCAGTCGTCGGTGGTCAACGGTAGGTTCAAACTTACGGCTGGAAATACTGTAAGCGGTGCGTCGCAGGCAGTTCAATCAAACATACTCACGTATAATTAATGTGATCAGATGATGTGTACGATTGGTTGCACCCGGAACCGTCTGAAGTGGTGGCAAGCACCAATGTTGTCGGTTCATACTAGCATCAGTTAGTACGGGAAAATGGGCAATGTGATTTCATGAGCGCACAATATTGATGCCAACAGGTATTAAAGAGACGAGAAGAACAAACAGAGAAAGTGTGATTTGTTTCCCGGTGATCGCATACACACGAAGAGTGGCAATGACTGTTCCATGTACACGGGTCCGTTAGCTCATGCCAGTTCGTGAAGTTATAATTGCCATTTGACACACCACTAAAGGCAAAATATATAGCGCACAGGGCAACAGCCTGCGCATATATCAGAGCACGAGTCATCTAATTGAGCAGTTATTTGCCTTCTCGCCGGCATTGGAGGAAGTAAGCATCAAAACATACCTCGCATGAGGCATTGCTCGGTGCGCAAATGGCTGACAGGACCCAAAATGCAGTACATGCATGCACAGTTATGTAAACCGCAAGCAGGACAGCGCCTCTCTGCCCACGCCGCCAGATGAGGTCCACTTCCTCACCAAAGATGAGTGCTTTGTCAAAAAAGTAGAGCGCTATGCAGGAAGGTCAGCGAGAACCGAGAATCATAATAGCTTAACATACCCAATGTTGAAAACATGAGGTGATTGTCAAAGAAACTATGGAAATGAGCCGTCGAACGTGAGTAGGAGAGTACTAAATGCCCACGGTACATATGAACACTCACTCTGCCTTCAGTTCATGCACATCCGACATGGTAGGGATACAGAGCGTCGAGAGTGTACATTGACGAGTCCTGTACTTATCCATTGCGATTTCAGTTCTTAAGTTTGACCGTAACATAACGAAGGCTGTATACGTAGCTTCCAACGCGCCGAAGAAGGGCCGAAGCCCTTGGAGCTCTTCGTCCTCTACGGTTCTATCAACTTCGCTAGGCAGTGGATGAAAGGTTTTGTACGAGTAGTTCATCTTTGTCTGACACACGCACATATCACCAATACCAGAGACGACGAGCCATATCTTCGTGAAGATGGATGTCAGAATGTGGGGCCGGGATTTCACCGCGATTGGCTGAGGCGTACGCCGAGTGGAGTGAGAACCACACGAGAGTTCACTTACCATGTTTCATTCGAGATCCGGTGGACTGGCCGTATGCTGGTGCCCCAGCTTGGAGTTTCTCAACTCGTTTCTCCTGATTAAAGCTCTCGAGGTGTTAGCAACCACAGTCAATTCTTCTCACGTTGTCGAGTGTATTGAGCCAATGGCGAGCATCTTGATCTTCATGAAACGGCCTGCACCGAACCTTGAGCGTGGTGGCGAGATGTCCATGTCGCACACTGAACAAACTGTGGCAAATTCACAGCACACAGTGCTGGTGAGAATTCTTCTCTTCGAGTATGTCCAATGGACATCGTAAAATAGGATGTGAATACGCATTCGCAGTAGTCAGGCCGTTGGATGGCGGCACTTCAGCCGGTTCTGAGCGTACAATATGAGCTGGAAAAGTTCTGTGTACCCTCCCGGTCACTTACAGTGTTGAGTAGCTCACAGATCATAGCCCCGAATCAATGGAATGCTTGCTGCGGCGAAGAAGTGATTGAACTTGCTGTGACAAGGCGTCCATGTGGAGCAATACCCAGAGTGGAGCAATGGAACATCCAAGACCCGCGCCAGTCCGTTGGTTTGTAGTACAGCAATGTGAGAGACCAACCCGGTGTGTCCCATATCATATGCTATACCAGAGCCACGTCCACACCATGAGGATTCACCACCCTGAATGGGCATTCAGCGCTCTCGCAGATGTACGCAAGGCTCTGGTCTGCGGAGTATGCCAGAAGCAGCATATAACGTAGACGACCTGACTTTCATTCATCTGTAAAACACAACGGGTGAAGGTTTGAATATCGAGCCTCAGCGAGCGACCTAGGTAGCCCACCGACTCGCTGCCCGAACGCCATTCAGGCGCCCGCGCGCAGCTGCCTATGCATACTCACTGGCGGGTGGCTGTGGCTTGTAAGCTTTGTTAACCATATCTTGGAATTGTTGACATAGAGGTGAAGCACCGGAGACACCGCAGGTATATTTCGAATGATCGCGAGGGCGTGTCCGAGCACGGGTCAGGTAGATGCTAGGGTAGGAACAAAAATGGCCGACGACCGTCAATGAATGTGATATGTCTCTTGCACTTTGTCAAATGGGGCCAGCCCGACGCGACGCCATAAGTGCGGCAAGTGCTCGTTGGCGAGTTCTCGCCGCAGGCATGCCGGTAGACCGACATGTGGGAGGCACCAGGCCTGTATCACGGCCCGCTGCCCTCTGACGAAATGCGCACATGCCCACTTTGAGCCAACGACAGAAGTGACCAAGATCGCAGCAGCACGGGCTACGCACAGGTAGCCAAAACGTTCCATGGGCGCTGATATTCGGGCGTGACCTAGACCCCCGTGTTGTCCTCGACGCGATATGATTGCGCAAGTGTACATTACCTGTCCATGCCACACGTCGATCGCGAGAAAGAGCACGGTGGAAGGGCTGGTCCAACGGATGCCGCTGCCGCCTGGGACCTACGAGGGCGGGTTAGCAGCCAGAGCGTCTGCGCGAATAACACTTCACCTGAAAGAGAAACCAATGTTCACCGTGCTTGACGATAATTACCTGGTAAGAACAGCGGTGGACGGATTCAGAATATCAAAACACAAGCCACGCGAGCAAGAGGGACACAGAGGGTCAACGGGACACCAACCGCACATGTGAAGCTCGGAAGCCAGACATGGACGCGTTGTACTAACAATGCCCCATACCATCGCGTACGCCGCAGAGAGGTGCTAGGAGGAGCGTACCCACCACACTCGACATCGAGCAAGTGCCGAGAGCGGGGCGGCCACACACGGGCGGAGCCAGCGAAGGTGCGCACCGAGACGTTCTCACCTGGCAAGTTGCAGCAACGCATCAGCGCACGACCATCCCTGCAGCGGAACAACGCGCGACGACGTACCTAGATGGCCCCTGCAAACCCCCAGTACTGGAGGCAAAGAAAGCCTACCGTCAAGACAACCAAACCTTCCACGCAGGCCAACACGCATCGCCCTAGCAGCACCAGCGCCGCGGCCGCCCGGTCCGCCAAGAAAACACGCCACATGCAGTGGATTAGTACACTGTGTAATTAGTTACAACATGCGTGGGTGGGGGGGTCTAATAAGCATACGTGTCGTCTGTGTCTGTGTAGGCAGGATGACGGGGCGGGGGAGGGGGTGTGTATGTGTGTGACGCCGAGACGGGCGGATATGCGTGCGAGCGGGGAGAGCGGGATATGCAGCTACTACAGCTATAGGAATAATAGTGCGGGGGGGAACTCCAGAGAAACAGAGAAACAGAAAAAAGCAGCGCCAATAACGTTAGGATGCGACGCGGGCACTGGGGTATGCGTGGGGTGCGTCGTCGGACGGGATGTATGCAGGCCCCGCGCGGGGGGTGGCGGGGAGCGATGCACAGCAGGCTGCGCGAACACAGACGCGGGCCTAGATCACGTTCACGCTCTGCAGATGCGCGCGGAGGATGCCTTCGCGAACTAAAAACGGGGGGGGACAGCGAGGCGTGAGCACGCCTGGCCACCCGCGCGCAGCGACGGAACGCGCGACTCACCGCCTACGAGGATCGCCGCGGTCGAGCGCGTATCCTGTGCACGGGAGAGAGGGAGAGAGAGACGTAGGGGGCGTCAGCCCGTCAGCGGACGGCAGGACCTGCGCGCGCGACGCCACTCACGATGACGGACGTTTCGTGCCAGTAGAACGAGCGCGACTGCGGGGACAGCCGCTTGTGATACCCGCGGAACTTGTCGCGGAAGTCTGTGCGTGCAGCGGGTCAGTCAGGGGGGCGGCACAGGAGGACCGCGGGTGAGTGAGACGCACACTTTGTGACGTGCTGGACGTCGTTCGGCTGGTCGCCGTAGCTCGGCACGTACTTGTTCACGCGGATGCCAGCGGCGAGGGTGGCTTGGAGGATGTCCATCTGCGCGCCGGGTGGGATGCACAGCAGGGCGAGGTGCGGCGGGGCCGTCGTCAGGCGGTGGTGGGGGCGACGACATACGGGCACCGCGAGACGGGGAGACCATCCGGCATCGATCATCCATCATCAGAGAGAAGAGACGCAGTGCCAGACGTCAGCGCACACGTCCACGGAGACAGTTCCTTCCGCCCCTCCGGAGCGCCCTGCAGGGATGAGAAGGGCAGGCGCGCACCGGGGAGGCGAGAAGAGGAGAGGGGCGGGCACGGAGAAGCGCGCACCTTGTTGAGGAAGAGAATCAGCGTCGTCTTCGCGAGGAGCTGGTTCTGGCAGATCTCCTTCCAGAGCATGATCGAGTCCTCCTGTAGTCAACGGCAACGCGCGTCAGCTCAGCCACGCCCGCATGACGCCCTGACTCAGCGCGGGGCCAGGCGGCACGAGACGGTACGCACGAGCCGGTTGACCTTGGGGTCCTCCTCGAGCATGAGGTTGAAGGCGAGGGGCGCGAGGAAGATGATGGCCTGGACGTCATCAAAGTATGGAATCCACATTGGACGGTTGTTCCTGCTCCCGCCGACGTCGTAGATGTACCACTCCGACCCTGGCAGCGCACCGCTTTCCATCGTGAACCGGTGCTCCTCGACGCCGAGCGTGCGCAGCCGAGCGCGCACAATGTCCTCTGTGATGCGTGCAGTCAACGTACAGGCAACAACCGGGCGCACGCACCGTCTGTAGGCTCGTAGTTCATGGTCGCTATCCGCGCGGCGTCGTTGAGGAAGCTGCGAGCGTGAGCATGTGGGGAAGAGGGGGGCATCGAGGGGAGACGCACAAGCCAGGCATGTCCTGCAAGCGGATCCCTCTCCGTTTGAGCACCGACTTGACGACGGGGTCCTCCCACAGCGCGATGATATCGTCGCGACATGCCGCGAGCACCGCCGTCGGGTCGTCCTTCCTGCCTTCCGCCGTGCTCGGGCGCCGCGGCTCCTTTGCGCTCCCACCCACGTCTTGGAGGCTGGAGAGGAGGCCCTTCCACCCGCTGCCGGCGCGGACGCAGACGTCCTGCAGTCGGTCGTTGGCCTCGGGGAGGAGCTTGCGCGTGAGCTGTTCTTCGATGGGCAGCAGGGGCGAGAGGCGCATGCGCATGCGGCGGTGCTGGTCGGTGAGAGGGGACGTGCTGAAGCGCACAGTGGCCTTGGGGGGAGAGCGGGGCGCGGACGGGGTTGCGACGGCCTTGCCCTTGCCCTTGTCGACGGTGCCGGAGCGCAGAGGCTGTGCGGACTCGTCCCACTCTTCCTGGAGCACCTCGAGCAAGCGTTTGATGGAACTGCGCGCGGTTAGGACGGACGGCTGGGGTGTACGGCAAGGCAAGGACGCACCGGATGAGGTTGAGCTGGATGATGATGCGCCAAGCGGCGCGTTCGCTGCGAAAGTGCTGAGGGGAGAAGGCGAGCTGAAAGTCTGGGGGACGGCGGTGAGTGTATGCGCGCGGGCGGATGTCGCGGCGGGACACGCACTCTTGAGCGTTGTGCTCTTGCCGGATTCGGCCTGTCCTGCGGCGAGGCTCAGCTACGGGCGGGGTGAGGGAGGGAGGCAGGGAGTATGCGCACCGAGGAGGAGAATCTTGATGGCCTTTTTCCTGCGCTCAAAGGCCTTGCGGCTCTCCTGGATATCCTCGTCAATGCGGTGGCTGATGGCCTGGGCCTCCTTCTGCTGCTGGATCCTGCGTGCCCGGTCGTCGGGGGTCTCGTCGGGGGGCGGCTGGAGGGCCTTGCTGAGGGGGTCGTCTGCATCGGTGGGAGGGAAGAGGGAGGAGGAGGCCATGGACAATCGACATGCAGGAAGAGGAGGAGGAGGAGGAGGAGGGAGAGCGCGCGCGGGCGGGGGAGGACATGGACACTCGCGGCGATCAGCAGCGCGACGGGGAGCTCTCTCGCCGCGCCGCCACCCATCAATCACGGCACTGCCCCCTCCGTCCCACGCCCGCCCCCTCGCCCTCCCTCCCTCGCCCATCCCCGCCCATCCCCCAGCCGCCGTCGTCGGGCAGTGCGGCCAACACGCCTTCGACGCCAGCTGAGCCCTCGCCGCACCCTCGCCCTCCGTCTGTCCTTCGCGGGTAGGCGCACGATTGTCCTGATCTGCAAATGCTTCCGCGAACGAGCATGTGGGCCCCCTCTGCTGACTGCACTCCATCTCACGGAACGAGGCGCCTTCCGACGACGACACCCGCGTCGTCAGTGCCGGAAGATCGCGACCGACAAGCGACCGACGCCCCCAACTCGACGCCTTTGCACAAGTTTCAGCTGCTCGCGCTCATGTTGGCCACCCGCTGACAGATCTCGACCGCGGTGAACGAGGGAGTACATATCCAGGTAGCAGTGCATCATGTCATCCTGATGACGTGATCACGACACCTTGGCACAGACACCACAGAGGTGTCAATCATATTTTGGGGAAAGTATACCGCTGTGGATCAGTACTTGAGCAGCGGCGTCCGCTTACAATCTCTGATGAAAACGTCGGCAGGGAAGCAAAGAGGCCAGAACATTTGTCGTACTCTAAATAGTGCGTGGATGCTCATACGCCAGTGATCCTGAACATTCCTTCGTTGAGGGGTCGGAGCCACTCCTACCGTTATTCGTGCCAACGTCATTCGCCTGCGTTCGCGACTAATTCCACCCCTCGTATGTGGTGTGTCCTCTCTCGGATACTAGCCCAAAAGAATATCAATTGACACCATGCTGCAAGTCCGTGATCACTCGGTGTGAAATGCATACTCTCTTCTCATATATGCTCGGAGATGCTGCCCATGGTCGTCTTTCGGTGTACACGATGCAAGGGTTCACTTCTCATCTTGCGTCGAGCAGCGCGCGGATCACGACGCCCACTAGGGTCTCATGCCATCCTCTTCCGGACTCAATCCGCTCAACCATTGTCATAGCCTACGCCGCGCTCGTTGGCAACATGTCATATAAGAAGGTGCCAACATAGCGATCATGCGTAGTCCACGGGTCGACGAGTCCATCGGGCTGGGATCACATACGTGTGTCCAGTGCACTATCAACTCTGCATGGTCTTCTGGTTCATGTTATGCTTTTGGATCTCCAAGCACGTCCGGCAGTGTTCAAGGCATGTCAGGCAATCACGGTAGATCACGGCGAGCAAGCACTTACACTCCGAATCCCGCGCAGGTCAAAGTTGATCGATATGAATGCTCCGGGATAGACCCATGTCTGAGTGGGAGTCACCATCTGTTGTGCCCGAGACGTCTCATCACTCACTTCCTCGTCACTGGTCGGGATGGAATGCGAGCTGCCCCCACAAGGCTGTCAAGCTGCCGTTGAGTGCAAGCGAGGCTAGCTGAAGACTGCGTGTCCAAGGCATATCCTCCTACCAGCAGTTGCTTCTAATGTCTACCAGCACATAACATCACCGCAACTAGCCGGACGGAGAATTGTCCGACTGGTTTGCCACCGTCAGCAGCCCATGGACATCGCCCGTGCATAGTGAAAACATGCACCGATCATGGTTACCGAATGCCATCGAGTGTTTGGGATCGGTCGTATGTATTGGAGTATACTTAGCAGCCACTGGATAGGACCACAAGGTGAGGAGGGCGCGAAGAGAAGTCTTATCTGAGAGCGACCGAAACACGAAGCTGATTGAGTTCTATGTCTGACAGGAATGTCACAGCCCCGGGTTTCTCTATGTCAATCTACGCGATATGCTCCAAGAAGACGATACAGAGAATCTTTGACGTGTCCTGCACAGCCCCGAGGAGGTAGTAAGAATAAGTAATTAGAGCGTCGACGCACTCCTCTACGCGTACCCTCCACCACCATGTCGGAAGTAGAGCAACTAAAGGCGGCGTATGTACCACTCCGTTCCCACTCAGCTGCGCACCTCGCATCTCACCAAAAACTCATTCGCAGGATCTTTGGCAATCGCATCTCCACCGCCGCAGTCGGTCAGTCTCACATCTACATGCGCTGTGATTGGCTGACCCCATTCTTCGGCAGCGTTGTACTTCTACGACAAGCTGCTGGTCTGCCGCAAGGAGGCCGACCTGATCTGGAGGCCGAGGCAGCGCGGGTTCGCCGTACCGGCGGTCTACACCACCATGCACGTCTGCACGGCGCTCTACCTGCTCATCAACGTTTGCACACCCAGTACTCTCTCATGTGATGTACGTCTCCCTCTTTGCCTGCCAACGCCGAGTCGGCTACGGACTTACTCTGCTCCAGGGGCTGCGCGTCGCATGCTACGTACAGCTTGTTGCCATTTGTGCCGTATATCTGTCGTGGAGCAGTACGTCGCCGGCTGAAGCCTCTCGCGGTTCAGGCGCTCACATACGCTTTGGGCGCAGTCATCTCCACTCTGCGCATATATGCGATCATGGGCCGACGCGTCCTGCTGCCGTCATTGGTGTTGGTATTCTCACTTGTACCCGTCGCCGCAAACATCGTGCGATCACTCTTCCTGGTACCCATACGCTTGAGAATGATGGACTGACGCAAACGCTAGTACGAAGGCACGACGATAGTGCTGACAGATGTACCCAATGTACCTGGGTGCATGCAGTCCTCCACCACATCCGCTCATACAAACAACATGTGAGCTTTCGCCCTCCGTGGTAGCCGTCTACTGATGCGGGGCTTACTTACCATCATACAGCAGTACGTAATCACATGACGTCGGTCGATCATCAGTGTGCTCACGACGACGAATCGCTCCTGCAGTTGAAATCACGACGCGGGCAAGCAGTTGTCTCTCCGACGCTCTCGTCCTCTGCGCAACATGGTACACCACCGGGAACCTTCGCGTGCTGGCGCGAAGGACGCAGACCGAGACGTCGCTTACAAGCCTTCTGCTCATGGATGGTGCGCTCCATTATTGCCAGTTGCATATCTGCTTACTTACTCTCGGGTGTACTAGGTACTACGTACTTCTGGTGAGTAGGCTCAGCCAGCCTCCTACCTGACCTTCCCGCCCTCTGGACTGACAACTCATGCTTCAGCATCGTTTTGGTTGCCAACGTCGTTGCTCTGGCATGCTACATTCCCAACGTGCGTACACCCACCGAGGTCAGATATCTTCCGGTGACCCCGTCCTCAGTCCACACACACGAACGAGTCGCAAGCAACACTCGTTGCCATAGTGTACGTCCTGCTCACCGTCTCCCAAGTCTATCCCGCGGTGACGCGCACTTCCACAGCCTGACGACCATATCACTGTCTCGGCTGCTGCTCAACTTGCGCGAAGTTATGTACGGGCCGAGAACACTCTCGGCTGCCGGCGGGCCATCATCCCTCGAGGGCAGCATGCCAACTATCGACTTCTCGCCCATCGTTGGCCCCTTGGGTAATGCAGTGGGCAGCAGAGACGCACATCTTGAAGGGGAAGACGACGACGACGACGACGACGTGCCTGTGTCTAATGCGCACGCTGCGTGAGCTCTGGCGTTTTTGTTGAGCATTTTGATTTATGATCGAATAGTTGCGAGATGACACGGTGCAGTGTCGAGGTCAGATCCAGTACTACATCGCACTCGCGCTTAGGTGATGGTAGCAGCAGTCGGACAGCCACGAGTTAGACATGTTGAGAACTCGTTTGACTGAGAACAAAGAGTGGGTGCAACTCGTCGCGCATATAATATAGTTCTATTCTCTTTCCAGAAGCGCATGATAAGAGAGTGATGTCGCAACATAACGCAAACCCGCATTGTCATTTGATGGTTGCTAGCGCTCGTCACGCTCGGCTGGAACATACGACTGGTGGTCCGCATCGCATGTTCGGGTGAATTTTCAGTGATTTTCGCGGGATTTTACGACGAGGCGTTGAATGACGCGAATGTAATATAGGTGCAGAGCTACGAATATATTCAATGGACCGTAACATTTGTACTTGTTTGTTCCCGGTTTGAGCCCCCTATAGCCAATGTATGCTCGCTCCGCTCGCAATAATCCAATAATCATTGCGAGAGCGAACCTATGCAATCCGTCCACCCTCAATTAAATACAATGGATAAGCCGGATATGAAAGGGAGACAAACGTACTATTACTCAACGGCACAGAGTGCCTGCTTCGTCAGACAACGGAACAGATGCGCATCGTGCTCCTTCGCAATCAACTGCCCGCGCTCGACGCCGCCGTGCCAGTTGAGCAAGTCCAGCATCAGGATGTCGCTCGGGTACCGCGCCTCACCCTCCTTCCCGCACCAGTCGAAATCCACCAGCACCACCCCGTCTCCCACGCGCAGTACATTTGGCTCACGCAGATCCCCAAACACCAGCCCGTGCTCATGTAGCGTCGTGATCGCCGACCGCAGGGACGCGATGTGTGCAGGGTTCGTCAGCACGCCCTCCACCATCGGACTGCTGACATAGTCCATGACGACGACCCACATACCTACACTCTCCTCTAGCCGGCAGTGATGCAGGCGCGGGGCCTGCGACGCCTCTGCGAGCAGCCTGTGTCCCTCCTCGCTGTACCTGTGCGCGAACTTCACTACCACCGGCGTCGCCTCCGAGCCCCTCCTCGCGTCGGCCAAAAATATCGCCTTCGTCGCGTCGTCAGCCACCAGCCTCCGCTTGTACTCCAGGACGACCTCGCCCTCGTCGCTCTGGAACGTCGTGAAGTGGGGGCCGATCATCTGGGGCGCGCGGCCGACCCCAGCAGATCCACTACCGCGTATGAACGCGGCGTTCATGCGGCTTGTGTCCCGTGGCAGCGCGGGCGGCGTGAGCGACTGCACCAGGTACGCGTAGTACTCGTTCAGCTCCTCAATACAGATCCTCAGTGCGCGGAATAGCCTCGCTACCCGATAGCCAGCGTCGTCCAGCGGAGATCGTCCAGGCGTCCCCAGGCGAGGGACGACCGATATGTAATCCGTTAGTGTCTGGGCGATGAGCCTGTCCGCAAACACTGCGCCGCTGATGATGATGTTCGGGCCTGCCATCGCGATGAGGATTGCGGGACAACAGCAGGCCTTGCGGACTTGGTACGCCTAGCTAGCATTGTAGCGTGAGCGTCGGGACACGCGAGGGCCGGGAACCACGTACCTCATCGGAAGAGTAAATAGCAACGTAAGCACACTCGGCCTGGGCGATTGGGTCGCAACCACCTTCGCCTATTTCATTCCTCACCTCGGTGATGACTGACACGGTCTCAAAGCCGTTGGATGTCCTTGCGGCGCGCACAGCACCATTCGCTTTCAGCGTCTGTGACTTGAATTCGAACATCTTCTGCGTCAGTACCTGCGCGTGCACCGCACGAGCCATCTCATGCAGTCCGTCTACGCGTCTCTCTTCAGGTGAGTAGATTTCATTCGCAGCAGCGACGAAATACTGGGCGCGGGTCAGCTCCTCAGGCCCGAACTCCATAGGCTCCTCCCGCATCAGTCGACGGAACCGTGCAAACACCGGATGGTAGATGGTGACCGGAGGTGTGGAGAGCTCGAGCGGGCGGAAGTTGTGGACAGCATCCACACGCCGGCTATACTGTATGTCACGGTAGGCAGAGGTAACGGCACCGGTAGACGGGGAGGTTCGCGTTTGAGCCTTGGCAGCGATGTTCTCCCGAGCTGGGTCATTCATAAGAAGGATAGTCGGGTAGTGCAACGGAGGGGCACTGACCAATCTGTGCTTCCGATTCGTTGTGCTCGTGAATGGATGGGAGCAGTTCGGCTGGACGGTTGCTCGGCCAGATGGCTGGATGGGCACAGGTGAGTGGCGACAGGATGGACGTCGCACCGACTCACCTATGACGGCAATTGCTTTGTTCAAATCCACCTCCTCCACCAGTTGGGCAGGGACCACCACATCAGCATGTTGCTCTAACCACTCTTCAGTGACAATTGCATATGCCGCCTTCTTCGCAGCCCTCGATTCACCCTGGGACGGGATCGGTTCCTCGAGCTGCCCAGAGAACGTGTGAGGGTGTTTGTAGAGCACCCTCCACCTATCTGCGCACCTGCCAAATCTCGACTTCAAAAGGCTCTCCCAAAGCGAGCGGTACCAAACGCCGGTATGTCGACTCTATCAAGCCGCGGACATGGGCTATCAGGTCTTCTACGGTCGTCGCGGAACCAGGCCAATGAATTGCATGGTACAAGAACTGGTACGGTTCAGAGGGCAAAGACGCAGGCGGACGAGGCGCAAGCAGAACAGGAAAAAGGACTGAGGGGCCGACCATGGTTGGTCGTGGTGGCAGGTCATTAGACGTACCGTGCGAAACTGCAAGTTTGTGGCTTTGTTTGCACACCTTAGACTACCCTACATGGTAGCTCCCGTCCTTGTCGGTGTCGCCGTGACGATGCCTGTGTTCATTCGATGGGTACTGATACTTATTCTCCTCTTTGCCTGGCATCCTCTCTCCTTATCGTAATTATATGTATTGTGTATGGGAGTGAATTGAATCTTCAAGGTCTGTCCGATATTGGTGAGATTGAGGCCCAAACCCATCGCCGCCTGACCCCTCCCCGGGTGTGTCGCCGCCCATATGTGTGCGTATTGTCCTACTAATCATACTGATCTATCTCGTAGAGATCTGCAATGACCTTCTTGTGCTCTAATTTGCTCGGCCCAGCTACTTGTCCTCGTGTGCATGGCTATTGAAACTTCCATCCGTGCCTCCGTCCGTCTCACCGTCCTCAAGGATCCCGCCTACACTGCCCTCGTCAAGTCTACCCACTTATCTGATGTCCACGGAGATGTACTACTGCACAACTAACGTCGGCCCCGGTGCGTGCCACATGCAAGCGTGAGAACTACGTTGATTTCCTAGAAGATATCCATGAAGCTGCCCGCATTGCCGTGCGCTCAATGACCGCGACCCTTGCAGCTGTGTATGCGATATGCAGGGCAGACGCGCACACTCCCTGCAGCAATGGGAGAGTCCTTCGTATGCATGAGTTGGTGTGTTTCTCTCGTATTTACTGAGGAACATGCATCCCACGGCACCGTCCCGCCCAACTCGTCCATCCTAAAGGTTGATATGTCTGCTCTACTCCCTTCGTCTGTGAGCTGAGCGAACTGGAACTGATGACTTTCTTGCTCCGCCCTAGATTGGATTCATGCTGCCAGAAAGTATCTTCATAGAGCACGTCTCTGGTTGCACTGGCGTGCTGACTTAGATGGCGGCTTGAAGCGCTGCATGACGAGATGGCTGAGCGCGTGAGTAGGTCACTAAGTGCAACATACTCGAGAGCAGGGGAGCGCATAGATGAAGAGTGCATGCATGAGAAATCACGACGCAGTCCTTTATCTAGCCATGTTCAGAGGCGTATCTGATATTCGCATGTTGAGGTGGCCTGTGATGCAGGCTCCGGTGAGTCTGAGGTGCAGATGCAAGAATGTCATCGAGATCAAGGTGTGACATGGTTTGTATCCATCTCCCAGACCTGTCTGTTGATGTGGTGGTAGTCAACTATGGTGGTAGCAGCATCCGAGTCGAGGCGATCAGTGGTTTCGTTGGCAAGCACTGCAACGTGAGATGCGTTGAAGGTGCGTCAGCCGCTGTTATTTCGTGGCTTCTCAGCCAATGCACAGTAGGAGCTGAAGGTGAGGCTGTTGATCAACAAGCTGTGAGCACGATGGATGAATGCCCCTAGTCATCACAAAATTGTGTCGTGCTATTACATACAGTACGTTGCGCTGTTCGGTTGCTACTTGAGAGAGATAAACAAGAAATGTACCTTTTCTTGCTACGTGCGAGACATGAAGGAAGTCAGTTGGACGTAAGTGTAGGTATTGTCGCACGCCGGATCCATCGCCATATGGACAAGATCTTTGCGATAATACATCATGCCGAACGGTGGTACTCTGCTTCAGTTGACCGGACTTACAAGCTCTCCCTGACCGGTCAACCTTCTATATCATCATTGCCACTGACACTCTGTGGTCATTTTGCTAGTATCACCCAATAAGGTTTGCTGCTGCGTGGCGGGCGTAACATCATAAAGGAGACACACATTCCTATCATCGCAAACTTCCCGAAAAAATTATGAGTGATCATATGTACTCGTAATTGACCATTTTTACTCACAAGTGCCACTTTCCAATGTCGGATCCGCTCAGAACTTCCATGGTACTTATATACACCGCATAATGTATGCTAGTAGTAATGTATGTAACAATGCGCAAGCATGGTTGTACCTGTATCAGCCGTGCAAGCCATGACAAGCATTGTTATTGATTCTGTGTGAATATGCATCTGGGCTGCTCCTCGAGGCCTTGGGCCGGGGCTTCACAGTCACGAAGATAGTAGTAGATGTTCTGATGATTTGCCGAGAGATACTACAACAAGACCGCAGCCTTACTACCTCCCGAGCAATCATCCTACACTGAGCCCCTCATAAGTGTTCGCCAACTGTGAAGAGCCCCCGCGCCGTTCTGCCTCGCCTGCTACAACCCGTGGCACGCTGCGTAGCACGCCGGCGCTTAATGCCCGCGAACATCGCTTGCCGTCTTGGGTCGAAGCCTCGAGGCCATCGTGCCGGTACGCATTCGAACGTAGGGGCCTTTGCCGAATATTCCTGCCATCTGATTCAGTGTTAGAGGATGTGTATTTACAGTTAGAAAAGAACACGAAACTCACGATTTCGAAGTCGATGCTCTCCGGGAGACAAACCTCGTGTTTTCTGTTTTCGGGTAGAAGGTCCTCGGCTTGGATGTAATCACCCACACTGCGGCTTGCTTCGCCATTTGAATATCACATTCACTGATTGTACACAATCCAAGGCAATGAGAAGGTTGTTAGACTCAATGAAAATCACAGGCTCACCCAGCGGCTGAATGAGGTTGTCAAGGTCCACAATTGCAGGGCCATGATACTTCGTATGTGCATCCCAAACCCCGGCATCCCGAGAACCTTCTGTGGGTCGACCTGTGTGAAACAACATTCAGTTAGCGACTGCAACAATGGTCAATTGAAGGCCTCACAGCACGGAGACGTCAACGAGAGATACTCGTTGTTGTTTCCGCACCATACTGCCCCAACTCCGACATAGCCACAGTCTAACAACAACACTTTGCAACCTATAATTATCACTGACACTTACAGGTTATGGGCAACGAACAGCAAGCTATGGGAGCCTCACACTACAACACTGAGCCAGACGACGTCGACAGGCTCAGACAAGTACTTGAGGCTCCACACTGTCTGACAGCTGATGACCATAATCGGACAGGTTTGAGGATCCTTATGGCAGAGAATGGTAGAAGGCAGACGGGTGACCGGAGCGAAGGAACGAGGAGGGCGACTTGGACTAAGTGTTGGCAACACGGGTTGTGCAGAGTGTCGACAAGAGACGCCTGCTTGCTGACTCAGTTTGCGCACGGACCAGGGACGTACTCACCGATCATATGCTGCTAACGCGAAGCTTGCAAGTCTCATGAGTGCTCGTAAGAACTCATGAGCAGCTCGTAAGGAGGCGCGATCTTACCTGGCGCTTACGAGAAGGTTATATTCGATTATAGCAGGGCGGTTATCTTATCAGTGTCACCAGCGGTCGCGAGATCCCCGGGAAGTTTGCGATGATAGTTCGTCTCGCTCTCTCTTACTACTCACTTCCACTCTCTTATACTGTTCGTATGTCCGACATTGCTGAGATCAAAGCCGAGTGCATTCACAAAGTCACGAATGCTGCGAGTCTACAGTGTAGCTGAACTTGCAATCATGTGTACAGTATACTTAAGTGAGGCATATGTCACCACCGCTGCAGCCGGCAAGTGAACCATCACATTCTGCCTGTTGGTTGCTAAAATACACATCTTTAGCTCTTCACTTCTACGACAAGCTCCTTGTTGGCCACCAGGAAGTAGATCTTATCTGGCATTGGAAAAACGTTAGAATTGTTGTGCCCATCATCTACGGTGCCATGCATCTGTGCACGGTGTTCTACATCTTCATGGCCTTCTGTCCTCCACCCAATGCTTCGTGCAAAGTATGACAGCCTCCGCCATCTCTCTTTTTCAGTGCTTATCAGTGGGGACAAATCCAGTCAGTCCTTGGCATGAACATAGCTGTGGACACGATGTGGTGTCTCTTGTATGTTGCATGGGGAAGTATGTACTTGACGTATACTCTCTTCGCGAACAGATTTCTCATCATGCGTGCTAGCTGCATCCTGTGTGCATACGCAGTAAACGGTCGCCAGTTGTTGCTCCCGATACTGGTGTTTGTCCTGGGTGCCCTCGTCCCCGTTGTCACGAACGTCGTATGCGCATGGCCCGACTTGCTGAACCATCTGCATGCACATTCTCTCCAAAGTATAGCGCAGCGTTCCTCGTTCTCACAAGTCTGCCAGATGGGGCTGGCTGCAACGCATGGTCAAGCAACTCAGTCAACACACAAAACATGTGCGTCCATCCCATAGCATGACTCACTTGCTCTGGCGACCGCTGAGTGATGAAACAGTAGTAAGCACCGTATCTCCACCCGTTCGCCCATCATGAGCCAACGCGTTTCTGTCGGGAAGTCGAGATCATAACGAGAGTTGGCATAAGCTCGGCAGACGTCCTTGTTCTATACGCGACGTGGCGAGCCACTGGTGGGTCCAGGTGGGATCAAGATGCTCGTGAACAGCCTTGACATGGAAGTCTCTCTTGCGAGTCTGGTACTCACGGACGGTACGTCAACGTACTGGAAGCCCGTCTCGCTCGCTCACCTTCGCATCACTAGGTACCATATACTTTTGATGAGGCTTCCTCAAGGATCCCTATCACCTTGAATCCTGTTACTAATCTTCGCACTATGCCCTCTAGCATCGTTCTCGTCGCAAACATTACCGTCCTTGCCCTGTACATTCAGAGTGTACGTTGTCCCTTCCTAGGGGTACACTCGCTTACCCGCCAACTTCACATTCAAGCCATTGGGGACGGGAGACCAAGCTGAAGCGACGATCCTTACCGCAGTGTACGTACCTCTGATCAAATCTATCGCTTGCGATTGACGACCAACTTCGCTTACGCTTAGAAGACTGACTTGTCACGGCTCCTCCTCAATCTGCGCGACGTCGCACTCGGGTCCGAAGTCCGCTCGGCGTCGGCGAGCCAGGAGACGAGAAGCGCACTGTCGACGCTGAACTTCTCGCCTTCAAGGGTGTTGGGTCCGCTCGGCAACTCGGTGGACGATGGGCTATCGTATCATGGCGCTGACCGTGACCAAGGAGATGTGGAGGACCAGGGCGAGGCAACCGAAAGCGTCGCTGAGCATAATGTGGAAGCCAAGGGGCTGAAGAGTAACCTTGGCAAACGTTGAGCGGATGGCGTGCGCGGTGATTATGGTAGACTCGGTGTTGTAGTTGCGTCGACAGCGTTTGCGGATGCATGTATATTGACCTGAGATCTGTCATCTATCTTTCCAATGCAGATCATTTGCATAGGACCGGGAGGGAACGCTGAAGCAACGTACGTGAGTCGTTGGGAGTATGAGCAGCTGTAATTGACCCGCCTGTTGTATATCCCTTCTGCGTGCCGCTGCTACTGTGAGTGCCACGCACCAGGTGCGAAATTCAGATATTCGAGTCTACCTGTCTTTCAAAGGGCCCGGCGGATTCGCAAGGCACACTTACATCGACCTCAAGTTGACTCATGTAGCGTCCCGGTGTGTAAAATGTAAACCGCGATCGTGCGAGGCGACTGAGCGAACAGTAGGCCAATGGTATGCACACAGTCGGCACAACGAAGCTACCACACGACATCGAGTGTCTACTGGTTCTTCATGAGCGGCGAGATCTGGGGTCTGCCTGGGTAGAACGTGGTCGGAATCGTCCTGCACACGAAAACGCATGTATATATCAGCGCCCGACACAATAGCCAGCAACCCCACAAAACACTCACGGCGTAGGGATGAGCGTCGTGCTCCCGAACCCAGCGGTCAAGTCGCCCGCCATGGTCGTCGGGGTGGTGTACCCGCTCGGCTGGGTGTAGCTCGTCGTCTCGACGGCGTAGCTCGTGTGGCTGCTCCCGGACTTGAGGCACGCGCCGCTGCCGTACGCGCTCTCGCACTTCATCGTCGCCTCGTCCGTGAGCGACCACATGTACACGTCCGTCAGCGTGATGTCGTAGCACGGCGCCTCGTCCGCGCACAGGATCTGGATCGGCGAGCGCTCCACGCCGTCGGCGACGTTGCCGTCCCAGTTCTGCGCGGAGTGCTGAGTGAGCGGGAGGAGTGCGTGCGCCATGTGATAGGACATACCTTGAAGGTGATGTTCTCCAGGGTTACGCCTGGACCGGAAAGGGTAGACATGCTTGCTAGCGTTCCGTAAGAAACTCAAACGGTGTTTCTTACGGTATGTAAGTAAGTCTCAGTGCCATGTTAGTTTTTTACTAGGGGTTTCTAACGTTAGAAACCCTGGGTCACGTGATGATTTTCGCTGACCGCCGCGTTGAGCTTGGCCGCCTCTCGCACAGGAGTCCCGGTCCCCGGCCTACAGTAATCCATCCTGATAGGATATGCACTCCTTTTAGATCAAGCCATGGGTGTAGTAGATTGACAAAGGCATGAAGGTACTACAAGACTAGACTATTATCCCGATCCACTTGTTTGGCTGCCCATTCAGACAGCTCACTGTCCTATGTCACGCTGTCGGCGCCCCTGGTGCTCGTGGTTCCCGAGCGGGATGAGAGCGGAGAACTGGGTGCAGGATAACTGTAATTGCTACTGCCCTATGCCAAGATAACTTATTGGAGATTCAGTGTACATTGCGAGTGAGTGCCTGCCTGGCACCTCGTTCGAGAGCTCACATCTAAAGCAACACTGCTACCGGTACTACACAGTGTTCCTGGTGCCACCTAGGTGCCGTGTCCGTACTTGCCCTCACATTATATTTGGAATTCTGGTGTAATACAGAAGATTTTTTCGAAAGTGTCCATGCTATCGAGTGGTATCGTGTAGTTTGTGAGCGAGATCCACGATCTAGCATATACCGACTTGCCGCACAGCGCACAGCGCGTGCCTCCCGCCACAAGCGTCTAAGTCGTTCTGAAGCACCAGTCCGCCTTGCGGCTTAAGTAGACTTGTAGGCGAGGAAGCCACCTCAGGCAAAACGAGATCCAGCATAGTACACTCGCTCCTTACTTGTTGGCTTTGCGTCGTATGGCCCTACCCTATCCTAGCACGTGTTACTTATTGACGTTTCTAACACAAACTTTCCTGGCCTATGTTTCTTACCCGTTAAAAACACGTTTAAAACATGTCAAAAACTGACATGTTTCTTACATCCTCTTTTACACGGAACACTAATGCTTGCCCAGTACTCGTTGATATCCAGGCCGTACGCGGTGTCACGTGAGATGAAGTTCTCGAAGACGACGTTGGACACCGTGCCGGAGCCACCGTTGCCCTTGATCATGTATGCCTGGTTTCCTCCGACGGTGTATACGTAGCTGGAGTGACTCGTATCAGGGCTCACCACGGTGGTACCACGGAGTGGCTGCACTTACCGGTACAGAATATCTGTGATGGAGGTGTCGACGGCGAGACTTCCCATCGCGCTTCCTCCGCTCTGGTTGCACCAGACTGCGAAAACTCCTTTAGCCATAGTGTGCATGAAGTTGAGGTATGCACCTTACTTTGTTCGACCAGAATGTTGGATGCGGGGCTCTGTGGTCACCGACGCGCGAGATGAGCAGTGCATAGCTATGAAGGGGGGATTTGAAGACGCACCTTGACCGTCACACATTCATCCCGGTTCGTGACCTCGACGTCATGGATCCAGTAGTTGTCTCCCCAGACGTCGACACCATCGGAGCCGCCGATGTCAGCGCCCCTACAGTTTCACAGCGCGTTTGCGAGATACTCGACGTCAGCGAATGCGGTTGATTGAGCCAGACATAGACACGCACCGGATGGCGAGATTGTACACTTCTCCGCTACTTCCCTCTTGGATAACCAGATGGAACTCTGGGGCTACACGAAGCACGAGACCAGGTAAGCTAGCTGAGGTCATAAAGGAGCCAGAAGTAGCAGTGATCGCCAAGGACCTCAATAATGTGTTGTCCTTTAGTAAGAACAGAACCGCGACGAGATAGTTGTCGACCAGAGCAATGAAGTGTCCAACGCCGCACCCCCAACAGCTCGAAGAAGACCGAGCCGTCGATCACGTGGACAGACCCTAGCCAGAGAATGATATCTCCACTTACAATCGACGAGGATGAGGTCGTGGAGTGACCAGTCCGTCGACGTCACCATCCGGATGAGACGTGGCCTAATAATGGTAAGCACGAAAGCGCTGAAGACAACGGTAGAAGTTTATACTTGCCCGTCATTACGACACTCGTATCCAAGCCCTTGGATGCCGCCGGCAGAGTTGGCGGAGTAGAACTCAAAGTCTTGCGCATTCTCGACGACGATCATGTTCCCTCCGGTGGTGGCTGTGGTCCCGCACGCGGGCAGCGGATCAGCCGTTCATGCACACTGACGGTCGGGTGACGAGATGCGCACCTGCGCGCGTGATGAGACCATCCAGTCGGAAGGCCCATTTGGTGCCTCCGGTGAGGGTGACCCAGGTCTGCATGTCATAGTCACCTAGCGGGTTAGACGCATCAACTGAATGGAACCCCGCGGCGCATCAATGTCATCGACAGCATACCGGCGGGGACGTAGAGCGTGGACGCGCTCGAGTTGGTCAACACGCAGTCGTCGAAGGCGCTCTGGATAGCAGGCCCGATGTCGCTCGAGCCGATGGAGCCGCCATAGTCGAGCACGTTGCAGAGGTTGGACTTTTCGCTCAGTGATGTCGTAGGGCCGACGGAGCCAGAGAGCTGCGCGCGTCCGCCGAGGGCGCAGGCGAGAGCGAGAGCAAGGCGCACGAACGGGAGCGCAAGCATGGCTGGGTGTGCGGCGATTCAGAGGAGTGGCAGTCTCGGTCCCGAGGTGAGCGGAGAGGTGCCCAAGAAAAAGAGGCGATCCCTTGGCGGAGTTATATATGGCAGCGCGGGCGTACGGACCCAGGTCCTCGCCAGTGCAACCGCTCCGGCGTGCGAACCGCAGAACGGTGCAGCATGCATAACCGCGCGGAGAAGTAGCAGCCACGAACGGCTGTCGCCACCGCGCGGGCCGGCGAGTTAAGCTTTCCTGTTGTCGTGCGACTGCGGAGCGGTGGTCGGATTGGCTTCGGAGGGGTGAAGGGTGGTAATTGGGGGGCGGGCATGACGTCCGGGAGCATGGGTGCGCCGTGTCTGCTGGTACGTCCGTAATTCACTACCGGCGGTGCCGCGGGCCGCAGGCGTACGGACGGTGTTCGCGATTGATCGCGAGCAGTAGGGCGGGAGCGGTATAGGTGCACGTAGGCTTCGCGGCTCCAGAGATGTCACACGGAGGGATCGGGTGGTTGATGGCTATGAACAGCTCGTAAGTAGGAGCTTGAGGGCAAAATTCAACGAAAATGAGACGACGCACTGGAGGACGAGCAGCGTGTGCCATTGTATCCTTGAAGGTGACGGTGATGCTATTGCGTCCCGAGGGTGTTGACTGTTTAGAGGGAGGTGCAGTGTCTCATGGGCAGGTCATCGCAACCAGGCATCATACGGTTTTATCGCCGCGTTGTCCTCCCAGTCGCTGCCCGTGACTAGGACTGATGCTGGCCCGGCCCGCACAGTTTACTTCTCTTGCTGCGCGCAAGGGTCGCTGAGGTCGGCTCCCACGAGCACACCTGTTGAACCAATAACGGCCGAAACAGAAGCCTTTGTTATTGAGGATCGCACTTGCATGGGATTCTATTTAGGGCGGGTGGTAGAGAACTGACAGAGGCGTATTTGGAAACTCACCGTCGCTGACTACGTGCACCCGCCCGTCGTGTTATATGTGCATGGATGAACAACGGTGCTTGAATGGTTTGCTTGCGGCCTTGGAGATGGTGATGGCCAGGACGTTCTGGGCGCTTGCCTCAGGCTGTTGACGGGCAGCGGTGGCTTGTGATCGCATCTTGCGCCTCTCGCTCGACCACCACCTCGTCGCTGGCGACTCGCTCAACTCGGGGCTGCGTCTCTTCCTCATCTCTGCCTACGCTCCAGCTGGACAACCCTTCTCCGACCCTCTGATCATGAACAGGACTTGATCGCGCTCTTTCCTCGTCTCGCTTTCCGGTCTCGTCTGCCAGCTTCGTTCTCAACCCGCCTGCTGCTGGCCAGAAGGTTGCCTTTTCTTCCGCTGTTGTTCCTCCGCGGGATTGCTCAGCTCCCTCTTGCTTGTCTGAGACAGGTCACTGTCCACGCTTGCACTTCTCTGTCTTCGGTGTCGCCTCCTTCCTTCCTCTCCTGCTGGCAGGCTTTGCTGCTTCGACATGGCTCTCCACCTTCACCCCATGCTTTCACTGACCGCAAGCCGGGGTACCGGACCTGCATTTACCTCTTCTCACGGATATAGACAGCAGAAAGTGCCTCCTCCGCCGGTCAGAGACCTTGGCCCGCGGGCCATTCAGCGCCTAATGAACGTGAAGCGCGAAGAGCTAGAGCAGGAGCTTGAGGATCTAGAGAGTCTCAAGATGACAGAGGTGTGTAAATATGATATCATTCTTTCGGGAAGCCTCACGCGTTCGTAGGAGCAACGCCTCACCCTTGAGCAGTCGTTCTCCTCTGTCAAGTTCGAGGCTGTCGATCTCGACGGGCTCTCCTGGGCATCTCCCGAGGGGCAGCACATGCTTGCAAGATGGGTATGCCTATCTTCTTCCTACGAAGCATTCGTGTGCTCACACCACTGCCAGTACACTTTGCAGCGCGCCACAATCCACCAGGGACTCGGCCTGCCCAACGACTCGACCTCGGACGACGACGACCCCGAGCACGAAGAGTTCGTCGACTGCGATCCACCTCCCTCTTCAGCGAGTGACTGCACCATCATCCCCGACCACGACGACGTGCCCTACGTCGACGTCGAGCCTCCAAGCCCGCCGCCGACCGCGCGCCCGACGCACATCCCGCCACCGCTCGTCTGGCCAACCGAGCGCACCGACGCGCTCTCCCCGCGGCAACGGCACACAGACCTCTACCCCCCGCGCTCGCCGCGCTCACCGTCCTCACCACTTTCCCCCAGCTCCCTGCGGCGCCACCGCTCGCGCGCATACCGGCGCACGCCGACGCACCGCGTGTTCAGCGCCCCCACCTGCGCGAGCCCGCAGCGGGAGACCGCCCGCCTCGGGCCGCCGAAGCGCGCGGCGGCGATGCCGAAGCCGATGGTGCGCCAGCTGACGATCGACCCGCGCCCGCCCGCGTACGTCTCGCCCCCCGTGCCGGACAGCCCGACGCTCGGGCCCGCGCCGCGGCGCGTGGCGGGGCTGGGCGTCCTCCCCCTCCCGCCGCCGCTCGAGCGCACGCTGAGCGAGTGCCCGGAGGGGCCCTTGTCCCCCGACGAGATTCCCTCCAGTCCTGACAGCCTCCTTGACTGGCTCAGTCGGAGCCACGTCCCCGAGGAGCAGTCCATCGACATCAGCCCCCCGGTGAGTGGCGGCAGCCTCGCGACGAAGCTAGCGGGCCTCCGGATCGCGCTGCCCGACCTCTCCTCCTTCTCGGGGCGCGCTCTGGGGTTGTGGGGCGCCTCCGAGTCGACGTCGCCCCCGCCGGACGACGAGATGATGCCGCCCCTCCGGCGAATGGGCCCGGCGTTGGGCTTCAGGCGCGTCGAGATCGAGGCTGCGGAGGGCGGCGTCGCGCCTGGGGACCTGTCGCTCGAGGCTTGACGTGGTCACTGTGGGGAGAGCAGAGCTGTGGGCTGCAGTTGTACGTTTGCGTGCTGGCAATGAAGAATGACCTGGTTGTGATCGATGCACACGTGCTGTGCTTGCGTGCGTTCTTGATTAAGCCGTACTCACTGACGCCAAATAAGAGAGTCATATCCGCTGAACGTGAACCCTCATCCCGGTGAGGTTATTCATGAGTGGCACGTGCTATCAACACTGCTAAGCTTCGCCCGACGAGCTCCTTCCGCAAACACTGAGGCCTTGTGGCCGCACGGACGTTCATATCGGTGAGTGGCCATCCCGCCGCCCGAGTCCTCTCATCAACTGACGAGTCAAATTCTGGTCGCGCGAACGCCGCCCGAACTGGGCCTGCGTTATGATCCGTGACCAAGTTGAGACGAACATCCCCCGTGCGACACGCAGCACGGTATCACTGAAAAATTTCCGGTGGCAGGGCGTGGACGTCCCAGCGGGCGCGTTCGCTGTCGCAGGTGGTATCGTCATTCACTGAGCGCTGGTACGTCGACGTCGAGGCCGTGCTCTTGAAATGTGTTGTCCACCAGACACGCCCGTTTGCCCATTTGTCCTCGACTTACAGTCACCTGTTGATTCCAGCCTATTGTAGCGTGTGTGGGACTTGGGTATAGTCGCCGGGACCTCATTGCTTGGCATGAAGGACGCCACGACGCTTTTGGTGGCAGATGCAAGTCGCGCTCTGGCGACGTCAAACTCGCCCTGGTGACGCGGCAAACGCGATGCTTATGTACGATATACATACGTATATGTCGGTCTCGTCGGTCGGTCATTTCACTTGCGTGATCCTTGAGTGCGGATTAACTTTCTGGGACTCTCGGAGATCAGTCAGGTGATGTCGATGTGACAGTGTTGTTTGTTCGCTGCCTGTGCTGGAACGTACATCAACAGTCACTGGCAGTGCGCAGCCGCTACAGGCACCTACCAGCTGGTTGAAACTTGAAACGCTAGTGCTCCCCAACGCATCGTTCGGCTGCGTGAGCATGCGAGGCAAATTTGCCAGTCGATGGGTGACTAGCGAGAGCCAGCTACGCTCTGGAGTCTGGACTGTGGCCGGCAACCCAACAAGTTTCGTCAGCTCGTCCACGCTGGACCACCGTTGCGCTCTTGCTCGTACTCGGAGCGTTGCTATTGGCCGAACACTCGAGATGGGCGGGGCCCGCCCGAACTGTCAATGCCAAGTCTGTGCTACAGAGCTGCCCCGGAGAAGCGTGATGCGAACGTCGACTTTGACAGATGCGTTCCGCACATACTCCTCGCGATTCGCCACAATCAAGCCGAGTGGAGTGGACAGAACGCCAGGACGCACATATAAGCTCTGCAGCGACGCGTTGCTTTCTTCAGCTCTCCCTTCTTCTTCGGGCTCACAAGTAGGGTGCTGGTTGGTGAGTGGAATCCTCCGCCTGACAATCTGTGCTCGCCGACTAACGGACTCTAGCCTTGCTCTTCTCTTCACGAACCACCGTCCTTTCCCAGCACACACGGTTAACGACTAGAACTCTGCCCCCTATCAGCATGCGCTACACAACTGCGGTTATTATTGCCGCCACCGCGGCCGCTGTGCCGTCGCTCGCAGCTCCAGTGGATATGTACGTGTTTTGTATTCTCTGTCAATCGCCCACTCACTCGTCCACGACAGTCTCAGCCGCGCCGTCGAAGATGCCTACCTAGCCGAGCGCGAGGACTACGCTGCCCTCGTCGCCCGCGTCGGCAGCCCCCCGCCCACTCCTCCAGACAGCCCGGGCCAGCCTCCTCAGCCGCGCCCACATGTTCCCCCTGTGCGCCCTCCCACGCCGCCGCAACATCGTCACCGTGCTCGTGCAGAGGAAGGTCTCGAAGAGCTCTTTGCTCGCGTAGGCAGCCCACCGCCGACGCCTCCTGACAGCCCGGGCCAGCCTCCTCAGCCACGCCCACATGTTCCTCCTGTGCGGCCACCTACGCCGCCACAACATCGGCACCGTGCCCGTGGAGAGGAAGGGATTGAGGAGCTCTTCGCTCGTGTAGGCAGCCCACCGCCGACGCCCCCTGACAGCCCGGGCCAGCCTCCTCAACCACGTCCCCGTGTACCGCCAGTGCGTCCTCCTACACCTCCGCAACACCGTCACCGTGCTCGTGGAGAGGAAGGTCTCGAAGAGCTCTTCGCTCGCGTAGGCAGCCCACCGCCGACGCCTCCTGACAGCCCGGGCCAGCCTCCTCAACCACGTCCCCATGTACCGCCAGTACGTCCTCCTACACCTCCGCAAAACCGTCATCGTGGGCGCGCGGAGCTCGAGGAATATCTGCTCGGCAGGGCAGACATGGGCTGGGAGTTCGACGAGCTTGACTGATGGAGGATTCTAGGACACATTGTTGTCGATGCTGTTCACCTAGTCTTTGATTTGTCGTCGTACACCTTGCGTTGCAGAATGGATGTGATTCGTTCCCTACATGCTCTGCGTGTCGATTCCTCGCAGTTATTTTTCTGATCCCTGCGAAGACGGATCTGTGTTATACGGAGTCGATATCAGGATCCTTATCCCCTGACGCCCCTGGCAGTCGCACTGGCAGTGAGCGTATAGATTAAGCGCTTGAGCGCTTGTTGAGCGTGAGTGCATGAGCACGTGTTGGTGGCGGGATTATCTATTGGCATGTATAGACGCTCACTTACATCGCCCAAGTTAGTCTCATTATACACGTTGACTGAGGGTGAGTTTCTCGTTCGTACCGTAGTATCCTACCTTACTCAAATGTACCTACAGATATCCCTTTATAGGTACATTTAATCGAGTCTCGTTTAAATACACGTCGATTGAGGACTTCCCTCTTTAGCTTCAACACGCGTACCCACTGGCTGTGGCCAACTTGAATGAAGCGAGTGGTTCCGAGGACCAGCTAGCAAACGCTAAGATAGACAGTATATTGACTGGCGAGAACACTCGTGACATGCACCACCCATAGGACCGTAGGCCACTGATTGTGCACGTCACCTCATGTGTAGTAGCAAGCTGAGTTCTATGTAGCCGCCTCAACAACCGGTTGTTGTCGCTGACAAACTAGTAATCGCCCAGTCGCTAGTCTGCTTCGGTACTCTGCGCTCATCCACATACCCCTCAAAGGGAGCGGCCGTGAGCATCTGCAATTTCAGGCAGTGTCCACCGTGAGGTGCGTAGCGCGCAAGAACTTGCATCTATCTTCGGTCAGCGTCTTGCGCACCCATCTCGATGAGGAGCTGAGTTGGATCGTAGAGCTACGAGGTGACTACTTGGCTCCGCCTTCCGCATAGTGCAGTCACTGTAGTACCGCTCCAACAAGCCCTGACGAGGTTGCGCTGGCGCTGGGAGGTGCTGACTGAACCGTCTGCGACGTAGATTCGTGTCTCGTCGACCTTGCTGTTCGAGCGATCGCAGTAACAACCTCCGGGCCAACCAATAATATTGACATACCGCAGTGATATCTCTGACTTCTACGCGCCCGTGGTCGCAGTCTCGTCGGTACGTGATCTATTCTCCCGCGTAGAGTTGGATATAGATTGCGAGCAAGCCAGTAGGAAGTGTCCGCGCTAGCTAACCTCCGGTATGACGGCAGGTGTATTGGTTTCACTGGCATGGCGTTCTCTCCCGGAATGATAACTCAGCGTCAACTACTATCTGCGCTCGCTCATTTGGCGCCGCGTTTTTTGAGGCTGACGAAATCAAATTGAGCTCATGCCAGCTTCGCCAGTAGATCCCCGGGACGATGAGCTTGCGCTCGCACTAGACTCTGCTGTCATTGGTAAGCGCTGGTCGATAGACTTCATTCACATCCTACTGATGACAACGGCGCTCCTGCTCTCTCTCCCAGCGCTCTACATACACGCACTCGCCTGCAATGTATGGCAGATTGGATGGTAGCTCCGGGTTATCCATCTCAACCTGACGTGCGTCAACTTCTTTGAGATCGTTGGTATTGACAAAGCATCAAGGTGTCGGACCTGGGATTAAGTTTGCACCACCCAATCCCCTAGGTTAGTCCAGAGAAACCGTTGAGAATTGGTATGCCCATAAGGCATCGCATAACACATCCGAATCTAGGTCTTAGAATCTAGGGTGTGTGCTGTCATTTCCGTGTCAAGGATTCAGCATGTGGTTCCCTCATGCTCAATAACTATGCAGGGCCCTCTGAGACTTCCCAAGCTTGTGAAAGCGGCTATTCCCGACAGACAGTGGCACCTTCGGACACTCATATGACTAGGCGTCTCAGTCGATATCTACAACGTTGATACCAAGGCCCGCTTGGATACTCATCCTCAACTACGTACCCACTTGATTTCGAGTCTGGCTATCCAGCCCTGGAGTCTATAACCTGTCAATGAAGTGCGTCAACTTGCTGTGCTCCAGCAAGACCGGCGCGGGTGCTTGCACGCGGGGGCGCCATGTCGAACAGGCGCCACAGGCCCTGGCATTTGCCGGGAACAACTAAGCTCGTGTTCTGTCTCCGCTTCAGCGCCTGGCGTCGTCCGAAGTTCTTGCGGCGCCTGTGGTGGAATGCGTCGCGCGCCGGCGAATGCCTGCAAATTCAATAGGTCTTCTTCAGCTTCCCCAGCTCGTACCTGGCCCGCCAACATGCATTGTACAAGCCACACCACTAGCATCCGAAACCAGATATGACAATACCGATTCGGCATCTTGCGGTCCCCCAGCTACGTTGTCCACCTCGCGCTGTGAAATATTCCTTACCTAGCGCGCAACAGGTCCTGGCGCCGACGTTTTCCACTTATAAAATACAGCGAGAAGCAGGGGTTCACACTCCAGATTCACAGTACCCACTCATTGCAGGTTCTCCTAGGTTTCTTCCTTCATCGAGCGATGCATGCCGACCTGCCATTCTCGTGAGTATTTGTTTCAAATTGTGAAGAGCATTGAGCCTTTGGCTCACCGAAATCGCTGCTCAGGTCTCACATGGCCAACTTCCCTACGCAATACTCAGCTCGAAATGATTGTTCACTACCTACGTATGCGTCGGGAGCCTCGAATTGTCTGCCAAGCTCCAGTCAGCCTTGGGCAGAACAAACGTACAGCCAAGATGCCTGTTTCAGCTACTCTCTAGCAACAGGACCAGCGCCCTCATACTTACCATCGGTGAGAACGTTCCGTTTACTTGCATTCGTAATCTGACAGAAGTGTGGAAGCATGGTAACAATTTGGCTGCCATGCTGGTTGACTCGCCGTCACTATACTGCGAGTGCCTTCCCGACGGATGCCCTGTTTCCACTCCGCTGGGCAAGCCCTGGGTACGTGTGACTGTCTGCACTGCAACGTTATTGTACTGTAACCTTATTTTACATGACATGCTTGCAGGTACTCCACTCACAGCATAGTATGGGTTGTGTCGTCTCGCAGTCGGATGTGCTGGGCGAAAGGCCTGAGTATGGGGCCCCCAATCCACCATCCCGTGTCGATAGCATCTCGGTATGGCTTTATTTACTGCGTGTCGCACAGAAGTACATTGACAAGCAAACTTGATGACTAATTTGGACCAGTCTCATCAAACTCCAGCAGAGTCGCCGTCCTTGGTATGTCAGTGGGACGGTTGCGGTGCTCAAGTAGAGCGTACCCAAGCCCGGACACTAGCCATGCACCTGAAGAGCGCGCATCTCAAGTACGATACCACAGATGTCAAGATTCGGTGCATGTGGACTGGATGCACCCGAAATCCAATGCTCCCTTGCAACATTCAAAGACATGTGCGAGAAGCTCATGCACGAGGCGTCAACTCCACATCGCACAAGTGTAACCTTTGTCAGAAAGAATTCACGCGAAAAGGCTCGTTGCAGCGACACATACCTCGCTGCCCGTATTCGCACAGTGACTGAAGTTCTGTACATTGGTACTACCACATAGCCTTTTCTGCATAAAGCCCAGGGATTAGCAGGGGTTCCCTTACTAACGATAATATCATAAAGATACCTGTACTTAAAGTTTGATCACTGCATCAATGGGAAGCTCGCAGCGGCTCTTCGCGGTCGCTCTGACTGATTTCTGTCCTGCCGCTCACCAACCCGAACTGGCGGTGTTCGACACCGTTACTCTTTCGGGATTAAGATCGTGTGAGATCCACCAATGATCTGTAGCTAGATCAAGCGCTCAGAGTGAGACTTGACCTGCTGCATTCCATCAACCCCGCCTTGTTCTGTCTTTTCTTTCATCGCATGCTTAGTACGGGACAAGGCTTTCTGCAATCGAGACTCTACAGAACTTCCTCGGCTGTATATAACTTGCAGGCCCGACACATTAGTACAGCTTCACGCCAACAGTCGCCAATACGACGACGTAGTATCGCCAAAACGATGGGCAAGAACAAGAAGTCGTCTGCACCCGACGAGCAACACCTGCATCTCGGTCGACCATCTTCGCATATCTCGGCATCTATTGTTGATACACATACGCATCTTCACTCGACATTCAGTGCCTATCGGAGCAAATATCCAGCAGGTCGATACGAGACCGTTTTCGACTTCGTGCGAGGCATTTACGCGGGGCGCGATGTCGACGCACTGGTAGATGTTTGGTGTGAGGCACCCGTATTGAAGACACAATGGAAGGACCTAGCAGATTCCGCAGTTGCTGAAGAGGGTAGGAGGACGAAATGGGCGGGGATAGAGTACTGGTTTGTCATGGGTGCGTCCGCCTCGCTTGTCTCCTTCTACCACTGTATTGGCATCGGTGGAAAAACCACGAGGTGTGGCGAACTGACTCAATGCACCAGGGGTTCATCCGTACGTGACCGTCTTCAACCGCGTACGGAATATAATAATGGTGACTCAGACACGAAGCCGAGCACTATTCTGACGAGGTAGAGCAAGACATGTAAGTACTGAGGTACCCTGGCATCTTATACCTCTTCAATAATGCAAAGTCTAGAAGCTATGTCACATCCACGCTGCGTAGGCTGGGGCGAGATCGGATTGGACTACCACTACGACAACTCTCCTCGCGATCGTCAGCAAGAGATCTTTACGCGCCAATTACGCCATGCAGTGCGACGAGGCAAGCCTCTAACGATACATACACGGGAGGCAGAAGATGATACAGAGAGGATACTCAAAGAGGTGGTTCCCAAGGATCACAAGGCGCGTCCACCTCCTGTATTGCACCCAGCACCCCCGTTTGACATAGCAACGCAACTAGATTCACATACATTGCTACACTGACTCACCAGAATGGGCTGCGCGGATGCTCGCCCATTTTCCGAGCCTGTACATTGGCATCACAGGTACGTCCTCTTACGTATTCCCTTGTACATTCGAGCGGACTACCATGCTCGCACGCAGGTGTCATCACCTATTCGTCGAATCTCAACACTGCCAACGTGATCCGGAACCTGGCTACTTCGCCTTCCTTGCATATGCGCATTCTGCTTGAGACAGATGCTCCCTTCATGGTCCCCTCGAACGTGTACGACACCGCGCTCAAGGGCGTGAAGCGGCTGCCACTCAGCCACAGTGGGATGATTCCGTGGACGGCAGAGTTTGTCGCAAGCATCGCGAACGAGGCGAAGCAAGCGGCGGGGTTGGAGGGCGAGGCTTGGGACGCAGACAAGGTGATGCGCGTCGCGCGGAAGAATGCGCAGGTGGTATACGGGATTTGACCTCTGTTACACGAACGTCGAACACACCCTGATCAATCTGAAGTGTGTCACGCTCGCGACATCATGTGACGCGAGACGGTATATCGCGGTGTAAGGTACTTGAATGATTTACAAACTATCATGATTCTCTATCTCCGCTCGCGTGTGATTGTAGCACTGTGACACCTGGCCTTTCGTGCTCTGGAAGAAGTAAAGGTCAAAATGCTACCGATCCCATGGTAAAGGGGCGTACGTTCTTGATCACACCATCTAGACGGCATCTGTTGCATGCCTCCCATCCTCGCGAGGCGTCTCGTACACATTTGCCGAACGAACATCGGTCAGTTCCAGTGCTTCCCCCTCTTCCACAACCTCCACAATGTCTGCACCTCCTTCATCGCCCAAGCCGTCGCCATCAGACCCGACGGGCCCGGCTACCATCTCCTCACTATCTGCTACACCACCAAAGTGGATGCTGCCGCCAATACTGAGTGAACCAAGACCGTGGATAGATCTGCGGGCGCGCGTCTCCGTTGTCTCAGATATAGATCCTAGCGACGGAGGGACCGCCGCCTCTCGTAGGTTGAGGAGCAATCGAGAGAGAAGGACCGTCGTCAGCCTGTAGATCAGAGCGCAGCCACACGGAGAGACAATGGTATGAGTGCATGTTTCTGTGTGCTGATGCAAGTGCTCACACGTCTGCGAGGATCGCGATGTTCCCAACGCCCTTTTCATTTGCCTAAGTGACGCAGCGTCAAAGACATGAAGTAGTAGTATGACCGGGACGCACCGTGTTGATAGACCAGATCGCTGTCGCAATGTTGGCCATGAAGATGACGCTACGTGCGATACTGAGCACAGACGAACGACTACCGCAAGATGCGAATGCTACCAAAAGTACAACGAACCTGGCGGTCGTTTAGCTCACACAGGTCACACGCAAGTCGTCTCGACGTACCGTCTTGCAGGAGGCGCGTCGTGAGAGGCGTATTGATGTTCATTCTGTTTGCTAACTTCTGCAGCCCACCTGTAGCATGCCAAGTGGCGATGAAGACGAGCAGATCCGCACAGACAAGGCTGAAGCGAGTAACGACAAGGACTAGGACGTATGTTGTTTGGTGCCTATAAGGACCCTAACACGCTACTCACATCTAGAGAATCATAGTCAGTATGATGCGTCTCCACATCGACCCGCATCTACTCACATAGGGGAGATACGGTACGGTACCGAGTCTTCATACTTGGGGAATGTGGATAATAACTCAGGGGCTTCACAAGCTACACGGATACGAGAGAATACCTACAATATTTGTTGCCACCGGGACCAGCGAGAATGCCATGATTGCCGCGGGCATAACGCGTCGTTTGCCGTTGATAGCATACACTCGCGCGGTCGAGATGACTGTAAGCTACCGATCAGGCCCCGCACAAGCACACACGGGGACCTGACTCACCACCGAAAACCACGTACACCAGGTACATGGGGACCTTCAAGACCCAGATAGCCAGTGTGCTTCTATCAAAGCATGATAGGTTGAGTGCTGAGGCATCGAGTCCCGAGGAGCATCCTATAGACATACCTGGGCTGTGGTGACCACATCAATGACTGGTACACACGCTCACGTATATGGGATGACGTACCTCGAACGATGCGCCATGCGCAGGCGCAATATGTAGGATGAGATGCAACGCCATGGAGAGATGGAGCACGACGTATATGCCCGGCACTAATAGACTTTTCTTCTTGCGGAGCCACAGGCAGGTGACCTCTTGTTCAAAAGTGAGGACCCGCTCATAGAAGTACACGGCTGCCACAACGAGACTTGTGCTCAGAACTCGTGCCACACGGGATGAGGAGCCACCTACCTATGATTGACAAAATGAGGCTGTTGAAAACCACGCTGAGGGAGGAGCAGTCACACGACGAGCCGGAAAAATAGATAACAGTAGCCCACGTACATCGATCTCTCGTCCTCTTCCGAAGACATCTCAGCTTTCTTGTGAGGTTTCTTGGAAGGCAGGTAGCTCCTAGGGTGGGTACTGGAAGACTCTTCATGACTCCGACTGTATGTATATAGGCGTACGTCCGTGCTCCCATGTTCTGTTTGCTACTGTCGACCAAGCCCAGGGTACACACGAGGCACACTACCAACACGGGGAATAGCAACCGCCACTGCAAACAACGCACGTTCACCCTCGCGGACGCAACATAGCACACCGTAGATTCCCAAAACATACCCAGGCGGTGTAAGCCCCTCCCTTCCATTGAACATTTTTCAAGGGGTGTACTAGTTGAAATTGACCACGGCGACAGGACTCTGGAGGGGAATGAACCACACGTAGAGAGCACGTAGGTGAGCAAACGTGTCGATGACGCGGGTGTACTGGACACTCACTATCTTACAGCATCCCTTGAGGAGGTGATCGAGTACGACGCCATGTCGGTGCATGCGAGCTGTCAGCAATTTCTTTCTCAATAACGGCATAGATACGAGGGCCAATCTGCACTTCATCTCAACGGCTCCTTGCCGCTTCCGCTGCTAGGCGCGCTCCAGGGCCTAACGGACACGGAGCGAAGTCTGCATACCAGTAGACGTGTGCTCCGCGCCTGAGCAACAGCGCACACCACATGCATCCCGGCGGCAAGAGCGGCGCTCTGACTGTGAGATTGAGTTCGAAACGTGATAGCACGACACAGACAGGTTCTGTCTGCACAATCGAAGACGTCGCACACCAAGTCCTATAGCAAGCTGGAGCTGAGTCAATATGGCCTGGAACAATTGCAGTGCGCACCGTCACTCAGCAGCCTAACGTGTGCTGTAAGGGTGCCAGTGCCATGCACAGCACATACCGTGACGCATGAATGTCCATAGTATACGTAGCTGGTACTATGCTCCGAGTCTGCTGTACTCCCACCGGATCCGGGACCACAATGGTCGCATTGCTCTCCCTGAGTTGGTGAGAGCATCCGAAGTGGCTGGGCTGTGTCGCTTCCGTTCCAGCGCAAGTTCTCAATGAGCACAAGACATAGCATGATGAATCCCTGGAAGCAGTGTTTGTCGCCCATCGAGCGCCAGGTCTACTCTGTAGCCGAACTGCCCTTTACGCTGGTCGTCGGAGTGAGATGGCTGCAGACACGAGGCGACAGGTCGAAAGGCTTGAACATTCTACTACACCAAGGGTCTGATGAGAACAGATGTACCGCTTGCGTTGCGTGGACCGTGGTCGCCCTAGACAATGCTAGTTGATCTCGCGCGGACAAGGATGACCAACCAAGGAACTTTGAAGGGGGTCTTATCGATAGCTGTCCAGCGCCCACTAGCAATCTACTCGGAAGGATCAAAGGTACCTCTTCAGGCAGTCAATCGCGCACAAGGGCGATTCTCTGCGAATGTCAGTGCGTCTGAGTTCATCGTGTTACGTATAGGACTGCTCTTGTCCCAGGGCACCAGCTCAGCATGAGTATACGTCGCCGGTCTTTGTGAGATACTTGGGTTCTGCGTTAGATGAGCCGCATTGAAGAGTAGGAGAGAGAGAGAGAGACCGTCGTCAGCCTGCAAGTGTCATTGACAAGTAGTAGGGCCATACGCATTGCGAGGGTACGCGTCTACGCGTTGATGCGAATGTTCACACGAGTGATCTAGTCTCTGAATCTCGTAAGTAGAACAGTCGCCTTTTGGTGTTCGGGTCGCACGACGTGCATCTCTGTTTTTCTTCATTCTGTACATGTGTCATAATTTGTCAGGAATGCGCTAGTATTTGTTCTGATGTGCGCACTGTTGTACAATGAAAAATCTGAGGAAGTGAGGTTGGATGGGTCTACCCTCAGTGTCGTAGGTAGCTTAGGGCACTTGTGGAGTATATTGTGCCTCTCTTGCGATCTTTGTCCTCAGCCCGCTTAGCATCGTAAGTCTGATTGCAAGGCCAGTTGGTGATCATTGTCCACTCGATCAGTAAGAGGAACACCCATCTCTGCTGAATTGACATGTAGGCAACCGGGCTACGCCTTAGCGAGGTCAACGTTCGGACAAAACATACCAATGAATACATGTGCATGTAAGCGTAAGTGAACGATGAGATGAATATGATAGGCGAGAGTAAGTGGACAAATAGAGGACCCACGATTACCAACCTGGAGAGACCTTGCAGTCGCAAGGTAAAGTCGCAAGGTAACGTGGATGCCGATCCTGACACCAGCACTGCGTATCTTGGTCCGGGCGATACATGGCGTAGGGCGCAAATGGCAGGGCAAATATCCGAGCGAAGTCGGGTGGCGAACTACGAGTTGCCAATAGGTACTCAAGGTACACTGTAGTACCGGAGTCCCAGTTCCATGCAGCTTATGGAACGTATGCAATAGCACTTGAGAACTATCGCATACATAGCGAAAGGGGATGACGCCAGCCACAACAACACCAACAGTAGACGCAACCTCATCCATGCCCGTCCACGCTACCACTGGTGGCGTGGCACCATCGCAGCCCCCCGACCCGGGGGCGGGGTACAGCGCACCCGCGCCCCGCCCTCTACAGGTTACTGACAATGGACCCGATCTCCTCCACCGTCCCGCCGACGTCGGCAGCAGCACTGACGAGCGGGCTGAGTATCGAGTCGGGGGAGGGGGCGGCACTCCCGGCGTCTGCGCGGCGCGGAACGTCAGTCGTCTGCAGAACGCGTGTACTGTGGGTGGAGGCGGGGGTGCGCACTGACCTCTGGTGAAGTGGGAAATGGGGGACCTGAGGCCGACGGACGAGCGGGCGCTCTCTGGCGTGCGCGAGGGCGCGCCGTCGTGCACCGCGCGAAGCGGCGCTGCCGATGCACCGAGGGAGGCGAGGGCGCAGGCGAGGAAAGAGCGGTGTACGCGCATGCTTGTACGGCGCCGTGGGTCTGTCAGCGCCCAGTGCCACCGCCCTCCTCGAAGTTGAAGACAACGAACCACTTACAGACAGACTGGGACTGAGTCGAAGACGGGGGCTGACTCGGACGGGGGCGCTCAGGCTCGGTATTTAAGCAACCTCTTACCATTCCTCCCTGGCACTGTTCGGCCCACGACGAGGCTGGCCTCGCATCGCCAACACAAATATCAGCTCGCAGGACGCGCATCGGACGTCTCTGAGCACGCCACAAGGAAGGGGGCGACGGGTGGCGTTCCTACCTCCCGTCCGTTCAAGCACAGTGCCGCTCCATCTGCGCAGCACGACTCACAACAGGAGACCCCGGGACTGACATAGCACGCATACGCACGACCAGCGCGCTACAACGCCGCGACCCACTCGCCAATCGTCCTGAACGCCGCCTCCGTATGTTCATCGCACCACGGCACGCCGACCACATCATGCGTCGCAGCCTCGATCTCGACATAGCGCACGCGCGCCTCCCCGATGTCCGCGACGAGGCGGTCCCGCAGCGTGCGCATGCTGTCCCGCTGCGTCTCCGCGCCGCCCGCGATGACGAGCGTGCGCGGGCAGCCCGCGAACAGGCCGCGCACCGCGTCCTCCGGGAGCGCGCGCGACGCGGGCGAGAGCCACGCGTTCGTGCGCGCCGCATCGGGGGGCAGGTTCCCCGCGAGGCCGCGCGCGGTGTACTCCGTCTCGAAGAAGGGCATGCATATATCCGTCGCGCGGTGCGCGCGCCACGACGCGCGCGCCTCATTATGCGTGACCGCCCACTCGGCCGCGGGGGAGACGAGGACGAGTGCGGCGGGCGGGGGGAGGGCGGGGAGGGCGGCGGCGGCGAGGTAGCGGGCGAGGGCGAGGGCGAGGTGGCCGCCCGCGGAGTCGCCGGCGAGGACGACGTTGGCGGGGGCGAAGCCGAGGGTGCGCACGAGGTGGCGGTACGCGGCGAGCGCGTCGAGGAGCGCGGCGGGGAACGCGTTCTTTGGCGCGAACGGCGGCGCGGCGACGAGCCGGTACGCCCCCGCGAGCACGCGCGTGAGGCGCGGCCCGCCGTGCGCGAGGAGCCCCGCGCATACCCCCGGTGCGGCGAACCCATCCGGGCTCGGGGTCTCGAGGCAGTACCCGCCGCCTGCGCGCGGGTGGTGAGCGTCGGCCGAGCGGCGCGGGAGAGGGCGAGGGAGGGTGCTCACCGTGGAAGTGGAGGATGACGAGCTCGCCGTCGCGCGCGGGCTGGTCGGCGAGGGCGCGCATGGGCTCGGCGGTGTACCAGTAGCCGTACGTGCGCTCCGGGCGGACGGCGTTGACGCGCGCGAGGTGGGCGACGTCGCCGACGAGGAGGGCGTCGTCGACGGGGGGGATGGACACGAAGCCGCGGGCGCGGTCGCGGGGGGTGGGCACGACGTCGGCGGGGTCGGGGACGGGGGGGAAGCCGACGGCGAAGAGGGCGCGGACGGTGGCGCGCATGAGGGGGACCATGAACGCGCGCTTGGGCGGCCAGGCGGGGTGCGGGCGCAGCGCGGGGACGCACGCGGCGAGGAGCCAGTAGGGCAGCCGCACGAGGAGCGTCGAGAGCGCAAAGTATGCGAGGTACAGCGCCTTTGCGGGCTGCCGGCGGTAGGCGAAGGGCGCGCTCGCCATCGTGCGGGTGGGGAGGGTGTGCGGGGCGTCCACCTGGGCGAGGACGTTATATGCAGCCCTCGTTTGAGGGCGCAATGCGGCTAGACCAGGTCGGTTCCCTTGGTTGTAAGGTGTTCGCCGCTGCCGTGTGAGAGTAAGTGTTCGGGCGCACGAGAGCTCCGGAGTGCGTGATACGAGCAGCACAGCTACACTGGAAGGACCGGCGTTCATGTGCACGCAGAGATCGTCTCGTACAGGCAGGACGAGTGGTGTGGGCTGGCAGGGGAGGGTACGGGCTGATCGCAGTGATGACCGTGCACGCGTTGACTATACTGTCAAAGCAAGATCACCCCCGAGCGAGGTGTTTTCCGGAGGGAGCGGGGCATTCAGAGGGATGATCGCCGGCTCTGTTTCAGATTCCTCAACGCGATCGGCGCTCAACATCACCCGGATCGGCCACCGACACTCCAGTCACGACTCTCATGTCTGGAAATATGCAACTCGTATGCGCACTTGGCCAGACTACACGCCTCTCCACGTTGCCGGCAGCACGTCTCTACTTAGCCATGTCCCCTAGGCCCTACGCAGCGTCAGCGCACATCCAAGAAGAGAGAGCTCGCCCTGCCCAGGCACCCTCTGCGACACCCAGGTGAGACCGTCGCAGCATGTTGTTGTGAGTCGCCGATTCTCTCCGTGTCTTACGCTGACGCCTCTCTGGAGGGCCAGCAGCTTCGCAGGCAACGCGTGCTGGAACGTAGCCCCGGGTCGGCCACTGCGTGAATTCGGGACATGACCGTGTACGGCTCGTCAGGCAGGCTTCGTACACCCAGTCTCTCATTCCACGTGCGCATGCATGTATACAAGACATTGTGCTTCCTGCCGTCCATGCACTGAACCGACATCGAAGACCCCGCCTCCCTCCCTCTTTGCATGGATGTGATGCATACTTACTGGAGGTAGGCATGCACGCTCTCCCACCACCATCCCAACACCTCACTTGTCCACGACGTCTCCGGGCATCTCTCCCCGACGCATATATGCGCTTCACGGGTGGCGATCATGGGCGGCACCCCTCATCCCTCGGGGCGCGACAAACGTGGTGCGCTCCTCTCATCTCACCGGCTCACAATGCGCAGCGCAGGCGACGCACAGACGGTGCTAGGCTGATGCACCGAGTCGCCCTCCTCACTGTCTTCCTGTTATCCCCGCTTCCACACGCGCACGGACGCCTTCTCCAGCGCGTTATACCCGTAGCTGCGCTGACACCGCGGAGCATAGATGTCATACGAGGAAGGCTCAGCGATCGACAATTGGGTGGAGCGAAGACACACACTATCGGACAGATCGAAGCGCCAACCAAGATACGATCGCGCGCCGACCACTTCGCGGAGTCAATCACCCTGACCATATCCGAACGGGGTTTGTGTACATATGCATGAGTGAGTACGTTCGAGCGCACGCGCCAGACTGAACGGTGGAGGCGCGCCCGGCCGTACCGGCCGTACCGCGCGTTGCGGAGGTGTTGGGGTACTGCTCCCTAGCCCCGGGTGCCGCCGGTGGGGATGGACGAGTAGAATGCGGGGTCGTCTGCGTGTCTGACGGCGGTCACGTTCCCGCCGGGTGCAGCTGAAGGTAGCTCGAACACCACACCCCGAGCGCTGAAGCCGCCGAGACGGGGCGCTGCCCGCTTGTTGTGCTTGAAGGCGACTCGTATCTTCCTCCTGTATCTTCCTGCCACATGCGGCAGGCGAACCCGGCTACAGACGGAGAAAAGAGTATGCCGGCTTGCAGCTCGCGCTCATGTAGCTTTCTGTGCTCTGTGTCAGAGCATCAGTGGCAGTACGACACAGACACCGAACCTCGTCTGGATAGCAGGCCCGGTCTCGATACTGCATCCGTAGCTCAAGACATGGTTGCAGAGGGTCCGGAGGACAGGGAGGCACTTGTCATGGAGTCCTTGCACACCATGGATACGGTGACGCTGTACCAAGAGTCGATCATGCCGTCTGAATCGAATTGACAGACGGAGGGCTCTCGGTGCACAATATCTATCCGAGATACGATCAGTGCGCGCGAAAGTCAGTAGCACCCATGAGTGGGGACGTGCGGACTTTGGTGAGATTGAGCAAGATTGTTCGACCCGACTCCAGCGATATCCCTCGGACCTGAGATCTTGAGACTCGGGACACGCACGCATCATTGATACGGCATCGCGCAACGTCGCCTTCGATTCGACGGGCAGCCCAGTGTGGTAACATCAGAAACAAGTCACCTAGCAGCACACGTCGGTATAGGCAACCGTGCATCTCAGGAGCACGTCCACCCCCACACTACGACGTGCTCAGCATCACCTTCCCTCCGCCCAGCTCGCGCTCCACCACCCACCCTCTCGCCCTCAACCACCGCCACATCTCCGGGTAGCGCTCCGGCACCGTGCACACCGTCAAGGTCGCCGCGCTCTGCGCCCGCACGGCGCCGACCAGCCGCGCGAGGCGCCCTCCCCTCCGCCACTCCCGCGCGACGCCCGCCAGCCAGACGTGCGTGCTGTCCGCCGCGCCGCGCGCGAGCGGCGGGGCGTGTGCGCGCGGGGATGGGCGAACACGAAGGCGACGGGGCGCGCGGGGGCGGGGCGAGGGGCGAGGTAGACGAGGACCGCGCCGGGGAGGGAGAGGCGGCGGGTCCACTCGTCGAACGACGCGTACTTCGAGTCGGCCTGTGCGTCGAAGATACTGTTGGACAGGTCCAGCACTGCCTGCAACATATGCGTGGAGGAGGGAGAGCCGTCCGTTATGTGGTGCAGCTCGAGTGCGTCGGTGGTGCTCATCCTGTCGCTGGTCGAGGCCAAGCGGAGCGTGAATGGTCGAGCGGGGAGAAACGCCCTTGAGATTCGGTACGGCCGGGCCGGCTTGTATCATCCCACTGGTGTCACGCCCGACCGATCAATACATCCAGTACATACAAACAACAGAATACACAGTCTGGCACCACGAAACCCAGCCATCAACGAGTCAAATCTCCCTCTGGATCGTATGAAGCTCGACGATCACCTGCGGGTGTGTCCGCCGGGAGCCAGGGGTAATCTTGTCGACCGCCTCTCTGACGTACGCCCGGTCGTTCAGCCTGCACAGGTTCGTCAGCAGAGCACTCATACGCGACGATGGGTGCGCATACATCACAAGGAGCGAGTTCGCCAGTGCTGGAAACAAGCCTCGGCGGTCAGAACCATACAGCAGCAGGGACAGTGGGCGCGCACCTGTCCCGAGCACCGGTCGCGCAATCTCCGACGTGAAGGTTCCTTCGTACTTGTCCACCCCCAGATTCTACCACATTCTCAGCGCTCGACACGGCACACCACGAGAGAGGCGGATCCACTCACGGTCGCAAGCATGACCGCCTGGAGGAAGCTGTTCGCCAGACATCAGACAAACCGACCGCACCCGGGCCCCGCTGCGAGAGTGCGACGCTCACCACAGCAGGATCCCGCGACTCATGATGAAGAAGACCAGGTGCGTCACGATGTTGTCCGTCCTGCCCAGTGCGATCAGCATGCATGCCCATGTCATGCTGTAGCGAGTGCGACGTACCGGCTAAACCCTGTCCGCCGCATGTTCAGGTCGTAGCAGAGCGAGACGGTGATCAGGATGTCCAGGGCCATGCACACCGTCCCCGAGAAGGCGGACGCGTTCTGTCCGCCCAGGGGAGCGAGATCAGGGCTGCGACGCGCACATCAGGCGGGGGGCACTCACGAACTCCTCGTCCACGTCGATCGACGCGGAGGTGAACCTGGCGAGAGGTGGGCGCACGAAGTATCGGGATGATAGGAGGAATCTCACAAGCAGTACTCGACCCCTGGGAGCATGGGGAAGCGCAGCATCGGAGAAAAATGTTGGTATAGACGGATGACGCAAGAGGGATACTCGCAGATGTTCGAAGCTGTCGGAGAGGTCAAACGAGGCATCAGGTCAGGACACCCGAACGCACCGATCATAGAAGTATACAGAGTCGCCTACGGGTCTGATCGTCAGCCCGCGCGGGTTGATCACCCGACGACGTACCGCTATAGTACCGAGGACGAGCTTGTGCGACTGGAAGGCAGACGCTGTGCCATATGTGGTGTGGGACTCTTCGGTATTCCTGATGGATACGTATGGCCACTCACTGCGCCAGACCTTCTGCAGGAAAAAGCTAGCGCCAGCGAAGGATAGTCATTGAGGCATCTGCATATCACTATGCACCCGAACGACGCACAACTCGACAACTATCTGCGTTGCATCCTGTACCATGGTACGGCATCAGCGTTAAAGCTCGATACTCAAGAACCTCAGTGTCCACGCGCACCTCGAAGACCTGTTCGACCTGGGCTCACGTGAATGGACACTGATAGCCCAATAGAGGTATCGACGCACCCCAAGCCAACTGCGAAGCCGCAGGATTAGCACAGTTCCCATACATTCCTCGAACGACGTACTGGCCCAGGTCCAGCAACGTGAGCGGGTTCCCGTGTCGCGTGATCAGGTCGAGCCAAACCTCCTATAGCAGACGATGTCGGGCCCCGCTACTTACGAGGAAGCAACACGCTCGTACCTGGATTTCGGCCACTACCTTCCCCGTGTCGAGCAACCTGAGCGATCATGAGCGTAAGCACGGCATGAGGAGCGGGGAAGCAGGGGTGCGCACCAAACGAGGACGACCTGTTGGGTACATGTAACTGGCGTTCCAATACCCAGCAAGACCCATGACTCACCAGCGCTTTCAGGTACCGTCTGTCGTTCGGATATCTGTGGAAGTAGTACACCGTTTGCGCGCACGTGCATCCGTACAGGCTGGAACGAACCATGTCAGTGGACTCTGCGACTCAGTGTTCAGCACACACACACTCACCACAGCGTCACAATGACGCCAACGAGCAGGCACCCGATGGTCGTGTTCAGCTGGAAGAGTAGCGCAGCATCCGACTCAGCCATCATTGCTCGCCCGCCCACGAGAGGTGCGCGCACCACCGCAGCCTCTCCCGTTTAAGAGCGGCGCGGTCCGGTGGGCAGCTGCTACGGTGTCGAGAAGTCTACCTGTCAAAGCAGAGGGACGCAAATCACCCTCGGGGTTCGTATATGACCGGCTGCGGGGCCTGCCGCTTCGGGTCCTCGATCGAGGCCACCGAGTGCGCTGCCAGCCTGCTACGGAAGTGGGAACAGCCGCGGTGGGCTTGTCATGGGAATGTCTTACGGAGGGCGTCGGGCGACCATCGCACGCTGATCTGGGGTGCGGCTTCGGCCTCTTCTGTGCGTGGAGAACGAGCCGCAGGGGACTCGCTCCTGCGAGTTTCTTGCTCTGCGTCTCCGAGCCGCGGGTACCCCAACCAATCAGCCATATGCATGACCGCCGGCCATGGATCCGCATACCTCGCAGGCGTTCTACCCACGGTTCGGAGGTAGAGGGGTTAGCTTCGCGACGTATACGCCGAACTTGGGAGGTATGCCCCGCATTCAGGAGTGTCCGGGTACCTAAGTGACGGTCCGTCCGACCCAAGATATGCGTATTCATGGCCGGCGACGTTCGCTCGAGGCCTCGCAATCATGTCATCGGTATCTGAGCATAGGGGTCAGTGACAATATCGCCATGTCAATGAGGGTAGGAGTCAGAGATGGTGGGTGCCACAGGCACCTCCCATATGTGGCGTATCATACCGAGAAATCGCGCTGTTGGGATGCGCGGGGGCGGCTGCAGTAAGTGCTATGATACGCGGCCGATGCCAGTGCAGCCTGACAACACATTCCATCTCGAAGCAAAGGTAATGCGCTTTCTCTCTCGAACATAGCATGGTTGGCTCTTCTAGCCAGGAAGCGTCGCATTTCGCGGCCGTTCCCGGGAGGCACGTGGGCGCTATGGGGCGTCGCACGAGGCCCGTGGGGCAACGTACGTAGTTCGCGAGCCTACAATTGCGCGCTCACGAAACACTGCGAAAGTCTTACTGTAGGAGGAAGGCGACATACCATGCGTGGGTATCGGAACCACCCACCTTACCTGATGACCGTCATAGGAAGAATAGCGGGGCTGACTCGGAAACCTACCGCACGGCAGTGCCCGAGGAAGATCCCCGGGAAGGTCGATCACCTACGCTTCGTACGTCAGTTTTGAAAAGCATGGGACTGTATTCGCTTACCCACTTGTATGGCCGGCGGGAGAAGAATGCTCACCATACGACGCATCTCTACTGGCTGTAGTGGGGGGTGAGGGGGGAGGGGGATTCGAGCAGACAGCACCATCAAAGAGTAGCTCAATAGCTGTAGATCTCCCGGTCGTCGCAGAACATGTTCAGAACAGGGTTGCTGCGCATATACAGAATCGGCGCAATCGTGGTACTACATACGACGACCGTGTCATAGTAGGACGCCGATAATTGTGATGTGTATGACTCAATGGATCGGTCTCCTGGTTTCCCAGTGGCTCGATAGGTGCCTCGGAGCCGAGCAGATCGCGAACTAGAGTGAAGGTTGAGTGCGCAGTGATTGTCCGATACTAGCGAAATCATACACTAATCTTCTTATCCACGTCCCAGGATGTACGAAACCATAGTCCTCGCTGCATACAACACGTAGAGCGTCATACCACATCCGCCACCAGCGGCTCGTTCGACCCGGAGTCAATCTTCGCCGCCGCATTGTAGGTGCGTACTGCGAGCGAGAAGTCCGCCATCTCGTGGTTGTCTCTATGCCTGCTCTTGATGGTGCTCTCGACGGTGATGTGGTGATCGCGCTTCCCGTCGTGCCGCTGGTCTCTCGGGTTGTCCCTGATGCACGACGCGAACGGGTCGACCGCGACTTGCGCGTGCTGCTCGACCGTCACGCCAACGCGAACAGGCTCGGAGCTGAAGTGCGGGCCGAAGCGGGACTAGATACAGTGTAAGGACAGTAGAACAGAAGAGAGCTTGCAACATCAGCTCACTAGATGGCGGGTATCGATGTCGGTGACCCCGCGCCATGCATGACGCAAGTAAGTGCGAGAATTGAGCAACTGAGGAGCAGGAGTCAATAGAAGAACAGTGGCTCCAGCCGTTCTCACTCACAGCCAAAACAGAGAATCTGACGATCGAAGGTGTGCGCGAATCATTGAGTGCAGTCTACTTCGGTCGATAAGAAGGCAACTAACGCATAAACCTGTCCAGAGGGCTAGCGAATCGATCATCAGACCACATTGTCTGTAGAAGACATCAATAGGCTTACAGAGGCGGCGATGATGAACCAATTGCTAGGGAATGTGACTTTCTGTGACGAGCATGAGCCCTGACATCAATGCGCTCCTCTGGTGAATGCTCACAAACACAATCAAATCTACCAACTATAATCCAGAGGTCAATCAGGGTGCAAAGCGGCATCGTGACAACGACGACCTACGGAGAAAAGTGCGTTCAGCAAAGGTGATTCGACGCAAGTGACTACAAGGCGCCTTATCACACCGTCCGTGCCTGAGGAGTACGTTCAGTGAGGCCCTCTCCTGTGTCACAAGATACGGGAGCCTCACGAGTGAAGCCTGTGCGATACTGTAGCAGGAAATACAGGAGCAGCGTTCTACAACGTGCCGCCAAAGGTGAGTATGTGCACTGTGGCGAGTCGTAGAATGACTCACGCATTCATGACGTTTACGAATACGTTGATGATAATCGTCGTCTGCGATAAGTCAAGTTCTTCATCAAGAGTGAGAGGACTACATGAAGCGTCAATTGAGATATTCCGGCGCATTGGAAACAACTGCTGACTTGATTGGCATTAGACTCGCAAAGGCAACAATGAGGCCCAGCGCCGTGGCAACGACGGAGCAGAATGAGAGTGCTCCGAACAGAATCCATGATTGGCTGAATCCTTTCACCCGCCAGAGGAAGTACTGCTGTACTGTGAGGGCTATACTACACTCATGCTTAGTTCAGTGTGCAGTACGGAGTTCGCAGACGAGGGGAGCTCACAAAGACATGACAATGCTGAGGCAGACGGTGTTCGACCACGACTCCCTCAAGAAGACATCATAGTTGCCAAAGTTATCCACACCGAACGACCACAGGGTGTACGCTAGCAAGCCCGCTTGAACGGTGCACATCGCAAACAAGGCGCCCACCATACTCCTGCCAACGAGAACATCAGGGTGAACGTTCTGCCGGCCAGGTGAACCCATCGCTCACCTGGTGGTCCACGCATCCGACTTGCAGGAGTTCAAGTACGAGACGAACTGACTTAGATTCACGCCATAGAGTAGTATGCCGAACACGGTGCCCAGTATGACAGGCCCGAAGTAGTTGAGCACAGTCTGCTCTTGTTCCTCCTTGCTCAAGCCGTCGCCCGCCATTTCGCTCAGCCTCTCGCGTCGCACAATCAACGGCTTGTGGTGATCAGAAAGAGCGGCAAGGAGAGCGGAGGCTGGCGGTCACCGCATAGGAGGAGAGTGGGAGGGAGCAGAAGGCGAGCGATCCATCGAAATCGGATATGTATGCGTTGCGTGAGTGTGCAGAACGCTGAATTTGGGGCCCTGGGGAAGGGCACGACGACGGAAGCGTGACCGATTCGAAGAGGCCTGGTACCGTAATATCGGAGCTGAAACGTTCCCAGAAGAAGAGTGCGTACCTGGTATATTTGGCATGATCAATGCGGAGACTCGAGCATTGACAGGCTTCCTCGCTTAGAAACGCTATTGAACAACGTCAGTCATGAGAGGGAGCAATTGGACCAAATGCCTCCGCCCGGGAATGCTGACCTCCTGTCGCGAGGGGTCGTGCGAGCGCATCGCTCGCGCTCCACGAGCGAAACCTAAACGCATCGGTGCCGCATCGTGTCGTCGAAAGCCAAATTCCAGGAACACAGTACCGAGCAGTGCAGCGAAGAGCGCCGCTCCTGTGAGATGGTAGCCGGCAGGCTCTCTTTTGGTCCAGCGCAGAGATACGCTCGTGCGCCCGAATGCGACGAAGAGCTCTACGTGCTGCGCACTATTACACGGTGTTACATCCGCCTCCTTGCGGACGTGGAAACCTACAGCACCCGGAGTGACGTGAGAGAATAAGTGAGAGGTCGGGACCAGAACGCCGCGAATCCTTATAAGTACGAGGAGTACGCGAGAGGCGATCTCGATCTACATAGCGTCAGATTTTACCTTGGATCAGCACATTACCTCCACCCGAACGGGCCCGGCACATGTACAGCGCAGCAGGAGGTTGACGATCTCCGGAGGGGCGCAATTGCGAAGTTGAGGGCGGCGTGCCACCGAATACACTGGCCCCGTGATGAACATATTATCAGCAATACAAACCCAATATACACCCTTGTCACCCCCGGCAGCCCGAGCGGGCTAACTCAGGATACGAGCTGCAAAGCCTTCCCTCGGATGCCGACACAGGTGCCACACAGGCCTCTCACGTGAGCGCGGCGGGGCGCGGCGTGGACAGTCTTGGATCGAGTCTGGTTAAATGATGGCGGAGAGGAAGACATACCGGTGCGCGAGCAAATCGGGAAAATATTCGGAACTCTATACTCTTACATTGAACTCTTTCCATCGCTTCCCTTCTCCGCGTCGATAACCGTCGCCGCCACGGACGGGTCCATGACATCCACTCCCGCCGCCTCCGCTGCACACACCACACGTCAGCACATGCCACCGGAACCGCGCCAGCGCACTCACCAGCGATCTGCTTGACGGGGCCCGTGAACCACTTCCGCGCACTGATGACCCAGAAGCCCAAGCTATACGTGACGACGATGCCGACCGCGACGACGGCGTAGTTGAGCGTCTGCGAGTCAACGGGGTTCTCCTCGGGGAGGACGAACGCGATCGTGATGAAGCAGATCCAGAGCACCGCCGCGATCGCGACGGGGAACGAGAACGCGCCGAGGTGGAACGGCCCGCGGACGAAGCGCGAGGCGTACACGACGCGCAGAGCGATAGGGATGCCATAGGAGATGTAGAGCCCGATGGTCGCGATACTCGTCGCCGCGCTGAAGGCGACGGAGCTGCCCAAGCTCGGCAGGCCCAGGATGAAGCTCAGCGTGCACGCGAGCCACACTAGCGCGAACATGAGTATGACAGCGGTGGGAGGGAGGGGAAGGCGGCTGCGCACCGGTGCGGATCGGCGACTTGTGCTTGACATCGACTTTGTGGAAGAACGTGTGCCCTGGGATCCCGCCGTCGCGCGCGAAGGCGTACATCATCCGGCTATTCGACGTGATCGAGAACGTGCCACACCAGAACATGGAACCGATAACGATGACCTGGGGCGCGCGCGTGAACAACCGCTCCAGAACGCGGTGGCACGCAAGCGTGACTCACCATCAGCACAATGGCGCCCTTCTCCCCGACCGTGTCGAGGAATATTTGCGCGACGGGCTCCCCTGTTGGGCTCGCGACTGTGTTGGCGAGGTCTTGGATCGAGAACAGGAGACCGAGGATGAGGAACCACCCGAGGACGGCGGACACGCCAATAGCCATGACGATGCCGATGGGCCCGGACATGGCAGCGTTGTGCGTCTCTTCTGTCATCTGTAAGGAGGAAGAATCAGCGGTGTCATGAGACGCGAGCTCCGAGCAACCTACGTGCGCACTAGCATCGAACCCTGCACCAGTTAGTACATATCGCAGCGTCTCAGTCCACGAGGGATGAAATACACACCTGTTAGTGTGTACTGCGCCATCAGGACGCCGACAACGACGACGTATGCGGGGCTCGCGCGTTGGCTCCAGCCGATGCCATCGATGCCGGTGCCGTCAATGAAGGTCTGGAAGACGAAGTGCCCGGTCTGGTGCGACGGCGCGGCGGCGAGGATGGCGATGATGAGCGCGACAGTTCCGACGGCGTGCCACCATACGGAGATGTTGTTGAGGTACTTCAGCAGGTGGACGCCGAACGTATTGATAAGCCCTTGCGCGACGAGGACGGCGGCGTAGATCCCGATGGTCGTTTTTGCAGTCGGGACAAAAGTCGTGTCGAACGTTGCAAGCGTGGAGATGAATGTTGCACACGCGAAGCTATTGGGTCGAGGGTCAGCGGGCTGATTCAAATACTGAGAGAACGGCATGCCTGATACCAGTCGTCACCGCCACCTGGCCGAGTAGATTGAACCAGCCAGTTATCCATGATGCAAAAGCGGCCTGTTCGGGCTTGCAGAGCATAGCAGCCCAGAAGTATGGGCCGCCGCTTGTTGGGTGCGCACTGCAGATCTCTGCCCGAGAGGCATAAATCATGATGTACGGAACATGCGGCCAACGGACGTACCTGCCATGGAAAGCCCGACACACATGGTGAAGCATGCTGTGAGGTAGTCGTTGAGAGGGACCCAGAATGCGTGCAATGCGTGCAAAGCGTGCAAAGGCGAACTTACCGACGACTACCCATCCCCATACCATGACGGCGGGACCGCCCGTATTCTAGAGTGTGTCATGAGCTGCACTTCTATGCAACAATGATGCCACTCACGAGGCCATAGGCAAAAAGGGAGCTGACCCCCGTGATGACACTGATGATCGAGAACGATACACCAAAGTTCTGTCCACCCGTTGGTCAGTTGCACGAACAGCAGTAGCGGATCGAGAGTAAACACACCTGCAATAGCCCAAGATCGCGCCTTGAAAGCCCGTCAGTCGACAGGCGACACGCACGCGATAGAACGACTTACTTGAGCTCCTGCTTGTAACCCATCCTCGCGAGCTCCGCCTCGTCAACGTTGCCGTCCATGACCGTGTCCGAGGCGATCCTCGTGCCCTCCAAACTCATCTTGTCCGTCATCGTTGCGGTGAAGGAGCACCGCGCCGCGCGCCCTCTTAACTGTCGGAAAAGCCATCACGTCCGTGGAACCAAGCGGGAGATAAGAAGGTAAATTCAAACCACCAGATGAGCGTGGAACGCAAGATAGCCGCCTGCGAGGGGGTGCGTGGACAAGCGCCCGCCGACCACCCATCCGCTTCCGTGCCGCGGCCGGCTCACACATCAAATGACCGACTCGCGATCGTCCTCCACCTCGTCCATGTTTATCTCTGCTCCTACAGTACAGCACAACTGCTCACCGTCGGCGTGCATTGCTCAATGAATGCCATCTCAGATCCCACGACAAATTTTCTACGATGTCTTGCTTATCAACGGGGCCCCAGACGGCAGTAGTGTCTAACCGTGTCTTATCAGCTCCTTCAAGGCTTGGGCTCTCGATCCATGCGAAAAACACTGTACCGGACAACATGGCTAACTGCTTCGCGTAACTTGACTCGGGCCTAGGGAAGCACGGAGTGCCCTGGACTGCTGCGATCGTTTCCCGGCTGTGTTGCGTTCAGTAGCCGGCGACAGCCGACTTTCTCGGACATAGGAATTCATTGAGGAGATTCGCATAGGATACGACGATGGTTTGCACCCTCCGAGAGAGAGCTGAACGCTTTCATTGCTTCGCTAAGACACACTGAGCCCGGGGTCAGCCTCCGCTTCTGACTGCTCGTGTGCGGAACACCAAACGTGCTTTGTAGAGAGATGTGCATGGCGCATACAAGGTCAGTACTTGCATGTTACCAAGTGTCCATCTGAATAAATAAAGGGTTTGGCAGGTGACGCAGGAAGGCGTCCAAGTTACAGTACCATTGGTCCGCTTCGACCGGAAGTCACTGTAGACAGTCTACGTGTCTCGCTGGCATGGTCGACGGCGACGTGCTGGGTGACTGAGAATGGACAATACTGTTCCGGCGCCTACGGGGGAAGAGGTGAGCGCGGTCGCTGAACAAGGGCTCTGCACCACCACCCACTCGCCGGAGCCACCAGGCTTAGAGCACAGGCGAGAGGCTCTCCTGTGGTGATGGGAAGTCATCGAGGGGGCTCACCGCGTGAGTATCAAAGGCAGACACGCATCCGTGGGACTGCACCGGCCTTTCACACACACGGATTACAGGCTGACGCAGGATCAATCCCTTGCCGTGATCATACAGTCAGATGGCTTCGAGACGTTGAGGGCAGCGGCATGATCCTTGTGCGTACGACGTAGGAGGTACTGTGTTTCTTGCTCTTCATGTAGGCAACGGCGACAAAGTCCCCTCGTACGACCTTGCCTGTTGTATTCTTCGATGAGGAGAGCGGCATGGTACCTGATCACTCCTCAGCCTACGACGCCACACTTCAGCCACATCTGATCAACGCTGAGCTTCATTTTGGATCTGGCAAACCTTATCTATAGGACGCTCACATAGTATTTGCGGCACGGATACAAAGTTTCGATGTTCGAACTCCGTCCGGGTACACGACGTGCTGGCGAAGCGAGAGTTAGTCTTCCACTCCCTCAGGGCGGTCGGAGAATGTCTCGCGAATGGTGCAGCGTTATACATGGTCATTGTAAGTGAGTAACTCACGGCGGTGGGTGCACATTGGCAGCGTGTGCTTGCTAGCTCAGTGGCATGTCCAGCGGTTCCTGCTCTTTCACTCCCCAGGATGAGCTACAGTAACAATGGGAACTCGGGAATGGTGGGCTCAAAATGAAATGGTACGCACCTCATTCATTGCCATATCCCACGAGTAAACCCTCCGAACTAATCGTGTCTCTCTGTCTAGACCAGCGCGAGGTGCGGAGGATGCCTCGCTGAAAATTTACTCACACGTGGAAACGTGAGTACGGCCGTCGACCCCCATGCCTCGGGGGTTCAACTGCGCCAAAACGACCTGCATACCGTCTCACCTCCGCTCCGGATCCGTCCTCAGCCAGCATGGTTCTACTCAATGAAGTGCTGTCAGGCGACCTCACAGAAGTTTGTCGCCTCGCACAAAGGATGACGCATAGGTACATCGCTCATCGATCTGCCTGTCTGAACTCCTGTCTGACCACCCTTGTCGATCAGCCTATGACGCCTACCTGGCCTCCCTCGTGGGCGCACTTGCCCCGTATGTACCGCCGGCCCCGTTCGATTGTCTCATTCTCTCGGCATTGTGGGCCGTTATTGCTCGTCGTCTAGAGCAGCCGTCAGCCACGCGAGCGGGTGCTCTTGAAGATATATAAGCGGGTCGTGCGCCCCCCTTCTCTTCTGCGAGTCCCGCTTCCTCTCACCCCGAGTGGCTTCGTTGACCTGGCCACTCTAGTCGAAGACATCTGTAGTGACCGCGGCTGTAATCTTCTTTACTGCACGCGGTCGTGGGTACGTTGATCTCGTATGCGAGACATGGTTGCCACCCAGACCTGCCACCATCGTCTTCGTATGCATCTACACCTCAGGAACGTGTATAGTCATGTTGAACCGAGGCATTTGTATAAAGAGACAGCTGCAGGCGTACCTTTGCATTCGCAGTCGAACGTCGTTCGTTATGTGCTGTAGTTGTCTTCCACACCGACAATGGCGTCGTGTAGTCCTCGGATCGCAAGGTAAGATACGATTTCTCAAGACTGCAGAAGATGTGATGCTGATACAAACCCCCAAACACAGGACGATGACATGAAAGAAACTACGCTACGACGCTATCCTACACGGTACAGGTACAATATCTTCTACGATTCGATGATACAAGGTCAGGCGGCCAAACCAGCACGACAAGCGGAGGCATCCACAACGGCGACTACTCAGCGACTTCCTCACCTCTGAGGTTCCGGAACCCTCTGAACATGCCTTCGTACGGCGCGGCATGTTCGTACTCAGGCTCGTCTTCCCCGAATATCTCCAGCTCGAGGTCGTCCCTGCAGAACACCTCATCCGGGTCATCGGATTCCTCGGTGCCATCTGTTGATGGGGATGACGACGCGGACCCGAAGAGATCCCTCTCTAGCGCGCGCTCGTCCTGTTGCTCTTCGTCCTCGTCTTGGTAGTCGTCGTCGTAGGGTACTTGGCGAGCATCGTACCCGGGAACTCTGAGAGGGAGATATGCGGGGCGTGGACGATCTCTACCTTCGTCCGTGACCGGGCCGCTGCAAGGGAGCACGGTAAGCGACCCGCATTCGGTGAAACTGCACCATGGAAACTCACTCATTATTACCTTCATCGTTGTCTGCAGCATCGCTCGGCGTGGAAGGAGCGGAACTCTCGGAATCATCCTCGGCAGGCTGTGGCCTCGGCTTGGGCAGATCTTGCGAGGTCGGTTCGCCCGTCCTTGCTGACGGGTGAGAGGGTCCACCGCCGAAGAGCCCTGGGCCGGTCAACGCATTGAAGGTGAACGCACCCGACAAGCTGGTAGGTGGCACAGTACCCACTCGCGCGAGGCTGATAAGAGGGAGGAGCTCCGAGGCTTGACGACCGATGGGAATGCTCGACAGGCGAGCCACGCGATCAGGGAGCTCGGAGAGTGGGACGCGCGCGTTCTCCATATTGCGCCGCATCGGCGCCGACGATCGCAGAGGTGGGGTAATGGGCATCCGCGGAGACGGCAGGCGCGGGAAGGCGGGTCGCAGGATCGGCGGAGGCGATGAGCTCGAGTCCGAGCTCGACTCCCAACCCGTCTTAACTCCTGTCGCTGCGTCGGCGTCCCAGGCGGGGAGGAGGGCGGGCGCGGTGGGTGCCGTCTGGCTCGATGATGGGCCGGCCTCGGGAGCGGAAGCCAGCTGTTCGAGGCGGCGGGCCATGCGCTGTGCGGCTCGCTGACCAGCGGCCACGGGGGGTGCGACTGACTTGCCGCCGACCTTGGAAGTGGCGGGCGCCTTACCCTTGTCGACGAGGCGACCCTTCCCCTTCTCAGCCTTGTGAGCGCGATCGACCTCTTTTCCGGCATCGCGGGGGCCCTCGTTCTCCTTCTCGCTGCCACCCTCGGGCTCCTGGCTCTCTTCGTCGCTCGCCTCATTGCCTCGGTCTTCGTGGCCGGAGTCGCCCCGCCCGACCTCGCCGCCTTCGTTGCCGTGCGCGCCGCTGTCGTTACCTCCACTAGTTGGCCGACCTCCATTGCCACCTGCTCCGCCGTCGCCGCCATCGCCGCCATCGCCCGCGCTTCCACCTTCACCGCGCGCGGCCTTCCTCGAACGCTTTTTGGTCGCCTTCTTGACCAAATTCATGTAGTGTTCGAGGACCAATCGCTTCGCCTCTGCCGCGAACCGTAGGGTCTCGTAGAGCTGCGTCTGACGGAAGAGGAAGACAAAGTGGGCTTCGAGCTCGCGCCTCATCTGTCTGATCTTCTCGACCTTCTCCGCGCGCGCCCGAGCCGCGTAGGTGATCTTGCGCATCTGTTCACCTGTGCAGCCCTTGACCTTCCGGTGGTCGAACTCGAACTCGTGTGCGGGCCCGTCGTCTTGGGCAGGGGGCGCTGCCGCGGGCGAGTGGAGTCCGGCCTGGCGTTCGGCCTCCTCCAGAAGCTCCAAAATCTTGTCGCGGAGGTCCTCCGGGGGAAGCGACTCGGCGCGCTCGATTTCGGGCAGGATACACCTATCGAGCGTAGCGAAGAACTCGCTGTCTAGGACTTCTTCGTCGCTCTCCTGCGCTTGCTCCCGCGCCGCTTGGTCAACTCGGGTGCCGTCGTCCGCGTCGTTCTCGTCTTGCTCGACACCGCGTCGTGCTTCTCGACGCCGAGCGCCACCGTCGTCAGTAGCCCGGCCCTTTCCTTTTTGCGCCGCGCTATATCTGGGGGTGTAGTCTTCGTCCTCGTCCCCGGCTGGCTCGCTGGCTCCCTCGGCCTCGCGCTGCTCACTTGCGCCCGCGTCGGCACCTGCCTCCTCGGCATCCTCCTCCCCCGAGGAGGACGACAAATCCAGCGCGACAGGGAGGCGCCCCTCCTGATCCTCGTCGGCCGTTACCGGAGCCGCTGCCGGCGGAGGCGAGGGAGGCGCAAATCTCGCCGACTCTCGCTTGCTGTGGCGTACCTGGTCCAGAAGGCCCAGTCTCTCTGCGATCTGCAAGATTTTGTCGCCACCCTCCTCGCCGGCGCCCTCGGTGGCCTTCTGAGGGGGCTTCCCGACGACTAGCAAGGAATCGGTGAGTACCGTTTCGTGATGTGTGTCGGCGGCGAACTCACCCCAAGGCTTTTGTGTGCCTGCATGTGTGGGAAGCTGCAGACCAGGGAATACACCGGCTAAAGATCAACGAATAAGTGGCAATTCATAGAACAGTAGTGGAGACGGAACTCACCCTGATCCTCTGTAGGCAACAGAGGCATGAAGAACCGCGAGTCCAATGGGTCGCGCACCCGCATGGGCGCCGCTGCGGGGTGACGCGGCTTGGCCGCCTGCGCCTGTCGTGAGGTTGGTCGCGTCGTGTGCTGGCGCACTGGTGCACGCGCAAGGGGCGTCGATGGCCCTGCCTGGAATTGCGCGGGGTGCCGTGCAGGCCCCGCTCGCACTGCCGCTGGCTTGGACGGCCCCGCGTGTAGCTGCGCACGCTGCTCCGCCGGCGCTGACGGTGAGAGACGGAAGGCAGCCTCCCGACGCAGAGGCCGACGGTTCGGCTGCGGCGAGAAGGTCGCCGGTTGGAGACGGGGGACGTCGGGACTGCTGGGCAGACCAACATCGAGGTGCGCGTGTGCACCCTCGCGCCGCAATGGTCGTCGTCCCTCGGGTGCGGGCTCGGGAGACGGGGACGGACTAGCGGTCGAGCCCGCGCTCTCTGTGGCAGACCCGGGGCTGGTCGGCGTCCGAGGACGAATTGGCCCGAACCTGAAGGGCTCGGATAGCCTGAGCTTGGGTCGCTCAGGCTGGGGCTGGGGCTCACACGGGCCCGCTGTTGGCTGCGTAGCGGGTGGTGGGCTAGGCATCGAGAAAACCGGTGGCCGAGGCGAGAGCGCCGAAAGGCGGGGGAGCGGCGGGCCAGCTCTCCCCGCCTTCTCGGCCAGGGGTGGCAGCGGCGGTAAGGTGAACACGGGCGGGGGGACGGCCTTGGGGCGGGACGGTGGTACTGGTGAGCTCGGCTCGGGAAGGGGTGAGGACCGTGGCGGCGACGATGGTGGGAGTGACCCCAGGTCGTCATATGCCTGCAGACGACGGAGCGGTGCGGCAGGCGGGGTGTATGGCTGCAAGGACGGCCCTGCGCCAGTGAGTATCGGACTCCCCTCGACATCCACGGTATCTCGGTCGCGGCTCGAGTCAGCCATGCTCGGGGGTGTGAGCTTGATCCCCCTTTCCTTCAGGAGCGATACGAAGTCGCTCGTCGAGTGAGAGGAGCCATCAATGGTTCTTGTGCTGTTATTGGGATGCGCTGCCGCGCTGTTAAATGCACCTGTAAGGTGCATCTGACCGCGCAGCTGCGCGTTACCGTGGCGGCTCACGGATCTAGATGATCCTTGAGCAATGCTGGTAAGCGAGAAAGGCAGCCGTGACTCAGGTCGCGGCGCCGAGATTGGGCTCCCTGTTGCAATCGTCTTCAGTGGCGCACTTCATGGTCAATCAGGTGAGCTTACCTTCTTCGCCAGTTCGAGACTGGCCTAATCGCGCCGACCTCGATGAACCCGAGGATGACGACGACACGGGCTTGTCGTCGGACTTTGCGTGTGTCGGGGACGGCGGCGAGGGCGGCGGGGAAGGGGCGGCGGGCAGAGACGAGGGCGGCGGTGCCGCAAATCTGGTGGTTGGCGGCACCAGTGCAGATATGGATGCCGGCGACGTCGCGGGGAGGGCAAGGCGCGGAAGGGCCGCTGCGAGGGCCGACAGGGACGGCCCCGCGCCTGGAGCGGCGGGGGCCACCTCAGGCTGTGTCCTGGCGCGGGCGGGGACGTCTGGGGCGGAGGTGAGTGGCAGAACTGATTGGTGCTATGATCCACTCACATTGCGATATGCTGTCCCCGTATATTGGTCCGTCCGCGACTGGTTCCGCCACATGGGCCGGCTCACCTTCCCTGGCGGCGATCTCTCCTTCATTCGCTGCCGCGTTGGCTGCCGTTGGTTCCAGCCGTTTCGAGCGGCGGACGGGCTCCGCGACCGGTTCGAGGCTGCACGAGGATCAGTATACCGAAGACGAACTCGAAGACGATGGTACTTACGGCTCTACTCCGTTGGGGTAGGCATCGAGCAAGGCCGTGATGATGTCCTCGGTCTTGCCATTCGCGCGGATACCCTCACGCTGGAGAGGACGGTGGTCAGCGGCCACGACGCTGAAGACCGCGATGCGCCACATGAGAAGACGACACATACCTTCGCAAGTTTTTGCACCATGGGACGCTTGAGCGCCCGGAGCTCAACAGCGGTCAAGAGCTGAGAAGACATTGTAGTATGTATGTACGAAAGTGTTGGTAAGTGTTTGTGATAAAGGGCAGAGACTGGTCAAGTCACAGGAGGCACGGGCAGTAGGGTGCTCGGGCGGGGTAGTTGTGGTTGAGGAGAAAGGGCGAATCGAGCGCCGTGGCTCGCTTTGTATGCTGAGGACAATGGACAATGCTTACGCAAGGATTTGATCTCTATAACCTCGGCCCAGACCGCCGAGTGGCGGAGCAGAAGGTCCAAGCTGCATTTGGTCGGAGTGGCACTCGGCGAATACAAAGGCGCCGATCCCGTGCGCGACAAGCGAGCCATTATCGATGGGTATGTTTCTCAATGATTCTCTGGTCTTGCTGTATATCGCTAGCTGAGCCTGTTCAAGTCTCCCTTCGCAGTTACATAACTTAGGAGCACTATGCAAGTATGTCTGAGTAGCGCAGCTTAACAAGGGGTTATGGGGAGGAATGCAGCATTTCCTGGCAATGCCAGATGGCCGAGTTGTCTGCGACGTGTGCTCATCGATGTGTTGCACATGTACAGGGTGTCTTGAATGTTCATCCGCTCATTTTTTGCCTTGCCATCAGTAGGGCAATATCTCCAAGACTACTACTGGTTCTATTGTGCCTATCGCAGCTTGATCTCCGTCCCAGAGGACGGACGCGATAGGAATGTCTTGTAGTATATTGGATATGCGCTGGTAATATCGATGGTTGTACCATGCTGACCGTCTCGCTTCGCATCAGGCCCAGCTTACGTAGAGGCAACGTGGAATGCCCGGACCGCGGTAGGGCCGCGCCACAATTAAGCGCCCATGAGGCGCTGGTCTTCCAGTAGTACCGTGACGCCGCCCCCTGCGCAGCCCCTCTGCGAAGGCTGACAGCAAGTATGTCAATTCATTTTACGTCGTTTTGTTTCTTCTCACAGTAAGATATGTGCGCAGCCTAGGCCAACGCCTCTGCTTCCATCTTACTTGCCTAGTGAATCAAGCTGCGCACAGCGTACAGGCCTGTCATTGGCAGGTACTAGGTGGCGTGCTCGCAAGCACAGCTCCTGCGTGATCCGCATCGCATTCCTCGCATGTAAATAGATACAGAAACGGACAACTGTCTGGGCCTGACTCGGAATCATCGCGAGGTCTGCCGGGGCACTTAGTTCTTGCGTCCAGTACCGTTCTCCATTCGACTTCATTGAACTTGGGAGTTGCGGAGACACATTGGCTTAACGTTCTTATCGGTGCCCGCATATACTCCAAGCCGACAGCGTTCAGAGAGACCATTCATGAGTCAGCGTTGTGAGCACCATGCAGTCAAATCATTCACAACTCTCCTCGGGCAACGCTGATGTCGTCCTCCTCGTAACTGTCGCAGCTCTCATGTTGTACGATATCTGACCTTCAGTCAGTATGGTGCAAATTACCGCTCTAACTCTCCCAAAGAACAGAGCGCTGGGAGCCGTACAAGTGATGTTGAAAGCCAGTGTAGCACCCGCAGCTATGAGGAATAGGCAGCAGCTCGTCTCGGCTACTTCTTTTGTACATACGATACATAACCACCGGGTGCGTGTCGTTACTATACAGCCGGCAAGGAGTTTGGAGAGACTCAATACATATAATGCAAACATTTCATGCAGTTACTTCAGGCACATTCTACGCCACGGTTCTATCGAGCGAGTCCGCCCGGTCTACGGTAAGTCTACTATGTAGTCTATGTTCGTTAATGGATATTCAATACAATGAGCGAGTATGTTTCATCGAAGTAAAGGAATGACCTGCGCGAAGGACAGCCATATCTGTCAGGCACCAACATTAGCAACCTCCCTTTCCAATGTTCGTAATACAGAGACGTCGGACTCACATTGTAGAAGACGTACGCTCGCCGATCACTCGCCTCCGTCCTCTGCCACGTAAAGCACGCGCTCACACATACTCCTAGGGCTATGAAGGCGGAACCCACGAAGGGGCTGAGGCGAGAATGCGCTGATAATGCTATGGACCACGCCGGGATGGCGAACACAGTGAATATACGGCTGGACCACGGAAACACGAGCGGTAGCGTGCGCCGCCCACGCGCTGCATCGCCCGCGGCGTCCTGGAAATCCTGAGCTTGAACGGTGGTGATGATGACCAGTGAGGCTAGGGCATGCGGCATGGCCGCGGATGAAAACACTGCGAACCGCCCACCTATCTGGAGGTGAGCGCGGAGCCAGTAGTATGGGCCTCAACGAAGACTGACCGCTCGCGACGCACGTCGCACCGAGGTTAAACCCGGCGTATCCCAATCCATTGAATACGTTTCGGAGTGCCCAGTGGGAGTCCAGTCCGAGCTCGTTGTTTCCCCAAAAAATTACCGCGAGCGCGATGCCGACGACAGTCGCATCCAAAGCGATAGACACGAGAAGGCATAGCATCAGCAGCACCCAGCGTAACTTGCGTGCCGCATGAACGGTGATGCGGCCAGAGGGGAGGGGACGCCACGGTTTGTTGGCGGCATCTTCGGCGGCGCTTCCCGGGAGGCTTTGGTTCGAGACGCAGAACTGCAGGAGGTGCAGCCAGACCCATGTAGCTGTAAGGATAATAGTAAGGGGCCTGTGACTAGACGCAGCGACGGTGCTGAATATCGTCTGGGGAGCATATGAGCGCGGGGAGAATGGAGAGTTGGATGCGTACCACCGGGACCAAGATTGTCTTTAGGTCGGACTTTGTGAAGAGATAAAGCGTGTGCAGGAAATCTAGCACGGTGTTACCTCGTTCTCTCCACGCCTGTGGGAGTGCGAGGCGCAACGATCGATACTCTGCACACGACGGAGGCGCTTTCGTTGCGGCGACGCCTACTGTCTCCACGAACAGGGAGTAGAAACGTTGCGGGGTGTACGCGTAGATAGGTCGGCTCCATGCTGAAGATGTGGTGTGCGCAGACGGACGGTCATTCCTGCATACATGACATTTGTTGAGCTCGACCAACGGCGGATACGATGCGACACAGCAGACTCATCAGTCTGGCGTCGACGCTGAAAGAGGTACTCACCCCATCTTCGTCTATTCTCTGATAGGTCCTTTGCACCTTATGTCGCGATTGTTTTCTCGTATACTTACACCGCGGGTTGCTTGACCTTGACCTGCAGACAAGCCCTCAGTCTCACGGGGAGCCTACATATACCTGCACCCTCCTCGAAACAAGGCGCTTTCTCGGGCCCCGATTACAGAGATGTCTCGCCTCCCCGGACTGACAGCCTGACAGCAAGACATCAGTGCTACTGCATATGAGACCTTCCAGCTGGAGTCATTCGACCATACTACATTAGCAAGGCGCACCAAGGGAAACATCCTATAGGCTCATCGCCGCCGGGAATTGGTTCCTGCGCTACCATACCGACCGGAGGGTGACCGTGTTTCACGCAGCTCTGCATAATACACCCACGTTTACGCCCACCGGCTTGCACGCCTGACGCGCGAACGAGAGGGAGCTCAGCAATCCGTGTGGAGAGAGTACACCAGAACGTACTCATCTTTCCCAATCGCAGCCAGACGCCAAGTGTACCGATGTCATCGAAATCTGTTTGGTTGACTCACTAGCAGCCTGTGCACAGCGCGATCGGTCGCGGTATTGGCAACACGCCAGAATGCAGGTGTCCCGACGCCCGTCCGCACATTCATCGATGCGGCGGCGCCTCGCCTGCCCAAGGCTAGTGGCGACGTCGAGTATTACAGCCGTCGCAACTCTTCAGACCACCCACGGATAGTGGATGATCGACAGATCCAGGCGCTATGAACAGCGATATCCATTTTGTGCGACGTGAATCACACACAGGCTGTGGATCATCTCAGCGTGGTATGCAGACATTGAATAGCAAGTAATGTAGAAACTTCCTAAGGCATTGATGGAGAAGCACGGGTAAGCATAGCAGCCTCACTCGAGATGTTGCACGCACGTTACTACCCAATCACGAAGATACCTTGTCGACAGATAGTTCTACTAATAGGTCGCCAGCATGAATACACTGTTCTCTGGTATTGTCAGCATAGCAGCATGAGGTAACCGAGGCACCAATACCCAACTGGTCTAAGTCGGCATCTGTCGTTCTGCCGTCGCTGTCACCTAGCAAGGCTAGAAACATTCCTAGTGCGCACGAAGCGATCGAACCTGTCATATCCAAATGTGACCGAGTGCCCTTCAGCGGTAGAGGGTGTTGAGAATGGCATTCCGGGAACCCTCATCCCCGGCTGTGGGACTCAAAGCCTAGCGCGCTGGTTTCTGCGTCTGAATACGAATATGAATGTTACTCGCTGCGGTCAGCGGTACGCGTGCATCTATCAGCCTCGATACTCCAAAGCAGTATGATATGTACTGACACATGGTCACCATCTATATGACCGGTCGGCGCTAGGGTATGCCCAGCACTGATTGAACTTTCAGTTCTCCCAGCTTTGTTGGTAGTGCGATACGTCCATCACACAACGCATGGCGCGTCCAGTGTCAAGCGAGTGCCGACAGAGCGAGCCCGGATTGTCAAAGGATGTCCGTGAGAGACCAGTACTCACAGTCTCCGGATCGTATCTCGCGAACGGCTGTGAAAGCAGCTTTGCGCCGTTGCTGAGCGACTATCGATAACACAGCGCTCTGTGGAGCCGTCATGGTTAGCCTCAAGACAAGCTCTGCAGATATGCCAGGGGCGCACTCTAGAATCGGTAGCACTGGGCATATTGTCTTCTACGGGCCGATTACGTATACCCTGTTCCAACTTGAGGGGTGCCATGGCCCACGGCCCGAGCCCTTGTCTATACGGGCGCCTCTAGCGTCAGCGCACGCAATTCGCGACCAGAGATTTTCGGCGGCGTGGCGGTACGTAAGAGCTCACGTTGAATAATTGCTACTTGTGAGAATCGGAAGAATGGGAAGCTGGAAACGGGGGGTTCAGAGAGGAGTAGAGGGTCGAAATATCTTCGAATCTGCAGGCTAGCGCACGTTCAGAGGAAGGGGCGGTCCCCAATTTCGACCAATACAGCGCTGGCTCAGAGCGCTCATGCATCTTGGATTGAGTAGCGGGCGTTTCACAGAGTCAATCTTTCGAGGGTGCTGCAGGAGTATGGCCGTCCATACGTCATACTATGGTTTCAGGATTGTTAGCACTGACAACATGGAACCCCTGATGTTCCAAGAACGCACCGGAGCGCATGTGTTCCGATATAGGGTTCGGATGATAGCAAGATAGCCAATGCCAGGCGAGAATTGTAACTGTAGGTGCTAGAAACAATCCAGACGAATCATGTATGGTGAGTCATCCACGGAGGACGAAACACTCACTGTGTACAGCCATAGGCATTTCTCATAGACGAAGATCAAGACAGTACATATGGAGACCTGACCTCGAGTTGACCTGTGCTGGCTCAGAAGTCGGACTCGTTGACACGTAGCGTAGACCTGATTGTAACTGCTACGTGGTATGCTCTTGGTAATTTGCGAACCAACTTGGCAGGCGTGTCAATGTTCAGTGATAAGGAAATATCTAGTTCACGGTTGCGATCAGGCCTGATAATTCGTAGCCTCATTGGTCTGTTGTTACTTCGAGGGTTGAACGTTGAACGTTGATACTTATGTGGCGGAAGGTAGTCATGAGACAGACGTGGGAATTTGCTGCACCTGAAACGCACGTGCTCCTCGCAGTGAGATTCGCATGTCGCAACTGGCCAGTGCTGCGTGACAGCGGATCACCCCCAGCAAACAGGTTGCACAGGATCAGTCTTTCGATAATTCTACGAAATCACTTCAGGTACATTCTATGGCACAGTTCTAATAGCGAGCACCTCATGCCGTGCCCGTTCTACATTGTCTAGTACTGAATACGTGCGCATTCCATCAGGATTGGTGGATGTCGACTACAATGAGAATATTTGACTCATCCAAGCAATGGTATGACTTGCGCAAAGCACAGCCATATCTGAGAAAGTTAGCATCAGCCATTGTCCCCCGTCTATGCTTATAAGCCGAAGACTATGGACTTACGTTGTAGATGATGAACGCCCGCCGGTCACTTGCTTCCGTCCTTCCCCACAGAAAAAGCACACCAACGCATACCCCAAGAGCCACGAAGGGGAAGCCAACCATATAGCTGAGGCCAGAATAAAGCGCTAATACCACGGACCACGCAGAAATGGCCAGCGCAGTAAACATGCGACCGCACCGCGGGAACACGAGCGGGAGCGTGCGTCGTCCGCGCACTGCATCGCCTGCGGCATCCTGGAAGTCCTGGGCTTGAACAGTAGTGAGGATGATGAGGGAAGCCAGGGCATGCGGGATGGCAGCAGATGAAAACACGTCGAAAGAGCCACCTATCACCTGTTCAGCGCTACATCCTCGCTACGTATGAATCGAACCGGGCACTGACCGCTCGCAACGCACGTCGCGCCGAGATTAAAACTTCCATGTCCCAACGCGTTGGTAATCAGCTTCAACGCCCAGTGGGAGTCATAACCGCGCTCGTTGTATCCCTCGAAAAGCAGCGCGAGCGCGATGCTCGGAATAGTCGCACCCCATGCGCCTGACAAAGCGAGGCAGACAGGAAGAAGCATCCAACGCAGCCTACGTGCCTCATCGTTGGAGAGGCGGCCAGCGGCAATGGGGCGCCAGGGCTTGTTGGCGGCATCCTCGGCGATAGCACCGGGGGCACTCTGGTTGGCAAGACAGAACTGGAGAAGGTGCACCCATACCCATATCACGGTGAGGGAGACACTGCGTATGTCGTAGCTGGAAGCAGCCACTAGGCCGAATGTGGCCTATGTGCATCAATAAGTTGAGCCGCACGGAGAGCTGAAGTTTTCGCATGCATACCACAGGCATCAGAATTGTCTTGAGATCGGACTTCGTGAAGAGGTAAAGCGTATACGCAAAGGCGGCCCATTCGGCCGTCTTGTTGCGCCATTGCCGAGGGAGTGTTGAAAGTAGGGAGAAGTGTTGTGTATACCCGTCCCACTGCATCTTAGGACGCAATGTGGCTCCGGAGTCGACCTCTGTTGTCGCCATCGTTAGTGGAGTGCAGCCTAAGAAGCGAAGGCGATGGTTCGTACCCAGCTTCAAGGCAAGCCTACATATATACCAACTGCACTCGTAGTTAGAGCGACTATCGTAATGAGCATGCGGTCATCTGTGGGCCGAGCATGTTTCCAACGGCCGAGCGTTACACCTCTCCGTCTGAATGAGCCCCAGAACCAACCACATACCTACTACGCCTGGTATGGTGACTTTCCTTGCGACGTATTGAACGGTCAGCTCACTGGCGCGTATAGAAGCTGCTAGCGTTGATCCATTGTTCTCGGAGGCCAGAGGTTCCGCGGCCGTGTTGGGCGGGACGAGACGGCATTTCAGCCAAAACTGGAGTATACAACCTGGGTCCACCGCTTAACTGTTGATTCAACGTGGTCCCCGCGCGCGCCTCCACTGGAATACGAAAGGCCAGATTCCGAAACGACTCCATATAGCCCCTATGGAGGTTGTTCCGTGGACCTGTACGTGCGTCACGCTTACAAAAGTAGGCAGACTGATGCCAACAGGCGCCGTTATGGTGGAGCGCGGTGGTGCACACAATCACAGCTGGCCGTAAGCTATCTGTTGTGTGAGCATCTCGATACAAATTTGTCATATGGAACAAGCAACGTACCGGGACTGGTGGTACCTCGCCTAGATGATGCCTGGTTCAGCCACTTGACAGAACATTATGAGGTGTCTGATCAAACATGGGCAACAATGAGCCGAGTTGTATTCAGATTTCACTTTGTGCATAAAGCAACGCGCTCCCTGACTGACCATGACGCGGATACGCAGAAGCCGCGGGACACGATGACCTGGTGTTGGTTTAGCCTTCGTTGGCCTTTACGTCGTATGAATCACAACTTAGTCTTACCTGGTTATGGGAAAAGTCAAGAACCAACAGAGAAGGTTAAGTTGTAATTCAGACGACGTATGCATGGGAGATATTGAAGTATACAGCGCACGTGGCACCGTGAGTCTGAGAATACAATCGGCTTGAGTACGCGGCGGTCATCGTCAGAATATGACATACTACGCACCCACTTAGATTCCCACATATCCACAACTTCTCTATCAAAGAAGTAGCTTGATGCGCGTTTGCGAAGCCGTGACCTGTGTGCACGAAGCCAATTCCTGAACTGATGGCGCCAAGTTTGGCAAACTCGTAGACGCGTAATTTCAACTGGCGGCTGAGCTCGCCTTCTCGGAAGAACGAAAGGGGGCGGTTATGTCCAACGCGCCCACTTTGGGGTGCAGCAAGAGACGATCAAGGACAGAGCCTCCGATGAATTCTGAAACGCAAGCGCACAGTGACCAGACTGTCCCCGTCGATGGGGTAGGCACTTACATGTAGCTCGCCGGCGCGACTTGAAGCGCCCAAGAGATAGGGCGAACTTACAAGGGTTACAGGCTTACAGCAACAGGCTGTGCGCATGCAATACCCAGATGGTGCTAACGCCACTTACTACCCAAGGAGGAGTAACGAAGTTTGGATCGGGATCAAGTCATGCATATGCAAGTTGACCCGTTCCTGGAACCTCCCATACCTTCCGTAGTTGGCATGCACTGATTGGCATAGTATTTTGGAAGTACGACCTCCGTCTGCAGACCAGTGGCATCAGTAACAATGTCGCGGAAACATCGTGTCCCCGATTGACATTGCGAAACGACTCACCTATATCGTGTTACCTCTCCGATCAGTGCATGAAATCCTGGGTCAGTAGCGCAGCACTTCCAACGGCATTCCTGCTCTATCTGGGTCACAACTGCGAGGATGTCGAGATATCGTCGCTGCCGATTAGAGGAAGCGCGGCCACAGCGCGTGTCTAGCTGTAGTGTGGCGCGTTCTAGGCACTCATGGACTATCGGAGTGCGCTCAGGTCCGCTGGAAGGTAGGCCCGGCGCAAATTTGTATGAGCGGAGCGGACTCAGAGTCGAAGTCGATGACACAGAGGTGGTGGCACATTGACCGGTTTTGCAATCGTGGATGGGCGTTGACGTGTGCGATCAGTTCCGAAAAAGTCGCGGCGCGTATTCTGCTGCGTCATGATCGGTAGATCTACGTAGCATCTGAGCAGCGTCAGCGTCGCTAGTAAGGGCAAAAGCGACTGGTCTGAAGACAAATAAAGAGGCCCGCCGGATGTCTAGTGGAACTCGAAGGGACCTGCAGCTTCCCAGTCGACTGAAAGCCTCTGAGTTGTTCGCGCAATTTGAATCACCGATAAGTCATTGTGCGAGGGACATAGCAAAGCATAGTGGGTACCAGCGTTGCGCTGCCGTTGCTAGAGGCCAGACAGACTGGCACGAGGTGATGTCGAACGTTCCGAGGTGTTGAGAGTGGAACAGGTGCGCGACATATCTCCATACATCCCAACCTGCGTGCACGTGCCGACGCAAGTAGGGGCAAGATAGATCTTATCGCAGGGCCATTTGTAGTTTGGAGTATAGGCAGCGGGAGTGCTAGATGACCGTCTCAAGGCTGGTTGAGAGAAGGATTGTAGTCGCCCACATGCCATATCATTCTTTCTGTTACGCAAATACTGGTAGTCTGGAATGCCTGAGGCACTGCACTACATATGTAGACATTGACGACGCACCAGACCGTAGGCGTTCCGACATCTGGCTCCGATGATGGTGACTCTAGCTCGAGCAATTGATAACGTCAGATGTCACCATGCCCCACCGAATGAAAGTAGGGTCAGAATGCAACATATACTAAGTGTTGTACGTTGAACCCACGTATGCATGCTATGTATCTCGAAGGGGCTAGCAAATTCGCAGTCCTTGCAACGTCAAGATTCTGCTCAGCCAAGACATTACATACCAGGTGAATTAAACCTCTTCTGCGGCGTTGCATAATCCATTTGTACGAAGCGGCAAGCCCATCGAAAACGAATTGGTGTTGAAGCACGAGCGCCAGTGGCAACAGGAGGAAAGACATCGTGGGAAACTCCGACGCGCCTGTGGCGGCTGCAACGCGCGCGCTCCTTCCTCCTCCCCCTCATCCTCCCTCTGCCTCCTCATTTCCAACTAGCTTATTTCTTTCTCAACACTTACTCTCATCAAAATTATTACGGCGAGAATGGTCTCCAACAACAAAGAATCTGCATCCAGTGTAAGTGCGCAAGCACAGCAGGAGGCTGTCTCCGAGGGCATCGAGGCATTTGAATTACCACGGAGTATCATCACCAGGCTTGCTCGTTCGGCGGTGCGTAATCAAATGGCTGCTCAGCATACTCTACTGACGTCTCGCTTATTCTTTAAGATGTCAGAGAATACAAAGATGTCGAAGGACGTCGTGCTGTCGTTCCAAAAGGCTTCCACGGTCTTCATCAACTACCTCGGTACGTCTCACCGTGATACATGCAGCATCGTTTTGAAGTATCTCATTTCTACACTGGGTAGCCGCTACTGCCCATGAGGTCGCAGCCTCGAAACAGCACAAGAGCATTTCAGCCACCGACGTCCTCAAAGCGCTCGAGCTTGTGGAGATGGGTGACATGGTACCCAAGCTCCAACAAGAATTGCAAGGTACCCCTCTCCCCTCATTCTATTTCCCCTCCCTCACCATCCTGCAGTATACCGCGACGTACAAAAGCTCGGCAAGGGCGGCAAAGGGAAGGCGCGCGAGGTGCAAGCAGAGGGAAAGTCCGCCTCCGCCGCGTCTTCCTCGCGGCCACGCCAGAAAGCGAAGGAGACCGAGCGGGGTCCGACGATCACCATCAACCGCATCCAGGCGCGGCCGCAGCCCCGCGCTCCCGAGCCGGAGTACGAGCGGGCGGGTGTCAACGGCGGCACCCACGAGGACCAGGAAGACGAGGACATGGGCGAGGAGGATGAGGAGGTGGAGGACGATGAGGACGATGAGGGCGAGGACGACGTGGGGGATGAGGAGCCGGAGGACTCGATGGCTGTCGACGACGAGGACACGAGACGAGACGCGAAGGGTTTGGACGACTCAGATGATGAGGAATAGGAGGTTGGTCATAGCATTCACGCGTGAGTCCAGGCATGATTTCCCCGTTTGCTCCTGGCCACTCACGCCTATCTATCACTGTAGATCATGTACATACATTGGGATGCTTATGGGACATCAGATTCGGTCGATCGCTCGTGGGCCATCCAGTATGGAAGTACACATGATGAGTGATGGTCGGCCCCACCGTAAGTACCGCTTTCCTGGCAAGGAAGGCCTCCTCGAGGTGTGCCCTCAAGAACTCGCATAATCACTATACCTCTCAGCGCGTCGACCACCTCCCTCGTGCCTTATACGTATGTACACTATATGCGCCGTCCCGCTCCAAAGCCAAGCACAGCGATTAGGCAAAACCCCCGATCTCCGAGCAGCAGAGCCTCCGGTCGAATAACTCTTATGCATATACCCGCACACGCAGTCTTGATCTGCAATTAACGGACGCGATCACAGCGTACCCCCCTCCTCCACTTGGCGGGGCCGACCAATCACGCTCACTAATGAACGCACATCCCCGCCACAGAACCCACAAGTATATAAACACACGACCGCTCGCGGCGTGTTGGTCAGCTCCTTTCTTTTTTCTCGAGCTCACCCAAGCAGAGGTACTGGTTGGTGAGTGACCCCTATCCATCTACGCCGAGTCCCGCTTGAACTGACGACCTGCCGTACCCAGCCCCTGCTCTTGTAACGTCCAACGTCACTTTCTAACGCCCCCTTCTCATCTCACCATGCGCTCCTCCGCGATCCTCGCCGCCTTGCTCGCCGCGCCCGCCCTCGCGCTCGCGTTCCCCCTCAGCCTGTGAGTCGCTCCATCTCGGCCCCCACCTTCCTAGTATACTGACACCCCCGCTCCAGCCGCGCATCCAACGACGACCTCGTCGCGCGCAAGCTCCCGCCGAAGCCACAGACCCTCGAGGAGAAGCCGAAGCCGTACGACCCCCACCGCGGCTACCGCAGCAAGCGCGCGTACGACGACAGCGACCTGTTCGCCCGCACATACGACGACGAGGACCTGTTCACCCGCGAGTATGCAGATGACGTGCTTTTCGCCCGCGAGTATGCAGATGACGCGCTTTTCGCCCGCGCAATCCCGGAGCGGCCCCCGCCCCTCGCGACCAAGCCGAAGCCCCACAGCTCGCGCCGCCGCCCGTACTACCGCCGGTGGGAGCTCGAGGACGAGGACGGGTTGTTCGAGCGGATGTACGACGCTGAGCTCGACTAGTCTTGACCTGTGTGGTGTGAATGATATGTGCTCCGGCGTGAGAGCGTTGGACGTACTGATTTATGTTCGAGTGCAAGCGAGAGTGAGCTGAGGGACGCAGACCCTATGGTTGCAGACATGATGCCTTAATACTGCTGCTGTGGGCGTAGAGAGGCCAGATTCCTAGTGGGTGAGTAGGTTTGGCGAGAAATGACAGTACTGTGTACAGCTACGCTTGCAGCCTCGCGCTCAGTGTCAAGGCGGCCGTACGTGCTGAAGAGAGGTGCTTGCATTCGAGTACATGCCCCTGCACTCAATGTACATGCCAAGTACACGCCACTAATTACTCGACGATCCTACAATAGTTTCAGTCTGCAGTACAAGCTTCAATACATACCCTGGATCACCACAGTCCATGAAACGGCGTGGCCAGCCCTCAGTTGAATCAGTTCATGCCATTCATGTTGGGCCCCGTCGGGAGACGGCCGACGTTGAGTCCCAAGCCAGTGTTCACATAACTGTCGCTGTTCGTAGACACCGACGACGGGGAGGCGGTATGTATCCCAGAGGTTGTGTTCAGGTTCGCGGCGGTGTTGCCCGTGCACTCGTCCATGAGACCTTGTAGCATCTTTTCATAGCGATCTGCATCGAAGATGGTTAGCGATCACCAATGCATGGGGATGTCTCGATGGGGGACGTACAAGCTATAGGCATGCGCTCTCCGATCTCCGCCATGACGGTGCTGGTGGTCTGGTCAACGACGTGTCGGTCTAAGGGGCGTGTTATCTCACCGTATGAAGTCAAGCTCCGCAACTAGCGTTGCTGCTTGGTCCGCCGCGTTCGACTCGACGGCAACTCGCAGGAACCGCACAAGCACTCGTCCGGCCATGAACCACGCCGCCTGTTCGAAGGGTATATGTCGCTCAGGGATGGGCTTTTGGGGAGCAGAACGGATGGACGCACCACGACGAACTGGCCTAGTAATGATAGGTTGTAGCTCGTAGCGCTCACTTCGTACATAAGGTTCAATATTGCCCTCGAGCCGTTCAGGATCCGCAAAGACGATTGACATGTCTCAGATCCCACGTGAGCGTGGTGTTCGTGAAGCAAAATCATCGCCCTACGGACGCAGAGATCAGCGCGTCGTCACAAGCAACCAAGCGCCACGACATACAGGTGCGGCGTTGTCGCAACCATGAACAGATGCGCGTTCACGACGCCATCCTGCATGGGGCGCCTGTACTGCGGCGGTATCGAGTTCTGGAAGTCAGCTACGAGGTGGACCAGCTCGCCGAACGCAGGCGTCTTCCGGATGTCGCTGGCGGGGGCACGCCTCCCGTCCGCGCCGGTGATGAACGTCGACGGGTCGCCGGCGTAGTACCTCGTCCGGAACCGCGCATTGAATATCTTCACGCGCGAGAGCAGCATGCATGCTTTGATGTACAGGATGAAGGGGTCCGTCTGGTCGGGCGGGTGCCGTAGAAGCACGTCGGCATCTAGAGAGAATTGGCGTCCTTGGGGAGGGACAGGCCGCTGACGCTATAATCAGCCTGATTTACTGCTTTTTCTATATGGATCGAATCATACCATCGCCTCGAAATCCTCTCCGCGCATGGGAAGCAGCTGAGTGACATCCTCGTCGTCAAGCATCAGCGCCCACCCGTGGCCAGCACCCATGGTACGTTCCAACGCATATGCTGAGAAAACGTCAGCGCGGTACAAAGCCCCGAGCACGGTATGCGCACCTAACCAGAAGGCATTCCTCCGAAGCTCTTCCTCCAGAATAGTTTGCGCTGGCGGCAAGAGTGAAGGAGGTCGGTTGAATGGTGCAATGGGAGTGAACGCGGTGGAGACGTTCAGGCCCATCGGTAAGCACGAGCGCAAGGAGCGTGATATTGACATATAAGCCTGAAGTAGAAGTCAGCAATGCGAGAACACAATATGTCGTTCCTGCGCACCGCGGCCCATCTGTTGGGAGGAGTGTCAATCACGAATGAAAGATGACTATATGCGCTGTACCCACTTTGCGGACGCCCAATAGTACGTGCCAAGGATGATCTCGGCTTTGAATTGATGTCAGGGAGATTTAAGGGAGTAGTAACGGAGGCTCATACCTTGTAGACCTTGAATGAGCTCCTCTCCCACGGCAGAGGCGTTCCAGATGGCGGTGTTCGCCAACTGGGCCTGCGACTCTGCGAAGGAATATGGTTTCCGACCATGCATCCAATGCCTCCCATCAAACGGGTCATCTACCAGCGCAACGCGTCAGCCAAGGAACCCTGAACTATATGCGGGGCCTACCCAGAGGGAAAGGCGACTTCGTCGGATGCGGTGCGGGGTCTACCGCAGCAGTGTAAAAGCTACCCACCGCGCATATAGCGTGCAGCAGCGCGGTGGATGGAAAGCGGCGATGAGTTGGTGGAAGAGCGAGGTCGGCCATGAACGTCGGGCGGTGGAGAAGCCTTGTGGAGTCTGCATTGAAGGAAAAGTATGCGTCCACACTATCCCGCATCGTGAGCTATGAGGTCGCCACCGGGCCAGATGGTGCCTGAATTCACTCACAGATGTCTCAACAATTCCGGGGCGGGGAGATCCTTGGGCCAACCGACAGCAATTACCTCCTCGATCGGGTGGGGTCGCGGGACCTGCATTGTTAGGTCCGGGTCGACCTGCATCTCCTGCGCCGCCGCCTCTGCGAGGCTGTTCAGCGCGCCCACCTGCGGCTGCTGCGGCATGCCGTACCCTCCAGTGAGGATGGGGTCGATCATGCTGTCCGGCGTCGTCGGGAAGGTACCGAAAGTGGGCACCCCCATCTGCCCGTCGTGCGGCCCGCCCAAGAGGGAGGGGTCGATCGGGATGTGCGAGGGCCCTGGCCCCGGCATCCCGAGCTGCGGCTGTCCACCGAGGTGCGACGGGCCCGCGAACGGGGGCTGCCCTGCGCCGGGGTAGTCGGGCGGGCCCGTCTGCGCGCGTGATTCAGCGAGGAGTGTCTCGAGCTCCGCTACGCAGTGTCAGCGGCGGCATGGGCGTACGGAGGGAGAGAGGAGTCACCTATTCTGGTCTCGAGTTTTTCGAGACGCCCTTCGGGAGGGTCTTGCTGTTGAATGCCTGACAGATCGGGGACTAGACGTCGGAGTGAGCGCGGCGAGTGGCCACATCAACCGGGGTGGCTTACCCATGTCATATGTGCAGTCTGGCAGGCTAGGCATCTTCGCCCCCGGAGGCGCGTGAGCCAATGCATATGCATGCGAGCGTATGCATGTCGAGCACGGTCGTTTCGCGTCACTGCAGACGGGATTTAATGAGCATGAACATGCCGAGGGGTACGCGAGAAACCGCAGTTTATGTGCTTCATGAATGGTGACGCCTTAGAACGAGGAAGTCGTACAATATGTATACGCGACGAGCAAACCATCACTATTAGCCCCTGGCAGCGTACATGGAGTCGAGGGGATAGATGTAGGGGCAGGTTTGTCGACCATCAACGTGTCACACGTCCTGATCATGCTCGGTGGTCCTCTTGGTCCACTCTGGACCCTTCAGAGAGGACGAGTGGGTTTCAGTGCGTATTCAGAAGATGACGGCTCTGCACTCGAGTCCACAGCTGACATATGTCCATATCCTCTATCGCAGCGGCCGCTCCCGCTCTGTGAGGATGACACATGGTAGGTGCGGCCCCTGTTGGTCTGTTGACTTATTCGAAACACAAGGCTCGCCCGTTCCACGTGAGGACGGAGGGAAGGATGTATGGAAGAGACGAAGAGCACTGTGATTCATATAGCGGCGACGAGCGCCGACAACGAGTATTGATGTCAGGAAAAAAAGCGAAGCTTGGTCCGATATTGGTCCGGATAGGATAAGGTGCAAAGGTTTTGGTTGCTATCGCCGCCACTCGGTATGTCAACCGCCCGAGACAAGGGTGTGGACGGGTCTCCGCTTGCCTTGCAGCCGTTTCGACAAGGACGGAGATGGCACGGGCATAACCGGTGAGTTGGGCCGAAGCCCGCAAGCGAAAGCCACTCCAAGTGCAAAACCGAGAAGTGGAATGACGATGGCTTACCATTTCTGCTCCGTAACATTTAGTATCTGTTCAATAGAGCAAGGAGGCAATATACGACTCACCAGCTTCCGCTTCCTACACTGGTGACATGCCTATTACGGGTGAAAGGCTCGACATAAGATCAGCGGCATGGTAGGAGACCGTGCGCGTACCTGATTCCGCTTCAGAGAGTGAGGGTTGTTCGCAGACCGCCAGTCGCCTGCGTGGACATGATTGAATGTGGTCGAGGGAGCCTTCGGCATCGGGGAGCGGGAGGTCGCCGTTGCGTCGCCGCTGTCGCGAACAGTGAGCAAGAAGGAGAACACTGTCACCGACTCATCACCGGCTCTTCCCCGAGGCGGTACTCATCATCATGTGACTTTGACACTCCCCATCTGTGTCAAGGAGACAATACAGTCCTACACAAACCACGTTCCTCTCGCACTGTCGGTTGGACAACGGATAGGACGTTTGCCTGCTGTGGCTCTCTGGGAGAAGGAGGCAGAAGGATTTGTGATATGGAGCCTCGTTTGAGGTGATGTATGCTCTAATATCATCCTACATGTTATACATACATGAAAGTGAGGAAATATTCCAGCGCGGTGACCTTAGAAGGAGGAAAATACATCACTACATAGATTTTCTATAATCCTGACTGAAAATTTGCAGAGAAGTCAACCTGAACGAGGCAACTAGAAGCTCTTCGCCAGGACACAATGAGACAGGAAAAAAGTGGAGAAAGTTTGACGTAGGAAGGCGCTGTTGCCGGACGAATAACACGCATTCAGGGGCACCAAGAGAGGCCATTCTTTGCATTGTATATCTTCATCTTTGAAGGGCGCAAGCGCGGTAGCTTCCGCAATCGCTCCAGCCTGGCGCGCCATGGGCCAGCAAGTTGGCAGTGAGATATTGGCACTACTCCTTCCGGCGGGGCACACCTCCAGACTGCTGATTCTAGCAACGCTTGTCGCTCATCATGAGGGAGCTGTTCCTAGTAGTATAACCTAGACGTACCGAACACGGGGCTTGAATACTGCGAGCAACAAGAACGCGGCGTCCTCGATCTGGATTGGCTCACGAATACCGATGGATACGTGGTGTATCTCGCTCGCAAAGACATACCATCTTCGCGGAAGAAGTGGCGATAGACACAAGTTTGAGACCCGACTGTAACTGGATGCAACCCACTCGGAACCTCAAGGACAACGACTTCGATATACTCAAGTGCTACGGGCACATGTCCCTGATCACCAACGTCGGCTCCGTCAAGACGCAGAAACATGGTTACGCTTACCAACGTAGAACGGCAGAAAGTTACCATGGTGCAACGAGAACGGTGTCACGCTATATCATCTTGGTATCTTTGATGGAGTGGGCTTGGCGAACCACACCCGGATCAGTGTGAGGTTTCAAACGATGGATCGCGGCGTCCTACGGTTTCGGCGCTGGTAGCATTCTTGCACTGTCGCATCGCGGCAGTGGATCGGCGTTCTTTTACTGCCGCTATGTTACTTGTGCAGCGGCACAAGCCTTCAGTTGGCATTGATCAAAGGCAGTGATGGTCGAAACGATGCCCGGATCACCAGGGCGCGTTGGCGGACGTTGAGCGAGGTCCCGATCACGCCGCCGAGGAGGTAGATCTATCGGCACACAAGTGAGGCTCTATATAAGGGCTCGTACATAGAACATAGGTTCATATCTTTCTCTGCGCGGCTCCGTTCTTCATCTTCCTGGTTTTGCTCTTTTCCGGGCCTTGCGTCCTTCCTTAATATTTCGCTTGACGAGGCCTCCCGTTTTCTTCTCATTTCTAGCCTGCCCGAGGCCCGTCTACTACAGTCTCTACCTATATATTCTTCGTCATGATGTTCCGTTCTTTGCTTGTCGGCTTCGCGCTCGTTCTACCTATTGCCTCGCAGCAGATCCAGGACATCGTGAGCCGCATGAATCGCATACACCAGAGTGCAGACCTGATCCGAGAATGGATATCCAGTGGACGACGTCTTCTGACCAGAAGACCCTCTTCCAGTACAAGAACCTTGCCAATGACCCTATTAACTTCACGAGTTCTGCCTCTGCCTCTGCGAACATCCTGGTAGATCGCAAGACAACCTATCAAGAGATGATCGGCTTCGGTGCTGCTTTGAGTCAGTGAAATCTATGTTGTGAGAGAAGGAAACGCGCTAACATCGCACTCAGCTGACTCGTCCGCTAAGCTTCTGAACGAGCTGAAGGTCAGCGTGGACTTCTTCAGCAGAACCATTTCTGACCAGTCATGACACCCAGTCCAAGGACTCCGACAAATACTGGGACCTCCTCAAGTACATGTATGACTGTGAGTCAAGTATCGTACAGCAGCGACATTGATACGGAACTTACATATTGTGGGTCAGCTACTGACGGTGCAAAGGCAGCGGGAATGACGTTCCTCCGTGTGCCCCTGGGTGCTTCTGACTTCTCCGACAAGTGTACGTCTTCCTCGGAGAACTCGCGCTACCGCATCACCGACTAGGTTGTGCAGCCTATACTTACGATGATACGACCAACGACGAGTCACTTGCCAAGTTTGATGTCGACACCGCGCCGTCCTATCTCTTCGACGTCATCAATGACATTCAGTCAATCAATAGCGTCGTCAAGATTCATGTCTGCCCCTGGTCACCAGTGAGTGCCGAATGATCGAATCTTCGTTGTGTCGCGATGAGTTGCTCACCAATGGGTCTCAGCCCGGCTGGATGAAGGACGGCGGCAAAATTGGTGGTGGGAAGTTCACCAGTTCATATACAAAGACTTGTATGCATCGACACGATAGTGCGCCAACACGTATTCTGACCTTCTCTGTACAGATGCACAGTACTTGTTGAAGTCCTTGCAGGGTTTCCAGAAGAAGGGCATCACGGCTCACGCCATCAGCATCCAGGTAGGGCCATCCTATTAACCTGCACTGCCTGTTGCTGACCCCCGCAGAACGAGCCGCAGAATTCGAACCCGACGTACCCCACGGCGTTGATCCCCGCTTCCTACGAGGCGAAGATCGGCAGCGAGCTCCGCACGCTCATGGACAGCAACGGCTTCAAGGACACTATCATCGTCGCATACGAGCACAACTGGGATGATGCTGGTGCTTACCCCGTTGAAGTGGTATGTTTGTGTGCCTGACTCCGGTGTGAGGCACATACATACTGAATGGCCCTGGTAGATGAAGGATGCTGGCGACTCGTTCGCGGGCGCCGCATTCCATTGCTACGCCGGCAACGTTGGTGACCAAGACAAGTTCCACAGTGCGTACCCCGACAAGGACATCTACTTCACAGAGTGCACCGGCACGTTCCACGGCAACTGGTGGAGTGACCTGAAGGCAAGTCTCCCGTGCTTCTGCGAAAGACTTGTCACTCACCGATGGCGCTCAGTGGTACATGAACAACATGTGAGTAAAACATAGTCACTCACCGACGCTACCCTGACCAGTCCGCAGCTTCATCGGGTCGGTGAATCACAACTCCAAGAACGGCGCCATGTGGAATCTGGTGCTTGACGGCAACGGCGACCCTCTCCTCCCGGGTACCAGCAGCTGTGGTGGCGCTAACCCCTGTCGTGGAGTTGTGACGCTCAACAGCGACGGCTCCTATGAGCCCAACCAGGAGTGTACGTTCCAGAGACGACTATATGCGCGTTGATCACTGAAAGGTATCACAGTCTATGCCATTGCCCAGGCGTCGAAGGCCGTCATCCCCAAGGACAAAAACGGGCCGTTCGGTCAGCGTATTGCTTCGACCGTCAGCGGCAGCGACGACTTGATCGTGACCGCCTATGAGACAAAGCGGTCGTCGGCGCAGGACTGGCTGCGTTACAGCCTGGTCGTGCTTAACCAGTAAGCAGTGTGATGGTGAAGGAGGACATCGCTGACGGTCTACCACAGAGGTGACGCTAACACTGCCACGATCGAGTTCGAGGGCAAGAAGGTCAGTGACATGTGACGTATGTATATGCATGCCACTCACATGTCTTCAGGCCGAGTACAAGTTCCCGACCGGGGTGACCACGCTGTGGTGGTATGCAGAGGGAAACTGAACATCTCGATGAATGTTTTGTTTGTCAACTATATGACTCACTGGGTTCTTCTCATCGAGTCTCATCCACATTACTACGCGTATTTATGAGTGTCAATGGAGACAGTTGGCAATGATCACTGTCGCGACATATCCGCCGTTGGGATTGAGAAGTGGGGAAATGGCGTGGGTATTCAACCTGAGCATGAGATTGAAGCCCCTATATTTGCAGAACGTTCAAGTATGCGTTCAACAGGACAAGAAGGTGCTATACGACTCACCATCTTTCGTTTCCTAGCTTGGGTGGTATGCCTGCAGATACTAGCGATGTGGTAGGAGACCGTGTACGTACCTGACTTCGTTTCCGAAGAGCGTGAGGGTCGTTTAGAGACCATGAGTCGAGACAGGCGACGGAATTTTCATAGCTCGTGAGCGGCCGTCAATACGCGCGCACAGCTCTGCGGCTGCAGGTACTCTATGTTACTGATGTCCATTACAATTGTAGACCCATATCCAAACAGCAGTTGCCTCTACCGTTCCCGTTCAATACTGGAAGACAAGATGGAACATACCACATTACAACCGACCGGCCTGTATTTACTTGCTACTTTTCTTCTTCGAGTCCTTCGTATCCTCCGCTCGCTGCTGGACCATCCCGCCGAACATTTTGGCGGCCTGGGACGTGATTCTTCCCACACCGAGTCCAACGCCGAGCAACACGGCGACATCGACAGCCACCAACGTAACGGCAGCATTCATGAACCTGGGAGCGAATATCTTCCACACCATCAAGTGTCTCCGGAGCCACGCCGCGCTCGCCGCACTGCCGAGCAACAGCACCGAATGGTACAGCATCATGCCCAGCGCTGCTCGCACTGACCCGCCGATGACGAACAGGCCTGCAGCAGGGAGCGGCAGGGGCTCGACGTTCCAGAGCGCGACGAGCGGCACAGACAACGCGAGCAGGAACTGCGGACCGAGCGTGTTCAATGTCATCGTTGCGAGCGACCACCAGTAGCTGAGCGTCGGGGTGAGGACGAACGCAGCCTTCCACTGCATCGACGCGATGGTGGACTGGTGGCCCGTCCTGTAGAACGCGTGCAGAGCAAGGAGCGCTAGGGGTAGGATCTCGGAGAACTTGACGGCTTCGGTAGGACGCCCTTCGGCCTCGAGGGCCGCTGAAGGGTTCTGCGATGCGAAAGCCGCCTCCAATGCATGCACGTCGCGGACGCTATCGACGATCTCGACATGGGCCAGGACAGCGAGCACGGTCAGCGCGAGGACGAGTTGGCCGGTAAGCTGTGTCGTCGTATACAGTATACCGAGCACCGCACACCACAGAACGACATACGAGGCGCCGAACGCGTTCCCGAAGCCCAGGATGGTGACCTGCTTCTTCTTCTCTCCCCCAGTGCCATCTCCTCCCCCAGTCTCCGTAGCGCTGACAGACAAGCAAAGCGGGTGGTACCACCAGACAAGGATACCAAAGATCACGACACTGCCCATCGCACCCTGGGCCATGACAGTCCGGCCAGCGCGCAAGATCCAGTGCCACTCCTCGCCAAGCACGTCCGCACTATCGAGCCACTCCGCAATCCAATGCGCCGCGCCCTGGAGGAGCACGACGGGGAGGAGCCACGGGAGGACGATCTCCGCGACGCCGTTGTCGGACTTGGACGTCTGCAGGAAGCGGCGGACGGCCCACGGGAGGGCGAGCGCGGCGGGCACGGCGAGCGCGAGCACGAGCGCGGGCGGCTCGGGGAGGGAGGACGACGCGAAGAAGGTGACGTGGCAGTACGGGTGCTGCTCTTCCCTGCAGACGGTGCTCGCCGCCATCGCGCGCACGCACCCCGCGAAGAGCGCGGAGAACCCGAGGATGCGGTACCGCAGGCGCGCGGTCGGCGCGGCGAACCCTGTGAGCACCGACGGCACGGTCGTCGAAAGCAGCAGATACGTGATGATGTGGTCCTCCCAGACCGTGAACGAGTTCGAGGCGAAGGCGGCTGCGTGCAGGATGAGCAGGACGAGCGAGGGTGGGGGGCGGAGACTAGTGAGTGAGGGGCGGGCGGTTGCGACGACGACAAGGGAGGACACGAGCGGCGCGCCGAACACGATACAGTCGAGCGCGTCGACACCCTTGATGTAGGAGCGCAGCACGAAGTAGGACAGGAAGCCCAGAACAGAGCCGGCGGCCATCCCACGCACGCACAGCCAGCGCGTGCCCGCCGCCCACGCCTCCCAGTCGTCCTTCAGCTCGCCGAGCTTGGCGTACAGCGCGACACTGGCAAGCGCACCGACCCCAAGCACTGTCAGCCCCAAGCCGATCAGCGTGACGTTGAACTGTGCCCACAGCTCACGGCAGGCGGCGAGTGCGAACCGTGTGTACGCCTCCATGGCGGCCCACTGCGTCTCGCCGCCCTCCGTGTTCCGCACGGCAGCGTAGCGCTCCTGCAGGGCGTCCCAGGCACCGTCGAGCTCGCCCCCAGAGGAGCTCGCACGGTACGTATCCAAGTACCGCTTCACCTGCTCCACATTGAGCTCCAGCGCACGTTCGAGCTGGCCATAGCGGCCGAACAGCTCCGGGATGACCGTCCCTAGGTTGTTGTAAGGGATGGGGATCCCCAGGAGCAGCGCCACCGAGGGCACGAGGTCGATCTGCTGCACATACCGGTGCGGCACCGACGCCCCGGGGAACACGCGGGTCGGGCGCAGGGCGAGCGGCGCGGGGCTGTGCCCGAGGAGCAGGGGCGTCTTGCTGTAGACCCAGAGCGCCGCGGACGTCTCGAGCACGCCGTCGCCGCCGTGGTCGCCGCGCCGGTCCATCCCGTGGTCGCCCAGGACGACGAGCAGCGTGTCGTCCGCGAGCCGGGCGACGACCTGTCTGAGCACCTGGTCCATCTGCGCGAGCTTCGCGCGCATCTTCGGGTGGTCCGGACCGAGGCGGTGTCCGACGTGGTCGACGCCGAGGAAGTGGCCGATCATCACGTCCCACTGCGCGGTCGTGTTGGCCATGAGCGGGAAGAGGTGGCGGATGACGCCTGTGTCCACGGTGTCGAGGTCCTCGACGTTGAATGAGTCGTACGGAAAGCGCATGTCCTCCGCGAACGCATCGGCGTAGATTGTGTTCCACGTGTCGTCGCCCATGAACGCTATCTTTTGTGTGTGTCATGGCGTGCCCGAGCTCAGACGACAAGGTGACACCCACCTTCTTGCCCGCATCGCGCAGTTGGCTGATCAGCGAGTCCTCTGCGACGGACGCACTTCCAAAGTTGTCACCGATGTCGATGAACGTAGGCAGTGACCCCGTGGTAATGCCCTTGATTCTCTGCGAAGTTGTTGTGGGAGGGTCCGCAAACGAGTCGAAGAGGAAAGAGCGGGAGGGGTGAGACGTGGTCAACTCGCGAGCCACGGTAAGCACGTCATGGTGGTAAGGAGAGGCTGGCAGCGGTGGATTCGGGCTAATGAAGTCGAAACGCAGCGCGTCGATGATCAGGACGATAGCTCTCTTGTGGGTCGGTGGCAGAGTGCACGAGCCGTCTGCGCATTCTGCCTTCTCGGAAAGAGCGAGTCGCGTAAGAAGGAACCCTCTAGTATAGAGGTAGATCCCCGCGAGGTGTACGAAGAAGACCCAAGCCAGCAATGAGAGGCCTTTACGTGTTGGCATCGGGGGGTACCACTGTAGTGTGAAATGATTGTGCTAGCGCATAAGCCGCCTCGCTGAGGGGCTGCCGAAGTTCAAAGGGACGGTTTGTCAGATGTCGATACTACCAAGAGTGCCCCTCTGCTTCGGACCAAAACCGGTCGCAGCGGAGAGTGTAACGTGTCTGCCGACAAGAACCGTATCAGTACAGTTAATCTTAATCCTCATCGGCAGTACTTACGTAGAAGTTATCGGATGTTGCCTAAAATGAGCAAGGGAGTGGTAAGGGGATGTCTAGACGGCGGATCATATAAGCATATTGTCGGAGCAATGGTCACCAAGTACTGAAAGTCGAGGCACAGGATGGCAGAATCTCAGGCATTTGAAAGCGACGATATCGTGCTTCGTGGTCTCCGCATATCATCGTAGTCACGTACTTCTCGCCTGCTCAACTCTCAAGGGGCCTTTGGGTGCCATTGTATCTCGAACATCTGCTGCTTTCCCATGTCAAGAACATGATCGGAAGCTACACCAAGCCCGGCAGAGCAATCAACAGGCTTGTGGGAGGTGTATTTACGGTGGGCTACGGGATACAGCAGCACCCTCCTCACCGACACTCGCCAAAAACAGGACTGTTTAACGATTGCACAGCCATAGCAATCTGTTAGCGAGCGGTGCCCTTGCCGGGGCGCCAGTGCATTCAACCCGACTGGGCCACAACCACGAGTCTTGTTACTCGTCTGCATCAACGGACGAAGGCCGCTCAGCGAGCAACACCAATCGAGTTCCTAGAGGCTATCCGCAGTCTTCCACGCCAGCGGTCTGTGGATGCACCGCGGCCCCATGACCTACGAATGCAGAGGAATGGCTCACCTCTTCTGAGTTTGACACAAAGAATACGATGCGAGGAATTGGCGAGACTGATGAGAGTCTGTGTCGAACCACAATGGCCGCTGAACGATGGGCGCACGGCGGTGGAAGCGTAACACGCCTCGCGCCGAAGGGCAGATGCTTCCGGGCTACTGACTCGCAGGCGCGTGGACACGTCGCGATTCGTTTGGGCGAGCCTTTGCTTGACGCTGCGGCGACTTGACCTGTGAGCAAAATCGCGCTCAACGTCGCGAGATGGCAGTACATTCTCTACTTTGAACTCACCTTCAAGAAGACTCGTTGGCGATAGCGGAGGAGGTGGACGTTGAACACCCAGTGGCAGGAGAGGACGCCGCCACGCAACCGCATCGGAGATCCACCGAGCGCTCGCTGTGTATGAAATCGGTGCCGAGATCTCGGCCGAGTCCCTGGCCGTACCTACCTGTGCCACCCAAATTACACGTCGAGCGCATACTTATTGAGGTAAGAGGGAGATGACAATATGTAATGTGGAATACATAGATGCCTGGATAGTGCCACTGTTCATTTTGCGTCGGTACGCGCACGTGACCCAATCTCGATGTTTAATGAGATTGGGCGCTTGGGGACGTGGCTAGAGATAAGGTTGCAACATAGGGATCGTCCGTGAGCTCGCTGTGCCTGCGTGCTGCATGCACTGCGTGTGCGCTCTGAAGGGGCAATGGCCACACCTACTCTCGGCTTGCGAAGGACCAGGGGGAGAACCCCGCGATGGAGGCCTGGGAAGGGGATCACGGTGGGTTTCGAAATATGCCGGAAATGGCAGGTCGCGTGTACGGAGCACCGCAAAAAGGGAAGACGTGTGTCCGAAGACAATAACAGGCAGGACGTAATCATGGCACTGAACCACGACGGCGCGGCGAGGCTTGCCTCTTGTCCTGTTGCCCCATCCTAGTCGATCCCTTATAATTCTTCCCTTGCCTTCCTTCCCTCTTCTCGGCCCATCTCAGGCTGTCAGCGCCGTGCCCGAACACTGGCGGCCCCGCTCAGCATCGCTAGAGACGTCGCCCAACCATTCGCAGCCCATTCATTCCCCTCCTTCCATTTCCATTTCCATGCCTTCCTCCAACCTACAGCTCCCGCACCTCGTCTCCTTCTGCGCCCCGTTCGAGCTCAACACGAACCGACATTGCCGCGCAGTCACGATCGCTTCCAAGAAGTGGGCCGCCCAGTCGCCGTACCTCGACCACGACGATCGCCAGGCCCTCGCCGGCCTGCGTCCCGCATTGCTCGCCTCGCTCTGCTACCCAACATGCGACGCCGCGCAGCTGCAGTTCATCACCGAGGTCGTCATAGTCATGATGCGCTGGCTCGACAAGCCAAAAGTTGCGGGAGACGATCAGTTCATCGAACAGTACGTACTACACCTTCGTGCATGACGCGGGCTACGTCGCCACTCCCTGTACCCCTGGGGTCCGCAGAGAACCCTGTTTTCTTGTTTGTGGGCCCCTTGATCTACGGTGGTCCGTACAACTTCCCACTGCATCTATCTCAAGCAGCGTCGCTGGCCTGAGAGCGTCCCATAGGAAGACATGCTGACGGGTCTTTCCATCTAGGATGTGCGCGAAGATCCCGCGTGTTTGTCAGAAGACGTGGCAGCCGCGTTTCCGGCGACACCTGCAAGCCTTCCGTGATGCCCGGGCACTGGTAATGGCGGACAACGAGCGTGCGGTCGTGCCTGACTTGGAGTCCTACATCCCCCTTCGCCAGGAATCCTCATGCGCCAAGATCCTCATCGACCTCATCGAGTACGGCGTCGGGCTGCACATCCCCGACGACGTCTACGCGCACCCCGTGCTCCGCCAGCTCCGCAAAAACGCCTGCGACATCATGGCGTGGTCACTAGTGAGCCCCCTCTCCCCGCAGAACCCGTGCGTCGCTCACGGCGCGGAACGCAGGACATCGCCGCGGTCGCGCGGCAGCAGGCGACGAGCGACAAGCACAACCTCGTGCTCGTGCTCATGGCCGAGCGGCGGCTCACGCTGCAGAGCGCGGTGACCGCGGCAGGCGCGCTCGTCAAGAAGACCGTCGGCGTCTTCCTCGAGAACGAGCGGCTCCTCCTCGACTCGGCGCAGCTCCCCGCGCTCGCGCCGTGCGTCGACGCCGACGTGCGGCGCTACGTGCGCGGCATGCGCGACTGCATCGTCGGCCTCACCTACTGGCTCTACGAGACGGACCGCTTCTTCGGCGACGCCGGCGACGAGGTGCGCGACCTCGGCTGGGTCTTCCTCCCCCCGCGCTCGGCGTAGGCCGTTTTCCGTTGTTCCCGGTTCCAAGTTTGTCACGCCGAAGGCGTTGTACCACCATCTGTCGTCGCTGCTGTCCCATTCCCGCTCCGTTCCCCCTCACGCACACGGACTCGTCTAGACTGACTCACACCGCTACTACCACTACGGCCAGACTGGGGAGGATGGGCACCTTCGTTCCGCCGCTCCTTAATTTCTTGATTAATCGACTCACGCGTTAATGCTAGACAATACGTACAGTATGTATGCTCTCTACCGTACGTTTGGACCAACGGGACCTTGATCACTATTCGCGGAACTCGAACGCGCTCTGAGGATGACGGCACAAACTGACAGTATCCAGTGAGTGGGTGTATCAATTACCGCTACATGTCGCGCTCGCCGTTTTAGCTCACTAGCACCAATGAAGCGGAGACTGCGGCCCGCTCGGCAGTCGGCGCCTGTGGTTTCCAGTAGGACACTGCCGGCGGCGCGCTCGAGCGCACGATGCCGCTCTCTTTCATACCACCACCTCTCAGTATTTATGACCCGAACTTTCCACTCGGTTGATAGCTTGCCTAGGTGCTCTGAGCGATCCGGACGACAGTCTCACTTCATCCCTGCGGCAATGGCACATGGGTGTTTCGTTATCCAGCACTTCTCGTCCGAACTGCGCGGGTAATCCACTGCCTGATGAAGTACCAAGCCTTGTTGCGAGCAGGAAGAAGGCCTCCATAGAACCGGCTGCACGTATGTCCCTGGAGATCACGAACGGATGAACCCCGCTGGGCAACCCCAATCATTCACGTTCGACCTGCAGGGAGCGGAACGTGTGCGGCCTGCGAGCACGGGACGGTTTCCGACTGATTCTCTGAGGATGCCTTGCCACCGTATAAGTGAGCAGTGGTGCGTACCTGGTCCCGCCGTGCTGAAGTCCGTCGGAACGCACACACCATGGCCGTCCTCGCCGGATTCCTGCTGCTGGCTACGCACGCCGCCCTCGCCCTCGCCGCCACCAGCGGCACGTTCAGCGCGCTCTCCTTCAACGTCGCCGGGCTGCCGCAGTTCCTGCAGGACAACGACGAGAGCGGGGACAAGACGAACAACACGGCCCTGATCGGCACTGACTTCGCCGCGTACGCCTTCGACATCATCCACGTGCAGGAGGACTTCAACTACCACGCGACCCTGTACGAGTACGACGACCACCCGTACCGCACGGCCACCAGCGGCGGCGTCCCGTTCGGCTCGGGCCTGAACTCGCTCTCGAACTACGACTGGATCGACTTCACGCGCGTCAAGTGGGACGAGTGCTCTGACGCGTCCGGCTATGACTGCTGGACGCCGAAGGGCTTCACCTTCATGCGGTGGCGCCTCGACGACGGCGTGTACATCGACCTGTATAACCTCCACGCGGACGCCGGGTGAGCCCACCATCCCTGCCGATCCAGAAGCAGTGGCTGATTTCCGCGCAGCGTCGAGGACGGGGACGAGCAGGCGCGCACAGCGAACATCCAGCAAGTAGCCGACTACATCGACGTCTGGTCCGTCGGCAACGCCGTGCTCGTCTTCGGAGACACCAACAGCCGGTACACGCGCACCGCCGACAACATCAACGTCTTCCACACGCAAAACGGGCTCACGGACGTCTGGCTCGAGCTCGAGCGCGGAGGGGAGATCCCCACCGTCGAAGAGGTGTGCGCGAACCCCGCGGCGAACGACACCTGCGAGACGGTCGACAAGATGTTCTACCGCGGCTCCGCGATCCTGGCCCTCAACGCGACCTCGTTCACCTACGACGCCGCGCAGTTCCTCTCGAGCAACGGCTCCACGCTCAGCGACCACAACCCCATCCTCGCCGACTTCGCGTGGTCCCTCTCCTCCGCACTGCGCCAGTCGGACTTCACCGGCGGGCCCCACGGCACCTGGTTCAGCGACCTCGCCAACCTCACCGCCCTCTCGAGCCTCTCCCCCGCCGGCGCGAGCCTCACCCTCCGTGGCGCCAACCGTCTCGACGCCGTGAGCATCACCCTCGCAGCCGACGGCGCACCCACCTTGACGCACGGCGGGACCGGCGGCGACGCATATAGTCTCACGCTCGGCAGTGACGAGTACGTCTCCAGCATCTATGCTTGTGAGGGCCAGTATAACAGCCACACCCGCCTCTTCTACCTCGAGGCGACCACCTCTGCCGGCCGCACGGTTGCCGCTGGGACAACGACGGACGATTGCACGACGTGGACGGCGCCGGAAGGATGGGGCTTGGTCGGGTTCGTCGGGCAAGATGGAGACGAAGTGGATCAGCTGGCCGCCGTCTGGGCACCTGCGTAGGGCCGCTGTTCTCGCGACAAGCCGCGAGGGCGGGTTCTATGAGCCTTAGCTATTGCTTTCGCTCTCGTGAATGATCACTCTGTCAGTATCCGCTGGCTTGAGTACGAGCACGCTAACACAGTCAGATACATCGGGGACGAAGATGTCCTACCCCGCAGGCCGACATTGCTGCTCTTCCTGCGTGCAGACGGAATTGACTATCAACCAAATCAGGTAAGGCAACTCAGCGACACCGATTTGTTCTATATTACGCGAAGACAGTAAGGCAAAAGGTGGATAGCGTGCGGGTCATGGCATAGGATGCGCAAGCGCGACTTGCCTCTACCTCCGCACGATACCCTGACTCGCGGCGAGGCGCGCGAAGCGGCTATCCGGGCGCGCAAGGAGCTCTTCCGGCGTACCTTGCTCGACGAGCGCGCCGTCATCCATGACAAGGATCATGTCAAAGTCCACGATCGTGGCTACGTGAACGGGGCTCAGCACCTCTGGAGACGAATGTAACATAGAGCGGACTTACCGATGCGGTGGGCCACTGCTATGACCGTGCAGTCCGAGAGCTCAGTCCGAATGACCGTGCGTATCTTCTCGTCGGTGTGAAGGTCGAGACTGCTGCTCGCCTCATCGAGGACGACGATCTTCCTCTTCCGCAGGAGGACCCTGGACAAGCAGAGGAGTTGCATCTAGAGGGGATGAGCGAGACCCGGACATGCATACTGTGTTCGACGCGTACCTGCCCCTTGGAGAGTGATCCGCCATCCTCGAGGACCGTGTCTAGCTTCTCTGGGAGCTCCGACACTGCATCGCTCATACCAACCCTCCCTAGTGCCGCCCAGATCTCTGCGTCTGTGTGCTCTTCCAGCGGGTCGAGGTTCGATCTGATTGACGAGTGCCAGGTGAATGGGTCTTGTGCCACGAGACTGGATAGGTCATCAGGCAGAGAGACAAAGGCAGAGTATCATAGGTACTATACCACCTATAGACACTACCGCTACCTCCCCATTACTTCATAGACTTACTACATTACTTCGGACACACCTAGAGCCGACAGGGGCACCGGTCCGCCTCACAGCGGGCTGACGCCCGCCGCGTCTTAGCACAGTATAGTTTGCTTGTAGCGGGATATAAATGCAGAGTTCATCATCATCATCATCATCATAGGTACTATACCCCAACGCATTGCGGAGTCGTGAGCGCGGTAGTGTGTGGATGTCCACTCCATCGATGCTTATACGACCGGAGACGAGCGTATCGCTGAGACCACGGAATAAGGCCAAGATCGTGCTACTCTTTCCAGAGCTGTGATGGAAGGCTGTGAGTGTTCAAGCATTGGGAAGTAAAAAAGCATGCCGCACCCTGATCTACCACAGATGCCTATCTTCATCCCGGGAGACGCATGGAAAGATACGTCAGCTACCGCAGGTTTCAACTCCGGTCTTGCGAGGTCACATCAGTATCTCATAACCTGCCAGAAGAAATGCAAGCTTACTTGTACCGCATTGAGACTCCCTTGAACTCAACACTTCCGGAAGTTGGCCAATTTACATCCGGCGTCTCAGAGGCCACACCACTCTCCTCCGGAGGCAATCTGACGATTTCATGTATTCTTGAGATCGAGACAGATCCATTCTCTACTTGAGCGAGGCTCTGCACATAGTAGGGTAATTGTTCAGCGCGGAAGATCTGTTACGTGCGACATAGCAGCTCACCATCAGCAGATACGTGAGCGAGTCTGAGAGACTCGTCAGATTCGACAACGCCAGTCCGAGGCTGATGTGATTTCAGTATCTGAGGTGTCGCACAGGGTCAAGGAACTCACGAAGCCGGGTCGATTTGGCGCCGAAGGCCAATGGTCAGTGCAGCAAGGCCGACCGCAATGATGAAGGATATCAACGCCAGTACGGTACGCCTGACATAGATCAAGTCGTGAAAGTAATGGAAGGAGACCATGACTTACAAGAACCTAACGCCACCGAACCGATAATAATACGGGGTCTTCCGCAAGGTCAGCGGAGCCAGAGAAGAAACTCATGTGCACATACCTGACTGCGGTTGAGAAATACGTCATTCTGCTTCTGGAAGTGATTCTCGACGCGGAAAGCTCTGCAGGACTTTATTAGCTGGATCATAGCTGTGCAGTGTGAACGTACCGGATGGTCTCAATCCCTGAAAGTGTCGTAGCGAAGACAGTATACAAGGGCGATTTACTCGATGCCTCGAGGTGTTGCAGTTGTTTGGATGTCCGCTGCGGGAAGAGATGGGTCAAGAGAATGGAATGGACAGTCCGACATCAGACGCACCAAGTAGAATGCCGTTGTTGCGTAGTAGAATGCACCAAGTGGGATCACAGAAAGAGCCAACAGTGGCGTCTAGCACCACAGATTCAGCGACCAGCATGGCAACGCTTCAAGTAGCTAGCGTACAGGAATGAAGATGAACACCAGGGTGCCGACTGCATAGCACAATGTCAGTCGGTGATGGCATGAGGCTGGTAGGAGAAGCTCACTAAGCATCACCATGATTGCAAGCGCATCGAGAAGGTTCACAGGCCACTCGAAATCAATCATGAAGATATCCTGGAACAATTAGATGGATCAGGTGATTCAGATAGAAGAGCACAGCGACGAGCGCACTTGAGAAAAGCGATTTATGATGCGCCCTGCGGGTGTCGACATGAAGAATGACGGTGTCGCATGAACCAAGCCCTGCAATTCATCCGCGTGTACTGCAAGACCACCACGACTAGAAACACGGGGACGGTAAGGTCTAATAGACGGTAAACAGGTGTACGACACCCACTATGCCACAATCACAGCGAAGAGCCAGAATGCGAATGAACTACGGGCGACGACCTGCTTTCAGTAAAAGTTATGCGTGGCCAATCATGAGGCTCACAGCATGAGGGCCGTCAAAAACGCCAAACCAGCGTAACCGGCTGCCCAAGCGCCAGGGTGCACGGCGCCATGTTTGGACCATTGTTGCAGGTAGACCTAGTGGGGTAGAAAACTTCGGTGATTTCCGAGGGACGCATACAAAGCAACCCGTACCTGCTGCCCTAGTCGTACTCCACAGTAGAGAACGATGAGAGACTGGGTAGGTTGATGAGCCGCCATCACGCTCTGCTCCCTATCAGGAAGCGCTCACCATAGCGATGGCAAAGTTCAGTTTCCCAACTTTGCGCGCGTAGAACAAGTAGGGAGTCAACCCCAAAGATTCCTTTGCGAGTGCCGCCTCTCCGCTCTCCTCTTCCATGGCATCATCCTCGGAAAGACCAGTCAACACGTCACGCGAGAGCGAGCCGTCTGTTTGATTGACTGCGCTCGCATCAACCAACATCTCGTAGCCTTGCTTCTTGATCTCATCGAGAGAGCCATGATACTGAATGTGGCCAGCTTCAAGGACAATGATGCTATGGGCCGTGTGCATGTATTTCACTGTGAACCTGAATCAGGACTGTCCAGCATCTCTCGAACAACTTGTACGAACCGTTATGTGTCACGAGTAGCACGGCTTTGCGGGAGAGCAGACCGTCTAAGCCAAAGAGCGAGCGGAAGACTAAGGCAGATGAGTCGCCACTATATGCTATCAATATCATATACACTCACTGTGAGACTCGCTTTCAGCATCTAATGCACTGAGCGGGTCGTCCAGGAGCGTCCAGGGAGCATCTGCATACACTGCCCGTGCAAGCACCTGTCACGTTCTCAGAATCAGGAACTGCTAGTGAGTCAACGTGGAAAGCAGACTTACGATGCGCTGCTTCTGCCCACCGCTGAGCCTACGACCCTTCTCTCCAATCCATGTACCATCTCCTGCCGGCATCTTGCGGATGTCGGGAGTGAGCGCGCATGCATCGAGCACCCTTTGATACTGTTCCGCATGGAAGGGTCGTCCAAATAGGATGTTCTCGCGTATCGTTCCGGGTATAATCATGGCATCCTGCGAAGCATATGCGATACGGGTGGAAGGCTTATTGTACTTCCCTTCGGTACAAGTCGTTTCGCCAAGGATGGAAAGAAGAAATAATGACTTTCCCTTGATACCGTCACCGCCAACATTCAGAATGATCCGAATAGGTTGGGATACGGTTACTCACCGAAGCAACAGGTCCCGCGCACATGTATAGCTTGGGCTCGTCGAGACGGATCGTGATGTCCTTCAGGAACGGTTCGGCGTCGGGTGCCCACGAAAAGAAGGCGCCCTGCATGGCGATGGCAGGTGGTGTGCGCATCTCCAATTCCACACCATCCACAGCCACGTATACATTGTCGAGCTTCTCGCTGCTCCCGAGCTTCTCTTCTTCCCGTTCTTCCAATAACAAGAACGATTCTATCCGCTTGAGTGACGCCCAGGACGCAGCGATGACAGGGAAGTGCTGGCCTGCAGAGGAAGGTGAGCATCAATATGGGCATACCACTACGGACGCACCTATGAAGTTGAGTGGTTGCTGAACAAGATTGAGTGTTGTCACGATGGTGAAGAGTCGCTGCACGTCAAGGGCTTCGGCCTTGCCGTGTGTGGCCAGAATGACGTAAGGACCAAGAACGGACAGGATACACATTGTCCCAGCGCTATTCGCCAGAGAAGCTGCACCCGCAATTCCGTAACTTGTGAAATGAGTCATCAGTCAGGAGAACCACAGCTTTCCTGAGAAGACTGACTACTGACTAGAATTTGCGTGCTTGATTCATCTCCTCCTCACGAAGCCTGCCGGCCTTCGATGCGAGGACGTCTTCGTAACACGACCACTTGATGGACAGAAAGTTGTTGATTATCGAGGACATGAACTTGACACGGCGGTCCGTCGCAGCCAACCATGCGGACTGTCGCCGACCGACATACTGTCCGACAAACGAGGCGGTCACGAGCATCAGCACTGTCACAGCGATCGGCAGGAATGCCGGCCAGGATGCCTCGAGTGGGGTGAGCATTCGGGAATATAAGAAACGTGAGTCACAATGAAGCTCACCTGCTGGTACACGATGGCGATGGTGAGGCCGACGGAAGCGAGGCAGGCCCATATCTCGTGGATACTTTGGGCGCCCTCGCATACTCGCTCGACATCGACGGACATGTATGTGCTCGCAACACCACCTCCCAGAGATCGGCTCGCGGCAGAGGATAGTTTGAGGCTCTTTGAATAGATCACTCCTACCAGTGCGCCCCTCAGCCCAACCGTCGCATCGTAGACCTACCGATGCTCGGTGAGTAGACTCTCTAGCTAGTCCATTTCTGTGAGACGGGACTGACCTTCTCCCAGTAAAGCGAGGTTGTGACAGCGATAAGGGCATACACACAAACGAACGCTCCGACTAGCGCCCAACCTTGCGTATCTGAGTTGTCCGAGGTCACGAAGCTGATAGTCCGATTGACCAGTAACGGCTGCGCAAAGGTCACAAGGAGCAGCGCAAGCCTCGGGCCCGCAGGAGCAAGGAATTTCATAGCAAAGGCCTTAACCGTCGCTCGCGCCAGGTAGTTGCTCTGTCGTCTACCAATGGTCCACGTGAGTCTCCTTCTGCTCTGCGTTCTTTATTGGTATTAGCTTACCCGGTCATCGAGAGTGCATCCTGAATGACATAGCGTGTACTGAGTGCGGACAGACTGTCAGGAATCATACCGCAGTCGTCAATGGTGAGCGTCTTCTTGCGGCCGCTCCAGAGTAGGGGCATCAGCCAGAAGTACAGAGATCGCGATACAAAGCTCGCCGTCGCTACGGGGGCCAGAATCTGTCAAGGCGTTGTCAGTGGAACCTCGATCAATAGGGAGGTAGGCTTGCCCTATGACGGAGGAGTCTGCCTTTCTCTACGAGCTCGGTGCAGAGGACAAGCATGTACGACGCGGTTACTACAGTCCATACTGCAGCACTCGGGTTAGCAGCAGCGAACAGTCCAAGCTGCAAATAGGTTCGCAGGGTGACCGCGCAGAATAAGCTCTTGACCAGCGTGTAGCAGATAATCAACATGCTAGGCGCAGGCGAACGGAAGTGCTCTAGGACCACCAGGACGCTCAGAGGTACCTGGCTCGCACTATTCAGTGTTGTTAACGCTCTGATGTGAACATTCTTACTCACAGATGAAACGAGCTGGAGAATGGGAGCCGGCAGGAAGAGCGGTATGAGACCCTGAGTTTTCATGCGCTGAGAATACGAGATGTTTGCGGCAGTACTTGCTATTGTGAGCAAAACGGCAGAGAGCTTGGCTAGTACGAGAGGCCGTCCCGGCGAATCTAGTACACTCTTCTTCCGAGACAATGCGATCAACCGCACTGAGGCGAGTACAATGAAGACGATGTCAGGAGTGAACGTCAGGATCCTGCCAGAAGTCTCGTCAGACGTGCAGGAAAGCCATCCTGGGATACTATCACGTACGTCTGCTGAAAGTACAGGGTGAAGTCCAGGTTTCTACATGTTGAAGCGGGTCCAAAGGAGGCATCCTGTTGGCAGGCACTTGGCGTCATGTTGGCGCCTGCAACGTTCTGCGTAGTAGATGGTGGGCTGTACCAGAGATTGGACATGGGTCCCTCTCGACTTATATTCGCGATCACCGCTCAGGGGTAGTGGGCGCGCAAGCTGCAGCTGCGCTGTCACCAGTAGCCTATCTATCTACAAATGTGCGCAGAAGTGTTGCACATTGTGTGACAATGCAACTTGAACCGCACAAGCTTGTGGTCGACGATGGCGTATACTGAGCTAATCTAGAAATAGGCAAAGCCTCCAAGGCACGCAACCGTCGAGTCGAGAGGAATTGACGCTGCGCGGTTAACGTTCACCGACCGCAGCCCCCGGCCGGAGCGCTGATCCTCGAGCTCATATTGATACGCATCGTCGATATCTGCGGCGGTGGTTCCGTCAAACATGTCGGTCTAGTCTGCTTGTTCATAGCGATAAATGTCGGATGGAAAGACAGTTGTAATGAGAGAGGCAATGACAGGACGACGTTGACCGAGTCAATAAGTACACCGTGACAGTCTTACACAGTATGTAGTGCCCAATACTTGGGTGGCAAAGGAGCGTGGGTAAAAGTGTGAACCGAAATGTCAATAGACAAGCAAGCGCAAACAATGGAACAGCCACTAGTGCATGCGGCATGTTGTATGACACCGACACTCTCCTCCAAGGACTGTGCACATCAGTACTAGGCGACTTACTGCTATACGCTCCTCGGGCTAAGCACCGATCATGGAGAATTCAACAAGATCTGCCCGTAGGGGGCTAGCTATGGCAGTATGGCTGCAGCGACGCTTACGAAGGACTGCGATTCGCTATCGGGCATAACAACCTCTACTTAGCACATAGCGAAGGAGGAAGCACATTCTTGCATCCTTTCAGGCGTCTAGATGAGTGCTGGCGATTACAGTTGCATGATTGCTGGTGCGTTCAATGACCTCCGAGTCCCGTGTCGTCCTCAACCGCGAGTACTAGATTACACCAGCAAGAAACTCACTGTCTAGTACATTCCCTCGCGCTACTGTGCGAATGAAAGCATCGCCGACGCGGTTGGCTCAATGCTTTCCTCGTCATACTTCATGACGCGCCCCCAGATGGCCGGGCTACTAGTTGGCCACGCATCTTGCTGGGAATGAGAGCGCCCTGTTGTTGGTCGACGTCCACCTTGAGCTTTTCTACGTTGGCAGTGTGGAGATCACCACAACCCACGTACATGTAGCAGCGTATCTGAATTCCAGAAGCACGTCATTGGGTCGACCTCACCCCTTTGCGGCCGCCACGGACCGTTCGCTTTAGGGTGGCTCCTTGATTTGGTCAAACCAATGAGCTGATAAGACTCATCTTCTCATAGATGTGTGAGCCCTCACACACTCGACTGGGAACTCGTTGGGCGCAGTGGAGTTGGACGCTGAACGTATGATCACGAGAAGCGTGTCAATGCACTCTTCTCACGCCGGGACCGGTGCAACTCCAATCGTCCACTGAAATGATGCCTAGTGCGTTCTTGCAACACGCAGTAATACGAAGACAGCGGTAACTTTCAATGAGAACGGATACAATGCGGCGCTTGGCGGCAGCGCTCTCGATGATGTGAATTCGCGTATCGTCGTTGGCCTACGTGTTCGGGACTGTAGACATCGCCTCGCCCGGTTTCTCACATCAATGAAGGTCTTGAAGGAGTAGGGTCGGGAAGCAATCAATGGTCGCGCTTCCATGGACGTGGATTCGTTCCATCCTCTCAGCCTCACGTAGGCGGGACACATGCTGGTCTGACCGTGGCGTCTCCGCTCACGCCGCTGGCCATATATCAATACGTTCAGTGCAACTGGGTCGCTTCTTACACCTCTCCCCTACTTGTTCAGCTAACCGCCGTTTCCGCGAGTACTTAAATCCGTGTCCCACAGGTCATCGACGTCTGAGCATACAAGGATTGATTTTGGTTCTACTTGATAGTCAATAGGTCTCTTCCACAGCTATTACGTTCTGTGACTTCACAGGTGAGTACGACTTATGGCGGGCATACAGCAACTGATGAGGAGCTGCGATACAGGTCTGCAACGATGCTGTCGCTGATAAATCCGACGATCCCGGGATTTCAACCGTCCTCCGCGCAACGCCTACCTACTTGGGGATACCATACGCCAACGTCCGGTTCCCCCGTTGATGGGGCGACACGCAAAAGCCAGCCCCTTCAGCGCCCGCCCCATGCACTCGGCAGCTCCACTCCCATTGACAATATCCCGACCGAACTGCTCATTCACATCTTCCTCCTTGTCCGCAATGCCTCGCGCAACCTAACCTGGCTCAGGCTCTCGCACGTCTCGCGATATTGGCGGGACGTTGCGCTGGGCACCCCTCTGCTGTGGACGTCGATTCCCGTAGAGAAAGGGCCATCATTCCTGAGCGCCTGCCTCGAGCGCTCGGGCGATGTTCTCGTCGACGTCGTTTCGCGTCGTTTCGTCTTGACGGCGGACCCCCTGCTGGAGGTATTACGGCAGCACGCGCATCGTTGTCGTACTTTGCAATTCCCCGCCTTCTCCATCGAGGCGGCGGCACAGCTGCTCGCGGACGTCGTTACGCCGGCGACCTCGCTCGAACACCTCGTGTTGCAAGTGCAGACGCCATCTAACAATTACACGCTTCCACAACTTGCGCTTCCTGATCGCGAATGGACGGCACTTCGCAGCCTACATTTGAAAGGCATCGCTCTTCCAAAGAGCCCATCGCCTATGACGAACCTAATATCCTTGAAGTTATCCGACGTCGTGGCAGGACACAGGGAAGCGCTCGAGGCGCTATTAGACAATGTCGCGGCGTGTCCGCGTCTAGCACATCTGTCGATATCCGACAGTTGTCCGTCCGCGCTCATCGACGACATTCCGATCAGCCACATTCTCGGAAAAGGACGCCGGTCAATATCACTGCTTGCTTTGCGTACGCTGCAGCTGTCTATGCACGCTTCGCTGGCATCTGAGTTCCTCGCATCCGTAACCCTGCCACCTCATACAGTGACTGACATCAAATGTGTCTTGGACCCTCGCCAGACCTCACACAACCTCATATCCTACATCCTCCGGCCACATGCACTTGCACCTGGCCGTTGGAACGCGGCATGCGTGCGATCCCTCTACCTCTTCGTTGCGTCGAACATCTTCCGCGTGCGGGCATTCGACGCAAAGGGCCCGAACAACACGAAGCTCCTCGACATGGACATCGAGTGCAACCCCCCTATGGACATGTCCTACTTGCTCCCGGACGCCCTGCGGGATCTCGCACACGTATTTGTTCCCTCCCCCGTCATGGACCTGCAAGTCTTCGGCGACCAGCGGCTCATCAGTCAGCAGACATGGCGAGCGGCCTTGTCGCAGCTTCCCGCACTGGAGACTTTGGAGGTCGGTTCTCGGGGCCAGGTAGACGGGCTCTTCCAGGCGCTCAGTTACCCCGACGTTGCGTTTCCCATATGTCCGCGCCTGAGAACGTTGTATATAGGGGGCGCCGATGTGGGGGAGGAAGCTGCGGATGTTATGCTCACTTTCCTCGAAAGTCGTGCGGCACACAGCATGAGGCTTAATGTCCTTGCTTTGAAAAGGCGAACCATGCAAGCCCCTTTCGGCCCCTCTACAGTACAGCAAATCTTAGCTGCTGTTGATGTATTCGATTACAGGTGACACAAATCACTTCTATTTGCCCTGCGCCGTAGAATCTACATCTCCTAGTACTACAACGTGATGTAGCCATATCAGTACAGAACGCCGCGATGCATAGAAGAGTTTCACGCTCATCAGATGATAGAAATATGTTGTATTTAGTATTCGTCGGTGGGCTCAATAGATGATGAATCGGAAATGGGAGGAGCCGGATGAACCTCCATGGGAAGGCCAACTTCCGCCCATGCGACGTAGCCTCCGATCACGTCTGTTGCTTGCAGCATACCCAGGTCATGCAGGGACGCGGCAGCCAAAGAAGACGAGTTGCCTTCCTGGTCGAGCAGAATAACTCGCAGGTCGTAACGATTTGCGACGGGCACCCGGTGGGGTGATCGTGGGTCGAAGCGCCATTCCAGCTCGCAGCGCTCGACGAGGAACGCCCCAGCAATCCCTCCCTCGTGTGCGCGCTGTGCACCAGGACGTATATCAACCAGAATAGTCGGCCACGTCCGGGAAGTATCGTGGAGTTCTGCATAAGCCTGCTGTGGTGTGAGACGTTCGAGACGCGCACGAGCATCGGAAACGAGCTGGTCTACAGTGCGCGACCCTGGAGGCGGGATGAGCGCGTCGGCTGGGTGACGAGAGGCTTTTCGTACGGAGTCCCAAAGGGCTTCTTCGTCGAAGGAAGAAGCCCCGAGATTACTGATAGCAGTGGTCCATAGCGCCTCCATCGCAGAAGAGCTCCGTGCAATGCGGGCGAGGAACTTCGAGCTCACAAGTAGTGACGCCCTGCGGACCAGCTCTTCCGTGGACCCGCAGACGAATAAAGGGCTACGATGCGCAGGAGAGGCACTGGGACATCCGACAGCAAAAAGGAAGCTGTGGCCGATCAGGAAGTGCCGAATCGCCTGTGCGATCATTCCGAGGAAGGCTTCATCCGCGCGGTAGGACAGAGTGAATATCACCCCAACTGTGGTCCCGTCTATCTTCTCGGCATTTCGTATCGCCTTGACCGCCATGCTATCAGCAGTGCGGTGTCGTACGTCATCGAGCGTGAATAGTGGGCTAGCGTTGCCTGCCGGAGTGGCATGGGATACGACGCTTGAAGGACGCGACCCTCTCCTCCCGGAGGGCGTACTTGTTCTGACAGGTTCTGATATGCCCTCGCGCGCGATTATCTCGCCATAACTGGTTGAGGATCGGTATGAGATATTCTCGTCTCCAAAGCTTGACATATCTCTACGGTCTATCGATGCTTATATGAAAACTATGGATACTTCAGTATCCTCAAACACATGTCAATGACTCAGTCGCTACTCACTTTGTGTATTTACAAGCCCGCTAATTCAAGCAAACTGTCAGAATGCACAACCAAATATTAGGTAGAGTTCCAGAATCTTGTTTCGGGGGATGGATCAAAGCGGATCACCAGCGAAGAGTTGACAGTACCCTGAAGCAGGTTAGATGGGGATGATTTCACCTGCAAACACTTGTGCGTGCAATGTACGTAGGAGGATAGCCTGATCGCCGTGTTGTCGCCGTAGGATGGTCTCAGGCTACGGTGGGGGCGCAAAAACGTTGAGCCTCCCGATCCCACGGTCAATATGATCGCTATCTGAACGCGGGCTGTAGTTGTGGAATCTCGATCGAGTGACACGCCGGCAAAACAAACTACCTCGTTGCACAGGCGAGCGTATGATGATGGAAGGCTCAAGAATAATATTGTGGTACCTACACACCCCACCCGGCTTGCATCGAGCCATCAGCACGGCTCAAGCACAGCAGACTCCGACTCTCTCAACAACCCGAGCCTCTGCTCGATCCCATGCCCCATCGCAGCACCCACTCCGTCGCGCACCTCCATGCGAGTCCCTCGATCCGGAGCGCCAACAGGACGTATGTCAGCTGGTGCCTTGTGTACGTTAGCTGCGATGTCCCGCTGGCTGAGGCCACGCGAGACGATCTCTCCCACCTTGTCGAGCGCCGACTGCCGGGCCAGGAGCCTCTCCGCGTAGACTTGCTCGTCATAGTCGTATGGGGTTATCGGGGAAACAGGTGTATGGCGAGGCAGATCGAGCGCGACCACCTCCGGCGAGCAAGGTAGCGGAGGGCTCGTGGCGGGGACGGCGCGCGGTTTCTTGAGCCTCCCGCGGTAGGGCGAAGGCCCAGAGGTAGACGGGAACGGCAGTGGTTCGGGTTCCCTCTTTGTTTGGAGTTTGTGAACTTGCCTCTCGGGAGTTGAAGTGGTGGTCCTTGCCACTGCTACGCCAGCTTGCTCCTTCGCCAAGTTCAAGTCCAATGAGGGTGATGAACCGAAGTCGCTGAAGAAAAGCCTAGAGTGGAGCGGCGGCGACATGACCTGAGGAGGGCTTGAAGGCAGGATTGACGAGTCCACACGCGTAATCTCAGGAAGTGCAGATGGGTACTCATCCGTGCGCGGCAGCGAGGGGGCCGCAGACGCAGGACCACCCTTCTTCGCGGTGACCCGTCTGACAGGCAAGGCAGTGTACGAGTCCTCTGTCCGGATGGAAGGCGACGGCGACCAGGAGGCAATCCACTTCCATGCGGGGTTCTCACGGGCGGGCGTACCGACGTCTGATCCTTCTTCGCGACGGCTTGTCCCCATCAGACGGGCGTGCTCGCCGGGATAAGGAGTTTCCGTGTCCTCTTCAATGATCCTGAACCCAGGTGGAGACATCATGGGCGAACGTCCATCCATGCCGCGCGCGACCGAGTTCGCCCTGCTTGGGTTAACATCCTGCTGCCTGATATCTTCGACGTTGAAGTCTGAGTCGTTGCGTCTGTGCCCACGCCTAGAGCTGACACGACGCGCAGGTGAGTTCTGAATACGACCACTCTCTACGTCTGGTTGATCTTCTATCCTGGTCTTCACTGGCCGGCGCAACGTTCCGAACTTCAGCCGCTCGAGAATTGCACGCCTAATTGATTTGTGGCGCAGTGTTTCGTATGGAACATCGTCGGAACCGGGGCTAAGCATGTCCGGGGAGGCAACGTTGGCGGTGAGATTTGCTCCTGACCGTTGTGAGACAGCATGTCCCAGGTGCATAGCCCTCGAATTGTCGACGGGCGCGTCGTCGTCGACCGCAGAGTACGGGTTGTTGATCATGTTGGATGGGTCACGTGTAGTTGGCTGACGCCCGACGGGAGTGACGGGCGGGATCATGGACACAGCCTGAGACTGTCGGCTCGAGCGAGAGAACGCACGCGAGATCCATCCTTTCTTCTCAGGATCGGTATGCCCTTGCAGGAGAGTCGACGCCTCATGAGCAGAAGAGCCAGAGCTGCTGTTGCTACCCTGTGGCACGCTATGTTCCGAATACTCGGGCGGCGGAGCATAGCGAGGACCAGTGTGCAGAAACGAGGAGCCATGTGCTTGCCTGTCGCGACGTCGTGCACGCCAGCGGAGGAGGTACCAGGTAGACAGAGCCCCCACGATGGCAGCCAGCACAGCGAAGAGAGGCGCCAGGTACGCTACATCGAAGCCCGTGTGGTCGCCGGAATACTTCTGAGACGTCGTGCCGTTGGAAGGAGGCAAGGCTGTGATCCTGATGATAGAAGCTGAGGACGTGCTTGACGCGAGACTCGACGTCTCCACGACAGGACGCGCGGCAGATGACAACAGATTCGTGGCAGAGACGGTGCCCAGCATGGAAGAAGCACTGGACACGGCGACTGTAGGAGGTAATGCGGTCGGAGTGGGGACGGTCGTTGTCGCGCCCCAAGGGGGATAAGGCCACCAGAAGTCGTAGCTGGTTGTTGCCGCCATGGCCAGCGGGTCCAAGGGTTCGAGCTTCCCAGCGAGAGTTCCTGCAAAGAGAGACGCAGCAGCAAAGGAAACGGATACGGGCCTAGTGTAGACGTCTCGGCTGACATTGTGAGTTGGACCGGTCACACATGGCTGACGAGGTCCGACTCTGCATACACGATACCACTTGCATTCCAGACCCGGCCATACTATACGAAGAGTTCTGATGAGCGTCGGCGACTCAGCTGTCAGAATTGATGAAAGGTGCACGAATGACGATATCTCAAGGTGTCTATTTGACTAGATAATTGAAGAGTAGATGGACGTTACGAGTAGATCGGTGAGAAACCAGCGAGGCACAAGTACCCAGGACAGGATTTCAGCTTCAGTTGGGTGATGGAGCCTTGCAGCTAGTGCCCGAACGTCGAGGTCGGGAGGAACCACGCTGTGTGAGAGCCAACGGGAATTTGGAGATGTGGCGTGAGAAAGAGGCCCATCGGCCCGATCGGGTAACAGGCGTTGTTCACGAGCCGCCAATGGGCAATGCATTCGTTCTTCGCTGAGGCGCCGACGAACGACGCCGTCAAGTACTATCATCGCAACATGAAGACAAGGATAGACGAATGGCTGTTGCTTCAGATACTTGTTCTCTAGGACGTGATGGTTGCATTATTGACGATGGCCGCCGTCCTGCAGCATCTGACACCGGGGTTGGCTGTCCACCGCGGCCAATCTATTTCCGGAGGCATCAGAACAAGGTGCGTACGTACATCTGCACTGCTTGTGTACTTCCCGTATGGTACTCTCCGTAGACTGGTGTCGAACGCGAAGGCACATACGTCGCTTCAGACGGATGAGCCACAAGGGTTGGTACCTAGCGGTGTCGTGCTGTCTCACGATGCGCTGCTCTGTTCTGCCCATGGCACTCCTATAAATTAGGGCCCATTCTTCTGGTTTCCTCAGCTCGCCTCCTTCCTTCTATTCTATTTCTGAGCTCCTATCAAGCCTGGTACCGGTTGGTGAGTCTATTCCATGACGTACACAGTTCTCCACATACTGATAGGAGATCCATCACAATAGCCTAGCTTGTGGTTTACTCGCACCTCTTCGTTACGATCCATCGACTCACGACTTACAACTTACTCTCCCCGTTCACGAACCTATTCTTATTATATATACAATCATGCGCGCTTCCACTGCCCTCCCTCTTGTCTTCGTCGCCTTCATCGCTGCCCCGGCGTTTGCGATCCCCATCGCACCTGCGGAAGAATCGTGAGTATCTTCATCATGGTAGTCTCAATTGATGTTGATCATAGGTATTAGTGCATCCCCCGTGCCAGTCTCGCCCCTGGGTCAGCACGGCATCGCAGCGCATACTGGTACTCGTTACCAAACCCCGAACGGATATGTACACCAGCCTGAAAAGGAGACCGAGAGCAACCACGTTCACAGCGCCCAGCGCCAGCGTCGCCCCCAACGTGGTGCCGCCCGGTACCAAGGTGGTCAGCGCTATATGAATCACCTCCACCCTCAGCATGCCACTGTTGAACACCAACGCCCGCGCCCGAATGGCCCACGGCGCCAGCGCACTCACAGCACTCCTGCTATGGAACGTCAGGCCGAGCACGAGGCACGCGAGTACTATGAAGACCTATTCGCACGTGAATACGACGACGACCTCGTCGCTCGCCATAAGGTCAACTGGGGCAAGGTCGAGGGCGCTGCCAACACAGTGAGCAACGTCGTGGGCACCGGTGTGAAGATCATCGGCACAGTCCTCGACCACCTCCGGCGCGAGGACGCAGACGAGCTGTTCGCCCGCAGCGAGCTCGACGACGACCTGGTCGCACGCGACATCGACGAGGAACTTCTTACCCGCGCGCTCCACGAGGAGCTTGTCGCGCGCAAGGTCAACCTGAAGAAGGTCGGCCACGTCGTGGGCGATATTGCGAAGACGGCGCTGCACTTCATCCCGTTCTTCAAGCGCGAGGACGGGACGACGCTCGTCACCCGTGACTTTGACGAGCGGCTGTACGCTCGCGCCATCGCGAACGAGCTCGTCGCGCGGAAGGTCAACCTGAAGAAGGTCGGTCACGTCGTCGGCGACATCGCCAAGACTGCCCTGCACTTCATTCCCTTCTTCAAGCGTGAAGACGAGCTGTATGCGCGTGGTGTTGACCTGGACGAGCTGATGGCTCGCGACATCTATGTCGCGGACGAGCTGGATTGATACGCAGTGAACCCGGGTAGAGGAAGAGATGTAAAAAATACAATGTACTCTGAGTAGATCATCGTGTGGAGAGCACAATTGATGCGAGTTGTAAAATGCGTGCTGTGAGTCGGATGATCAGTCGTCCACTTGACGCCAAAGGGCTAGCTACACATCGAGTATGATAGCTGATGATGCCCCGAAGAACACATTTGTTTAGACCGGTTAAATTGCAGCAGACGCGTGCCTATCCCAGTCCATTTCGCCTTTCAGATTTTCGTAAAAGTCCGGAGTCATGCCTGCTTTCTCCCTGTCTTCGACGTTGAATGGCCCCCTAACGTCTCCTCGCCAACAGCGCCTCACTTCCTCCCGGAACGTCTGGACCGGGTCCACGCCCTGCTTCGCGCAGATCCACGTGAACCACCGGTGGCCCGTCGTGACATGTGTTACTTCGTCCCGGTGGACTATGTTTAGCACCTCGACGCTGTCCGCGTCCCCCGCCCGGCGGAATTTCTCGATAGTCCCGGGGTTGACGTCGAGCCCGCGCGCCTCGTGGACGAGATGGATGATGGCGAGCCGTGCGCGCAGGGACGTGAACGTGACGCGCGCGGATTCCCAGAGCGACGCGTGCACGGGCATGGAGCCGTACGGCGTGCCGGGCGAGAGGGCCGCGAGGCGCGCCGTCAGGAGGGAGAAGTGCTTCGACTCGTCGAGCGCCATCTTTGCGAAGTCCGAGAAGAAGGCGGGCGGGAGATCGGGGTGCTCCGGTCCGTATCTCGCCATGATGTCCCATCTGCGGAGCACGCTGCGTCAGATCTCGCGCGAAGCCAGGCGTCATGCACCTACGCGAGGTCGATGCTGCATGCGCGAGATCAATGAATCTGGTCGCTCAGCGAATGAAGGTACGTACGCCCATTGTTCAATGTTAGCGAGCGCGTGCAGCATGACGGCCCGATTCTTGCGTTTGCCTACTTTACCCGGATCGACGGTATTCCGCGCAAAGGCCTCCTCACGCGGCGGAACGTCGGGTGGTCTAGGGATACTCGAGGAACGGTGGCCTATTGACTTAAGCTGGCCTGTACGGAATAAATGGACTGCATGTCGAGTTCGCTCTACCTAGATGCAAGCATATCAACCCCAAGAGTTCAGAGGAACGTGCAGTCAGTAGTACCTTGAGTCTCGGATTAGGTGTGTTGAGGATGAGGACGGCCCATTGCATTAATGTTGTTGGTGGATCGTCTTTTGGTACAACGGTTTCCTCTTCAGCATTCCCCTCCGCATTTCCGCCCCCAGTTACGGTCAGCTTCGAAAGATCCGGTGGCGGAGGCGGATCCGCAAATTCTGGCCACCGTCAGGCTCCAGCACCTGAGTAAGCAGACACGCACAGACGGCTACCTTCTGACACCGGCCTCAGCTCTACGAGTCGCCAATTCGTCCCATTCTCGGGTGTCTGTACCCAGACCGTCTCGACCCCGGCGTCGTCAGGCCGTACATCGACGTGGTAAGTACACGCCTTTAACCCGGTCTCGCTCGCGCCGGTGCGCAGATCGAAATCGTATCTTGACGCAGTCTGAGCTACCCGCTGCGACGATGACGTGTAGTGGGCTCGTTACCTGTGCCAGGGGCAGACGGCGACCACGCCCGTATCGCACTCTTCAATGTCCGCGTGCGACATATCCGCGCCGAGGTGCGGGCACGTCGCCTCCATGGCGTAAATCTGCTGCTTGTCGACGCGGTCGGGATCGGCGGCCTCGTCGGCTTGGCTTATGTTGGGTGACAGTCGAAACAGGATTAACGGGTGGTATTCGCCTTCTCCCGACCGTAGGTTCAGGAAGAACCTCGAGTGTGATGTCAGTTGGTCCAGGGGAGAAACACTTCGTCGATTCGGTGTCAGGCGGTGTATCGCTACAAAACATGTATCACGCACAGGAGATATTTGTGCGGTCCTTGCTGCATGGCTCACTATGCCCAGCGGCGGAAGGATACACTCAGTTAATGGCTTTAGAATTTGTTATTCGCCCAACCTGGGCAAAGATGTTCACTGAAACGGACATATATATGTTTAGAAGGTTCGACAATGCTCACCTGTATTATTGGGCCTGTCGATCTGTTGCGATTGCGGTCAATAGAGATCAAGCACTTACTGACTGGTTGTGGGTTATGCTGGTCAGGTACAACTACTCTGCTTCAAGTTGCGCGAACCGAGCAAGTGGTCCCGAGGATGCAGCTGACGTAATATGCTCCGTAGACCACGAATACCCAGCCGCTCCTAGCTAACTCCTTCCCTTTTAGAGCCGCACCCATGATGCTTCGTGGCGATCAGCCTACCTTTGTGGTCTGGCCACAATCATCATGCCAGGACCCGGGCCACCAGCGTACTTGTCAACCGTCCGAGTTGCGGTAGATGGCACGTGACTCAATATGTTCGTTATACATGCTCGGCATTCACCGATGGTTTGTTCCTTTCTGGACGGCGGTGAGCAACTTCGCTATCGACGGTGCCGACTGCGTACGTACACCGGCGCCCCACTCTCTTCTATTCCTACCGCTGATTTCACAAGTGAACAAGCCGGTGTTCACGTCACCGTCTTTGTATTTCCGGAAAGTACAAAGGCTAATCACGCAGAGGGAGAGGTACGAGAGCGCGCACTGATGCAGGAGGGATCACATCTTACGTTACAAAACGCGCCTCCCTCCAATGCCCAACGGTAAAGCGTACCTCGACGACCGCGTAATCGCGATTGTCGCTCGGGTCCGAGAACGTCAGCCATGACCCTCGCTGCTATACATGGCGATACAACATCCTGCGACCCGCTCTGCTCTAGGCTCGAGCTCCTTCCCTGTAGCCTCTCGCCGTAGTTCGCGGCGGGTGCATTCGCCTGTCCGGTCGTCTGCTCGGAGAGGCGACTTCTGTGCGACAGCAAACCGGAAATTGGACCGATGAGGATGGACAGGACTCGGCCCAGTCGCCCGTACGCATCGCCCCGTTTGGCCGACGGTGGAGTCCGCAAGATATGGTACCGGACATGAGTACCTCCAGCACTTAGCACTGATAAGTGAGTGTTGTTCTTGTTGATGGCCAAGTATAGCTCGTATTCCGCGGAAGATATCTTATCACGGAAGTACTCCGTACGACAGACGCTGCCGTGCATCGCCTGACCGATGTCGGCACCCCGAAAAGGCTTTGTCACCGTATTGTCAAACCGACAACGTGGGCAATTCGCCGGACAAGCCTGGCAGCCGCATCCTCAACGAGACACCACGACTTCCCGCGTTGCACGGCCCAGGCCGAGAGTAGGTTTGTGCGGCGTGTCAAGTCAGCGTTGTGGCACGGCGGTATGACCTGGGCGGTCGTAGCGCGCGCCCCTTCTTGCGACGTTCTCGGAGGCCCGTACGAGCTGCGCGGACTGCGCCCCGGGCAGCACGATACATTGGGAAGATTTGATGCCTTGTGAGGTTGCGTTTTCTCGGACCATATATTACGGCATGCCACGCGTGGGCCTTGGGCTGCGCTGCGTCCCCGTCCCGGGCTCGAGGCTGACGTCGGTGAGTCGCACCAAGTGTTCACGGCATTGACACAATGTTACGGTAGCAGGAAGGTCGTCGCCGCGGACGAAGCATCGGGGCTGTTGTTCCCAACTTGATGTCTCCCTAACGGCATGTCTTCTCGACTTCTCGGGCTATTTGCGGATGCACCGTTGTGCTCGCGGTGTGTATGTGCGGTCCATGGCTTACGAGAGCGGGGAACAGGACGTGTCGGTGCTGGAGAGGTTAGCTGGGTGTTTGCAACGGTTGCTCACCCTCCGACAGCAGTGGGCAGAGGCCACCGCAGTGCGTCGCGCAGTGTGCGCAAACGGCATCATTGACGTGAAACGCGAGTGGATCCGGCCACCCCCAACCTTCGAGGTCGCCCATCCTCTGCGGGCTTCGTCGTGGATGGCCAAACCATCCGTGAATGCATGTCGGTGGTAAGTCGGGGCTGTGTGGCGATCAGGGAGATGCCGCAGCATTCCGCCGAGCGAGATCCATCTGTGTTCGTTACATGCTCAGCTTCGGGCCAGTCGCGGCGGCGTGTTGTACCTCATGTCCCCCCTCTACTACCGTCAATATATCTGTACTCTTATGGCGATGAGTGGCGGCCATCGCGAGCGACCGTAGGAGGCGGGACGGTGAAGTAGTGTCGATCGCCCGGGCGGCAGAGCCGGCCGGAGTGGCAGCGCTGGCGGCCATATGGGGGCGGGATCAGAGACAGCCATCGAGGAAGTCGCCTTTCCAAGCCACGTATGTCAGCGGGCTGATGATCCTCAGGCTCCAGCGCGCTGTTATTATGGCCAGACGACGACAAAGGAAATGGGGAAACGACCGAAGCTGTGGGCGAGTAGAAGAGGCTGGTGGCTGCGCGGCTAACTGCAAACTCTCCTCCTGCTGTCTCCTGTACATCACCCCCGGCGAAATTGGATATCTGCATTCCCATCTACGACGTCAAAACGATCTCTGGCGACCGCGGGCGCACTTTCTTGGCTAGTTCTGTGCTCATTCGACCCTGCACGGTGCGGAGGACCCTCCATGTCCCAGAGCCGTCTCCATCCAGGCTCTCATCCCGTCCGTGCGTTCCCCGCGCCCTATGATCCTCGTCTGACACTCCATTGCGATCAGAACGACGCTCAGCGAGCTAATCTGTCCACCGGAGCTGAAAACCCCCGGGTCTCAGGTGCGACGCCCTCCGCTCTTCATTGTCTGCGACACTGACCACCACCCCCACCCTCTCCTCCTCCTCCTCCCTGTCCCCGCCCGCCACCGTCCGCCGCGGATTTAACTCCCGCGCCCCTCCCGGTGCCCCTTTTCAACCCGCGACACGTCGCATCGCAGGCTGGGCGCCCGCGAGCAGCACGTCGTCCTCGTCCCACCACACTCCCGAGCCTCCGATGTTCGGCGCACCTCCGATGTTCTACGATGCCGCGCAAGCTGCGCACCAGGAGCAGCGGGGTATTGCCGACTACAATGCCTGGGTCGAGAGCTTCTCGCAGAGCGGACAGCAATACACGCCCGCCTCGGCGGCTGGCGCGGCTGACGGCTACGCGCAGGCCGGCCAAGTGCCTGCGATGGCCTACAACCACCCGCAACAGATGCAGGGCATGCCAGTCCCGATGGATCACGGACACCCCCAGTATCAGTACCAGCAGTACGTGCCCGACACCCATGATCCCTATAACCAGTCGTACCCCCAACAAACCATGAATGCTACCTCCGATCGCCCGCAACGCAGCCTCCCGCGGTCGTCGCGGCGTGGCTACACGGGCCCTGCCCAGCCCAATATGTCGTCTATGCCCGACGGCACGTCCTACCCCCAGCAGCAACAGCAGTACTCCTTCTCTACTCAAGATGACTACCTCTTCCACCCTCAGCCATCGCAATCCCCTTCTCAGCCACAGGTCCAGGAGCGCCCGACCGTGCAGACGCGAACGTCCACACAGTCCGTTCCTGCCGCGGAGTCTATCCCCCAGCAGCGCTTCCAGTTCACCGAGTATCGCCACCCCGACCAGCTCGTCGCGCCCGCGCCCGTGCCGTCGTACACGGGGGGCACGCCGACGAGCGAGGCCAACAGCTTCTCGTCCTCGCCCGTCTCGTTCACGCCTGATCAGGGCCCATCCCACTCGCAGGGCACGGCGCGCAAGCAGGGCAGCGGCTCGAAGCAGACGCAGAAGCAGGGCGGCGGCGGCGGGCAGGAGAAGGGCAAGAAGCGCTCGCGTCCGCAGAGGGAGAGCGACAGCGACGACGAGGACGACGACGGGGGCAGCTTTGCCATCATGAGCATGCCGCCGTCAAGTGCACATGGCGGGCCGACACGACTGTGAGTGTTCCCGCCCCTGCATTGGCTGCGTGTCGTCGACTGACTGCGCCTCCTCCCATTCCCGTCTTATCATGTGCATACATGCGCCTACCTGCTGCCCCCCCCTGCGTCGCCGTGCCTCCGCTGCATGCAATCGCCGGCGCCGCAATGGCACACGCCTGCCCACCTTGACACCCGATGCGACCTTCGATGCGATCCGCCGTTTTCTTCCAGTCCCGGGGCCTGCAAACATTGCAAGAAGCTCAAGGTACGATTCATGTGCCGTTCATACATCCCTCGCATTTCACTTACGCCGGTTGCTTCATTTTCAACGCCTCCATCTGATGACTGTCGGCGTGTGGTGCACTTTTCGTGTGTGGACGGTGCCTACCGTGTCCAGATGAAATGCGACTTTCCACCTGGCGATAACACGTGCCGGCGATGCAAGTCGAGCGGCAACACATGCATCGTCGAGGGCCGTAAACCCCGCAACGCACCCAAGTGAGTGCCGCCCTGCAATTTTCCTACGTGCAATCTTCTCCCTCCGCCTGCCGTGCCTGTGGGTGGTTGTGGCCGTCCGACTTCGCTGAACGCGATAGCCGAGCAGCCCTCGGGCGACCGTAACGCCGGATGTCCCGTGTTATGCTAGCCACAACGAGAAAGGCGTGGACCATACCGGCGCTATGCCATCGCGCGCATTCGCCCGTGCCTGCGGGCCGCCGCCCACCACCCTTCTTCGGTGCTTGTCTCGCCGGTGTGGCTGGGAGCCCGTCGCCCTCGCATAGTGAATGGATTCGTGCATGGCGGAGGCGGCGAGCTCCTACCTGCGCAGGGCATCGATTGCATCAGGCGCGGGATTGCGAGTGTTTAAGTATCGGGGGCCTTTGGCTTCCGAGAGACGTCGGGCTCGTCGCAGGGTTCAGCTATTGCATTGATAGTGTTCGTGAATTTGGCTGTCTTCGCCGCCATGGAGACTGCGCCTTCCTCCTCTCCTCTTGCTACTCCTGCGGACACCCCTCGTAGTGACGATGGCTCACCGACGCCCGGTTCTCCCAGCAAACGCGAGTACCTACTCGCTCAGATCCGCCAGAAGGACGTCATCATCGAGAAGCTGCTCCGCGAGGTGCGTGCCATCACCTATCTGCCCTCCGGCGACGTCTGAGCGCCAGCTGATCGGGCGTTGTGCCCATTCGCGTCCGCCGCGCGGCAGCTGCACAACCCGTACGCGGCCACCCCGCTGTCCATCGCGTCCTATCGGATGGCCACGTCGCCCTCGGACCAGAACAACCGCAACGTGATCGCGTGGCTCGACCGCCTCGAGGAGAGCGTGCAGGCGGCGGGCCGCTCGGGCGGCGTGGAGGCATTCAAGATGGAGTCTCGCCAGCGCGCGAGCCCGGGCGACGCCGAGGACTCCGACGATGACGCCGGCGATGGCACGGAGCGTGGCAGCGCGCAAGGGGACGACGAGGACGACGAGCAGGCGAAGCTGCAGGCGCTGCCTGATGCGACTGTCCCCCTCGGCTTGCTCGCCCATCTGTCGCTGGATAATCCGAAGGCGAGGAAGGGCAAGAAGCGGGGAAACGCGGACGGTAGTGACAACGAGGATGTGGGTTTTGCCAACGAGACCTACTTCCTGCCAGGTTAGCATTCGGACCTTCCTGCATCATCCGAGTTGGTAGTGAACGTTTTTGATGCACAGGACCTGCTTACAACCTCAACATCCGAGCATCTTTGATTGAGAATCACAGCCCACCGGAGATCCTCGTCCATGGACTGGTAACGCCCGACGATGTGGACAAGTTGTTCGACATGTAAGCATGAGACACGTATTCGTTTACGGTTCATTGACTTCATACTACGATAGCTTCTACACTCGATTGAACGTCAGTATCGTCTTCTGCGTGCATCGCATCGAGATCTCACTTGCCTTCAGGTGCACGTGACCCTCCTGGATCGAGAGATTCACACCGTGCAGTCTACCTTCGCTCGGTGCCCCTTCCTCTTCACTGTTGGTGGGTGCAGTTCATTGCTCGATCTCATGTGTCATCTTACGCACCTTCTCCGCAGTCTGTGCCATCTCCTCCCGGTACTACAAAGACAAGTCGGAGATCTACCCCATCGCCATGCACTTTGCTCGACGTGCGGCCGCTGACGGTTTGTTGAACGGCTGGAAATCAGTCGAGCTCGCGCAAGCGTACATTCTCCTCAGCACGTACGCGGTTCCTGCGCGGAGATGGGAAGAGGACAGGAGCTGGCTGTACATCGGTCTGGCGATCCGGTCAGTAGCGAGAGCTCTGCGTCTTCCTTGCGCTAACGGGATGCGATACAGGATCGCAACTGACCTCAACCTGCATCAGCTTTCGACTGTGAAGCCAAAGAATGACCAGCACAGGCGCGAGATACTCAACCAGGAACGACTCTGGTTGATATGTCACAACCTGGATCGCTCAATGGCCACACAGTTCGGAAAGCCATCGACGATCCGTGAGGACTAGTGAGTCCTCCGTTCAGTGTTTCGGTGGGGCAAGAACTGACCATAGTAGCATTATCCGCAACTCCGAGAACTGGTATAAGAAGTCGCCTCTGAACCATCAGGTAAGTGTGTGGGCATTGGGGGGCGCAGTGTGCGGTGGCTTATATCAGATTAGTGGGACTGCGGCTTGTCGTCTTATACCCAGCTTCTCCGCATCATGACGCGCTTCCACGAGGAGATCTATTCTGACCCGAGCTCACCCACTGGGCTGAATCAGGTACGTGTCACTGCCGATGAAATCGCAACAGTGCTGACCCTCTCCATCGCAGAATCTCGACTATCGTGAAGTTTCTCTTCGACATGATGAAGATCTCACGCACTATTTTGAGGACTGGACACGGCGATTCAAGGAAGACACCGACCTGCAAGGTCAGGAAAACAGGCCCCTCCCAAGTTCCGTGCATTTCAACTGAATTGTCTCCGATAGATCCCGCCTGCGCTTTTCGCGCATCTCTGCTGCCCTTGTACGTGGACAGATGCGGTAGTCCTGATATGATTCGTGCTAATCATTCACATAGCCTCACGAGCTACTCTCGACTTGTCATGTACTCGTTCGGTTTCCAGCAGGCCTACAGGCGCGGCATCCAACCGGAGGACCAGATGTTCATAGATAATGTTCGCACCCCTCTACGATCGAGCGTGATGATTCGTCGATGTTCATGTCCGCCCTGCGTCAACAGTGTTTCCAGGCCGCAAAGTCGGTCGTTCTGTGCATGATCGATACGTTATGCCCAAGTGGGTACATGCGGTTCTCACCGGACGGTATGTCATATACTTCCAAATGGGTCGAATCACCGACGCCGGTCGCCTTCGCAGCGCTAACCAAACTCGTGCAGGCCATTTTGTTTTCGCGTCATTTGCTTCCGCCTTCCTTCTTAAGGTGGGTTATCCCGAGCCTTGCCCGTGGCGGACTGAGACTTACCTACTGCCCTCGCATGGCGGCGAACGGGATTGTAGCTGATGAGGCCCGAGTTCAAGGCTTTCATTACCCCCGCCCGAGAAACCGAGATCTTCGACCTGATTCATCGGCTTATTCAAACGCTGCAGAGCCCTGAGATCGCCATCGACGAGCGCCACACGCCGAAGTTGCACGCCCGCTTCCTAGCCGGCCTGCTCACGAAGCACCGGAGGGACATCGCGACCGCAGGGCGGATTCAGACGCAACAACAGCCCCCTGCCGCTCAAGTGTCTCCGCACAGCCAGCCGACGCCTTCGGGTAGCACGCATTCGTTCTCCACTAGCGCGAGCGCGGGTACGAGCCCAGGCGAGACGACGTACTCGGCTGGTGACATGAGCTACGCTGCGAGCGGAGAAAGCCAGCTTCTCGGTGCGTCAGGGGAGCCCGTCTACCAACAGGACACGGCATATGCGGCTGGCACGGGCCCCATGGAAGTCTTCGACTTTGGCACTGAGGCTGGGCAGGGCGTCGAGACGCTCGGTGCCCTGCAGGCACTGCAGAACCCTTCGTACTGGCGCGATATGATGATGCCCGGGTGAGTGTATAAATGCGATACTGCGATCTGAGAGCTTACTGCGGTCTGCGATCGTGCAGGTACTCCTGGCCGGAGAGCGAGTCGTACGGCATGAATGGGAACATCGGTGGATTCGGCCAGAACATGGGGGCGTTTCAGACCGCACAAGTTGGTCTGTTCTGAGGCAGCTTGATGACTGAATTGTGCGGAGACCTGTTTATGCCGAATCATCGGGTCCGGACTTCTGAGGAACCACCATCCGGTAGTTATGTCCTATTCCATCCCATCATGTTCGTCCACTCTCACGAAGCGCTCTCACGTAATAACGTTGTACGCACATACAATTTCTCTATGGTTCACCGGTCTCTTCTTGTCCTTCTTGTAGACGTGTCAGGGAGCGTCATGCACGTCCATGCCTCATCCCGTCATAAGTTGTAGCTATCATCCCATGCTATCGTCGTCATCGCTTTGTACAGTAAACCGGTTATCTAAACTATAGTGCACGCACAAGATGGTTACAAGGTGCCGTCTCGTATGGGGACAATTGAAGCTCCTCCGCGCACACGTACTGCTCCGACGATCGTGGTCTCATGCAAGACCAATTGCCCAGAGCCATGAACGCGTTCAACATAGGCACGATGGGTCCAGCGGTGAAGATCTTGGCAAAGCAGCTCAAAGGTGTGCATAGTGGCTATCGACGTACTACTGGTAGCCTCTACATCGCTTCGAACCGCATTATAGACTCGCATCACCCACCGGACTTACTGCTCATCATCTCCCTTATCCCGGCCTGTGGCTGCTCAATCCAGATCATCGAAGAACATGCCACGGGCGACAAACTCTTCCTCATCATCACGAGCAAACAAGTCCTCGTCCTCGCGCGCTATCACCTTCACCGCATCCTCGAAGAATCGCCCGACATTGAATCTGCGCGCGATCAACTCATCCGCGAGAGAACGGGCCAAGAGCTCTTCGTCCAACTCCCGGGTGAAGAGCTCGTCCTCGTCGAAAGCCCGAGGCTCGGTCACAGGGGTGGTGCCAGGGTGCCTGTCCTGCGTGGAGGCGCCAGCAGCGGGGTGGATACTTGTGTCGTGTTTATGTGCCACGGCCTGTTCGGGCTCCGTCTTTCCTAGGTGCTGACGGTTACGCATAGGGCGAGGTCCCGCGGGACGGCGCTGGCCGGCATGCCAGTGGCGGTGGGAACCGTAAGGACCGCGGTGCTGGCCTGGATGGTCGTGAGCGCCGTGGATGTAGTGACCGGCGTGTTGTTCGTGTGCCTGAGTGCCTGTGTGGTACTTGGGTTCGCCTTTGTGTTCCCCGATCTTGCGGTGCGTGCCGTGCGCATCTGGGAGGTGCGGCTCAGAGACACCGGGCGCGGTGCCGGGTGCGCCTGCAACTGGAGTGGATGTAGAGGAGCTCGTCCTAATGACGTATCAAGTCAGTTATGCTTCCAGTGTCACCTGAGATTGGACTGACGACGCCTGAGCATTCCCGAATGGACGTGCAAGGGCTGGTGCGATGCTAGCGGCGGCAAGAACAAGAGGGAGGATAGTAGATGCGCGCATTATTGCTGACGTGGACGTTGAAGAATGGAGGTGGAGAGAGGTTGTGTTGAGCTCGTGGGTTGATCAGATATGCGAGTTGTAAAGCAAGCAAGGCTCAAGGGGGGTCTCGTTGGTCAACTGTATAAGAGACATACAAACTAACATATTCGACTCACCAACCAGTACCTGTGCTTGAGTATTGAGCCACGAAGGTGAAGGAAAGAGAGGAGGCGGGCTGAAGAAACGTCATGGTTAAACCAGTGGATATATACCAGCTTGTGCGCGCCTCTCTCGTGCGCGTCGATGCGCCCATACGGTCCTTCCGGGTTGCATAAGAGACGTGCAATCCGTCAAGCACAATCTCGACTCCTAGTACACCGAGAAGCACGATTGTTGCTGTTTTGCGTAGGTACTGCCAATCAAGCGGGATCATCAGCACTAGCACAGGTAGAATGCTACGCACTGCCGGGGGTTCGCCTTACATATGCATCGCGGAGATTTCCACCGCCTTCAGTAGCGTGGTTCGATTGACGGTGGAGTGTTCATAGCAGAGGGGCGCGACGTACAAATGCGAGCGAGCATTAGCACTGTCCGATCACGCCCTCAGTACCCTGTTCACTTTCCTACCACTGTTGGAGTTTCCAAATCGGTTTCCAGCCCCGAATAAGCCGATTTGATGATGGATATACTTCTCCTACTGATAGTTGGCTCAATGTTAGCCTGATGCACTGCGGAGTTGCTGGTAAGTACTCTGCCGCTGACACAGTTACCTTTTGTATCACTGACAAGGTCGTTCAGACATCGTGACAGACGACCAATACGTCAGATAATCCCAACAGTGTTGATCAACAACCCTGAGCTAGTAATTACAGCATACACTGGAGGTCAACGCTGTAGTACTTCAGAGGCTCCGAGTCAGGCCGTCCATGAGACGCTTTGCTTCACTTATCTTGTAACTTGCGAGGTCATAGAAATTGAGCAATCTGCAGAATATTATCAGCAACCATTGCAACGTTAGCCTGTTACAGTGGTATGTCGCGTCGCCGCTATTCCATGGTCTGGTCTTCTCAACTCCGCTTTCACACGCCACTTGCGACGAAGCGTATCTGGCGCTCGCCCCATCTTTACAACCATGACCTCGTTACCCATCGAATAGGTCGGTAGCTATTTCTCAGGCTAGACTTCGCTCCTGGTAGCAAACTTCATGCAGTAGTCGATCGCGTTGGACGAAGCAAGCGCTCTTAAGTGCTCGCTGAGACCTCTTCACCATATGATGATCGAGAGCCTGAGACTAGACTCGGAAGCATCAGTGGCAGAGCAAGGAGTTGATCAAGAGAACGCAAGAGACACAGGTTGGTCACTGATCTAATGCATCCACAATCCCGCGACGCAACTCCTGGATGATGTCCTCCCGAGCCCTCAAAATCTCACCGTTCTCGAACATACGCGCGTAGAGCTCCGGGTCATCACTCCGTAACCTGAATATTCTGAGCAGCCCCTTCCCAATCTTTCCCAGTACGCTTCCAACCTTGTGCAAGTTGACGTGGTGGTGCTTCTTCTTGGGCTTTGAGGGGACTTTCGGCGCGGAGGCTTGGGTCGTACTGGCTGGCTTTGACTGCTGAGTCTTCGATGGCTTCTTTTCCTTCTTCTTGTGGCGCTTCTCCAGACCGCGGGAAACAAGTCGCGTATCCTCCTCGAAGGAGCGCACAACGTAATCCGAAACTGTTTGAGCGATATCGCGCGAGATGATGTCGAGCATGGCAAGATCGCGAGCGGCGACTTCGTCCGTAGATCCGTGGTCTGGAAGGCGTGTATGGCGTTCTCGTTGGTGCTCAGCGCTTTGATCCTCGAGTTTGAGTATGCGGAGCCCTTCTACATTTCTGTGGGGAGCAGAGCGGCTCCCTTGGGCAGGGGATGGACGACGTTCAGCAGTCGCACTGCCGTGGTGAACATGAACGACCATCAAAGACACGTAGAACTATGCAAGCGCAAGCTTACCGCTCAGGGCCATCGATCACCGGACGAGCAGAGATGGCTGTTGCAGAAGCCACAAGGAGGAAACAGCGGAGGATAAAAGAGGCACGCATATCGGTAGACGAAGTTGATCCAGCAAGTGGTCCCTAGTCGTAACAAAATATGTGTTGAAAGAGAACGTAAGACGGCAGAGAGGCTGCAAGAGACGTCAGCCAACCATCTCTTTCCAAGTAGAATGACAGTGGACTTACCAACCAGTACCTCTGAAACCGTGAATGAGCTCAGAAAGAGAACGAAGGAGTGCGGAGAGCTGGGGTCCCTGAATTACTACTATCTGTATTTATAGCAAACGCTCACTAGCATGCTGTACAAGGGGTGGACCAAAATAACTTGATCTCACAGTAGGCACCGCCGACTCGGTCTGTCTCGGCTGTCTGTTGGCGCTGTTCTGCGTACCAGACCATCCACGCAAGAGAAGCGCTGCACAAGAGTCGGCGTAGTACTGTAGGCGGTGCTCAGAAGCAAAGAGTGTGCAGAAACCTCAGTAAACGGGCGCGCAATACAGCCGTTCAAGATGGCGCGAGGAACAGACACGCCCTCCGTTGATGCACCGGAGGTAGACAAATCCAGATCACCCGCCGGCATACCTTCCTGTACTGTATCAGTCCGAGTACAGCCACCATCGTGATTGTGAACTGTGTTCTTTCGTCCTCGGTCGCCGGTACCATGCCAATTCCGAAGTGGCGACCTACCTATTCCCTGCCGGGTTAGGGTCGATCTAGTCACTATATAAACCATGAGCGAGCAGTCCTCCTAATCCATGCAGTCTGACGCACCTAAGCACGACGAACCTGAGGCAATACTATTCTTAGAGCAAGCTGCCATAGCGGACATTCTTCTGTGGCTGGCGTCATGATTGTCATAACGACGAGCATGTCATCTGGGACATGGTTCGAATCGACGGTGCCATCAATGGAGGGATGAGAGCATGACGGATTGTGCGCGTTTCTGTGATACGGCCATGCATGGGATACGTGTGCGAAGCAGAGCTCGGCAGGTGTGGGCGGTAAAAAGTGGTGGTTGGTGATATTTGATGACGTGCACTCGACCTATACCAAGCAGCCAAGTCCAGACGGGTAGCCGATGAGTCTGCTACGTACTTATTATTCCGAACCAAACAAGGTCAGGACGCAGCCATCAAGTGCATTATGGTCTAATACGCCATTTCTTGATACACCCATTGTCTCAGCTTCAAGTTGAGTGACTAGCCGAGTTGCGTAGAATGGATCACAGCCAAGGTAAGGGTTCGGGGCCATGTCAAGGGAGTGCACTCAGAACCGCGGGAGGGTTTACCGGATGAGGCTCACATTATAATTGAACATTCGCGACTGAGCCGCCGCAGATACTATATGGGCAGTCAAAGTTTCCTTGAGACAATGAATGCAACTCACCACGAAGCTCCTCATCTTCTCTGATTTCAATAGTGCATGGCCTACGAGACTCAGTTCTCCAGTGGCTGGGGCGCCTGTCGTTGAAGCAACATACGGAAAGGCAGTACATTCAGCGCTACGCCCGTTCTTGGTTGTGGCACGTCGTCTCGCATCTCCCGAACGGCTGCGACGAATTTCCGCTGCTAGACCGGAACCGCAGAGTATCGCAAAGTGCAGCCCTGCACTGCACAGGCAGTCTGTGGTGCACTTATCTCGTGTGTTATCTCTTGTCTTACCCGGATGTCGAGCTCGTCCGATACGGCGCAACGTCTGCACCGAGGTACTAGCGTACGGAGCCCATTCTGCAATGCACACATTCAGCGCAACGTATGTGTGGTATAAATGTACTCACCTGTTTAACCATCCTTCAGTCCTCTCCTTCCTTCTTCCTTCGGGCTCATTTTCGAAACCTAGGTGCTGGTCGGTGAGTAGATATATGAGCCCGAGATGGCATTTGCAATCGATTGGCTGAATTGCATCTCCAGCCTTGCCTTCGTTTTCTGTATATTCTTGATACACTGCTCTTCACGACTCTACCTTCATTGATCTAACTTGTAACGCCGCGAAAGACAATGCGCGCATCCGTCGTCTTACCCATTCTCATCACCGCGGCCTCTGCTCTGCCTGCTCTAGCCGTCACCCTTGAGGCTCGCGGTGGCGATATATCGTGCGTGTTTCAGGAGTCCTTCGTTCTCTGTGTTCCGTGTTTATGGAACGGTCTGCAGGGTTGCTGGAAACACGGGCGCTGCAGCCCACACTGCTGCTCATCACCACAAGAGCGCTGAGCACCACCACTCCAAGCACCACGGCGCATATAAGCACAAGCATCACAAGACAAAGAAGCACCACCACAAGGGGCAACAAAATCACGCCCATGAGGGGAAGGGTAGCAAGCACCACCGCAAGGGCAAGCACGGACACTCGCACAAGGGCAAGCAACACCACGGCGCCAAGCACCACGCCCGTGCGTTTGATGATGAACTCGTTGACCGTGCTTTCGACGAATCGGAGCTCTACGAGCTCTATGCGCGCGACTTTGAGGATGCGCCTATCTTCACCCGTGAACTAGGGGAAGAGCATGTCGCCCGCGACATCGATGGGCTGTTCGAGAGGACCACCAGTGATCAAACTAGCATGGCGCACGCTATCCCGTCGGCGCAGGGTAGCGGCGCGATCAACCTTGGCAAGGTGTTCAAGACGGGAGCGCATATAGTCGGGTCGCTCTTCAGCCGCGAGGAGGCCGAGGAGTTTGCGCGTGATCTCGCAGAGGAGATCGTAGCCCGTGCGATGTATCTCGACGAGCTTGATTGATCAACAACATATGCCTGTTCGATGCCTGTCTAGGGGAGGGTGTAATTGAGTAGATTGTTTATGACCCATAGCGTACCAACCGCTGAATCACATGTCATACGCTGTCAAACATCGTTGGTCGGTGAGAACAACTGCAGCGAAGAGAACGACGTGACCAGACATCCCTCAGGTCAAAGGAGGTCGTTCCACGTTTCCCACACGATACAACTTGCAATCTCAGACAGACGTTGCAATCGAGCCCCGCAAAGCAACCAAAGCGACGCGACAGGCACGCGAACATGCGCGATTAGCGACACAGACAAGAGACTACGATGAGGTGGTCGCCTCCTTCGACGGTAGCCACTTCACAGGATGACGGTTGAACATCGGCCACGGAGGCAAGACGACCTTGTCAACAGTCTTAGAGGGGGCCGCAATGGGTACTGTTGTGCCTGAACGTACCACGAATAATAGGGCGGATACGACACCGAAGACAACGAAGGTAGCCTGCAAGGACTGGAGAGCAACACCTAGGAAAAACGCGAGCACCTGAAGGACAATTGTGAAGTCGGGATGAAGCGTTGGTCGAATGAACCACTCACCGAGGCTGCTACCAAAGTGAATTTGGTGATGTTCTCAACTAGTTTCTGCCCTTCGAAGTCCTGACGGCACATGAGTGTACTTGACTAGAAGTTTACAACTGAGACTCACTATCTTTGCCTCTAGGAGCTCTAGGAGCTGGTCTTTAAGATTCGTGGACATAACGGCAGAAGGGAACCTGTGGCACGGTGGCGATGGAAAGCGTAGTATCCTAGAATGGAAGGAGGATGCCGCATTGCCGGCGTTGGCCGAGAGTCTGGCCAAGTGCGCTTCTTTCACCGTTCTCTGCGTCTACATAGTTATCTGGCGAATGCACCGACGATATGCGCTCAACTCTGCTGTCTTTCGATGCCGACTAGTATCTGACCCGGGCAGCACTCTCATGAGTGTTTCTCTGTTCAGAAGATCTATCACTTGTTGCGATATCTGTCGTTTTATTTGCGCTCTAACAGTCTAACTGCCGGTATCCTCCCTCGACTGCAACACGACCCAGTTCGTGTTCGCGTGGTTGATACATTGACTCGATATTCAATACTGGCCAATTTCAACTTCGCGATCCCCGCTTCCAGGCGCGCTAGAGGTATTTACAGGCCCGTAGTAAGCGTCTCAGTCGTTCGGACGCAGCCTGCTGTCCGTATTCGTAGTCACCGACTGATAAAACGGACAGGTACCACGGACAGTTCTATTCGTGGGCAACAGTTACTACGCCGTACACTCTGGAAACCGATCTCCGGGCCGCAGATTACATCCGCAAAGACCGGTTACTCAAGCCATCTCGTTAGTCGAGCTCGTCAATCTCATAACCTTCAACCATGCGCCCAAAGAGCAGGTCTTCAGTATCCGCGCGACCACGCGGCGGGACGTGGTAGTGTATGATCCTCTGGCGTCCATGTGGGTCCGTCTCGATGATGTGGGGCGGCCGTGGCTTCCTCTCGTGACTCTGACCTTGGCCTCGAGCAAAGAGCTGGTCGCCGCGGTATCCCATGCTCGTGCGCTCGACGAGCGGTCCACCAAGCTCAGCCCGACGGCTGTAGTCGATCAGCGTACCTGGTTCCCTCGCTATGAGGGTATCGATCTCTGCCCCTGTATCGCGGCCAAAACTGGAGATACCATGCTCAGGCCGGCGTTGTAAAAGGCAGGGTAGTACATTAAAACTCACAGATCGACTGGGAGGGCGATAACAGGGGCGACTACTGCGGCGGTAGCCGCGACCGTGAAGACGGAAGAGAAGCGCATGTCGTACGGGTGTCGTCACGAATGAATGGCAATGTCACGGGGTAATCGAGGCTGAGGAGAAGGGTCACTGACTCTGGCTGGTTGAACCAAGACGTGTCGCTACTCACCAACCAGCACCTCGTTGATGAGCTCGAAACGGAAGATGGAGCTGAAGCGCGAACCTGTCTAGGTGAGCCTTAAGTAGTGCTTTGTCCGGGCATGTGCAGATCTAGCACCTGTCAGGAACGCGGCAACGCGTAGGGAGGCACCGCTAACGTGGATTCGGCCACTAGTCGAGTGAGAGAATCCAATTTGATTTTTCGTATCATGATGAACATCCCATCATTCCTTCAGTAATATATAGGCCGGCCAGACGAAACTCTGCTTCTTTGTGCGTGGGTGCTACTTATCGAGCTACTACAGCCACTCGACCGAGAGCATATTAGATTCAGGCCTTTGTCCTTCAGAACAGGGAATAGCAGCCCAAATAAATCATCTACATATCAGCCACACTAATCACCTTGCGATCACTCATCATCATCAACCACGCCAGATGCTTCTTGACAGATTCGAGCTAACCAACGTCATCGCGGATCACTCATTACACGACAGAGTCTCTACACTACACGATCACTTACTTGTCCTGTACGGTGCGTCTTCAACATAGTCAGCGACGGGCTGTCATTGCAATATCAAGAACATCCTCGACCTCGGCAGTCAACGACGTCATCCCATGCCTAGGATCATATAGGTGCCACTGTAATGCTCATCGCACTCGAAGGCTAGAACACTCTTGCACGCTGAGTCTAGGAGATATCGCCGCGTTGGCGAGATCGTAGTCTCGAAGCCGTCTACACCGTGATAGCGTGGACACATGGAGAGTTTGCGTCAAACACGGACGACCTCGAGTCGGATTGAAGTAAGTACATGGCCGAGTTGTAGACCAAGGCGGAACTTGAAGCGAGCAAGCCACAGAAAGGCAGTCAGCACGTGTATGATCTAGCACTTCTAATGTCCTATGTGCGGTGGGACCTGGACACGCCATGCAATCGCAACAACTCAAAGCTCCGGTCTGGTAAACACGAATTTCCGCGATCCTACATCCATCGCGATAAAGTACCGAGACACTCGCGGATACGAGTAAGTCTTCACGGTTGTGCAGGACGCTGCCGTATTAGAGGTTCAGGCTCGGGCAGGGCTTTACTGTCTCCGTAAATGTGCAGATATATTGAGTGCGGGTCAGTAGATTCTTACGAACAGAGGCACTCAAAACTACTATACTGCACGGGATCCGAGTAAAGACGGTGTACAACCATGCGTATCCCTCACTCGAGCTCGTCTATCTCCATGTCCATCCTCGCAAACAAGTCCTCGTCATCATACACCGAGCGGCGGTGGTGGCCATGGCGCGCAGGGCTGGGTGGGGGAGCGGGTGGAGGCGAGTTCGGGCGCGGACGGGGAATGTTTCCTTGTCCGCGCGCGAGGAGATCGTACTCTTCGAACTCACCACGTCTGTGGTGGCCATGGCGCGCGGGGCTAGGCGGGGGAGCAGGCGGGGGAGAGTTGGGGCGCGGGCGAGGAATGTTCCCTTGTCCGCGCGCGACTAGGTCGTACTCGTCGAATTCACCACGTCTGTGGTGTCCATGGCGTGCAGGACTGGGCGGGGGAGCCGGTGGAGGAGTGTTCGGCCGCGGACGAGGGATATTCCCTTGACCACGTGCTAGGAGGTCGTACTCCTCGAGCTCACCACGTCTGTGGTGGCCATGGCGCGCCGGGCTGGGCGGGGGAGCAGGCGGTTGTGGGTTCGGCCGCGGGCGGGGAATGTTCCCTTGTCCGCGCGCAACTAGGTCATATTCTTCGAGCTCGCCGCGTCTGTGATGTCCATGGCGTGCAGGACTCGGAGGGGGAGCCGGCGGAGGTGAGTTTGGCCGCGGGCGTGGGATGTTCCCTTGTCCGCGCGCGATTAGGCCATACTCGTCGAACTCAGCACGTCTGTGGTGGCCATGGCGCGCCGGGCTGGGTGGGGGAGCAGGCGGAGGGGTGTTAGGCCGCGGGCGGGGGATGTTGCCCTGGCCACGAACAACGAGATCGCCTTCGTAGTCCCTCTGGACAAGACCGTCTTTGTCGAGGGATCGGCTGAAGCTGACAGCAACCAATCATTAGTTTTGTCTAGAGGTATAAGATAAACGGAGACATACACGTCAATCGGGATCGCGAGCGCAGGTGCGACGGCGGCGGCAGTGGCAGTCACCGCGAAGATGATGTTGTAACGCATGGTGTACGAAAGAGTGGGTCGTCAATACAGTCGGACTACGGGTCGTTAATAAAGAAATAGCAGGACTGCGGTATCAAGGCGAAGGATTAGATTCAATGAACGAAGGGGTATCACTAGCTTTACTTACCAGCCAGTGCCTCTGCTAGTGGTTGAGCTCGAGAAGGGGAAGTGAGCTGAGGATACCGCTGTAACTCGCGCTGCTTATATACTCTCGACCCATGCTTCCCCGACGCATGAGCCACAGCGTGTATGTCAGCATGAGTGGCTCTCAAGTCTCCATTTGGTGCGCACTCGGCCACCACGAGATGATGACGGACTCACTGTCTCACAGCAAGAAATTAGCCATCTATCACAAATCATAAGGCAGAACTTGTGAAGACGCACTGCGCTGCCTAGCCGGTGATGCAGCATGCGATTCAAAACATCCCACCGGGGAAAGGGGAAGCAATGCACCCGGGCTGGCTTACGGCTTACTCCGCGCTATGTCTGGTCGAAGGAGATCGCCTGCCCAGTGTAACTATCGGATCGGGCTCTCAAGTAATTCTGTTGAAGAGGCACAAGGAAGGCTCACTGACTAGGCAAAGAGCGCAAGTAGCCCCAAATACTCCTATTGTCGTCCTGTATCTCAGCAAGTGTTCCACAATAACCCTGGTCGAGGACAGACTGGTTCGAGATCTCTTGAGCTCGATTTGATCTGCGTAATTCTTCAGGAGGGCGAGAATGTCAGCCCAGCCTCCGGAGTAATCGAAGTAAATGACCAGGGAAGACTGGCCTGGAGAAGGTACCAACGGTCCGTTGCCGACGGACGGACGCTCACCGGTTCATCGCACTGCTTGCTGGAAAGTGGCGAGGGGTACAAAACGCAGGAAGGATTACAAGTTCTGACATAGGGAGATAATGAATGGTCCCGGAATCCGGATATCAGAGGTAGTTTATGAGTCGTGATGCCTGTTCCTTCCGCGGAGATGAAGTTGATCGCAAGAATGAGCATGCCCATAGATGGCAAATAAGAGCGGATAGTATAGGGCCAAGCTGGTATATCCTGTATGGATGCAGCGTATTCACAACAGATTGTGCAGCGAATACAGGCGACTGGCCCCGTGGGGTTTCTTTGGCACAAGACCGGCCTACGCTTCTGGGAGTGCAGATGCCAGGCTCCGTTGTCTACTGATGCAGGGGGCTGAAGAAGAGCAAACATGGGGAGTTTGCCAAGAGGTTCTGTGTTGTCAGTGAGCACGGCGATCCAATATACCAAGGGCAACCAGCACGGGAGTTGATGAACAACCCGGGTTTCCCCGAAATGGCATATGTACCTTTGTGGCGTTGTTTCGACTACCAAGAAATCCGGGCGCTTAGCTTACCAGTGAATCCCACTCACGGTGTCGTTGATAGTCGATCCATTCTCCGGCGAGGTGCGCCAGCGGGCCAGCAGCAAGATGTTAGAGTACGCGTCACGTAAAGCGATGCAGAAAGGTCCTCCAGCACGATGCAGGGGCTGCACAGCTGCATCGAACTTTCCGCAGCCTCTAGAAGGTTTTTACCGCCCATGCCATGACGGCTAGAGCTGTAACTCGGACCCAGAAACTTCAAGGGATGCAATAACCTATGGAGAAGGGAGCATTAGCCGAAGCGCATGTGGCCGTATGCCGCGAGACGTAAATGACTGCCATGGCCTACGTTTGAGGCTTTGAGCGTGAGTCAACTGCTCTTTCCCCATAGACCCAGCATCAGTTGGACTTGTATTGGTTCGCATATGCTATCCTTCGGGTATGCCATGAGTGGAGAACAGTATAGAGGATCTTCTGCAGCCTGCAGTATTCACACCACGTCGACCAAAGATAGTATACAATGCCATGATGCACCGTTCTGTTCTGGCTGCTGATATAAGGAGATATTCGCAGTAGCATCGCATATATGCGAATATCTTGGCTATCCACTGTGCTGTCATACGGCTTAGCCTCGTGGACACAGTCTCGTGTTCTAGTCCTGCGATTTCGAGAGAAACCCAGTCAGACGCAAGGTAAAAATGTACGACAGAAATGCGCACGTTTTCCCGAGATTCAACTCATGGAACCTCCACACGTACAATGTGACGCTTGCATTCGATGGATAGCAGACTGCAGTGCGTCCCGTATATTCTTCCATGTCTGCGTGGTCGGCGGACTATCATGATGTTACCAAGCCGCGCCAGCGGGATTGAAGTGGGTCTCTGTTTCGTCGGGCAATGTGACTCTTGAGAGGGAGGCCTGGCTGGGAGCATAGCCGGTACATCAACTGATAATTGCAACGATGGCACAAGTGTGGTAGAACCGCTTTACGCACTGGCACGCAGATCGTGGTCTCCGGTCCGAGCGTACTAGCCTCGGGCCCGGAGATCTTGGGAGGATCCTCGTGCGACGACGCTGCTCACTGCAGGGCAGAAGGCTGTACTGTATTGGATCACCATACTTATAATCAAGCAACACATGCATGAGCTGCATCGACCTAGAAACACTGACTCCAGATGGTATAGCATTGGTACACGTAACGGTTGTTGTCGATAAGTAGTCAGCATATGCAGAGCGGGCATTGGAAACGCGAAACGATGGTCGGTTCTACTCGTACGGTAGGATTCCAGGCATGGCGGAAAATAGGTACGCGAAATAGAGAACTAGTCGAATGTAGTACGGTCATAGGTATAGATCGTGAGAGCATCACCCAGGAAATGAACACAGAAAACGAAAAAGCGTGCTCGTAGCCATCGTCATAGCTTCAGCTCAGTCAGGACCCTCCGAGCCAGCATCCCATATTGCCACCCATCACCGCCTGCTCGGCGGAATTGTATCCCATGCAGGGGTAACCACGGCACCTGCAGGAACTATCAGCAGGAGCATACCAGCCCACCTGATGCAACACTGACCTTCACGACGTTGATCTCGAACCGCACTGCCAGAGAGTTAGCACCGAGACTCTCGAATACCTCCGGCGCCACCTCGCCCGTCGGGAGCGCACTCTGCGTAGGCTGGGGGCTTGCCGCAAAGTCACGGGGAATGGGAGGCAGGATCTTGCCCTTGGTTGGCGACGTGGGTCGTGGCGTGGCGTCATCGCCCCGTACCGGGCTCGGCTCTGCGTTGTCAGCCCGCACACCCTCCTGTGGAGCACTTTTATGCGCATCTGCGGAGACCTGGAAGAAGGACGACGAGGCGCTGCTCGCCGTTGCGCTGAGGATCGTACCACCGGAAGGTCGGCTCGGTAGCTCCTTCTCCTTGGTCTCGGGCGTCTTCTCCTTGTCCTTGGCACTTCGGTTCGTACCGAATGAGAGCTTCGACGTCTTTCTGGTGACTGAGCGCCGAGTGGTCCCAGTCTCATCTGAACCGTTAGATGCTCGTTTTCGATGTCTCTGCTCTGGCGAGCGCGGGGTTGCCTGAATGGAGGCCATATCGATAGAAGGCATGTGGATACATTCGAAGCCTGTCTTCGTCTCGCGGTACTGTACTTGCATCCGGTCAAGCACACGTCGGATGTCTGCCTTGATCGCAGCCGGCGATTTGGTGGACGTCGTAGCCACGCTACGCAACCCGTGAGCAACAACAGAGGTACCCGATAAAGGAAGAGATCATACCTGAACAAGCCTTTCAAGTACACAGGCTTGAAGTCCTTTTCCTCGCCAGCGCTCTCGTCCGCCCTGTGGGAAGGCGTCGCGGCATCCGGCGACGAAGGCTCGTCTTGTGCCTCCGCGCCCTCGTCCTCCTCATCCGTGCGTCCGAATAACCTGTCCGTCAACGGCGCCCGGTAGTCCGTCGAATAGCCAGTTGATGGCCGACGACGACGCCCGACAGAGCCAACAGCGTTCGCGAACAACGCTGGGCCCGCGCTATTCCTCCGTTCATGTCGTGCATGGCGGCCATGGGGGTCCAGCACCGTCGCAGCCCGTCTGTGGGGTGTCCCGATCGGTTGGCTGTGGCTCTGGGTCACCGTGCCGACCGGAGTCGACTCGCCACTCCGGCGCACCTCCCCGCTGCGCTTCTCGTCCACCAGCAGCCCGTGCTCGTCCACGACCTTCTCGTTCACCTCTGCTGACGGCCGCGGCGAGACGGTATTGAAGATGCTCCCGCGCTTGATTGTCCCGCTCGTCGAGCGCCGTGAGCCGTCGCCGTCACTACGGCCCGTGATCAGGCTCCCGAACCGGCGCACGAGCGTCGCGCCCGCGGACATCGGCACCTTCTGCTCGAAGTCGTCATGCTGCGGGACATGCGCTTGCTGATCGGCGTAAGATATGCGCTGCGGGCCTGCCGACCGCGGCGGTTCCAGTGCTGCAGGATCGGGGCGGATGCTGAGCGTTGCATTCTCATTGACAGGCTCGACGCCGCCACCGTTGAACAGAGGGCGACTAGACACCGGACGCTGACCCGTGAGACTGTGGCTGCGGCGGTGCGCTGACTGTGCAGACGCCGCTGGTGCACGGGGAAGAGGTAACGTCCCCTTGGCCGGACTGTTGGGAGCAGATGCCGCCGTGACGGTAGTACGCGGTACAGCAAGTGCGGCATCTCGTGCCCGGGGTTGTGCGGCGAAGGTAGCGGACATAGGAGACGGAGTAGGGCCCGGGGCAGCATCGTAGGACATACCCGAGTAGTGCGAAGTCTCCGGCGCCGGTAGACGCGGCAGCGGCATGCTGTAGTCCGGCTTCGCAGACACTGGGTCCTTCTTGCTACGGAGAGTAGGCTGCGAAAGCTGTTTCGCATTCTCAGTGTGGCTGCCTCCGCTAGGGTTGGCATCTACCTGAGCTGAGGCCTCCAGTGAGAGGTTGGAGTTGGCGAAGTGGCCTGGCCCATAGACCTTCTCCCGCTCCATCTTCTCCCGCGAGAGGAAGTAAATCGAAATGAGTGGATGGAAGCCATACGTGGGGTCTGGCGGTTCACGCTGGCTAGGATCGGTGAGGGACGAGTTTGACAGGTGCGAGGACGAGGTGGGCGGGGACCCGGCAAAGGGCGAGCCAGGCGGAGATGAAGCGGGAGAGAAGAACTTCTTGCGGTAGAAGTCAAAGCCCGAAAATCGCCGCCTCGCCTTGGATGGAGTCTCGTTCTTTCCGTTGACCGTGTGCGAGCCGTCCGAGATCGCGAGCGAAGAGTTGGACAGGGACTCCCAGTGCCGTCCATTCCCATTCCGCCCATTCGGCAGCATGCGCTTGCGCTCCCAGTGCTGCACTGCGCGGTAGTAGGACTCAGACTCGAGGATTTCGACGAGCTTGTGCTCGATCTCCTCCTCCGTTCCGAAATCGAAGCCCTTCATTCCTCGGATGACGGCCCGATCTAGCTCGTCGGCTCGCAATGGCTCGCGATGTACGAGGTGGGAATCAGGCGGGCCCGAGAATCCTCTGACCATCCACGGATGAGCGAGAACCTCCGCAAGCGGGGCACGGGCGGCCGGATTTGTGACCAGCATCCGTGTCAATAAGTGCTTACACTCTGCGGCATGTCAGAGCGCTGGATAGGCGGTGGAGCGGGAAGGATCACGCACCTGTACTGAGCCAGACAGGGTATTCGACCAAGCCTCGCTTAATCTTTGCGTGCAGAGCGGGCATGCTCTGGTCGTCGAAGGGAACCTTTCCACATACCAAAACGTAGAGGACGACTCCGAAGCTCCACACGTCCACCTCGGGCCCAGTGTAGACCTTGGCATTAAGCAGCTCCGGCGCAGCAAAGTAAAGGGAGCCGCAGAACGTCGACAGGTGATGTGCGGGGTCGTACAGATTGGAGAGGCCAAAGTCGATGATCTTGATGTTACCCGCCTGCGAGATGAGGATGTTCTCGATCTTCAGATCACGATGGACAACGTTGTTCTTGTGGCAATAGTCGAGCGCACTGCCGATCTGCCGCGCGAACTTGCGTGCAACTCGTTCCCGCAGTCGGCCATGGCTAATGATGTAGTCCAGCATCTGTCCGCCGTTGACGTACTCTTGCACCATATAGTAGTGATGTGCGTGCACGATCATCTCGCGCATCCCGCAGATATATGGGTGGTGAAGTAGCATCGACAGCGCAGCCTCACGGAGGATTCGAATTTCTTTGGACGCATCCTTGGATGCCTGTTTCGCTACGGCGTCCGGATTGCTAATGCTACCGCTTGGCGGGGTTGCCCGTGGCAGGATTTTGACAGCGAGCTGGGGGCGGGCTCTAGATCCATATGCGTAGAACGGAACGGCTACTCACCATCTCGCCCGTAATATTATGATGCGCCAACTTCACTTTGCCCATACTCCCCGCGCCCAACGTCTTGCTAAGCGTATAGTCGCCGAGGATGCGGTTCGAGCTGCGCGGCTTGGTAGACTCCCGACCGCGCCCGTCGTCGCGGGTATCGCGCTCTGGGGTGGCATAGCTGTTGGGGGGCATGGAGGCAGGTCGTGGCTTGTGCGCAGAAGACGACGGCCGCCTGCTGGGCGCGGGGCTTGGCGAGGGTGGTGGAGGCTGGCTCGCAGGGTTTGGGTTCGGGAGATGGGTCTGTTCGCGCGTTCCAGACGGCTGCTGCGTCACGGGTGATGGGTAGGCTTGCTGCGAGATTGGAACGTCGAACTCGTGGCCTACCACGATGCCGCCATGCGACGGGGTCGTCTGGCCTTCCTCTGTGACTTGGGGTAGGGGTTGACCTGCAGTCGGGGGTAAGGACATGGGATATGTCGCCATGCACCGCGTTCGACACGTAGATCGGGTGGGTTGAGAACAGAGGTCCTATCACGTCGGTCGTAGCCCTATCTCCTTGAGACACGCCGCACGTCGTCCCGAGCAGCCCGCAGCAGGCCAGAGATGATGAAGACAAGTGAGAGAAGCGGTGAAAGGGGAAAAGGTCGGCGACGCGGTGATGGTCAGCGTGAGAGGTGTGTTCGGCGCCAACAGCCTCGGATTACGAGCAGTATGTACTCGCGTTAGTACCGTCAACGTCCGTTTCGTTACCCTCTGGCTGCGCAGTCCGCGACAAGTGGAATACACACCCCCACACCTCCTCGAGGCTCTCTTACTCGCCTCAACAATTGTCTGATCAACAATATGCGATCAACACTCTCAGTGCGGGGGAGCTTCCTGATCCGGTAACTACATGTGGGTCGGCTTTACACTAAGCCCACTCCGACGGACCCACTTTTCGGCTTTCAAAGTCTCGGTCGCTGCAGGATCAGTCAAGAGGCGCTGTGGCCACACTTCGTTGACATAGGCCATGAAGAGACCGAGATGACTGAGGGCGGAACCCGGTCTCTGCAGGTACAAGAGCGGCATCGAAGGATGCAGTCCACATTGCTCAGGCTCAGATGGGTACAACATGACATCGACTCGTACCGCTTATTGGTTGCAAGTACGAGAACATATTACATGCCTCAGGAGCGTGTCATTGTCACAGCACATACAGGCCTGTAGATCGAGCAGGGTAGCTGGGACCAGAACCAAGCATTATTGGGACTGCTCAGCGTAAATCTATATATGGGGCTTATTAGCAACAAACCGACACGATAAAAGAAAGGCATGCCTTAATGGTCTTGTCCGCACCACCGGTAATGAGGCGGGTCCCGGTCATATCGAATGTGGAACAAAATACGCCTGCCTCGGCCTCCAGAGATCCGGGTTGCGGGATATCCTCCATGTTTTGGAACGCGGTCCCGGTGTCGTAGTCCCAGAAAGTGAGCGTCCCATTATCACCTGAGTACGTCCAGTGTCAGGGCACCGCTTGATTCAAACATCTGTGACATACCTCCGGAGAAGAAGACGCCTTCTGAGTTGACGGACAACGTGTTGATGATAGCGTTGTGCCCGCTGAAGTTGAAGACGAAGGTGCCCTCGGGACACTTCCACTTCTTGATATTGTTGCCGCCAGCAGACGCAGATGCGAACGAGTACTCCGTGGGGTGAATAGCCAGAGCACGGACAGATTTCTTGTGGTGCGTGAGTGTCACCATTGTCTTCCCGGCCGCAAGGTCCCATAACCTACATGCGCGGATCAGACACTCCCCCCTGTGTGGCCAAAAGCGCACTCACCGAACGGTTGAGTCCATACTGCCGGTGATCACCTGCGGATCCGACTCCTGGCACTTCACATCCGCCACCGTCGCAGTGTGTCCCGACAAGACGTGTATCTGCGCCTTCGTCCTCATGTCCCACACACGCGCCGACGCATCACGGCCCGACGTCACCAGGATATCAAGCGTGGGGTGCAGCGACAGCGCATACACGCCCGACAGGTGCCCATGGTAGTGCCGGATTACCTTGTTCGCCTCAAGGTCCCAACACTTGACCATTTTGTCCTCACCGCATGAGAAGAGGTACGGATGCCGCGCGGACACCGCGAGCCCGCGCACGGTTGAGATATGCCCTGTGAGTGAGAGGCGCAACTCGCCAGAGGCAAGGTCCCAGATCTTGATGACGCGGTCGCCTGCGCCGGTCGCGAACCACTTGTTCCCCGGTTCGACCGCGACGCTGCGCACCCACCCTAGATGTCCAGAAATGACGCGCATGAGCTTCCAAGGTGGGTGGTATGTCGGTTTGATGGTGCGTGTTGTCTTGTGGAGCTGGAGGGCGCGGGTGAGGTTGCTGGCAGAGGTGAATGTAGAGGGCTGCTGGATGGGTTTGTTGTCTATTGTCGCGATCATGCGGGAGGTATCCGTGTCCGCTGCGGCTACAAGAGGTGAGTCCATCGCGTCGCGTAAAAGACATAGCATACTCACGTCCTGCAGTGATGGCTTTTCGTTGTTCCTTTGGTCTGGATGGGCCAACCGCGCCCTGTTGGGCGAGCAATGGTGCAGGCAGCTCGCGCACGTCCCGGAACTCATCATTCATCTTCACGGAAAGCCGTATCCGTGCGCTACAGAGCAGTCAGTCTCCCGAGATCTACCCTGAAAGTGACGGACACGCACCTCTTGGGCTCCTCCTGGGTGCTGTCGTCCGGACATGACGCGAAAACATCTCGTGTACGCTTCCCGCAGGCTTTCAACAGGGGGTTCAAAGGAGGCAGTGCTGAGGTAGACATCGTTGGCGCAGTGCAGGTTTTCCCTGCTCGCAGCTGATGGCAGGATGACAGGGCGAGGGCAAGTACGAAGGCCCGACTGTGGCTGGCTGAGCAAGTGGTGGGTGCAGAGAAAGTGGCTGTGGGCGCTAAAAGGTGAGTACCTATCAGACCTCCTCTTTCTCTTCCCTACAACGTCCTCTCCGCGAACCGGCTCGTATTCATGCATTATATTCGTCGAAATTCCGCAGTATATCACTGCTTGTGAGACGGCGAGGGACGTTCCTCATAGCGAATTTCCAAATGAGGCAAGCTCATGCTGACTAATGCGGCGAGTGCCTGCTGTTTGCGGGGTCGCCCTCCGCCACCGTTACCACCACCATCCGAGTCCAGCAAAGCGTCTCGGGGGTGTCGTCAGAGTCGCGGAGAGCGGAATCCTCGCAAAGATCGCTGTAAAACGTCGAGTAGCCCGTGTACGTAGCGTAGCGAACACGTCGTCTGCGCCATGTCCGCCGCGGAGCTCAAGACCCTCGTCAAGGCCCTGCACGGCGCCTCGACTGATGAGGTGCGTCCCATAATCCAGCCCCTATGGCCTCCCCGTCACGTTCGTTCGTTCGCTGACTTTTGATTTTGACTTTTCTTTCGCATGCGGCGTTGTGTGGCGGCCCGGCGCGATGTAGGAAGTCGTTGGCGTGCTCAAGACGCTCAAGCAGGAGGCGAAGATCACCGAGGCTGCTCTCAGGGTGAGTCCCTCCGTCTTGCATGTGCCGTCGGAGACTTGCATTTGGTCGACATGCACGGTGTCTCTCGGTAGTGAACGAGACAAGCGTCGTTCATGGTGGAGATCCATGTGGCGCATCGTTCCCATGTTCGTTCGTCGCCGACATCAGGCTGTCCATGTACAGTCTCGTCCACGATTCGATATTGCAGTTGTCCATCTTCGAATGCATTGCTGACAAGGGGAACAGGAAAGCAAAGCCGGTCTGGCTGTGGGGAAACTGCGGTCGCACGCCTCAAAAGACGTGTCCGATCTCGCAAAGGAGATCGTCAAGAAGTGGAAGCATGAAGTAGAGAAGGAAAAGCAGGCAAAGGGTGGTGGAGATGCAAAGTCATCCGCCAACGGCAAGTCAGCACGTACGGAGCCATCGCCACTCGCCCCATCGCTATGTCGGGCTGACGCATCTGTCTAGCAGTAATGCGAAAAGCGTCGACGGCGTCGACAACCGCAAGCGCTCCCTCGCGAACACCCTCCACGCCCATGACACCAACCGCTTCGGCGAGCAGTTTCAACAAAGGCGAAGCACGCACCGCCAAGTCTGACGGCGTGAAGACCAACATCACAGGCGACAAGACGCGTGACAAGTGCATCGAGATCATATACGACGCCCTTGCCTCTGACTCGGGTGCCCGTACGTCCCCAGCCCCACGCCGCCGCTGACGTGTACTGACGCTTACCCTAGCGAGCGAGCTCATCATGTCGCGCGCGAAGGCGATCGAGGCGAACGTGCTCAACGAGTTCGGCGGGACGACCGCCGCGTACAAGAGCAAGATCCGCTCGTTCTTCGTCAACCTGAAGGACAAGAACAACCCAAGCCTCCGCGAGAGCGTCGTCAGCGGCGACCTCCCCGTCGCAAAGTTCTGCAAGATGTCGAGCGCGGTCAGTGTGCCCCGGGAACGTCTGATACGTGCCTGCTGATTATGTGCAATATAGGATATGGCGTCGGAAGAGCGGAAGGCCGCGGATAACAAAATCAAGGAGGAGAACCTGTTCAAGGCGCTCGGTGCCGAGGAGGTGCAAGCGGAGACGGATGCCTTCCAGTGCGGCCGATGCAAACAGGCACGTAGCGTTCTATCCCTTCGTGCCCTCCATCACTGACCTGTCACCACAGAGGAAGTGCCGTTACCGCCAAGCACAGACGCGGAGTGCTGATGAACCGATGACTGTACGTGCTGCGTCTGTCGTGTGGTATGCTATGCTAACACATGATCTCGCTCATATACAGACATTTGTAACGTGCGTATCCATACTCTGTGGCGACCTCTATGTGACAATGCTAATCGTGCTTACGTTCGAACAGCTGTACCGTCTGTAATAATAGGTGGAAGTTCTCGTAGAGCCGCTCACGTATCCCGAGCCTAATCCCGTCGCCCTGCTACCCAAGCTCACTGTTTATACTGGTGTATTATCACTGCTGTCATGACCCGCCTGCGCTCTGACTGTTATGGACGACTGCGTCGCGGTACCCATGCTCGGCCGTTACCTCTGAATGACTGACTCGTCCCTCTCTTCTGTGTATGTATCTCGTAGACTCTTTCTCAATTTATGTTAGTCTTCAGTCTGTCAAATTGTCTGGGAAGTAGTGTGGAGACATAACATGGAGGGGCTGACTTCCCCGAGCTGCAATATTCGCTGCCTGGTGGGTAGCAGAGTGCTCGTAAGATAAGTAACTGTGCTGTACACATGTCCTCTATTCACACATTGCTACAGTTTGTTCAGAGTAGACAGTTCAATAGCTGAATGTAGAACACATATTGCGTGTTACCGGAAGTCATCCAGTAATATCTGTCATGTAGCCTATAGGTGCCAAGTATACCACTGTTGTCAACAAGTCCGAATACTGACAATGATCACCAGGTGAAGTCTTGGCACCTCACTCACTATTGATGAATATTTGGTGCAGACAGAGGTGAGGTCGAGCCATGAGGATATCCCAGTTGATCAGAGCAAGAGCATATTATATGTCATAAAATGAACATCATCAAGGCACAATGACCATGATTATGTGTAAGCACTTGCAGGAAGTACTCAGGCGACCATTGTATCAAAATGTATCAAATCAACAAAGATATACCGATCAGTGTTCACTGAATGTGATCATCATGCTGGGCTGTCTAGCATTGTGCATTGATGTTTTTGGGCAAACAAGGTAGTAAGATGAACTGTCTATTGAATATGTCACATTGGAATTCAATCTGATGATGAAACATACTGTCCTTGTTTTTGCATTCTTATATCATACTAGACGGTCATCAGAATCACGATTATGATGTGACTCGTGTGTTGACATCATAGACAGCATCTAACTATCAAGCAGATGCGACACTAGGGTGATGCATAGTGACTGTCCTCATACGGTAGCCTCGAAGCTGCAGCGATGTTCGCTAATTGTATACTAGTACATGTAAGCGCCGTGCTATTGAGTTTGGGAAGCCCCGGCGCTCTTTCCTTTCATCGAACCACATCCTAGAGCTTACATCGCTCGATATCATAGTTGTCATCCTCACCGCCCAGACGAGAGCGGAAGGTACGCAGCCTAGGTTGTACAGCCTCTCGTGAAATCAGAGTCTAGACACGACAAATCAACGAGACTACGCACGCACATTTGGCGCTTCGGGAGGTATACAGGTGCTCCTACGTGGTTCCACAATCCGCCGCGCAACGACAAGGACAATACTGCTGCAGAGGTAACGAGACCCACATGGGAGCACCAGGGACAAACTTAACGCAGGGAGCTTTCGTACACGATGTCCCGGTCAGAACAGAAGTGTTGTGTCAATGGACAGATGAAATGAGGATAGCCTGAGCAATTGATCGGTCAGTTTCAAAGATGCTACCACACGTCTTACTCCAACTGTATAAGAATTCACGTCGCTGCCCCCGTTCTCTCTCATTCCATCGCAGCTTCAGGCTAATCCCGAGTTTGACCCTCCCACGCACATTACCTGCACTCCTACCCGAGCTTTGAGCAACACTGTTCCGCGAGATGTCGAGTGTGGTCAGGGCACTCCCGGGTTAAATGTCTGCTGCTAACGGGAATGCTCATGACTTGCGATGCAGAATATGACATCGGAAGAGCAGAAGGTCGCAGACCACAAAAGCAAGGAGGAGAAGGAGGTCAAGGATCCGGAGGTCGGGGCCGAGGAGGAGCCAGTGACAGACGCCTTCCAGTGCGGCCGATGCAAACAGGCTCGTAGCGCTGTCCCCTCGTGCCCCACATCGCTGACCTGTCACCACAGAGGAAGTGCCGTTACCGCCAAGCACAGACTCGGGACGGTGCTGATGAACCGAGGATTGTATGTGCTGCGTTTGTCATGTGACATGCTCTGCTAACTTATGATCTCGCTCATTGGCAGACATTTGTAGTAACGTGCGTATTCATACTCTGTGACGACCTACGAATGCTCATCGTGCTTACTACTTTCGAACAGCTGTACCGTCTGTGATAATAGTTTCAAGTTCTCGTAGAGCCGCTCGCATATCTCGGGCCTATTAATCGCCCTTCCACATTGGTATAACTGTGGGATCGTGTGAAGGAGCAGATGGCGTCCTCGTAATTTGCAGTCTGCATTCTCTGATCCCACCACTACCACCATGAACTACTGATTTTGGCAGCTCGGGCCAGTCGATTCTCCGTTTCATATGAACACTGCACCTCCCAAGCAATGGCCAGGGTCAGTACACAGGTTAAGAGGTTGCAAAATGCATAGAAGAGGGAAACATGTGATTCGGACAGCAGATGCGGCTGAGCATAGTTAGCCACAACGCACTCATCCATAATAGTTACGGCGTAGGCCGGCACCAGCAGTGATACACTGATATAAACAGTGAACTTGGCTAGCAGGTTGAATGTGTGTATACAACCTCTTTCCGCGGTTCAAGTCGTAGATGCATCATGCGTTCGCGGCAAGAATAATATGAACACCCCAGCGATGTTTTTCTTGGGGTTACCCTTCTTGTCCAATCACTGACTGCACACGCAGTCATTATGAAACCAGATGATCTCTGAACTCGGTGCATATAGTTGGTACCTAATCAAGGGCGCAAAGCGCGGTCAGCATCGAGTATTAATCGACACAGAACTCGCATTGAGTATGTGCGTGTATTTCTCGATATCGATTCAGTCGGTACAACGGGGGCACAGACAAGCGGCGAGCATATGCGTCTACTTCGTTTTGTCATTCCACCTGTGACCGATGAGTGAGCCTCTCAATCCCAAGCATAGGAGACGAATACTCACAAATCCAAGAAGAGCTTCCACAAAATCGAGAACATGAGCCCCTGCAAGCCGTTCGCCAATATCCTCGTCTTCAATCCACGCCCGAACAACCCCTTCAGCCCGTCGGCGGCGATCACGTCGCGTGCACTTTGCATATAGCCGACACGAGCGCGGTGTACCTGGCGGTATGTCTTGATAACGCGCAGCGAGTTCGACACCGTATCAGAGACGACCGACGCGCAGAAGCCGATGAACGCCTGGCGGGCAAGCTTCTCGAGCAGTGTGTTGGGCTGCGGGAGCGCGTCGTCGAGGCCATTGTACGTGCTGAACCACGGATAGTGCCCGACGAACGTCGCCGCGGCGGTCGCCCACGCGCCATACCACAATGTGCCGACGCCGTACCTCCGGATCTTCGCGCGGAGCAGCGCGAGTCCGGGCTTGCCCTCCGTCTGCAGCGTCGTCTTCACGGTGTCGACGGGCGTGAGGACCATCCGGAAGAGCGCTGCCGCGAGGCTCGCGAAGACAGTCTTGGCGAGCGCGGGTAGCCGCCGCATGAAGGTGTTGCTCTGGAGCAACGCAAGGATGCCTGCGTTCGCGGCCGTATCGCCGAAGCGCGAGACAGGCCCTTGGATGAGGGCGGCGCTGAGCCCTTGATAGTATCGCGTCCAGCCGCCATCAGCGTACAGAGTCTTGATGGCTTGCGTAGTGGTGGTACCGTAGCGATACTGGTAGTTCATGACGGTGCGTAGGGGCATGAGGGTAAGCACTTGCAATACCATTGCTAGAGAAAGGTTGACTCGAGACAGGCATGGCATGTAGTCTGCGCCAGACATACCTGCAGCACCACTCAATCCTCCCCCTAGTGCACTCTTGAGAGCCTTTCCCAGGTCAAACTGCACGATCTTAGGCCCGAGTATGCACCATAGACTGCTAACGCACCTCCACATCGTCCGCGTCAATGAATCCTTTGATGAAGAATCCCAGCGCGACTGCGATTAGGATCGTTGATAGAGCATACCAGCCCCACGTCCACCAAGTCGCCTTCTTCTCGAGCGGGATGTCGTCGCTCTCGTCGTCTTCGAGCTGCTCCTCAGGATCCCGCTCTGCATTTCCTAGCAAGGGTTGCCGCTCGTCCGGTCCTGGTGAGGGTGCTAGTGCGTCGACTTTGGCCTGGGACATGACTGGGGCAGGAAGACCGCGATAGCAGCGGGTGCCGTGCGGCCTCCGCGCCTGCGAACATGGCGTTATAAATGCAGGAGCTGGCGATTGGGAAGCTGCCTATCTATGGATCTCGGGTTACTCATTCGGCGCTCCGGGTGCGGCATTACACAACCATCTAATCTTATCGTCGACCTCTCTTTCAACAGTATATAGCAGGGCGCTCGCATAACACTGCAAGCGGAATCGGGGTGCCTCAAGACGTAGTACGAATACCATGTTACAAATGGGATGATATGCAGTAGGTGTTCGGTACTCTATCCAATCGCTCAACTCGGCTGTTCAAGTTGTAGTCCGAGTAGACTCTCAATCATCTTCGAGAGGATCCGTGCCGGGTGACCTTCCAATTGACATCCTAAGATACAAGAATGATGATACTATGCAAGAGGACGTACATACTCGTTATGAATTCTGATCGTATGTGTATTGTCTGGCATCGTCCCTTCCGCGTTCCACGTCCACGCACATCAAGATGGGCACGGCGAGCCACACCATGAACACCAGGAAGAAGAACGCATAGCGGATATTCCCAGTCGTGTCCGCAATGAGGCCGACAAAGAGAGGACCTACAAACGAACTCGACTACAATGAGAGCGGAATGAGTTTCTCAACACTGGTCAAGCGGTGAACGACGCACCTTATCAGTAATTGAGAAGAGGCCGTACCTGAATCATATTAGCTCGCCTACTTGGCACAAGATATGCCAAAGCCACTGACCATCGTGCCTCTTCCCCTGGAGGAATGAGTTCGGCATAGAATGCCCGAGCATAGCCTTGAAATGCTCCATACACGGATCCCTAAGGTAACGACGGTCATTCCCAGAAGCCGCTCAGGGTCCGACACGACTCACAAAGTACACCGCCAAAACGTACATCTCGCCCCACGTCGTCAGGCCCCCAAAGCGTACTCTCGAACTCTGGAAGACAGGCAGGAAGCCAAGACACCCATACGCCGGAATGAGGGACGCCATGACGACGAGGACGACCAGGATCCGCAGGTTCGACCATCCTAACCGGCGCTGAAGGATAGGCCATGCCAACGAGCCGAGGATGCCTGCGCTGGGAGTTAACACGCCTATGAGGATCAGAGCTGAGGGCGACATCCCCAGCGTGGTCTTCCCAAAGAGCAAGGCAGTCGACGTAATGGTCGTGAATCCTACGCTGACCATGAGCTCTCCACATAAACGCAGAACGGCCCACCTACCATCAGAAAGCAAGAACCAGGCAGCAAGGTAAATGAACGTATTTCGGAGCCGCTTGATCTCCTTCCACCTTAGCATTCCCCCAAGCCGCTTCCAAGCACCCACAATCTCCCGCCACGCACTCCAATTCTCCACATCGCGCTCTTCTCCCTCCTGTGCGATGCGGGCGCCCGCTGCACTTGGCAGCCATAACGCCGCAGGAAGCGAAAATAACGCCCACCACGCGCCGCTGATGCCCACCGCAAGACGGAGCGCGAACGTCGAGCCGCCAAGACGAGTGACAGGGATGAGCGCGAGGAGGAGGAGCACGATGCCCGCGCCGTACCCAAGTGCGATCCCGTGCGACGAGATGCGCGCCGTCGCGGCGGACAGTGCGGTGTCGTGCGCGAGCTTCGCAGCGAGCACGTCCGGGTGCACCGTGTCCGCCGGCCGCGGCTGCGGCGCGAGGAGCGGCTCCCAGTCTGCGTCCGAGTCCGATATCGACTCCGTAGGCGGGGGCGGGGAGGCGGCGACCCGGTGCGCGTGCGCCTCGCGGAGCCGGACGAGCTCTGCCTGCGCGGCGGTAACCTCGCGGGTGGACCGTGCGAGGGAGGGGATGTAGGCGTTCAGGGCGACGATGGACGCGCCGAAGCCGACGTTGGCGCAGATCGCGAGGAAGCCAACGATGGGCCAGATCTTGGAGGATGATGGGATGGCGAGGAAGAACATGGCGGAGACGGAGCCGAGGGCGGCGAAGGCGAAGAGGAGCCGTTTGCGGTGTGGGGCTGGGGAGCTGTGGTTAGTTTGCGGGGAGGAACTGGGAGGGAGACTCACGGTGATCTGCTATCCCACCCATTGAGATCACGGTGAGGGCTTGGAGTGCAACCGAGACCGAGTAGATGTACAAGCTGGGGCGAGTTACCCACTTCAGTTTGTTGCCCCTGCTTAGAAGGATACACACGACCTCGCACCTGAAGCTCGCAGTATCTATCCATGCCCAACCAATCTTCACCACGCAACGAGTGTCTCCAGGCTCGGCCACAGAGGAGGTGTTCTGCACCGTTCTACATGGTTGTGTACGGTCAGGGAGGAGGTAGCCATTGTCTCTACGCAAGTGTTGCATCAGTACGAGCTCAGCAGCAAACCGGGGAGACATGCTCAGCAGCTCACCTTGCAAACTGCTCGAGACATATAGGTAGGAACAATGTCAAGGACACAATCACGAAGACCTCGCTGCGGTCGCGCGAGGTCGGCACGTCAGCCCATCGCCAGCTCCAACTCAATGAGTACGTGCTACGCGTACCTCGCGAATGCGTAGCTCAGCCAGCCTCTGAAGTGTCGCCTGTATTTCCGTTCATCATATTTCGTGACGTCGTCGATGTCTTCGGGGAGCAGCACAATGCTGTCGGACATGTTCACAGTGGTGGCCTCACACAAGTTGTCGTTATTCGAGGCAGCACGCTCAATGGATGCTCATCACACTCGTTGACCAATAAACCCAGTATTCCTAGATGTGTGGCAGAGATACGGACAGCAGTGCGAGTGTTGAGTGTCAGCGCAGAGACTGTGTAGGACGAAGTAGTAGATTGACGCATACTGTATAGGAGAAGACCGCCTTCACGAAGCGCAGAGACGCCCATGACGCTGAGCTCGACAATTCACTGTTGAATGATGCAGCAGTTCTATACGGTGTGTATACAGCCCGTGAGAAGGCTCAACAGCTATCATGCATCGGTCCTAACCCGCACGGCGAGCATCCGTGGCGGCGAGTCCGAGTCGAATGCGCGCGGTTTACACTGGGAGCTGGTGAGGGCACGTGCATATGGTAGAGCTGCAGAGCATAATGATATTGCAAGGAGAGCCGAATAAGGAGACATAACTGTATAGACTAACACACATCCGGTATCCCGAGATATAATAGTAGGAGCGGAGAGACATTCGGGACAGACAAAGCGTACACTTCGGACTATGCCCATGCAGAGGGCTGGCTACCGCCGCCCAGCTAAGGAGAAGTTAGTACAGCGCCGCCGACCACGACAGTATTTGGACGCACCTGCTCGAGATGAGCATCTATCGTGTCTCCATCCAACATCTGAACCTGTCGCATAGGTGTCGGCCGAGTGCACAGGCAGAGCTACTCATAGGGCGTACCTCGGCCGGCGTCATCTCAGGTCGTAACCTCTGACCATCGAACAAGAACTTGAGGGTACCTAAAAACAGAGTCAAGGTTCGCTCATCGACGAGTCATTGAGGTGGCTGGACGTACCAGGCTCTTTATTGAATCGTTTCTGCCGATTTACCCAAGTGAGTTAGGTGGGGTGGGTGCAACAGATTCCTTGTACTCACTTCTGCTGCCTGGAACACTTTCGCAAAGGGTGTAACTGGCTTCAGTTTTACTGTACAAGCTACCAAACATGAGAAGCGACCATTCAGCGTCCCTCGACCGTCACCAGAGAGGATACGCGCACGTACTCTGGCCTTCGTATTCAATGGTTACGTTGAGCTTGGGCTTGACTTCATCAGCTTCTTCGCCTGCGCCCATGTTGTTTTCGGGTAGGTGTACCGGGAAGGACGAAGACAGTGGTAGAGGGATAAAGGAAAGGAGGAAGGTGGCCGATCGCGTTTGGTCTGCAGCGCGTTGGTGGCACGGCTCGGTTCGATCACGTGGGAAAGGTTAACGCGTCCTAGAATCTTAGCGCCCAATAATACCCTGCCAACGACGTCCTTTAACGAAGCAACTCCAACGTCCGAGAACAAAAGCGAGGAGAAACGTTGATTCAGATTTAACTTTAAATTCAACCTCAAAGAAACTTGACTTATGCGAGAAATGACGACAAATACAAGAGCATACTAAGCTCTGGCAATGAACGTAGGCGAATGCTCAAAGCTCTCGACTCCGTGTACTTGTTTGTGTGCGGCCGCACTTCGACAAGTGTGCATATTGCACAATTATCTCACTCTGTTCATATAATTTTCTGACTGCAAAATTGGCAGGCCGTACCAGTGCGCGTGCAAAACGCGTGTTTCGCTCCTTGCAGGCTTCCCAGGCGAGGCACGACCGCGAATCTCAAACACCACGGCCAGATCATTCCAGGTACTACGCAGGCTAAGCCTGCGTGGCGATGCCCCTCCGCGCATCCAGCCGGCGCGGGTAGCTGGCGGGGTCCGTAGTACGTACTAGTCTACCCTCCTTCCGGACTCCAGCGGCGCGCAGCAACCGAACGCACCCCACGCGCCATACACGCACGAAGCAGCACATATACCAGGAGGAACACTCCGCACCGCTCCCCGCACACGACGGGTCGCCATGCTTGCTCGAGCCTTCACCTCCAGGATAAAACGGTCCAGCCGCTCTGCAAGCCGCCACTCCCAAGAACGATCCTCGTCGCCAGCACACCCCAGCCCGAACCCAAGCAAGATGGGCAACACCCCCAGCTCGCAGCAGTCCCCGAAGCGCAAGGCAGGCTCCATCGGCAAGTCCTCGACGCTCTCGTCGTCGGTCGACATGCCTGGTGCGGAGCAGCCCAAGAGTAGCATACAGGTCGATCGCGAGGAACGGGTGGAAGAATCGCAGGAGAGCGGGACGAGTGCGCCGGAGGGCTCTGGTGCGAAGAAGGCAGGCGAGGAGGAGCTGGAGCTGTTGATCCCACCCGTACCACCCGAGACGGAAGTGCCGGTGCCGACGGAAGGAGCGCGGCCCAACGCAGAGGCCAGGGCATCCGATGTTGAGCACCAGGCTTCAAATCCGCAGAAACACACCTGGCTACCCGGCACGCATGTCCTGGTCAACGCGCGCAGCGGGACCGCGCTCGACCTCTCCGGAACTGACCAACGCAACCTGGTCGGCTGGCCCGTCCACATGGGGTCCAACCAGCAGGTACGGTGCACTGTCCACAGTATTCTTGGCCACGGCTTGACTTGGAAACCGGATCCAGTGGGAGTTCATCCCGAGCGGGAAGGGCTATATGATCCGCAGCGCGTGCCCGTCGCAGTGTGGGCTATACCTCACGGTGGAAGAGCTCCACGATAACGCGCCGGTCATCGCGAGCTCATACCCTGTGAGCTGGAACGTGGAGCTTGACAAGGGCGCAGAGGATGCGATTCGGTGCGTGAGCCGCGTCCGACCCTCAGCTCCTTCACATCCTGAAGGAATGCAACGTGATCACCAGAATCTCGTGGCCGAACACTGAGTTCGTGCTGGATCTCGCAGATTGGGGCAACGCAACCCCGGGAACGAAGGTGCGCGATGCACGCACTCGCCTCCCAAGGCGATGACGCCCCTGACGCCCTCTGTTGCAGGTCCAGCTCATGCGAGCCAAACCAGGCGAGCCGTGCCAGCTATGGCGCTTCACGCGGTGCACCGCCGCCAAGGACGGCGAGCAAGAAGAGAAGATCGCGCGGAGCGAGACGAAGCCTGTCGTCTCGGAGACGATCATCGTCTCAGAGGGGAAGGAGCACGTCACTACCACCCGGACGACCACGACCACGACAGTGACGACGGTTACGACGGTCACGAGGACGCCGCGGTTGGGCGGGGGTGCCCAGTGAGTTCGATGCCATTGTACGCCTTCCTTCGACTCTCGGTTTGCGCTGTGAGCAGTCTGGAGGCCTGGGGGTGTTGTGTAACTTATCGTTGTACCAGTACTTGCTTGCTCCTTCGATACATGGTATCTTGTATTGTCTCCGGGGCATTGCGAGATGACAAGAAGTATTGAGCATTCGCCCCATCAGACACCCACACCGCAAGTACAGCTATCCTGGAGTCCGGCCACGAACGCGATGAACTGACAAGGCGGACGACGCGGAATGCCATGTTGACAGTTTCGCCAGTTCATTGAGTGTCCATCAGCTGGCATCACGATAAACCCGGTTGGATACACCTTCCTTGGTTGGGGTCGGCGATACTTACGGGAACCGGAGTATAGCCATCCCCGAACATCTATTGCCTCCGTCGTGAATGTTCGATCTTGTACGTGGTCAAGGTGCACATCGACTTTTGTGTGCATTCCCGATATGTCGCACAACAGCCGCCAGAAGATGCCGCAGCCGCGTCCCGCAGGGCGACCAGAGAATCATTCACTGAGGCACCGAAGGCGGGCCGAAGCTGACGACCTGTTCCTTGTGCGCACGGTTGTAGGGTTCGACGTTGGTAGGCTAGTGGCGGGGAGGCTTGCGTAGGGTCGGGGTCTTCGTAGGTGAGAGGACGTGGTTTCGGTACGCGGTGTACTTCGAAGTTGCACATCGCTGGCATACCGCGCGAGGAACTAGTGTTGTTGGGTCATGGGTGCACGAGTTTGCCGGGCTTCGTGCCGCAAAGACGATACCTTCTAGATCGATGTGACGCCAGTCAGTGCTTCTATCGCCGGTCGACTTCGCTATACAGTGGCGCGAGACGCTTCCCGATACCGAGTCAAGGCATTGTCGACAGTATATGAACGGTATGAGCCAGTCGACCACTGAGAACGTCTCTGCTAATCAGGTTGCACAATGATGATTCACCGACCCGAAATTCCTGGGGGCAACTATCCTGACTTCTGTTTCAGTAGGAGAGCAGCACAGATGCCGCACGATGTAGATATTGCGTATATTCAAAAAACATCTGGAGAAGGTTGGAGTAAGTAAGTGGTGGCGAGCGAGGCCTGATGAGGGTCCGGCACAAGCCTGAGAGTGGATTGGTCCTTGTTTGGCTCAGGCTCTATTGATAAGTACCAGTGATGGCATTACGTCATCTCGATCACTCCGACCCCGTAGTGGCGTTAACTTACCCTCACGACTCCCGACGAGTACTCTTCCAGAGCCATACATACACTACCCACGAGTGACTTATGTCTACCGCCAACTCGAGGAAGCGCAAACAACCTTCGCGTACCCGTCGCACGCAGCCTGCGCACGACCACGAAGCACCACCGCCCGACCCGGCCCTCTTCATCCAAGCTCACGAAGCAGACATCTGTCGGGGACCCAGAGCCCATGCTCTAGCCCTGTCCTTGGAGGTCACAACACATGAGGAAAACGGAAAAATGATTGTGAAGGCTGGGGAGGGCCTCATCCGGTGGCACGGTGCAGTGCTCCAGGACGGTAGCGGCGGCTTCGACGGCGACGATGAAGAGGTCGTCTCCCTCGGCCAGGTCCACGCGCCGAGGAGGGAGCAATCCGAGGACGGAGACGCTTTGTGGGTGGACAGGTACGCCTCTTCTCGCAGGCTATGGACGGACGTAGGCGTGGAGATGGATAGCGTGTAGACTTTACTAACTTGACCGGGGTAACTTGGGGACCTGAGCCGCATGAGAACTGGCTCGTTCCTCCTCTCTCATCCAGGTATAGATGCTCATATCGCCGTGCAGGTACGACGCGCGACTGCTCCTAGACGCACTCCCCACCGTGTCTCGCGACGACCCCGCAGACTCGCCGAGCTCGCCCGGGGGCTGGTCCGACCTCCCCTCCGACGCCGAGGACACCTTCTTCTTCTCCCCCGACGAAGTCGAGGACTACCGGCGAGAAAAGCGGCGACGGCTCATCGACGAGGGCCGGGAGGCGCGCCTGCGTGCGCTCCGCGCCGAAGAGACAGAGGACGCACAGCCCGCCGCGGAGCAATGGGGTGGGAGCGACGAGGAGGTGCGCCGCACGCCCGTCTCGAGTCGTGCATGCTCACACACGTTTCTCCTCTTCCGGCGTTACCGTTACCCAGCCCGACGAGCCGCAGCGCGAGCTCATGCGCCGCACCGCGACGCACGTCCTCAGCTCGCCCAACCCCGCCCAGCTCGAGCTGCGCATCCTCGCGAACCACGGCGCCGACCCGCGCTTCGCGTTCCTCAGGGGCCGCTGGGCCCGCGCGTGGCGTCTCACGAAGGCGCATGTCCAGGCAGACCGCGCGAAGGCGGAGGCGCAGTCTCAAGCGAAGGTAGGATTGGGTGGGCTCGCGGGCTATGGCGGCACGGACAGTGAGAGTGGTGATGGAGATGATGAGGCGGATGATATGCCGGCGGATGAGGCGGCTCAGGCTGGAGGGGTTAGTGAGCCGTTAACCCAAAGTACTCCTCAGGTCGCGGAGGACGAGGTGAAAGCCGCTAGGCGCGCCAGAGCAAAGGAGTGGGCCGAGAAGCGGAGGCTCGCGCAGGCCGCCGCTACAGAAGGAACGTAGCCCCAAAGCCGCCCTCCGTACACTACACTGTTCCACTCCGTTCATTATAAATACCTCCTCTGTACATAACCATCCTGGATCCCCACACAGGACTTTTCGCAGGTACGAACTCTCGACCGTACCCGACTACGTGAGCCCGCCTCATAGCTCCTTCTTGCTGGCACCGGCCGCAGCGCTCTTGAAGCCCTCCAGCGCGCGCAATCGCTCCGTGAGGGTCGGGTGCGAATGGTGGTACGCCGAGTACCTGCACGCAGCCCGCATCCATCAGCACCGTCTCCCCTGCACTGCACAGGACACTCACAGCCAGTCGACCCAGACGGTGGAGAGGTTCTTGACGTGGAGCGCGACGAGCGCGCGGCCGAGGCGGTCGCCCATGTCCGCCATCTCCTCCGCCTTGAGCATCCCGCGGAGCTCGCACGCGAAGCGGTCCGCCTCGTACTCGAACCGGCGGCTCGTCGCGTTGAGCGCGATGCCCATGACGGACTCGAGCGGCGCGATGATCATCTGCCGCGGCGCGCGGCGTCAGCGCCCGTCTCGAGGGGGGAGGGACGACGCACCTGGAAGAGCATGAACGCGACGATGGTGGGCGGGCGCGCGGCGACGTGCGGGGGGAAGTCGAACGCGCGGAGCACGGGCGGCGCGTGCAGGAACGCGGGGAAGAGCGCGAGGATGGAGAAGATGTGCAGCTGCGAGACGAGCATCATCTTCGTGGGGTGCAGGTAGTACCAGTGCCCGAGCTCGTGCGCTGCGGCCGCTCGGCGTCAGCGGTCCGCTGTGAGGACGGCAAGGCAGTGGAGGGGACGCACCGAGGACGGCCTCGACCTCGCCCGGCGGGCTCTGCTGGATGAGCGTGTCGAAGATGACGATATGCTTGCTCTGTCGCACGCACGAACGCGAGGAAACCCGTCAGTCACGACTCGGCGCACACACGGCGTCCAGCGAACGCACCCACGGGAGCCCGTAGAAGTAGGCGTTGCTGTGCGAGCTGCGCTTCGAGCCGTCGATCTCGTAGAGGTGCTTGAGCGGGAACTGCAGGCGCGCGGCGAGCGCCTCGATGCGCGTGCGCAGCTCGCCCGCCGCGAGCGGCGAGAGCTTGTTGAAGAGCGGCTGGATGAGCGTCGGGTAGATCACGATCATCGTCAGCTGGAATGCCAGCCTGCCGTCGCCGTCAGCGTGTGGGGTGTGGAGGACGGCGAGGACTCACATGAAGGCCATGAGCCACGGCACAAAGCGGTCGCCGGCCCACTTGAAGATCCACAGAAACGCGGAGAGGAAGGGTGGCGCAAGCACGAGACCAACTGCCCAGCCCTTGAGCGTGTCCGCGACGAAGAGCCCGGGCGTGGTCTTGTTAAAGCCGTGCTTCTCCTCGAGCACGAACGTCTGGTAGGCGGAGAGCGGGAGCGAGGGGAGCGAGGAGATAAAGAAGAGGAGGATGGCGAAAACGTTGGATTGCGTGATCTTTGGGGCTGTCAGTGTGCCATTCGTGGTACAGGGAGATGTATGGGTTGTGAAAGCGCCAGTCGCGGGTAAGTTGGTGAAGTCGCGCAGCAAGCCATGGGAGCAGTCGAAGCACATGCAGCAAGCTAGCACGGCTCTCCCGAAGGAGAAGATAACATGGGTCCTCGGTAGAATCACGCCCTCGTCCTCAATTGGACGGGCAGGAGGACACATCTCCGGTCACGTAGGGAGACTCACCTCGTATTCAGGCCCATAACCAAAGCTCGCCGTCAGCCGTCCTGCTACCTCCCATGACCACGCATATATGCCGTAATGGAGCGTGAGGGAGTCCACAATCTGTTTGTACAGGCCCGCAACCAGCGAGAACTTGGCCTTGTCCTTGCCATATGTCTGCGACTTCTGGTACACCTCTTCGGTGAAGTGCTCCTTGAGCGCAGGTGGTGGTGCAGGCTTCGAGTAGAGAGGGTACTGGCGCAGTCTATAAGTCTGTCAGATGAGAGACGAGGTGGAAGCACTGGTACGCACATGAGATACGATTCGAACAAGGTGACTGCCCAAGAAAACGCCTGGACGTATGTCTTCCAGTCGAGTGGCTCGGTTGCGACGAAAGCCAGGCGACGTTCGACTGCGGCAAGCCCAGCGTGTAGGAAGTCCATTGCAGACTTGAGGAGGGGGAGGCGAGGCAGACGAGTCGTATGCGGCCTCGGGCTGTACGACTTACGTTGGCCTAGCGCGTCAGTTGCGCGGCAGAGAGCGCTTTCCGCGACGCACCTACGTGTCGCGTGTGTCACGCGACCTGTGCATGCTTAAGCACTAGACGTCGTTTCGCGCTTTCAACGTTCGTTTGATATACTGAAGTTACACGTACAGTTACAATAATGGTACATGTCGATTTCAATCCTCGATGAAGGGAGCATCTACCCGAACTAATGCGGTAGGTGGTGCAAGCCCTCGACCCATGCTGCCTGCCAGTGATAGGCAGAACACCGGGCTTGAACAGTAACTGTAGCACAGAGTAGGACTTACCACTCAACCGCTTCAAATATAGAACATACTCTCCGCGAGGCTAGGGTGCACGCCGTTTCCCCACATCCTGACAGCCTCGTCCAGGACCTGCGCTTTCTCCGCCTCCGTCGCCCTCTGTTTCTTCCCTTTCCCCTGCCCACTACTCACGTCCAGCAGCTGATCTCCAGTATTCATAATGGTATCCAGCCAACATCTCGCTCTCTCACAAGCCAGGTCGGCGAGGTACGCAGGCGGCACTAGACTCACTGCCTTCGTCGCGCGAGGGTAGAGGTAGCATAGCATGTGCGTGCCCTGTTGAAGAACGTCTGACGTGAAGCCAATCTCATCGTAGATGACGATGTATCGAGTGGGTTTCACTGTTCCTTGCAGGCCGCTGTGAGCCTATGGGAGCACAAAGGCGGTGTCAGCACAACGCAGCGCTAAAGCATTGGATGGGTACCTGAAGATAAAATTCGAACAAGAACGGATTGGAGACCCCCTTGTCGACTACAGTTCCGGGAAGTGTGTTGCCATTATGAGACATATGCTGTATCTCCGTTGGATAGAACCGCGTGTGGTGCCGTTTGACGCAGACGACAATGGTCAGCTTCGGCGAGTACGGGGGTTTGCCTTGTTCGGAGACACGGTGAAACGCTTCTTTGATCAGGGGAAGCTCCTTGTCCAGGATCGTCTGGCGGTATTGGCCCTTCAAGAAAATCGTAAAAATCAATGTTGCAGCAAGTGCGACAATAAGCTGACCTCCCCGACGCCATCCCGGTATATAATCAGCTGCGCCGGCAGCTTTCCATTATTTTTCTTCTTGTAGCACAATAGTCGCCCAATCATCATGTGTGCCAGGTCGACCACAATCTGTGCAGTCGTCAATGGACTCGGATACTGTACTGACGACTACCTCCCGCTCACCTCCTTCGACTCCTTATTCTCCGCCGGCGGCTGCATGCGCAAATCCGCCGGGTACGTCGTGAAATTGCTATCAACACTCGCGACGATCGCCGCCAATGATGGCGAGCCCGCCTTGCTCCCCGTGCTCCCGTGCGTGACGTCGATCCCGACGAGCATCGTGTCCTTCAGCATCTGCTCCCGCAGCCACCGCGTCGACGCCTCGTCCAGGACATGGTTCACGCCGCCCAGCTTCATGTTCAGCTTCAGCGCGACGTTCCCGAAGTACATCCCCTGCCCCTTCTGCTCCGTCGCCTTGCGCGGCTGCATCCCGATCGTGTGCACGCCGAGCTCCATGTCGCAGATGCGCTTCAGCCCGCAGTACACCCGGCTGTCCTCGTCCGCGAGCAGCACGAGCACGAACCGGGGCCGCCGCGACTGAGTTTGGGCGTTGATGTGGGTCGTGAGCGCGCTCCGCATGGTATGGATAGCAGCTTTCCTGTAGCGGTCATCGTTGGACGGGAGGCGCGCCTCGACAACGGGCGGATCAGCATTAGCGAAGTACATCCCGCTCTTCTTACATAGGTCGACGAACCGCTTCGGGAACGGTTTCAAGTTCTGGTCTCTCGCTCCGGAGAACGCGTTCTCTTGTCCCTGGAGCAAGAGGAGGACCGCCCACTGGGGCACCTGCGCGCCAACCTGGAACCTCATGTCCCTGAAGCTCCACGACCCAGGGACGAAGTTTGGGGCACTCATTTTCCCGTACCGCACGTTGGGCGTCGGGAGGATCCGCCCGGGCACGACGGACATCTTGTGGTCGACGTGGACGCCGAATGCATCCATCACCGTGGAGTCTTCCCCGAGCCCGAGGTACTGAAATCCCTCGTTCATGATCATTTCTGCGTTAACCTTCGGCGGGTTGTTGGCATGGTTCAGGATGAGAGTCGTTGCTTTGGCACTGAGCTGTCCGAAATACGGCTGATTGGGAGGGATCTCGCACAACTCCGCTGGGATGTGTATCGCCGAGGGCTTCTCCTGGACGCAAACGAGGGGAATATTGTTCGCATACTTCAAAGGGATGTTTGGGTATTCTACCAGAGGAAGGCAGCATCAACATGCACGTCTTTCGATGACGAGACAACACACGTACTTTGCGCGAAGTAGTGGGCCACCGTAATAGTGCCTCCCATCTCCTTGTTGTAGAACGTCGTCCCCTCCGCTGTCGTGTTCAGGACTTTCTGTATCGTCCAGGTCTTCTCACTCCCCGAATATGTCGTCTTGACTCTCAACTTCCTGCCAAAGTCAGGATGGACGAGCCCCCGGTTCTCCCGCATGGAGGCAAACATGGCCTCTGCGAGGTTGCCCGTCACGTAGAACGGTGCCATGCCTGGGTTGATGTTACTCATCACCTCCCCATACGTGGGACGGATCGACATGAAGAAACCTCGCAGCGCTTCAAGGCCCCCGAAGAGCTCGATAGGTGCCTGTGCCGTGAGTGCCCGGAAGAAGAACCGCGTTTGGGCGTCTCTGCCGATGCGCACTCCCGTCTTCCGCGCGTGTTGTTGGGTTACCAGCTGCAGCGCAGAGACATAGGGTTGGATATCGGTATCCCTCAGTTCCGTTTCGCCCTCGGCATATCTGTCGCACATCAGCAGTGGCTTGAGATCAAGTAGGACATGACTTGCTCACCTGCGCAAGACACCCATGTCGAGTTCGTGCTTCAGAACGAATTCGACGGACGCTTCTAGCGGCTCCTGGTCGCCCTCCTTGGGGAGCTGGACAGTGACCACGAAAGGCTCCGGGAGCTTGGTCACGGACAGTAGACGCTGTCTTCCATCATGAGCGACACGACCAGCGTACGCTGCAAAATCGCTATGGGCTTCAACCAGCCCTAGGACCTGATCCTTCCGCTCAGCCGCAAGGCCCTTCGTCGGCTGAAACTTGAGTTCATAGTCAAAATAAATCTTCACGTCGAAATTCGTCGGCAGCAAGTTCGTTCGCAGCACAATATGCTCTCCCAGGGTGCCCGACGCAGGCGGGAGGGGAAGCTCAGGGCCGCTCTCAACCTGAGCGAACGTCTGCAAGAGCTGGTCATGCGTAGTAAGTCGCTCATCCGGGGTAGCAGGGCTACCTGCCGACGGCGTATAGAGCTGATGGACGCCCGGGCCTCCACGGCCGCGGCCGCGTGGTGGTCCGCTACTGGGTCCGCTGCCGGCGAACACGCCTCGACCGCGAGTAGACGGGGACACGTGTCCACCTCCAGGCGTGGTAGAGGCATGTCCTCGATACTGGCCCCCGCCCTGATACTGGCCGCTCGGTTGGCCCCCTCCCTCGCCCGACTGCCCCCACGGGGGAGCACCGCGCCAGCTGGATCTGCCTCTGGGGGGCAAAGGGCCTTGGGCACCGCGGGACGGATGGTCGGAGCTCGTGGACGACGCAGGCGACCGTGGAGGTGCGTTGGTTTGGCCTGCCGGACCGCCAGGATACTGTCCGCGACCGATTCCATGGTTGGGAGGTCCTTGTCGTGCCCAGCCTCGACGAGGATTATTCTCTGCCATGATTGTGAGTCTTCGCAAGATCTTGGGATCTACCCAGTCGAATGAGTAAGAATACACTGGCACAATGCCCAATGGGAGCATACGTGCTCACCAATGATGAGATATCGGACAAGAGAGCTGCGGGCAGTGCGCGGCCCTCTACTATATTGGAGGTGTGGTCACGAGCCAAAGAGCTGGGCGCTGCGCTGCGGGGGTCCATGACGCAAGCTCCCTGTAGTCACTATTGACAATTTTGGTTATCGCTAATCCTCGACTCGACATGACGGACGAATGAGAGAGACCATACCATGCTCTGACACATAGCTGAACGATGCGACTGGCACTGACATAGCGAGACCACTGGCAGTTCATGCGTTCGCTGCGCGCGTCCATCACGGTCCGTCTCCGCGACATCGCGGAGATGCCGCGGTCACGAAGATGCTCTAGGAGATCAAATAAGATCTGATGCGATGAAAGGCAGACTGGGATACATACTTCAGTCTAGTTCGGCGCGAGTCTACTAACAGAGATACTTATATTGAGGAGCCACCAGATATCCTCAAGGTCATTCTACGTCTGGGGTCGACGGTCATGATGGCACACCCGCACAGACTCAACGTTGTACAGGAGGAGTAGCGTGATTAGTAATCACCGGTGAGACCGTCAACTTGAAAGAATCATGCCAGACGCAGGACCAGAAGAGAGGTGGACTGCTTTGAAGCACAGGCAAACGATAAATGCATGCATTTATCTCTTGCCAGTGCACGAGCCCGCGGCACCCCGCAATCCCGCTGGGTATCTGCTAGCTTAGCCTAGCTTATACTGAGAATGGTGTCGCGTTGATAAGGGGAGCAATAGGAGGTGGCTCGTGACTGCAGGTGCTTCAAGTATGCCACCCACTTACTGTAGAGCTATCCTCTGCACGCTCGTTCACAAGCGACCACTATGTCGCGTAACCTGGAAGGACAAGTCGTTCTGGTCACTGGTGGAGGGAGTGGTATTGGGCACGTAGTACACTACGTGCTCTATTGCACAGTGCAACGCTAAAGAATCCAGTACAGGCGTGCCACGGCCATCAAGCTGTCACAAGTGGGAGCTCGAGTAGCAATCACAGACGTCAATCTCGAAGGTGCAGCGGAGACCGATTGTCTATGTAGTGGAGACACTCACTACATCGGAGCCATGGACGTTACTTCCAAGGAAGACGTGGAGCGCTGCATAGCTGAGGTTGTAGCGAGGTTCGGCCGCCTCGACCACGTCTTCAATTGCGCAGGCATCAATCCCACGAGCAGGGCACTCACGGAGACGACCGACGAGTACTGGGATCAGCTCGTCGACGTCAACCTGAAGGGCCTCTTCCTCGTCACGCGCGCCACAGTCCCCTACATCACCGCCCCGGGGGGCTCCTACGTGAACGTGTCGTCGATCTGCGGGCTATATCCGCAGGCGCTGCAGGCGATCTACTGCGCGACGAAGCACGGCGTCGTCGGTTTCAGCAAGAGCATGGCGCTGGAGCTGGGGCCGAAGGGCGTCCGCACGAACGTGGTCGCGCCGGGGTACATCAACACGCCGACCAACTCGGGCGTGGTGAGAGGCGGGGAAGGGGTGACGCGCATGGAGGAGGGTAACAGCCTGGGCAGGCTAGGGACCCCAGAGGAGGTGGCGGACGTCGTTGCTTTCCTGATGAGCGAGGAAGCCAAGTACATGAACGGGAGCGTGGTAGAGATTCACGGAGGGCTGAGAATGCTGCAGTCTTGAGCAAGCCGAAAAGGGCTGCAAGGTCATGAATAAATGTCTTACTGAACTAAGTGGCTCAGAGTATGGTCGCGAACCGGATATGAATTCAGAACTCTGATTTTCATTTGCTTGCAGTCGGCAGTGCGCGTAGTAGGAAATGTAGGAATCAAAGCAGCCAAATCGAGGGAACGTATGTGAACGTCGACGGCTAAGTTAGTGTCCGGTCAACTCGGAGGGCGTATTGTGCAGTGTTTGGCTTTGGTGGCTGAGAGGCGACCTCGAGTCAAGCTCTTTCTCTCCCTTGAATTGTGCAAGGAACGTCAGACAGCCTCGGTACTGCCCCTACTTTTGAAACCTCGCGGACCGGCTAAGATCACTCTTTCGTCCTCATCTGTCCCCCCTCTGCCTCGTGTCGCCCTGCTATCTCGGCGACCGCAAACGTGTCAGAAACGAGTCTTGAATACCGGGGCCGGAGTCTGTGCCAGTGCCTACTCGGCCCGAGGACGTACAAGCTACGTGCGTGTAACTCGCGTGTGACGGCCTGGCAGGCGGGAGTGACGCTCATGGGCTGAGTGCGGTGCGCCAGGTTCCCGCGTAGGAGAGAAGACTTGAGTGGTTCTGTGACGCAATCCTGGGCATGTGAACATATAGTCTCCCGGCGAGACTCTGCGCGCGCCCGGAACGGCCTATTCTCACTCGGAACTTGCATGCGAACAACTTGTGTGTACATCGCTCGTGCAGCCGCTCTCCACCTCGCTCCTCGTACTCTCCCTCTCGCACCCACCACACCTCGCCATCATGATGCTCCCATCGCTCTACTCGTCCTCGCGCATGCTCTGCCTCCCCGTCGAGGTCATCATCCCCATCCTCGGGCGTCTCGAATGCAAGGATTTGCTAGCTTGCCGAGCGGTGAGTAATCTACCACAGGCGATTGGAGCCGGTTTAGAGGGCCCCATGAGGCATTTGGCGCGACCACGCAGACCGGCCGTACTGACGTCGTTGAAAGGTCTGCAAGGCGTTCCACGACGTCATCAAGTACTCCCTCGAGCTTCAGTACAAGATCGAGCTCTACGCCGACGGTCTCGTCGACGGGAGCGGCCTCAAACTCACCACCTCCGAGCGTCTGCAGCTCCTCCTCGACCGGCGCCGGCGATGGCGTGCACTCGACTGGACTCAACGCTGCGCGGTGTCCGTCCCCGGCGCATGTCAGGCATACGAGCTCGTCGACGGCGTTTTCGCCAAGTCGATGATGAACGGCATCCCGTTGCACGGACCCGGCTCACATCACGTCAACACGACGTGGCTTCCGACACGTTTTCGCCCTGCCCACAGCCTGATCCGAGACGACATCGGGATAGCAACGCGCGACTTTGCCATCGACCCGTCGCAGGACCTCATCGCCTACGTCGACGCCGACAATGGGTGAGTGCGTCCGCATCCGTGTCCCCCGTCTGCCCGCAGCAGCCAACAGAGTTCGGGGGTCGAACTGTCTGCATCCGCTGAGTGGCACATGTAGCTCGCGCCCCGGAACTTGCGCCGTGCAGCCCAGAGCGGCCGGCTCCTATGGCCGCCGCGTTCGGTCGTTATACGCGGTCGTCGCTGGCTGTTGCGGGCCTTCGCGGGGTGCCCAAGATCCGCTGACACCCTTCTTAGCGAGCATACTCAAAGCCGCATTAAGATATACCTACGCACGATCAGCACGAACGCACGCCACCCGTGCGCGGCACTCCCGGAGCTCGTCTCGCCGATCCCGTTCGACCTTGGCAGCTCGTTTATCCAGATCGTCGACGACGTGGTGGGCATGTTCTTCTGGGTGCACGGGCCAGGCCTCATCGTGTGGAACTGGCACACGGCAGAAGTCATTGTGGTGCGTCGATCCTTCCTCTGTTATACGTCCCGCGTGCGATCTCACGGGCACCGTAGAAACGTTCCAACGACACGATGCCGCAACACACCTGGGACTTCTCCTTCCTCTCAAACCGGGCCTACATGGTGACGGCGACAGCAGGACAGGGAACGATTGAGCTCTTCAGCTTCCGCGGGCGTCCGGACACTACTGTCACCAACGCCAGTCCGGCCGGAGAGCAAGGCAGTGAAGCCGGCGCGGACACGTCTGTCCACGTCGCGACACTGCGGTTGCCGCGTCTGCGCGCAGGGCACGAGCCTCATCACTTCTCTACACACTCCGGCCCGTTCGTGCGCTACCCGACGCGCGGGCGTGCGTTCGGCACCGCGCGCGAGAGCCGCGTGCACCTCATGTCGATCCACTACGGCGAGCGCGGGCCCCGGTTCCACCTGTTCGTGCTGAACCGGTACCTGCTCGCGCTCTACCCGCGTGCGGGGCCGCCCCCGCCGGCGCGGGTCCTCGAGTGGGAGGAGTGGGGCCCGCAGAATACGCGATTCCTGGAGCATAGCGTGAACTTCCAGTGGCTGAGGTGCGTGTGAGATCCGGGGAACTGGTGATGTTGCGGGCGCTGACGCGTGGCGCAGGTACGTGCACGGCTCGCGCGTCGTGCTCCCGCCGTTCGTGTCTACGTGGCCGCTGCTCGAGTCGACGCTCTGCGTGCTCGACTTCAACGTGCACCCGAAGCGCGTGGACGACCCGGTGCCGTTGGGCTGCCCGAGACAGAACAACCAGCTCGTCACGCTGCCGTCGCGCGTCCCGGCGACGACCGTGTTCGAGGAAGACATCATGACGTCCCTGCCGTACCTGGCGTCTACGCGGTCCGACAAGTTCCACTATTCCGGGTTCATGATCGATGAAGAGCGGATCGTCGGGATGAAGGTGCGTACTCGTGGGCTAATAGCGTGGAGTGGATCTGATGAGCTTGGCCTGTAGTCGATGGCATTCGCGGAGGGTGACATGAGCGACGTCGACGTATTTACGTTCTAGGCCAAGCAGATCTTGTTGTATTAACTGGACTATTGTGGAGGCGTACGACATGGTCAATCTTCCTGGCGGCACTGATCAGTGAGTGCTTATGTGCTGTACTTTCATATCACCTATTGCAACGATATTACCTTTACCGTTTGCTACCGGTATGCCGGGTCTCGTTCGCGGGCCCGTCTATCTTTTTTTTTTTTTTTTTTTTTTTTTTGAATCCCTTTATCGTCCTCGAGGGCTGGGCCCTATGTAGACGTATTACATGCGGGGGTAGGGTAAACTAGGGGTGGACGAGACGCGATCAGGCGAAGTAAAGGCCCTCCGCCGGGGCGGAGGGTGAGTATCTACAGTATGGTACAGTATGTAGTGCGTTGTACAGTAGCGGGGTAGGGGGAAGAGGAAGAGGGGAATAGAGGGAGCTCCCGCCCGGGAGACACCTGACGCGTCAGAACCTTCGGTGGAGTCCAGGCAGAGCGTACCGGTGAGATGAGTCGGGCTCCCTGAAGAGTGAGCTATTTACTTGCGCGACCGGCCGCCTGCGGTGCGGCTACAACTCTCGGCAGGGCCTCATCTCGCGCGGCTTGCGGTGCCATTCATCACTTCGGGTCGTCGGCGGGGTGGTAGAGGTCGTCGTGTGGTAAGGGGGCTGTAATCGTAGGGGTATCGTACCGTAAGGGGATCGTATCATAGGGGGGATCGGACTGTGGGGGTGAGGCGGTGGGCTTGTCGTGGTTAGTTGTGGTTAGGGTGCGAGCGTGTCGATGGGGTGTTGGGGTGATTGGGTGAATGGGGAGCAGGGGTCGTGGTCGGGGTTGAGGTCGGGGTCGAGGTCGAGGTCGGGGTCGGGAGGGGTCAAGCGGGGTCAGGGCGTGCTGCTGTAGGGAGGAGGAGGTCGCCGTGGTGGGCTACCGTCTCTCTGGGATGACCGCATTGGGGGCACAATGGGGAGTCGGCTTTCGTGATGCAGTGTAGGTGGAAGTTCAGAGGGGCGTGTCCGGTGCGGAGTTGCACGAGGAGGCTTGCCTGCCGTCGGGGGAGCGGGGAGATGAGGCGTAGGAATGCCGTAGAGGGGAGGCGAGGGTCGATGCGCATTGCAGCTGGGGCTCGTGACGACGTCATCCATTCGGCGGTGGCTTCGGTTCGGAAGCGGTGGTTGAGTACCTGTCTGACCTTTGAGAGGCTAGCTGGGAGCGGGGCGCGTGTGAGCCAAGTGGGGAGGTCGTCTGCGGGGCTGCTGTTTCCTTGCGCCGCGGCTTTCGCTTCAGTGTCCGCGCGCTCATTGCCTTCGTGGTTGCGGTGGCCGGGTACCCAGCGTAGGGTGTAGCGAATGTTGGGGTGTCGACCCTGGAGGGTCTGTAGGCTGCGCAGGAGTTGGTCAATGAGGTAGTGGGCCGGGTGGGGGCGACGATTCTGGTAGGCGAGGAGGCAGGGGGTGTTGTCAGCGGCGCAGGAGGCTTCTCGGACGCTCAGGGCCTGGATAAGGAGATGGACCGCGAGTATGAGCCCCACTATTTCTGCCTCGTATACGGAGTGTCGGTCAGACGAGCCTAGGTGGTAGCGTAGGACGAAGGGGTCTGCGATGCCCGGGCGATACAGGACGGCGGAGGCGCCAACGCCTCCTTCGTAGTCGGAGCCGTCTGTGTATAGACGGTAGCCGGGGCGGGTGAGCCAGAACGTTTCGCGGGTCGAGGCTGACTCCTTGTTAGACGCGATTTCAACCGGGAAGGGGGGGCGCCAGCCTGGGGGGAGGCGCACTGCCTCTATCGTCTCGATGTCGTCGGGTTGGAGGTCGTAGGCAGCCAACACTTCGTGCAGAGGGCTACGGTACCGTTTGACGAAACGGCTGGCCTTTCTCACGTGGGGGTGAAGCGGGTGGGATGGAGGGAGTGAGCACAGGCGCGAAGCTTCGCGCGCGATGAATGTGTCGACTAGGAGGTGGAAGGGGGGGAGGTTCAGATGGGCTTCCAGAACATCCGTGGCTGTGGTGCGCATAGCCCCTGTGATGAGTAAACACGCTTGACGATGGATGCGGGCGAGCTTGCGGATGATACCAACGGAGCCGTACGTCTTCTTTCGGCCTTCGATGCGGCGTTGGGGGACTATCCAGACGCTTGCTGCGTAGAGCATCGCGGGGAGGAGCATCTGCCAGTAGAGCGTTAGGATGTGCTTCGCGCGTAGGCCATGCTTGGGTCGGGCGAGGCGTCCAAAGTGCTGTAACCACTTGGTACCTTTTGCGAGCGCATTCTCGGCCTGTGGTTTGAACCTCAGCTTGTGGTTGAGTAGGATGCCGAGGAACTTGGTGGTCGCCGTAGGGTGGACAACGCCATTGGGTAGGTGGAGGTCGGGGCCGAGTTCACCGTTCCGGAGTCGTGGGTCGAAGTGTTGGAGTGCGAGCTTGGGGACGTTGAAGGCGGAGTTGGTGGTGCGCGACCAGTCTAGTGCGCCGCCTGTCTGGGTCATGTATACTGCGAGGGCTTCTGTAGATGCTTCGAGGGTGTCAGCGACTGTTACCACTGCGACGTCGTCGATGTACGCTGATGGGTCTGTGCGTTCAAGGTTGTCAGCGCAGCGGAGAAGCAATGAGTTGTATATCTTATAGAGAATGACGGAGAGAGGGCAGCCTTGGTCGATGCCGCTGATAATCTCGAACAGCTGAGATGTGAAGTCATCAAATTTGAGTCGGGTGCGTCGGCCTTGCAGTTTGCGTCGGAGCCATTCGACGATCGGTTCGGGTATTCCCATTTGTCGCATGAAGTGGAAGAGGCGTTTGGGGATTGCGCTGGGGAACGCTGCTTCGACGTCTAGGAACAGGATGGAGGCGACTCGTTTTGAGCGCCAGGCGTCGCGGACGGTCTTAGTGATCAGGTGTAGGGAGTCGGTGGTGGTTCGTCCAGCTCGCCCGCCGAAGTGATGGTTGGGTAGGAGCGCAAGCCGTTCGACTTCGTATTCGAGTACATCGGTGACGCAGGAGGACAGGATCTTCCCCATGCAGTTCATGAGGGCAATCGGGCGGTATGACTTAGCAATGGAGTAGTCGGAGCGTCCTGGTTTGCAAAGGACTACCGTAATGGACTCTTTCCATGCGTCCGGGTAGTGGGACAAGTCGAAGGTTCCGCGGAAGAGCCGCCCTAGAAACGGGATGAGAAGGTCGGCGCACCTCTTGTACACCTCATTGGGGACGCCGTTGATACGCCCCTAACGGAGCTGTGCCCCGAAAAACGCAAATACTAGCCACTCTAAGAGGTCGAGCGAGGCTTCTAAAGCATCGAACGGAGACATAAGTTGCAAGGTCAACTCGAAATCCCTTCGAAGTATCGAATCACAAATCGTTATTTCGAAGTGAGGACTACAGTATTGCGACACTAGCGACCGTTTCCCCGACCAAACCGTGGACGAGGGCTGCGGCGATTGCCTCCCAGCACCGGTCCTCCCCTCTCAGCACGCCCTGGAACAGTATCATCGCGTATAAGCCCCGCCAGGTCGATACCTTGCGCCCCAGCAGCCACCACGACAAGATGGTCAATACTGTACTGCAAGGAGTGAAGGCATTGCAAAATCTCTCGCGACTCCGACCGAACCTCCTCTCGAAGCGCACCGAAAGCAGTACGAAGTTCGTTGAACGTACGGGGCAATTCGCGGCAGTCTTCGAGGTAGATCGGTTCGGCAGCGAATTCGGGTGGGCCTGGAAATTGTAACGGGGCGGCGTCGAGCTCGATCGGCCCTGGAACGAACAGCGGATCCCATGCCAGAGGAGCGTAGGGAACACCTCGTCCAGGAGGGACGTTTCCCTCTTCGAAAACGCGATCGATACGGTTCATGGTGGCTACGACGGCGGGGTACGTGTACGGCGAACGCAGCGAACCGGGGCGAACCGCAACGGCGTTCGAGAACAATTCGAAGAGGGAACGCTGTCAGGAGCGTGAGCAACATCGAGCTTCTGGGCTGTGTCATACCTACCAGCACCCAGCGTACGAAATGGGCCCAGGCCAACCACTCTTTGGCCTCGACGCTAGCACCCGCCGGTTCGAAGAACCGTTCGGCCTGCACGAGGGCAAGCAGACGATGGTAGCGGGCGATGTGCGCGTCGGCACGCGGCAGAGCTTCTTCAACTGGCGCATCCATGACAAGTTGGTGTCGAGCGGTTCGAGTGGGGTAGTTGTGCTTCGAGGTGATTGGACGACGCGTGGTGGGCTCGGTGTGGCTGAGCGACGGTTGGTACTGCATAGTTTTCGGCGAAAGCCACCTGTATATAAACAAACCCCCTGCCAAAAGCAGGGCAAGCTCTCAGTACCGTTTGGATCTCGTTTTTCCCTTCTCTCTCGTTTCGGAGCGCGTCGTTCGTCAGTTCGGTCAGGCAAGTTCGGGTCCAGCGCCAGCTAGTTCGAAGATTGTTCGAAGCGGTTCGAAAGGCACGTCGTAGTTCGAAGCGGTCCACGAGCTCTGTTTTCCCCCGAAATCCCCTGTCGAGTTGAGTCTTGCCCGAACTCTGCCCTCTCTTCCTAGACCACCACTACCACCACCCACATCATCATTCTCGAGAGCAGTTCCTCGCTGCACCGGAAGGCCTCGCCCCCACAGCTCGGCCTTGGCCTCTCGTTCGTTTAGAGGGTTAGGCTTTCCGTCTCGAGCGGTCGCATCATATTGGAGCCCACCGCAAGGGGGTGGTAAAGAGCAAGATTTCCCAACTCCTATTCCTAGTCGACTTCGACGACTACCTTCACTACGAACACCCTCTACTCGCTTTTGCACTCGATAGCCGTCTCGGACGTGGCGCAGCAGCCCGAATTTTAGGAGAACCTATCGCCAACTCAGAGTCCTCGACTCTACCCACCAACTTACTTCCACTCGTCGAGGTCGAGCGTGTCCCCGGTCCTAGTTACCAGGGAAGCTCCTTCGAACGAAACAACCAACCTAGGTCGCGAATCGGCCGCCCTATACCCCATCAAACGTCAGAATCGTCAGACGAAGTTCCCCCATCGCCGCCGTATAGAACACCATCGTCATCGCCTCTTCCATCGATTACCCCTTCCCCTCCGTCGAGTCCGACGGTCAGCGCATTCGAAACGCCCGTCACACGAAGCGGCGCAGACACCACTGGCGTGATACCCTTTCGAGTTCGTCGAACAACTCGAGCACCTCGCGCTAATACCAGTCCCGTCGTACCCCAAGTCGAAGTTACCCCGGAGTCTACGCAGCTTACGATGTCGACAAACGCAAGCCTGCCTGCGATGCCGGCCAAGGGCCATCCCACGGCACCGACTTTCGATCCTAACGACCCTTTTGCGTTCCACGGCTATTTCCTCGAACTCGAAACACTATTCAAGCGTTGTGGAGTCGTAGACGACACCGAAAAGAAGCAATGGGCCGTCCGATATCTTCAGTACCTCACCGCAGATTTGTGGCGGACGCTTCCCGAGTACAGCGACGAGACGAAGTCCTACGAAGATTTCAAGAAGGCCCTTCGAACTCTCTATCCGGGTTCAGACGATAACCACAAGTACAGCATGGCAGACCTCGACAAAGTCGTCCAGCATCGTCAGTCTGTCGGCATGGCGAACACCTACGACCTCGCTGCCTACTACCGAGACTTCTTCGCGATTTCGGAGTATCTTAAGAAGCAGAAGTGGATGGCGTCGCTCGAACAAGATCGAAAGTTTCGAGAAGGATTTCCCCCGCGCATCTGGATGCACGTCGAGAATCGACTTCTCCTCAAGAACCCGGACCACCCTAGAGGCGTACCCTGGACCGTCAACGAGATCTACGAGGCCGCACTCTGGGTTCTAGACGGTCCGACCCCTGGAACGACGTTTCACAGCATACCCACCGCCAACACGGTAGGGCCAGCGGCATCGCCGTCCGTACCACAATCGAATCCGCCTGCACAACCGCAGATGAAGGCCGAGGACTTGCTGCCCGTAATCGAACGTCTGATACATACCTTCGAAGGCGTCGCGGCATCCGCAGCTGGTAGAGGGCCGCCGCCCATGAGCGGCTTCCGTCCCCCTCCGCCTAGAAGTTTGTGGAGGCCCGACGAACGCGATAGCCCCACTTGTCTGTACTGTGGCGAGATAGGGTGCCGGATTCGAAACTGCAGGCATGTCGAAGAAGATATGGCGAAGGGATATTGTCATCGGTCCCCAGAAGGAAGAATCGTAGCGTTCGACGGGCGGTACCTACAGCGCGTCGGCGAGCAGACTATTCGCGACGCGATCCTCGAGTACGCGAAGAAGAACGGACTCATTCGAACGCCGGGGCAGCCGCAGGCTACGGACGCACAGGATCAACCGCCAGCAGGAGTGATGCTCTACGAAGCAGTCGAAGAGCCGGTAGGATACACCGAAACTCGGGCAGTAAACCTAGGGGAGCGAATCGAAGAACTCGACAGCAAGATCCTGCGCCTCGAATCGCTGTACGCCAACGCGCAAGCTGCGACCGGTCAGAAGACGGCTTTCGACGGCGTAGTTATCGAGAGCCGCCCTCAGAGAAGCACGGCGAGACCAGGCAACCCCGGGAACAGCAGGACGAGGTCGCCGGCGAGGAACACCGACAGAAGAGTTCGATTCGAGGAGGGAGGCGACCAGCAAGAAGGATCGAACCGACCGCCTACCCCAGAGCCGTCGCAGAAGGGCGACTCGTCGACAAACCGAGACCAGGACACGCCGGTCCGCAACGACAGGCAGACTGCGGGCCAGGAGCCGATCCACCCCTACGCTAGAGCAAAAGACGCGACTTATGCGCCTCCTACGGCTAGAAACTTTGCGACTCCGGCCAAATACCAGACCAGAGGCGGATCGTATACGAACCTTGCCCCCGTGGTCCAGCGCGAAATTGCCGACGACATCTTCAGGCGTTCGATGAAGAGCGCGAGCATCCCCATGACCGTCGAAGAGATTCTGTCCATTTCGCCAGACGTTCGAAACCGGTATCGAGAAGCAGTTACCCCCAAGCGCATCGTCGAGAATGCGCAGCCGAACCCGACCTCGACTGGCGTGTACGAAGAGGCAGTCACCGAGACGATGCAGCTCACTGTCGACTGTCATGGTGAGGCCTTGGAAACGGGAGCTATGGTTGTACCGGACATCTACGACTCGCTCTATAACTCGGCGCCCCCAGAAGATGGCTTTCTAGTCGCATCTGAGTCGCACGCCCTTCGAACCGTCCCGATGAAGATCGATCGCACGGAAGAAGTCGACTGTATCCTGGACCCCGGTTCGCAAGTTATTTGCATGTCTGGGGCGCTATGTCACCGACTCAACCTCATGTACGACCCGAAGGTGACACTAACGATGCAATCGGCGAACGGGGGCTACGACAGGTCGCTCGGATTAGTTCGAAACGTTCCCTGCACCATCGGACCGATCACGCTCTACCTGCAAATTCATGTTATCGAGAGGGCGTCGTACGATGTGCTACTGGGTCGACCATTCGACGTTTTGACGGAGAGCGTGGTTCAGAATTACTCGGACGAACGACAGACCATCACCATCGTCTGCCCGAACACTGGCCAACACATCAGCATACCTACGAAAGCAAGAGTTCGACCGCGACCCGAATCGAGGCAGGGTTTTCCGAACGGACTGCGGCAGCGTTCGAGCACTTAGTCTGTGAAGGTGGCGACGATCAGGTCGCCCTAGTGGTGGATTTCGAGAATGACGTTCCTACTGTCTCGGCTTATGCGACTATCCCCTCCTTAGACGAACCGGTGTTGGCTGCGACGTACTTATCCGCGCCCGAGACCGCTTCGAATTCTGTTTATAGTTACGCACTCGCCAGTCAGCAATCAAATCCCACTTCAGACTATGCACCGCAGTCCGAATCAAAATCGAACGCACGAACACCGGCCTTCGGCTCTAGTCGAAAGGCAGGCTATACCCCAATTTATTCTACGAACTCAGCTCCTAATATCGAAGTGTATGCTCAAGCGAAGACGAAGAAAAAGTATAAACCAGTGGCAATGAAGACTCGGCCCGTATTGGGCGCACTCCCCGAGAAGTTTCGAATAGTACGAAACATAACCGGCGACCCGCTGAGCACGATGCGCCAGTTATCCGTGCAGCCGCCGCCGTTCGAACCCAGAGGGCGTTACACCGCGGAGAGAGCGGCCAACACGGACAAGCTACACGACGGGGACTTCCTACTGCCAGAGGAGCGAAGGCTACTACATCATTTCATGGCAACTAATCACGATGCTTTCGCCTGGGCAGACAGCGAGCGGGGCAACTTCAAGGGAGAGTATTTTCCACCCATCGATTTCCCGGTTATTCCCCATACCCCTTGGGTCCAGAAGAATATACCGATTCCGCCCGGGCTGTACAAGGAGGTGTGCGCAATAATACGGAAGAAGATCGATTCGGGAGTCTACGAACCGTCGAATTCGTCGTACCGGTCGAGATGGTTCTGTGTGGTCAAGAAGGATGGCAAGTCGCTTCGAATTGTGCACTCTCTCGAACCGCTCAACGCAGTAACGATTCAACATTCGGGAGTGACACCGACGCCGGAACATCTGGCAGAGCAGTTCGGAGGCAGGCCCTGTGGAGCGATGCTCGACCTATTCGTCGGTTACGACGAACGGTACATAGCCGAGAGCTCTAGGGACTTGACAACGTTTCAGACACCGTACGGTGCAATGAGACTCACGACGTTGCCCATGGGTTGGACGAACGCGGTACCGATATTCCACGACGACGTCACGTATATCCTCCAGCCCGAAATCCCCGAGTTTACGGTGCCCTACATCGACGACGTACCAGTCAAGGGACCAGCTAGTGACTACGGCGGCGAAGTTCTCTCCGAGAACAGTGGTATCCGTCGATTTGTCTGGGAGCACTTCCAGAACCTGAATCGAATCGTAACGAGGATGCGCTACGCTGGTGGAACGTTCTCTGGGGTGAAGTCCATCCTCATCGCCCGAGAGACAACGGTTATCGGTCACAGATGCACTCCGGAAGGACGACTACCTGACGAATCGCGGGTCGTAGCGATAAAGAACTGGGGACCATGTCAAAACCTGTCCGACGTTCGCGCCTTCCTAGGAACCATTGGAGTATGCCGGATATTTATCAAGGATTTCGCACGTCGTGCAGACCCGCTAGTACGACTTACCCGCAAGGACGTACCGTTCGAATGGGGCCCAGAACAGCAGCAAGCGCAGGACGAACTGAAGCAGGCGCTGCTAGAGAGCCCAGCCCTCCGCGCAATTGATTATGAGTCGGACGCACCGGTCGTGCTCGCCGTGGACACATCGTTCATCGCGGTAGGGTATCTGCTATGCCAGTGCGACCCTGCCAACCCGAAGAGGCGATACTACAATCGATTCGGTTCTATTACGCTCAACGACAGGGAACGGCGATTCTCGCAGCCGAAACTGGAGATCTACGGACTGTTTCGTGCGCTTCGAGCCCTTCGACTATACCTGATTGGGGTTCGAAACTTGGTAGTGGAAGTCGACGCTCGGTCTATTAAGGGAATGTTGGCAAATCCGGACATCTCGCCAAGTGCTAGCATCAACCGCTGGATTGTGTCCATTCTGACGTTCCACTTCACGCTCGTGCATGTCCCTGGTACTTCGCATGGACCCGACGGACTGTCAAGACGACCCAAGCAGCCAGACGACCGGGACGAGGACGACGACGAGGAGTTCGACGACTGGATCGACAACTTGTATTCCTTCGTACACATGATACAGATGCACCAGAAGAGCCGAACACCGTTCCCCACGCGACCACGCCTAGAGCCGGCTGCCATCCTGGCACTGACCGAGGACGGTCAGGATCTCAGCAATAGGGAGGGTAGCGACAGCGACGGCGTCGCAGAAGAAGACGAAGACGACTACTCAATTGTTCCGCGCAGCGAAAAGACGCAAGAGATCGAGCGTCGTCTCGAAGACGTTCGAAGGCTCCTCGAAACGCCCCAACGACCAGAAGGGATGTCGGACAAGGCGTTCGCAACGCTGTACAAATACGCGGCGCAGTTCTTTATTCGAGGTAACCGACTTTGGCGAAAGGACCCAGAAGGCGCACACAAGGTGGTACTGGACAAGGACCGCCGATTGCGAGCATTACGCGAAATCCATGATCGAGTTGGACATCGAGGGATACATGCCACAAGCGCAGCCGTAGGAGAGCGATTCTGGTGGCCAGAGTACAAGACGGACGTCGCTTGGTATGTACGAACGTGCGACCTATGCCAGAAGAGACAACTTCGACAAGTTCTGATACCGCCGACCGTCCCGTCCCCACCTGGGTGTTTCGTAACGGCGTACATCGATTCGTTCCACCTACCGCGGTCAGGAGGGTACAAGCTGGTCTGCTCGGCACGATGTGCAACAACCGCGTGGCCAGAGGGTCGTCGACTGCGCAGGGAAACGGCGAAAGCTCTGGGCGACTGGCTATTTGAAGACATCCTCTGTAGATGGGGAACGCTAGTCGAGATCGTTTCGGACAACGGCACGCCGTGGGTCAAGGCTCTAGAGTACCTCGAGAACAAGTATCACGTCAAGCATATCCGCATAAGTGGCTACAACTCGAGAGCAAACGGTATCGTCGAACGATCACATTTCGACATGCGTCAGGCACTCTTCAAGGCTGCGGACGGAGACCAATCGAAGTGGTCAGACGTGTTCTACTCGGTCTTGTGGGCAGAACGGGTCACAGTCAGGAAGCGAATGGGGTGCTCTCCTTACTTCGCAGTAACAGGTGCGCACCCGATATTGCCCTTAGACGTCGTGGAAGCGACATACCTGGTACCTCCCCCTACTGGCATCATCGACACAACGGATCTGATCGCAGCAAGAGCCATAGCGCTACAAAAACGCAGGGACCAGGTGGCTCGATTAAGGTCGAAAGTGTTCGAAGCACGACGCACGGCTGCACAATGTTTCGAACGCGAGCACCAGTATACGATCCGCGACTTCGACTTCGGGAGAGGAGACTTGGTCCTGGTGCGCAATACGGCCATAGAAAAGTCACTCAACCGCAAGATGCGACCGCGGTATAATGGGCCTATGGTAGTAATCTCGCGCAATCGAGGTGGAGCATACATCATAGCAGAGCTCGACGGATCGGTGCTCGACAGACCGATCGCAGCTTTCCGAGTCATACCATACCTAGCGCGAAGGGCGATAAAGGTACGACTAGACGTGCTCGACGTACCACTGGAGCGAGTACGAGAGCTCGAAGAGTCGGAGGACCTAGGAGACGATGAAGAGGACCTACCAGACGACGAGGAGCAGTCAAGACCGTTATACGAGATGGACGAAGACGAACCAGAGGACTTCGAGGACGATACTTATCTCTACTACAGACGGAACCGCAACCAGTTACCGTTCGAAGAGCTAGGTCAGGTCTTCGAAACGTTCGAAGTTTCGAAGTAGTCCGAACGCTGGACTTGTACAATAGGAGCGACACCCTTCTCAGCTAAGTTATACATCACCTGATTTCTGTGTTACGAGGTTTCTTTACGAGTCACGCGTCAAGTACAGCAAGCGAATATTTTATTTTCGGGACTGGGGGTGCGACTGTACAGGGTCATGCAGTATTATACAAAAGCAAAATGTTCGAGGGGCGGCGGCGGCGAATACGGACACGGGGCGGGGCGAACACGGAACGGCGAGCGCGGGGGCTGCGAGAAGACAGCGGACGACCTACGAACGGCCGCGCTTGCGGCTCGAAGGGCCAGCAGCACCCTCGTCTTCGTCGCCAGGGGCGGGGAGGGGCGCGGTTCCTTGCGCGCGGGCGATAGCAGCTAGCAAAGCCGCCTTCTGCACCTGGATCGCATGCGCCTGCGCGTCGAGTCGACGAATCGACTCCTCGAACGCGGGGACCACAAGGTCCGCGTCGAGGGGCTCGCGCAAGGCAAGCGACGCGTCGTCGAGGACCGAACTCCGGAGAGTCACAGTCCCCGAGCGAGAAGGGCGCGGGCGACCGGGCAGAGGTGTAAGGGCCGTCGAGGGGGCCGCCTCGAGGGCCGCCGCGGCTTGCGAAGCACCTAGGGTTGAGTCAGCAAGGGCAAGATTCAAAAACAGAACACTTACGGGCACGCTCCTGCTTGAACTTGCCATCTGCGGTGCACCCACCCCAGTAGCAAGCTTGGCCTTCGGCAGTGCACTTCGAGCACTGCCGGCGCTGCGGGTTCCACACGCAGGCCGTCGGCTTGTCGTACCGGATGCACCGGTCACACTAAGGAACATCAGTACGAGCTACAAGAGTAGAGAGGAGGAAGGACAAGCTGACTTACCACTCCGAAAAGCGAACGAATGTCCGCAGCACGCTGCGCGCGAACTTCAGGCGAGCTCTGCCCCTCGCGGTCGTGCAGCATGCGTACGCTCTCGGGCACGAACCCACCCTAAAACAAAAAACGAGACGTCAGTATAGTCAACAGGGGAGACGAACCGGTTAACGAACCGCCGGGACCGTAACCTCAGCAGCCGTCCTCGTCTTCGAAGCAGCGGGCGGTGCTGGCTTCTTCGAACGAGTCGCCGCGGCAGTTCTCCCACCCCGGGGCGCGCCTCGGCCCCGACGACCGCCGCGCGAGGCACGAGTACTCGCGGAGGGCGGCTCGTCGTCCGCCTCCTCGTGCTCGACTTCGGCGTCGGACGGCTCGTGCCCTGCGTCTTCACTTGGCGACCTCTGTGCGGCGGGTACGTCCTCGCCCTCCTCTTCGTCCGTCGAAGGAATAAAAAGCGGCGTCTTCGGCACCGCGCGCGACTTACCCTTGGCCTTCGAGCGAGGGGCGGGAGGCTCGTCGTCCTCTTCGCCCTCAGCAACAGCTCGCCTCCGGAGGGGCCGTGGTTTGGGTCGAGGGGGAGGCGAGGGGTCACGATCATCGTCTTCGTCCAGCTAGGGAACACTTCAGCGAAGTTCGAGGTGTAGAAGAGCTAGAAGACTCACCTCAGCCTCCGTGGTGGCCTTCGAAGTAGTCCGCGACGGACGGTGGAGGGAGGAAGCGTAGCCGCGCTCGCGGGCGACGCTTGAGCCACTTGGGAGAGCTCTTGTTCGAAGCTGACTGTCTCGACGGCGGTGACGAACCACTGCCAGTCGAGAGAGCCGGCTACCTCTTGCGCCGCCGCGAGGTTGCGGCTCACCCCATCGATGAGGTGCCGTTCGACCAATGGATGGCCATGTCCCTTTCCCTTGACTGCGGCTCAGTCGCGATACCTTCCTACAACGCACCAACGGCGTCCGGTTAGCACCGAAGGAACGAGGGCATTCGAGCACTTACGAGGCGACGTTTCCCAGCGCGGATCCAGTCCTCGAACGAGTCCGCGTCCGTCGGAGCGGGCGTAGAGCTCGCCCACCTGATGGCAGCGTTCGCTGCCCTCGAAGCCGTCGAAAGGCTGAGAGTGCCCTGCGAGGGCTGCGGAGTGGAGGGCGGAGGAGAGCGAACCATTTCGAGCGAGAGAGGAGAGGGCAGCGAAGAGGCGGGGGTGTAGGAGCGAAGGGGAGCGCGATTCCCTAAGTCCCCAGACCCCCTATTGCCAACCACGACCGCACGCGGGCCACGAGGCGCGGAGGCAAACCCAAGGTGCTTCGAACTCCCACGAGGCGGCGACTTCGACACGGGGCCTCGACGGAACGTTCCGCCATCGAAGCGCGCTCGAAATAGGCTTTTGGTTCCGAGATAGCGATTTGGCACCGAGGCAGCAACTGGTGACTCGTCGAGCGGCTCGTAGCGCGGTCCAGCGGCCCGAACCTATCCCCGGACTCAGAGCGCGAAGCACTGACCGAGGACGGTCAGGATCTCAGCAATAGGGAGGATGATACGCCCCTAACGGAGCTGTGCCCCGAAAAACGCAAATACTAGCCACTCTAAGAGGTCGAGCGAGGCTTCTAAAGCATCGAACGGAGACATAAGTTGCAAGGTCAACTCGAAATCCCTTCGAAGTATCGAATCACAAATCGTTATTTCGAAGTGAGGACTACAGTATTGCGACACTAGCGACCGTTTCCCCGACCAAACCGTGGACGAGGGCTGCGGCGATTGCCTCCCAGCACCGGTCCTCCCCTCTCAGCACGCCCTGGAACAGTATCATCGCGTATAAGCCCCGCCAGGTCGATACCTTGCGCCCCAGCAGCCACCACGACAAGATGGTCAATACTGTACTGCAAGGAGTGAAGGCATTGCAAAATCTCTCGCGACTCCGACCGAACCTCCTCTCGAAGCGCACCGAAAGCAGTACGAAGTTCGTTGAACGTACGGGGCAATTCGCGGCAGTCTTCGAGGTAGATCGGTTCGGCAGCGAATTCGGGTGGGCCTGGAAATTGTAACGGGGCGGCGTCGAGCTCGATCGGCCCTGGAACGAACAGCGGATCCCATGCCAGAGGAGCGTAGGGAACACCTCGTCCAGGAGGGACGTTTCCCTCTTCGAAAACGCGATCGATACGGTTCATGGTGGCTACGACGGCGGGGTACGTGTACGGCGAACGCAGCGAACCGGGGCGAACCGCAACGGCGTTCGAGAACAATTCGAAGAGGGAACGCTGTCAGGAGCGTGAGCAACATCGAGCTTCTGGGCTGTGTCATACCTACCAGCACCCAGCGTACGAAATGGGCCCAGGCCAACCACTCTTTGGCCTCGACGCTAGCACCCGCCGGTTCGAAGAACCGTTCGGCCTGCACGAGGGCAAGCAGACGATGGTAGCGGGCGATGTGCGCGTCGGCACGCGGCAGAGCTTCTTCAACTGGCGCATCCATGACAAGTTGGTGTCGAGCGGTTCGAGTGGGGTAGTTGTGCTTCGAGGTGATTGGACGACGCGTGGTGGGCTCGGTGTGGCTGAGCGACGGTTGGTACTGCATAGTTTTCGGCGAAAGCCACCTGTATATAAACAAACCCCCTGCCAAAAGCAGGGCAAGCTCTCAGTACCGTTTGGATCTCGTTTTTCCCTTCTCTCTCGTTTCGGAGCGCGTCGTTCGTCAGTTTGGTCAGGCAAGTTCGGGTCCAGCGCCAGCTAGTTCGAAGATTGTTCAAAGCGGTTCGAAAGGCACGTCGTAGTTCGAAGCGGTCCACGAGCTCTGTTTTCCCCCGAAATCCCCTGTCGAGTTGAGTCTTGCCCGAACTCTGCCCTCTCTTCCTAGACCACCACTACCACCACCCACATCATCATTCTCGAGAGCAGTTCCTCGCTGCACCGGAAGGCCTCGCCCCCACAGCTCGGCCTTGGCCTCTCGTTCGTTTAGAGGGTTAGGCTTTCCGTCTCGAGCGGTCGCATCACCGTCAGGGCCGGGGGCTTTGAACTCTTTGAGGCGTGCGCATGCGTCAAGGATCTGTGCATCCGTGATGTGGGTGAACTCGAAGGCGTTGGGAGGGTACCGTCCTCGAGTGCGTCGTGCTGCGTCCTGGGGAGGAGCCGGGAAGAACGTCTCGTAGAAGATCGAGCTCTTCTCCTCGCTAAGTCGAGTGGGGGTATCTGATCCAGGGCGGCGGATGGGGGGGATGCTGCTACGACTTCCGTCAGAGGAGCCCGCACGTACGTACTTCCCTATTGTCCACACGGACTTCATGTCAGCCTCTTCTATCCAAGCGTCCCAGTGTGACCGTTTCGCGTTCTTAATGCGGTCGCCGTAGCGGTTCCGGAGTGTGCGGTACTCCTTGTGCACTGGGTGATCGGGGTGGTTTCGGAGTCGGAAGGATTTCCTCCCCAGTCTGCTTACCTCGCGTCGTGTGTCGTCCAGCTCTTTGGAGTACCATCGTTTCGCAAAGGGCGGGGGTTTGGTCTCAGGGACCTCTTCCTGGATGGTGTCGGTGATTGCCTGCATGAGCACTCGGAGCAGGGTGTCGAAATCGTCTACCGAGGTGAGGTTACCGGCTGGGAGCGGGATGTCTTCGAGGCGTACGGCGAGACTTTTGCGGAAGAGGGGCCAGTCGACGCGTCGGAAGTTGCGAAAGTTCTCGGGGGCAGCCCGCGGGACGTTAACTTGGAGTTCGGTGGCGATTGGGTAGTGGTCGGTGTGCGGCGGGCGGAGTTCTGGGGCGGTTCGGCAGCGGATGAGGGTGCCTGCCAGTTCAGGGGAGGCGAAGACGTTGTCGGGGCGGGTGTGGTTCTTCGTGTTGGCAGCTTCTAGGGTAGGGACGGCGGGAGGGAGGAGCATGTGGAAGTCGAAGGCTGTGAGGAGGTTAATGAGGGGCTGCGCGCGATCCAGGTATTCGTCAGTGAGCAGGTGGGTGTTACGTTCGTCTTCCCACAGTGGGTGGTGTAGGTTGAAATCCCCGAGCCAGATGATCTGGGGGTCGTCGAGTTGCATTTCGGGTTGTCCGAAGATGCGGTGGGTGGCGCGTGCCAGTCGGTCAAGTGCGCGTCGGGAGTCTTGCGGGTTGTAGATATTGAAGATGGAGAGAGTGCCCGTGTCGTACGTGAGTGAGATAGCAGTGATGTCGGGGTCGTCGACTGGGATGGCCGCCCATCCGGACGTGGCGATACGGGTGTTGACGAGCGTAACTGAGTGAGTGCGCGCGGGGGAGTCCTTGTGTTGTGGAGGGTAGATCACGCGCCATTGTTGCGAGGCCCTAGTGTTCTTGAGGAAGTCGATATGCGGTTCTTGGAGGAAGACGAGGTCGTAATCTGCGACGCTGTGGAGGAGTGCGGACTGGCTAGTGTTGGATTTGTTGACGTTCAGCTGGATAAAGCGTAGGGAGAGCGGGTGTGTTGGCATTATGATCGGGAGGGAGCGTGGCTCGCAGAGGGGGAGCGCGGGCGAGAGGGGATGGGCCGAATCGCGCCGTCCCTGGTTAGCATGGTCTGGCGGTGTCTCGAGGTACTCTGTAGGCTCCACGTGCGCGGGCGATTGGGGCCGTCAGTTCGTGGGCTTAGCGGGACGCGATTGGCCCCTCGCAGGGGAGGGGTTTGGGAGTCGTGGTGCGAGGGTCGCGTGCGTCCCCGAGAGTGTGATCGGGAGCGGTGTTCGCGTGTCTGCGTACGTTGTGTGTGGTGCGGGGGGAGGTCGCGCGGTCTGGGGTCCGTTTGGTCGTCGGACCACGTGTAGGGTTCGAACTGGGACGGGGTGAGTCGGGTGGGGTTGGACGAGGGGTGGGAAGGGGTCTCGAGGTGTTCCCAGCTATTAGGGTCGTCGGCTAGGGGGTAGAATCGATACTGCTCAAGCGTGTTGGCTTTTTGTATCTTCCGTGTGGCCTCGATGAAAGCAGGGCACCCTCTGTCCCAGGATGCGTGGTCGTGCGTTCCACAGTTGACGCAGTAGCGTTTGCCTTCCGTGCATCCCTGTGTTTGGTGTAGGCCTCCGCAGGTGCCACAAGTGTCTTCAATCAGTTCGCAGTCGCGGGCGAGATGACCCGGTTCCATTCTTTGGCATCGTAGGCAGCGGCGCGCCTCTCTACGGAGTTTTTCGACGGGGAGCCGTTGACCCATAATGCAGACTCCGTTCAGGATTACGTCGTTAGCTCTCTGAGGGGTGCTGAGTTTCAGTATCATGTGAGCGCGTTCCTGCCCTTCTCTCCGCTTGTCGACTGGTTTGATCCAGTGCGCAGCAACAATTTCACCTTTAGTCCACTCGTTGTTGGCTTCGAGTTCGCGTAGAGCGGCAGCGTGGTTAATGTCGAGGTGGACTGGCGTGTTCCTTACCAGACACGGGTACTGACGTGCTCGGATCGTCGCTTCCCATCCGAACTTAGCTGTGAAGAGCTTCATGTTATCCGGATGTTGGAGCCAGTCGGCGCTGTCTTTCGTGTTGAGCTCGTAAAGTAGGCCTCCGTGTCGTAGTACCTTAACTGCCATGAAGCGCAGTCCTTCCGGAGGTGAGTGTCCATCTTCTCTAATGAGGGCGATCGAGGACGTGGCTTTCTCCAGGTAGACTTTTGGGGTGAGTGGTTCCGGGCGCGTGCCGTCTTCGTTCTGGCGGAGGTCAACCAGGACCCGTCGGAATTGGGCGTCCTGCCTGGCAAGTGAGGTGGCATGCGTAGCAGGTAGCATACGTACCACCGTGTCAGCGTACGTGGGTCGTCCCGGCGGGGTCGGGTTCGACATAGGTGGTTGTGCCGGCGGGTTGCGTGCGACCTCCTCTATCTTGGTGGTCGCAGAGGCGAGCTTCTCCAGGGTCTTGGATAGGTCTGCGTGGAGAGAGCGTACCTCGTTCAGCTCTTTCCGGAGTTGGGTGTGCCCTTCAGACAGCCCTCTCGTCTCCTTCGTCACCCGTCCTGCTGCTCCCGACAGTTCCATCTGTATGCGTTCCTGTTGCTCCATCAGGTCCGCGTGTTGCGTGCGGAGGTCGTCTTGTAGTGCTTGTAGGGTGTTGAGGTTCTCGTGTCGGTCGTCGTGGATTTCGGGCTGCAGTCTGTCCCAAACCGCTGTGGCTAGGTCGTCCGTCTGTACCGCTTCAGCATACACCGCTAGGGCGCAGACGGCTTCTACCGCCCATGCGCCGAGTTTCGCACTCGAGTGTGCGGCGAAGTGGAGGAGCCCCGTCGAGAGGGGGCCCATACCTACCTGAGTATCTTCCGGGATGAGTTGGTAGCGGCGCAGCCAGTTCGCTGCCGCTGTTGGGCTGGTTCTCATCTTAATCAAAGCGTTCTCTATCTCTTGTGGCAGTTTGCCTGGTGTAATTCTCGTGGTTGTTGAGCCATGGCTCACGCTGGTCGCCCGAGTGTTGGGCGTTGCCCTTCGCGCATTATCCCCCATGGCGTGTTGGGTGTACGCGGGTCGGTAGGGGAGAGCGGTGCGTTCAGTGACGGCCTCTAGTTACTAGTTAAAGGGCTTAGAGTATTCTATAGAGCTCCAGACTGTGTGCGCCGCGCTCGGTATGCCCTCCTCTGTTGGGCACGGAGCGTGGGAATTGTGCTGGCAGATGGGCGTTAGAAGCAAGAGAGCATTCGCCCGTCTATCTACGTGTAATTTATGCACTCAAAGCTTCGTCGCCGTCGAATGCGGTGACTGTCATACGATATCATTGAACGCTATGTAGCGCACTTTGCACGATGCCGAGGAGCAGAACGGGGACTTGGGGTCGCTTTCCTGGTGTGACTGGAGGATCCGTGCCCGCATTTCAAAAGTGTAAGCACGACATGGGTCACTAGGCTTTCTTCGTTTTACAGATCGCCAATAGCCGGGCGCACCCCTGTGATAGGGTTAGGGACTATGACGTGACCAGGGTTATCCTACGCTGAGTGGGGCTTGCGGTGCTCTCAGCGCTGTCTCTCAACACACTCTTCTTCCCTCACGGAACTTTCAGTAGTACCTTCCAGCGATATCCAAAATACTACACAAAACAATATACGTTTCGGCCTGCGCAAACATGGCGAGCGACGGCAAGACCCCTGAAGTTCTGGTCTCCATCCCTGACTGCGTCGCCACCCATGTCCTCGGGGAGGCATCTGCAGGCCTTGGTCATGGCGACCTCACACTCATGCTCACGAAGGCCTCCGACGTCTCTGCACCTGCAGCACCTTCGGCCAGCGGAACGAGCCAGCATCCACTGCTCACGCTCTCCGTCGGGAATGCTGCGTTTCCGCTTTTCAAGACCACGACGTTCGGGACTATCAATGACGATGAACGGGTGTACGTATTCACGCCCGAGATCGGCGGTGAAGTCGGTGGGTGGGTTCCACTCCGTATGATGCGCATATAGTCAAGCTTATTGCCCATGATGTGCAGGTACGTGAGGATCACTCTGCCAGAAGGCGTTAAGGTGCAAGGGTCGCCCTTCGAGAAGCTCCAAACGCAGTTCGAGCAGATTCTCGTGCACCATGGGCTGTTGAAAGAGGGCGTTGAAGCCGTCGCAGATGAACTCGGACAGAGCATGCGGGAGAGCTCGGCCGGGGTCGCCCAGAGCATCCGGTCGTCGACGTCTGAGTACGTCTCCCAACAGTTCCCTGTTTTCTCTTGCCTTATGCCCCTGTCAGGTACACAGCAGAGAATCCACCCACCGAGCATCCAGTACCCGTCCCCGGCGCCGTGCACTCCGCCACATCCACAGGCGCCGCAGGTACAGGCGCGCTAGCATCGGCCGTGGGGAGCGTCACTGGGCTCGTCTCCTCCGCGGCCGGCCACGCCGGCGCATGGATCGCCTCGCACGTCGTGCCCACGACACAGCCCGCGACGCAAACGCTCGCATCCACCGCAAACGCGTACGACACCGTCGCGGATGGGTATAATGCGGGCTCGGCGGAGGTGAAGGCTGCCGTTGCGGATGCGGCAGGAACTAGGGTGGAGAACGAGCTGGGCCCGGACGCAAGGGTGGTTGTAGAGGATACGGGCGTTAGTGTGCAGAATGTGGGAGCGGCGGTGGGCGACGTACTTGTGACCGCGAGCGGCCCTGGCCTCGCGACTGCAGGTCTGAAGGGTGCTGCAAGCGCACAGATAAGGGAGCAGGAGGACAAGGACAAGCAGTCGGAGGGGGCGCTGGAAGAAGAGGATATTGATGGTAAGCTGGAGGATGTGTCGTTGTGATGGATGAAACTCAGCAGTCAGCAGATATTAACGTGTATTCTGTATGAATGGTACCATGGACAGGTTGGGGCATGTCTGTTGAGTAGCCCTGCTATCCGTGTGGCGAGCGGGAATGTGCGCAAGGCTGCGACGTGTACACCACCACTCTTACGCTCCAGGTCCCAACCTCCACCAGACGTGGTCCACCACATACTCACATGCATTAGCCAGTCCCATCCCCAGACCCTTCCATTCACTAGGAGGATATAGCCCACAGGTTATGCAGAGCCATAAGTTCGGGCGCAAATTCGAAACCGCTAGCACGCTATGACCGTTGTTTGCATGGACACCAGCCCTAGCCACGCAGTTCTCAGCGTCGTTAAGCTGTTATATTTGTTGGTACTATCCCTCTGACTTCTCCTCGCGGCACGCGATGTCTTGATCGTCTTGTGGTACCCTGGGCGTTCACAGCGAGACAAGTAGGCTGCCATCTACTCACTTCTGTGTCGTGTACTCACCGGCACAGTCGGATGCAACCTCAGAAGGCATTACAATTCTAAGTGGTGCCAGTGAATGAGCCAAGAAGCATCAGAGTGCGTTGATATCGGACGCACAATTGATAACTGACCCTGGGATCATGTAGTCAATATTATGACAAGCGTTATTGGTGTTTCACAGGAGACCGTCTATTCATTTCCGCCATCACTCCCCCCTGTATGAGTAAAGAGAAGCCTTATACACCAGACAGTCAACATACTCACCATGATGACATCAGCTGCGTTACGGCAGTTGCCAAGTTGGCGGCAGCATGATTACTAGCCCGCTGCCAGTGAGTCCCTACTCACAAGTTTGACCAGCGCCGCCATGAGTACAACCACAATGCAGCCTGAAAAACATTTGCTATGATTGTGCGCTGGACTTGAAGCGTGTCATACCTCAGGCCAGACTGATGTAAGGATGTCTGTTCAACTGTGTGCAATGCCACTTGCTCGGAGGACGAGTGAGGCTTGAGTTGCCTGGATACCAATCGAGTCAATCACGTATAATCGCCGGTCAATCACTGACCAGTCTATCTTTTCCCGTCACGTCAAACCATCCACACCGCCGGAGATGAACGTGGCATACCTGATAAGCAGTCTGAGAAAGGCTAAGCACGAATCGGCCACAGATAGTACTATCCACAGGCAAGTATTTCAGTACAAATGCATGGATGAGGCGTAGCGCGTTTCTGAATGTGCGCCCGCTTGTCACCGCCGGCGCGCAAAATGAAGTATGGCCGAGTCTCACACAGGTTCGATCGCCTTCCAGCCTTCCCTTCAAAGGTCAGTGACATCACACCACCTCAGACACCAGGAAGTGGAGGTAACTTCATATTCATTGGCGGCTCAGCGCGCTTCCTCCCCGCTGCTCGTGAAGTCGCAGCTAGGGTGTACGACCCTGCAGGTACATTTTCCGCTAGCAACGGATACAGTTAGAAGCACACCGGGAATCTCGTGTCAGGAGCATGACTCTGCTCCGACATATACCATGATTGAATGGACGCGATCACGCAGGGCCAGCGACTTCATCAGTCGCCACCAGAAACAACTCACCAGCGGCCACATATTCTTCCAGAACAATCCAAGGGAACAGATAACTCACGTATATTGCTATCCGGTATCCTGCCTCGCTGCTAGACAGAGGTGCAGGTGCCTAGAAGCAAAGTAACAGACACCTCCACACGCACAAGGTGGATTCGCTTGTGTCCCTGTTGCGCGAGGTCAGAGTGCGCTTGCATTCGATATCAAACCTTATGGAATATGCTTGTCGCTTTCCTATATATGACAGGATGACCTGGTATTTCGGCCCAGCGTCAGATAGTGTACGATCCAGGCGGTGCGACTCGCAATTGTCATTTGTGACATCGCATACCATAGTGAAACAGAGAGACAACCGGTTACATATCAGTCGAGGTGTGATTAGATGCCGAGATCCAAAGTATAGAAGTAGTTCGATGATTCGAGTGAGCAATCCAAATGCACTCCCAGCGTTAATGCAGATGGAAGAAGGTATGCATGTTTCCTCCAAGGATGTCTAGAAGGGATGCACCACCACACCTTCGACAGTTTACGAGTCGCCCACATCACGGCGGCCCAGGTGTCATCGATATAAGATGTGCAATTACAGAGCATGTCGGAATACGTACCCCCTCTCTTGTGGTCCACAATCACAATGTGGAATGGAAATCTCCTGGATCGTGCCGCCCCTCCAACAAACTTCCCGTGTGTGGGTGATCCCGAGGAGATGAACGTTACAGAGAGGTTGTCGCAGGCCTGCATGGACTGTACCCTACCGCTGGGAAGTTCAGGCAGCGATGGGTCAACCAGAATGTGGCAGCTCTCACCATGTAGGGCCCCGTTCTCGTACGTATGCACCATGTGTCGCATGCAGGGATACTTACTGATTGCGGCATCTGCAGCTCAATGTATGATCCAGTAGAACCTGGTACCCACACGTATATCCAGGCCCCTGAGCATCCGTTCGACTACTTCGACAACAATTTGTGGTAAGTCCCTTCGGAATGCATACTATACGCGTACATCACTCACCTTCTATGAGCACTCCGAGTGTCGTATGCGCCGAGCCGGTAGCTCAGCCTTCGGAAGCCATCTATAACTACAACGACTTGGATGCAGCGCAGATTGACGCACGTACTTCGCACTCGTTCTTTGCTCCAGACGCTGCGATGGTTACCGATTCGATTATCCGAACCGCGGGGAAACGCAGCGAACGCAAGACGTGCGATAAATGCAGCGCCACGTTCGGGACTGCGTATACGCTGCGGCGTCACGAGTCGACAGTCCATGCTTCCAATTCGGATAAAACGAAGGAAACGCAATGTTCCCGATGAAAAAAGTTGTTCTCCAGGTCCGACGCTGTGACACGTCACCTACGTTGTGTCCACCGCGTCCAACCTCCAACCTAATAGAATCACAGTAACGTAAATCAGGCTATGATCGATGGAGAACGCCAGCAAACTTACTGATCGTTCCCGCAGTCCTATATAGCACCACAGCCGTCCATCAACAGTGACGAGATCGTGTACCATGCTTCATGCGATGTCAGAATCCCGTGCTTGATATTTGCTATAGTGAATAGTAGAAGTGCACTGAAAGAGGACTCCTTTGGCTAGACGATATGGCGCGTGGCCGTAACACGTGTTGTTGTACCTAGTGCATGCTGCACACCCATATGTCTACGGTTTCGGGCTAATGCCTGCGAGAAGTGAAAGAAGAGAGGGCATACCCCTTCATCACCCTGCACGAAGTCTACTGGGTCCCATGGTCCTAGTATAGCCTCGAGCCGATACGTGATAGCGATCCTCACATTGTTCGCTCCTTCGAGGTCTCAGGTTGGCACTTTCCCCACAGTCCCGAGCGTTTGGCGTGACCTGTCACATGGAACTGCACCCGTCCGTTGCCGTTCTAGAGTGTTCATAGGAAAGGACTTCCGATGACTCCGTGATCAACGGGGTGATGGTAAGTCACCAGCGAAGGGCCGACTTCACGAGGAGGTGCTACCGCTCGCCGAAGCTGAGTGAGACAATTTAGCGTTTCCGAGGGATCCTTGGAATGTGCTACGATATCTTGTCATTTGAAGCAGACTTAGGCGTAGTCAAGTATGAGTGGATGCAGGAGAATGGTCTCTGTGGCCTCCGGCTCGCGCGCTTGGTTACTAGATTATTGGGCGCCTTCCTCGCGCCGATTGTTACAGCTGTTTCGGAAAACCTTGTCCAGCGCGTTTTGGAGGTCGTGAGAAATTCAATTAAATCGAGATAAATCGAGAAAATCAAGAAATTGGTGAGGCCCCTCTCTGCGACGTTGTGCCGTCTCGTAGACGAGTCCCTGCTATGGTCTATACTCACCATGACCCCGGGATCAAGCAGCGGGCACTACAGCTCCAAGACGAGGGCTATACGACAGCTGGTGCGGCAGCTGTTCTGGGTGTTCACGCGAGAAGCATACACCGATGGCGAGACAACTACACGAACACCGGGGACGTCTCAGTTCCCAATGTACGTGGAGGACGGCAGCCGTTGATTTCCCTTGCCATGGAGGATGCTGTGCGCGAGTTCTACCGTGTTCGGCCCAGTGCCTATCTCGACGAAGTGAAGCGGTTCCTGGCTGTGTCGCATGACCTACGCATCTCAACCGGCGCACTGCATGCAACACTCCGACGTATGGGCCTCACCCGGAAGGTTTTGCTTACACCGGCGGGGGAGAGGGATGAGGAGCGGCGGCGGGAGTGGCGGCAGCAGATGACAACTGAATTTGCTGCCGCGCAGCTCGTCTTTGGTGATGAGGTGAGCGTCGATACTCGTAACCTCCGGCGCAACTATGGTCGCTCGCTCGCTGGACATCGTGCGGTTCAGCGGTACCACCAAGCTCGTGGACAGAGGTGGAGCATGATATCCGTAATTGGGCTTGAAGGCTATTTGGCTGCACGTCCCGTTCCTGGCACAGTCAACGGCCTCGAGTTCTATGACTTCATCATTTCTGAAGTGGTATGTAGTTGCTCTTTGTATTGCTGTGCCATTCTGACCTGTGTTGCAGCTACCGAACATGAATCCCTACCCCCAGCCGAAGAGTGTGCTCGTCCTCGACAACTGTGCTATCCACAAAGGGCCAGCTATCCAACGGGCTGTCGAGGCTGCAGGTAAATAATATGGTCGTTGTGGTACCTCGGCGCCATTGAGACCTTTGTAGGTTGTGCCCTGAAGTTCCTTCCTCCGTACTCTCCCGATTTGAACCCGATTGAAGAGAGCTATAGTGCTTGTATGTGCTTCTTCGATCTTACGACTCTATACTCATCTCTGTGTTAGTCAAGGCTTTCCTTTCTCGTAATGGTCAGCGATACCTGGAAAATGAGCTCGATGCGTACAACATTGCCACTGCGTACGCCGCAGTTGTCACTCCGGAGAAGTGCCAAGGTTGGTACCGTCATTCAGGGTACATGAACAATGTTGCACGGTTGTAGATACATGGATCTATGTACTACGCATGCTGCTTGACCTGTTCGCGATGGCGTGCATCTGCCTTTACCACACGTTGCCATTCCAAATATCCAAAGCCAGCCTCCTTCCATATCTCTGTGGGAACATTTGACAGGTTATCACCAACTTGAAAGGCCATCTTGCGAAGGTACTCAGGAATTGGTGGGTAGAGGTTATACTCCTTGCACCAGTCATCCAGGTCCATGAAAGGAATGGGCGATGAAGCCTGCGGACGATAGCTATTGCGTGAAGAGGAGGCATGACCTCTCGAGGGACCAGGTGACGGTGAACGATGTGCCGGGGATGATGAGTATCGGGACCGGCGATGATGATGGGAGTGTCGCCGTGAATGGTACTCTTCAGGTGGTGATGGAGACGCATAACGGTTCTGATAATGGCTGCGAGAAGAGCGACTCTGTCCGTGTTTTACTTGCCCTTCCATTGCATGCTTTGGCTGGAAGAATGACGAGTTGCGTGGGATTCTATCAATGTCAGCACTCCCCTTGATCTAGACCTCTGTTAGACTTTTGCAGCTACATATGTGTTCTGTACGTACAATGGCAGCACTCCAAGCCTCAAGCCTGGTGTCATCCAATTCAAAGTGAAGGTTCCGTACAACGTCATGAAAACACGCAACCAAGGGGTGTTGAATACACGCCCGCTTCCCGTTTGTGCCATACAGCTTCAGAAGCTCTGCCTTGACAGGCCGCAGTGTTAATGTCAGCTTATCCTGGGAGACATCAATACAAAACCCATCATGAGTATGAGATGCAACGTACATGGGCTTGTGCAACATTTAGTTGCTCAGCGGAGACCTGAGGGGCTACTGCCATGGGTGGCCCACTGCTCGAGGCAGGTGTCGTAGTAATCGCCCAACGCTATGCTAGTTTCAGGCATATGAACTGCAGAGAAAGATGTAGACAACGTACTGGAAGTACTTCTGTTTCATGTGTCGGTTCTGCCATGAACACATGCAGAAGCTTCTGTCCCTTGTCCTTGCGAAGCTGCGTTATCAAAGCATTGAAGCCAACGGTACTTGTTAGAGGTAACTTCGGAGCATTTGAATTGTACCAGCGCCAGCAGATCGATGACACAATGAGCATGTCATGGCGTGCTCTTACGACACGCGCACACTCCTCGAGGAACGCACTCCAAGTCGTCTCATTTGTGATCATCCCTGGCCCGTGCGTCTCCATCACAGGCTGTGCTAGACGCTTCTTCTTCTTACCGCCACCTGCACCCTCATCTGGTATGATCCGGAGGGTGACATTGACAAAGAAGGAGGCCGCAAACTTGTCCAAGTCACTGGAAGGTTTCGCCGCAGGCGCTGGATCTTTCGGCTTAGGTGGACGCCCTCGGCGCCGCTTTGGCTGTGTAGCCATTTCATTTAGTTACCGAAGGCAGCATACAAGGCAGAGGGCCACTCACTGGCACATCTCGAGAGGCTGGGGCCTCAGGGAGTGGCGTAGACACATTGTGCGACATGACACCTTGAAAGGTGGCTGGCGGCAAGGAGTCGTCGGATCCCATAGCATCCGAGAGGCGATCTTCGGTATCAGGGAAGGACGGGGATGGATCTGACCCCTTTCCTTGTGACAGCGTGAGTGACTTCGCAGGGCGATCATACATTGTCACTGTCTCCGCACGCTCCCGTTTGGAAACCCGGGCCCCTTGCTGCAGTGAGATCTCCTTGTCAGAATCTGAGGCTAGATTGACAATGGCTATGGCATCTTGCTGGTGTTGCTGCCGTCCAGGAATGCGGATCGTGAGACTGGAAGGTCTCAATACTGCTTCTGGCGCCGGTTCATCAACCCCGCTCCCAGATTCTAGCCCCCATCAGCCATAATTCAATGAAATGCATGACTACACACCTTCGTACAGGTCCCTGTGACTATCCTCATCCTCCGATCCAAGCAGGTTGTCACCCTGCCTGGCAGCGTCCGACACAGCATTCCATATCACCTCTTGGTCAGATGGTGGGCTTCCGGGTCCGTTGGACTCGACTGAGCCCTGCGCACGCGTGCGCATATGTGGATGGAGTGGCCGTGAACAGCTACAGTGGGTCTCTAGTCGTCGTTGTGTGTGTAGTCGTTGTCTACACCAATTTCTTGATTTTCTTGATTTTCTCGATTTATCTCGATTAAATTGAATTTCTCACGACCTCCAAAACGCGCTGGACAAGGTTTTCCGAAACAGCTGTAGGTGTCGGCGTCCTTGACTGGTTCACATATGCTGGCATCTCGAACTCCTTGGCTTGAACAACCCACACTTATGTTACGATTAGCGCGGCAAACGGCGCGGAGAGAGCACTCGACGACCTACCAGTATGTGTGAGGAAGCTCAAATATTAGACACAGGGGTAGTAGTTGGTCATGACGTATACGTAGGTTCCGACTCGGAGTCAGCTTTACGACGACTTTCCTCCCAACCTCATCGCGTAGCAAGTGGAGAAGCTATCATTTCTCCGTCATACGTTGCTGTATGTGCGGAACACGACAACGACGGATACAAACGATTCCGGGAGCTGTCTGCGATGGATCTACGCATGAAATATTTAATGATGGATCCGGCATGAATCAGGTACGTCCCAAATGCGATCGCTCCGCTGCAAGGGTCTTCGTCACGGTGCAGGCACGCTCGATAAGCTGACACTGGGCATTTCATAGCCCACTCCTGGGCAACCTCTTACGCCCAATATATGCCATCGCCACGAGTGCCAGGTCCCGCCTCAACGCGCGACATCTGGTGTCGTACATTTTGGTCTTCATCCGCACCTCACTCCTTATAGCTCATATGTGACCCGCCTGACTCGCTATATCGACCCTCGCCTCGCCTTCCTCAAGCACAACCCAGCAGTTGCAGCGGCCGACCGCTTCCAAGTTGCGCTCCGCGCGTCTCTGCGCTAGTCAGCCATGGCCGACACGTCGTCCGATGCGGCCAACAAGCTCCTCGTGCGCGACTACTACGCGCCGGTTATGCTTGGGACCTTACTCGCGACATTTTTGTTTGGCATAAACTTGAACCAGTTCGTGTCCTACCTGAACTACCGCAGGAACGATAAATGGTTGACTCAGTAAGCGTCCTGCTTCATTCTCGAGACATAAGCTCATGGGGCAACGCAGAGCCATGGTGGCCATGCTGTTCACGGTGTGCGCGATGCAAGTGTGTTTCTCTATCTACTCGCTCTGGTTCTTCAGCGTCCAGAACTTCGGCAACTACTCAGCCTTGGTGATACAGTCCTGGGCAACGACTACCGCTCTGGGCATCCTCATGGCTTTGTAATTCCATGTCACTTCACGACATGCTACCATCCCGCTGATGTAAATGCATGGCAGTATTTCGCTTTCGGTCCAGCAATACTTTGTATGGCGTGTCAAGGTCTTCACTCAGTCGTGGCTCCTGTTCGGCTCGCTCTCGCTATGTTCTGTAACTGCGAGCGCTATGGGCTTTGTGAACGCATGCGCTAGTATTGCCACTCATGAGTGGGTACCTCTCAAATCTCTTTGATCTGCCTACACTAATGCGCCCGTGATGCGCCCACAGCCCCGTCCCACTTGATGTTGAGCTTGACATGGTCCAGGCGACCCTAGCAATCAACGTGTTCGTCAACGTCATGAATGCGTACGTGCGGGTTTACCGCTTCCCGACTGCACGGCTGACTATATGCATTCACGATACGAAACAGCGCTCTACTACTGTATTACTTGCTCAAGCACCGAACGGGCTTCCAGCGTGCGTAGAGCTCAACAGTGTCAACGACGGACGTGAATGACAATCTCCCGCCTCACAGGAACGGATAGTGTCATTCGGCGACTCGTGATCACCTGCGTTGAATCGCCCCTGCTCAACGCACTCGTCTCTGTTAGTATCAGTACTCCTTTCTAGAGACCCGATTGTCTTACTAAAGGATCGTACTTTGGCAGCTAGTGGACATCATCCTGTTTGTGAGTCGTCCTCTATAGCTTGCATCGAAGTATCAGATAACTCAGAGATCGGTTTACATAGAAATTGACCTTTCCAAACAACTGGTCACTCATTGTCGCCATCGTAGGTCGTCTCTACGTAGTAGGCCGGACGAAGTGACTGATACATCATCCGGTAGCCTCTAGGCCAGGTCTACACGTCCGTTCACACATTCCTCTCATAGCATATCGTCACTGACCCAGGCGATTCATACTAGGCTGTCCATTCTGGCTGTAAGTGCAGATCAGAACGGTCACTGACAAAGCTGACTTTTGCTTTCACAGCTGCTCAACTCCCGCGCGTCACTCCGCGCAGCATGGAACGGCGTGACAGAGATTGACGTCAATCAGCTCGTAAGCCTCGCCTCCCTGCCTTTCCCGCTCCTCCACCCTGCTCTCCTCCCAGACTCGCGTTGTTTACCCAGCCCGTCTGACGCACTATCCCTAGGACAATCGGCTTGGGCGTCACTTCACGCTGAGCAAGCCAACGGAGCCCGTACGCGTGGGCGTGACGGTCGAGCAGCACGCGCAGGTCGAGGTGGACCCGTTCGCGGCGCGGATCAAGAGCGGGCGCAAGCGCGGCAAGGCGAGCTCGGCGAACACGGGCACGATATCTGTCGAGAGCGTCATCAAGGCGCACGACGAACACGAGATGACCGACTTCTCGCTCGCGGTGCGCGCGCTGAATGTTTCTGCTGCAGAAACGGACGACGACAAGAAGATTGCCGTCGTCGCGTAACAGTCAGGGAGACGTATGTCGTGGTGGCTTCCAGCTTGTACCCGGGGCCGGTGCCACTCGTTGTATCACTCTACGATTAAGTGTTTGCCCGGGACGTGCCTTTCATTGGCAGAGGCAATCTTCTAAGCCCTGGAAGTGCGCTACACAATGAAGCCGTTGATTGCTACGAGCCGCACTGAAAATGATATCGCTCGAGGTCTTGGTCCAGCAGAGACTACAGAATTAATGTACTGCGGCAGTGCTGAGGATTGCCCATAGTGATTTCATGCCAGGAGGCAGCATACTCGCGCCTGTATCATATGTGATCTGCGTCACCTTCGATGGAGCACACCGGTGTAGTACATAGCCTTGTTCAGTCACGAGCAGGTCTGTTATGCATTCGACCTGGTACTGGTTGGCTCACGCTGCATCATCCGAATGGCTCGAGGCGTAAGCCTCACGGTCGAGCTAAGGCTGAGACGCTCACTGAGTTAGATTTGACGAGTAATCACGTAACAAAGCCACTTTGCGTGTTCGTCACCAATTGCAGTATAGCAGCCCACGATATCCTCCAGGCTAGTAGCTCTCCTTCTCATTGAAGCTTCTCCTCAGATTGTTCTGCTCATGAGACCCGAGGAGTTGCCCTCCTTAGGTAATCTTCCAGTCCGTTCGCTGACTAATATACGGGCTGACCATGGCGACGATACAGGCTACTGTCTTACAGCTGTTTCGGAAAACCTTGTCCAGCGCGTTTTGGAGGTCGTGAGAAATTCAATTAAATCGAGATAAATCGAGAAAATCAAGAAATTGGTGAGGCCCCTCTCTGCGACGTTGTGCCGTCTCGTAGACGAGTCCCTGCTATGGTCTATACTCACCATGACCCCGGGATCAAGCAGCGGGCACTACAGCTCCAAGACGAGGGCTATACGACAGCTGGTGCGGCAGCTGTTCTGGGTGTTCACGCGAGAAGCATACACCGATGGCGAGACAACTACACGAACACCGGGGACGTCTCAGTTCCCAATGTACGTGGAGGACGGCAGCCGTTGATTTCCCTTGCCATGGAGGATGCTGTGCGCGAGTTCTACCGTGTTCGGCCCAGTGCCTATCTCGACGAAGTGAAGCGGTTCCTGGCTGTGTCGCATGACCTACGCATCTCAACCGGCGCACTGCATGCAACACTCCGACGTATGGGCCTCACCCGGAAGGTTTTGCTTACACCGGCGGGGGAGAGGGATGAGGAGCGGCGGCGGGAGTGGCGGCAGCAGATGACAACTGAATTTGCTGCCGCGCAGCTCGTCTTTGGTGATGAGGTGAGCGTCGATACTCGTAACCTCCGGCGCAACTATGGTCGCTCGCTCGCTGGACATCGTGCGGTTCAGCGGTACCACCAAGCTCGTGGACAGAGGTGGAGCATGATATCCGTAATTGGGCTTGAAGGCTATTTGGCTGCACGTCCCGTTCCTGGCACAGTCAACGGCCTCGAGTTCTATGACTTCATCATTTCTGAAGTGGTATGTAGTTGCTCTTTGTATTGCTGTGCCATTCTGACCTGTGTTGCAGCTACCGAACATGAATCCCTACCCCCAGCCGAAGAGTGTGCTCGTCCTCGACAACTGTGCTATCCACAAAGGGCCAGCTATCCAACGGGCTGTCGAGGCTGCAGGTAAATAATATGGTCGTTGTGGTACCTCGGCGCCATTGAGACCTTTGTAGGTTGTGCCCTGAAGTTCCTTCCTCCGTACTCTCCCGATTTGAACCCGATTGAAGAGAGCTATAGTGCTTGTATGTGCTTCTTCGATCTTACGACTCTATACTCATCTCTGTGTTAGTCAAGGCTTTCCTTTCTCGTAATGGTCAGCGATACCTGGAAAATGAGCTCGATGCGTACAACATTGCCACTGCGTACGCCGCAGTTGTCACTCCGGAGAAGTGCCAAGGTTGGTACCGTCATTCAGGGTACATGAACAATGTTGCACGGTTGTAGATACATGGATCTATGTACTACGCATGCTGCTTGACCTGTTCGCGATGGCGTGCATCTGCCTTTACCACACGTTGCCATTCCAAATATCCAAAGCCAGCCTCCTTCCATATCTCTGTGGGAACATTTGACAGGTTATCACCAACTTGAAAGGCCATCTTGCGAAGGTACTCAGGAATTGGTGGGTAGAGGTTATACTCCTTGCACCAGTCATCCAGGTCCATGAAAGGAATGGGCGATGAAGCCTGCGGACGATAGCTATTGCGTGAAGAGGAGGCATGACCTCTCGAGGGACCAGGTGACGGTGAACGATGTGCCGGGGATGATGAGTATCGGGACCGGCGATGATGATGGGAGTGTCGCCGTGAATGGTACTCTTCAGGTGGTGATGGAGACGCATAACGGTTCTGATAATGGCTGCGAGAAGAGCGACTCTGTCCGTGTTTTACTTGCCCTTCCATTGCATGCTTTGGCTGGAAGAATGACGAGTTGCGTGGGATTCTATCAATGTCAGCACTCCCCTTGATCTAGACCTCTGTTAGACTTTTGCAGCTACATATGTGTTCTGTACGTACAATGGCAGCACTCCAAGCCTCAAGCCTGGTGTCATCCAATTCAAAGTGAAGGTTCCGTACAACGTCATGAAAACACGCAACCAAGGGGTGTTGAATACACGCCCGCTTCCCGTTTGTGCCATACAGCTTCAGAAGCTCTGCCTTGACAGGCCGCAGTGTTAATGTCAGCTTATCCTGGGAGACATCAATACAAAACCCATCATGAGTATGAGATGCAACGTACATGGGCTTGTGCAACATTTAGTTGCTCAGCGGAGACCTGAGGGGCTACTGCCATGGGTGGCCCACTGCTCGAGGCAGGTGTCGTAGTAATCGCCCAACGCTATGCTAGTTTCAGGCATATGAACTGCAGAGAAAGATGTAGACAACGTACTGGAAGTACTTCTGTTTCATGTGTCGGTTCTGCCATGAACACATGCAGAAGCTTCTGTCCCTTGTCCTTGCGAAGCTGCGTTATCAAAGCATTGAAGCCAACGGTACTTGTTAGAGGTAACTTCGGAGCATTTGAATTGTACCAGCGCCAGCAGATCGATGACACAATGAGCATGTCATGGCGTGCTCTTACGACACGCGCACACTCCTCGAGGAACGCACTCCAAGTCGTCTCATTTGTGATCATCCCTGGCCCGTGCGTCTCCATCACAGGCTGTGCTAGACGCTTCTTCTTCTTACCGCCACCTGCACCCTCATCTGGTATGATCCGGAGGGTGACATTGACAAAGAAGGAGGCCGCAAACTTGTCCAAGTCACTGGAAGGTTTCGCCGCAGGCGCTGGATCTTTCGGCTTAGGTGGACGCCCTCGGCGCCGCTTTGGCTGTGTAGCCATTTCATTTAGTTACCGAAGGCAGCATACAAGGCAGAGGGCCACTCACTGGCACATCTCGAGAGGCTGGGGCCTCAGGGAGTGGCGTAGACACATTGTGCGACATGACACCTTGAAAGGTGGCTGGCGGCAAGGAGTCGTCGGATCCCATAGCATCCGAGAGGCGATCTTCGGTATCAGGGAAGGACGGGGATGGATCTGACCCCTTTCCTTGTGACAGCGTGAGTGACTTCGCAGGGCGATCATACATTGTCACTGTCTCCGCACGCTCCCGTTTGGAAACCCGGGCCCCTTGCTGCAGTGAGATCTCCTTGTCAGAATCTGAGGCTAGATTGACAATGGCTATGGCATCTTGCTGGTGTTGCTGCCGTCCAGGAATGCGGATCGTGAGACTGGAAGGTCTCAATACTGCTTCTGGCGCCGGTTCATCAACCCCGCTCCCAGATTCTAGCCCCCATCAGCCATAATTCAATGAAATGCATGACTACACACCTTCGTACAGGTCCCTGTGACTATCCTCATCCTCCGATCCAAGCAGGTTGTCACCCTGCCTGGCAGCGTCCGACACAGCATTCCATATCACCTCTTGGTCAGATGGTGGGCTTCCGGGTCCGTTGGACTCGACTGAGCCCTGCGCACGCGTGCGCATATGTGGATGGAGTGGCCGTGAACAGCTACAGTGGGTCTCTAGTCGTCGTTGTGTGTGTAGTCGTTGTCTACACCAATTTCTTGATTTTCTTGATTTTCTCGATTTATCTCGATTAAATTGAATTTCTCACGACCTCCAAAACGCGCTGGACAAGGTTTTCCGAAACAGCTGTAGGCTGTGCACCTTACGGAGTCTCGAGCTCCTGACACAGCTTGAAGCACGCAGATGCTGCGTTCGCGTTCGCAAAACTGTATGGGAGGGCTAGCTTCTTCGTAGTACTTTCTGAAAGCACCTGTACTGATCAGGAAAGCGAGACGGTGAAGCATATGATGGGTATCAAGTCAGTATGTACGTCATCTTGCGTGTTACCTCGCCATGATCTCACGACAAGCATCGCTGTACTATAGGAAACTGAATACTCCCACTCACTCAATCATGGCTTGCAAGTCAGCGAATATGAGTTGCGGCGTCGGAGCTCACTGCAATGGTTGACATGGTTGGGCTCGCGGGAACTATCAGACGAACTCAGGTACTTCGACTTGAGGTTTGTACCTGCGGAGTCGGTGTGTTGACGCTCACGACTAGCCACTACACGGACGGCTTGCATGCCGTTCTCTGATGGTAGAACCTGAAGGATGATATGCCCAGTGAACACACCGGCATCTGAATAAGATCTCTTTTGCGAAAGGTATGGGTGTCAAGCCTATGGCGATTGCGGTGTACTGAGGCTCACTGATGACAGATACCTCTGTGCCGAGCAGAATCAGTCAAAATGACATTGGGATGTGTCTCGGACGGCTATGCTGCTTATTTTGGTGTGATGCTGATGAATGTATCCCGCAGTTCAGGGTACGACCACGCCGAGATGCAAAGCATTCGATTCAGCTAGGTCTTCCGCCCGTACTTCCCTTCATGATGACAAACTTCCGTGTCATCTGATGCATACATGCTGGGCGCAACTATGACAGGCGACAGTGTCAAGCGGCTGAGTGTCTGTTACAGACCACCCCATAACCTTATCGTGCGCAAGACGCCAGCTATATATCCTTGGCAACCTCTGACCGAACAACCATCCCCTTCCCCCTCGCTGTTAGGCAACTCCCTTCAACTCTACTCTTGCTGCCTCCTATGTGAATCCTCTGTCACTAGCCTCATTCATGAATTCCCCTGCAAGCAAACGTCTGACTGTACACGACACACATTTGTCTCGTCCAGAGCTCATCCTATCGGTGCAGTGAGGTATTCCATGGCTACCAGATATGCCCTCTTATGTCATTCCCCAGGACAGATTCTATGAGCTCGGTCTCAAGCAGTTAACTGCTACTATCAGATGAGTGGGGGTTTGTCATCGACAAAGTGTTCGCACTTTACGTCTAACGGTAATGTGCCCAAGAGGGCTCATGAATTCTCTAGGCATTGTATCATCATACACAACACATACTGAGCACATCATTAATCGACAGTTATCTCGGGCAACTCAACCAGCGTATTGCACGAGGGGTTCAGTGTCGCTGAGGATTTATGGTGCGTGAGTTATCGCTTGTCAGATGTGGTATGGATTACATACAGGCGATTTAAGAGTGTTCCCGTGGATTCTTTTCTGGTGAAGTTTGAGAGTGTCTTTTCTGGTATATATTCTTCCGCAAAAAAGGCACTTCTCGCGCGTCCGACCGTGTGCTGTTTTCATGTGGCGTTTCATGCTATCAGACCTACTGAACCCTCTGCCGCAGTCAGAGCAGGTCTTCGTTGCTCTGGTGGTAGTTAAAGAGTGAGACATATGGGAGACTGGGAAATATGGTGAGATGGACCTTCTTGTGCTTGCGTTGCCACGCTGATACATGATAGGCACATCTTCCAGGGGCATGCTGGCACTAGGTATTATATTCTGCTGCATGCTACGGCAGCCATGATAGTGCTGATGAGCGAATAGTATTATGAACCGTTTATAGTCGGCACATACATTTTGTTTTCTTCGTACTCCATGGAGAGCACTACTGCATCTGTGCTAGTAGCCGAAGTGTTGGCTTTGTCCTTGATAGGATCTTCTTGTGCGTATCTAGCCTCTCCTCGATCCTCGCCGCTGACGTTCGTCATTTCTGTAGCCATTGTGACGTGCAACGTGTCAGTATCGGGTAAAGCAACGTGCTCTACGTGTTTGGTCGCTGACAACGCAGTGATGGCAGGCGTTAAATACTCAATGAGCAGCCTGAAACGTGGTCAGTAGGGTGTAAGAAAAGAAAACTCGGCGAGTCTCACTGGTTGCCGATGCTGAGGTCAGTTTGAGCATTAACTCCATAGTACATCCCCAGGTCACCCGTGGGCCATTTCCCGCTGTCGCGAGTTTGAGTGTCCGCGATGCTATCCCAGAACAATCAGCATCAGCATCAGGTACGACATGTATTGGATGTACCTCGACAACTCCCCCGACTCATAGACCATCGTTAATTCGGTACAAGAGAACTGAGGGCGACCCAGTTTGGGGAGACAAATCTCATCACTATAGATGCCCGCCCGTTCCTCGAGTGTTGGGAAATGGGTATCGTCCGAAGGCTTGTCGGGTTTGTTGTGGTGCAATGGGAGGACGTGCATCTCCGCATGAAGAGCAACTAGAACTGTACGATGTGCGTCCTTTATACATTGGCAGGCAGTCCCGTCTGTGTGTCTGCCTAGCCCCATCATTAGGTTTTCTGGCGGCGCAGGACCGCGCCAAGCGCTCATTTGAACAGCTTTCAGACCTGTTGCTGTTTGCACCACCCAGGCACGAGAAAATCGCCTGTCCGCCACAGAACGCGCAGGTTAACGCTGTGTGCAAGCTCTATGTGTCGCTGTATCTGCTGGTAAAGCGTTCTATATGTGGCTGACCACCTTCAAGTATCCCGCCGTTGAAACCACGGACCAGACCCCTCGCAGCTGCGACGTTCTGGGAAAGACACCAAACTACAGACTTCTCTCGAAGTACAGAGGCGTGTCGTAACACGCGTGGTGCGTGCCAAATGAGCATTGTACGCGACGTAAATTGTTATTGTTCTACGCAAGTTCTCCCGTGCAATTAGTCTGCCGCAATGTTACAGCACCATAACCATGTGTACCGGTATGTTTACCACCGTATTCCGGCTCGTTGGCGACTACACTTCAGAGAACCATGGCCATTAAGATTTCCGTCTCCTGGTATGCTGCGGGCGCAAAAAACGGGACACTGTGCTGTACAAGACCCCGTAAACGTTCCGCACTGCATGGTGGGGTGCACACGGCCTGGCAAATGTCGCGCGGCGTGTTACTTTGCTCCCTCTGCCTAGTAGCGCCACTCAATGTATTAAATTACCTCGACTTCGCCCATTGAAAGAGGCTGGATAATCAACACGTGCCGTATCGAGCGGCCGGTCGGCTGGTGGTTCTGTCCAAGTTGTGGCTATCGACCATCTCGCGGTCGGTCGAAAAGGGGAACGGGGTATATGAATACACGAGGCATGTGCAGCGTCCTTTGTATTAACAATTGATATGTCAGGGGGGGTTAGGGAGGGAGAGGGGGATTTAATCGCGACGTTCTGGTAGCTGTCACCATACCACAGGGATCCGCATGGGGATAAGCTTTGACACATTCCAAACTGGCTGAAAATGTGAAGGGCCATGCTTGGCCGGGACTTGACATGTATTAGAGGTCTCCTGGGATCTTATCTCTTCGACAAGCACCTTGCACTCAATAACAATGATGAGAGTCCATCGACGGATCACGCGGTGAATATCAGCTGACACCGCGGGCATTCCTCCGTCAAGCAGAAGAAAGCAACCCGTCACTCCGCCTGGCAGTCCCTCACCAGGCCGTTCTCGGTTTTTGGGGTACCTCCTTGCACCTTCTGCTCTTGCGCCCAGTCCACCGGTTCTGGGTACACGCCCCATCCTTGCATGATGAAGAGCACCCTAACGGCGGCACACACCACCCACGCACATCAGCCCCGGCGCCCTCAGACGAGCCCATATCAGCACACGCACCACTTGAGTCTGTCCAAACGGAAGACATGGAAAAGCAGGAACCATATCGCTGCCACGCGCACGCAAGGAGTGAGCCCCGCGGAGTCCACGAGAGGGGAAGAGACGCACTGAGCTCCATGTACGTGAAGAACCCGAGCGCGCCGCCGCGCGCGCCGCGCTTGACGAAGCGCAGGACATCGACCCACAGCTTCATGTCCTTCGGCGTCGGCCGCGCGTCCTTGTCCATCAGGAACGTAAGCAGGATCCGCGTGTCTGTCGGGCGCGTGCGCGAGGCCGTTAGTCGGGTACCGCGAAGATACCGGGGGGTGTGGACGCTCACAGATGCCGATATGGCTGGTGGTGCGCCCGATGTCAGTATAGTTGGGGATACTTGAGGAGCACGTCGAGCGACTCACAAGTGTCCGCTGGACGGGAGGCGTGCACGCAGGTGAGCGATTCGTGCGCGCGGGGAGCAGGAAGAGAAGAGAGCTTACACGGTACCTACAGAGCTCATAAGCAGCGGTCCACCTCGAGCCGAAGCCACATATACCCACCGATCGCGTTCACATACGCCGAGTTGGTCATCAGGACCGACCAGTCCTCCGTCGCGAAGTTCTGCAGATACAAGTTCGGCCGCTGCCCGCGCCGTCAGCCCCCACACACACGCCCATGCTCTCGCGCACCCCGCACGCACCTCGTACGACTCGGGGAAGAGGTCCCGCGGGAGGAAGCCGACGTCCGGCTTCTCAAAGCCCGTCGCGAGGACGACGACGTCCGCAGGGACCGTGCGGGACTCGCCCGGGTCGCCCCCGCGCGCGCGCACGCTGACCCGGACGCCCCCGCGCACGAGGCGCTGCGTGTCGCCGCGGACATAGCGGCACCGCCCCGCGCGGACGTGGTCGAGGAACGCGTCGTTGACGACCTGCGCCGCGCGCTCGTCAGTCGGGGGTGTGCGCTTGGGGAGAGGAGGGAGGGGGCGCACGGGGGTGCCTTGGAAGAGCCCGAGGTGCGCGGGGGCGAGGTCCTCGACGCCGTGGTAGTTCCAGAGGATGATGAACTTCTCCCAGAGGACGCTGCGTGCGCGGGGTCATCCCCTGCGCGCCGGAGAAGGGGGGCGCACGCACCTGAGCGGCATCTCGCGCCCGAAGGGCTGCGCGGAGATGAGCGTGTCGATGAGCATGTTCCGCGGGATGATCCACTGCGCGCGTCGATCAGATGCGCGATCGACGACGGGTGCACTGTATACATGTGTGTGCGCGTGCGGCCGGGGACACACGCACCTTGTCCTGCCGCGCGACGATCACGGTGTCCTTGGCGCCCCGCGCGAGCGCGGTCTCGACCGCCTCGACGCCGCTCGCGCCGCTGCCGATAACGACGACGCGCTGGCCGGCGAGCTGCGCGTCGTCGAGCTCGGACGAGTGCAGGAGCGTCCCCGCGAACGTCTCCTCCCCGTCCTCCCTCTTCTCTTCTGCGCCGTCCTCCGTGCTCTGCGAGTGCTTCCGCCCCGACTCGCCGTCGTCAATCTTGCTCTCGTGCTCACCTTCACTCTCATGCCTCTGCTTTGCCTCCGCCTGGCTCTCCGCGCGCCGCGCCCTGATCGCCTCCATGCTCGGCATGCCCGGGAAATGCACCCACCGCGGGGCGCCGCACGTCCCGACGGTGACGACGACGGCGTCGAAGACGCCGTCCGCGCCGTCGTTCACGAGCCAGCGCGCATAGCCCTGCTGGCACGGGTCGACGTCGTCCGGGGCGAGCTCGTCGCGCGGCGCGCGGCGCACAGAGGTGACGCGCGTGGAGAGGCGCGTGCGCGGGGCGAGCCGGTATTCGTGCCAGATGCGGCGGATCTCTGTGGGGAGCGGTTGGCGTGAGCGGGGTGCGCGAGGGGAAAGCGCGCGCACCGGAGAGGATCTCGTCGCGCCGCGGGAAGGTGCGACTCCAGAGGACGCCGGGGTGGAAGCGGTAGAGCAGCGAGTTTAGCTGCAGGCCGGATGTGGCGTTCACGTGCGCCCAGATGCCACCTGAGGACGCGTGGGTTAGGGTCGGGGCTCGAGGTAGCTGTGGACGTACCGACGGAGTCGCCCTGCTCGTAGATCACGACATCAAAGCCGTGCGCGATGGCGTGGGCTGCGCTCGAGACGCCGGTCAGCCCAGCACCGATGACCGCGATGCGTCCGCGAGGCTTGAAGTGCTCTGGAGGAACTGGCTGGGCACGAAGAGAGTTGGATGGGGACGAAAGAGGCAGAGAATCGCTCACTGACCGGTTTGAACAGCCATATGATGATCAATTGTACCAGGATGTAGAAGGCATCGAAGACGAAGCGAACTGCCCGCGCTGGTGAAAGCAGTGTTCTGATATCGCCTTTCTTTGCAGCAGTCAGAGTGCTGCGTGCATAATCGACGAGGTTGTGTTTTTCTGCCGCGACAGCAGACATGGTTTATGCCAGTATTCCGCAAAAGTTACGGTGTGAGGATGTGACGAGGAGAAGTGGCTGACTGGACCGCAATATACGCAGGACGGCGAGGAGCCTGGCTGTCCATGGCAGCTGTCGTTTTGGCAGGAAGAGTGGGGCTGGAATCACATGCGCGGTCGCGACGGTGACGATGAGCGGACGCGTGACGTCATCCACGCGTCTGTGGCTGTCACGTCCCCGCAGTGACATCCATACCGTGCCTTGTGACGCTAGCTGCCGTGTGCATATCAGTGCATTGATTCTCTGTCGTCTGCTTTCTTGGAATATTGATGATGTTACACCGTAGTGGTTGCTCGCATTGCCGACTTCGGGCGCCAACGTGTTTTCCCATTTAGTGACTTTCATCACTTGCGACTTCTGATAGAATCGATTTCTCCCTCATCGGGCCGCAGATTTTAGTTCCTCAGGTTTAGACTTACTGTCTGTGCATCTGATCGATGATCGAGATGGCAGGATTCAATATTCAACGATATATACTCCCCATGCCTCTCGGTCCGCGAGTGGTTTTCCGCTGTATGCATTCTGTCGCCTTGGGCGTATCCATGATCGTCCCTGCAGCTGGCTTATGCGCAGGGCGAGACACCTACGCGGATCGCAAAAAGTCGCTCTTTGGCTGCCGAATGCGTATGCGCACCGACGATCCCGGAGTATCCCCGTGCTTCTAAAGAGGACGTGTACATGGTCCATGCAGTTCTACATTGCTTAGGTAAAAGCAAACGCAAACTCCACGCACCGAAGGACCGGGCACACGCGCCTTCCACGAGGAGACTGGAGTCACCAGCCTGAGAATAAGGTTCCGTAGCCGACCACGCGAAGCGCTGAGAACACGCATATAACGCGCTCCCACACCCCGCAGCCACTCCCCCACTCTCCCTCCTCCCACCATCTACAGTGCATCCAGCACCTTTCTTTACAGACACAAGCAACACAACATGGCTGAACGCGGACGCGGCGGAGACAGAGGACGCGGCGGCGATCGTGGGCGAGGCGGCGGCCGGGGCCGTGGGGGCGGTGGACGCGGCAGCCCGGCGGGTCGAGGCAGCCCGGCACCTGGGATCAGTCCCTCGGTCTCTACCGCCTCATCCGTGTCCGGATTCGGCGACAGAGGCCGCGGAAGTGGATCTTATCGTGGACAAGGGCCCCGAGGCGGCAGCGGCGGAGGAGGAGGTAGTGGTGGTGGGTACGGCGGAGGCGGTGGTGGGTACGGCGGTGGAGGAGGTGGAGGTGGGTACGGCGGTGGAGGAGGTGGAGGTGGGTACGGCGGTGGAGGAGGCGGAGGTCGCGGCGGTGGAGGTGGAGGCCGCGGCGGGCGGGGAGGCGGGCCTGTCGGTGTCTTCAACGCCGGCTCACCTGCCGTGGTCGACGCGCGTCTCAATGCCCTCGACCAGCTCGTGACGTCCTTCCGCGGCCTGGGCATGCGCGACGAGATGCCCCTCCGCCCTGGGTTCGGCAAGCTCGGCACCCCACAGACGGTGCGCACCAACTTCTTCGCAGTCAAGACGACCAAGCGCACGCTCTACGACTACGACGTCTCGTTCACGCCCGCCGCGCAAGCCGGTAGGGAGCGCAAGGCGCGCATCTTCGAGATCCTGGAGAACCATCCCCAGTACCAGCCGCACGTGGGCTACGTCGCGCACGACCGCAGCCAGCGACTCGTGTCCGCTGCGAAATTGCCGCAGCCACTCACTATCGATGTGCGATACATCGAGGAAGGCGAGACGACGGCACGTGCCGACGCCCTCGCATTCACCGTCAACTTCAAGTTCGTGCGCGAACTGGACATGAATACTCTCAATCAGTAGGAGACACGTCTTTCTTCCTCCGTCTCATCATTGACCGACATTGCAGGTACATGGAGGGGCGCCCGGACGCCCGCGACACCGATCTGCAGCCTTTGGTATCCGCGCTGAACCTCGTGCTCCAGCAACATGCCTCGCGACACGGCATCCGCGTCGGGCAGAACCGCTACTTCTTCCGCGCGTCCGCGACGAGCCAGTCGCTCGGCCTCGGCGTCGAGGCTTGGCGCGGGTTCTTCATGTCCGTGCGCCCGATGTACAAGCAGCTGATGGTGAACATCAACGTGTGCATGACCGCGTTCTACGTGCCGGGGAACCTCGCGAACGCGATGATCGCGTTCCAACAGCAGAGCTCGGGAGGCATGCCGAAGGCGTTCGCGGACAAGCTCAGGGTCGCTACACGGCACCTGGGCCATATTCGCAAGAAGGCGATCTACCGCCTCACGGACCAGACCGCGCGCCAGGCCCGCTTCGATTGCCAGGAGCTCGGCGGGATGGTGACCGTTGAGGAATACTTCAGGCGCAGTATGTGGGAAGACTTGTCTTTGATCTCCTCTCTGATGACGATTGTACAGGATACAACATTACCCTCCAACATGCGCACGACCTTCCGTTGGTCGACATCGGCAACAAGAATCGACCAAACCTGGTCCCAGCTGAACTCTGCGAAATCTTCCCGGGCCAAGCATACAGAGGCAGACTGAGTCCCACAGAGACCGCCAACATGATCCGTTACGCCTGCAATCCGCCCGCCTTCAACGCGAGCGCGATCCGCGACCAGGGTTTCCCAGACCTAGGGCTCGCCGGAAACGCGCCCTCCGCGACGCTGAACGGGTTCGGGATCAGCGTGAACCCCGACATGGCGGTGGTGCCGAGCCGGGTGCTGCCCGCGCCGGGGATCGCGTACCTGCAGGGCCGCCCGAACGTGCGCGACGCGAGCTGGAACATCCTAGACGTGAAGTTCCAGCGCGGGGGCACGGCGCGGGACTGGGCGGTGCTGATCGTGCAGGACGGCGGGCGCGGGGAGTTCAGCGGGCCGCAGGACCCGGAGCTCGTGCCCTTCCTGAAGACGTTCAGCACGAAATGCACGACGAGCGGGATCGCGGGCGTCGGCCGGCCCACGAACGTGCTCGCGACGGGCAGGCTGCCCCATCCCCGGCAGGACCCGCACCGCCGGCAGGCGATGGCGAAGGTGCGTAGCACGCTCGAGGCGCTCCTCCGCCCGAGGCCGCCGAGCTTCGTGCTCGTGCTGCTGTCGCAGACGGACAACTACATCTACCCGGGGATCAAGCGCCTCGGGGACGTCGAGCTCGGCGTGCACACGATCCACATGCAGGTCGGCAAGGCGCGGGGCGACCCGAAGAAGCAGGACCAGTACTTCTCGAACGTCGCGCTGAAGGTGAACACGAAGCTCGGCGGGACGAACCACCTCCTGGACGACCGCTCGATGGCGTGGCTCCGCAAGGCGAAGACGATGGTCGTCGGCATCGACGTGACGCACCCCGGCCCCGCGAGCCTGCGCGGGACGCCCTCGATCGCGGCGGTCGTCGCGAGCTACGACGACAACTTTACGCAGTTCCCCGCGAGCCTGCTGCCGCAGCAGGCGGACTGGAACAAGGACGCGAAGGAGGTGCGTGCGCTGTGCGGCGGTCGGATGTCGCGTTCATGTGCCTGCAGATGGTGGCGAACCTCACCGCGGGCATGGTCGAGCGGCTGCAGCTCTACCAGGCGAAGAACAAGCAGCTGCCCGAGCGCATCCTGATCTTCCGCGACGGCGTGTCCGAGGTGCGTCTCTCTCTCTTGACGGGGCCCGCGCGAGTGAAGGGCGAGCCTTGCGCAGGGACAATATGACCTCGTGCTGAGGGAGGAGCTCCCGCTCATCCGCGAGGCGTTCAGGAAGATCTCCCCGAAGACGCCGTACAAGCCGAAGCTGACCATCACGGTGTGCGGGAAGCGCCACCACGCGCGTTTCTACGCGACGAAGACGGAGGATGCGACGAAGAACGGCAACACGAAGCCCGGCACCATCCAGGACCGGGGCATCACCGACGTGTACGGCTTCGACTGGTATCTCCAGGTACGCCGCCGCCGCCGCCGCCTGCGAGTCGCTCCTGCTCCTAGCTGACTATACGATTGCGCAGGCGCACAACGGGCTGCAGGGCGAGGTGCGGCCGACGCACTACTTCGTCGTGTACGACGAGTCGCACTTCGACGCGGACACGCTGCAGCAGGGCACGCACACGACGAGCTACCTGTACGCGCGCGCGACCAAGGCCGTCAGCCTCGTCCCCCCGGCGTACTACGCGGACCTCGCGTGCGAGCGCGCGCGGTTCTACCTCAACGCGCTGCTGAACCTCGGCGACGAGCAGTCGTCCGTGGGCAGCACGAGGCGCTCGTCGGACGAGGAGAAGCAGCGGACGTTCCAGGAGGCGATGCGCTTGTGGGGCAACGGGATCCATCCTAACCTGCGCGAGTCTATGTTCTATATCTGAGTGTGTTTGTGCTGTGGTGCTGTGTGTGTGTGTGTTTGCTGTGACGCGCCCTTTGTACAGTGTTCGTGGACTATATTGCGATGTGTAATGAATGGCTTTCGAGCAACGCATCCCGCGGCATGCTACGCCCCGGGCGGGCCGTAAGACCGGGTCATCCATCCACGAAGTGCGGAAGTGCTGATGGCGCGCAGAGTTCCGTGGGCCTTCTCTCGGTCCCGAATGCCCACTGCGCTGTCGACGGCGTCGCGTGTGGTTGCCATGGTTGGTAACGCTCCGGTATCTATTCTCCCATATTCCTTGGCAACACACTGCTGATCCCCGCCGGTACTTCCACAACAGGCTGTTGTTATGCTCCCATTCTCTGGAGCTATTCATTGCACCTAACCGTCCCACATAGCCGCCCTAATTAGAGGCGGGAGACGGGCTCCTCTGGCGCCTGTTGTTAGGCCCGAACCGAGCCTTTCCTGTGACTTCCCATTATTTCCCCGCCTATATACTGTCTTATAGGGAGGGCTTTCGAACCGTCTGACAGAGAGGGCTTGACTGAGCGGCGCCAGACCTCTGCACGTGCTGGGTCCATAGGGCCTGGCCTAACGAGGCCCGCGCCGACTTGCCCCGTACATTCCCGCCACCGTCTTGTCACATGCACCGTCGGGGCGCGACGCCTCCCGCCTCCCGCCCGCCTGCTACCTTTCCTGGCCGTGTCCCGTGGGTCCCGCTCATGTGGCCTAATCCGACTGCCTTCCGTTTTAGCACATATGTTGCAAAATATATTTGATCGTCGCTCCCATCAATTCTGAGTCTTCCGTCAGCGCCTCTTCCCCGCGCCACCAGCCTCCTCGTCACCCGCCGATCCCCGCCCCGGTGCCCTCGCCACCGTCCTCCCGCCCGACGTCGTCGCGCGCCGCCCTTTCCCAATCAGGACATGTTCCGGCGCTCCAAGCTGCGCCACCACTCCTCCGCTCGGCGCTCCCGCCCACTCGTTCCTTCCCAATCTGGCTACGTTCTAGCGCTCTCCCTGCACCACCATCCACCCGCCCGGCGTCGTCGCGCGCCGCCCCTTCCCAATCGGGACATGTTCTGGCGCTCCAAGCTGCGCCACCACTCCTCCGCTCGGCGCTCCCGCCCACTCGTTCCTTCCCAATCTGGCTACGTTCTAGCGCTCTCCCTGCACCACCATCCACCCGCCCGGCGTCGTCGTGTGCCGCCCCCTGCCCAATCCGGACACGCTCTGGTGCTCTCCCCTGCGCCACCATCCTCTCGCCTCGCAGCGTCGTGCACCATCCTGCACTGGCACTTCTCGATCCGGCTACTCCCTCCCGCGCCACCATCCTCTCGTCGCTTCGCGCCGCCGCACTCTGCTCCTTCCCGATCTGGCCATGTTCTGGCGCTTTCCCCTGCGCCACCATCGTCGCACCTCGCGCAGTCACCCGCTCCTTCCCGATTTGGCCGCATCTCCGCGCTCTCGTCCACCATGCTGCCGCACGTCCGCCGGCACCCTCGCCAGCGCTTTTCTGCGAGGACGCTTGATCGCCCCGTGATCCTGTCGCAATCGAGATCTGCCCACGTCTAGTCGCGCTGCGCTGGCGGCTTGGTTCCCAGCGCCTGTTCTTTCCTTTGCTCCCTCTCTCTGCTGTCGTTCGCTACTCACTCGCTGTATGGGCCGGGACAGATCTCACAGGTCGAAGTTCTCTGGGTCCAGCGGGGTCAAAGTCCGATGTCTTCAAGGATTTGCCAAACGAGTATCGCAACACAGGCAAACCTTGTCAAGTTCGTCGGAACGTCAGGCCCGTCTGGAAAGACAATATCAAGCGGAGCTCAAGAGTAAGTGCAGACATATTTTCAGGTGCTACGGTTACTATACTCACATTGCCCTAGACCTCACGTTCGCCCAACGTGACACGATCGACGCAATGCTTGTCGATCCCCACGAGCAAACGGATGACGCAGGCTGGGAGGACGAGCCGCGGCATACAACCCTTCCCGTTGGTGAGGAGGGCATGTTTTTCAGTGCAGAGGGCGGGGAGCACACAATATGGGAAGAGTTCTTCCGGGAAAAAAAGCGGTACGTTCACCACCTCCTGCGCGAAATCTAATTGGTTCTTTCCCTCGCTCTAGGAAGCGACACGACGCACGTACCCGAAGCGATCGGACGTTCGTACGCGCGCAGGAATGGCAACGTCAAATCCTGAAGCTGGTTGACGGGTATCTCGCCTGGAAGTCGAGAGGCGAGCAGTCTGGAGACCAAGAATCGGCCCATTCGCCATCGCCGTCTGGAGAGTTGCAGCCGTGGGATGTTATTTTCATCGAATTCGATGGTGCGTGATTAGATCAATCGTTACCGACTCACTTCATCGCTGTACAGTGCTCCAAGCGGGTGTAGTCACCCCGGCATCCCCCGATGAATACCCTAATGAATCCCTGGCTCGGTGTGGTTACATTGGAACGGCACCAGTGAAGCCATCTGTCGCCATCGGCTTTCGAACGTTGGAGACCTATCGGCAATTACACCATGCATGCCCCCGACTAAGCATACAAGCTCAAGTTCAGGCTCTATGCCGTCTGCATGCGGTATGCGATGAGTTGCAAGATTGAATTGTGTCGCTAACTGACTAAGAGCAGACCCCTTACAACCGTACGCTCGTCAACCAATTCAGCATTGCATTCGACGTCTACCTAGAGATTTTGCACCGCGTCAACATGCGTGCCGACGAAGCCCTCGGGCGGAACACTCCAGACTGGAAGGCTCTCAATGCATGTGTCCCATGCCTTTACCGGCTCGAAGGTGAAGTTCCGCTCCAATACTCTATGCTCGTGAACATGGATGGCAACCAGTCGTTGAAATTGGTTGACGAAATGTTCCGAGCCGGCAAGCCCTTACGCGATGACCGCCGCGGGCGTTCGCCGCTGTGGCTGACAGACGAAGAAGTGGATCGGTGGAAAGATGAGGTCCGCCGCTCTGTACGTCATTGCCCTACTGACTCCACCTCCGCCGGGTCGACTGACATTCACTTTCGACCCAAAATAGCACTTCTCGGCTGGTGCAGGTGCTCCTCCTCGGCCGAATGGTGGTGCAGAAGTACTTCCAGATGCTGCGCCGGCAGTGTCCGCTTTGAGAGCATCCCAGCCTCCTGGCGTGCCTTCTCAGGCTCCTGGCTTGCCGTCTCAGGATCGCGGTGTGCCTTCTCAAGTCCCTGAAGCTAGTGCGCCGCCCGCTGTCTTGCCGGCTAACATGAATGATGCTGCGCGTGATATGTGTGAGGGCGGTGACTGTGACGAGGCTTTCGGGTGCCTTGCCAGCCCGAACGAAGCCGTGACGGGCACCATGACGGATGTTGCTACCTGTGTTGAGCGGTGGAGGAACGCGGGCCCAGAGTCGCGGAAGAAGATGTTCGCGCTCTTCGCCATTACAGGGATCTTCGTATGCCTCTGTCGGCATGGTCACCTTCTGGTAATATGTGACATGGTACGATCGGGGGAATTGTACGTGAACGCCGCCGTGACTAGTTTGATGTCTACATTGATGGCTTTCTTTCAGAATGAAGTATCCGCTTGCGATAATCAACCGATTGATGGACGTCTATGGCCCTGACATTCTAGTGGGTTACGACATCGCGTGCGCTTTCTCGCGGACCGTGGCAAACAGCGCCCTTGGTCCCCGTGCGAAGACCATGCGCCTCGCAGGGATTGTGCCCTCGTTCCATGGCCACGGGCATAACCGCGGTTGCCAAGTGCATTGGCACCCGCTCTATTTCCCCGGGGCTGGCAAGGAAGACTTTGAAGGTTGCGAGCGGTGTTTCTCTGCCTCTAATCACCTGGCATCCGGTACGCGCCTTGCTACTGCGTTTCACCGACAGCAGGCGATCGAGCAATTTTTTGATCACTGGGACGACCTCAAGCACGCAGAGCTCGGTACGTACGTTACCTCGCTGTCCAAATTTGACACTAAGCATGGAGTGACAAAGGCAATTTCATTTACAATAACTACCGTCAGGCGCTCTCTGTCATCGGCGAGAGTGCGGCGATTCTCGAGACACTCTGTGCGAAGCTCAACGTCACAAGGGCGGATCTTGAGCGTTTCCTCGACGACGAGCGCCAGTACCTTCGTAGCCGCAAGAAGGAGCCGCCAGAGGTCATGCGCAAGGCCGAGTATATGCTGGCCTTACGGCGATTAGAGGATGCACGGTATGTCACAAGAGAAGATTCTCCAAGTCTCCCTTTACTTAGTTTACATGTAGATTGCAGAAGCTGCACGCAGAACAAGAATATGGCAAAATTGATTTCTACATTATTTACAAGGGTTACCAGACTGACAAGATCAAGAGCATCAAGCGGAATCGCACGGCCGCCGTGCGCAAGTACGAGATCATAGATGAGCAGTGTCGGGCATTTGAAGACGAGCTCGACCTTCTTGAACGTCTGCAGCCGGGGACGCCCGCGTACCAGCAGGCGGAAAAGGAGCTCGCTATGCGCGAGTATCAGAGGGCGGTGGACGAGTTAGAGAGACTCGTTGTTCAGCGTATGTTCGAGTTGACGAAATTGGGGCTGAGCGGTGTCGGTGAGTATGATAACATTCAACATGTCTATACTTGACGCAGTGTTCTAGGATACAAGCTGCGCGAGAAGATCAGCAAAGGTTTGAAGGCGCGCGCAGAGGCAATCAAGAAAGCATTAGAGCGGTACAACAAACGCGCAGGCGAGCTGAACCCTCCCCGACCGCAGCTCTCGTGGGACGAAGTAGTTGAGATGGTCTCACTCGCTGAATTCGACTTACTCCGCGACGCGCGCACCGACATTCGAAACGAGCCATGGGCGGACCGCAAGAATCGTGAAGCTATGAATATGTTGTTCAATATGAAGCGTGCCGAGGAGGAGGTCATACGGTTGAACGTGGAGATCCGCCGGCTGCTGACATTCATGTTCGACGAGCACGTTGAATACTACCACGCCATCGCTCACCGCATCATAAGCGACCCCCCTTTTGCGCATGAACTGGCGGTGCGGTGGGCCTACCGTAATCGCATACACATGAAGATCGCCTCGCGTCTTCAACAGGTGGCGCGCCTTCCTCATTTCTCGGGCACTCTCTCTTCGGGAAAACGCACTGGACAAGTGCCTGCACAAAGCCTCGACGTTCCACTGCCTTCGTGGGCCACCTACAGTACTTCTACATCTACAGACACGGACGAGACAGATGGCATGGAGGAGACGGAAGGTTCCGGCGACGCTGCCACTGGGGAACGCGCTGGTGCCGACGAGGAGGACTTGCTCAGAGTAGAGTCGCTGTCAACTCAGGACTCTGATGCTCTTGTTTCTTTCATGGACAACCTAGGAGGTCGTGAGCTTGCAGAGCATGATGTTTAGCTGCGCGAACTTAGTCTAGCCATCGCAATGATATACAGTTTGAATGTGCACATAACGCGTCGCGATGATGAATTACTGCCGAAGCATAACAGTACTGCTGAGGATCATATACTTATTACTGAGCGTGTTCCGTCTCGTCGAAGGCAAATCAACTGTCAAGGCGCTCGGTACATGCCAACCGTCCCTGCGTGAACAAGTGAACACTGAAGCAGTAAGCAGTTTAGTCATCGCCAACACACCCTAGTCCAGCAGGCATGCAAACACGGTAAGAAAACACTATATAGGTAGACCCTAACAGAAGTGCAACTTATGTCGAGCAACTGACTTTATGTGCGATCTCACTCGAGCCACCATTGGCACTGCCGCCTCAAGTAAGTGTCTCAATAGTGCGGCGTGAAGTCCAATAGGCCAGAGTTACTCTATTGTATTCCGTTATCTACTTGCACACTCACGAAGAACGTCGCGCGCAAAAGTTGGATGTATGCTTCGGTCGATATTGTGTACTCATTGCAATGGTCTGCATTGTCGCATTGGCATTACTAGTACACGGCCCAGATCGGTGCATCGACACCGATCGGGTCTTCGTGCAAGGATTACAGCAACCGAGATAGAACGATCTATCTCAAGATTCATCTCGATCCATTTCTCGATCAGTGAGATTTGTCTCCATTGGGTTGACAGCGTGGCAGTAGAAGTACGTGTCTCTGTTCTCTTTGACGCGCTCTCGAGACACTTTTAAGAACGCCCAGCCCTACAGACATGCCACCTTCTATCTTTCCCAATGACGAACGCATCCTCCGCTTCCAGCAAACTGACTGCTCCCTCGCCTCCACTCATTCAACTCACGCCCGAAGGCGTGGCATCCGTGAAGAGATATCTTGATCACGACGACATCAGCGAGCAGTCTTCCACTCGTTTCAACGCCGCCGCCCTTGCGTGGCTCGTCTCGGGCGTGCACGACGACGGCTGCCACCGAATCCCGAGGGATGGGTTTCATCCGTGGTTTAGATTGCTGCAAGACAGCTGTACGGGGCGGGATAATTACGACTTTCGTCGTGAAATCTTTCTAGGGGCAGTCGACTCGGTGAGTCTCGTCGATGTTTGAATGTATACAGTTACTTACGGTCAAATAGCTGGCCGCTGTCGATCGACTGAGCGGTGGTATATCGCTCGCCGTGCACATTCCCGGTGGCTTGCGGCCGGGCTCCCGTATGACTGCCGAGAACGTGAGGGCCGAGGTCTATGTCCCTCCGGGTATACTCTACGACATGCCCGAGCTACAGCCTGAGGTCTCTCGCATCGTACAGCTCACGATCGAGCGAATCGGCCTCCCAGTGGTCAAACGATGGCAGAGGGCTGCCTATAACGAGCTCAACTGGTCGTTCTCTTCGAAAGGGGACATAACCCGTCCGCGCTTACTCGCTTCCTTCCCCAACAGTCGCACCTCTCTCTACACCTTCTGGGGACGTTCTCCGGCTGAGCGCGAAACGCTCTTCGATGAGAAGGATGGCGCAGCGGGAGCTGGTGGCACTGCCACCCAGGGCGACGGTGCTACCCTTAGCTCTGGTGTGCGTGTAGCCGGTGACAGCTGTGCCGATACTTCTCATGCCACACGTCTCCTTCGGCTAGCGGAGGAGGTAGAGGATCTCCGTGCCCAAAATCGGCGTCTCCGAGATACCATTGAAAAGCAGGTCATCGTGATCAATTCATTACGTGGTCAGGGTGAGTTTTTCTGTACTAAGATTCATATGCGGGTGCACTCACGCTGTTTTAGATCCCTTCGTGTTCGGGCCTCGTTCTTCTCCGTCGGGTACGGTGCCGCTAGTGGCTCAGGGTTCAGCCGTCAAGGGTGAGAAGGGTATGCCTAGGCCACCCCCAAAGTGTTCCGTTCCTGCCACCGCCTCTACGCCCCCTGCCCCGCCATCAACTCCGACCACGTCTGAAGAGATCGTGACACCGTTGAAGCCACCGCCATTGACCCCGTCAAAGCCTTCTGTGGGTACGCCGTCCCAGTTGACTGCGACAAAGCCTCTGGCACAGTCAGTTGCGAGGCCTGTCACGCCTGTGAAGCTCCCAACGAGCCCGGCAACGGCGCGTATTGCGACGCCGAAGCTGACTGTCAATCTCCCCTCTACCGCTGCACACGACTTCAGTCGCCTCGCTGCCAGCCTCAAGGATCCCACCTCTTGGGCGTCGCAGGGATCTGCTACGGCGGGGCTGCAGGGCCCTGCCATGCCGGGGCTCCGCATCCGCACTTCCGCCTCCTCGACGCTGCCTACCGCCACGGTGCCACCTGCTGTCTCGCCACCACTCGCCACTGCGAGTCCGCCCACCGTCATCTCAATGCCGCCCACCGTCTTGACACCACCCGCTGTCTCGACGCCGCCTACCACCTCGGTGCTGCCCGCCGCTTCGACACCACTTACGTCTTTGCCAGCACCACGGAGCCCTGTAGTGCCAGCGCTGCATGCCTCCGCAACGTCGTCCCCGCAAGCAAGTACCCAGCTTGCAGCTGGGAAGTCTGTTCCGGCCGCTGTCGTGACTGCTGTCCGACATGCTCCTCTGGGAAGCCCATTCGGCTCGCCATCGAAGAGTGGAGCTGGCGTCCGCGTCTCTCGCACCCGCACCCGCACTCGCACTCGTGCCCGTGAGTTCCCCATCGTGGTGCCATCGGACGGTGACGATAGCTCCGACGATGTGGGTGCCCAGCCGTTGCCCGCTCTCCTTGAGGTCAGTGACTTGGATGATGAGAGTGGCTCTTCTTCAGGTCTGCCGCAGCCATCCCCCTCCCCGCTGCGGCCATCTTCGTCTCTCTCTGTCCATGTCACATCGACTCCCCGTCGGCAGGCATACATCAGAGGCTTCGGGGCTCATTCGGCGCGCTATCTCCACAACCTGGGTGTTCCCATGGAGATGAACAACATGCTCGACGACGTGTACCTTGGCTATGTTGGTGAGCTATGGCCCTTTGAGCTGAAGGATCGCTTCGGCCTCACGCTTGCTCAAAGTCATGAGCTGGCAGCTGCAATGGTGGAGGACTGCCGGGATCAAGGATTAGTGCGTGACTAGTTTAGTGATGAGATTGTGAGCTACAGAATGTCGTAATATTGAAAAATCGTATGGTATCTTGCTGCTTGCCAATGTGTCGGCTACGGTAACAGTGTGAATGTGCGCTGTCATTCTTGACCGGAACTGTCATATGACAAATGACGCAAGCACTTGGATTGGCGAGTGGAAAGCTTCTTGTATGCTAATTGTAGATTCTGCCATAGTCAGGTTCTGTTAGCTTCGGTGGCTTTTGGTGGCGTTGCAAGCCACCCGCTTAATGTAAGCATGTTCCCAATGATACTCCCCATCCTCGGGATGACTGCGGGTGCCTGCATCTCCCCGTAGCGAGCTGCCATATTGGTAAACACCGTTGTGTGAAGCTCCGTCGGTACGATATAGTCCATGTTTCACCTTCATTTTCATTCCAAGACACCGCTTTTTCTATATCCTCTGAGCCGGTGCCACTAATTTTTATATTGTACCTTCTCTGTACGCGAATATCGGACAACCGAGGCCCTTCGGCACGTTGACCCTGCTCTCCGGGAACGAAGAGAGCAGTTACACGTTGACAGCCAGCGGCATCCACGCGTCAGGTCGAAGTCGAAGCTGAAATCCTGTATGAACATAAGAAGCACAACGTATGACGCGATGTACCTTCTTGCGCCCTCGTGTTGCAATTCTTGCAACGCATTCCTCGCTTCTCTTCTGTTCTCATGTCTCTGGACACCGTAGTTCCACTGGGGCCAATGGTCACGGTCGCGGCCACTCAGCCGACCCAGTCAGAAGGATGTCGACTCCCCAGGCAGCCAGCCTCCCAGCGGAATGCTGCATCGGCGCTTCGTGCGGCGAAGCAGCAGAGCATCGAGGCTGATCTTGAAGATTGGTACACCAATGCCAAGACGACAGCCGCGAAGATGTCGGAGGACTATGGCATGCCGCAATCACACTTCATGAACTTGATGTTCCAGGCTGGGGCGAAGGTAATCCACTCACGAAAGGCCAACGTCTACAACGCTTGGATCCATCACCGTGCGACTGAGGTCAATGACGGTATGTAACGCGTTCGGTACGGCAGGAGCACTCACTAAGATGGAACCATTGCAGGACTTCCGAAAGGCGAGCGGAAGAAGCTCAGCGAGATTCAGGAGGAATTCGGCGACGAGTACTACGAACTCACGGACGAGCAAAAGTACATGCTGATGGAGGAGCTGGCGAACGACCGGGATGCCGAGTTTCGTGGCGCGAAGCTCACGTCGAGGGGTCGGCTCAAGGTTCTATACTCGGTGATGCAGAACATTGAGAAGGAGGTACGTGTCACTGAACTATCCTCGCGCTTACCAACTAACAGCATTGTAGTACACATTCCTGAAGCTTGTGTGCGGCATTGATGCCATGTCGCTCATTGTACGCAACGACCCGTCGTTCCATTTTGATCCAATCTGGTTCTTCACGGACGAGAAGATTCGTTCCTTTTTGAGGAACAACGTGCGGAAGGGCTTCAACGAAGATCGGATTGCTGCAATGGTCGAAGGCTTTGTAATTGCGGACTGCGATATGAAGAGTGAGTCGTGCCTGGCTGCTTCTTTGAGTATGTACCTCACATCGCAACACTTGTAGGCATGGCAAAGAGCGCGAAACTGAAGGCGAAGCAACTGAAGGTTCAGATACAAGACAAGATCCACGAGTTGCTTGGTACGTACCTTACTGATTGAGCAATCGTGTTCCGCGCTGAGCCAAGCTATAGTCGCGATCACTCAAGATCGAGATGCCCAGATGCAGTATAAGAACTTCGAGCGCGACATCGTTGTCGAGTATGGGGTCGATCTCATTGGCTGGACTCACCCCTCATTCAAGTGCCCCGCAAAGCTTAGTACCAGCTTGCCACCCCTGCAGACTCTCTTCGATGCATTGGAATCGGGCGCATGTCGGTTTATCTGTCTCGCCAAGCCAGAGTATGCGCGGCGTAAGGCTGAATACCAGCGCAAGGTCTCATCTGGAGAGATCGTCGCGCGGAAGCCGCGCAAGGACATTGGCCGTCGGCGCAGGCATGCAGCAAAGAAGTCGCGTCGTGGCCATAGTTCTGATTCAGAAAGTGATAGCAACTCGTCCAGCGAGGATGAGGCCGGCCCTGCTCGTAAGCGGCGCCGTCCTCAGCAGTACAAGAGTGCCGAGACAGTTGACACCGACTCAGACTGAGGACGAGTCAATTCATTCATACACGTGCTTATGATGTCTCACGATTGCTTCCTACCCTTACTCTATCTATGTTAGTGACTACCGTAATTCTACCACAATGGTATATCATATGGATATAACTGTGTGTATAGTGGGTTAGAGAGCACCAGTAAACAAGAGTGCTGAGATGCGGCCAAATCGGGAAGGAGCGGGCGACTGCGCGAGGCACAACGAGGGGAAAGCGCCAGAACATGGCCAGATCGGGAAGGAGCAGAGTGCGGCGGCGCGAAGCGACGAGAGGATGGTGGCGCGGGAGGGAGTAGCCGGATCGAGAAGTGCCAGTGCAGGATGGTGCACGACGCTGCGAGGCGAGAGGATGGTGGCGCAGGGGAGAGCACCAGAGCGTGTCCGGATTGGGCAGGGGGCGGCGCGCGACGACGCCGGGCGGGTGGATGGTGGTGCAGGGAGAGCGCTAGAACGTAGCCAGATTGGGAAGGAACGAGTGGGCGGGAGCGCCGAGCGGAGGAGTGGTGGCGCAGCTTGGAGCGCCGGAACATGTCCTGATTGGGAAAGGGCGGCGCGCGACGACGTCGGGCGGGAGGACGGTGGCGAGGGCACCGGGGCGGGGATCGGCGGGTGACGAGGAGGCTGGTGGCGCGGGGAAGAGGCGCTGACGGAAGACTCAGAATTGATGGGAGCGACGATCAAATATATTTTGCAACATATGTGCTAAAACGGAAGGCAGTCGGATTAGGCCACATGAGCGGGACCCACGGGACACGGCCAGGAAAGGTAGCAGGCGGGCGGGAGGCGGGAGGCGTCGCGCCCCGACGGTGCATGTGACAAGACGGTGGCGGGAATGTACGGGGCAAGTCGGCGCGGGCCTCGTTAGGCCAGGCCCTATGGACCCAGCACGTGCAGAGGTCTGGCGCCGCTCAGTCAAGCCCTCTCTGTCAGACGGTTCGAAAGCCCTCCCTATAAGACAGTATATAGGCGGGGAAATAATGGGAAGTCACAGGAAAGGCTCGGTTCGGGCCTAACAACAGGCGCCAGAGGAGCCCGTCTCCCGCCTCTAATTAGGGCGGCTATGTGGGACGGTTAGGTGCCTCGATGCTCTGCTGCTTCGCCGCACGAAGCGCCGATGCAGCATTCCGCTGGGAGGCTGGCTGCCTGGGGAGTCGACATCCTTCTGACTGGGTCGGCTGAGTGGCCGCGACCGTGACCATTGGCCCCAGTGGAACTACGGTGTCCAGAGACATGAGAACAGAAGAGAAGCGAGGAATGCGTTGCAAGAATTGCAACACGAGGGCGCAAGAAGGTACATCGCGTCATACGTTGTGCTTCTTATGTTCATACAGGATTTCAGCTTCGACTTCGACCTGACGCGTGGATGCCGCTGGCTGTCAACGTGTAACTGCTCTCTTCGTTCCCGGAGAGCAGGGTCAACGTGCCGAAGGGCCTCGGTTGTCCGATATTCGCGTACAGAGAAGGTACAATATAAAAATTAGTGGCACCGGCTCAGAGGATATAGAAAAAGCGGTGTCTTGGAATGAAAATGAAGGTGAAACATGGACTATATCGTACCGACGGAGCTTCACACAACGGTGTTTACCAATATGGCAGCTCGCTACGGGGAGATGCAGGCACCCGCAGTCATCCCGAGGATGGGGAGTATCATTGGGAACATGCTTACATTAAGCGGGTGGCTTGCAACGCCACCAAAAGCCACCGAAGCTAACAGAACCTGACTATGGCAGAATCTACAATTAGCATACAAGAAGCTTTCCACTCGCCAATCCAAGTGCTTGCGTCATTTGTCATATGACAGTTCCGGTCAAGAATGACAGCGCACATTCACACTGTTACCGTAGCCGACACATTGGCAAGCAGCAAGATACCATACGATTTTTCAATATTACGACATTCTGTAGCTCACAATCTCATCACTAAACTAGTCACGCACTAATCCTTGATCCCGGCAGTCCTCCACCATTGCAGCTGCCAGCTCATGACTTTGAGCAAGCGTGAGGCCGAAGCGATCCTTCAGCTCAAAGGGCCATAGCTCACCAACATAGCCAAGGTACACGTCGTCGAGCATGTTGTTCATCTCCATGGGAACACCCAGGTTGTGGAGATAGCGCGCCGAATGAGCCCCGAAGCCTCTGATGTATGCCTGCCGACGGGGAGTCGATGTGACATGGACAGAGAGAGACGAAGATGGCCGCAGCGGGGAGGGGGATGGCTGCGGCAGACCTGAAGAAGAGCCACTCTCATCATCCAAGTCACTGACCTCAAGGAGAGCGGGCAACGGCTGGGCACCCACATCGTCGGAGCTATCGTCACCGTCCGATGGCACCACGATGGGGAACTCACGGGCACGAGTGCGAGTGCGGGTGCGGGTGCGAGAGACGCGGACGCCAGCTCCACTCTTCGATGGCGAGCCGAATGGGCTTCCCAGAGGAGCATGTCGGACAGCAGTCACGACAGCGGCCGGAACAGACTTCCCAGCTGCAAGCTGGGTACTTGCTTGCGGGGACGACGTTGCGGAGGCATGCAGCGCTGGCACTACAGGGCTCCGTGGTGCTGGCAAAGACGTAAGTGGTGTCGAAGCGGCGGGCAGCACCGAGGTGGTAGGCGGCGTCGAGACAGCGGGTGGTGTCAAGACGGTGGGCGGCATTGAGATGACGGTGGGCGGACTCGCAGTGGCGAGTGGTGGCGAGACAGCAGGTGGCACCGTGGCGGTAGGCAGCGTCGAGGAGGCGGAAGTGCGGATGCGGAGCCCCGGCATGGCAGGGCCCTGCAGCCCCGCCGTAGCAGATCCCTGCGACGCCCAAGAGGTGGGATCCTTGAGGCTGGCAGCGAGGCGACTGAAGTCGTGTGCAGCGGTAGAGGGGAGATTGACAGTCAGCTTCGGCGTCGCAATACGCGCCGTTGCCGGGCTCGTTGGGAGCTTCACAGGCGTGACAGGCCTCGCAACTGACTGTGCCAGAGGCTTTGTCGCAGTCAACTGGGACGGCGTACCCACAGAAGGCTTTGACGGGGTCAATGGCGGTGGCTTCAACGGTGTCACGATCTCTTCAGACGTGGTCGGAGTTGATGGCGGGGCAGGGGGCGTAGAGGCGGTGGCAGGAACGGAACACTTTGGGGGTGGCCTAGGCATACCCTTCTCACCCTTGACGGCTGAACCCTGAGCCACTAGCGGCACCGTACCCGACGGAGAAGAACGAGGCCCGAACACGAAGGGATCTAAAACAGCGTGAGTGCACCCGCATATGAATCTTAGTACAGAAAAACTCACCCTGACCACGTAATGAATTGATCACGATGACCTGCTTTTCAATGGTATCTCGGAGACGCCGATTTTGGGCACGGAGATCCTCTACCTCCTCCGCTAGCCGAAGGAGACGTGTGGCATGAGAAGTATCGGCACAGCTGTCACCGGCTACACGCACACCAGAGCTAAGGGTAGCACCGTCGCCCTGGGTGGCAGTGCCACCAGCTCCCGCTGCGCCATCCTTCTCATCGAAGAGCGTTTCGCGCTCAGCCGGAGAACGTCCCCAGAAGGTGTAGAGAGAGGTGCGACTGTTGGGGAAGGAAGCGAGTAAGCGCGGACGGGTTATGTCCCCTTTCGAAGAGAACGACCAGTTGAGCTCGTTATAGGCAGCCCTCTGCCATCGTTTGACCACTGGGAGGCCGATTCGCTCGATCGTGAGCTGTACGATGCGAGAGACCTCAGGCTGTAGCTCGGGCATGTCGTAGAGTATACCCGGAGGGACATAGACCTCGGCCCTCACGTTCTCGGCAGTCATACGGGAGCCCGGCCGCAAGCCACCGGGAATGTGCACGGCGAGCGATATACCACCGCTCAGTCGATCGACAGCGGCCAGCTATTTGACCGTAAGTAACTGTATACATTCAAACATCGACGAGACTCACCGAGTCGACTGCCCCTAGAAAGATTTCACGACGAAAGTCGTAATTATCCCGCCCCGTACAGCTGTCTTGCAGCAATCTAAACCACGGATGAAACCCATCCCTCGGGATTCGGTGGCAGCCGTCGTCGTGCACGCCCGAGACGAGCCACGCAAGGGCGGCGGCGTTGAAACGAGTGGAAGACTGCTCGCTGATGTCGTCGTGATCAAGATATCTCTTCACGGATGCCACGCCTTCGGGCGTGAGTTGAATGAGTGGAGGCGAGGGAGCAGTCAGTTTGCTGGAAGCGGAGGATGCGTTCGTCATTGGGAAAGATAGAAGGTGGCATGTCTGTAGGGCTGGGCGTTCTTAAAAGTGTCTCGAGAGCGCGTCAAAGAGAACAGAGACACGTACTTCTACTGCCACGCTGTCAACCCAATGGAGACAAATCTCACTGATCGAGAAATGGATCGAGATGAATCTTGAGATAGATCGTTCTATCTCGGTTGCTGTAATCCTTGCACGAAGACCCGATCGGTGTCGATGCACCGATCTGGGCCGTGTACTAGTAATGCCAATGCGACAATGCAGACCATTGCAATGAGTACACAATATCGACCGAAGCATACATCCAACTTTTGCGCGCGACGTTCTTCGTGAGTGTGCAAGTAGATAACGGAATACAATAGAGTAACTCTGGCCTATTGGACTTCACGCCGCACTATTGAGACACTTACTTGAGGCGGCAGTGCCAATGGTGGCTCGAGTGAGATCGCACATAAAGTCAGTTGCTCGACATAAGTTGCACTTCTGTTAGGGTCTACCTATATAGTGTTTTCTTACCGTGTTTGCATGCCTGCTGGACTAGGGTGTGTTGGCGATGACTAAACTGCTTACTGCTTCAGTGTTCACTTGTTCACGCAGGGACGGTTGGCATGTACCGAGCGCCTTGACAGTTGATTTGCCTTCGACGAGACGGAACACGCTCAGTAATAAGTATATGATCCTCAGCAGTACTGTTATGCTTCGGCAGTAATTCATCATCGCGACGCGTTATGTGCACATTCAAACTGTATATCATTGCGATGGCTAGACTAAGTTCGCGCAGCTAAACATCATGCTCTGCAAGCTCACGACCTCCTAGGTTGTCCATGAAAGAAACAAGAGCATCAGAGTCCTGAGTTGACAGCGACTCTACTCTGAGCAAGTCCTCCTCGTCGGCACCAGCGCGTTCCCCAGTGGCAGCGTCGCCGGAACCTTCCGTCTCCTCCATGCCATCTGTCTCGTCCGTGTCTGTAGATGTAGAAGTACTGTAGGTGGCCCACGAAGGCAGTGGAACGTCGAGGCTTTGTGCAGGCACTTGTCCAGTGCGTTTTCCCGAAGAGAGAGTGCCCGAGAAATGAGGAAGGCGCGCCACCTGTTGAAGACGCGAGGCGATCTTCATGTGTATGCGATTACGGTAGGCCCACCGCACCGCCAGTTCATGCGCAAAAGGGGGGTCGCTTATGATGCGGTGAGCGATGGCGTGGTAGTATTCAACGTGCTCGTCGAACATGAATGTCAGCAGCCGGCGGATCTCCACGTTCAACCGTATGACCTCCTCCTCGGCACGCTTCATATTGAACAACATATTCATAGCTTCACGATTCTTGCGGTCCGCCCATGGCTCGTTTCGAATGTCGGTGCGCGCGTCGCGGAGTAAGTCGAATTCAGCGAGTGAGACCATCTCAACTACTTCGTCCCACGAGAGCTGCGGTCGGGGAGGGTTCAGCTCGCCTGCGCGTTTGTTGTACCGCTCTAATGCTTTCTTGATTGCCTCTGCGCGCGCCTTCAAACCTTTGCTGATCTTCTCGCGCAGCTTGTATCCTAGAACACTGCGTCAAGTATAGACATGTTGAATGTTATCATACTCACCGACACCGCTCAGCCCCAATTTCGTCAACTCGAACATACGCTGAACAACGAGTCTCTCTAACTCGTCCACCGCCCTCTGATACTCGCGCATAGCGAGCTCCTTTTCCGCCTGCTGGTACGCGGGCGTCCCCGGCTGCAGACGTTCAAGAAGGTCGAGCTCGTCTTCAAATGCCCGACACTGCTCATCTATGATCTCGTACTTGCGCACGGCGGCCGTGCGATTCCGCTTGATGCTCTTGATCTTGTCAGTCTGGTAACCCTTGTAAATAATGTAGAAATCAATTTTGCCATATTCTTGTTCTGCGTGCAGCTTCTGCAATCTACATGTAAACTAAGTAAAGGGAGACTTGGAGAATCTTCTCTTGTGACATACCGTGCATCCTCTAATCGCCGTAAGGCCAGCATATACTCGGCCTTGCGCATGACCTCTGGCGGCTCCTTCTTGCGGCTACGAAGGTACTGGCGCTCGTCGTCGAGGAAACGCTCAAGATCCGCCCTTGTGACGTTGAGCTTCGCACAGAGTGTCTCGAGAATCGCCGCACTCTCGCCGATGACAGAGAGCGCCTGACGGTAGTTATTGTAAATGAAATTGCCTTTGTCACTCCATGCTTAGTGTCAAATTTGGACAGCGAGGTAACGTACGTACCGAGCTCTGCGTGCTTGAGGTCGTCCCAGTGATCAAAAAATTGCTCGATCGCCTGCTGTCGGTGAAACGCAGTAGCAAGGCGCGTACCGGATGCCAGGTGATTAGAGGCAGAGAAACACCGCTCGCAACCTTCAAAGTCTTCCTTGCCAGCCCCGGGGAAATAGAGCGGGTGCCAATGCACTTGGCAACCGCGGTTATGCCCGTGGCCATGGAACGAGGGCACAATCCCTGCGAGGCGCATGGTCTTCGCACGGGGACCAAGGGCGCTGTTTGCCACGGTCCGCGAGAAAGCGCACGCGATGTCGTAACCCACTAGAATGTCAGGGCCATAGACGTCCATCAATCGGTTGATTATCGCAAGCGGATACTTCATTCTGAAAGAAAGCCATCAATGTAGACATCAAACTAGTCACGGCGGCGTTCACGTACAATTCCCCCGATCGTACCATGTCACATATTACCAGAAGGTGACCATGCCGACAGAGGCATACGAAGATCCCTGTAATGGCGAAGAGCGCGAACATCTTCTTCCGCGACTCTGGGCCCGCGTTCCTCCACCGCTCAACACAGGTAGCAACATCCGTCATGGTGCCCGTCACGGCTTCGTTCGGGCTGGCAAGGCACCCGAAAGCCTCGTCACAGTCACCGCCCTCACACATATCACGCGCAGCATCATTCATGTTAGCCGGCAAGACAGCGGGCGGCGCACTAGCTTCAGGGACTTGAGAAGGCACACCGCGATCCTGAGACGGCAAGCCAGGAGCCTGAGAAGGCACGCCAGGAGGCTGGGATGCTCTCAAAGCGGACACTGCCGGCGCAGCATCTGGAAGTACTTCTGCACCACCATTCGGCCGAGGAGGAGCACCTGCACCAGCCGAGAAGTGCTATTTTGGGTCGAAAGTGAATGTCAGTCGACCCGGCGGAGGTGGAGTCAGTAGGGCAATGACGTACAGAGCGGCGGACCTCATCTTTCCACCGATCCACTTCTTCGTCTGTCAGCCACAGCGGCGAACGCCCGCGGCGGTCATCGCGTAAGGGCTTGCCGGCTCGGAACATTTCGTCAACCAATTTCAACGACTGGTTGCCATCCATGTTCACGAGCATAGAGTATTGGAGCGGAACTTCACCTTCGAGCCGGTAAAGGCATGGGACACATGCATTGAGAGCCTTCCAGTCTGGAGTGTTCCGCCCGAGGGCTTCGTCGGCACGCATGTTGACGCGGTGCAAAATCTCTAGGTAGACGTCGAATGCAATGCTGAATTGGTTGACGAGCGTACGGTTGTAAGGGGTCTGCTCTTAGTCAGTTAGCGACACAATTCAATCTTGCAACTCATCGCATACCGCATGCAGACGGCATAGAGCCTGAACTTGAGCTTGTATGCTTAGTCGGGGGCATGCATGGTGTAATTGCCGATAGGTCTCCAACGTTCGAAAGCCGATGGCGACAGATGGCTTCACTGGTGCCGTTCCAATGTAACCACACCGAGCCAGGGATTCATTAGGGTATTCATCGGGGGATGCCGGGGTGACTACACCCGCTTGGAGCACTGTACAGCGATGAAGTGAGTCGGTAACGATTGATCTAATCACGCACCATCGAATTCGATGAAAATAACATCCCACGGCTGCAACTCTCCAGACGGCGATGGCGAATGGGCCGATTCTTGGTCTCCAGACTGCTCGCCTCTCGACTTCCAGGCGAGATACCCGTCGACCAGCTTCAGGATTTGACGTTGCCATTCCTGCGCGCGTACGAACGTCCGATCGCTTCGGGTACGTGCGTCGTGTCGCTTCCTAGAGCGAGGGAAAGAACCAATTAGATTTCGCGCAGGAGGTGGTGAACGTACCGCTTTTTTTCCCGGAAGAACTCTTCCCATATTGTGTGCTCCCCGCCCTCTGCACTGAAAAACATGCCCTCCTCACCAACGGGAAGGGTTGTATGCCGCGGCTCGTCCTCCCAGCCTGCGTCATCCGTTTGCTCGTGGGGATCGACAAGCATTGCGTCGATCGTGTCACGTTGGGCGAACGTGAGGTCTAGGGCAATGTGAGTATAGTAACCGTAGCACCTGAAAATATGTCTGCACTTACTCTTGAGCTCCGCTTGATATTGTCTTTCCAGACGGGCCTGACGTTCCGACGAACTTGACAAGGTTTGCCTGTGTTGCGATACTCGTTTGGCAAATCCTTGAAGACATCGGACTTTGACCCCGCTGGACCCAGAGAACTTCGACCTGTGAGATCTGTCCCGGCCCATACAGCGAGTGAGTAGCGAACGACAGCAGAGAGAGGGAGCAAAGGAAAGAACAGGCGCTGGGAACCAAGCCGCCAGCGCAGCGCGACTAGACGTGGGCAGATCTCGATTGCGACAGGATCACGGGGCGATCAAGCGTCCTCGCAGAAAAGCGCTGGCGAGGGTGCCGGCGGACGTGCGGCAGCATGGTGGACGAGAGCGCGGAGATGCGGCCAAATCGGGAAGGAGCGGGTGACTGCGCGAGGTGCGACGATGGTGGCGCAGGGGAAAGCGCCAGAACATGGCCAGATCGGGAAGGAGCAGAGTGCGGCGGCGCGAAGCGACGAGAGGATGGTGGCGCGGGAGGGAGTAGCCGGATCGAGAAGTGCCAGTGCAGGATGGTGCACGACGCTGCGAGGCGAGAGGATGGTGGCGCAGGGGAGAGCACCAGAGCGTGTCCGGATTGGGCAGGGGGCGGCACACGACGACGCCGGGCGGGTGGATGGTGGTGCAGGGAGAGCGCTAGAACGTAGCCAGATTGGGAAGGAACGAGTGGGCGGGAGCGCCGAGCGGAGGAGTGGTGGCGCAGCTTGGAGCGCCAGAACATGTCCCGATTGGGAAGGGGCGGCGCGCGACGACGCCGGGCGGGTGGATGGTGGTGCAGGGAGAGCGCTAGAACGTAGCCAGATTGGGAAGGAACGAGTGGGCGGGAGCGCCGAGCGGAGGAGTGGTGGCGCAGCTTGGAGCGCCGGAACATGTCCTGATTGGGAAAGGGCGGCGCGCGACGACGTCGGGCGGGAGGACGGTGGCGAGGGCACCGGGGCGGGGATCGGCGGGTGACGAGGAGGCTGGTGGCGCGGGGAAGAGGCGCTGACGGAAGACTCAGAATTGATGGGAGCGACGATCAAATATATTTTGCAACATATGTGCTAAAACGGAAGGCAGTCGGATTAGGCCACATGAGCGGGACCCACGGGACACGGCCAGGAAAGGTAGCAGGCGGGCGGGAGGCGGGAGGCGTCGCGCCCCGACGGTGCATGTGACAAGACGGTGGCGGGAATGTACGGGGCAAGTCGGCGCGGGCCTCGTTAGGCCAGGCCCTATGGACCCAGCACGTGCAGAGGTCTGGCGCCGCTCAGTCAAGCCCTCTCTGTCAGACGGTTCGAAAGCCCTCCCTATAAGACAGTATATAGGCGGGGAAATAATGGGAAGTCACAGGAAAGGCTCGGTTCGGGCCTAACAACAGGCGCCAGAGGAGCCCGTCTCCTGCCTCTAATTAGGGCGGCTATGTGGGACGGTTAGGTGGTTTTGCAAGAACATGATCATGTGACTGACGGTCCTCCCAGCAACTACCGGTGGCAACATGATCGCAATCCAGAGTGCAGACGACTTCGAGTTCTACTCGCAGAATTCGGCGGGCGGTATTCAAGGCAACGGATACGAGTGTCGTAATGCGGGGTATGTGGGTCCACGATGCACCCATGTGTTGACTCCGTCCTGAATGACACCTAGCCCTCGTCTGATCCGCGTGATCGACTCCACGAACTGGTCGATCCACGACCTCGTGTTGGTTGATTGTAAGCACGTTGTGCCATACCCGGTATCTTCCGTGCGTTCAATTCCTAACGCTGTTGGTACCATAGCGCCAGAGTTCCACTTGGTCGTCGCGGCGGGCTCCAATGGCGAGATCTACAATATGGCTATCCGGTGAGTTGTTTCACTCTCGGTACCTACTGACTACGACTCTGATCGACACGTTTGGCAGGGGTGCTAATATTGGCGGCTCCGACGGCGTCGATGTCTGGGGCGACAACTACTGGGTGCATGACGTTGAAGTTACTAACCGCGACGAATGTGTCACAGTCAAGGTACTCGCAACCCTATGGGTTATGTATAGTTGACGCTCACACCGATGCTTGCTAGTCTCCTTCGTCGAACGTCCTTGTTCAGCAGAGTGAGCCATATTTCTTTTGTTACAACAGTCGTACTCAAATACTTCCTGTGCAGTTTGGTGCAACCAGTCTGGTGGTAGCGCGATAGGCAGCCTGGGTGCTGACACGGATATCAAAGATATCCTTTACCAGTGCGTCATAGCCTGAATTCAAACCCTCGTTTGACTATTGAGCAATGCTGCAGGTATGTATACACAAACGGCGGGAACCAGGCCATGATGATCAAGAGCAATGGCGGCTCAGGCACGCTGCAGAACGTCATCTTTGAGAACTTCCTCACGCGCGGATCCGCCTACGGCCTGAACGTCGACCAATACTGGTCCGGCCAATCGACCGCCTCGGGCGACGGCGTCCAGCTGTACAACATCACCTTCCTCGTGCGCCCCTCCTCCCCTCCCCTCCCTTCCCTCACGCACTGACCCGCGCCCTCTGCTGTAGAACTGGGACGGGAACGTCGCGGACGGCGTGAAGCGCGCGCCGATCCAGTTCCTGTGCGCGGACAAGGTGCCGTGCTACGACATCCACGCGACGGACGTGTACATGTGGTCGCAGACGGACGAGGCGGTCATGAAGTGCGAGTCCGCGTACGGCGGCGGCGCGTGCCTGAACCACGGCGCGAGCCACACGAGCTACGCGGTGCACACGACGAGCTACACGAAGCCCTCGGGATACACTGCCCCGGCGACGCTCTCCGGCGATCTCAGCGATGGCTTTGCGACGAACTCGCCGATCCCGACGCCGTATGTGCTTGTTTTTCATAGAGGGCGGGATACGGTCGTGCTGATGTTGATGACTGTTGTAGAACGATCCCGACGACGTTCTATCCCGGCAGGCCGCAGATTTCACCCTTGATGAAGAATAAGTAGTTTTGAGATCATCTGCCTAGCTGGTGCTATTGGTTGATCCCTGCTGAATGCGATTCTCGAGGCTGCGTCGGAGACGCTCTCCGTGGGACACGAACTCCACACACAGCGAACGATAGCATGTTTGGTCGGAGCTCGCTGGCAATCACCACGAATATGGACGGCGCAACGTAAGATTGTGGGTCAGTACACGCACTGTGATCATTGGGTGAGCAGCCTCTTAGTTGGTATTGGCGTTGAACTGTCATGAGTCCTGTGAGTCGCGCTGGGTAGGTGCACTCATATTATCATAATCTGTGTCGCTGGCAGGGCAAAATGCGAACAGTATAGATACCCCATGTCATCCGCATGACACTACTATCCACAGGGTCTTAGTGACAGACAAGTTATCTACTGGGGTCAGACGCACGTGACTGCGCCGAGAGGTCGTACAACACTAGACAGGCCTTGCACTGGCGCTCATCCGATTACGATGTTGGCGAATATATTCAAGAGGTATGGCACTGTCCTCTGCGCTCGACAAAATCGATACTCATAGGGATGAAAAGAGTACTGACAAAATACATCATACGCATCATGTGTACAGACGTAACCCAGCCCTGGGACACAGGTTCCAAGTTTGTTCCAAGCCGTACTACTACTTCACTAGCCGCTGAGAACTCAAACGTTACTCAGTACGAATTCCCACATATACCCAATCTTGCAGCCTTATGTATACGAACTATCACTTCCTCCGCGTGATGCCGACAGTGCAATTCAGCGGCCTCCGAGCGAGCGCGTCGCGGACCCGTAGCTGTGAGCATGCATCAGCCACTGTTGGTCAGGATGTCATAGACGAGACGCTCACCGGCTCGTCAGACTTCAGCGCAAAATCGTAGCGGCGGAAGAGGGTAGCCACAATGATGTGCAACTGCATGATCGCAAGGTTGCGGCCGATACATGCACTATACAGCGCGATTACGGAAGGCACTCATAGCATTCTATTAGGGCTGCTCACCGAGGACCGATGGAGAAAGGCGCGAAGGCGTCCATCATCATCTTCTTGCGCTCAGGACTAGCCTCAAGCCAGCGCTCCGGACGAAACTCGGCCGCATCCGGCCCCCAAATAGACTCGTCCCTGTGAAGACGGTAGATCGGCACGCTGAGTGTAGTTCCCTCCTTGAAATGATGACCGAGGATGGTGGCGCCGCCGGCAGGAACCTCGCGGGGCAATCCTGCGCCGATCGTGGAGTGCAGACGCTGACCTTCATGGATCACGGCGTCGAGGTAGGGCAAGTCCTTGACGGCGTCGAAGGGGGCAACCTCAGAGTCAACTGATGCGAGTGCAGCATCCAGCTCCGCCTGTAGCTTGGCCTGAACGCGCTTGTCGCGAGCGAGGTAGTATGTGGTCCCGCACGTCGTACTAGACCAGGTCAGCTAGTCGTAGTTCGAAGAGGTTATTAACCCTTACTTGGCGATGGTGTCTGAGCCGGCTACAATGAGTACGAAAGCCTCCGCACTCAGCTCCTGTGGACTCAGAGGTTTCCCCTCTTCGTCACGCGCTTCAAGCAGCTTCTGGAGCATATCTTGCCTGGCATTTGGGTTTGCCAGGCGACGCGCTACTGCCATGATCGACAGCGCAGCCAACTTGCGGCCTGCAATCGGATGGGCAGAGAACGCCGGAAGCTTGGCTATGAACCTCTGCCAGGTAAGAGGGAGCCACGCCAGGCAGGCATTTGTCTCCGCCCGAGCGCTCAGGTACTCGATGTACGGAATCTCTTCCTCTTCAATTGAGAGCGCGTCTCCGCCTTTCGAGATGGTCTCGATCGCTTTGAACCCTTCCTCAGCTGACTTTGCGACTTTGGCTGTATCTCTGCCTGACTTGAGCATGCCGAAGGGCAGCCCAAATGCGAGATCACCTGGAGCGAGGGAGCCGCGGACATGAGCTTATGCGACGGGTGCAAGAGTGTACGAAAGGGCGCTCACCGATGGTATCGAACGCCCAGAAGTTGAGCCCTGAGCGTGAGTTTCAATATCAACTTTCAGACGCCTATCTCATGCGATCGCGATACGTACATGTCATACAATCGGTCCAAACGCGGCCGTCTTGTACACTCCAAGCAGTCGCTCCAAGGAGCCCTCGATCGGGTCCGCCTTTCTGTGCCTCGGCAACAAGGGAAATGAGGCCATCCCACTGGCGAAGGAGCTCGGTGACGTGGACGTGAGAGATGGGCTCAACAGCACGGATACTTTGCGGAGCGAACATATGGGCTTCCATGCGCCGTTTCCTCGCATGTTCAGCGCGAGAGCGCGTGTTGAATATGTTCGCGACTGCGAAGTTGGCAAACACATCGTACCAGCTCGATTTTGTGAAACCAGTAGAGTGACCGTAGACGATGCCGAGTGCCTTGGTGTCGGCAATGGAGATATGGTTCGGAGCGATGCGGACAATGGGGCCTGTGGGTACATCACGTTGAGACCACTTACTCGATATGATATGCGAATGGGACATTACCGTATTTCCTGTGAAGATCCTCTACAGTGCGCGACCAACGGTTATGACTAACCACCCAGAAGATCCATGCATCGGTGAATTTCGCAAGGAAGGGTCCGGGATAGGAGCGTAGGGCGTGTGGATCCCTGAGGTAGGCAGCTGCCTTGGCTACTACAAGTATAACTGGTAACGTCGCCAGCAGGAGTAGAGGGTTGTCTTGAGCGAACGCGATCAGCTGCTGGACGATCGACATATCGTATGGTGACCGTGCTAGGGCTAGGGGATAACAGGTCGACGAACCGCTACACACGGTCGGATTTTATACAGTATGGACCGGGCACACGCATCCGACGCTGTAATGCCGTATTACATGGAGTCCGGTCGCCCACCCTCGGCTGTTGAGATTTGTCTAGGCGCTTGAGGCCCGCGAAATTGTTGAGTGCGGCACGAAGGGTAGTCATGAGTAGCGGGTCTGAGTGAGAGAAGACCTCAATGAGGACATCACAGGACCTGGACGGAGCGATACGAGGATCGTTCATGGTAAGAAGGCATCTTTCTTGGATAAGATGGGCGCCGCACTCACCGCACCGCGTGGTATTGAATGCTATATAGACTGCGAGCATATCGTCACTGGTCTTCTATTGACAGTCCAGCACATTCAGACAGGTGCTGAGTCGCTAGTCTATGAGAATCAATGACTGTCCATGAACATTAGTGCGCTATGTGAGGTAAGGTACAGGGCCGTACTATGAGTGTGAATGCAGAAATATGGCGAGACCTGTGCCAGTATCCCAGAGGTGGAACTACTCCCGTCGCGAGTCCTCTCACGCCATTGGCTTCAGTGGCTACCCCGTGCGAGTGAGGTATCGTAAGCCCGCAGCCAACGTCAAGGTGTCGGGTTGGGGCATGATGTCGATCTTCCCAAAGGTAATATAGAATGACTATCCATATAACCCGAACAATCAATGAAGACCAATATTTTGACGTCGCCGGTACCGCTGAATGGGAAGAAGTGCGATCAACCACCCGATGCATAGCGCGGAAAGAGTGGGGCTGCGCACCGGAGCGACGGCAGCGGAGGAAATGTTCTGCATTACTATGCTGCCTGACAGACTCGGCCATAAGAGTGCACGGAACTACTATTAGTCGTGAACACACCACGGAAGCAGCTTCGCAGGTAGCCGGCAAATGCCACGCAGAACCGTCCTGTACGTAATGCCGATGGCCGACTGCCGGCGGACATCGCTGACCACGGCTATGGAGCAATACAACTCGTCTGTGAAACCGGGAACGCAGGGCACCAGGTCGATGAAGCGCACGATCCGAACGATTCGGAGGGCGATGACGTTGCGGGCATGGATCTTTCCAGCGCCACAGATCAAATCTCTATCGCTCGTCCCCGCTATCACAGAATCCCTGAATATCAGCGGGATTGCTTTACCTAACAAGACGAGATTCGCACCAGCGGCCCTGTGGCAACGGCACCGAGGTCTAACTTCATTTGGATGGAATGGCGCTTGAACCAGCAGAAGATTCACTGGCTACCAAGCATATTCAGAAACAGGACCGTGCAAAGGACATCCTATCCCCCCCTTCAGTATCGTCAGGCAACAATAGTAGCAGTGGATAAATATCGTCATGAGTCAGGAGTGGTTTGGTCAGCAATGACGACTGTCTCAAAACATTGTATGATTAGCCTTACAATCATTGATTTCCATTACAGCGACCTTACCATGACGGCCCAGCTACGATAGCAGAAAAGCCCAAGAACGCGGAGGCACCACATGCATTGGAGAGAATGTCAACACGATGACGGATTCACTTGAACCACGCATCAGCTGTAGTCTTACCGTCTGACCCGAAGCCTCGGAGGAGACGCACGCGGCGAAGAGCACAGTGGATAGGATAGTGAGCAGGAGGGGAAACACATTGGCATTTGACGTCTACATAGGGCCTATCCCTCAGCGACGTAGAATGGATCTATCAATTAAACCTCACCGTGATGTAGTGAAGCAACACTGGTTCTATCTGCAGGATGCACATCCTCATTGGACAAATTTCGTGTCTGAGATGTTTTCCCCCAATGATGTAGACCCTGTGATGCTGACGGCAATGTCAATGTCTGCAACGGAGGGTTGCTCGTACAAATCAATGTTCGGAGTGTCATGCCGTCAGGTGCCCAATGTATCTTATCACAGCCACCGACGTTCGTATGGAAAGTGTGCATGAGTACCTTCACTCTCTACCAGAGTCCATGCTAGTACGGTGAGCTACGAGCACCGTGCGAACCAGGCCAACCATGCGATGTCGGACGGCCGTCTCTTTTGATGAGTGGGTCTGTGTCACACATGGCTAGGAGTCGGCGGTTTTGAACTTGTGACAATGATTACTCATCAGAGGCTTCTCCAAAATTGCGGCTATTCCAACCGACCCTTTCTCTGGCGTTGATCAATGCTATACCGTGTCTCATTGACAACCCCAGTCTTCGTGGCACTTGGACATGCATTTCGAGCCGATTTCCCTGTCACGGCGCATATTTCCTTACTTCGCCGGGCTACCATGGTTAGCTCAGCTGCAAGGGGGCGGTACACATAGGAGGAGGATAGGACATGAGTAGGACTACGTAGAGTCGCGCGTAACTGTCTGCCACGTGGGACGTCTGCATGTTGATTGCACGTGACCAGGGAGCTCCTTCATGTGACCAGAATGCCACTACACTGTACAGTGACTCAGTGATTACGTAGCAATATAACCGTCCCTTTGCTCATCAACCGAGGAATATTAACAGTGGTGAAATTGTTGAAAACACATGAGAAAGTGAAACAAATTTGTGCCCAAAGTGCTAGTCCTGACAATGCGTATTACAGATACTGGTACTAGCAGTGGTCGCCTGCCACCGGTAGTGCCAGAAGAACCTGTCTGCGCACAAGCAAACACTAAGTGGCTGCTCATCTGGCAATGATTCGACGTTCTCAAATTTGGGCCTCTGTTTGAATATGTAAGGCTACCTACTTTCCTGTTCACAACGACGAAAGTGCTGGCGAAAACACAAATCACACCCCTAACGGAACACATCATAAGGCTTGACCGTGGCCGGGGGTCTCAAACACATGCATAAGTTATTATAAACACAAGATTTGTCAAGCACATATTTTTACTTGTGCTGGTACGTAACTGTAGACCATACCTCAATTTTACTTCCTCCTTGTGATGCCAACAGTGCAATTAAGCGGCCTCCGAGCAAATGCATCGCGGACCTGAAGCTGTGGGCATATGTCAGCTTCAGTGGATTAGGGTATCAGGATCGAACCGCTTACCGATTCATGAGACTTCAGCGCAAAATCGTAGCGGCGGAAAAGAGTGGCTACGATGATATGCAGCTGCATGATCGCAAGGTTGCGGGCAATACATGCGCTATACAGTTGTTCTAGAGTAGACATTCGAAACATTCTATGAAGGTTGCTCACCGGGGACCAATAGAGAACGGTGCAAAAGCGTCCATCATCATCGTCTTGCGCTCAGGACTAGCTTCGAGCCAACGCTCCGGACGAAACTCGGCCGCATCCGGGCCCCAAATAGACTCGTCTCTGTGAAGACGGTAAATCGGCACGCTGAGTATGGTTCTCTCCTTGAAGTGATGGCCGAGGACGGTAGCGCCGCCGGCAGGGACCTCGCGAGGCAATCCTGCGCCGATCGTGGAGTGCAGACGCTGACCTTCATGGATCACAGCTTCGAGGTAGGGCAAGTCCTTGACGACGTCGAAGGGCGCAACCTCAGAGTCGATGGATGTGAATGCTGCATCCAGTTCCTCCTGAAGCTTTGTTTGAACCCGTTTGCCGCGAGCAAGATAGTACGTAGTAGCGCATGTGGTGCTGGAATGGTAGTTTGGTCAGCCAGTCACAATTTGCTGGGTTCGGCTATGCTTACTTTGCGATGGTGTCAGACCCTGCTACGATCAATACAAAAGCCTCTGCACTCATCTCCTGCGGACTCAGAGGTTCTCCCTCCTCATCACGCACTTCAAACAGCTTTTGGAGCATATCTGGCCTGGCATTAGGGTTTGCCAAGCGACGCGCTACTGCCATGATCGACAGCGCAGCCAACTTTCGACCTGCGACCGGATGGACGGAGAACACGGGAAGCTTGGCCATGAGCCACTGCCAGGTGGGAGCGAGCCATGCCAAGCATGCATTTGTCTCCGCGAGAGCGCTCTGGTACTCGATGTACGGAATCTCTTCCTCTTCAATTGAGAGTGCGTCTCCGCCTTTCGAGATGGTCTCGATCGCTTTGAACCCTTCCTCAGCTGACTTTGCAACTTTGGCTGTATCTCTGCCGGATTTGAGCATGCCGAAGGGCAGCCCAAATGCAAGATCACCTGAACCGAGGGAACCGCGGGCATGAGCTATGCGGCAGGTACAGGGGCGTGAGGAAGGGCGCTCACCGATGGTATCGAACGCCCAGAAGTTGAACCCTGAGCGTGAGTTTTGAAATCAACATTCAGAGGCCTGTCTCATGCGATCGCAATACGTACATGTCATACAATCGGTCCAAACGCGGCCGTCTTGTACGCTCCAAGCAGTAGCCCCAAGGAGCCCTCGATCGGGTCCGCCTTTCTGTGCCTCGGAAACACGGGAAATGAGGCCATCCCACTGGCGAAGGAGCTCGGTGACGTGGACGTGAGAGATGGGCTCGACAGCACGGATGCTCTGTGGAGCGAAGATGTGGGCTTCCATGCGCCGTTTCCTCGCATGTTCAGCGCGCGAGCGCGTGTTGAATATGTCCGTGGCTGCGAAGTTGGCGAACACATCATACCAACTCGACTTCGTGAACCCTGTAGAGTGGCCATAGACGCTGGCCAGTGCCTTGGTATCGGCGATGGAAATATGATTTGGAGCGATGCGGACAATGGGTCCTGTAAGTGCATCGTATTGAGACCACGTATCCGACATTGAGGTGCGAGCAAGGCCGTACCGTATTGCTTGTGCAGATCCTCTACAGTGCGCGACCAACGGTTATTACTGACCACCCAGAAGATCCATGCATCGGTGAATTTCGCAAGGAATGGTCCGGGATAGGAGCGTAGACCGTGAGGATCCCTGAGGTAGGCAGCTACCTTGGCTACTACAATTATGGCTGGAAAGGTTGCTAGGAGGAGGAGAGAGTTGGCTTGAGCGAACGCAAATAGCTGCTGGATGATCGGCATATCGTATGGCGACCAGACGGAGAACGGACCATTTGACTGCACCGCTACACACTGTCTGTTCTTATACTGCACAGACTGGTGCCCTGCGTCAGACGCTGTAATGCCGTGATATATGGATCCCGAACACCAGACCGTTGGCAAGGTTCATCTAGACGCTTGAGCTTAGACCACACAAAAGTCATTGAGGCCTACACGAAGAGTAGTCATGAGCATGGGCCTGAGAGAGAGAAGACCTAAAGTTAAGGATCAAAGGACATCAACGGAGCGAGATGAGGCGCTGTTCTAGCAAGAGGGTTTCTTCTCTCGATGAGAAGGGCCTCACACTCTCCGCACCGCGCGTCAACCAGCGCTATATAGAATACGATCATCCGTTACCGGGGCCTTCCGGCTCATGTTCATTCGCTGCCCTAAGTGTGCCAATGAGTAACGATGAGCATGAATGCACTATGTGGGGCAAAGTGTGGCGCCATGACCATTCAGAAAAATCAAAGCAGGAAAATCTGTATCAGCATTCACAAAGTGGAACTGCTTCCGTCGCGTCCTCTGAAGCCACCACCTCAGTTGTCCGGTGCGAGTGAAGTGGCTACAATATTGTCAGCTTGCAGCTAACATCAAGGCGTTCGGCTGGAGCATGATGTCGACCTTCATGAAGGTGGTGTAGAATGGCCATCCGGTCAACCCGAGTTATCAATGGGAATGGATGTTTGGACGGAGCTAGTCCCATTGAATGGTAAGAAGCACAATCAGTTATCCGATGCATACCTCGGACAGAGTGGGGCTACGCACTAGAGCGACGTCAGCGGACAAAATGTTCCGCTGCATTACTACGCTTCCTGACAAGCTGGACCAGTTCGGCGCATTGAGACGCCATTGGTCGTAAACATACTGCAGGGGTAGATTCGCAGATAGCCAGTAAATTCCACGCAAAATCAACTTGTATGTAATGCGGACCGCCGGCGGGAGTCCTCCATGGTGCTGGAGGAGACAGAGTCCGAATAGACGCCCGAGATCCGAATAATTAGGAGGGCGCTCGTTGCAATGTGGATCTCTCCAGCGCCACAGATCAAGCCTATATCACTCGTCATTCACCATCGCAGGATCCCTGGATATCAGTGGGGAGAGCCTAATACCTAGCTGGACAAGAACGTTTGCTCCAGCGGCCCCACCGGCTTACCTCATCTGAACAGTGATCATTGACAGGTTCGACTCTTCCGACTCCTTCGCTCAGAGATAGGATAGTATATAATACATTTCCCTCGTCCCGTACGCGGCTATGTTACCTTCATTTGTTTGGTCAGCCGTGATATCTCAGGACATGATTGAATGACTAGCCTTGTCAATTGGACCTCATAGAGCGGCATTGCAACCAACTTCGTGGGGATGCACACCTCCTAACCGACGATACTTGAGTCTATGGGCTGATGCTTCAATAGATACATCATACTAATGAACGTAGAGCCGATGATATTGACGACTACGTCAATCTGTGCAGTACCGGGCTGCAAGCATACTCACTTCTTCTACATCATTCGTATAATAGGAGGATGCCTACAATGCTGCCCTGCATTCTTCTAGGTACAATCAACCGTCCTATGAATCTGGGTGATGTGTCAATAGGACCCCGCTTCATGTAGACTGGCTTACACGAGTTCCATGTATTTGTGCGTAAGTGATGCATCCTGTTCTAGTGGCTGAGTGGGACTGCCGAAGGTGATGAGGAAATACAGGGCGGCAGTAGAGCTAATTGTTTGCGGTCGGCTGGAAATGATCGTATGCCACACTCACGATACACTGACATACCTATCAAGCGGCTCAAGCATATCTGCACTAGCAGACGCACTGGTACGGTAACAACGTTACTTCCAGATGACGGAATGGCATGGCATAGGCGAGCAAGGTCAGCCTTCTTTTCTGCGAAGATTCCTGCCACATCTGGTTTCATTAACGACACGAGCATGTCACATGAGCGAGATTGATGAAGAGAGCCCACATTCATACATGCCAGTCGTCAAAAACCGTCCATCATTACGTTCATCATCTCATACTTGCGTCGCAACGTAGCCATCCGTTTCATCATCATGCATCTCCAAGTTTGGACGCTCTCCGACTCGCTGTCTCAACATCCGATACGACATCTTCGGCACGTGCACTCCTTGTGCAGCGACGAATCCGCAAGGCCGGAAAACCCCTGTTCCGCCGAGATGCCCCGGCATACGCGGATGATGATCACGTCGTATTGTATTCCTGCAATCTGCAACGTCTGTTGGGGCAAACGCAATCAGAATGCACGTGCAGCGGCGCGATCCGACAGCAGCCACTCACAAGGTCTGACATAGGGTAGACCGCGTTGCTCCCAACGAAGTTGACAATGAGTAGGATGATGCCCGCCAGCGTGTACACCACAGCGGACTCGACCAAAATCTGGCTTAGTCGCGACCATCGCATGCGGCCGCCGCCCGGGGCACCGCCTTGCTTCTCCATCTTCGTTGTCAGCAGCTTGGCAGATGCGTTTTGGATCTGTCCGACGCGGTACAGTATTATGGCTGTCAAGGTCCTGTCTTAGCTATCAGTTCGAGATAAACAGGGAGCGGCATGCCTGTTGTTATGATGTTGAAGGACACGGCAAGAGCGATGAACGCGTTCAAGAAATTTTCGAGCTTCGTTGCGCCGGCGAGGTTGGTCAGGGCATTGAACGTGGAGTTGAAATATATCTCCGCCACTGCGGACGCCAACGCGGCTGTCCAAATCAGGGATGGAAACGCAATGACCAGAAGGCCGCCGTTGTAGAGAACGTAACACCGGTGTATCTACTCGCTTCAGTTGGCATCTTAACTCATGCCACAAACGTCTGGTTCACGCACTAAGGCCATGTCGGCGGTTAGGACTGCCAAGAAATTCCAGACGTTCTACCAACGCGTGAGTGCTACGTCATGTCAGAAGGAGAGGGAGACGCACCCGCAGCACGGTCACGTAGTTCGATATCTGACTGAATATTTCGACTGCTCCGCCAGGCCCTGCGTAATAGATGAACGCAGTTATGTTCCGATAAAGCGCAAACGATATGTCCAGTGTTCCCCAAATGAACAGCGCAATCGCCCAGACGAGCAGAGTAACATTGACGCGCCGTCGCCCGCCTTCGTATTTGGCCGCCTCGAAGAGTGCCCATACGCACTGCGTGAACGTGACGATCTGGACGCCCCACGTCACGCTCTCTACGAAGAGCGCGACAAGTTGAGCCAGGTTGATAGGGAAGGAAGACATCGCGAGGCCGCGGGCACAAAGGGCTGCACTGTGCTGAAGAGCTGCGCGTCAAGAGGTGAGAATATAAATGGCTTCCATCTTCTTGTTTGGCGCGCTCAGACTCGCAGAAGATACGAGGAGCACAGGTTGGCGGCAAATAGACTTCTTCGTTGGAAGGCTGTCACTTCCGGCGCACAAATCTGCATGCTGCGGAGTGAGCTGTCGACTTGTCTGCTCGGAACCAACAGGTGTGCTCACCTCGTATAGTGCGATGCATCGTTCATAGCAACGACGAAGATGGTAACGGAAGCGTCCCCAGTCAGCTGGTAGGTCGGGCAAAGTCAACCTTGTATATGCCAAGCTGACAATCATCCAGGAAACGTGTACCGCCTCAAATGAACTGTACGTTTTGTGGCGTGCGTACATACTGATAACCTTGACTTGTATACATCCGCTCTATCCAACTTCATCTGACTACAGTAGCGAGTAGCTTCTGGCCCTGTCGCCGACCCACTGGAGGCTACGTCGCAGTTTAGGGTCTTCAAAACAAAAAAAATGAGAGCTGAACATACGGTGGGAAAGCAAAGCGTACCAGAAGTTCAAGATGTGTTTGCATGACTGCGCCAGTAGTCGATAGGCAAGCAATCGGAGCGAGGAGGCCGCAACCTTGTTAGTTAGATTTTGAGACTGACAGGCTGCTGCGTCGCTGGTGCCAAATTCAAGCGTGCCAGGAATAAAGTTGATAAATGAAGAGTCCAAAGCTGAGCTGCCTCCCAAGCATCATGGCATATACACCGGCGACGTCGGGGGAGGGTACAGCATCGAGCCTAAGCGCCAAACGCACTGAGGTGGATGCTGACGTAAGCCTTTTCAGTGCACCCTTTCACGGCTCACGCTCCTCGCGTATAGTCTGCGTACTACCTTCGGTTCACCGCGACACCCTGAGACTCGGTCTATATATGCCACCAAGTGTCATAATCCCAATGGTGATGCACCGCTTAGATTGTGGTGTCAATTGCCCACGCATAGTCTCGGATGCTATTGGAATGGCTAGCCGTCGGGCTCACTGGCAAGCTACTAAGCTACACACAAGAGGTCTCAATACAGCCCATGTCCTTTCAGAGAATGAATGTGTCTATGACAGAACTCAACCTATATAGGTCAAAGATAATGCAAGTCGTCATCCGACCCCGCGAGCCTGATGCTCCGGATCCCCACCAACTCAGGCTTGCTGCCCCTCAGGCTCTTGCTCTCGACGTCAGAATACGGCGAGCGCAGCTCAGTGGACGCGCTCGTGTCGTGTGTGACGGTGATCTGCATGGCTGGGCGCTGCACCTGGACCGCCGGGTCGAGCGCACGGAGGTTGAACTGCATCGTCTGCATGCTCGTCCTCGCCTCCACGTGCTCCGCCGCGATCCCGCGGCCGACGCGGATGAGGATGAGGTCGAACTGGATGCCAGCGATTTGCATGTTCTTCCGAGGCTTGGTCAGAGGAGAGCAAGTAAGCTGACGGAGGGGAAGACTCACGATGTCGGATGTGGGGTATACCGCGTTGCTGCCCGCGAAGTTGACGATGAGGAGGATAACGCCCGACAGTGTATATATGAATGCAGACTCGATGAGAATCCGGCTTAGCTCGGACCACCGCAGGCGATTGCTGACGGTCGTCCCGCCTGACGCCTCCGAAAAGTAACGTGCCGACGCGCGGTGGATTGAGTTGATGCGGTATAGAATAAGCCCTTGAATGCGATTCAGGCCATCTGGAGGTGTCAATAGGAGATAATGCTCACCTGTTGTTATGATGTTCAAAACAACACAGCATACAATGAACGCGTTTAGGAAAGGCTCAATCTTGGCTGCTCCCACCAGGTCGGTTGGCTGAGAGGCGGTTGAGGAATAGTAGGTCTCGGCGATGGCGCAAGCGAAACAGGCAAGCCACAGGATCGAAGAAGGAATGATTACGACCCAGCGGCGGCCATATACAACGTAGCAGCGATAGATCTATCCCTCGTTAGCCTCGAGCCTGCATATGCTCAGGCTCTGATGGAATCTACTCACGAGGGCAGAGTCTGCAACGAGTACAGCGAGGAAGTCGCATCCACTCTATACTCCGTTGAGTATATAGAACATATATTGCGATACCGTACTCACCCGAAGCACAGTCACGTAGTCCGATATCTGACCGAAGATGGCGGTAGCCCCGCCCTGGCCCTGGTAGTACACGAACGCCTGCAAATTCCGGTAGACCGCGAGCCCGATGTCTATCGTGCCTAGCGCGAAGAGCACGAGCGCATAGGCCAGAAGGGACAGGTTGACGGGCCGCTTCGAGTCGCGCGACTTGCTCACGAGCGTGTAGATGCACATCGTGACAGTGACGCACTGCATGCCCCACGCGGCGCTCTCCATGAACAGCGCGACGAGCTGTGCGGCATCGACCCCGAAGTTGGACATGGCTGGTGTGGGCGGTGCCGTGCGCGGTTGAGGCGCGGGCTCTGGACGTGGGGAGACGCGGGGCCAGGCCCCGTGAAGGCATTATATCTGGCTGGGGGAAGACGGCGTAGGCGCAGACATCATCCTAGATAGGCACGAACCTTGGAGGCTCATTTGTCTCCGCTGTATGCGGCAGACTGTCATATGGCACCGAGCTTCTACGGAGTGCTTGCAGCCATCTTGAGTGGGACGACATGAGAGAAGAAGCGCGGGCGCGCCCGCTCTCTCCGGTGTCTTTGCCTGTTCGGAGGAGCCCTTCTGTGACTATCGTGAGAATCGACTTGAGCGCTGTGGTGGGTCGAGGCTCGTGTCTATTGCCCAGTCAAAGTCAGTTGCGCAAGTAAGTACCAGTGCGACGGCAGAAACGATGCCCATGACGTGGTCCATACGAGGCCCAGAGCTTGCTTGCCTGGATGAGCAGGAGGATCCTCATCTGTAAACACAAGAAGGATTTGGAGACCTTGCGACGGCAATGCAGTCATCATTTAAGAGTCGGCAACCCATGGATATTCTCGCTTTGGAGAGATGCACTCTTCAGCGGTCTCTCGTTAGACTTCTCGTTGCACCAGACGATAATTGCTTACTCAAGGTAACTCAATGACACCACTATTAACATGGCATGCGTGGCATATCGGGTGCAATCCACGCCGACGGTGTCCCAAGTGGCCTCCGATCAAGATCTGTCTTCAAGATGCAAGATGTAGATGTTCCTTTGGCGTCGGTTGGCAGCTCAGTTACCGATATGAGGGACATCAGGTTGCTGACCATTGTTAGCTATTCGTACCTAGGCAAGGACATGTGTATCTGTGAGTTGCACTTACCGTAGGCAGACGATACCGTAAGTAATATGATTGGCATTGTTGGTCAATGTCCGTTCCATCTTGTAGAGCCATCCGTCGCCGGCGGTGAGCTGTCAGAGCTGGAGCCCGGGGAAAACGTCTTCCCGTAATGCGAGCCACTCACGAGTCGCTCGATGAAGGCACTGCATGAGTATACATACTCGAAGCAAAAGCGGAAGAAGAAGAGACCCGAGATGGCCAGGCCAGAGCGCGGGGCCTGTGACCGACTCGGACTCGGAGGTTTGATAGGATTCTGATCTGAGATAGACGCCCGAGGACTCTGTCATGTGGTCGATTTACGACACTCATCCAGCGAAGCTGTATCTTGGGTCTACCTGAGGCAAACACTAGTACTGTGCATGGCAAGCTATCTCGAACGATAGTGTTCACACTTGCTTCTGTGAGTCGTTTGGGAAAGGAAAAAGGTGAAGACTGACCCCGGGGTAGACAACCCGAGCACCCGCGCTCACTGCAGCTCGTCGGGCAGACGCTCGACTCGGAGGAAGAAGTGGCGGTCGTCGCCATGGCGGAGATCGTGACGGAAGCACCACCTCCCGCTGTCCGAACGCGGTTCTCGATCGCTAAACGGCAATGGTATGTGGAGCGAGGTCAGCCGCCGTCCAGGGCTTGGTCACAGCACGTGCGCGTGACGGGACGCGCGTCGATGATCCCGGGTTCGGCGTTCCGGTGCTCGATGGCCCGCACCAGGCCCCGCGTCGGGACAACACACGCAGTGTTTGATCGTGGACGCGCGCGGAGGCGCTGCCCTCCGCGCAGATGGGGTCGACTCGGGTGGTGCGCGTAGGAGCTGTGAGATGGAGAGGTCAGGGCACCTCGATGCCGTCCCCTATCCGGCCGCTGCTTCAGCTTCGAGCTTCAGCCCGCCGGGCGCGGTGTATCGATGCGCCATGCGTGGGATTTACGGCTGTGTTCACCTGGTACACGGACGGGGATATATGCGCGGAAGAGGGAGTGAAAGGCTGCAGCACGAGGACTCGGAAGACAGCGCATTCCATGTCTACCCACTCGCGTCGTTCTCGTACAATAATAAGTTATGCCATCTCGAGAAGAGGAGGCGGTGCAGAGCAAAGATAGCAACGCACCGTACGTTCGACCGGCGACCTACCACCTACACAGATCTCGATGGGCGAGCAGCAGCTGCGAATAGACTTTGTCTCCCATTTGTGTTTGTGAGGCTCCCCCTATCCGTCCGCGCCCACCCTGAGCGTCGGGCTCCCGTCGGCGGCGAGGGGTCGTTCCCCGCACCACCCTGCAGACACTATCTGGTACGCACTCGCTCCGCGATGAAAGGGTTTGGGAGAGACTTGGACGCCGCGCCACCGGTGCCTCCTGCAAGTATCCACTTGACCCACCGTGAATGGGGGCATCCTTTCGCATGCAGCAGTTCCACCCCACCGCGCGAAGTACGGTCCGGCCCTTCTTCCCAGGGAACCCGAAGGCTTCCCCGAGAACCACGACCTTCCCCATGTCCCTTCAGGTGTACGCTTCCCCCGCTCTCACACCAGGCTCCTCGAACGAAGCCTGCTAATGGCGCGCTGGAACACCCCGCGTCAGCTGCTAGCCCGCCCTGCGGCGCGGGCGCCTGCGCCCTCCGCTGCGGTCGACTCGAGCGACGGGACATGCGAGACGGTGGCTGCGGTACGCATCGCGGCGGGTACAGGCGCGCCGCGCGATCGGGGGATCGATCGCGCCCCGGGCTGCGTACAGGCAACTGTGGTCCGTCGCCACCCAGGCATCCTCTGCGATCATATTCATACGCTGCGCGATACACATCATCAGCACTCCGGAATATATGCAGTACGGCGCTCTGCGCGCGCGCCAGGCTGGGGAAGCGCGGTCTCGAGACGAGGCCCGGGGGCTAATCCTGGACGGAGGGCGTGTATTCCACGCTCGAGACGGCAGAACGGTGGGGTTACCCGCACGACTCCCACCGACGGCGGCAGGTGAGCCACGTTCGTCCGTCTGCGTTCCCATGCGCTCACGGGCTCCCCCCCGCTGGCGACGCGGTGCGTTGGCGCAGGCCTGCGGTGGCGAGGACGTGGCTGGAGCGCGAGCGCAGCGACTCACCCGTCGGCGGCGGCGGCGGTGGTGTCTGCGGTGTCTCTCTCACACGCCTGGAATCGGCCTCTCGAGGCGGATCTTCTGTGCCTGCGATCGTCCCACCGTGCTGCGATTCGCGGACGTTTATAGACGCGTCGGCGCTCGAGAGGCTTTGTGTCGTTCCCTGGCAGACGCGGCTTCGAGGTGCTACGTGCAGGAGGCTGCGGGGGGCGGTTGGGTGGTGTCAACGTCATCGCCTTGGGGGCGTTTGCAGGCGTGGAGGCAATGCTGTGTGCTATCTCGTCTGGGCGGCGGGCGACGGGGTTGGATGGCATGCGCGGTGTGTGGGTGTCCGGGCAGATCGGGCGGAGGCTGGCGAGGCAAACTGCCCACTGCAAACGGTGGGAGGACAAGAGCAGCGGGGTGGATCACGTGGGGGAGGCTAAGAATGGCAGTGCGTGTGGCTGGCGGGTGGGCGCTAAGGAGTGCTGCTGGCGGCGGTCGTCAATCACCTTCGTCGCCCGATTTGTCGTGCGACAAATATATGTATGGCTGGGATGCTCGCATCGACCCCGCGCCGCGTTTTCTCCCAGGCGCAGATCCAGAGTCGTGGCGACCCGGCCCTCTCAAAGACGTCGCTCGTTTGCAGGATACCCCCCCTCGATACCCCCGCTCGCCCCCTCGCCCGTCCCTGCCAGTCAGTCGCCCGCCCGCCATCACTCGCCATCATTAGGTTACATCAGCCGCCCTGCCACCAGTGCTGATGTCCAGACAGCACGACCCGCACTGCCTCCCTCTTGGGGCCTCCAGTGCTCCCGAGAGCCCTATCACCCCAGCGTCTGCGCAGCATGCTCTCTCTGCTGCCTCCACCACCACCCCTCCCTCTCCTTCCCTTCTAATGGCCCTCTTCTCCATCTTCCGTCGACAGCGTGACGTCGATGGCGACGCAACAGAGTTGCTCCCCACGCCAGACAAGATCCCCGCTGACCCCTCTGCAGGCAGACACCACCACCACAGGCAGCCCAGCGGGTCCACGTCCTACTCTGCCCCAGAGTCCACCCTCGCACCCGGAGACGACGGCTTCGACTTTGAGACCAGCCTCCGCAATGTCGTAGAAAAGTGCGTCTCCTCCCCGTTGCGTCCTCCACAGACCCCGCTCATCGATGCATGTGCGTGCGGCGCAGGATGGACCGCTCGGACCTCAAGCGCAGGGAGCTTGGTGTCCTGTTTGAGAACCTCCGCGTAGTCGGCCTCGGCGAGTCCGCCGCCATCCAGCCCACGTTCGGCTCGACCCTCAACCCCCGTAACTGGATACAAGGCATCCAGCACATGCGCCATCCGGCGACGCGCGACATCCTCAGCGGGTTCGAGGGCGTCGTGCGTCCCGGCGAAATGCTCCGTGAGTCGCCCCGTTCCCCTCTCCACCGCCCGCGAGTGCTCACTCTATGCGCGCGCGCGCAGTCGTCCTGGGGCGCCCGGGCGCGGGCTGCACGACGTTGCTGCGGACGCTCGCGAACCAGCGCGGCGACTACCACGCGGTCGAGGGCGACGTGCACTACGACTCGCTGTCGCACCGGGACATTGAGAAGTACTGCCGCGGCGACGTGCAGTACTGCCCCGAGGACGACCTGCACTTCCCGACGCTGACGGTCGAGCAGACGCTCCAGTTCGCCGCCGTCACGCGCACGCCCTACGGGCAGCTCGACGACGCGACCCGACGGCGGCACGTGCACGTCATGACGGACGTCCTCAAGTCGGTCTTCGGCCTGCGGCACGTGCAGGACACCCTCGTGGGCGACGCGTCCATCCGAGGCGTCTCCGGCGGCGAGAAGAAGCGCGTCTCGATCAGCGAGACGCTCGCGACGCGCAGCCTCCTCACGTGCTGGGACAAGTGCGTCCGCTCCCCTCTCTTGCTCTGTCATGCCCCGCTCACGCATCCCCATCTCCGCCGTGCAGCTCGACACGCGGCCTTGAGTAAGCGCGCCCGCCCGTCCGCGCTCCGTGCACACTGACCCACGCGGCTGACAGCTCCTCGACGGCGCTCGAGTTCGTCCGCGCGCTCCGCACGGTGACGGACGTCACGCGCGTCGCGACCGTCGTCTCGATCTACCAGGCCGGCGAGCAGCTCTACGAGCTCTTCGACAAGGTGTGCGTCATCTACGAGGGGCGCATGGCGTACTTCGGCCCCGCGAACAGGGCCCGGCAGTACTTCATCGACATGGGGTACCAGCCCGCCAACCGCCAGACCACCGCGGACTTCCTCGTCGCCGGTCAGTCTCTCCCTCCCTCCTACCCGCGCGCGCGACGGCTGACGACGCGCACCGCAGTGACGGACCCGAACGGGCGGATCGCGCGGCCGGGCCAGACGCTGCTCACGCCGCGCACGGCGGCCGAGTTCGCGGACTACTTCCGGAACTCGCTGCTCGGCGACATGAACCGGCAGGACATGGCGCAGTACCGCGGGCTGTACGTCGCGCAGCCCGCGCTGCGCCGCGCGTACCTCGAGAGCGCGCGTGCGGAGCGCGCCCGCCACGCCGCGCGCGACAGCCCGTACATGCTCTCCGTCCCCGGCCAGGTCCACGCGCTCATGGTCCGCCGCGTCCAGGTCATGCGCGGCGCGATGACCGCGCTCCTCATCGAGATCGCGTGAGTGGTCGTCTGCCGCGGCGCAAACGCGGGTTGTGGAGGAGCGCTGATTGTGTGTGTGTGTGTGTGTGTTGGCAGGTCGTTCATCATCCTTGCGCTGATCGTGGGCACGATCTACCTCCGCCTGAAGCCGAACACGTCGACCTTCTTCTCGCGCGCGAGCGTCATCTTCTTGTGCGTCCTGCCTCGAGTCCGTCGCGCGCGCAGATACTGACGTGCCCGCAGTGCGTACGTCTGGTCCGGCCTCTCGACCATGGCGGAGATCCCGACGCTGTTCGCGCAGCGGCCCATCATCCTGCGGCAGTCGCGCGCGTCCATGTACCACCCGTTCGTGGACGCGCTCGCGCTCACGCTCGTCGACGTCCCCATCACGCTCGTCACGATGGTCCTCTTCTCCATCATCCTGTACTTCCTCGCGGGCATGCAGGACTCGGCGGGGCAGTTTTTGTGAGTGCGCCCGCCCCGCCGCCGCCGTCGTCTCGTCCGCTGACGCCGGGTGCGACAGTGTTTTTATGGTTTTTGTTTTTATCATGACTATCACGCTCAAGGCTTTCTTCCGGAGCATCACGGCCGCGTTCACGGACCCCGCGCCCGCCACCGCCGCCGCGGGCATCCTGATGCTCTTCCTGGTGTTATACACCGGCTACCCGATCCCCGTGCCCTCGATGATCTCCGCGCTCTCGTGGATCACGTACATCAACGTGAGTGACCCCCCACCTCTTGCGTCCCGCGCCGCACGCGGTCTTACCGTCCCCTGACAGCCGCTCAAGTACGGGTTCGAGGCGCTCATGGTGAACGAGTTCTCGACCCTGAACGCAGAGTGCGAGACGCTCATCCCGACGGGCCCCGGCTACGAGAACATCACCCTGACGAACCAGGGCTGCGCCGTCGTCGGCTCGCAGCCGGGGCACGCCACCGTCGAGGGCCTGGCCTACCTCAAGGACGCCTACGGCTTCGTCGCCGGCCACTTGTGGCGGGTGAGTCCCTGACCCGATCCGCGCGTTGGGCCCCCGAGACTCACGCCCCCCCGCGCGCGCGCGCGACAGAACTTTGGCATCCTCTGCGCCTTCTGCGTCGTCTTCGTCCTGCTCCTCGTGGTCCTGACCGAGTTCAACAACGGGTCCTCCGGCCAGTCGGCCGCGGTGCTGTACAAGGCGGGGGCGCGGGCGGACGCGCTCGAGGGCGCGCGGGCGGGGGGCGGCGACGTCGAGAAGGGCCCCGCGCCCGTGCACACGTCCGTCCGCGTGTCGTTCCCGGAGGGCGGCGAGAAGTCGCCGAGCTACGTGAAGAAGGCGCCGGTCAAGGGCAACGTCTTCTCGTGGCAGCGCCTCTGCTACACCGTCCCCGTCGCCGGCGGCAACTATCGGAGGCTCCTGGACGAGGTCTCCGGCTTCGTCGCCCCCGGAAAGCTCACGGCGCTCATGGGCGAGTCCGGCGCTGGCAAGGTCGGTCTCGCGGTGACGTGCGCGCGCGCCACACTCGGCTGACTGTGTTACGCTGCAGACCACGCTGCTGAACGTCCTCGCGGACCGCGCGGGCGAGGGCTACGTGACGGGGCAGCGGTACCTGAACGGGCTGCCCCTCCCGCGCGACTTCCAGGCGCAGACGTACGTGCTCTTCGGTATATGTGCGCGGTGGCTCACCCCTTGCTTTCATTCGCAGCGGCTACTGCCAGCAGACGGACACGCACGTCAAGTCGGCGACCGTCCGCGAGGCGCTGCTCTTCTCGGCGCAGCTCCGGCAGCCCGCGTCCGTGCCGCTCGCGGAGAAGGAGGCTTAGTACGTGGGACCCGCTGCGCGTCGCGTCCGTGCGGAGGCTGACCCCGTTCCCGCACCAGCGTCGAGGAGTGCATCAGGATGTGTGGCCTCGAGGCGTACGCGGACGCCATCGTCGGCACCCTGGGCTGCGAGCAGCTCAAGCGCACGACCGTCGGCGTCGAGTTGGTGGCGAAGGTGCGTCCCGCGTGTCGCGCTGTACCCGTCCGCGCTGCTCACCGGGCGCGGTGTAGCCGTCGCTGATATTCCTGGACGAGCCCACGTCCGGACTCGATTCGCAGAGCGCGTGGGCTATTGTTAGTTTCCTCAGGAAGCTCGCCGATAGTGGGCAGTCGATCGTGTGCACGTGAGTCGTCTGCTATTTGTGCCCGCGGGGAGGCTGAATTTGCCGGCAGTATTCATCAGCCGTCCGCGGAACTCTTCGAGGTACTGCGCTGTCTATTCTTGTTTCTATTGTTTACTGATGCTGATGGTGTGATGAAGGTCTTTGACAAGCTTCTGCTTCTCAAGAAGGGTGGACAGACCGTCTACTTCGGTGACCTTGGTCCTGCGGCGAGCACTGTGATCAAGTACTTCGAGACCAACGGTGCACGTCCATGCGATCGCCTGGAAAATCCGTGAGTCGACACGGATAGATGGCATGTGTTAACGACAGCTGATTGGCACATCCAGCGCGGAGTACATCCTAGACGTCGTCGGCGCCGGCGCAACAGCCACGTCCAAGGCAGACTGGCACCTGATCTGGAAGCAGTCCCCCGAGTCGCATGACCTGCAGGAAGACCTCGACCTCATCCGCATGTCGAACGTCGACCGTGCCACGGGCAGCGACTACGCGCCCCCCAAGTATGCGACCTCCTGGACCTACCAGCTCGTGACGCTGCTGCAGCGCGATTCGCGCACGCTGTGGAGGGATCCGACCTACCTCATCGCGAAGATGGCCGTCAACGTTTTCTGTGCCCTCGTCATCGGCTTCACGTACTGGAAGTCGCACAGCACGATACAGGGGACGCAGAACAAGCTCTTCGTGAGTAGTTCGTGAAGGCGGGCTGCGAGCCGTTCATAACTGATGTTTCCGTGCCCTAGTCGATCTACATCTCCACCTTCCTTGCTGCGCCTCTCGTTGAACAGCTCCAAGTGCCCTTCCTCGAGATGCGGAGCATCTTCGAGATCCGCGAACAGCACAGTCGCATGTACAAGTGGTCCGCTCTGATCACCTCGCAGCTGCTCGTGGAGATCCCATGGAACATCCTCGGGTCCTCCTTGTTCTTCGTCTGCTGGTACTGGACCGCAGGCTTCCCGACTGATCGCGCTCCCTACACGTACCTGCTCTTCGGCGTCATCTACCCGCTGTACTACACTTCGTTCGGCCAGGTACGCGCTGCCGTACTTCGTGTGACATCTTGTCTGACCTCAGTCTTGTGCAGGCTACGGCAGCAATGGCTCCCAACGCTGAGATCGCAGCGCTGATCTTCAACGCGCTGTTCGCCATCATGATCGTCTTGTAAGTCGCTCGTCGCAATGCTGTGTTTACGCGCTCTCATATGAGCATTCAGCGACGGCGTCCTTCAGCCCTACCATGAGCTCGGGAAGTGGGTCTGGATGAACAAGATCTCTCCGTCGACGTACTTCGTCGATGGTTTCCTTGGTCAAGGTCAGCATGCCCTGCTGTTTGTTACCACCTTCCTGCTAACGCACGACACACAGCCGTTGGACGGACACAGATCTCGTGTTCATCCGTGGAGTTCATCAAGATCAACCCCCCGTCGGGCCAGACATGCGTGCAGTATCTGACCAAGTTCATCGACATGAACGGCGGTTACCTCACGAACCCTGATGCCACTTCCCAGTGCAACTTCTGCCAATACAGGACGACAGACCAGTTCCTGGAAAGCCGCAACGTCTTTTATGACAACCGGTGGCGGAGTCTCGGTATCTTCATCGGATTCACTGCCTTCAACGTGCGTTGTTTTCTTCCTTCCGTTAGCCGCGCCTGACCGGGTCGCGCGTATAGGTGGTAGCCATCTACATTATAACTTATTTCTGCCGAGTACGGACTGGTTCGCTCCTTGACTGGCTACGATCAAGAGGCAAAGCCTGGAGAAAGCCTCTCAAGTCCTCTCGGCCATAACTTATTGAACACTAGGATATATACGGTAGCAGCCATAAACTGTATCAGTAGATTGCCCGCCACATAATAGTACGCAACTCATGTTATGGTGGAAAGCTGATTGTGACGCTCTACCGTCACTGCAGCTCCCGTGCTCTTTGGCGTGAGGCTGTATCGCGTTGGTCATGTGGTTTGAAACGCTCTGCATATTGCACGCTAACATACAACTACTGGTACAGAAACTGATGGCCTCGCTGTTGTCACTTCACGACATGGTAGTGACTCTTTCTCAATCACCATTTCTCGTGTGCAGGACGGACTGTGGAGGCGGACTCTTTCAGCACGGTCCGAGGTAGCGCTCACATACGGAACTCACGATCAAGCTCCCAAGTCCAAGCGGAGCGATCTTGGTTGGTCAAGTAGAGGTAGGACTGTGTATGGTGTTTAGCTCCAGAGGACGTCCCGCAGGTTCCGTTGCATGGTGGCGCACCTTGGCAATGCTTTCCGCGTCGAGGCGGATATCTGCGTTCTCTGCGTACTTCTTCTGCTCCTCTGGATCGCCCCGACGAGCGAGGGAACGGTCGGTAAGAATACCTATAGGTGCGTAAGTAACGTCTCAAGAGGCTATATGCGTTGTGACTTACCTCCGTCGATGATAGCCTTGTGTCATCGTGATTGTCAGTCAGTTCATCGAGACACGAGCAAAATGCGTGTACTCACGTGAGCGACCTGACGGAACGTGTCAGTTTAAGGCTCTGCGACGCTGGGAGAGCGATACTTGACGTACGTGTATGTTCTGCTTTCCAAACTCCTTGTTCAAGCTCTGACTCAATGCGCGCTCTGCAAACTTTCCGGCAGCAAATACACTGGTCACAACATTACCCCTCCAACTGGCTGTGGCGCCCGTGAAGAGCAGCGTGCCCCTCTTCCCTAATTCGTTGAGAGAGTTCTCCTGGAAAGCCAAGATGATCTGGCGCGAGAATGCGAACGGTGCAATGAAGTTGGCCTCTGCTGAGTCGTGCACGTCTTGTTCGGTGACGTCTAGGAAGCCCTTCCATGCTCCGAACGCCGCGTTCCAGAGAGCGACACGGATTTCTGCCTTCCCTGGAGATGGCCACTGGTACTTTCTGATGCTTTCGACGACGTTGGTAACAGCGCCATACGAGTAGTCCGGGACGTGGAATGCGGCGGCCTGTGAGCATGCGCGGGGTATCAGAACCGGCTCGCACGTGAATATGCCATTCAGAACGCCAGACAAGACTCACCTCCGTGCCTCCTTCCTGCAGTTCGGCGGTGAACTTGTTGAGATGATCAGCGTTCCGAGCGATCAGTGCCACTCTGTAGCCTTCCTTCGCGAAAACGCGACTGCACCGAGTTGAGCCCGACGGCTCTCCACTACCGAGGACAGAGGGACTCACGCAGTAGCAGCCCCGGTACCTACCGCACACGCCTGAATCAGGAGGGATCACTGACAGCCGTGGATCATCACCTACCTGTGCCATTGCCGATGCCAGCAATCACGATAACGGGTCGTGCAGACATGATAGTGATTTGAGTAGTTTAGTGATCTGCGTTCGGTGGTGGGGGGTAATGGGGAACTGCAATGTCGCGTTTTATATCAGTAACTTGCCCCTTGCGCAGAGCAATTGCGTCTGCAAGTCAGCACGAAGGCGCAATCGCTGGTTGGATTCGTCGTGGTGTAGTGATTACTCAGCCTTATGCCATGACCGAAGAACCTTATTCATACTTACCCATCGACTCGGACTGAGCGCCGTAGGACGCGCGTACTAGCTCTGTCTTGCTCCGAACGGCGACAGCATGCACGTTTGGTACATGGGCAATGGACAACAACGCAGGAACAAATGTATACGCTCGTAGAGAGTCCATGTGCCAAATGAGTGATAGTGTACCAGTACAAATGCAAGTACAGTATAGCGAGCGCAGACGATTGCAATGCATACAGACGTTCTCATGATGTTTGTGCCTGTTCCGCAAAAGTAGTGTAGGCATTTGCGTAGCATAGATAAAAATAAGACTTACGTTACTTTCGTCAAATAGCCTACAAAACCGAAGGAAGATCCAAATGGCTATGGGGAATACGGGTGTCATCGAGCGGCCGCGACCACTTGTCTAAGGGCGAAGAATAATGAGTGGATGGGAGTACATAGTGCTGATCTTCATACCTGGACATGCCAGGAAGTACTCTTCCATGGCGTTGACGAATCGTTCTTGGTATTCGTGAGGAGGGACGACAGTCACTTCCTTCCCTGAATTAAGGTTCTGCTTTGCCTTGTACTCTAACGTCTTCGCGAACGTGTAGCTTCCTGATACATTGGGCGCCTCAGCCAAGTGAGCTCACGCTTTGAATAGCCTAGACCATACCTATAGTGTCGACAAGGCCACACGCAATTCGTTTGCTGTCTTCGTCAATACCAAGGAGCAAGCTAAGAACCAGTGAGCATGCTGCATGGCACACAAAGCGCCATTACATACGAATAGTCCATGATGTTACTCCTCGCCAGAAAGTCGCAATCTGCCCTAACAGCTTCCTGGAATAATACTTTCGAGTGTGGGCGAACAAGGGTCAATGTTCTACGCTGATCTATACATGCCGCATCGTTCAGCAGACAGCATTTGGTCGCTTCAGGACATAGAGCATACCTTCAATCCACTCGCCGTCAAATAGCGTCTTGGAAGTCGTGTTGGATGCTTTGACCTTGCGCCCTTGTATACCCTTGAGGTCGAACGTCTTGCTGATTTTCTGTCCATAGAAGAGGTTTTCCATGACCAGTAGATCTGCTCGAGCTTGCGTGGTTCCGCTTTCAAGGTTCCTGATCTCGATGGTGTAGAAACCAAGCAGCTTTGCTAATACAGATGGCTTCGTTGCTGTGGAGTCCATGTATCGGAAATACGAGGGGCCTAGATCAATCAAGACTTGGCTATATAAACCAAGATCACTTTATATACTGAGAACCATGCATATACAGACTTACAGGTCTGCAACATTCCATGCATTCACAAGTGTCTTGATGATGAACTGATCATCGAAAGTCTTCCAGAAGTTCGATCTGCTCTTCCCACCATCTGCTGCCCAGTTCGCACTCCTCATCAAGCTCTTCAGAAAGACGTCCTCAATACCACATCGTCGCCTCAAAGAGTCGAACTGGCGCGCGTAGTATACCGTACAGCTAAACTTGAGGCGCTTGCCGATTGTCCAGTCGTACTTGATATGGGGCCGCTCATCAATGACCGGGGAGTCCGTGGAGAGTAAGGCGTGGTGTGGAGCTGTAGGCACGAAGCGATGACTGTCTCCAGGGCCCAACATGTACTTCATGGCGCTCGTGAGCGTGTTGGTGATCGAAGGGATGAAAGACGAGGGTGTCGTGCCGGGTGTGGACGGCTCGTCTTGTGAGGTTCGCTTCGCCGACTCGACAGAGAGCGAAGAGCTCTTCGGAGGCAATCGGGGTGGGGTAAGGCTTCCACTGGGGTCCCCTGTTGGCGCGGTGGATGCATCGCTGTCGGTCGAGATGATGGATGCCGACTTGCCTCTGCGAATATTCGTCTCTACAAAGCCCGATACAGACGAGTTATCTGAATTGGAGCTTCGCCAGGTATGGACGACATGTGCATTCGCCTCCAGGTTGTGGAGTAGCTTTCCCGCCTCCTCATGGACACCGCTGACCTGGCCATCTGCAGCTTGCATGGAGAGTTCCACAGCGGGTCTCGCTCGTGCAGCCGCCGGAGCTGCTGGACTCTTCGTTCCCGAAGACGAACTAGGTCGTGGTGACGAAGATCCGGACGCTTCAGCACCGGGCTTCTGCCGTAGGACGTCCCTGATAGAGAGCAACGCGGTCGGATCCCTTGGATGTTCTTTCCTAGAGATTACCGCAGAGTATGTTTCTGGCTCGTGCCACCCTATTTCATCCTCATCGGGGTCAGGAAGTGAGGTTGTACTCCCAAGAAAGCGTTTCAAGGAAGAGCCAGGTGTGAAGAACGAAGAGCGTGTCTCCTGTGGTGTCGAGGGAGGAGCTGCTGGGAGAGCAGCACGGAGATTGCTCGTAGACATGCTCGCCAACTCTCGTTGGTAGTCAGCAGAACTGATACCAAACTATTCAGTGGCGGAAAAGCAAGACCATCGTGACTACGTGCCTCAGGGTAAATGCGATGATACTTCCCCAATCATCTTCCTTCACGATGACGTTGGCACCAGGAACGGCGTGGTACCCGCGTTTCCACCATTCAGGCTCATCTAGCGAAGGCGTACCCAGGGTCCGCCTCGCTTGTTTTGGAATGCCAGAGCAGTGCTTGGCCTCCCACGCAGAGAGGCGACGGGACGCACCTCTGGCTGCAGCAAGGAACGAGCGGCGCACGTTGTTTAATGATGCGGTGGGAGTCCGTGACAATTCTGCATAGAGGTTCTGCTCTTGCTTCTGGAACGAATGCCGTAAGTCTGTGAGAAGCTGCATTTCGTCGCCCTCAGACAGGATGGCCGACGACTTGCTCGTCGTCGTGATCACCGAGTCTGACGACGCCGAGGTTTGTGCCTGCGAAGGAGTGACCGTCTTTGCAGAGACCGTGCTGCCAGTTGACACGGCACTCCCTTCACGCCCTACGGTCACCGTGGGTGTAGAGGCCGAAGACGGTAACCGCGATAGCGAAGCCTTTGGGGTTGCCTGACCTGCTTCATCCATGGTATCGTAGGCGTCGTCCTCCGACGGCAAGCGTGGGAGGGCTTTACCATGCAGCGTACTACCTTCGCTAACAAACGTCTCTTCCTGAGACTCAAGTTAAGCAAGGTAGCTCCGCTCAGATGTTCCTACACTCACCAATTGATCCATGCGGTCGGAGATTCCTTGCCACCACCGCATAATCTCTTTCCGCAGTATGCGCTTATCATCATCACTGGAGGTTACCTTCACCGGCGACGTTGGCGCGCTTGCCGAGTCTTTCTCTGGGGCCTTCTCTAGCTGACGTCGCCGTATAATTTGGAGCCGAGGTACCTTGAGCTCGAATATATCCTCGATCGTCGATAGGGAGAACGTCACCGTCCGCGACCGACACGCAAATTTCCGCAGGATGTTGAATCGTGTGCTGGGGAGCGGCGTATCACTTGGCCTCGTCGTCACTGCGGTATGTTCACATAGTTGCGGACCGATCGTGCAAAGCGCAGGCGAATATATCAGCAACTCCAGATATTTGCCGAAAGATAACAAGCTACCTCAACGACGTAGCGAAGGTCAGCATGCGGCAACCAAATGAGCTGCGTATTGCAGGGGACAGACACCCACTATGAACCATCGTGCATTTGCTGCCTTGAAGTCTCCTTGCCACACACTGCACAGCTCTGCCACATGGATATAGCGTCCTCCTCTCTAGGTGGATTGTCGAGTGTCGATGGAAGGCTAACCGTGGCGACGATCCGTATACCGGAGTGAATCCATTGCAGATCGTGATCGCTGCGCACGAACTGGCAGCCTGGTTCTGTACAAGGTTCGTCCGCAGTTACACAAAGCCGATTGATTGCCTCTCCGAGCGACTCATCAGGCCGGTGACCACGTTGGTAGTAGCGATACGTCGTCCACTTTCTGCGGTTTCCGCATGAGGTGAAACGATGAGGCACGGTGATGACCGAGGATGTGGGCGCAGAGGAGGGCGTAGGGGGTTGGCTGGAAGCGACAAGAGGTAACGGCACGTGTGCAGAGTACAATAATGAGATACCCTGTTGACGCACGAAACCCGAGGTGCCAACCATACCGCGACCCGCAGCGTCCTTGCCCTCCCATCCCAATAAGCTCGTAAGTGAAGCTCTTTCCTCTCCATTGAGCCTCCGCAGCGGATCCTCTCTTTCTCTCTCTGCAAGCTGTATTAATATGGTAGGTGTTGGCAGCACGAGGCCTGGTGTCGTCGACACAAGGTCTTTACCCGATTCCACATTCCGAAGGGCGTCCGAGAACGGCTGAGACCGCGACGCTTCCGATGTGTTTGGGTGGCCTCCACTCGACGATGTAGAGATGAAGGAGAAGCGCCGTGGCCTAGGAGAGTTCCCGTCCGAAGACCCACGGGTAGATAACGAACGAGTCAGCGGTAGCTCAAGAGAACCGCGTCGTGCCATCGAGGGGCCGACAGCAGCGACGCGGTGGACGAGGTTCTCTGTCTTCTTGGAGAAGAAGGACCAGATGCCACCAGCGACTGCAAGGGTGCTTTCGCGCTTCGGTTGCATCCGTGACCTCGACAATTGATCTTCCTGTGGCGATGTCATAACAGTGGGGAGAGTGGCCTGGGGGAAGTGAAGTTCGACGTGCGAGTCAGAGAGCAGGTGCTGTTCGAGCAGTAGAGACAGATAGAAGAACGTTGACAGCCTCAAGACCTTGACGAGCGTAGCATGTAATCGGGTACTGGCCACGCCTCTAAGCCTGAACGTGCCTCCGACGATTTGCATGTTGTCCGCACCCGCCGCCTCGTATAGCTCGGCTGAGACAACCACGGTGAGCGATCCAGGTGTTCACCAGAGACCGTACTCTTACCATCCCATTCTGCTAGCCCATATAGGATGTGATCGAGCATGTCGGTCTCGTCGGGTAATGCATAGGTATTAGCAACGAAGATACAGTCCACACCGTAGGGTACCATGTCGTATTCCATATCCCCAGACGTTCTCTTCGGCGGGATGCGGTAGGCCTCCACTGCAAGTAAAAGGTGCTTTGCGGTCGGCTTCGGCAGAGATGGCGAAGCATGCATCTCGACCAAGGTCCGCAGCTGCTGCAGCGCTGCTGGGCGTGAGCCCAGTGGATGTCGAGACGAGCTATATTCTGAAGACGACCGTTTGGTTTCCTCTGGTTCATGGGTTCCCTTGGGTGTGCGCGGGAGGGTCTTGTGCTTCGATGTCCTGTCCTCCTGCTCCTTCCCCTTTGCATGCTCCAGCCTCTCTCGTTGCCACCGAGCCTCTTCGTCCTCCCTCCGCTTTGCGGCTATTCGTCGCATGCGCTTGAAACCAGCAAGCCACCCACCTCGAGATATGCTCGCGCCCAGCTGCAGCAATCCACTCCTGACAGCGTTCGCCCAATTCTCCCGGTCAGTCGCGACATTCTCTTCTTCAAGTGCCTGCAGGATGAAGCGCTGTAGGTGGGCACGAGCTTCATTCGTCAGGGTGCTCGATACCTGCACCCCGCGATGAGGTATGGCGGGAAGTGGTTTGTTGGCCTGGTGCATGCCAGTGTCGATGCGGAATCATGAAAAATCGCGGAAAGCCAGAGCGAGTCCCCGCGGGGTTATGGCGGCTGCGCGCAGCGACGTAATGCCTTCCGATCTCCAGATCGTGGCATGTGTGTACACATCTTTGTGCAATCTGACATATCGAAAGCTGGCTTACGGGCAGGCATCCCACTCACACTACTATGATGGAGATTATAACATGCATCAAGATTCCTTCGCGTATACAGAAATTGTCGTTGTGTTACAGTACAAGGAACATCTGGGTTCAAACACAAGCGCGTGATTGTTTCACGTGAATCACATTTCACCGCATTCTGACCAGGTCGAACCAGTCAGGGTCACAGTGCGGTTCCTGAGCGTGCTGAAACTCACCTACTATTTTGACGGCTAGCTTGGGTCGATTGTTCGGTCCTGTGGGGACATTCTCGATTTTTCGCAGAGTCAACATGCCGTCGATCACCCTGCCGAAGACGACATGCTTCCCATCGAGGAAGTCGCATTTCGCCGTGGTGATGAAGAACTGACCGCGGATAGACATGGTCAACAGGTCAATTTCGTATGAAGACCAGTATATACCTGGCAGCCATTAGTGTTCGGGCCCGAGTTTGCCTGTATAGCAACGTGTATGAGCGTCTCTAGTCTCGGAGCCGTTGTCGAACAGTGAACTCACCATGGACAGGAGGCCAGGGCCGGTGTGTTTCTCTTGGAAGTTCTCGTCCTGCGACATGTTCAGCGCATATGCAAACAGACGAGCGTGATGAGGTGTGGATGCATACAGGAAACTTGTCGCCGTAGATCGAAAATGACCCCGTTCCGTCACCCTTTATGAAGTCTCCTCCTACCGAGAAACACAAATGAGACGGCAACCCTGCTTGAACACTAGATTGACATCCATACCTTGGCACATGAAATTCGGCACGCTGGCCATAAGATATAACGGTTTGAGCACATGTCCAATATACACGAGTTGCACGCACCCACACTCTGATATCTCATAATGAGTAGGTGGGTCTTTCGCTCATTCAAATGGGACTTACCTGTGAAACGTCGCTCCCTTATACCCTTGGGGACGTGAGTTTACACTGCACATTGCCCTTGTCAATTGTTACTCTCGAGATGTGAAGCCGACCTACCGGTATTCTCCTGTGCAAAGTTGTCTGAAATTCTCTGCAGTTCTGTCGGTGTGATTTCAGTACTGAATATGCTTGGGGGGCACAGTCGGTACACCACTTACTTCGGAACGATATCGCTGAAAAGCTCCATCTTCAGGCGGCCAGCTGGCGTCTCACCGATATTGATGTCCATGAAGACGATTGGGCGTGTCGTAGACATGTTGTGATGGTACGGCTATCTCGATACGATGGATTTGTTGGCGGTGTTAAGAGCGAAGTGGCGTGAACTACTTATTCTCGTAGGATGAGTAGTCCGGAAATGGCAAGCACTTTCGAGAATCCCCACAAACAAGAGCAAACAAAGGCGCTCATAAGCAGCTGTACCAAGTGGGAAGGGCCCGCCTGCCGTGTACCACTCCTACTCGTTTGTTGTCTAGCTTGCTGCGATGTCTTATTTCCTTCCCCACCTTCCCTCTGGTTGGCACGTTGACGAAGCTATCAAATCTGAGGAAGATCGTGTCGTAGTCATCCGCTTTGGTCATGACTGGGACAGCCAGTGCATGACCATGGACGAGACCCTCTACTCAGTCGCGGAGAAGGTGCAGAACTTCGCCGTCATCTACCTTGTTGACATCACAGATGTCCCGGACTTCAACAAGGTGTGCCGATTGTTCGCTTTCTTGCATGCGGTGCACTGACGAGCGGCGTCACGGGCTCACATAGATGTACGAGTTGTACGATCCATGCACCGTGATGTTCTTCTATCGGTACGTGCTCGGATGGCGATGTCCTCAATTTCATTTGCTCACATCACTGAGGGCAGAAACAAACATATCATGATCGATTTGGGGACTGGTAACAACAATAAGATGTACGTTTCATTGCTATCCCAGCGCACTGCATTGGCTGATTCACGGATCCGACGATGTTCAGTAATTGGGCGATGGATAACAAACAAGAGGTCAGTGTATCGCATCCGATCATAGTTATCGTTGCTGACGTCTGATTCGCCAGCTAATTGACATCATCGAGACAGTGTATCGCGGTGCGTCGAAGGGGCGTGGCTTAGTCGTTTCACCTAAAGGTATGTCTATCGTACCATTCACCTTTCTTTCCTGCTGATCATTGGTTCAGACTATTCCACGCGATATAGATATTGATGGGAGGGACGGCTTGCGGCTCGCGGTTCCTCCAATCCTGCCTTCAGTCGTAGCCATGCGCTTCAGTACGTGTAACATTATAATGTTATTCTAGCATTACGGGCATATTCGGACTGGGAGTGGTGCTCTGGTTAGATCAGTCCTTTGTTGGGCATTAATAGAAGAAAGTGACGGACGAATATGAAAGAGGTATGCCCAGGTATGTTCCTTGCGTATCGAAGGTGCCACGACGCTTTGTAGGGGACCTTGTGCTTTGCCCAATATGCGTTCTTGCGTCTCTTCGATGGAGCTCAATACTTCATCTTCCCGCATTGCGAGCACGTCAAGAGTTTCGCGTCGTCCTACGGTCCTTTCCACAGAAACCACAGATAGAATCTACGGGCCTCTTCCTCCGACGATTTCCGCTCTCGAGAACACTCCACATCGGGAGTCGGACTTCTCGCTGCCCAAAGCCGGCCACCCTCCAGTCAAGCTTTCAGATGATCGGGCTACCCACCACTCGATCACATCCGGACCACGCGGAACATACTTAGAACTCTACGTGAGTAGTAGTGTTGTTAGCGTCGTCTCGACCTCAACAAGTTCAAGAGGTGACTCTGTAGGCGCTTGCAAGAGTTGCCACGGTTGAGAGCGCGTCGAACAAACTGCCTTCATCACAGCATGTGGGTGTATAAAAACATCAAACAGTGGGTGATGTTTACCCCTGAAGCAGAAAAGGCCCCAACCGGAACATGTTTGCACTGCAGCGATAGCATGAAACTGAGGGGGCGAAGGAAGGCAATACAGTTCCGTACCTAAGGGGTTGCCGTATAGCGCTGATTAGATCCTCCGTCAACGTCTGCAAGTTGCATCAGTCTACTGTGTTCAACAGGACGCGTGTTTCCGCTGTCAGTTCTCGACGTGGGTCTCGAGAACCCCCACTGGGGTTCATGCGACAGACTCATACGATCCTCCGATTCTTTGGTGAAGTCATCCTTCTACCAATCAGTGTGTCATCGTCCGAGTCGCGGGGACACGTTCTCTGTTGAGTTAATCGAGTGACTCACATAGTCGCCCCTTGTGAAATCCGGGACGCCGGTCATACTACCAGAGGCGGTCAACTATCTCCTTTGAACATCAAGAGAACATAGCCTCAGGGGAGGTTCATCTCCCGTCACGGAGCGCGCTGTCGGCACCAACACGGAGCACGATGTCCTCGTGCATAGTAGGCGTTCATGATGTAGCTATGGGAGTACCTGTATGACGGGAATATGTAACCGCATGGCACATGCGGCCATCTCGGTGCATTGCTCTAGCTTTGCCGAAATAGGGCGTCCCAAAGCCTGTCTGTATGTCAGATAGCACAGCCAACAAGGAACTGTATGAGCTCAACGCACTAGCACCGTTCGCGTGGCTCGTCGAATTTCCATATTCCATGAATCTGATGGGTGGGAACCATCGATCCTAGATACTACTGTTGTACAGAAGCAATAATTATGGCCCGCCGTCGATGGCGGAAGACCGGAGCGCCTTCGAGACAGATGGCTCTCTGTTGGCGCGGCTCGTGCGCGCCAGTCGATATCATAGAAGAGGCAGTACCTGCAACTGTAGATTGGCACGCGCCAGCTGTCGGTAAGTAATGCAGTCTCACACATGGGGCAGTGAGTGCAAGATGATCTATGGCGCCGAGGTTACAACCAATGTATCCGAGAGATCATGACAGCCTCACGAAAGCAGGTAAGGGTGGACAAGGGACATAGTCCGTAGATACGAACACGTAGCAGTGGTCTGCGTTTCGACCAACGATCGTGCGCCGCCACAGGAGGTGGCTCTGTAACGTGAGAAAAAGGCTGTTGCAAATTACCGCTACTTGTCGTTCTGAATCAGGAAGCCCCTCAGGATGTTCACCAAGTTCCTCGTCAACTCGCATAATGTTGGCCAGATGTCCCCCTTCGAAATCATTCACTGTCTAGCTGCGCTGCCATTGTAGGCATTACACCACCCCACTCATCCTTACGCGAATAACTAGTGTCTGGAATGAAGGCGCTGATGATGGAGACGGTCGCACTGACAGCAAGTATCAACGATTGAAGTCACAGTTGGCAGCATATTGTAGATTATCCCCGGCCCTTTGGACGCATACCAACGTGTGTAGACACCGCTCAGCTTGCAACAATGTCAAGCTAGTTCGGCCGGCATATCTGCTGACATCGTGACAAGCGCGTTCCAGACAGATTGTACACAGGAAACGCCATGACTGCAAAGACGTGCACTGTTCCGACATCGTTCCGGAGACGGACTTCAGGATGCGCCCGTCCTGAATCCATATAAAAGGAGGCTTTGTTGGGATGCAGCTCTCCAGCTCGCCTCCTCTCCTTCTTTCACCCTTCTGAGCTCATTCAAGCTTAGGTGCTGGTCGGTGAGTGGCATGCACTATCAGAAGGGTATTACAATTCTGAATCTGGGCGTGACTTTATAGCCTAGCTTTTTGATTTGCATTACTTCTCTTTCTGACTTATCGATTCACGACTTCACGACTTCTCTCGCCCCCTTCTCCCTTCCGCATCTATCTTAGTTCACACTATGCGTACCTCCACCGTTCTCCCTCTTGTCTTCATTGCCGCATCTATCGCCCCGGCCTTTGCGCTTCCGCTTGGCCCCACTGAGGACCCGTGAGTGACATATCTTGTATGACGGTCTCAAAGTGTTCAACAAGGATTAGGGAGACCACTACGGTGTCCAAGCCGAAGGGGCCCGTACATACCAACTCTGTCGCAGAGACTACCGACGCTGCCACCCACCACCCCGCTGGTGCCCAACACCGACTCGCGCACGCATACGCTCACCAGAACGAGCAGTACGCCCACGGGAAGACTAGTCTCCACAGGAGTCAACACACTACCCAGAACGCATCCCCCCGCGTCCACGGTACACACCGCTACGCAGGTCAGCGCCGTCCTGAGCGCGCCAGCCAGCGCCTACACCAGCGCCCTGCTGCAGAACACGTCAACCGGCCCCGTCCCGCCGGAAAGCAGCACCGGCGCCCCAGCCCCTCCGCGGACTTCCAACGTCCGCAACGCCAGTCGCAACGTGAGACGCGCGCGTTCGAGGAGCCAGAGACGCTAGTCTCCCGTGTCATCGCGGATGATCTCAGTGCTCGTCATGAGGAAGACGATGCGCTCGTCGCCAGGTCATTCAATTGGGGGGAAGCCCAAAGCATCGTCAATGAACGCCTTCGGCACTCCCTCCGCGGGGATACCATCAGTGACGTCTTTTCTCGAGAATTCGACGAGGACCTCATCGCTCGCGAGCTTGAGGACGAACTCGAGGCCCGCAAGGTGAACTGGAAGAAAGTGGGCGGCGTCGTTGGAGGAGTCGCGAAGGATCTGCTCCACTTCCTGCGGGAAGACACCGATAGAGAACTCCTCGCTCGCGAACCTGAGGCAGAGCTGGAGGCTCGCAAGGTGAACTGGAAGAAGGTCGGCGGGGTTGTCGGCGGCATCGCCAAGACTGCCTTGCATTTCCTGCGCGAGGACGAGAACGGCCAGCTCCTCGCTCGCGAATTGGACGAATCCGTCGTCGCGCGCCAGCTCATGGACGAACTCGAGGCCCGCGGAGTGAACTGGAAGAAAGTCGGTGGTGTCGTCGGTGGAATCGCGAAGGGTCTCTTGCACTTCCTCCGTGAAGACACCAAGGGCCAGCTCCTCGCCCGCGACATCGACGAAGAGCTCCTCACCCGCGAGCTAGAGAAGGAGCTTGAGGCGCGCAAGGTCAACTGGAAGAAGGTCGGCGGCGTCTTCAGCGGCATTGCGAAGACGGCACTCCACTTCCTGCGCGAGGATGGAGAGATGCCGGTCTATGCTCGTGACCTTGAGTTCGAGGACGGCCTCTTCGAGCGAGAGGTCGCCCCAGGGAGCGGTGCCATCAACTTCAAGAACATCCTGAAGGACGGCGAGCAATTCATCAGTGGGGTGATCAGGCGCGAGGAGGTCCCTGCGGGGAGCGGTGCTATTAACTTCAAGAACATCTTGAAGGATGGTGAGCAGTTCGTCAGCGGGATACTCAAGCGCGAGGATGAGGACGTGTTCGCTCGTGATATCTATGACGAGCTCGTGGATCGTGACATGATCCTAGACGAGCTGGATTAGGTGATTAGGTGACACAGAGGGGAGCGTATCAGTACGGTGGTTGTTCTCTCTGAGTCGATAGTCATGTAGAGTGTTGCAATGCGAATCTGCCTGTCCCTTGGAAGATTGTGCGGGATGTGATTTATCATCGACTTGATATCGAGAATAGCTCCTTTGATCATTGTGCAGCATAGGACTCTTTTGTACGCTGCGCATAGATAACTCTCCGAATACGCTCCGAGTCGCGTCATTTCTACACGTGTACCGGGCCAAAAGCCACTGACATAACGTGCTTGTGCTTCTTCCGATCCATCGTCTGGTACTTTCTTGGTGGCGTGCAACAGCTACAGACGAGTACCAAGCTCGATGCTTGATAACGGCGTCGTCACTTCAGGGAAACGCGCAGATGCTGCTTACTTGTCGTGCCCTGCGCGGGTCCTCCTGGTCCAGGACGTCCCACATCGGAAGACGCAGCTGGGCGAGTAGAGCGGATTGCACAGACATCGTTGCCCTTGATCTCCATATTCACACCGTATTCGAGGTACCACCTGAGTACATCCGTGGTGCGTTGCATAAGTTCCTTGTTGGATGGGTCGTATACCGGCGTGATCTCGTGTACAACCGTACCTCCGTAGCGGTTGCGCAGGTTCACGTCAGCTCCAGCATTATGTAGCAGAGCTCAGGTTCAAAAGCGTGATTCGTGGAGATGCAATGGTAGAACGCCTGGGATCCCAACAGGTCCACTCCGACTGCGGAAACTTGGGCGTATGAGGGAACGAAATATGTCATGGCGGATGCATATCCCACCACTTATCCTTGAGCTTCACGCGCCACAGCAGGCGTGATTTCGTGCGATTTCCGGCATCTGATTCGTCCGGCGAATCTTCGGACTCCGATCATACTCAGGACTTCAACCACTTCAAGTTCGCCATCCCCGTGCGCTCAATCTGTATATTCGGAGCTCGAATAAGTCGCGTCGCACCAAGCGTCCAGGCGGAAGTCAGTGCCACGTACCCATTGTTTGATTGGAACCAAACAGGAGGGAAAGCCACTCCCACGAGGTTCGAGTCAGTTCTGATCTCCCGCAACCACTGGCACCGACCGAGTGCTTTCATTCATTCCACCTCTCGTCACACCAAAGGTCCAAAATACAGCAGCCGGTAAGCACGAATTCCGCCATTGAATCCTTGCATCATGATCGTGCTTGCCACTGACCGCCAATCTGTCCACGCCCTCAGAAAAGCTGTTCGTCTCTTAGCCGGAAGGATGGGTCTCGAAGCACAAGCAGATGTCCCAAGTAGCTCGCATGTGCTGATATCAAGAGCTCCTCACCCCCCAGATACACCAGCCTCAGACAGCGGCATCACACCGGCCGAATCGATCGAACTGCCTGAGCTTACGTCGAAGCAGAATGATGCAGCAGCAGCCGCACCGGCGGGCGAGGATACCAGACCTAGGAACGTCTCTGAGGTCAACGTGAGGGCCCAACGTAAGAAAGTCAACATACATTTCTTCACTATGTGCTGCTCTATGTTCTTGCTCGGCTGGAATGATGGAACCACTGGTCCGTTGCTACCCCGTATCCAGGAGGTGTACCACGTACGTACCTTCAGGTGTGCGTTCGATTTCTCCGTCTCGCTGACCCTGAGCAAAGGTAAACTTCACAATTGTATCACTTCTATTCATCTTCAATTGCTTCGTGAGTGGCCCCCGGTACGCCTAGCAGCACATCGTCTTACGGCATTCAGGGTTTCATCATCGGGGCATTCGGGAACCTGGCCCTCACAGAGCGTGTTGGATTCGGTTGGGTGAGTCTTAACACCGTTCTGGGCGTGATGAAGAGGTTTACATGCCCATAGGTCATGGCGATTGGTATCTGCAGTTCAGTTGGCCGGGGAAAGTCTGCAACTCAATCCATTGAATAGGTTCCGCCGCGCAATTAACTGGGTATGCCCTGGTCGCTTTCGCCCCTCCGTTTCCCGTCTTTATCTTGGGCTACTTCATCAACGGCTTTGGTATGTCGCTTCAGGTACGTCTCCACATGAAACGTGTACCTTGCATGTCTCCTCAACCTTGCACACTACAGGACGCTGCAGCAAGTGGGTATGTCATCAGCTTCAACGGGAGCACGGAAACGAAAATGGGTGTAATGCAAGCCGTGTATGGTATGTTGCGCACCATTGTCTGCGATGGCGCAGTGCTAAAGAGGTGTAATGGCCAGGCTTGGGGGCATTCTGCTCGCCCCTAGTAGCCACACAATTCGCCGAACTACGTCACTGGTCCTTCCACTACCTCGTCTCGCTCGGAATTGCTCTCTACAACACCATCCTTGTATGCTCCGTACTGCGCTTCCGGACCCAAGATGGTGGGTGTGACCTTTGATGCTCGCTCCTGCCGCTGATACACTACTCAGAGTGTCTCGCGGATCTGGGTTACATGCCTGCGGAGCCGTCAGGAGAGGGAGGGAAGTACAAGCAGATCTTCCGCTTGCGCTCGGTGCACCTCCTCGCGTTCTTTATATTCGTTTACGTCGGTATCGAAGTCACAGTCGGAGGTCAGTGAGTCCTTTGTGGAGTGGGAGGGCATCGCTAACGATTCATGGTCAGGATGGATTGTCACATACGTGATCGATGTCCGCAATGGCGGCCCTTCAGCTGGTTACATCTCCTCTGGGTTCTTCGGAGGTACGCAACACTGCTGCAATCTCGTTCCATGCTGATACAATTTCACAGGGCTGATGCTCGGGCGTGTCCTACTTCTCTGGGTGAACAAGACGGTAAGTATAACAATTCCTACTAGAAGCATACACCCAGTGAACGTAACACCACAGATCGGTGAACGCTACGTCGTCTTCATCTACGTCGTGCTCACTATTGCACTGGAGATGGTTGTCTGGCTCGTTCCCTCCCTCATCGGCGGCGCCGTTGCCGTCTCGCTTGTCGGGCTTTTCCTCGGGCCAATCTACCCCATTGTGATGAATCATTCCGGACGTATCCTACCACCATGGCTTGTCACTGGCTGCATCGCATGGATCACTGGGTTTGGCACGGCGGGCTCCGCGTTCTGGCCGTTCATGACAGGTCTGATGGCAAACAAGCATGGTATCAAGACTTTGCAGCCATTGTACGCCTTCTGTTGCAGTCAGGTCACATAGAGCGCTGATGTATGCTGTGGACAGGCTGGTCTCAATGATGGGCCTCTTGTTATGTCTGTGGGCGGTCGTTCCGAAGCATCCACGCAGGATCGAGTGATCTCGGTACTCGGCATGGCACTTGTCAAATAGGTTGAGGTTCAACTTCTGGGGCTCTGTATGCATGCTCTCCGGTCTGAATGCATTTTCTGTGCTTCAATATTATTTATGGCATGTTCCATCAATCACAATGGAAACCAATGACAGAGCGGAGTTTGGGGTAAAATGGTCCTGATTGCATATGTTTCTGCACAATCTGTCTCTGGCACAGCCACAACTCCTCTGGTTGGGAGAGGGATATAGTTGTAGTATTGAGGTCTTGATCTGTGTGGATGATGTATACATCTAGCACTCTAGACGAGGAACAGCCCTGTGGACAGCAGTGATGACACCAGAAACTGACGAGCAGGCAAACTCTTACAGCAGGCTTTAGGTCGCTTACCTGGTTGGTTGTTGTGAGGCTTGAGGCACACGAAAGTTGCTGTTGAGTGACTTGGGATTGTGGTATGCTACAGGGGTCCTTATATACATGTAGGAGTCCGTCTGACTAAGCAACTGTACAGTACCAATCCCTGATGCATGTGATAAAGTACACAGTGCATGTGATACTCCTGATACCCAGAGTGCCGGTAGCATGTGATTGTCCTGATCTACCCGGGAGATCCCCGGCTGCCCTACAGGCGCCTACCGATCAGTTCAACACTCCCCCTTGCTAAGTGCAGCAGCAGATGCGCGCAAGCATATAGTGGCGCATGATGCAGCTGTAAGCTCTGGAATTAGTCATAGAACCGTAGTCCAAGCATTTCTCTGAATTTAGAGAATTTAACATGACCCAAGTTCTTAGTGAACAGGTCTGCCGGATTATTATCCGTGCTGATATAGAAGACTTCGATTTTCTTGTCTTCCACCAGCTCCCTCACATAGTGGTAGCAAATGTCGATGTGCTTTGACCTTTGTTCCATGATAGGGTTGGAGCTAATGAATATTGCTCCTTGGTTATCCGAGCAGACAGGCAGCGGTCCGAGCTTGTAGCCAATCTCCTCAAGGAGCATTTTAATCCAGGCTACTTGTCATGAGCAATCGCTTAGCGACATGTACTCGGCTTCAGTGGATGACAGTGCAACTGTCTTCTGTCTCTTGGACATCCAACTGAACGCGCCATTAGCAAACTTTATTAAGTAACCAGATCTGGACTTCCTGGCCTCAGGGCTGTCAGCCCAGTCTGAGTCAGTGCATGCCAATAGTCCATTGCCGCTCTGTCCTTCATAGACTAGCACATAGGACTTGGTACCAATTAAATAGCGGCAGATATACAGCACTCTGTTTAAGTGGTCCTGTGACGGGTTTGCAGCAAATTGCGCGAGTAGAGTCACGGCATAGCAGATGTCTGGCCTGGTTCCAAGCATAAGGTATAGCAAGGAACCAATAACCATCTGGTACTTGGCACGAAGAGCAGGATCGACTGTCCCAGTATTAGGTACAGGCTTATATCCTGCAGGGAGTGGAGTGGCCACTGAATGTGCATTCTGCATGCCACAGCGCTGCAGCACTTTCTCGAGGTAGGCACATTGATCCAGATGGATTTCGCTGCCTTTCCGAGTTATGCGCATACGCAAGAACTCCTTGATGTCGCCTAAATCATGACACTCCCACTTCTTCATGAGGCGTTGCTTTAGTTCAAGAACTAAGGCCTTGTCTTTGCCACAGAAGATGGCATCATCGACATAAACGATGATTAGCACGAAGCGGCCATCTTTTGTCCTGTAGACAAATGTTCCGGCATCAGATACAAGGCGTTTGCAGCCAAGTTCCTTAAGGGACTCATTGAGGGTGTGCCACCAAGCTAACCCTGCTTGTTTAAGTCTGTAGAGAGTACGCAGTAGCCAGTAGACTTTGTGCTCTTGGCCTGGTACCATCAAGCCTTCAGGCTGCTCCATATAAATCCCCTCATCAAGCTTGCCGTATAGGTAGGCATTACGGACGTCTAGTCCGGAGACATGCATGTCCTCAAGTGCAGCTAAGGCAAGGATCAGGCATACAGTCTCAAAGCGCATGACTGGAGAGAAGACCTGATCATAGTCAAGGCCTTCAATCTGGGAGTAACCTTTGGCGACCAATCTGGCCTTTTTATGACCGTCAGTTTTGACGTCGAAAACCCAGTGGTTTTTGGTGACTTTACGTCCTTTTGGACGATCAACCAGCTCATAGACTTTGCGTTTGTGGAGCGCCTCTAGCTCATCGCGACACGCAGCCATCCACTCCTCAAGTTCCTTCTTAGGTAACTTAAGTATATCGCGGAATGTCCATTCTCTCGGGCTGGACCTGTCTGGAAGACCATTGTCGGTGGTGGATAGCGCTTTAGATAGCAGCAACTCGACTAATGGAACTCCCCCTTCCCGGCATAGTTGTGCCAGTAGTAACTCAGCTTGTTCAGCTGCATCCTCATCAGATGGGGCGGACTTGGCAGGTACGTCGCTTGGAGTTGGGTTTGGCGCACTAGGTCTGGAACCTGTTGTTGCTGCCTACTAGGTCCGGGTTTGGACTGGGGGCGACCCTGTCCCTCACCAACCATTTTCTTCCATCTCCCCTGCTTCTCGATATCCTTTATTATGTCTTGGGGCTTCCGCTGCTCACCATAGACATTACCCTTGCGAGTTACTGGTTTCCACTCTCTGCCTGAGCGTCGCGGCTCCACTGGGGGCGCAGGTTGCTCTACTGGAGGCTGAGGCGGCGGTACTTGGTCTTTGGGCACATCATGCTGCTCCCCCTCATCGTCATGAGGGCGACCGTTCCTCCTTTGGAAAGGGCGGTGTCCTGAATGATTGACATCGTCGTCATCCAAGTCTTCCTGAGGTGTGGTCTCTGGTTGACCCGCTTGGTCATACATATCCTCTTGAGGCAGCCACACTCGAGTAGTTCCACGACGATCCGTCAGTGGACACTTAGGGAACATCGTCTCATCAAATACGGCTGTAGACGACCTGAACAAGACGTTGTCTGGTGCTCTCATGAAGAGCCAGCCTCCCCCTTGCTCTGAAGAGCCGTCTCCACCAAGGTAGACCATCAGCTCCGATTTGGGCGATAGTGAGGACTTCCTCACGTCCTTAGGTATGAAGACATAGGCACCGCAGCCGAAAACGCGCAGGTGCTCTATTGAGGGTGGCTTGCCATGAATCAATTCGTAGGGGATACGCCATTGGATGCAACAAATTGGCATCCTGTTGTAAACATGGACTGCATGATCCACAGCGAATTCCCACCAGGATGGAGGTAGACAGGCGTCATGCCACATGGCTTCAGCCTTGTCCATGAGCGTCCTATTGAAATGCTCTGCTCTGCCATTCTCCTGAGGAGTGTGCGGCGAGCTTTGAAGGATCTCTATGCCTTTGTCCTTCAGCATCATTTTGAATGCGTCAGAGACGTATTCTCCCCCTGCATCAGACAACCACTTCTTAACATGCTTTCCATGTTTGGTTTTCACCATGGCAAGGAATTGCCTCGTGGCCGCAATCGCTGCAGATTTCTTGCGCAGATTGACGGTCTATGCATGTGAAGTGAAGTCATCATAGTACAGTATGTAATACTTGTACTTGTGATAGGAGGTAATGGGGAAGGACTCATCAGGAAAAACCAATTTGCCTTGCAATGGCAAACATGTACTTTTTTACTATAAAATGGCCAGAAATGGCTTTTCTGGCATGTTTGCTTGACAACGTAAGTCAAATCCATAAGAGCCATGTCATGGAAGAGCATAATTTGTCAAGGTCATTTTTACGATGTCATGCATTGTCTGTCTATATACCATGACACATTTTGTCCTCGCAAAAGCCTTTCCATTGGCTATGTTGGCACAATACTATTGACACAAGTTCTTTTTATTGCCAATTTGGTCATTATGCTGGCAATCCGTGGCATTGCTCACCTCTATATCACTACCTTTGGCCATGGGGAAGCAATGTGTTGCCATATAGATATCACACTTTACTCGTCACAATGCAATCATTGCATATTGCAAGCACAAAAATCAATAGTGGATGATGCAACTGGTAATACAGGACAGTGAAGGGTACAACATGTCGTTAAATCAAGCTTTCGATACATCTCCCAGGATACAGCTACTCATCACCAAATGGCCCTGACGATACAATATTTGCAAGTATTGTAGATTGTATCTAGTCAGCATTCAGAGTTGTCAGTATACTATTATTGAGACGTTCAGATGAAGCACTTAAACCATGGCAAGGGACGTTATAGAGTCAAGGGAGGCGGTGGCGAGTGGTGGGTGAGCGGCGAGTGGTGGGTGACGAAGCCGGAGATGGCGTGACAACGGATGAAGTTGGGGGTCCTGAGGGCCCTGCGATGGAGGAGGCCATTGTCCTCTCCTCGATGTCGTTCCAGGATAGGAAGTCGCCCTCCCCAGTTCCTTCCAACGCATTGCTTGCACGAGGATCTTTCCCAGCCACCTGTTCAGCAACAATACGCCTTCCCCTGTATCAGTATCTGGCTGGTAAGCAAAGAACCATGACTTACTGGACGTTGTCTGCAAGGAACTTCTTCAGGGCCTTGTGCGCAGAAGGCGCTCTGTCCTTCATGGTCGAAAGCAGGCTCATGAGGTTCACCCATCTGACTAATGGTCAGATAGTGTCACTCCATTAAATAAACACTTACTTTGGCGCATACACCTTGTTCGTGAACTGGTGTATGCCCGTCGCAATGTCCGCCAGCCCAGACTCAATCTATTACCGAGTCAGAACTTGCGATAGTATAGATAGCGTAGGAACACTCACAGCATTGCATACAAACGCAATGAGGTTGTCTGGCATTGCGAGGAACCTATCTTTGACGCCCTTGATCAGCGCACGCCACTGACCAGCAAACCAGTATTGCGCGATGAGGCTGTAGATAGCCGGGTGCTGGAATGGACGCTTGCGGTTCACCTTGCTCGCCTATATTGATCAGTGAGAATATATGCAAGCACTTTAAATATTCGACTAGCTTACTTGAGGGTCCACTTCATCGCCAACCCAGTGAAGCTCAATGTCACCGAACACATAGTTGGGAATCCCGTTGCCCCCTTGCTGGTTGTATCTCAAGAGGAATAGCGCTGCAGAGACCCTGCGATTGGCTGGAAGGCTCTTGAAGCCGTAGCTGTCTTCGACGACAGACTTTGCTTCCTTCTTGACTTGGTTGCGCAGCTGTGGCGCACCAGTCCAAAGCTTAAAACAGCGATCAGTAAGGCTCAACAGTAGCCCGTTCACGTACCAGGCTAAAGACAGCTTCACAAAGATCGTGCGCCTTCTCAGTGTTGAGCATTCCAAATGCTAACTCAACATGCTTCAAGGGTTGCCCCTGATCGTCCTCGAGCCCCCATACTTCCCCCAGGGCCCTCTTGAGGATCGTGTGCTTCTCTGGCAAGACTTCGTGCCCGTACTTCTTCTCCGCCGTCCAAGCGTTCTCCAGCAATAGGATGACACGCAGGAAGACGTTTGCACGATTAACGAGAGTGCGCACCTCTTTGGGCAGCTCACGTAGCATCGGCCGCCCACGACTGTCACCCTTGCCACTAGAGCTATCTTCATCCCCATCAAGGACCTTCTGCTTCTTCCTCTTCTTCTTCTTGTCTCTGCCACGGGACGAGACACTCTTGCCCTTGTCCTTCGCATTCTTGGCAACCTGCACAATGCATACGAGTATCAATTGCATGTCAATTATTTTGGACGTCGCACTCACCTGGACGTCTTCCCTATCGCTACTCTCATTGATCTCATCTCATTGGCTCTCCAACTCGTCCGCCTCATCAGACATATCCTCCTGCTTGCCAGCGTACTTGGAGGCCGTCATCGCGAGCCAAGCCAGTTTCTTGTTCACTCGCCTGGAAGCCTTGTCATTCCCGGCCTTCCATATTTTGTGCCATGGGGCGAACTCAGCAACATTGAACATATTTCAGCCGTGACTTACCGGCTCTGGTGAGGCCCCTGCCCCCTCGGTGCTTTGAACACGTCCCTTGCCTTTTCCCTTGCGTGAGCCACCTGCAACAAGTATCAGATAGTGCTGTAGAAAGAGACGGATTTATGTACCAGTGCCTTCTTTGCCGCGGGAGTTCTCTTCACCCGTGTTCTCTTCATCAGCCTCCTCTTCATTACCTTGATTACGCACTTGAGGTAGAGTAATTGTCAATACTATCGTCAATACAAGGCCTATGGATGGCAAAGACTGCTTACCACGGCGTCGAGGAGGGACAACCTCATCCACACTGTCCTCTCCCTCTTGGTCACCTCCATCCCCAGTAGCTTCCTGGTCCTGGCCACCATCGTCGTCTCCCCTCGTCTCATCAGCAACACTGTCGTCCTCTGGCTCCGCCCTGCGCCTCTTGTTCTTGTGCCTGGGATGATCTTCTACTTCGTCATCCTCTTGTGACTGCTCTTGCTCAATAAGGGCTGCCGTAGCATTGCGAACTCCTAATGTTTACAAGTGATCAGTCTGTAATGGCAAGGCAAGGAATTACTAACCGGCCCTGTGTTCCTTCTCCTTTGCATCCATGCCAGCCTTGGACTTGTGCCTCTCCTGCTTCTGTACGATCGCATTGCTGTCCTCGCTATCCTCTGAGCTGCTTGTCATGTGCTCACACTTCTTGCTCGACGATCCATGGGAAGAACGTTCAGTTTTGGACGACTTGGACCTGCTGTTCCTGGGTGCTTGCTTCAGCACCTGCGTGTTGCGTCTGGAGCGTAATTCTCGAGTAGAGCCGGCATTTGATGTGGACATGGTAAAGGTAGGTCAAGAACTGAGAATTCAGAGGGAAGAAAGCAGCGACCAGGAGTGAGGATGCATCAGATAGTGAGAACCCACTTATGAGATTCGAACGCATGAACTCGGGCATGAGCATCACAAGTCCGAGTCTCATCCGTCCTAAAGGCCCTGACAGCCTTGGCCATGCAGGCGCTGAGACAGCGGCGTTGTAGAAGCACGGCACACAGTGTTTTCTTTTGGCAAATAAAATATGACTGAAGAGCTCTTGTAGTAGCATAAAAAACACAGGCAGTGAACTACATGAAATGGGGGTTGGAAGCCCAGCCATTTCGATCTGCCATCCACTTCGCCATTTCTCGGTCAGTATGTAGTACAATTGAGCAACGGCGACCAGAATAATGAAGATTCAAGTGTGTAATATCGCAGGAAGGAAAAACCGTGAAGTCTCCGTGACGCAAGGGCAATACGATACCCAGCTCTACAAGACACAGTGCACCGCCCAGGAACTCCCCAATGGGAATGACCAGGCAAATACCATTGTCCTTCGCATCTCGATGTGCTTGTGATGCAATATTGAAGTTGAGTACCAGGCCAAGGAAAGGGTGAACAGCTGAGGTGCTATGGTTGGGTAGGAGATATGCGGTGGCTTCCAGTCTCGCATCTTCATGGGGAAGAATTCCCTCCAGCTACACCGATAGTTCAGTATGCTATCCACGTGCTTGAACATTAGAGTGCTCACCTTCTCAGCGAGCCAGTCAAAGACATCACGTAAAATCTTCTTGACAAGCTGATACACCTGTGCGTGGTCCGTAATGTCCTTGGACATGTAAGGTATGAATTAGTTGTGGTTTGTCCTGGAGCATCTGGTGCGCCTCAGCATGGCCGGCTGTACGTTGTCAGGCGCACCGTTTCCCTGTCAAAAAACTTATTGACATGGATTTCCAGGAAAAGATCTGGAGTGAACGTGCATTTGTACAATGTCGATTGTACCATGAGAAGTGCAGGGCCTCGAAAGTGGCTTCCTCACTTGACAGACTTGCGGAATCTCGGTCCTGGAGCGGATTGACGTCAAAGCATGCAAGGAGACGCTCTTGAAGGTTGTTGCGTAATGTATCAGGCATGGAAGTACAGACGCAAGCCAGTAGACTATCGTCTATGCCACGAATTATCAGGGTATCCCTGGAAGATGGCAATCCATAAATGTTCCCTTGCATATGGACAATCAGACGGTTTGCTCACTCAACCAAATTCATTGGAATCTTGACATACTGCGCCGATTCTGATTTTGTGCCATTCAAGTGCAATTGCTGAAGCTATGAAAGGTGAGTTAGTGAGTTCTTGGAACTAAGGAGACTGGCCACCTCATACTCCAGCTCTTCAAGGCTGGGTAGTGTCTTGGCATCATTGGCACATAAACGTTCCTCTTCTGTCCATTGCATGTTCTTTTCCCTGTCATGAATATGTGACAGCTGCTTCTTATTGGCGATGCAGCACATGTCATAGTGAGTTCAAACAATGTGGACTTTGTGAGAAATGATAGAGAGCGGCGGCATTGACGGGTGGGACAAATCAGAAAGGGACGATAGAGAAGAAAGTGGAGAAAGCATAGGGAGTTGATCATGGTCGCGGGACGCCATTGTACTTGTCATGGGTGCTTCTGAAGAAAGAGAGGGGGTACAAGAAGCATAGCAAGCCTCCCAGGCGGAACGGGATCGAGCAACTAATTGAAAAGAGCTAGAAAATGATCAGATGAACATGGATGATTTTACATTCCTACAATGCTTACTTGAGCTTGAGATTGTCAAAGAAGCCATCAGATAGGTCTAAATCACCGCAGAGAGATGCGTTATTTGCCCCTATGTCAGCTAGATGACCGGGGGAAGTAAGCAAGCTAATTGGAAGTGGAAATTGTGCCCGTAGTCTCGAGATGACTGGGATCACAATATCCCTGACCATTCTTCCAGAAGGTGAATCTAGTGAAGCGGTTACAACAACCTGCAACGCAGTCAACCAAAGGGCTCACCGTCCAGATGACGTAGCATATTGCCTATGTGGCGTGCGGCATGGCCATCCACCCCGCCCAATGGTACACGGAGATTCTGCACGGCCACCAAGATGAGGATGTAGATGGATCCTGAAAGCCCTTTAGCGTCTTCCCTTCTTATGAGGGCAATGTTTTTCATACTTACCTCCCGCTGCGACATGGACAAACTTACTTGCCATGGAGTTCCAATCTTGGAAAGTGCTCTTCTTGACCGGCAAAGCCTTCCCCTCTACCTAGCTGGACCAAATTTGCGCGACGGTCAACTTGGGATTGGCAAGTTGAAGACTGCCATTGCAATGTCATTGGAAGTCGACAACCACTCTTACAAGTTATTGACTTACCGGCTGATTTGGCTCTTCAGCTGGATGAGGCACATCATCAGGGTGAAGTTTGAGGCATCATTGAATCTAAATGCAGCTGCACACTGTTCGACTGTAATGCTTAAGGATTGAGCACCCTCTTCATTGCATAAATGCTGTGCTGCATGCTGTATCTGAGCTGCGCATGTGCTAGTCGCACTATCTGTCAGGTTGGATGTCAGGAGGCCCAGGAATCGAGTGACCATGAGATGTGTGGAGTGTGAGGGAGCATCCAGGGGGTTTGTATCCCAGAGAAGCTGTGCGTTTCCGGCCATGGGGGCTTGAACGCGGAGGGGAAGACCACCTCGTGGGCAGCCTGGCTGACCTAGTAGGGCTGGTTGGCGTAGTATTGCACTACAACGAGCCTTGGGTGGGCATCCACCGCCATTCAAGTTAGCACCTTCCTGTACGGGATACGGTTGCTGAGCCGTGCGTTCACGCTTTCCCCTGCGTGTACGGCGAGGCCCAGAATTCGTTGGGTGGACGCTCTCAGAAGAACCTGTGAGTACAATGCAAATCAGGCTGATCAATCACCATGATGCCTATACTCAAGGCCCCATACCTGCCAGTGGCTCTTCGCTTGAGGAAACTTGACAAGTCATGCTGTTGTGCGAGGCATATTGGTCGCAAGTTTCAATGACAGGAACTTCCACTTCCAACATATCATTTTCCTGTTCAGCTTCTGTTTCTATCTGTTTGTTAGCTGGTAAAAAAAGGCATGTCAATTGAGGACACAACCTAAGCAAGACACAACTTTGCCATCTCCACCCCTGAGCCGCGATCTTAATGCCAACAGCACCTTGTCCAAGTCTGGTGTGAGGTCCAGAAGGCTTAACAGCCTTTCCGATTCTTGTTCTGTAATCCAGTTGACCTTGGGACTTTCCCCAGTATCCATGCTTTGTGTGTAGAGGTGCACACGGTTATGTGTGCACACGAACCTTTGCGCACATGACCCCTGCACACGCGTACCTTTGGGCGCACTCTGGCGCGGCTTACCCCTGACCCTTACCTGCACAACCTCTTTGCGCTGCCACAAACAACTCTGCGTTGAACACGATGAGAGCATGTGTATTGTACATCACAGCCAGAGAGCGATACAAAGTGTTACATCACGATCTGCATTATACCATGTGCGAGAGACCAATGGAGACACACTAAGGAGATACGTACGGCACATGGCAGCCCATGGGGAACGACGAGGAACGACGAGGCAAGACAAGTCAAGACGTAAGGTCAACTACGCAAGTTTATGCTGACCCGGCCATCGACAACCGCGATTAAGCATCGGGGTCAGTCAACTCGCTGCTGTTGTTGCTGTCGCCGCTGTCGTCTTCGTTGCTGTCATTGTCGAGCCCGACGTCAGCATCGCCGGCATCATCAGCACCAATCCCTCCGCCAATGTCAGCCGCGGCCACATTGCAGCCAGCACTGGGACCGGCCGCCATGCTGCGAGTCAATCTATTAGTGGCCAGACGGCCGTCGTGCTTTCCCATCCCGCCTGTGATGCGGAACGAGCAATCCGCCAAGTCGTTGGACATGACATGGTCATTGACGGACTCATCGTCCGTTCCTTGAGAGGCCTGAGTACCCTTGGCATCCCCCAGCTGTACCTCAGGGGGAGGCGGTGTGCGATAGCGTCGACGCTTACACTCCCTGCTGTAGAACTCCCTGTCGGCCTCGGGTACCTCCTCACCAGCGAGCAACCAATAGCCTATAGTGAAGACCCTCTTCTTGGTATTGGTCTTGATCTCTATGTCCGAGTCCCACGGTAATGTCACCTCAGCAATGGGGTTCATCTGGAAACCATGTTGAGTCAGATCGTCCACGGCCTCATCATATGCACCCCTCCTGATGGCCTTGATGAAAGCATCAGTGGGTGGCGTGACCTCCCAGTTTGTGTGGTTCCTGATGTGGATGCTGTCCACCTCAGCGAAGTAGTCAGTGAATTTCATGCCATCCAACTTCCTCAGCAACGAGACGGCCCGACCAGCGGCAATGTGCTCTTCAGCGGGGGTGAGGTCCGCATACGTGTCGTTATCATTCAGGAAGGCGATCGACTGGACGGCAATCTCCCTGAGGTGGTCAGCGACGACTTGACGGGCTAACCAGACACACTTCGACCATCATTCTGATACCTTGCGGTATGCAGTCAGAACGTCATCCACACTTAGCTTCAGGTCCTCACCGGTGTACAAACCGCTGGCAACCAGCTCCTGTTTATTGTACGTGGTAAGGAGTGGTTGCATGTGCCATTGTATCAGCTTGCATGTAAAGAGCCAGAGCCTAAAGGGTAACTCACCACAGCAGACTGTTGCTTTACCCAGAACTCCGGCTTATTCAGCACCTCCTTACTTGTCGTTCTCTCGAGCTCCAGAATACGGTCACAATCTCCTCATTCGAAGGTAAACCAATACACTTTCAGGTGTTGGGACAGAATGCGGTTGTTGTGAATGAAGCCGCAGCTCATGATATCGATGGCTGGGAAACCGCCGTTGTCCACATCTTGCAAAGTGTGGGTGGGCTTAGCAGCCTTCCTGAACAGCTGTTCGACAAGTTTGATGCCCACGAAAAGGCATCGACCCTCAGCCAAATGGAGGCCATTGACTGCCGTCTCCTGATCATCCTTGTGATTCTCCCAGCAATCCTCCATCTGAGTCTTCAACTGCAAACAAAGTCCTGTTAGAAGAAGGAGGCTGCATGCGTCACTGATGCTTACCATCATTACCATCAACCAGACGGACTGCGTATTGGCGACCTCGAAGCAAGTGAGATCCTGGCGAATATGGAGGTAAGAAACCATCCTGCCCACCATGTTCACGATACTCTGCTCGGTGCGGATACCCAGCACCGCATCTGCCGTCTTCGCCTGGGTCCTCGCAACAATTGCGCGATTCTGCTCATGCACGACTTGCACCTCGCGATGTTCCCTCGGTTCCAGCAGGAAAGAGACATCCAACAAGGATGTCAATGGTCCGTTGATGCTCTTGTTGTGGAGCCTGCTGGGGGTGCCGGTGCGTATTCTGAGCTTCTGCATGTCAGGCAAATAGTCAAAGCTGTGCAAATGAGGCCAAGCGACATAACCCTGAAAACAGTAGAAGACTTACTGGAATAGGGTGAGGATACTCGGGTTTCCCTTGATAAACTGGAGGGTTTGCTGCCACTCGCTTTCCTTGAGTTCAGTTTCCTGTGTTGCCACATTGAGAAGAGGATATATATGTAAGCAGTGCATGTAAGGTACGTACGGTGGATGCGCGATCAAGGTAAGGGAACCCCTTATGCTCCAGCAGGGAGCCAAATACCTTCGACTTGAGCGACCAGCCCTTGATGCGTTTTATAAGCTCCGTCACCGAGTCGCCTGAATCACTGGGGGGAGGCGATGGAGAGTGTCCCTCTATGGGGTCGCTGAGTTGGCTGGGGTAGACAGAAGAGAAGGTGCAACCACCGTCTGTAGGGGGAGAGGACGACAGAAGGGCTAAGGAGCAGTCAGCAACAACGAAGTGAAGCAAGCATTATGAGGTCCCTACAAACATTCAAGATCCTCGGTCGACTGCACTGAGTGATCCGGCGCGTCCTTGGGGACCCAATATTCAGGGCCCAAGGCCGAGTACTCGTCGTCGCTGGGGAAGCGGGAGTGAGTCAGGGAGGATGGCATGGGTTGCAATCGTAGAGCGGGTGGGAAGTACTAGACCGCAGGAGAAGATGGACGCTGAGAAGAAGGAAGGAAAACAAGGAGCAAGGTGGCTGACTCAGGTGAACAATCGGCCGCCTACGCACCAGACTCCATCTTGGCGGGCGGAAATTAACCATGGGATAGAGGAGCATCGGACATGTGGAAGGGGAATGCATGTTATTCAGGGCTAGAATGAGCCAGAACTTAGCTGAGTTTATGGGCCAATTGCCAGCCGCACATCCCGCCCATGCGGTGGACACCACTGGTGCCCTGGTCCCCAGTGCCCACAAATGCCTGTTGCCAGAACCCCTGACCACAAGTCAATAACGTCGGCGATAACTCCTTCTGGATCTCATATTCACAGGTTGGTCTAATGAGGGGCCACCAACGGGTGCACGGCCCCGTATGCCCGCCAGCCTGAGGGGGAACGGGCATCCCGCCAGCCTGGTGCATGGAATTACCATTTTGGGACGAGTACGGTCAAACCGTACTCGGCCCAAAATGGCAACCGCACAGGCGCGTGCCCGGCAACGGGCATCCCGGCCTCCCAACACGTAAATTCATCGTTTTGGTTCCAGTTTGCACAAATACACATGGGCAACAGAAGGGTACTTACGCCACAATGCTGCACAAGGCAAGGCTAAACTCTTCGGAGTGTGAGGAGGAATGGGCAGCAAAAGAGTGCGGTAGATTCAAATAGTAAGGCATGTCAGCAAAGTCAACTTTGTTAAGAACTTGCCTCAAGTAAGCCGTACAATGTGCGTTGATGTGCGTTTGTTAAGCCCCCGGGATGAGACTTATAATGAGTGCATTTGTGCTAGGAAAACCTCGTGAGCTTCATAGTGCTAAGCAATGATGACATATGTATGGGGGGATATCCAGGTAGGGGCCCACCTTCACGACTTGGTGTGAATTGATGATAAGGGATTGTTGGCGCCGGATACCGATCTGGCCTTGTCAACGGCATCAGCAAGCGCCATGCAGTCATAAGTCATCGCTCTGTTCGTACAGGCAATTAGGTGCCCAAGCAATTGCCAAGGCCAAAACGCACCCGCTGGCAGATCACAAGGTAAGTGCTGCATTGAAAAGGGCTATATGGCTAAAATTCAGTTCTGTAAGGCATAGAACTTATAACGCCATGGCCAAGGCAAAAAGGACATTGGACGAGCTGCTGGGGCAGACGTGTGATGCATGCGACAAATGGTTTGAGACAATGCAGGGTCTCATGTCTCACCAGTCTATGAGTACAAAGTGTGCATGGTACAAGAAGGGAAAGCTAAAGGCTGTCTTTGAGCCAACCCCCACACAGCAGGCCAGCTCATCGAACGAGTTCAATCGTGCACAACAGGCACAACTATCTAGCCAAAGTATCAATATTGAATGCAAGTGAGTAGTCATCACTGTGACATATGTTTACAAGGAATTTGAGCGGGATGTTGCAGTGCCATGGCCGCATCGACATCAGACGTGGGTTTACCGGTGGGGGATGGGCTTGGGCAGGAAGTGTTTGATGAAGAGGGAGAGGATGAAGAGGACCTGGAGCTCAACAAGAATCTCGCATTCGTAGAGATTCCAGGGCAGAGATGCATGGGCGCAACCCAACCTCAAGCGGGACCATCTCGACTATGGTGACGACATACCGCCATACAACTTGACGACGATGAGGATACGCGAGTTGAGGATATTGACGAGACAGCAGGAGAGGTTATTGGGAGTGGGGAGACAGTTAGGGAAGACTGGCATCGGCATTTTGCACGTCAGGCAGAGGAGAAGAGGACGTCAAGGAAGGGCAAAGGTAAGTCTGAGTACTTCATGAAACCCGCTGCATAATGCTTATTGCAACATTCTTGGCTGTAGGGGCCCATGCAGATGAGATAGAATCACTTGTCTGGCAGCCTTTCGAGTCAGAGATGGATTGGCGGGTAGCGTCGTGGGCTATCAATGAGGAAGCCCACAATGGAGTGGTTGATTGATTATTGAGTATACCGGGGGTATGTATACTTGTTCTGTACCCAAGAATTGGACGCTGAGTTGTGGGATGCGATGTAGCTTCAGGAGAAGCTGGGCTTGTCATATCATAACATGCATGCCCTTCTTCGTAAAGTCGATTCCATGCCACTGAGAGTTGCATGGCAAGAAGAATGGCTCACCTTCAAGGATCGACCAGGTGAACGCCACCTTGTTCAATTCAGAGACATTATCGAGGCGATACGAGCTCTTCTTGGGAACCCGGCACACGCCCACCGCATTGTCTATCGCTCAAGCGAACTTTTCTCTTCCTCAGCACGCAACAACCGCATCTACACTGAAATGTGGACTGGCAGATGGTGGAGGGAAGTGCAGGTGCGAGTTATTGTCCGTAGATTCTGTGTGCATAATACTTACCAATGCATGACTTTCCAGAGCCTTCTTCCCAAGGGATCTGCGCTTGCCCCAGTCATTATCTCAACTGACAAGACTCAACTGACTCAGTTTTCTGGCAACAAGTCAGTGTACCCAGTGTACATGACTCTGGGAAACATCCCTAAGGAGCTGAGGTGCAAGCCCTCTGAGCATGCATGCATGCTCATCGGGTATCTCTCCGTTGACAAAATAGATTCAACTGGACTCAGTGACCGCAAGCACAGGGTGCTCGTCCAGCAACTATTCCATAAGTCGGTCCAAATCATTCTGGAGCCCCTCATTGAGGCTGGCAAGGAAGGAATTGACGTTACCGGAGGTGATGGGAAGGTGTGCTGAGTGCATCCTGTACTGGCCACCTATGTCACGGACTACCCGGAGCAGTGTCTTGTCACTTGCTCCAAGTACGGCACTTGTCCCATATGCCAGTGCCCTGAGTCCTCCCTTGGTGAGGCTGCAGCATGGAGCTCCTGTACTCGCATCTGGACTTTAGACGTCCTCAGGCTCTCTAAGAGCAAGGGCAAGAAGGGTAGCAATGCCTTCATCACAGCATGCCAGAATTTGGATGTCTCTGGCTACATGGTGAAGCCCTTCTGGAAGAAACACATGCTCGCTGACATCCACCTCAGTATCACCCCTGATGTACTGCATCAATTGTACCAGGGGGTATTTAAACACATTCTTGAATGGTGCTCTGAAGTGATGGATGAGGGCAAGCTTAACCAACGCATACGCTGCCTGCCACCAGCATACGGTACAAGGCACTTCAAGAGCAGGATATCTGTGCTTTCCCAAGTGTCCGGCCATGAGCGCAAGGACATAGCCCGCATTCTACTGGGATGTCTTGTCGGTCGCATACCCAATGCACTCATGCTCACATTCCGCTCTCTGCTTGACTTCATCTACATCTCACAATATGCCGCTCATGACGACCAAACTCTGACGTACCTAGAGGATGCGCTGAAGACATACCATGCCAACAAGTCAATTCTGAAGATGCTCCATATTCATGAGCACTTAAACATTCCAAAGTTCCATTCTCTCATCCACTATGTTGACTCTATTCAGCGCCTTGGTACCACAGACAATTATAACACCGAGATGTTCAAGAGGATGCACATTGACTGTGCAAAGAAGGCATGGCGCGCATCTAACCACAAGAACGTGCGCCCTCAGATGACGGAATGGCTCGAAAGGTGAGAGAAGATTGCCATGTTCAAGATGCTGTGTGCCCAACTGCACACCAAGAGCTCGGATGCAGGCGCAGACTCAGACGGTTCAAACGACTTGGACTCACATAGCACTCCCTCAACTTCCTCCTCCTCGCTGGTACGCCCAAGTGCTTCACCTCCCAAGACAGGTCTCTTCCTACCCAAGCATCCATATGCTGCATGTCAATTGATTCATACCATCACTGATTGTCATCTCGCTCCCAGTTTCGCCAAAGCTCTTAACCAGCACATCTATTCCATGAAGCTGGGTCGCCCACTCACCACACACGAACAGGAGAACGCAACCTCCTATCTCCCCTTTTCCCGCCTTGACGTCTTCCACACCCTCAAATTCTCTACCATTTCCCTTACCGACGACATTGCAGAGTGAGATGTAATCAAGGCGTGTCCTGCCATAGGCTCAGAGCCAGCACGTTTTGACACTGCAATTATCCTGCAGGGTGATGATGCGTAGGCTACCGGCATGCAAGGTAAGTACATCATTGCAAGGCTTATCTCACAAGAGCCAACTAATGCGAATTTTATCAACAGGTGTGTGTGTCAGCCGAGTCAAAGTCATTTTTGCGCTACCACAAACTATCTACGCACATGGAAGCCTCAACAAAATAAATGCCCCTGCGGAGTGGAAAGGCCAAGGCCCTCTGGCTTATGTGGAGTGGTACGCAAACTTCCCTGCATCTGCAGACCCGATACATATGATGTACGAGGTACGCAAGCTGCCCTTACATGTGGATGGCACACCAGCTGGGGAGATCATCCCTCTCAGCATGATTAGACAGTCGTGCCAATTAATACTGCGCTTTCCAAGGCCATCTAGAGGCAGTACTATTTCTACCATACCCAGTGACTGGACATCTGACTCTGTGCTTGACAAGGCACAGAGATTCTTACTTAATAATTGGGCTACAAAGTATGCATACCAGACTCTATGGTAGTACTATTTGATGTCGCAATGATATGTGCAACGTATGTGATGTAAGCTCAATTGACCAGCCATTATGGAATAACAAAGTTGTAAGAGAAAAAGAAAGCAACATGTCAGGCACCAAAGCCTGTATACAATGCCAGAAACATAGACCATGCAGATGGTTCTTCTGGCCATAGGTACCATTCCAAAAGTTTATGGATATTATCATGCCTTGTACAAAATTTATCAACCGTGGCATGCGCTAAATGACAGCTTACATGCTTTCCAAGCAAATGCCTGCCACCATATGTCATCAAAGCCTTTCCAAGCATATATTGGTATGGACCAACTTGGCAAGGCAGGTAGGTTTTTCCTGATGTCCCCTGCTACGCAATGCCAGTGGCGTCATATGTGGGGAACACGGGAGGTTCTGGCATCTGGAAGTGCTATGTCAAGGACACGAGGTCCAGGAGTGTCTCGTACAAGATTACTCACAAAGGGTTCAAGATTAGGTTTGCTGGTTGCAACCTGACCGTCATGCGTGTCGGCATGGATAATTCCAAGATGGTGTGTAACAAATGCTGGCGGTGGCATCCCGGTACGTCTTGTTGCTATATGCATGCTTGCTGCCCACTATGTGGTGGCGAGCATGAGGAAACGTCCCACAGCATGCACGCTTTGTGTTGCAAGCTCGTGGTGGCGGTGGGAGGTCAGAGGCTGGAGGAGTGCCCGGTCACCACTATTGGTGCCCCAACTGCAAGGTGCGAGGACATGGGCCCAGCTCAGTGTTCTCCACCTCCTGCAAGTTCTGGAGACACAACTGCGAGGTTGACTGGCTTAAGCATCACGCAAAGGATGCCGAGAGCCCAAAAGAGCAGAAGGTGCGCAAGGTGCATGAACTCAAGAAGGCCAAACTCCAGGCCGCCAAGGATTGGGAAGAGCAGACCTGACAGCATGCAGCTGCTGATCAAGCATTCATCAAGGACATTGAGATCGGGCTGGCCGAAGGCAAGACTGGTGCCAGGCCCTCTGGGTTGGGACAAATCCATGAAGATAATGTGAGTAGTTGCCTTATTAAATGTCAACCTACCAACATGCTGATTCAGTGTTGTCAGCTTGACCTATGACACTGCTTAGCGCGAGGAGTGCCTCCCCAGCTCCTGCAGTACAGACTGACATCGACCGCTGGATCAATGGAGAGATTAGACTGATCGATGCAGACCTCGGCAAGTGACCAGAGTGGATGGCTGGGCAGGAGGATGCCAATCATAATGATATTTTATTCAAACATAGATTACGCAAAGATATGGAAGCGGACAAAGAGCCGCAAATACATACAATCAAGTGCATTTCAGCAAATGTGCAGCAATCACATGAGAGCACCACCCAGCTTCTTGAGCACTACTGCAATCATGATGTGATCTGCATACAGGAAATCTATTGGGGGCGCATCAAACAGGTGGTCTCCACAAGTTCCAAGAAGGGCAACCTCTATGAGGAGATGGTCAGCCATCAAAACTTTGTGTGCTATGGCACATCAAAGAACTCCAGAGTGGCAACATATGTCAACCGTAAATGGCAGAGCTCATCCCCATTTGTAGTAGCAGGCAGGATAGCCCACAAGGATACCCTGCTTGTAATGTTCAACATGGTTGATGGCCCTTTTGCAGTTCTCAACGTGTACAATGACAGCGAGAAACATGAGGCAGTGTCACACCTGCTCAGTGTATCACAGCTCTTGCCACCCATCTCCATGATGTGTGGTGACTTCAATCTGAGCCACCCCTCATGGGACAAAGGCACACGGGACCGGAGTGAGCGCCCATCTCATGGGGCCAAAGCAATGGAACTTCTTGACTTAGCAGCTGAACTCCAGCTGTTATTGGCCAATAGTGAAAGCGGACCACCCACATGGGAGTCCCACAATTGAAAGCTGCATGGACATGTCCTAGACCTCATTTGGAAGTGCGGTGACTATGAAGTTAAGAACTTCAGGGTAAACAATGGGGCAAGGCACAGAAGTGACCATGCTCCGCTCTCATGGGAAGTTGTCATTGGCAGCAAGCTGGAGGCAGACCCTACCATTGGACAAGTGTCCCGGACCTCGTGGGCCTTCAATATCAACATGGCTAAGCTGTGCACAGACCTCCCTACAAGGTTCCAGAGCACAGACAAAGTGGAGCAGACGGGAGAAGCCTTGTTTGCAGGTATACAAGCACTTTGGCAGAAACACACCAAAGTGCCCAACAAGTCGGTCCACTCCAAATCATGGTGGAATGAAGAGTGCACTAAGCGGGCCAAGAGCCTGTCTAAAGCACACAAAAGACACAGAACCGCTAGGAAACTAGCAGCCCTTGCCAAACAAACTGTGGGAGCAGATAGCCCCCAGTGGAAATTGCATGACTGCATTGTCATAAAAGCCGAGCTCGATGTCAAAGACTGGGCAAAGGAACTAGGGCGCGCCTCAGGGTGCGCCAAGCAGGTCTTCATTGATAAGATCCTAGCACATGCTCACCCACAACTGATTTCCAATTATGTTGCGTGGACGAGACCGAGATGGATGGATGCCAGCATGCAGATTAAGCACGCAGATGGCACTGTCATAGAGGACCCTGATGACCTGAAAGAGGAATTCAAGGAACAATTCACACCATCAGTCCCCAACCCTGGTGGATCTCACTCTCCTGGATGAACTCCCCAATTGGGAAAAGCATGCCTGGGCGCCCATCTCCAATGAGGAGATATCCGAGAACCTAGCTGACATGAGCAATACCTCTGTGGGCGGTGAAGATCATATCAATCGGCTGTGGGCAAAAACAATCTTCCATGCCATTGAACAATTGTACGACGAGGATGGTAACCCCGCCAGTGAAGAACATTGGGGGCCAAAGGTCTATGCCTTCTTCAAGGCCTTCTACAATGTGTGCATCAAGCTGCATTGTTTCCCAAGCACTTTCAAGCGCTCAATCACAGTAGTAATCCCCAAGCCTAACAAGCCAGACTACTCCAAGGCAAAGGCCTACTGCCCAACCTGCCTACTCAGTGTGTTTGGCAAGCTATTTGAAAAAGTGCTTGCCAAACGAATGCAATTTGATGCTCAAAAGTACAGCATCATGCACCTTTGCCAATACAGTGGAACAATGCAGCACTCAACCACCGATGAGGGCCTTGAAGTCATGCACTTTGTGCACAAAGCCTGGTCTTGGGACCCCATGCCCTCCATGCTGCTGCTGGACATGTCCCAGTTCTATCCATCCATCAACCATGAGGTGATGGTGGCCATGCTGCGAAAGGAAGGGTTCAACGAGGACCTGGTTCTATTTTTTGCTGATTACCTAAAGGGTAGATACACGAGGTATCTATTCAACGGAAAACTTACAGATAGAACTGAAACCCCAGTCAGCCTAGGCCAGGGATCAGCCCTATCACCAGTCAAGTCAGGGCTATACATAGCCCTGATATTACATAAGCATTTCCCAGTCGGCAAAGCCCTACCAGGAAATGGCATGCTCAAGTTCTTCGTGGACAATGGAGCATTTATGGTCGCCGCACCACTCAAATCAACGATTGCATGCAACATCACGCAGGTGGAGCTTAACATGCAGTACTTACAAGTAATGTTCCACTCCCTCAACCAAGACCTGTGGCGGGCAGGGTTGAGGGTGGAAGCAGACAAGCTGGAACTCATGCATTTCTGGAAGAAGAGGAAGCCCTGGCAGCCAGATAAGCCCTGGGGCCCAGATGTGGTACTCGAGATCGATTGCAAGATCATGCGAGTAGTACCAAAGGCCTCGATGTGATATCTCGGGTTCTTCTTAGACCCGAAATTGTCGTTCCATTCACACATCCACTTCTATGCAGCAAAAGCTGCCAGCACTGTGGGGTGTCTCACCGTGCTGGGCAATTTGCTTTTGGGTTTCACCCCATCACAGAAGCGGCAATTGTACATAGCACATGTGCTCCCACTCATATGCTATGGTGTGCACCTCTGGTGGAAACCAGGATGGAAGGGGATTGGGTGGATTGCTAAGGAAATGCAATCTGCCCAATCCAGAGCAGCCAGGTGGATCACGTCCGGATTCAGGATGGCCCCAACTGGTGGAATGGAACTGCTTGCATGGCTGGTGCCGATCAAGATCAAAATCAACTGGTACATGCGCAACCATGCACTACATATCAAAACTATGCACATGGGCCACCCCACATGTGCACTGCTGAGTCACAAATGGGAAGCTTCCAACCTCCCCAACTTGGAGCTCAATGTTCAAATGCCGTTCCACATAGGAGCATGCAGAAAAGCGAAGATGCCCCTAAAGCACTTCAAACACATGGCAAGAGAGCTTGATGAGAAGTTCTTTGTCATGGCCAATGTGTGCTGCCCAGGTGACTGCCTCATCAATCAGGATGATGGACGCTTCACCCACATGCTATTCAAGTTTGATCGGTGTGACGAACACAAAGATCACTTGAAAATCATCCCCAAAAAGATGCATGGGGGCAAAGTTAATCCTAATTTCAAGGATTGGCTAGATGACGAGTGGTACCCATGAGTCAAAGTGTTGGAAAATGATATGGACACAGTGTTCATATGGTCAGACAGGTCAGTTCAAGAGTTGGACTGACCAGATGTGCCAGACCGGGCAGCAGGTGCATACATCATCACCCGTGGCCCATTCACAATCAAGCAGGATGCATTTGTGGTGGGCACAAAGGTGACCAGCTTCAATGCAGAGGTGCATGGAGTGCTGAGAGGAGCCCAGGCATTGGAAGACATGGTCATGGAATCTGATCACACAATCATCTTCACAAGCAATAACATCACCAATTTGCAATGCATATTGAAACCAAACACTGTCGGCCTGGGACAGCTGGTGGGAGTCTGGATCAACAACATACTGAAGTGCCTGAATTGTAAGGTGATCTTCTTATGGACTCACTCACATGTGGGAATCAAGCTCAATGAGGAAGTTGATGCCCTAGCAGCGGATATGGCCAAATGGCCATGGAGTGATGACACCAGACCAGGCGGAGTCGCCAAGTGGGATGAGGTCATGGGACTGTACTCGCCACTTGATAAGGTGGTGGGTAGCGCAAAGTATCCGGACGTCCAGCAATACACCACAGGATGGGTCAGGAACAACGATGGGAAGCAGATTATGATTTGCCATGGTCTCCCCAATGAGACAACATATGCTGGCATGCGGAAAGCTATCTGGCAGGATGTCCTCAAGGACTGGGCAGCCATGCTGCACCTTCCTGACTCAGAGAAAAAGCTACCCATTGTGGGCATGCCAGACAACTCCATACACATACAACTGAGTATGTATATGGGACATGGGTTCTGGTGGGACCAGCAATTTGCACCAAAGCTCACTGGAAAAGCCTTGCATCTTCAGATCAGGGAAATCAATCTCTCCAAGGAAAATACCTTGAAGGATGGATTGAAACAGAAGAAAATCTATGAGGAACTTGTGTTCCCCACTAGGATACAAAACTCGGAAGTGGCTAGATTCACCCAGGTAATTACAAACCACTTCCCATGTGGCAAATATAGGAAGTGATTCAAGTTAGCGCTGATACGCCCCTAGCGGAGCTGTGCCCCGAAAAACGCGAATACTAGCCACTCTAAGAGTGTCGAGCGGGGCTTCTAAAGCATCGAACGGAGACATAAGTTGCAAGATCAACTCGAAATCCCTTCGAAGTATCGAATCACAAATCGTTATTTCGAAGTGAGGACTACAGTATTGCGACACTAGCGACCGTTTCCCCGACCAAACCGTGGACGAGGGCTGCGGCGATTGCCTCCCAGCACCGGTCCTCCCCTCTCAGCACGCCCTGGAGCAGTATCATCGCGTATAAGCCCCGCCAGGTCGATACCTTGCGCCCCAGCAGCCACCACGACAAGATGGTCGAGACTGTACTGCAAGGAGTGAAGGCGCTGCAAAATCTCTCGCGACTCCGACCGAACCTCCTCTCGAAGCGCACCGAAAGCAGTACGAAGTTCGTTGAACGTACGGGGCAATTCGCGGCAGTCTTCGAGGTAGATCGGTTCGGCAGCGAATTCGGGCGGGCCTGGAAATTGTAACGGGGCGGCGTTGAGCTCGATCGGCCCTGGAACGAACAGCGGATCCCATGCCAGAGGAGCGTAGGGAACACCTCGTCCAGGAGGGACGTTTCCCTCTTCGAAAACGCGATCGATACGGTTCATGGTGGCAACGACGGCGGGGTACGTGTACGGCGAACGCAGCGAACCGGGGCGAACAGCAACGGCGTCCGAGAACGATTCGAAGAGGGAACGCTGTCAGGAGCGTGAGCACAATCGAGCTTCTGGGCTGTGTCATACCTACCAGCACCCAGCGTACGAAATGGGCCCAGGCCAACCACTCTTTGGTCTCGACGCTAGCACCCGCCGGTTCGAAGAACCGTTCGGCCTGCACGAGGGCAAGAAGACGATGGTACCGGGCGATGTGTGCGTCGGCACGCGGAAGTGCTTCTTCGACTGGCGCATCCATGACGGGTAGGTGTCGAACGGTTCGAGTTGAGGAGTTGTCCTTCGAGATGATTGGACGCCGTGTGGTGGGTTCGGTGTGGCTGAGCGACGGTTGGTACTGCATAGTTTTCGGCGAAAGCCACCTGTATATAAACAAACCCCCTGCCAAAAGGAGGGCAAGCTCTCAGTACCGTTTAGATCTCATTTTCCCCTTTTCTCTTGTTTCGGAGCGCGTCGTCAGTTGGTTCGGTCAGTCGAGTTCTGGTCCAGCGCCAGCAAGTTCGAAGGTCGTTCGAAGCGGTTCGAAAGGCACGTCGTAGTTCGGAGCGGTCATCAAGCCCTATTTTCCCTCGTACACCCCGTCGAGTTGAGTCTTGCCCGAACTCTGCCCTCTCCACATAGACCACCACCACCACCACCCGTATCATCATTCTCGAGCGCAGTTCCTCGCTGCACCGGAAGGCCTCGCCCCCACAGCTCGGCCTTGGCCTCTCGTTCGTTTAGAGGGTTAGGCTTTCCGTCTCGAGCGGTCGCATCAGCGCAATCAATCAAGGATGAGCAAGGCAACATCATCGGTCATCATATGATCAATGACAAGTGCTTGTGTGGCAAGGGAGGCTACCATGAAACGCGGGATCACATTTTATTCCAATGCTCATTCTACCTCAGAGCGGAGCCATTTGCATGAAAGCTGTTTGTGGGCCCTTACAAAAAGGAGCACCACAACCGGCAGCTGAACACATGGTATCATAGATGCCAGCGAGGTTGGCGCCCTGATGATGTGCTAGAGTTCCTTCGCCTCAACCCAATGGTGGGAACATTGATATGATCGCCACAATTCTGGCCCCCAAATTCGCGAATACAACTCACTTTGATTTGGCCACGTGTTGTGGCAACCCCTCCTCGTGCCTTCTATCTCCTGGACCTCCCTGGGACTCAGCCACGCTATCGACACCCACTCTCTCAAGACGACTCAAAGCGACCGCGATTAGATGTGACTCCGATTCCCAACTGATTGGCAATCCCAACCCGATCCCCAAAGAGGCCGGACTTGCTGTGCTGCAAAGTCATGTGACCCGGCGACTCGACGTGCGACTCTGCCTTCACTCACATGACTGGTTTGAACTCCAAGCCAGTGGCCAGCAATTGTCCAGTTGACTCAGCACTCCCAAGGTGCACCCACATGGCGACTTCGAGGTACCCTATCAGTCATCAGGAAGACTCAGAGTAGTCGCAACCAATCAACGTTTGAGATCACGACTTCCCTATCAGGCCTAGACTCACCCAACCACCACGGCTTCCCAAAGATCCAGATCAACGCAGTGTGACAGCAGGATGCCCCCTTTGGGTTGACGTCAGAAGTCGACTTGCCAATGTGACCTCAAGTCCTGATTTGTTGCTGACCATATGGCAGTGGCTCTCCAGCACAGGTGAGTTCGGCTGATGCAGGAACTTGTCAGAAAGTTGAGTAGGATGTCTCGGACGTGTTTGGAATCACCCGGGAAGTAGTTGTAGATTTTGTATATAAACCCTTCCGCACTTCGACCAAAAGCAAGCACTCATTACCCCTCAGAGTTAGTGTCTGACTTGTGACTGCATCTACCTGCATTACCTGCAACTTGCAACTTGCAAACTGCGACTTGTGCCTCGGCCAAGCCTTTGACTCTACTCCCTTGCGCCCTCTGAGGTTCACAGAGCTGTGACCTCATATGTACTATTTTACTTTTCTTTCCTCAGTACCGAGTCTCACTGTTGAGTCACAACTTCATTGTGCAATACGCAACTAGCCATGATTTACCTCACTGTCCCCTGTCTACCTTTCTGACTCCCATCCCTCTCCGCGCCACGAAGGGAACTTGATCCCAGCTCGCCCCTTCACCCCTCAGTCGCCAGCCTCATCCCCTCAGCCCTCGGCTGTCCGTTTTGGGCCTTGTAGGAGGTCTAGGTGCATCAACGTTCAAGTGAGCCAAGATCCTTGCCAAGTGCAAGGAGGACCAGGACAACGGAAACAAGTACACAGAAGCTTGGGCCCTGTTAGAAGTGCACACCAACTGGACAGTGCAGAAAGCCGTAAACTTCTACAACAAGGTTTACAAGGATAACCCTGAACCTAAGAATCAAAAGATTCCCCACAAGGAAATCAGGGGATATGAGGTATTTAACCCCAAGAAAGCTGAGAAGCTCATGAAGGAACTGGTTAGATCGTGGGAAGACCAGGGAAAGCACGGACTTCGGGCCCCAGACTGAGAGGCCTGGGCACAATGAAGAAGGATGGCGGAGATAGGGGCAATGGAGGTATTGCATCTCCACCCATTCCAACACTTCGAAATAGATCCTGACTGGTTCCACTACCCATGGAATGAGGAACAGCCTGGACCAGGGTGGAATAACCTTGGGGAAGGACTCATGACGCCATGGCAATCACAAGCTGCGGAGGAAAGAGTGATACTCGTGCATCTAGCAGGGCCATACTGGGGTGAGTGGTGGGCTCAACGGGTGGATTTGCAGTTGTTAGATGTGTTCATAGTAGACTACCTAAAGGGGCACAAGGACTTTGGAGACCCAGATAGGATTCGAGCTGTGCATGGGCTCACGCATGACCCTAAGAAAAGGTAGACTCTACATGTACCCATAGGAGTACAGAGCATAAACAATAGATTTAAAAAAAAGAGGCTGGCAGCGCACAGGGTCCAACATGGGAAAGAGATTGGGGATGCCCTGATAAGGAGGGTCACTTGTGCTGACACAGCCCCAGGCTACTATTGGCCGAGACTTCCGTGGGAAGTTAGGCCGGGCCCGGACGTCAGGCATGCTGACGTCCGAGAAAGTCGGATTCTGAGGTCCGTGTGAGTGGTCCCACCGCCACGGTCTTCTGCATTGACTGGCACGATAAAGAACTGTCCGTATTCGCCGTAGGCTGAGCTTCTCCCTGTTGCCAGCCGTTCCTCTTAGCCATGTCGGACCCGGTCGCATCCAAGTCAGGGTTCCTATGCATGTACATGTCGAACCACCCAGACACGCTCGTCGCCTACGTCAAGCATTGGGGCAAGGTCGCCGAGGATGTTGCGAGCGCGAAGATGACGAGCATTGACACGAAGGTCAGGGCTCTGCACGTTGCCTTGGGAAATCATAGCGTGACCACAGCATAGGGCATGACATTGACTTACAAGACGAAGACAGGGAGCGCAGAGAAGGAAGTGCGCGTGCAGTTCGACCCGCCACTGTCGGGATACGACGAAGTCAAGCCTCGGTTGATCACCATGAAGGTTGACGCGGAAGAGGCACTGGGCATGGTACGTCTACGTCACCCTAGACCAAGATGACCCCGAACCCATCCTTCTCGCCGTCACGTAGGCACGCGCACCGCAGATCACAACCTTCCGCATCCCGTCTTCCATATGGACGACGACAACCGCGATTGCCTGCTTACTCTACGTGACCTTTTCCCCGGAGCCACAAGCACCCAACTTCCATCCCGCGTTTCTGCCCGCGCATCACGTACGGACGAGTCTGCCTGACTGGGCGATCGCGGCGTCATGGGGAATGATTGCCGTTTTGCACCCTCTCGAAGCCGTATACGCGTTCGTCTTGGCCAGAAGACACCGGATGCCGTTTACCATTGGAGTCAGTCGTCGTCCTTCCCGGCCCGCGCGCAGTCGCTGACGGTCCATCTCATCTAGCTGTGCTACGTGTTAGGTACGCTCGTCTGGGGTTTCCCGATACTCAACGAGCTCCGCCATCAACGACAAGCTGCGCGTATCGAGAGCGTGTTGAAAGGGCAGTGAGGCTGTATCGATCTGGTTTCTTCTCTATTGTACTTGTAGTATCAAAGGACTATTTGGATGGAAATGGCGCATTGTGCTTGCCAACATGTAGGTACGACGACTGTACATGGGACTACAGGATAGTCGCGCTCTGGTCCCTCGCATGTGCGACCCTGTTGTGTCGGTGTATCCGCGACGATTGAAGTCAGGTGGTTGGTGTTCAGTAGCCTCGTGTCACGCAGCGTACTCATCAGTGATAGCTGGCACCCCCTTTTTTCCCAGGCAGTATCGAATACTTCACTCCAGAGTCCAATCATACTCGCCTCAGTAGGTTTGTACCATTTACCGCATACGGTGCCAACCAGCGAGCTTGGCTAGCTATGGATCCCCAAGAGTATACAAAGATACTCGAGATCAATCGACAACTCAGAGCTGGCGAGGGAAGGTTAGTATTTGCCCTCTGGTTCTTGCGGGGTGTCTACTGGTGCTGACATTTGTTCAAACAGGAGCGTGGAAGAGTTGATGAAGAGGTATGAATCGCAATTTTGTGTCGCATTGTCATCGCTCCCTAACGGAAGGACGACAAAGCAATGACCCCTTGAAGGGCGCCGAAGCTGCTCGCCTCCGACAATGGTTCAGTGAACACCGCATGGTCCCCAACAGGGATCTCAAAGATGACTTCGGGCGTGCAGTGTTGCTCGGGCAGCTCGATGTCATACAAGAGGACATCAGCAAACGAATCAAAAAGCACGCTGAGAACGGAGAGTCGGACCCACGCGCAGCAACAGTCCGAGACATATACAACATGCGCTGGGGCCCGACACAGGTCCCCGTCTTCAACCTCATCCTACTCAGCACGCTTCTGTGCAAGCAAATGCGGGAGGAGCACCTGAAGATCGCGCGGTTCCTCATCACGGACATGAAGGTACCCGTCGACGGAACGGACCTGTCGGGCGCGCAGGCGCTCTACCACGCCATCTCGACGAAGCCCGCGTTCGACCCCGAGTACGCACAGATCCTCTACGATGCGGGCGGGGACGTGAACGCGCGGAACCGCTACGGGGACACGACGGCGGCGGAGATCGCGATGCTGCTTGGGTACGACGCGGCCGCGACACGGCGCGCGCGGGACGCGCTCGCGTGGTTCTTCGCTCACGGCGGGAATGTGGACGTGCGCAACAACGACGGCGTGTCCGCGCGCTGGGTCATGTCGAGTGCGCACCAGCAGATGATGCAGAGGTTGGGCGCCAACCGCGCGCTAGCGGACACGCCGATGTGGGACATCGTCGTGCAGGAGGACCTGCGGCGGAAGGAGCTGGGGATGGATGCGTGCGCATTTTGTGGGCGGGGGAAGGCACAGACGGGGCGGGCGCTGCTGGTCTGTTCTCGGTGCAAGGGCGTCGCGTATTGTCCGCCTCCGAGCAAGTGTCAGAACCATGACTGGAAGGTGCACAAGGAGAAGTGCAAGCCATACAAGCCCCCTCGTGTCACGTACCTTGGAGTGCCGCTAGAAGATGTTCTTGTATAGTAGACGGGAATGTGACGAAGTTCGCATTGCGAGTATCCACGAGATGGTGCTCGAGATCCTTCGGTATGGTATCCCAGGATAGAGTTCACATCATATGTCTTGAACACTCCTTTTTCTCTGCGTGCATGCATATGAAGTCAGTGTTGTGCTGGAATTCGAAGCAGGTGCATCTAGTTAGCCTCTGCAGATACTGTACGTCTATGAATCGTACCTGAGTATGAGGTGCGTTTTACCCTTATTGAAGCATTTCATCGTCATCTCCATATTTTATGAATGGCTGGCGGCATTGGCAGATAAACAAGCATAGCAGAGAACGGTGACATGACCGTTTTCGGACGAAGTGCGATACTGAACGCCACGGGCGCAATGTGGCCGGGTGCGCACTGGTGGCAGCGTGTACCGAAAAGGCAAGTAGCGCATTTGCCGGAGCCTCGTGACCGAGCGCTTGCTGCGAAGGGCGAATATTCATGGCAACCGCGTTTCTCGCGCAACGCGCTCATCTTCGTCTCCAACAAACACTGGTGGTATCTGCTTCAGGCTACCGTGGTTTTGGAGGCACTGACAGGCAAAGCGCTGCACATCATGTCTTCCCCAAGCCAACAACGCATACAATTCATCCTGACTCTGACGGACAATCAGGAATCCCGCGTAACGAGAGGGCAACTACCGGAGCTTGACCTTGTTCGGCAAGACGCTGCGAGAGGTATGCGAACCTCCCTGGCTTCCGTCTCTTAGCGTGTCTCAACGCTCATGTCGCTGGAAAGTGCCGGCGTTGAAAGAGTCGGTCGCGGAAACGCCTGAAAAAGATGTCATTCTGCTACAAAATGCTCGCACAGGCGAAATCGTACGCGACCCAGTCCCGCGTTCGCTCGTGTTCAATACCGAGCTCCACCGGCTCTTCAAGTACAGTTTCCTCATCCACCTTGATGATAGTGAGCAACAAAAATGTATGCTTTTCTAACACGTGTGAAGTACTGAATGACGCTTTAGTCCCAAAAGACATGCTTGACTCGGTTGCATGGGCGCTCGAACAGTTTGTCGACGTTCTCACTGAGTGCACGGACGCCCAGCTTGTCGCGTTTGGTCATATTGTCCGTGCGGAGGACAGCATGACCCGTGCACAGAATGGTCGTCACGTCGCTCAAAGTGCTCTGACGAGTAACGGGAGACTTTTCATGGTGAGGATAGCGGGTCCCCGATAGTAGCTTCTACGGCATGAAACTCACTCAAGTTTGCCTATGCAGCGCTTGCAGGCGAAAGCAAAGTTGGCATTGCTTCTATTGTAAGCCGTACGGAGAATGTCTGCTGGTTTTACTGACGTCCATGCGTCCGATGTCACAGGAAGCCAGAACTCAATCGTCCCGGCGATGCTGCAAAATACCAGCAAGAGATCATTGAGTATGCTTGTTCGGGTACAGCCAGCTCGGCTCTCCTGTTCAGGACGCAACGGTGAGTCCAAACATGTTATTCATAGGCCACAACCAAGCTCACACATGTCTGAAATAAGTGATCTACTCATCATATTCGCTGAAGCATTGGCGCGGAGTGGCGAGGATGACAAGACAGCAGAGACTCTGCTAGAGCGTCTCGCAGACTCACCAGCAACCACTGGCGACACGGATGCGATCCTCAATTACATCAAGTCCAAAGTATTTCTCGCACGCGTGCAGCGGCGCCGCGGAAAGCCGGGTGCCGCGAAGAAACAGTACGCATCATATCACGCGCTTCACGAGCACGCTCCTACGTCACAACACTTCCCAGGGAGAAGTTCCTCGTCAAGTGGTTCAAGAAGAATCCGCATCTGCTACCTGACCCCATCCTGCGGGATCTCCTCATGCCAGTAGGAGAAGCTCCGAGCCCGGTTTTAGAGGCGCTTGGCGGGCCGTCCTGGCTGGAGGGGCGCGAGCACACTGACAAGACTGATCATCGCCTGGTAATGCAGTGTCGGAGCTGCATGAAACGAGAACCGATGGTGAAGCTCTTTGTGTGCTCGAAGTGCAAGAAGATATACTACTGGTACGGATCTCGATCTCTTTACCGATGGTAGTATCCTGAGCCCCAGTAGCTCTCGTGAATGTCAAAAGAAAGACTGGTCGCTTCACAAGTGAGTGTTTAGTACTGAGTATTTCTCTGTATTGCAAGTTGCCAATACCCGCCCATAGGGACAGCTGCAAGTGAGTGGACCGTGATGATCCCAGGATTGGCTGCTTAAGGTATACTGATCTGTCGGCCACCAGGGACATCGCAGACCTGAACAAGAAGATCGAGAAGCTCTCCCTGACAGATGCCTCAGCAGCGCAAAGAGAGAAAGACTGGGGAGCCTGGCGGGACGCAGTCGACCAATGGCCATACGTCAACGCGCTGCGTCTGCATGAGGACCCCAGCCGCGCGCGGACGCACCTGATTATCGAGCACTCGGTGTACACTCCGGACGCGGGCCCGATGGCGAAGGACAAATTCACGATCGTTGGGTGCTCGGTATACCGCATGGCTGATGTATACTCCAAGATCGAGGCGGTCCTAGGGCTCGACCCCGGCGAGGGCAAGGAGTATTGTGAGGGACTGCTGAGCGACCAGCCGCGTGTGGGCATCCCGATGGTTTCGTTCCTCATTCTGCGGTTCTCCCAAGGTGTGACGACATGGCTTGACCGAGGCGTGTATGGGCCACTCTTCCGAACGTATGTTGATGGCTCATTCATACCCGGGTCGATGCAGATACGATCGTGTTGAACCGCTTTGAGAAGACCCCATATAACAAGCACTGGAGGAGGGATATCAACAAGAGCAAACCCCCACAACCGCTGACGCTGCGCGACGGTATCCAGGATGCGGAATTTGACTAGAGATCAAACTTTAGTGATCTGGGGCACTTCCACGCTTCATCCAAACTCGACTGCGACCCGTGGTAGACCCTGCGAAACAAGGTAGATGTAACTCGGTTTTGAATGTAGCCGACTGCTCGGACAAACCTTTACACCAAAAGAACCGTGGATGTGCAACCATGGACACAGAAGAATGTATAGGAGCTGCATCATTGTCTTACCTCGAACCTTTTACTCGAGCGAAGGTCTTGGCGGGCCAAACAAGCAGATCGAAGGGGAAGACAAAACTAAATATTGGGCTGCTCTGGATTGTTTGCGCACCTTGAACACATCCACTTTCATTGCTCAGTCCGACGTCATGTCGAAGTGCATGTTAAATGTGATGTATTTTCCTATATGTGACGGGAGAAGGTTTCGCGTAAAGATCATGTCAATGCGGTCGGTAGTCGTGAAGGGGGATAGGAGGACGGCGGAGGGGAGGGGTGGAGATATGAGCAATAATCTAGGGTTTGCAGGTGTAATAGTACGTATAAACAACAGGAATAACTGATTAGATTTTCATGGTTCATCCAGAGTTCCGTTCCACCCCAAGAAAGATCCACGCACAGGGAATGCGACTTCATGCCGGCCTCCACGTTTCACCAGGATAGTGCGCCACATCGCCCCAGCTCGAGGGTGTTTGAGGCCCAGTCGTTTCCGAGCCTTGCATAGTCGCCGGAGCCGTCACGTACGATTGGTCCGCGGTGCTGATCACGGGTGGGCTCTCTTCGCCAGTGGGTTGCCGGCGGACGATAGGGATACCCAGCCGCTCAGTGTGCGAGCTCAACTCCGACGTTTGTTCCGAGGGTGCGTGGGCAGAGGGTGCATTCGTGGATAGCGTCGAGCGCGCTTCGCGCAGCTCGTGGGGATGTTCGTCACCTTCCGCGCCACTTGAATGCGGGTCCGAACCCTCAGAAGAAGGGAGAGCGACCTCCGGCACCTCTGGTACGTCCTCCTGTCTCGCTTCCTCCGCACGCCATTGCTCTCGAAGAGGATGCCCGAACGTATAGTTCTCCGGGCTACTCAGCACGCCATCCGACGCAGACGACTGGAACGGAGAATCAGACAGTCGGACCATGGAGTTCGCGCGTGAGCGAGCCAAATCCAAGGATGACCTCGACGCAGCGGTAAGTGACTGGATAAGCGACTGAGCCCTTGAGCGCGCAGACTCCGAGCGCGAAGTGGCCGAGTTCGTCCTTGAGCGAGACTGCGACCGCGAGCCTGAAGCGGACCCGGATCCCGACCCTGAGCCCCGCCCAGAGCGCGACCGTGATCCATTGGTACGATGGTGCGACAGACCACTCGCACGATGACGAAGGCTCACGCGCGACGCACGGGGGCTCGGGCCCTGCGACAACAATCCCACGCTATCCTCCTGCTCTGCCTCCTCAAGCGAACCCTCTGCCTCTGGTACGTCCATGAGCGACGAGTCCTCGTGGTAATCAAGATCCGAATCGAAGATGGGCGCAGGGAGCTGCCCGAAGGTCATCGAGGTGTCTGTCGCCACGCTTTCTGTGCGTGTCCGCGCACGCGGCCGCCCGGTAGGATATACAGCGGGCGAGGGGGACGCGGGTAAAACCGCTGGAACCGTACCTGCTCTCGCTCTCCTATGTACCTGTGGATGCCGTGGAGGCATCGGGATTGGACTGCCACTGAAGCTCGACGACATCGAGCTGTTGTGTGCGCCCGAGCCGCTGTTCGGCGACTCCGACGATGTCTCCCGGTTGCCTGTCGACTGGGTGGAGTGCGAGAAGCGGGTCGACGGGGTCGAATGCGTGTGGGTTGACCGCGAGGGCGTGGACGTGGAATGCGGGGTCGAACGCGTCACGGGAGACCTATGTGACGCGGACGACGCACTTCCCCGCGTTGGCGCCCGGAATCCGAAAGGATATCTGGACGCGACGGGCTGCCCAAGACTGGACATGGAAGCTGACGTCCGTCTGTCCGAGGGCTCCTCGCTCTCTTCGACCTCTTCTCCCTCCTCCTCTTCCTCCTCTTCGCCTTCCTCCTCCTCTCCGGTCTCGGTCGTCGGTATTTCCCTCTCCTCGTCAGGCTCAGGAGACGGAGGGAACGGAACACTCTCTGCCGAGGAGACTTGTGCGGGGTAGGACGTGAACGGGTAAGATGATGGGGGAGGCACGGGCTGCTTTTCCTTTGGCTGTGCGGTCGGCGGCGAGTACGCTACATTCAAGAGCTCCGGCGCAGACTGGGCCATGGGTGGCTTTTCCTCAACATGGGGGACGTCTTCAGGCTTCACCTCCGGGCTCTCAAACAACTCCTCTGACAGGACACCCCGTCTCGCAGGGTGATGCGCCGACGGCAGGCCCACCGCGGCGAAGAGGCGCTCCATACCTTCAATCGGGATCGACGGCGTCCGCGACTCCGCACCGCGGGGCGGCTTCGTCGTCAGACAGAAGTCATGTGCGTCCTTGATACGCAGGAGCGTGCACTCCTTCCAGAGCCACGGCAGCGCGTCCTGCTCCGACATCGTCTCGTTCACGAGCGTCGCGGTCTTCTCCGCATCCTCCTCCTCCCACCGGAAACGGGGTCCGCAGAGGCCGGCACAGCCCTGCCCACTGGCGATCCACAAGCCAATACTAGCATCGAGGTCAGTTGGCGCTCATATATAGGACGACGTCATAGGGGAACGTACAAGCTCAAGAAGAGGACGAGGATCCGCCACGCCGTCCAGGCGGCGTTGGCGATGAGTACGCCACGGGCGTAATCAGTGAGGGTGCCGTCCGCGCGGAAGAACGTCCCGTCTCGCGGGCTGATCCCCGCGTCACCCTGCGCGATCGCACCGGGCTGCGGCGACCAGAACGCGAGGAGAACGGCAAGGGAGAGCGCCGCACGCGGCAGGAGGAGGATGACGGTCGGCCAGTTCTGGGAGTAGAAGTTCGCCGTCTCCGCAAGTCCGTCGCGTAGGTTGGCGTGCTCCCCGAAGAAAGCAGACGCGCGGATATGATACATGAAGCAAAAGTTCGTGTACGACGTCATGGAGACGAGGTTGAACGCGGGCGAGGACATGTACAGCGGGAACATTAGCGGTCGTTCTGGTGCGTCGTCCGGTCAGCACAATCAACGGGGACAATTGCGAAGCATGACACTCACTAACTCGCCAGCGGCGGACGAAGGAGTAGATGAGCTCATATACAATAAAGATTACAAAGATCCAGGTGAACCAGCAAGCAATGTAGGCGGCTGCAGCCAGCGCCCAATCCCTCCCCGAGCCCGGCACGCCAGGCGCAGAGGGGTTCGGGAACTTCGCGACCCTACACATCATGAGCTCTGGCGCAGACGTGATAGGCATGAAGTCACTCACAGAATCAAGATGAATACAGCATTGAAGTCGAAGAAGGTCTGCAGCGGTATATGCGCAAACACGAAGAGAGGAAAGAGGTAGAAAAAGCAGCGCATCCTCCATGAAGGGTGTCGCAGCAGCTCCAAGTGGAGCCCGGCCGAACGGAAGCGCGGCCGCGGAAACTGAGAGTACCCCGCAGAGATGAGGGTGGGCGTGAGGCCCGAGGTCGTCGCGCGCGACCACACGCGCGTATGCGCAGGCCCTGAGAACGCGCGCGACTGTTCCGTGGGCTCGCGACGTGCCTTTGACTCCTTCTCGGCCTGGGAGCCTGACCCCGGCATGCTCACGATGCGCACTGAGCGGGGCGTCGGATTGCGCCCTACACGGCCATATGGCTCGCTGCTGGGGCCGGCCTCGCTACCAGCGTACATGCCAGCGACAGAGGACTGCAGGGTAGAGCGCGGCGCGGGTGGCGGAGGACGCTTGGGAAGCCAAGATGGGTAGCCCTCGGAGCTGGATGACTTGCCCTGGGGCGACTGCGGTGGCGAAGACGGTTGCTCTGTGGTACTGGGGCGTTCCTGGTCGCCGGCGCTAGCTGGGGGCGAGGGCGAGTGGGAGCGCTGGGGCGTTGATTTTGGCGACGGGTCCTCAGACGACGGCGTACTCGAGTCGTACTGTCGTGACATATTCGTAGATTAGGCACGGAAATCATGCAACGCGAGCGTAGAGTAAGCGAGAGTAGAGCAGGCAGGGCGGGAGGCGGCGTGTAGATTAGATGGAGTTCCTGCGTGTGCACGCGGGCGCAGCACGGCTGACGGAGAGGCTCGGAGGCACGGACGCTGCTGCTCAGGGGGCCTTGAACGCGAGAGCCTCGTGTAGATTCACGACGGGCAGCCTCGTGGGGGCGAGCAGGGCGAAGAAAACGCGCGCGACGGTCCAAATCAACACTCACCCAATATAGCCCTCCCTTTAGCCGGTGGCGTGACCCGGCAACCCCCGCAATGCTTCCGCGAGCCTCGTGTTTCACTCAGCGGAACTGACCTCTGCACAACAAGAAAGAACACGCGAACGACGGTCGGCAACGAGTGGATGCGGCGTGCTAGCCAGCTTCTTCGAGATGGGTCTAGGGAGCGACTTGATAGAGTGGTGGTGAGAGAGCAAAGCGGAATTTGACGAGCCTCCTTCTCCGATCGCCTCAAGTCCGTCTTGCGGCCGTTGCCATGTCGATATTTCCCTCCCAGCATGCGCCCATAAGAACGCAGGCACGCCTCGCTTTTCGCTTATTCTGTGATTGACTTTTTGACTTCTTCCGTATGTTTGCCAGCAGTGCTCCACAAAATCCTACGCGGTATGTCCGAGGACTCGATCATCCCGATCGACGCTACTGCAATTCATGCAGCCTCGGTTTTGCTCAACAACCAGGGTCCTTCTCGAGGATCCATCACTCGTTGGCAAGGCATATGCATGGAACCGCCCTGTTACTCTTGTTTGAGGTGAGCATATTCGGCAACCTGTCTTCTTGTCTCCCGACGACGGGCATCGTTTACCTCTACACTTCAAGCTAGCGATTGCAACTTGGAATTTCACCTCTGGTTGCTACAATCGAAGCCAGTGCATGTGGGCGATTGTTATTGTCGTACCTCTGTTCTTCCACAAGTGCGTACCCCAACTTCGTCTCCGCGGTGAATCGACCAGGCATACCATCTGCTCATTGTCTCCGTCGAACTCGAAAGGACGAGTCGTTTCAGCCTGTAGCTTCGCACTGGCGGGCCGGAAATGCTGCGGTGCTCACCCTGATCCCAGACACTCCTTCGCCAGGTCGATTGATCCTCTCAGCTGCCCCCTGCATATAGCGCGCCGGTGCGCAGTTGATCATACATGAATCCAGTCAAAGTGCCTCAGGTCTGCAGAGCAGCAATGATGGTAGTTCTTCGGGCAGAAGGAGGGTGACTGAATCCTCAGTCTGTCCTTTATATACGCCGCCTTAAGTCGGGCAAAGGGTTGGCGATTCGCACCCTGCCGCTTCATTTGCTGTCGTCATCAACAGCTTCCTCCGCCCATTTGGCTGAAGGCATACGTCATTCTTCGTTGGTGGTGCACCTGCCCGCCGCAAGCTGTGGCTGTAGCCTCCAAGCTTACTGCCTGTCTTCGCCACAATGCGACTATATATGGTTCTTTGACTGCCGTTTTCGTCCCTATGCAGGCAAGCAAAAGCAAAAGCATAGAGACGTGGTTACAATCAAGGTGTACGACGCTCAGTGTCACTACAAGAAGACGCGATCTATCTTGACAGAGCGTCGAATCAATGGCAGTGATAGCCTCAATATCGGTGCACTATTGAACTCGAGAGAGTACTAGCCATTGGCAGCCGCTCCGGTTTGCCACACACAAAGGGAACGCACCAATCTGCAGTAAGTGAGAGTCGTGCGCTGCAGGTGGTCTTCGCTCATTCTGTAGTGGCAAGGCGTCGTCTGACAGGCTACTTCGTTCTGCCGCTCTTGGGCCGCAAACCTACCTACCATGTACTTGCGTCGAGGAGCCACCCTTCCTGAGCCCGAGCCACAGGCCACTGTTCCCTGAGTCCACTGCTCCACACAGCCAAGATCCACAAAGGAATTCGGTACTGCGATTCCTTCTGTCTATGCGCAAGTTCCCAATGCGTAAAAAGAAATGCACATGTATATTATTCAGCAGTAACCCTTAAGGCCTCAGGCTCACCCAGGCTTGGGACGGGCTGCAGCTGGGGCGACCCAAATACCGACGATGTCTTACATTATTCTGATTGCTTGCAAACATGGAAGCGTGTCCACGTCGTCTCATGATCATATGGCACAATTCCATGCGTGCAACAGACGGCGGAAGCTGTTGGTAACGCTGCGGAGATTTGCCATGTGTACGTAGACCACTGAGGCTACTGCTACCATTAAGTCCATTGTTGAGGCTTGGTCCGTTCACAACAAATCGTGGTTACTCTTGCGCACTACAGCAGAGCTCTGTGTCAATTTGCGGCATACAGTCGAACTTGACGTCTCGATCGCTAGCCCAGTGCAGTACGTACACCGGCCTACGGTCGTAATAATGCGTGAGTAGGGAAATGAGAAAAAATACCATCCACGCAGCTGTAGGCGGCATAATATTACGTAAGCAGGCCGTACTGCGACGTCCGTGCTTCGCGTCTCGACCGCCGCCAGTGCTCGCTCCCACCTGTGATACCTCCGACCTCTTCCCCACACCCTCATATTTAAATCGACTCTCGTGGCGTTCCAACCCGCATGGTTCATCGCCCGGCAGACTCGCGCCTGCTCGCCAACCTCCTTTCGAGCGAGAAGGACTACTCGAAACACCTGGCGACCCTCCTCGAGCACTCCCAGCGCTCGCTCGCGTCCTTCTCCGTCTATGCGTCGGCGTCGTCCCCACCTCTCGCCCAGGCGATCATCACCGTAGCGGGAGCCCTCTCGGGTGCAGATGACGCGTTGCGCAAGTATGCCATTGCTGTGGAGAGTTGGCAGGACCAGCTGAAGGCGCTCAAGGACCTCGAGGATGAGGTTGGGAATATCATGCGGGACAGAGAGATTCTGTGAGTCGCCGTCTCACGCCGCTTCGTATTCGAGCCGCCTCTATCACATTGCTGGTGTTGCCCAATATTTTTGAGACCCTGGGTGGTTCAGTGTCATGCAGTCTGGTTTGGGAGCGTTGATCCTCCCTACGCCACGCACGCACCTGCTGCGCTTCGTTCGTTGAGATCATTCGCTGTGCTACGCTAGTGTTGCTTGGAAATACATGCCATTGAGCGGAACTCTGACCGTCCTCCTCCAGTGTGACACGCTTGATCAAGGCGTCCAAATCGCAGAAGCCAAGCCGCGATTCTGGTGGGGCTACCCCCTCGCCCTCGTCCTCTTCCCTCACCATTCGGCTCGAGGTGCCCATCGGAGCGAAGCTCGGTGCAGCGCAGACAGAACTGCAGGCATGCGAAGCACACCTCGCCATGAAGGAGCGCGAGCTGGAGGACATGCGTGTGAAGGCGATCACTCTCGGGCTGCAGGCACGGTGTAAGGCGATGGTAGAGTGCGGTTGGGTTTGGGGTGAGATGGGAAAGGAAGGATTGAGGGCTCTGGATAGCAAGGATATGGCTGCAGTCAATGGACATGCCCCTGGTGAGTAACTTGTCGCTGGAGGAGGGGCTCGGACGGCATCTCCGTACCACGAAGCTGTTTTCGTTTCCCCATGTCTCGTCTTGACCCGAAGTCTCACTGTTCTTGCAGGCAACTATCCCTACTCGCGCCCCTCCTCCAACTCAGATTCCGGCCACGCAGCATCTGATCTATCTTCCATAGCACCCTCCCAGTCCGCATCACAACTCAACGGCGAAGCTTCCCACACGAACCCCTCACCGCCTCCGAAGCCACCCCTCCACGCTCCGGAGTACCGCCTGCGAATTCCGCCCGCACACACCATTGACGAGCACTCCGTTCCCAACGGCCGTGCGAACGGAGCGCCTCGTGCCAGCTGGCGCATCTCCGAGGTGCCCGAGCCAGACGAAGAAGAGGGCGGGGGCAGTAGCGCCGACGAGGAGGAGACAGGCCTTGAGGTGCACGAAAATAAGCGCTTCTCCAAGGGCAAGTTCAAGGCGAAGGAGGGGAGCACAGACGACAAGCCGTTCTCCGTCCGCCCCACGATTCCCGCGAGCACCAGTCTACCCCCGCCCAGCCCGTCCACCGAAGACGGGTCCATCCTCGGGAAGCGCGAGCGCCACCGGAGTGGGTCTGCAGGCCTGTTCGGGCGCGCGATAGGGGCGCTGTTCCACCACCGCGATGGCAGCAAGGAGAAGGAGCGGGCTGCGTCCGCGAGTCCGGGCAAGGCGAGCCCCGGGAAGACGGGTGGGTGGCGCACGCGGACAGACAGCAATCTCGCGAAAGTGTGGCGCGGGAAGGCGGGCGAGGACAGCTCGGACGACGAGGGGCAGACCCGGCAACTGTACTCGACGTGGTCGCCGAACACGGCGATCCCGCCGAAGCTGGCGCCCGTCACGCTCGGTGCGTCGGCGTCGACGAGCGCGGTCCATACCACGGGGAAAGGCTCTCCGACGAGCCAGAAGCTGAAGAAGGCGAAGCGCAGCTCAGTGCAGGCCCCCCCGCGCAACGCACAGGCGAAGGAGGCCGCGCAGAAGGGCTACGAGAGCGACTCGGTGGGAGCGAGAAAGTCGAGCTTCAGTCTCGGGCGTTCGAGCTCTGTGAGCAGTCCCAAGCGCGGTAACACGCCGACGCCCAAGAGCAAAGGCAAGGGGAAAGCAACGTCGAATGGGGACGCGACTCCCAGTCAAGCAAACGCGAAGCCGCAGAGGCTTACCGAGCTTGCTTTGGCGAAGATGAACGAGGGCTCGCTGTCGCGCAACTCTTCAATGTCGAAACAGTCTATCACAAGCGCGGCGTCTGCGCCAGCGAGGACTCTTGCTCAGAGTACAAGCGTGCCTGTCGTCCCGCATACAGCTTCTGCGACCATAGCACGCTCAAGGACGTTGTCCTTACAACCAGCCGACGCTTCTTCGGCTACATCCGTACCCACCTCGCAAGCTGGGTCGACCGCCTCTGCGCCTGTAAACCATCATCGCCGGACGGCCTCCACGTCTTCTGCAATGCCTCACCGCTCGGGGTTGACGAGAAATGGAGACGGCCCTAGCCTGATGAGCATAGTGGAGGGCGTTGCAAGGCAGAACAAGGAGGCGTGGGCGGCTCAGGATCCCAACCGGAAGCTGATCGATGTCCGGGCTCCCCCTCCAGTGAACGTTGACGCTGCCCTCCAAGAGGCCTCGAAGTCTGCAGCACTACGCGAGTCTGGTTCATCGAACGGGGAGTCCAATGGAGATGCGCCCACGAAGCGTTCTTCGCCCCTTCTCCACCACGCCAAGATGCCTGCCTCTGTCTCGGCGCCGACACTTCCCTCGTCTGGGTCAACGTTGTCGGCGAAGCCTCCACCGAAGTTGCCTCTGCGCTCTGCTCTGCGCAACAGCAGTCGAACGCCATCGCCTAACCCCCCACCTGCTGTACGGAACACACCTAGTGACAGCAGCCGAGATGTGTCTCCCGCACGGGCGATGGGGAGCAATCACGCTCCTACCATGCCATCGAAACTTGCCACTGTTGACCTGGACGACGATGCCACGTCGATCTCGTCGTACGCCACCGGGCGGGAGAGTTGGGATGAGGATACGCCCGTCGCCGCGCGCACGCCGCAACTGTCGCCGCAGCCGCCTCCCAAACACGAAACGTTGGGGAGCGACGTCTCCGGAAGCTCCACCACGACGACCGATGGCGCCCCGACGCGGCGCAAGAGCGTGCGGATGTCGCTACCCCCGACGTTCTCGGCAACACCGCCTGCCATTGACGACGACAGCGACGAGGAGACGCGCGGACGCCACGCCCCGTGGGGGCCTTCGGGTCAGTGGTCCTCGCGCATACACTCTGCTCCTGAACGTGACGTGTGGCAGGACTCGAGCGAAGAGGACGAGGACTATAGCACAGCGAAGAGGCTGCTCAGCCGGATGTCGAAAGGGCGGACATAGTTTGTGAATATCTAGCGAGGGCTTTCTGTATACCTGTTTGTGTCGGATGGATGCCTGTATAAACACTCTATGCTACCTTATGCACGTCGTAATGTCTTTCATAGTGCTCTCATATACTTCTTCGCGTACACACGACTACAAGCTAATCATGAGAGGATTCTGTTTTTCTCGACATCGTGTCTTACGTAATGACCGAGCGCTCCGCAGACTAAGAACGACTGCAGTTGAAGACGACTCAGCCACACAGCTCTTGTTCCTCTACCACCACCATCCCTAACCCCAGAAATACACAACATGTCCGACGGAGGCGCAGCGCAGCCCCAGGATGAAGTTCAGCCCAAGGCTGAGGACGCGAACGCGCCGATCAACATCAAGGTGAGTCCATCTTGATGCTCCGCATTATTGGCCCTTCTAGATGAAAGACGGTGGCTCTGACGGCGTTATGCAGGTGACGACGCAGACGGGAGAGGAGGTGTTCTTCAAGATCAAGAGGAACACGAAGTTGAGCAAGTTGCAGGGCGCGTATGCCGCGAAAGTGGGCAAGGATGTCAGCAGCATTCGGTGAGTGGCGATTTATTTGTTCTGGCTCGCCGCCTCGCGTTGGCAAGGGCTCTGTTCTGCGATGTGGAAGGTAGCCTTGACCGAATATCACGATTCGGGGTGCAGCCACAGCGTCTCATATGGCTAGAGCATTATGTACTCATTTTATTCACAGATTTTTGTACGACGGTAACAGAATAAACGACGACGACACTCCGGCGTCATTGGACATGGAAGATAATGGTACGCGTAATACTCTCGTAATCACTACACCCTTCTAATGGATACGCTTCAGATACTATCGATGTAATGGTAGAACGTGAGTATTGTGCTTATTCTCTCCTCACTGAGGAGACCACTGACCGCCTATCTTCTGCAGAGGTTGGTGGCTCAGCGTGACATCGACGGCCCCATGAATCTGTTTGTTATATGCTGTCTATTCTGTAGTACCATACCTGCCCTCTCATCCTTGTGCATAACAGTGTCAATTGTAGCCCTTTATTCTGTCTCGCATCCCGTGTCTGCTCATTGCTCTACGCCAGAGTTGTGCTCTTGAAGCCTCGCGTATTGCGCTGAACGTAGGTATGGTCCACAAGCCGACGTCTTGCCAATTCATAACACATCGAGGCCGCGAAGATATGCCGAGCCTCCCGATGCGTTTGGGACCTCAAGTATGCTCACCAGCTTTCACGCATGCGACGCACGCCCGTCGGGACCCCGTCGGCTCGCTGCAGAAGCCTAGCGAGGCCATCTGACTCTGAGCGCAATGTCACGGCTGCTCTCGTATGCAAAGCGGACTCTCCACAAAACCGGCACGCACCTTTGAGCGATACACTCACCATCTCCAATCCTCGACAACTATCAATTCTGGAACTGACACCAGACGGCCTCATGACCGACTGGTTCTCCGACATTACAGCAGTATACATGCGGTACAACTATCTGACCTCTACTCGTTGTGTATTCCTTCACGACGCCTTTCTCGGCAATGCTTCCCAGTTCTTCCTCAGACCTCTCCGTTCGATTATGTGTGCAGGCATGCAATACACGGGGTCGAGGTCGACGAGCCCCGGGTAACCGAGCAACGACAGACCTACGGGTCGAGTCAGTACAGTACAATTTGACTAGCAGCAGCACCCACCTGCAACACCGAAATGAGTGTGGAAGACGTCAACCTGGTCTCCGGGCCTATCTGCGATCCCTCCATGCTCCGTGTCCTATATGCACAGTGAGAAAGAGCAACGGATGTACAAGGATTGATCGGACCTGAGCGGAGAGAATGAACGCAATGAGCTTGTCGGCATCGATCCAGGGGATCTTCTTGAGGATGGCCATCGCTGACAGTACCCAGAAGCTGTAGCATACGTCCTCCAGCTTCTCCGGCCGTCCATTCAATCCACCGTTGGGCAGCTGCCGCTCCGCGAGCCACCACCCAAGCGTCTCCTGGTCGATCTCGTCCAGCCTGTCCAATATTGCGAGCGCCGCCGTGCATACGAACACTGCCGCGCACAATCCTCAGACTTCAGATGGCCCAAACAAGATCAGCGGAACGCACCCATAGCGGCATGGCTCTCTGCACCAGCAACTGCCCCGAAGCCGCCGTCAAAGTTGCGGCACTGTCGGAGGTATCCGACAGTCTTGTCGACATCGAGCTCGTGTAGACGGCCAAGGAGGGAGAGCGCGTTGACGGCGCAGTACAGGAACCGCGTGTCAATCTCACCCCACTTGTCGCCTGCGAAGACACCGGAAGGCTGCTGGAGGGATAGGATGACTTTGATGCGAGTCAGCGGGAGGGGATAGCACAGACGGAGGAGGCGCACATTTGACTACGCGGTCGACGTCGACTCTGTCCAGTGCGTCCTGGGTGATGAGAATCTGAATCGCGCTCAACGTCGAGTGCAGATGTGCGTCGTGGTCCGGATGCGCGCCGAATGCGCCTGGGTCGTCATTTTGTGAGATGAAGGGTCGTGGGGGGCGAGGAGAGCTGACCTGCCTCGTCGTCCCAGCAGCTCATAACGAACTCGATCATCTCCTCGCGATCGAGTGCATCCTGGTGGTCCATGATGCACAGCGCGGTCAGGCCCCAGTAAATGGCGTTCATGCGCAGGTGCGCGGTGAGATGGTACATCAGGTCATCCTTGCTCTGGGAAGAGGTGAGGCGGTGGGGATTCGTACGACTGCATGCACGCACCTCTCCGAGCGATTGAATGTATTTGACGTGCAAGGGGACCAGCAATTCGGATGTTGAACTTGACATCTCGCTTTGATACGTAGATGGGATAGTTACGACCGCGGCAGCTCAAGGCGAGTGTTCCGGAAGGAGAAAGGTGATATGTAGAACAGAGGTTGGTCCGCGTGATCGAGACGCCGCGGTCGCACCTCTTTGCACAAATCAGAGCTCAAACTTAGGGGTTTCATCATATTCCATGCAATACAGACTCCATGATGATTCCAGGTAAAATGCTAGGGATACAGCAATAGACTAGAAGGAGACAGTGCAGCATACGGGTGGCCTCCTACATAAGAGTAGCCATCCGCAGAGCGAGAACGGCGACCGTGCATATTTTGTGCGCCATACTACTCACGCTGCCGCTGCGATTGCACGGGGCTGCTCGTCGGAAATTGCGAGGCGGTCGAGAGCGTCCTCGAAGTGATCATCATCGCTATCCTCACTCCCTTCTTCTTCTCCCTCCGAAACACCGTCCTCATCGTCCGAAGGTTCATCCTCGTAGTCGAGCTAATACCCTAGTCAGTTTCATCGCGCTGCATGGTATGATAGACAACGTACGGGATCGTATATGACCCGTATGACGAGGCTACAGCTTGGACATGTTGCTATGTCCTCGTAGTTAGCAAGCTGCTTGCGCGAAATCTCGAAGCGATCGCCGCAGGGACAAGGGTAGTGGTATACCCGCTTCTCCTCGTCCCATGCCATGTCTTCGATCTCGACTTCGTCGTAGTATGCACCCATTGTAAAGACAGTCGCGGCTCGCACGAGCTAGGAAGGCAGGGAGGTGGGGGCGGCGAAGCCAGGCGATGGGTCGTGGTGACTCAATACAGTAAAGAGAAGGATTGATGAGCGGTTTCCGCGAGAGTCGGAGCAGATCGGGAACAGATCTTCGCAGCCTCCACCGTGACATGGCCGGGTCTATCGAGTATCATCACGCCTGCTACCAGTGCGGCATACTACGCATACTAGTGCTACTAATGATGTAATAGTACCAACAAAATCTGCTAGGCTCAGTGTCGTAGCACGAGACAGAGAGAAAGAGGGGTTGGATGGGTTTCTGTGATCGGTGGCAGTGGACCATAGTACGGCCGTAGCAAGAGATGATCACAGAACATACTGCACGCGCAAGGTTCGCTCATCATCATGGTTTGTTCTGCCTCGCTCTGAGTAACCTTGCACATAGGAAGCCCAATAGGGTGGATACCTCGGGGCGGAGACGCCATGCCGTTTCTACGATCCTCATGAACGCACGCATCGTAGTTGGAGTAGAATCGGCGCATATCATCGATAGGCCCGCCTACGAACTCCCACATGTATGTCCTCGACACCATCGTTCGACCTGACAGCCGTTTTCTTGCCACTCTGCTTCAACTACAACGTCTGCGAAGTCCATACTATCCACTCAACCAAGTGCCCAGGCCACCCTTTCTTACGAGACATACGGACTCACCATGATCCCCAGCGTAACCTTGATCGCCGCATGAGCGCGCCGGGCCCGGCCTCCGCACGCTCATGTGAAGGCGACCTCGTACTGGTAGAAGGAGGTCCTCTCGGTGCTGCTCGCACCGAAGCCGCCCACGGCGTCACTGACCAAGAGCTGGGTTCGATGATACACTGTGATTTCTGTCAATATACAAGGAGAATTGAGATTCTTGGGGTAACTGGGGCAAGGAATATATGCATACAACGACAAAGGTTGCGCGGCTACAGTGCCTGTGCATCAACCAAGAGTTCGTAGAAATGATAGAGGAGGGCGCACCGGTATATGGAGCGAGTGTGGTCAACAAGGGCTTCAGCAAGGTTCCAATCCCACTGTGACTCCTCGAGGAACCATCCAGGGGTTTCTTCGATACCCAAAGCCTGCCATAGGCACTCTATTGCATCCACCGAAGGTAAATCGCGTCGCTTCAGGTTGAAGTTGGTGAAAAACATGAGGACGAAGTCGAACGCATCTTGGTTCCCAATCATGGTTAGATGGATTCCGAGCATATCCATCGGGACTACATGGTTCAAATGCTCATTGACAGCAATCATGCCGTTGATCATGTGCTCGAGTTCGGTGAGCTTGCGACGGCGGAGACTGGTTTGGACCTTGAACCTTTTAGCGTAAGTCAAGGAGGGCTTTACGAGGGGCACGCCAGCCATAGTACATTACGGGCGGGCGGTATGCAACTCGACAGGAGGGGATGAGAAGGCGGGGCAGGGCTGGGAACGGTTTGGCCACAGCAAGATACGATTGAATCTGTAAAGACAAATGAGAGACCGGCTTGTAGAGAGTATACTAGCAAAGCCAACCGGATGATATCTAACTCTAGACTGGCTGAAGGCAAAAGGCTTGCGAAGCCTACGCTTAGTAGCGTTCGGTGCGTCGAGAGATGGATGGTCAAGAGCGCGAAAAGAGCAGGTTCTCTCCGCAATTGGAGGAGGTGCAATGTAGAGGTCCGGACAGAGCATGGTGGTTGCAAAAAAGGACGTGCAAGTGCGCTATGTCGCTCAAGAGCAAGGAGTTGCAAGGTCGTACATCGCGAGCCATTGCAAACTCAAGTCACTGTGGCGATTGTAGGTGATGTCTACGTCAGCAAAGTCTAGACCGCGTCCCCAACTGGCGAGTGCTACTTGTGCCAGTGCCATGTACACTATACTCGCTGTAAGGCTTGATCAAAAGCGTATGTAGCGCGACTTCCCCGGTGGTCGTGATTATGAAGCCTGTCTAGAAGCCGTATCGAAGGCTCAGCTAGTGCATAGAGATTGAAGTCACCTACCGACCTCTCATGTCCCGGTGAGCTGTGGAGGAAACAACGTCATCTGTATGTCTTGCGTGGATATTTGATTCGAGCGAATCTCTGTCTTGCGTCAGATTTAATCTTAGACAGGCGTGTATGCTGACTGAGTGTACCGGCACGAGTGACCACTGGCACACTACGTCCTCTATTGTCACGGTATCAGCTAGCCTCAAGCTATGATCAAGCCACTGCGAACCCACATTGGATGTGTCGGTGCCCTTGAGGGAGTATCGTGGTTCCGCTAGATCCCCTGACCGAACGACGAGGTTCGACGCTACAGTAACTGTTGATCATGTCGCCAATAATCATCTGTGCGAGATGTGGTGGTGGACCACTGTGACCTCTGGCTAATATCCCGCCCTATTGGTCTCTTTCTCGACGTCAGATTCACTGATCTTTCGTGATTCAGTTCGAACGATCACCCCTACCGAACTTGAGGCTACCAGTGAATTCAGGGAGGTGGCCGAGTGGTCGTGGCTCGGATACAGCTCGGCGAAAAAGAGTAGAAACACCGCTTGGAAAGGAAAGTCATTATTTGGCAAGAGCCTCTGATCCAAACAACCACCTCCCCACCGCGACTCTAGACCCCAGCTTGCGTTTTCTGTAGAGCCTACGCTATTTATCTTCCTCTCGCTCAAAGAAGCTGATCAGCCCGTCAGACTTGGTCGGTGCACCGCGACACTCTGAATGCGTAATACCTATAGAGGCTTAGCACGAACTAGCCGTTTTCACGGAAGGACTCGGAGGTTTGCCTCGCTCGCTCAATCACGACATGATTATGATGGTGGGTTTGTCTCTGATGCTTTGGCTCGAGGCTAACGCATGTTCTAGTCTGCGTCATTGGAGGGGGTCATGCAGGTTGCGAGGCGGCAGCAGGGGCGGCAAGAGCAGGTGCTCGAACAGTCTTGCTAACGCAGAAGCTGGATAACATTGGCGAGCTCTCCTGCAATCCTTCTTTTGGTGGAGTTGGGAAGGGAACACTTGTACGAGAGGTCGACGCACTCGACGGAGTTTGCGCCCGAGTTGCAGGTGAGTCCTCGTAGTAGCTGCCGGTGTTCCAAGTCTTACCGGTCCCCTAGACAAGGCGGGCATACAGTACCAGATTCTGAACAACTCGAAAGGACCTGCAGTGTGGGTGAGCATACCCGAATCGGTTACTTCCCGGAACAATGGCTGAAGCTTCCTACAGGGGCCCAGAGCTCAGATAGACAGGAAGTTATACAAGAAGCACATGCAGGAGGCCTTGCACAGTTACCGCAACCTCGATATACGTGCAGCCAGTGTCTTTGACCTTGTCATCAATCGGTCACCTGATGGGCCTTCCGGGAGCTGGGGGAGAGTGGAAGGGGTGAAGCTTGGTATGCACTTTCTTGCGTGTGGAGGAACACGTCCTCATCGCCGCACAGATACTGGGGAGGTCATCCAGTGCTCTCAAGTAGTTATATGCACGGGAACCTTCCTTGGCGGAGAAATCCACATCGGTGCGCACCCTTGCACCATCAGGTCGTGTATTAATGGTTGAGCAATCGTCTGCAGGCATGAAGCGCTTCCCCGCTGGTCGTATTGGCGAGGCGCCCTCTGTCGGTCTCTCAGGCTCCCTACGGAGCGCAGGGTTCCAGCTGGGTCGATTGCAGACCGGAACGCCCGCGCGGATACTGAAGGATAGCATTGACTTTTCAAGAATGGACGTGCAACCCGGGGACGCCGTACCTCGGCCCTTCAGCTTCATGAATAGGACCGTGGATAATGCCGTAAGTCATCGCCCCTATTGTAGAAGTTGTGTTAGTCATCTGTGGTTCGCAGAGCAACCAAGTCGACTGTTACCTGACGCGAACATCCCCTGCTACACACCAAGTCGTGAGGGATAATTTGCACCTGAGTTGCCATATACAGGAGACGAAGAGGGGTACGCTGCGTCTCTCTTGCTTTCCGTGCATGCCCTGATACTTATTCCCAGGGCCTCGGTACTGCCCCTCACTCGAGGCCAAAGTCATCCGCTTCCCCCAGAAAGAAGGTCACCGCGTCTGGCTAGAGCCGGAAGGTTATGACTCAGGTATGTTCACGCTCGTCTCTCTGATGGCCATAACCTCGATACTCACGATGTACCAGACCTCATATATCCCAACGGACTCTCATGCAGCATGCCGGAGGACGTCCAGGAGGTCCTTTATCGTACCGTTCCGGGTCTGGAGAACGCCAAGCTTGTTCGCCCTGCGTATGGCGTCGAGTACGACTACGTAGATCCAAGAGAGTTGAAACGTATGTCTCTTTGTCTCTCTCTATAACGGAATGACTGTGTGACGCCTTGTAGCGACATTGGAGACAAAACGAATCCAGGTATGCACTATGGGGATGCCGCTGACTCAGGCTGTAATCTGACCGTGGACGACAGGGCTTGTTCCTTGCGGGCCAGATTAATGGTACGTGTGTACAGTCAACGATGATCTGCACGCCTACTCAGCTATCATCACAGGTACGACTGGATATGAGGAAGCCGCTGCACAGGGAATCCTCGCAGGTATCAATGCAGGTCTCGCAGCGATCCGCCGCCCACCCCTCGTGCTGTCCCGCGCAGACGCCTACCTCGGCGTGATGGTCGACGACCTCATAGTGAAGGGGGCAGAAGAGCCTTGTGAGTTTGCTGCCTCGCTCCACTCCTAGCCATCCGAAGTTGACCATCAACAGATCGTATGTTCACGTCAAGGTCAGAATACCGGATGTCCATCCGGAGTGACAACGCGGATACGCGTCTCACCGCAAAGGGTACGCCCCATCTAAATGGTTCGCTGACCACGACGTGATGTTGACGGGAACAGGCCGCGAGGCGGGTGTGGTGTCGGACGAGCGCTGGGCACGCTTTGAATACACGAAGTCCGGTATACGGGATGCTATTGCGCTTATGCAGTCGTTCTTCCTCACTCCTCACGTACGACTTTCTTATCTCCTCTTTGTGGATATGTCTGAAATGTTTGCAGCATTGGAAAAAGGCAGGTTTCGATGTCAGGGACGACGGTGTACGGCGGAGGTATGTTGATACCAGGAGAAAGTCGATTCTAGGTCTCATTGTTGTTCCAGTGCCTATCAGATGCTCCACAATCCAAATATCAAAGTCAGCCAACTCGTAGGCATTGTCCCTCAGCTCGATTCTGTCGATCCCCAGATCCTTGAACGCGCTGGGATCGAGGGTAAGCGGTCTAGTACTAACATTCGCGCGTTCCATGACTCAAAGAAGGCTAGGAGCCTACCATGCATATCTACAGCGTCAAGAAGCGGATGTGCGCGCGTTCATGGACGATGAGACGCTTATGCTTGATTCTACCCTGGACTATGACTCCGTCGAAGGACTTAGCTTGGAAGTTAGGGAGCGCCTGCAACTAATTCGACCTACAAGCTTCGTGAGTACTATTGTCGACCTCATCTGATTAAGCCCTCAATACTGGTTGTGCATGATTAGGGTGCGGCGAAGCGCATGGAGGGCATGACCCCAGCATCGCTAGTCGTGCTTCTCAGGTATGCGAAACGGATGCACGGGCGGTCTGCTTCTGCTTCGATCGCGTAGATTTACAGTGCTGCTCTATACATGGCATACCGTTCTTATGTGTGGCGGACTCAACGGCTTATACTGCTATAATCACATTGCATCCCTTCCGTCCTCTTTACCGCATCATTCTGTCCTGTATCCAGCTGTTAAGCCTCGTGGCGTGGTTGTATTCGCGCCCGTACGGTAGGCTCAGGGTGCCGTGGGTTTGGACATTTAGCATGAGCTTCGCAGGATCAAACACCACAGAAACGCGCAAAGCAGCACCCAACCGCACCAACTGACAAGTCTGGTACACAGTACAATTCCTCAAGCAAGTAGCTAAGGCATAAAATATGAACTAGATGAAAAGGTTCTCGATATTGGCCAACCAGTCACTTCTTGGCTCCGATTTCTTGTACTGACCACATCATCCCCAATACCTATTGTGATAGTGCATTATACGAGAAACCCTTTATCAGGCCGAGTGCCTGCTCTAGTCCCGTTCTGCATCATTGATATCCTCCCGCAGGTCCAAATGCACCGGAGGTATGTCCCGGTTGATCTCTCGACGCCAATCTGGATTGTACGCAGTGCGGCTCAATCTGCCGTCTACTATTCTATCTGCAATACGATAGTTGAGTACAAGCTCCGCAAGCAGGATAGACCATGCACTCACGACCATGGAGATGACTGGCTACGTTATTACAGAATCGAAGCGCGAGGAAGTGTACTGCATTGGCAAGCCCCCCAGCACGCTCGTGAAGCAAGTCTTCGCAGTATTCGATCCCCTCCCCGGGATTGAGTTCCATGATACGCTCGATCTCTGTGAGGACATCGGACATGCGAAACACTGAGCATTTAACGATCTTGAACTTGTCCCTGGCAAGTGGTCCTGCACGCGGCGTGTAAACTGATTGTTCGAATATAAGGTGCGTGCGTGCTCGTCCACGGTCCTCTTTCAGCCGCAGTGCGCTGATATATGGCTCGTCGTCGACTACGTCTAGCCAAGCATGCCAATCTTCGAGCTTCTGCGCGGTCGCACGTTCCGCAAGTCGCAGGCTTTCGATACGCTGGGTCATGGCCGTGATGTCCCTATACAAGGCTGCTAAGCATGCAAGCATCAACATTAGACCACATGGGCTTACGTGCAAGTGTTCCTGGAGGGACGGAAAGTGTGGGCAACAGATCTTCATGCAGAGAAAACAACTGACTTACTTGTGGTAGGGCCAGTCCTTCTTCAGACAGTCGCGGGAACTGCAAGTTGTTCCGACTTAGAGCAATCATGCCATGCTGCTAGTTGGCGCACCAGTAATATATCTTTTTGCATCTGGCACACACAGAAAGCTTTACCATTGGCTCACGAGCAGTGCAAGATTGGCACGCCTTGACAAGTCGATGGTCGGTTTTGTCGGTATGCGCACGCTCCTCTAGCCAGGTGGGACCACCGAGTTTGTCTAGGATAACACTGGTATCTTCGCCCACTGGCATTAGTAAATTCCGAAGGCTTTCGTCCGACAACATGTGCGGATTTTTGCGGAACCATTTGACCAGCCATGTCTCCCTAGCACACTGTCGGACTCATGGACTGTGCGGTCGGATCAGAAGACTTACTGCTCTTTCGCGGCGCCCCGCTTTCCTTGCCGCCGTAACACGCGGGACAGTGACATTTTAGCTATTATCAAGTTCTTGAGCCCATGCGTATCTGGTGCAGCCGTCGCCACCAGCTCTCTAAGCAGTGCTTCAGCTGACGTGTCGTCTTCACCACTGCGAGTCAACGCTTCCGCAAAGAACATGAGCAAGTCACTGATGGATGTTTCATATACTCGTTTTCGGAGATTCCGCATCGTGGCTCACTGATGAATCGAGAACATGAGGCCAGCGGAAGTATGAGCAAATACGTGCTGGACGATTTCCTTCAGGTGCCGCACGGCATCCGTTGGTCTGTCTATATGTGGTTGTCTGTTGCCATGTGTTGCTTGTCAAGATCGTATAATGGCACATGAGCGACTCGACATACAACAAATGAAAGGCGAGTTTGGCTTTCGCCTGCAGGCGCTGTAGTAATAGCTATGAGTGAATGGCTCTCAAGCGAGGCTGACGTCGGGAAGCTTACTATGAACAACCTGCCCTCGCTTATAAAGCTCGGTTCAGTTTGCACCGTAGGTCCATTGTTGCCATGGAACTGCTGTGTATTCGTGGCGGTGAAATTGTAACCGAGAGCTATGAGCTGCGCATCCGTAGCAGTCACGGAAACGTCGACAAATGCCTCCAAAGCCCAGATTATGGTGTTTAGTATGTCTCTCGGGACTGAGTGAAATTGTCAGGAGTGCTAACTTTGATGCAGCAGCATATAGAAAGAGCACCCACCATCGTCGATGTGGATGAGCCAGCTGTATTTGAATAATCGAGGCAAATGCAAGTTTAGGATAAGTGAAGGTGAGACTGATTCCGGTAAAACCTCTCCGGTAAGCCGGTCTTTCATCCTGATTGTTGTGTACACAGACTCCATCTCCGAAAGGGAGTCTCGGACGGACGGTACTTGAGGTAGATGTTACGGTATAATACACGTTGACTGTGCTCTATATCATTACATACCCTTTGCGACATCCTGCTTTACAGAGTCGATGTCTGGCAGTTGCTCCTGCAAGCCAACTTCTTGACCATCGAAGAGTTTCAGTAGCAGTTGGACTCGTTGTTGTGGCTTGCTTGATGTCGAGGATTCCATCGTCAATATGATAGGTATAGCGCTATGGAGAGAGCGGCCACTGGGTCCTAGGGGCGACGAGTCTTATCGATGGTCTGAGATAAGTGGCGACTGGCGTGGGACCAAATATCACCCTGCCCTGAACAGGCTGAACTGGGTCCAAGCTGGGTCACATCACAATGAGGCTTTGTATATAAGTATATGTACAAGCCTCAGATGATCCGAACTCCTCCAAGCCATTGTTGCCCCAAGCGATTGCCACTCGACGTTGCAGCGGTCTCCAAAGCATGCTGAACATTGGCGTTGAAATGTTGTATGGTATCTTGCGGACACTATCAACCACCTCCGATCTATGAATCATGTGTCAGTGAGAACCGACTATGACTTGGGAACGACTGCACAAACCTCAAACGAGAGCAGAGATGATGCCTTCTTCATAGTATGTAGTGCACAACGAAGTACTACTCCGCCATCAAGACCACCACCCCTTGCGCTAAGTTGCCCTTCATTATACTTTGTGTATATGCTCCAAAGCCTTCCCTAAATTGAGCTCAAGGAAGCACGAAAAGTTGGAGAGAACATCTGAGACTTAAAAGTCCCCACAGCGCAGAACTGTAAACTTATCGCTCGCGCGAGACTTGCATCTAGCGTACGCGTGTGCGCCGACCGCTCGAAGACGATGTGCATGCGTGCATGTTCTGGATTTTCGCGGAGTCGCAGCGCACTCGTGTAGGGCGTTAGGTCTGTCACCTTGTGCCATGACGCCCAGTGGGGAGTCATCTGTAAAGTGGGACGTCCCATGGAGGAAAGATGTTGGATCAATGCGCATATGATCACAGTGGCACTGTGAGTGAGAGGAAATCTGAATTGACACAGCTTTCCGGGCACAACACAACACCATTCACCCTTGCATGCCGGCCTATGACACACTGAGATTGAGTGACATCCAGGAACAAGCCGCAAGGATTCACTTATGGCGGACCCAGTCGGTTTTTTACATTCACGCGAGCTAACCGACTCGATCTGTCGCTGTCATATCCTCATCTAACGTTGCATACTAGTGAAACATCCGCTTGTACCTGGCCCTTTAAGGGTCTAGACGAATGAGGATCACAGACACACCTGATCAGTGTGTAGACATGAGACTACTAATGAACTCGGTGTCGATAATTATACACGTGGTATATCGAGCCGGAAGCTCATTCATACCAACCCATTACTAGCAGATACCTTGACTTTCTCTATCATACGGGAAAGCAATGTGCGGAAGCAGTACTTACTTTTTGCATGCGAACTCTGCCGAAAGTCTAGGTAGGCAAGGGCTCAGAAGACATGCGACAGCGTTATCATGGTCGACGCGAGAGCATGGTAGAATGATTTACATACGCATAGGCCCAAACACTTCGTCCTCATCGTTCACTCGGACAGAGCAAGGGAATGAGACAACAAGATTTCGATGAGCACCCGCTCTTATGATCTAAATTGGACAGAATCTCACAACATCTATGTAGTCAGCTTGTATTGCCGTTTGAGCGTCCGGTGTTACCCGCTAGAAGCAGTAGAGCTACTATCGCTTGTCTCGTTGCCAACCTTCTCTCCTATGAGCCTTGCTTCTCGGAGAACCTCCCTATCTCCTATGGTGTATCCGATCTGTCGAATGACCAGCCAGGCAGGTAGCAGCGAGATCGCCCATAGGCCGAAATTGAGGTACACGCCTCCGACATCAGCGAACAGTGGCAAACTGTTCAAGCCATACTACAGGGAGATCATGTTCAGTACGTCCCGTGGGACAATGAGGAGACAAGAGACAGGACGTACGCTCACGGCCTGTGCCGCCGACTCTGTCCCTCGGAGGAGCCCGGCGATGCGCACGACCTCAGCTTCGCTGTCTGCCAAGTTGCCCACGATGAAGTACCTTGACCGGCGTCAGATGTATCGGTTGTGGTCAGACACTCAATGAACGCACAGATAGAGGTATTGGATCTGGAAGCCGACGATCAAGAATAAAAACAGCGCGAAGCCTCTGCCGAAGCCCGGGTCGACCCAATCGTACGTAGGCTGCGTCTTCCGGAACTCCGTAACGAGGATCGTCGCCCAGATCCACCACGCCCCCTGCAGACCAAATATGACGAAGAACGCATACCGCGCCCGCGTGTGTAGCTTCAGCCTCGTGTAGTCCAGGAAGGCACCGAGGAGGTTGCCCGCCAGCAAGGCAACGATACCGGACAGGAACGAACCAAGCGCGCGCACGCGAACGGTGAACCACAGAGACTGGTATGTGAACGTCACGGCCTCTGAGTATACCGCCTGCGAGATAAGCGGGACGATGAGCAAGAAGTTCTTGCTAAAGAACAGCTTCGCGGTCTGCTTCAACTCGACAAGAGGGCTCTCCGTGATCCACAGCCTGACAGCGACACCGTCCTCCCGCTCGACCTGCTCTGGTCGATTGAGCAAGAGCCCTGCAAAAGGACCGAGTGCCTGAAGGGCGATGAAGATGAGGTACACGGTGTATGAGACGCTCCCGGCCTCGTCCCGCTTCGCGTTGATTCCGAGATTGATGGCGCCACCAAGGATCTGTCCGCCGACACGGAACGTGAGCCAGAGGCCCAGGAAGCGGCCCTGATTGTATGGCTCGGGGTACGACAACGCGATCGCCGCCTCCGAAGTCCAGAAGACGCCCGCCGAGAGGCCGCAGAGCGCCGCACCGAGCAGGACAAGCCACTCTGTGCCGAAGCGGTTGTTGGTGTAGAGTCCCGCAGCATACGGCGCGTACCCCATCGTGCCTAAGATGAGCGTCCACTTGATCCCGATGTACCGAACGAGGACGCTCGAGAAGTAACAGGTAAGGACCATCAGCGAGAAGGTCAGCGCGTTGCTTGCGTTCACTAGGTATGGCTTCCTCGCGCCCCCAGCGCCCAAAGAGTTCATGGCGTTCCATATACCAGGAGCGAGGAGGTTGCAGAGCCCGAGAATAAGTGCATTGTAGATTGTGGACCGATACCATCTCGCTGAGATGCAGTGAGTGAATCAATATAAGCTCTGTAGCACTCAAAGCACTTACGCTTCACTCTCTTCTGGCTTGGTACTTCGAGTTCGACGTCCGTGATTCGAACATCATCCTTGGACTTGGACATGGTTCCTCCTTCGACGGAGCGATCGACACGCTGCTACATGCGACCCGGTCGAATTTATCAGGATATCCAGCCCACCATTCCGAGCGCCCTGCACAGTTGTGAGGCGCTCGTCTCATATCACGCCAGAGTGCTTCTCTATGTGCTTCGGACTGCAGTTTTCCTGCGGAACGTCTTTCTGGAGCATCAACACCCTCGTAAAGTACGAAGCCACCCACGATCAACCGAGTTCGCGTTTGTGTGCCACCTGGCACACGCAACCAGGTACGGTGGGTCGCCCTTCTTGCTGTCGCATAAGCCCCTCGAGTCCGATAGAATATGAATTCCGCAGCTCGACGCGCTGACGTGCTCATGTCCGCCTTTATCCATCGGGATGCGAATCAGCTCGCGCGACGCGATGGTCTATGGCGCAGTCGGGCCGCAAAGAAACCGGAGTATAGCTAGCAGGGCGCCGTCAATAGCATGTTAAATCTATCTGCGGCAACCTCTCGACACGCCATACCGTAGTGTTTCGAAGCTTCACGGTAGAACGAGCGAGACAATCGTGGTGATTGACGACCTCATGCGCAGAGGGCGATGGCGGCAGCACAAGTGACTCGTCGTTCAAGCCCCACACAACTCACAAACTCACAGGATTATCAGACCTTTGCCCTCCATGGAGGATGTCTGTGAGCTCACCGCATCATTGATGCATCATTGTTCGTCGCCACTGCAGCCTCAGGCTGGCTGGCCCGGATACACAGGTTCGCCGGAGTCACGGGCAATACGGCTTGGATCGATGGGTTTCTCTGAACGTTATAAAAAATCTCGGAAAGGCAGTTCGAACAATGTTTGCTGCCGTTGCCAGCTTCGCAGCTGGTGGTATGAAGACATCGTAATAAGTGGTAGGGAGAGAGAAGAAGTGAGGGACTCGATCACTGGGAGACCGTGCGAAAGAATGCTGTAATGAGGCCCAGTTTATCAGCGCACATTAAACCGAGGCTGCGTTTATACACAACGCGGCGTCGCGGTCAGCTGCCTGAGGTTCACTGGCATACTGCGCGTACTCCTCACGCTGGCCAAGTGAATTGTTCCTACCGAAGGCCCCGTCAATCACAACCACAAGATGATTTGCTTGAGCTCATACTTTCACTCTGTACTTTCTGCTTTCTCCGACGACACTGCTACTCTTCTCAACACAACTTTGTCAAAACATGTATATCCAGTGCTGGATACGCTGCCTGAAGCGCAGGCACAGGCGATCGTTGTAGCACTCCAGGATGCTCAAAGGATATCAAAAGCACAAAAGACCTTGTACTCAAAATTGACTTCGCGGCGAGGAAACAAACATTCGAATCTGACCTGAGGACCGCAGAGCATTCACAAGGCCTGTCTGTCTGGACCGAGCTGAGGTCACGACATACGGGGAGCGTCCGAGATTGGATCCCGTTACTATGGCAGGTTGGAGTTGAGAAAGGACTGAGCAGAGGGCTCGTGCGAGAATGCCTATCGTTTTGCGAGGAAGTTGACCATCGCTTGGTTCCTCCGCAAGCGATAGCACAAGAATGGTCGGTGGTCTTCTTGGGCTTCATTCCTACACGTTTCACTGGATATCTCAAGGGCCCCGCGTGAATTCATGTTGACTATCCAGAATACTTCGGGTGATCTGGCACTCAGGCTAGAAAAATGCAATCTTAAGCATGCGATTGCCTGCATGTGGCTGGAGCTGCTCACCAGTTGCCGCGCTGGAAACAACCCCAAGGATCAACAACTACTGGACGAGGTACTTCTCGACCATATGAGGGCCTCGAGGAGCTCCGAGCTCTTGCGACAGATGGTAGAAGCACATTGCAATAACGAGGGTGGTAAGTGGTCGTCACTCAGACACAAAATACACTCCCGATACTTGCTACCATAGATTACGAATCCATCTACGTCGGTCAAACCGTCATACGCTATGGGCAAGGACACTGGTCGCCTTCCAGGAAGCAAGCGCTGACGAGGCTACGCGAATTGCTCTACGCCCCCTTAATCCAGGCTTTCCGTACATCACCAACCTACACCAGCTTCCAGGCACTTGTCGCGGATGCCCCAAGCCTATTGCTCACGCTCCTCGAGGTCACACGGTCGCGCGTACACGACAACATTCGCAGTCGTGTTCCTCGCATCCAATGGGAGTGTGCCGCGAGGATCCACGTCAAGTGGGGCACAGTGGACGACCTGCTCAGGTTGGACTGCACGCTAGCGGACATACCCGCAGATCCCTCAGTCTTTTCAGCGCGACTCACCCTGTTCCAGCGTATAGCAAAGGAACCGGGTATGTCCACGGACGCTGTGTGGATAGGGAAGAAGCTCCTAAAGCACGCCGTTGTCAGCTGCTGGCACCAGATTGCTGAGGAGTACCCCGGATGGGATGATGCGTGGGACTGGCTCGACGCTACAATCCGAGATGGACAAGTTCCAAAGAAATCAATGCCCGACGCGGCTGACAAGGTGATCTGGAAGCTCACTGCCGAGCTTCAGGAAGAGTTCACAACGCGTCTCCGGACCCCTGCAGACCACGCTGCGGTAGCTGTCCCCACCACAATGGCAAAGCGACGTAATTCAGGATATAAGGATGGGCAATGGGGCCCGGCACACGATGTGCGTCGATGCTTGACGGCTTTCAAACAGTGCCGCATGACCGCCAGGCCCGTCAAAGAACAGATCGACGCTGATCTAGTGGTGCAACACGCCCTAGGAAACGACTATTTGGCTACCGTCGACGGTGTTGTTGATGGGTTATATGACGGGTGTGTCTCTCGTTCTGATAAGGTGGACGTTAACTAACATCTAACCAGCATATTCCCGGACCCATTCCTCCTCACCGCTTTAAACGCACTACGAGGCATCCTCCTGGGTACCTGGGAAACCGGCCCTTGACGCATGAGTTCTGTAGACACCAGCGCTGGAACCCGATGTCCGCGAAGAGAACGTACTTGATCAATGTAGCAATGCCGTTCACCTATTATGCGTCGTGTTCTTTCTTCTACGCTTGGCGCAGAGCAAGCGGAGAGTAAGGATTATCGAGAACTCTATGTCATGGTATGATAATGGATACAGGCAACAGGATGTCTGCGTCAGGTTGCTAAAGAATACACCTACGGGCGGGAATGCTCTTATACACTACATAAGGCTCGACTATCACGATGCTATCCCAGAATCACGGTCTCTGTCCGAACGAGGCCGCTTCGTCTCAAGGGTCTGAGGGGTAATGGAGCGTCAGGTGCATGTGTTTGCCCTGCACTCGGCGGGGCCAGGGACGTATACGAACCTGCGCTCTCGTGGAAGGATGTTGAGGGAAGCGAAGGTTCTCTTGACGACGTCGTGCGATCAACCGACGGTGATGGAGCAACATCAGCGGCAGGTTCGCTCTCTACACGCCGCTTCTTTGTGCGAGGGCTGTCTTTGTCTTCTGTTCCTATGGAGGGTTTCGTGGGACTTCCTGAGCTCGCGGGAGCTGCGAGAGGATGTTCCGCAGTGACACAAGCTGCGTCATCGCTCGAAGGTCCTTTGTCCATGTCTTCGGTGTCTGGGGGCATGTAGATCTTATGCTCGGGGATGTCGTCTTTGGGCACCGGTGGATAGGTCCTAAAGCAGAGACGTCTTCGGTATTCCGCGGTCGGCTTGCGGAAGGTCGCAGGATCGGTGACGTACGGGTATGGGCCACCCGGACGCGACTGGTAAGCAGCACACGCCTCTCTATCCTCCGCTGTCCAGTTCCGCTGGACCTCTTCTTGGGTTACGAGGCCACTGTGCAACAGACGCCACAGCATCTTCCCCGGCAGCTTCAGCATGTCCCTCCAGGATGGACCTGCGCGTATATATCTGTCGTGTACAACCAGCGTGTGTAGCGGCGCTCGCCACACTTCGGGCGCTCTCGATGCTGATGTACACGGCTCGTAGGCAAAGTCGCGAACCTTCACGCCCGCAGCTATGGCGGCGGCTGTGGCCTCGGCTTGGCATACGTGGACCCGCTCCTCTTCAATCTCAGTTGGTACGGGCGAGGGGGGTATCGGAGAGGCGCGTGAATGCTCACCGCCTCTACGCGTAGGGCAGACAGTGATTTGAGGTATGGAGGGAGAAGATGGCCCTTCCTCCATGTCGTTGCACTTGCGCTTCAAAGGCCTCGCGGTGGTCTTCGCGAGTGGCAAGGAAGAGTGTTGGGCGGAGGGTGCACCGGACGACGGGTAATTGGTTCCCGAGAGAGGACCAGTGCCGTGCAGCAACGCGACGAGTCCGGCGAAAAGTGGGGAGACAGTGATCATCAGACGCGGTTTCGCCATGGTGGTTATATGAAAGGAAGGGACCACTGACCCCCTGTTTTGTACAGCTTTGAAAGGTCAAAGCGTCGCTGTTGCCTAAATTGTATCAAAGAGTGGCATCGTCGGCCTGGTCAAAGCTGCAGAGTGCAGACAAGTCGGTCGTCGCCAATCGTGATATCCGTTATCTGCTGACGTCAGCCAGTCTCGGCCGATTCTACCATAAGCGGCAGTATACGGTCCAAGGCAGTGGGTAAGTTGCATGAAACCTTGCTGGAAACTCGTCCGAAATCATATTTTGACTGTCGCTGGCGTTCGCCGTCATCCGAGTCGGCGTAGCCACGTTCGACTAGTGTTCAAATCGTTATACTCTAACGACTTCTGCTCTACCAAACCCACGGAACCCAGACGGCATAACACTGATACGGCAGGCTCTCTAGGCCAGCCAAAACATCGCATTGCAAACCCATGTCCCAGCACTGCCAAGCAGACCCGTTTGACCCTCAAAGTGGCTGCCCAAGAGCTAGGTCCGGGTCGCAGCGAATCGCTTGAAGAGAGCCTCCAGCAGCTACTCGGTGACGTCAAGCTAGCAGCGTTATATTGCGTAGAGATTGTTTGGTATGAAGACCAACTGCCTACAATTCACAAAGAGAAGCTTACTGTCTAGCAAAGGAATGCGACCCCTCTCGGCCAATGACCTGTGGCCACGAGCTGTAGCCACACAGCACATATGAAGCATGTTCTACGTGCTCCCTACCCACCGTCACTCGAAGACGGTAGCGATCTAGCGAGAGGCATGCACATGTCAGCGCGTCGAGTTCACAATGTCATTCGACTGCTCGATGTGGTGTACTTACGCCCATCTTGACGTCGCGCTACAGAGCCTACTCACCGTAGCTCGGGTAATTCCCCAATGATGACATGAACACTGAAATCGTCTTCCGTGCAACAATCCGAAAATAACGATATAGGCATGGTACCTGGGCATTTTGGAGATGCAATGGATCAACGGGGAGCCAGCTCGGACGTGCCTCACCGTCTGCAGTGGCAGAATGTCGTAATGTACATTATGCTGAATATGCTACAGATATACATGAAGCCCGCAAATTGGAGACAGCAGGGTATATACTTCGATGGTAAGCAGGTGAGCACATCATAAACGGGACAACAAAGATAACTGCGGAAGTAAATTATAGTACACACGACGAGCCTCATAACAGGGGCGAGCGATAGCTAGGGCACGATGGCAATTCCAGACGTCAATTCGAAGCAATAAGGTGAGTCACAGAAGCGGTGTTTAATGTGGATGCCACGCGCCGGCCGAGGGTCCTCCGTAAAGAGAAGGATCCTGGACATAACGATGATCAGGTTCCCACTGTCCTTCGACGCCCCCAGGCTGTGGGTTTACGGCCGACCAGGCATTCGAGTCGTAGGAAAGACTTGCCTGTGGGTCGACACCCTGCGTACCTGGGTAGTGACCGAGATACATCTCTTGATGCATCTCTTGCGCGTGAGCCATTATCTCGCCGGTGGCCATGACTGCGGGTGCAGAGAGCGCGCCGGACACATTGGACGTCATAGAGGCCGCCTGCATCGCGCCTGAGCGCACCGCCTCCTCAAAGCGAGCCGCAACGAATGCTTCGTACTCGGGAGTGACGATGAAGGGCTGGTCTTCTGCACTCTCAGCGGAACTCTCCGGTGCGGTAAGCGAGGGCGAGGGGAGCGGTGAAGGCGCCTGGCTAGCAGACGACGCCGTGCCATAATACGAAAGGCGGTCTAGGCTGATGCTTCTGTCTAGTGTGGGTGGCCGCGAGGCTGAAGAGATGTCTGCGGATCCCATTACGGGCGCAGAGGCAGCAGCCAGCGCGTGCATGTCTTGGATGTTAAGGTCCGTGGAAACCGCATCGCGGTGCGCGAGCGCCTGCATGAGTTGTGCGCCGCGCCCCGTGTCGCGGCCGGAGGGCGAGCGAGCACTAGCCGAAGGATGGTCTACAGTATGAAATTCAGTCAGGCGTGGAGCCATGGCCTCCAGGCTGCGCAAAGCAGCAGCGGCGGTGGAGTCAGACACCTGACCAGATGCAGAGCCAAATACTGGAGATAGTGGCTGCCAGGACGCCCTGCTGCGTGTGTCGGTGGTGGGACGCTCGGCGGTGGGACTAGAACGCTGGGAGGGTGGCCCTGTCGATGGGCCCGGCGACGTAAGGACGCCGTCAGCAGCTCGAACAGGGGGACGAGGATAAGGCGCAGTTAAGTCAAGACGTGGCAGAATTGGTCGTCCAGGCACATGGCCCTCGACGAGTGTGGCGGATCGCTTCCCCTGCTTAGCACCGTACGTCCGCTTCTTAGTCAAGCCATGCATACGTTGAAGGTACCCGACAAGCCCAAGGGTATCAGTGGTCGATCGATGCTGGCCAGGCCGCTCCTCCGCACGAGGCGGCGATGTCGCGGATACGGACGATCGACGGCTAGACGTCGGGCTAATGTGTCGAACTGGAGACATTGGTGACGTGCTGGTCGACGACATGGCAGTCTCTGGGCTTCTGCGCTGGGTATCGAGGAGTGGAACTGAGGCCGAGGCTGTCCGCGAGGAGGTAGCTATATTCATCGTAAGGCGTCAACACGACACAACGGCCATTGGCAATGAAACAAGACGGACCTTGTTGAGGATGTTGTAAGGAGCGCCCTGAAATGAGGATGGAGAATTGAGTAGTATCGACCTCGAACCACGGTGGGATCTCGGAAAGATTCTGTGCATAACGCTGCGAGAAGGTCAGAGATGACTACTGCCAGACGCAGGAAAGCTGTGCGCACCGTGCGACAGAAGAGGTCACGGAAGGACCTCGATTCGTTCGCGGGACCGACAATTAAGTGAAGATGTATCTCTTCCTGCGGCCCAGGTGGTCAGAATGGACTCATGACCGCAGTCTCGGGGGTAAATGGACGGACCTGGCAGAGCGCTAACGCGGTACCTACCCAGGGATCAAATCCAGCCTCGACAGGGCCAGGTCCTTCGGAACCTGTGAGTAACGGGGACGCCGCAATGATAATGAGGTGTTGATTAGTGCGACGTTGCTTGCCAGAGGCCAGGTAAACCTATGAGAGACGAACTTACAAGGTCATCGAATTGTGACGGTGAGTGGCACGGAGAATCTTACGTTGAGGCATCGTCTGATTGTGCCCGTCGAGATCAGCGAGGCTTCACTCTGACGGCCGAGGTGGAGATTAGGGAGATTATTATAGTCGGCTAGCGTATTGACTGTCGTCGTCAAGGGGCCAAATATCGGGGAACTTGTGAACCACCAAATTCGAAATGACTGACGACAGCGTGTCAGCGAGAAGGGTATGCGTACGAATGTAAGTGACTGACTGGACTCATCTTGCTGTCCGTACGAAGACCATGGAGTAATGCGGGCAGGTATCGGTGGCGGACGTCGTCCCATTTCCCGAGCATTGTCTGTGAGTCCTCCACCAAGATTAGGACGGAAACGGCATGTGCACTAGAATTGGAGGCAGCGGTGGAGGAGAACGAAGTGTTCGAGTCCATCGACACGGAAGCCTTGCAAACAGTCTATGCTAGAGAGGTAGACAGTGAACGTTATGGCTGGAGAGGCGGTAAGCGCTGCATCCGGAGGTGAGAACGTCGATAAGGTGAGCGTATACCGATATGGGTCCGCGGCCTTTGAAATATATACACGGGGATGCGGTGAAACGCGGCGCGGGGACTTCCAGATGTCGCCCGCACCCGGATGCGAGGGGCATGTTATGTTGGCCCAACAAAACGGTTAAAGCTTGATGGCACCTGCCGTGGGGATATTTTGACCAATAGATTGGAACCTCATTTCGACATGTCTGCGTCGGCGGGATGGCTCCACTCGGAGCACTCCCACTAATCTTGCCTCTCGATTCCTATCAGAGCGATCGTCTTGAACTCATAGCGACATGCCCCAGGGTCGGCCCGCAGGCGTGGGCACATGTCGAGGCCGTACCGCAGCCATAAGTCCGAGGCGGACAAGCGCAATCTGCCCATCCCGTTAACAATATTTGGGTAAGACGCAGCGCGCTGCAGGGCCAAACGATCTCATGATCATTTCGGAGATGGGTGTCAGCAGGCAACCACGCTTCCGACCGCAGGTGCAGTGGATGGGCGACGTCTTAGCTGTACACGATCATTTGCGCCTATCGGTGGGCCACGCTCCTCTGGATACACGCCCAAGCCCGTGGGTGCGGAACTGGCTTTGAGTTCATTGAATGGCGAATGTTCGAAGGTCAATGGACACTGCCGAGCAAACCTGCAAGTGGTTGCTCGTTACATATTATTCTGTATAATTAATTACCCATCGCGATCAAACTCCGTATATGTACAATCTCAGCATTGGTGTTATTTGTTGTTGTTTTCCCTACTGCACCCACCCTGCAGTGGCAAGGCAAGCGCTGAGCGCTGGGCAGCGAGGTTGCTACTGCCGTCGTCGTCCTCGCCGTCGTCCTCATCCCGAACATGGCTGCTGTCTCGCTGAGTAACTCACCTATCACCCAGGTGTCTCAGACACCGGTGCAAACCAACCTGCAGCCACACCTCTTGACAAGGTTACTCCTTGATTTGCGCGGCAGACGCTTTTCCGTGGACCGCGAGACTATCATGAATCTTCCCGAATCCGTCTTACTATGTTTGTTTCCGAACGGGCTTGTACTAAGTCGTCAAAGCGCCGCACTATCAGATGGAGGAGATAACGACGACTACGAGGAGCTTTACGCAGTGGACGTGCGTGTCTTGGTCATCTAGTCTCCAAGGCTGTGAACCTCTGACTCCCTTCGCTCCCCCCATAGTTTGATCCGGATTGTTTCTCATACGTGCTCACATTCTTCCGCAATGCCTCGGAAACTTTCTATGGCACAGCGACTTCGCCCGGCTTATTCGCTGCTCAGCAGCATCTCGCTGACGGCGGTTCCCCGACGTCTGACTTTGGGCCGTCGCCATCCCAGAACCCCCTCTTGACCAAGCAGGCTATTATTGTACTCCGCGAAGAGCTTGAGTACTTTTCTATCCCTCCGAAGAATAGCGGCGCGGTCACAAATAGCAACGGGATAGCGAACGAGGCCCTCCTCGATCTGAAGCGCAAGTGTGGCGACTACCTGCTCCATAAGCGCAACATCTTCACCGCATTGCAGCGCAATGTTAACAAGGAGAATAATGTAGCGGAGCAGCACCTTATCGACATGCTGTGCATGAGGTCCGTACGAGTCATCTTCTCTGCTGCCGCCACCCTGAAGTTCAGCACAGCGGGTTTGACCGAGACGACGAATGGGGGTACCGTGCAATGGAACCATCCCGCTGCTGTATCTCTTCTATAGCTCTCGTGCTACTCAAGACCGGAATTGTACACCACCCCCCTGGTCCGACCGGTGAGAAGCTGGTTACCATTGATTACAACCAGATGGCGACGGCGCAGAAGCTGCTCCTATTCTGGCGAAAGCCCGCAGTGCGTAGCCCCTACGACACTCACTGTATGCAGCGTGCTCACGTTACGTCCTCCATATAGCGCAAGTGCTGGTGGGACGGGTTGGAGGTCAACCTCGCTGGCCCAGGCGAGCCTGAAAACCCAGTGAAACTCTGGGCAAGACGTGTGTGGACACTGGAGCTGAGCTTAGTGCGTATCTTCTTCTTTTCCACCGAGATTGAGCTGACATAGACTAGGTTTAATATTTGTCTTGTCACTCACTCTCATTTGCTGTACACGCTACACTATACCGCTACTTTGCATTTGGACTCTCGGAATACCCCGTGTCATCGTGTGACGTATCTACTGTGCCTCAGCACCCCACCATTATGGTATCATGCCATCTCCATGAGAAGATATGTCGGCATTGTCTGGGTCATTGATTGTCATTCCGAAGTCTGGCATTGCCCGGATCCACCAACATTGTGTGCTGACCCACGTTCGTCGCATGACTACGACTATCGTGCGCCTTGTGCCTAAGCAGTCACGTACGCCATTCGTCGTTGATTGACTGTGGTTGTAAGTTACCATGGTCCTATCTCGTACGCAGCTCGTAGCTGTGCGCAGTGTGCGGTGATGAGGACTCTGCCTTGCATTTCGCTTAATTTACATGCAAAGCTACCGAGCTGACATAAGTCATCGAGCGATCGACATTTCGATCGTTTTGCAACTTGCTTCCGCGCGCATCTTGTCTGGTCCCGCCACATCTCAATTTTCTTTATCCCTGCTTACTGCCGATTGATTAGTCTACCCGCTATCTGATCGCGAACACAGCCCACACAAGTGCAGGAAGAAGATCGTCGCACATAGCATCGGCCGAAAATATCATGGACGACTTCGACCTGGAAGAGCTCGTGAATGTGGAACAGACGTGCGTAATCGTTGGTTATCATGGATCATCTTGTCTGATCGCTTGAAACAAGGTTTTACGAGGAGGGTTACAAGGACGGCTTTGCGCACGGCCGAATACACGGTTCTATTGAAGGAAGAGCCTTGGGCCGAGAGAAAGGGTTCGAAATGTGGGAGGAACTCGGCTTCTACGAAGGCTCTGCCATGTTGTGGCACGCCGTTCTCTCCCAGAGAGAAACAACTGACGAGTGCGTCTCTGTCCGATTTCATTATGTTTCTCCGTCCATGCTCACCTTACCGCTCTCATGCAGTCGGGCAGCACAGCATATTCGACAGCTGCTCGCTCTTCTAGCTCAATTCCCCCGCGTCAACCCGTCGGCTACAGAGCCATCTGAGCTCGACATCCCGAAGCTATTCCGACAGATCCGTTCGCGTTACAAAGCACTGTGTGCCGTGTTAGGCGTGCAGCCGACTCTGCGAGCCAGTGCATCCTCAGGGACGGACGACGGCGATCCTGTTGGAGACGCGGCTCCAGCTCCATCGGGCGGATCAAAGAGTGTATGGTCGGTTCGCCCAGCGGGAAATGCGCGCGCCGGAGCCGGAGAACAGCTGAGCTTTTGACAGCTATCCAGGCTTTGATACTTACGGACGCGTTACCACAACCGTCGAGTTCGAATGCGCCGCCATTGCGCGTCGGCCATATCGGGCAGGTCAATCAAGAGAGTATCCGCCCGCCAGGTTCTTACTGACCTAATACTCTCAGGCATTTCCCCGTTGGGCCCTCTGTCAACTATCGCTATCCGACCGCCGTCCCCGAGGTGCAAGCTTACACTCCGCTCACGAGATACAGCGGCGCTGCGATTGCGCGTGCATGCCCATGCGCATTTGGTTGCACTCCTCTGGAGATCCCCGTCGGGTTCCCATTCTTCCTCAGGTCCTCCGTGTCGCGCTTCTACCAGTGTCCCCGTGCTACAGGCTGAGTTGAACGTACATTGTTCCTGGGTGCGCCAGAACGACGTCAAACTCAATATCTCGGGTATCGCGACTGTCGGATCAGCGAATCCCATAATGTGCATTTGCCCAAGCGGGAAGAGTGCTCGTGTTTTCCCACTGTGTTCAAGCGGTGTCTCAATATGGCCCATGTTACTGCTTCTTATTTCCGGCGATCAAACATGGCTTCACAGTAATTCCCCCGACAGCTTCGTCATTGTGCACCTACAGGATCATCCCTCCCCTTACCGTCCGTCTCGCTCAACCAGCGAATATCGCGCTATTCCTCTCTCCAGTGCGTCGCCGCATCGCTGTGATAGCAGATGCGCTAGCTCTGCCTTGGCTCGTGTCTTCGTCGTGCCGCAGCAGAAGAGATTGCGAGATCGCCGTGGTCCCATCGTGGCGAAATCACAGCTGCCATCTCATGCCCCTGGCTCACTGCTCGCCCAAAAGTGCTATCGCTCCTACCATTCCGCGTTGGCTAAATCGGCGCGCCGGAAGAACGCTTGGTAAGTTCGCAATTGCTTCTATTCCTTATCACAGACTATCAGGCCGCCCAGCGCGCGCACGACGCCCGCGCGAGGCAACCCCGTCCGGCGGTGACATCACGGCGTTCGCTGCTGGTGCATCTGTGGCTATATGGGTGCGATTCGTCGCACAGGCGGAAGGTGCGTGCGTGCGTGTGGTCCCAGCGACGGCTCTTTGTCTGCGGCGTGGCGGTCAGCTGGCCCGCTGGTCTGGTGCAGGATGGTGTGCCTCCGGACTTAACCCGCGGGGACGCCGGCTGTGCGCATGCCGTATGTGTGTCCTCGACCCGGAGGCATCTGCGCGGATCGCGGGGGGCGGCAGAGTTGCCGCGGAGGCTGTCGCGGGCAGTGCACGCGGAACGGGATGCAGAGTCGACGATCGCTGGACGTCTGCTCGCGGAGAGGACTCGACGGCTGGATGACGAGGGCGATGTGGCGTTGACGTGCAGGGGCCCCAGCACACCGGGCGGAACATGCAGTATCTATCCCTACTTGCCCTCCGATCCGTTCATTTCCAGGAAATGAGGCAACTGGAAGTCTATCTCTGCGCATTCGCTCTCCGGCATCTAACGATATCATCCCTCGGTCGGGGGCGTCCACCTGAGGATGGACCATGCGATCATGCATGGCAACACGGTTCCCCCCTTCGCACATGCCCCGTGTACTGGTGTTCGGTGGAGATTAGGAGAGGTTTGGGTGATACAAGAAGTGGTGCGTGGTCTACCATAGCCATTCTGTTGGCCCAATGCGCACAAATTGGATTCCGTTTGCTCTCGGGCTCCCATGGTGGTGGGGCAGATGAGCTCGATAATCTCGCACGGGGTGCGTCGACGGGGCAGCTGTGCCAGGTGATCGCACTTCGCAGCGCCGCCAGCCCCCGTCGATGGCGCAGCATGCACTGCTGCCTACCGCGGTGCTAGAGCCCGTCTTCGCGCGCTCATGTCCGTGCCCTTCGTAGGCTTTATCGATCGTCGTATAGAGTTGCCTTCTGGCGCGCGTGGCAGGACCGATCATCTGTGCGGGAGCATAGTGGGCGACTCCGACGCGTCTACAACGTCAGGCGGACAAGTCAGCATCGTGGCCGGCGCAGTTGTTGGCCGTTCCCACCAATGCGAGACACGTTGCTGAGAGAACGACGCGGTTCGTGAATACATGCTGGGTCACCGGTAGCCTGTATGTTGGGCGCAGCTGACCTTCGACTCGAGAACAATGAGGCAAGCGATAGTGTACCACTGCCATTCAATGCAAGTTGTGCTAGGCAGCCGTTAAGTTGTGTATTCTATTATGATAAAGTCTCGTGGTATGGCCTTCTGCCTCAAGGTTCAACTCAACGCCTAGTCATGATGTCCGCCTGCATGGTCATGCGGCGACTGTGCTACGACATGCCCCTGGCCATGAGCTACGTTGAATATGGCGTAGGCCTGTCCTGGACACATCTGATTATCTCCGTATATCAGCCAAACACGACATTGAGTTTTTTGTTAGATACAGCAACATGCCAGCGGTTATTTGACCTTGCGGCCAATATGCATTCTCGGGTTTTTTTAGTTTGATTTCACGTTTGATACGCCTGAAACTTGCAGAGCTTAGAACCCGCATGCGGCACACCCACAAGCACAAACAGGCGCATCGCAACTTGATCGGGCAGCAATGCCGCGATGACGACATGGCACAGTACGACACGGACAGCAGTCACTACAGATGTCGCTCCCGGGCGATGCCGTGCGTAGTCGTGGAGGTTGGGAGAGAGGGGAACGGTCGTGTCTGTTCAGCTTGTCTTTCCCCCTCATCTGTCCCATTCTGTCGACATAACAATTGTGTACAATGAGTGACAAACTTCACGAGGGACAGAACGTCTCGTAAGTAAGGTTTCGTCGTTATATAAGTTGACGCTGACGCGATCGTAGTTGGCGTTGGGGCGGCGGGAACGCCGAAGGAAAGATATCCGAGATTGTAGAGGAGGGGAGAGCGCAGGTGACGAGCAATAAGGTGTGTTGCTTGCATATGGCATTGTGTAAGGGCACTCAGATGAAATCTCGACAGGGAAACACCGTTACTCGCATTGCGCGGGATGGCGATCCCGCCGTCAAGATCTCTCGCAGCGGGGTGAGTGCCATCTGTTGTCATGCATGTGGTGGCACAAGAAGTGATGCATACATCCACTTTCAGAACGACGTAGTCAAACTGGCCCATGAGCTTAACGAGGTCAAAGAGGCAGAGTGATATCTTGTGTACCCATACAGAATCGGACGGTACGTGGATGTCGATGTGAGCGGACTTCGGATGGGCAGTTTGATGGGAGAGTCGGTCATTAATGTCTACATAGGGCCCGGCCCTCAGTGACATTAAATGGAATAAACAAACAAACAAACAAACGTGGATATCCAGGGCGAGAATCAGCAGTATGGAGGACTTGAGTGGGGATGTTGATCAAGTAACTCGCATGGTTTGGTATTCGGATAATCGTTGTATGCGTTGCGTAAGGAGCCGCCGCCCCTCAAAGTGCCACACGACTTCAGGTGTGCCCACTAGTCATCGATACCGCGCTACGCGCGTGTCGTGTATGTCCTAGAAGAGGAGCCAGACGGTCTATGGATCAGTCCGTAGGGCTTGGGGCGGGTGGGCCCCCGGGCCTAGAAAGCGAGCCCAGCGCGTTCATGGCCATAAGTTATGCAGTATAAGATGAAGTGAGCTTCCGGGAAGGTGCAGGAAGTCGGGAGAGTGCGTGAAAAGCGAGAGATGCTAGGCGGCCTCTCTATGCTGACATATGGCTGCAGAGGAAGTAGGAGTGGTGCTGGGAGAGGAGAAGAGGACGAGACGCACCCCTTCGTGCATGCGGAGATCGCGCGTGAGCTTTTCTCCAGCATCTCTTCCTGGAGCCCTCGTTTGCGAGCGCGCCTCCCCGCCGATTGTCAGGACCTCCGTGACCTCTCGCCGCTTGTCTTCACAATCGGAAGATGAGTTCGGGCTCGGTGATCCCGCCAGCGCACTGCGAGGGAAGAATGTATGTGCGCATATAGGTGGCGGAACAACCACACGTGCGACGCAAGGGAAGCGACTCGCTTACCACTTTCACACTTTGTCAGGAGCAGAAGGCGCATCCAAGAAATTGATGTAGGTCGCAGATGGGGAGAAGGTAGTCCCAGTTTGGGGGCCGTGAGGCCTCATCCTCGAGCATCTATGATCAGAGTCCGGTATTGTCGCTGACACAACCCAAAGCTACTAGTACCTACTTGTAGTTGGACAAGTCGCCCAGTGCTGCAGGTGCACTTGAAGTCTGAGAGGAACAACTTTGCAACTCAGAACCACCACAGGCTCTGTATGTAAACTGTTGCACAGATCATGGTAGGGCCAAGGCATGAGTCTTCTTGTTGGCCTCTTGCCAGCTGCAGGTCAGAGCTGATCAATTATCATGATAAAGAGTATTGCAAGGTAGACATGACACTGTTGATGTTGGTCAATGCAACACTGTGATGTTTGCTGTTGCATGTTTCACTTGAGGCATGCAGAGCATGATAATCAGGAAGAGGAGGCAGAATATCAGTGTCTCAGTTCCAAGGTGTGAGACAGGGTGAGGCCAGTGTGAACAAGCTGACAGTGAGAGAGTACTTTTGTGTTTGATTCAACAAGAAGCATGAGATTTTTTATCACTACGACCAGTTGCTGGGTACTGGATGGATGGTGGGAAAGACCCCATCTAACTGATGGGTGAACTGTTGACAACCAGTACTAAATTCATGTCATCCCTGTATTCCTTTTCATGTAGATCACCAAGAGTTGTAATCAAAGCACTCTTGCTGATGTGATAAATGCTGCAATGGATGAACACTGCCATGGACAAGTTGTTCATCTAGCCAACACACTTGATGATTGATTGATACATGGAATCTCACTTCATGGCTTGTTGTAATGATCACACAATACATATGAGATTGGTCAAATCTTATCACAAGTGGTGGAGCCCTATAAGTCCTTATAGCCAGCAGTGCAATGAGCATCGTGAACCTTTTGTGCCATGTCTGAGATGGAGCAAGTGAGAATTGTGTATGCATCACACTGACAATGATCATGTTCATTCAACTCATATTCAAATCATGCAGAATCTTGAATGACTTCATGCTTACTGCAGTGGCTGGTATGTTTTCACTTCAGCAGACATGGAGCCCTTATTCATGGCATAGCCCAGCTTCATACTTCTATGACAAGGTCCTTGTTTCTTTCCAGGAATGAGACCTCATCTGGCAACAGAAGAGGCATGGCTCCCTTCTTTTCCTGGTTTATGCAACTATGCATATAGGTACAATGCTCTGGCTTCTCACCTCCATCTGCACACCAAGTACAGCATGTGATGTGTGTCTGCTTTGCATATTTTATAACCAAGTCTGAGTTGACTATGCTAACACATTGAATCTGCATTGCTCCTAGATGGTATGCAAGTTGAACTACATGCATGTTTGTGCTATTTGTCTTGTAATTTGTCATTTGGAGGTATGTCTCCATGGTGGGGTTGTATTCCACAAGCTGATGGCATCTGATGATAGTTGTTGCTACACTCTGCATCTATGCACTTCCTGGGTGGAAAATCATCCTTCCTCCACTTGCATTCTGTTTCTCACTTGTACCTGTTGGCATGAACATTGTGAGCATGATATGCACTCATGTCTGCTTGAAAGCTGATGCACGCATAAGTATTCAGTTACCATTACCACTACAACCCAATCTGTGCCAGGCAAATGCATCTTGTTTTCAGCAATCCCTGATCATATGCTTGTCATGTATGTTGACAGTGTCAGATCAGATATTCATGGTGCTCATGATCTTCCAGCTGTTAGCCTCTATCTCCATTGATTATGAATCTGCATTGACAAATGACTCCTGGCAGTTGAGATTATAACAAGGACAAGTAGCTGTCTTGCTGACACATTTGTCCTTGGTGCAACATGGTATACAACAGGAAGCAGGCATGAATTTGCTGGCCGCAGTGTATGCAACCCACTAGGCAATGTTGTAGGCACTGACATCACAGGTTTTGATGAAGAAGACCTGGGTGATATGACAGAAGATACCAGTGTGCCCATTGCAGACATTGAGCTTGAACCTGTTGGGCACTACAGTGAACCGTAGAATAGATACTGGGATGGGTAGTTATGTGGCATTATTCAACCTATTGATGCAATGGACTTTATATTTAACTTATCAGTACGAAGAAAACGGAAACTCGCACAGTATATACTTATGGGTGATTTGCGCAGATGGACGGGGAGCGCGAGTGACGATTAATTGGTTACGGAGCTGAGGGCGCGACGATCACCTGACCGCGTGTGTCACGTCAGCCTCGCGTCGTGGGTTCTGGTCAGAATTGCGCCATCGAGCGCACCGCCAGTCGCCCAGCCCGATAGTGTGGACCGAGTCGCAGCCAACAGCCATGTACGCCATCGCACGCACTGCCCCTAGACGCTCCCCGCCTCTGCCTCCTACCAGCACCACCACCCGCCAAGATTCCCGCTAGCACGGCGGAATAACAAAACACGATGGACACACTCTCCGTAGAACTGCACGCGCAGATCTTCGAATACGCATGCCTCGACGCGGACGGCCGCACCGCGCGCGCGCTCGCCCTCGTCTCCCGCTACGTCCGCGCCGTCGCGCAACCCTTCCTCTACCAATCCCTCGCCGTGCGCGGCCTCGCGCAAGTACACGCACTCACCAGCCGGCTCGCGCCCCTCCCGCACTATCTCCGCCGCATCCGCCACCTCTACCTCGCCGACCGGCGCGACGACACGCCCAGCGACCCCGCGGGTGACCCCGACGGCTGGGAGGCGGCCTGCGCCGCGCTCGCGCAGCTGCTCGTCCTCGCCGCGCCGACGCTCGAGACGCTCGCGCTCGCCGCGGACTGCCCGTTCACGGGGACGTCCGTCATCGGGCACCTCTTCTCGCTGCGCCTCCCGCTCCTGCGCGAGCTCGCCGTACGCGGCTTCTACCCGTTCCCCGCGGGCGCGGACGCGGGGGGCCCGACGATGCCGCGCCTGCGGCGGCTGCACCTCGCCGCGAACCGCAGCCCGACGGGGTTGCTCGGCTCTGGCGGCCTGAGGGACGCGTGTCCGCGCCTGGAGCACCTGGTCATCGAGGGCGTCTTTGCGGCGCAGGGCTTCGCGAACGAGGTGGAGAGGATATTCTGGAGGGGCGCCGAGCGCGAGCGGGGAGGTGTGGATGGGGAGGAGGACGCACCGCTACCGCCTGCCCTGCGCAGAGTGGACATCCGCCCGGACGCCCTGCCGCCGAAGTCGAGCATCCGGGTGCGCGCGTACCATGCGAAGATGACGGATCTGCTGGAGCGCGCGGCGGAGGGTTCGGGAGGGCGGGTCGTTGTGCGCGCCCCACGGCCGGAAGGCAGGAGCATGTATCAGCTATGGACGGAGAGGATTGCTGGGGGAAGTGCGTGGTGGAATGACGTGGAGGCCGCGCCATAGGCGGACTGGCGTGCCCGACTGGACATGATGACTATAGAAGGACTTGGATGGGACTGTTAGCATGAGCTCTCGGTGATGGGGTAGCTTATACTCACACAATGAGAATATTCATGATACTGGTGGGATATTGGCTCTTCTACACTCAACGGCAAGTCGCCTTGTAGCGTACAGCTTCAAGGACCCAAGCGCGCTGCGATCTCCGACGGTGAGATCATGCGCAGAGTTGAGAACTCAACCTTGTAGTATAGCTGGGCCGTCGGATTGGAGGTTAGAAGTGAATGCTATAAACAAGTATTGAAGTCACGGTCAAAGTCTTTCAATTGAGTCAAAGGTCGACCTGTAGACTTCTATCAATGCGGTCACGTGCCAACAGTAGGCACGAAGTCATTGGGCGCTTCCGACCGTCGAGCTGTCTTTCGCTGGAACTGCACGCTACTTATTTCTGTGGCATCTATCTACTTACACTCACTGAGTCACTCTACACGCATATACGCTACGCGGAAATATGCTTCAATGACTATATGCGCAACCGAACATCTCTCATCGACTCCGAATGACGCGTCGTCCGGCCAGCAACTCCATTCGCCCGATCTTAGTGTGGGAGACATGAGACTAAAGCAATCCATCGTCTACTTGGGTCCAGAGATGTGTGATACTACTGCTAGGCAACCTAAGTTACTGGGGACAACGCACTCGCCAAGCTCGTCTCAACCTAGCCTGAAGCACTCTGCGAGAAACGTCGCGCAAGCACTGATGCGGGTCGTTGCGAGAAACGTTGCCTGACCTGACTACGGCAGGGACTGACGTTGCGAGAGGTGCGTGGTACTGACAACGACCTGAAGACGATGACTTCATCCTGTGGCAGTCGCCAACGCTCTGGAGAGAAAGAAGTAAGGCATGGCGCTCGGTGTTCTACGACAGCACGCTGCGCTCGCCCGACAACCCAGGCTAGGCCAGGCACGCGCACATCTCATCTTCGAGACATCAGTATGCGCACGGGTCGCAGGTGTACGGATCCGAGTCAAGCTCGACGCCGTCAACGTCTATGCTGATGTCGGTCTTACCATCCCGAGTACGGTGACACGTGAGGCGGGCAGGTTGCTCCCCAGTTTCACGTCGGATAGGGCCAGAACACCATCGTCTTCCTCATTTACAGGATGGGCGAAGGAAAGAGGATGACGTTGCTCCACACACTGTTTGGTACCCGTCCTCTTGCGTGCTCCATGCTCCGTAGGCTTTGTAGCAACGGGCTGGCTCGACCATTAGCCGTACAGCCAGGGGTGGCGTCAGAAGACTGACGTGGATGATCCCCGGAGTGCTCGCGCCTTCTGGATGGTGTCAGGAACGCTGAATTGGACGAGCGATTTTGAGGATACATACCTTGGTGCGTTCGTTATGAAAATGTGCTATTCGCGTGTCCCTGACTACTTCTGTGTGCTCAGAGTTCGAAGATTACATTGGAGAACTGTTTCTCTCGGATGTATGCAGTGTACATTTCGTGCTGAACGTTCATTCTCTCTTGGACATCATCAAAGGACGGCTAGCTGCTCTGGATCCGTCATTCGGGACGGAAAAGCGTGCCTCTCGGCCCTTTGCTTCTTCCTCTGCCTATGCGCTCATGTTAAACACAAGAACTCTGGCACTCGCTATCAGATCATGAGCCCGCTCAATTTGAAACTCGTTCTCTGAAAGCCACCGGACCGAGCGACGTCGCAAATGCCATTCCGGGACTGCCAACCGTACACAACGCCCGACGGTGGGTGGCGCGTAACCGCGAAAAAGCTTGGCTGGAGCGAACATCCGCCTCGGACTGTCCAATAACCGTGTCTTTCAGAGTCATACTCAGGAGTACTCAGGCACGACGCCTTGCGATGCGCCTTTCGGCGGGAGACCGCGAAGCACAGGACATACATTCGCAATCTGACGCGATATGAGACGAGCGTCTGTGGGGCTTCCCCAGGTCTAGGGCGCTTCCGGATGGTGCGCGTGTTTCCTTCTTAAACCTGATCGCTTTTGCAGGCATGAGTGCACCACCGGGACGACCAACGCGTTCGCAACGTCGACGATGTCAGAATACAAGGAAGACCCCGCCGCCTCCGTGGAGCCCGAGTTGGAGAACCCCGACCGGAAGGTCGTGAAGCGTGCGTTCCTTCTCTCGCGCACTCGCATGCGAAGTCTGCTGACGCGCTTCTCGATTGACAGCGAAATGGTACCGGTCGACGTTCTACAACGCGGTCATCCTCGGCCTGTGTAACCTCCTGGCACCGGGAATCTGGGGGGCCATGAACTCCCTGGGCGCGGGGGGCGCGCAGAAGCCCTACCTGGTGAACGGCGGCAACGCGCTGACGTTCTGCCTCATGGTCGTCACCTGCTCCCTCTCCAGCGTCGTCGTCCGGGCGATCGGGATCAAGTGGACGCTGATCCTGGGCACGATGGGCTTCGCGCCGTACGCCGGCGGGCTCTACACGAACAACAGGTTCGGCACCGAGTGGTTCGTGCTCTTCGGGGCGGCGCTCTGCGGGCTGTCTGCGGGCCTCTTCTGGATGTCCGAGGCGGCGATCGCGCTGTCGTACCCTGAACCGTATTTCCAGGGCCGCTTCCTCGGCTTCTGGCTCATCTTCCGGGTCGGCGGGCAGATCCTCGGCGGCGCGATCAACCTCGGGATCAACGCGAAGAGGAACGAGGCCGGCAGTGTCTCGCACACCGTGTACCTCGTCTTCATCGCTCTCCAAGCTTGCGCGCCGTTTGCGGGGCTCCTGCTGAACAACCCCGAGCAGGTCCAGCGGAGGGATGGCGTACCTGTACGGCTGAAGATCACGAACACACCCCTCGTCGAGCTCAAGGAGACGGGGAAGCTATTCTTGAGCAAGAACTTTCTGCTTATCGTCCCCCTCATCGCGCAGGCCGTCTACTCCGAGGCAGTCGCGTTCACGTACCAGTCGCTCTGGTTCAGCGTCCGCGTCCGCGCGCTAGGCTCGTTCGTCTCCGGCATCGTCGCGATGATCTCCGGCAACATTCTGGGTGCGTTCCTCGACTACACGAAGCTCAAGCTCCGCACGCGGGCTCGGTGGGCGTTCTTCGTCGTCTTCGGGCTCCAGGGCATGTGGTGGCTGTGGGCTACCGTGCTCGTGACGGACTTCCGCAAGCACCAGCCGACGTACGACTGGGTCGACCCGGGCTTCGGGAAGGGCTTCGCGCTGTTCTTGTTCTTGATCATCGGCTTCCAGGTTCAGTACATGTACTTGTGCGTCCATCTGTCTTCCGTCTTTGGCGATGGGGCTGACTGGCATCAGGTATTTCATCGTGGGGAACCTGGCAGACAGCGAAGCAGAAGTCGTTCGTATCGCTGGCTTGCTGCGCGGCACGGAGTCTGCTGCGCAAGCTGTTAGCGTAGGTTCAATCTGTCTTTGGTCTCGTGTCGCAGCTGACGTTGTCCTGTTTAGTACGGCTTGAACAGCATACCTCTTTTCGCCCAGGTGGGTGGCGTGTACCTCAACTTCGGGCTGTGGGGCATTTCGTTACTACCTGCCTGGTTTGTCGTGCGGCAGATTGGATACACATTAGGAGACAGGAAGGTTCATCGCGAGACGAATCTGGTAGTTCAGGAGAAGGTCCCTGTGACCGAAGAGAAAAGTGCGAGCGTCTCCGAGGAGTGAGTACGCGAACGTACCAGGAGCAGCGTCACCTGATGGTGTAGGATTGTACGAATGATAGATGGTGTATGCGATGTCTCACGGTAGATTGTAATGAAGTTATGCGCGATATTTGATGGATGCATGACTTGGATCGAGTCAACAGTCGTCCTCCTCTCCCACGGCGCTTACGCCGAAATGGCAACTGTTTGTCCTGAGGCTGCCATCGCAAACTTCCCGAAAAAATTATGAGTGATCATATGTACTCGTAATTGACCATTTTCGCTCACAAGTGCCACTTTCCAATGTCGGATCCGCTCAGAACTTCCATGGTACTCATATACACCGCATAATGTATGCTAGTAGTGATGTATGTAACAATGCGCAAGCGGGGTTGTACCCGTATCAGCCACGCAAGCCATGACAAGCACTGTTATTGATTCTGTGTGAATTTGCATCTGGGTTGCTCCTCAATGCCTTGGGCCGGGGCTTCACAGTCACGAAGATAGTAGTGGATGTTCTGATGATTCGCCGAGACATACTACAACAATAAGACCGCAGCCTTACTACTTCCCAAGAAATCATCCTACACTGAGCCCCTCATATATGTTCGCCAACTGTGAAGAGCTCCCGCGCCGTTCTGCCCCGCTTGCTTTAACCCGTGGCACGCTGCGTAGCACGCCGGCGCTTAACGCGCGCGAATATCGCTCGCCGTCTTCGGTCGAAGCCTCGAGGCCATCCTGCCAGTACACATTCGAGCGTAAGGGCTCTTGCCATATATTGCTGCTGTGTCTGATTCAGTGTTTAGAAAATGTGTATTTCACGAAACTCACAGTTTTGAAGTCGATGCTCTCTGGTCTGCGCCAGACCCTCAAGCGCGTACATTGCGACTAAGGCCGCCGCTCGAACATCGTGTTGTCTGCCCAATAGAAGGGGTGTGTGAGAAGTCGCGATGAGAGACGAACCTCAAGTTTCTCGGGTAGAAGCTCCTCAGATTGGCTGAGATCGCCCCCACTATCCCACACCCCGGCATCCCGAGAACCTTATAAGGTGACCTACATGAAACAACATTAGGTGTAGTCATAATATGCTGGCAACTGCAACAATGGTGAATTGAAGGCGTCACAGCACAGAGACGTCAACGAGAGATACTCGTTGTTGTTTCTGCACCATACTGCCCCAACTCCGACATGCCCGCAGTCGAAAAACAACTCCTCGCAACCTGTAATGATCACCAACACTTACGGGTTATGATGGACAACAAACGGCAAGCTACAGGAGCCTCACACACTAAAAAACTGAGCCCGACGACATTGACAGGCTCAGACAAGTGCATGAGGCACCATGCCATCTGATAGCTGATCACCATAATCGGACAGATTGACTTTCGTAGCCAGAGAATGGTAGAGGGTGGCCGGGTGGCCGGAGTGAAGTAACGAGGAGGGCGACTTGGACCAAGTGTTGGCAACACTGGTCGCGCAGAGTGTCGACAAGAGACGCCTGCCTGCTGACTCAGTTTACGCACGGACCAGGGACGTACTCACCGATCATATGCTGCTAACGCGAAGCTTGCAAGTCTCATGAATGCTCGTAAGGCCTCATGAGCAGCTCGTAAGGACGCGCGATCTTACCAGGCGCTTACGAGAAGATTACATTCGATTATAGCAGGGCGTTTATCTTATCAGTGTCATTAGTGGCCGTAAGATCCCCGGGAAGTTTGCGATGGCGCCACCCTTCACTGTGTGTTTGGTTTCAACAACACTTGGGGGCACGGGCCTCAGACTATTCGCTGATACTAATGCCGACACAATCAACTCGGCGGCATACATCCCCTCGCATGTCCAACTCCACTGGTGCACGCATGTTGAAAGCATGACAACACTGGTATCTTTGGCCTTCTGTTGTTCAACGACAAGCTTACTCCAGAGAGTTAGTCTCTTGGCAGGCGGCTAGAAATCGTGTGCAGCAACCTTGTACTGCAGCCTTATCCACGTCTCCAGGACACTCGCCGGAACAATGCGGTCCTTGTCCGAGTCCGTGCCGAAACAGAGAAACAGCACACACCGACAGCATCTATAAGTAGGGGGTACATCAGGTAGCGACGTCGCAGTGTCTTCCCCTCATACGGGCATTCTGGGCTCTTGATCTATCCAAAAATGTGCTCCCGGTACCACGGGATAGTTCCCCCTCAGCAACGCATCTTCTTGCCAGAACACCCTACCGATCTCCATGCACTTGGTATCATGCCAACTCTACCAGATCTCATCTCGGTCCAAGCAGAGGTCTCAATGAGTATGTTGCGTCGACATCTCTGCGATTGTCGTAAACTCACATCAGCATGGGATGGATTGCGTATTCCCGAAGTTCAAGCTGCGAAGAAACTTGTGTACTCTCCTCTGGATCCTCTACCATCTGGATCGATTACGTCGCCCTCGAGCCGCGTTGCGAGTAACTCAATGTCTCACAACAGCGTTCCGCAATCTGTATCGCTCCACACCCTACTCCCCACACTTTTCAAATATAGCTTTCTCATCCACGCAGATGACGGTATGTTCCGTTTGGTTGACAAGCCGGCTCCAGGTTACTGATCTGTGATATCAGTTCCTCTAGACATCATCTCTTCTGTGTCCTGGACTTTAGAGATGTTCACCCAGATTGTCGAACAATCCTCTGAAGAACAATTTGCCGCCATCATCTGTGGTCCCTGGTCCGCAGACAGCGGGGTTAAAATCAACTGCTCGGAAGAAGGTGTGAAAAAGAGAATATGCAACGTGAGGGATTATTTCGTGAGTCGATTGCACCTCTCTACGACATCCGGTGCCCTACTGATGCGTTGACTTGTAGGGTCGCGTGGCAAATCTTAAAGCCGCCGCTCTGCTTCTGTCAGTAGTACTGACGATGATGAATTCTACACGCACGCTCATCGTGATCGCTGGACATCAGATCAACTTGCCTCGACAAACCTAAAGAAGCTCTACAGCACATAGGCCAAATCCCTAGGTACGTCAGAACGTCCGAGAGGCGGGATGAAAGCTCTACATTGTCATAGTTGGTGCACTCTGATAGTACCCTAGTCGCTTCTACTGATCCCAACGGCACAGCCATATACTCTTGCTCTCAGGAGAATCCTTAGCTCGGACAGGCGAGAATGATGAGGTCGCAGAGAGACTGCTCCGAAAGATCGGTGAACCATCAAATATCGAAGCCGGTGACATAGAACATTTCATCACGTCGAAAGTCTACTTGGCTCGTGTGCTTCGGCGGCGTGGCAAGGTGAAGCCCGCGAAGAGACAGTAAGTCATACATCTTTGTGACCTCTCATCCGCTGTATTCAAGAGTGTTCAAGGGAAAAGACACTTATCAAATGGTTCTCCAAGAACCCGCACATGTTCTCGAAGGACCTTATGCGGTTTTGGTTTGTACGCAAGGATGGATCATTCAGTCCAATCCTCGTGGCCCTGGGCGGCCCGTCGTGGCTAGAAGATTATGAAGTCAACGATGAGCATCGACGCCGCTTCAACAAGGTCTGCTTCGGATGCTATGGGAGGGAGCCGATGGTGACGCTTTCTCTCTGCGCGAGATGCAAAAAGATCTACTATTGGTGAGAGACGCATTACACACCCCTGATTGAAGACGATGTTGACGTCACGCAGCTCGCGCGAATGTCAAAAAGAGAACTGGATGTCTCACAAGTAAGTGACGGGCGTATGCAGGGAACAATTACGCCACTCACACATCCTTTCATCTTGCCCTAGGCCGTTATGCAGGCAAGCAAACGTGCGTGCTTTGCGAAAGGCTAGTATTCACCGTCTTATAGTGCGATAACCGAGAGAAACGAACGACTTGAGAAACTCGCTCGGACTGACCCCGCTGCCGCCCAGAAAGAGAGGGACTGGGAAGCTTGGCTCAAGGCCGGAAAATCCAGAGTCTACGTCAACGCTCTGCGGTTGCATGAGGATTGTCGTCGAGCGCGCACACATGCCATCATTGAAGAATCAGTGTATACCCCCAATGCTGGGCCGAACGCTGCGGACAAGTTCAAGATTGTCAAGTGTTCAGTGGTTCCGATGTCAGCCCTGCTGACAAAGCTGGAAGGCCTATTGGGAATGGACCCTGGCGATGGCGCACACAATCTCCTGGGACCGGAAGATGCCGAGCTGGATGAAAATACAGTTCGGTTCTTCATCCATCGCATCTGTGAAGGGATGGATCCTGCGATGCTGTATAATGGTTCGTCCCCTTTGCATGTTTTTTGGTGGTCTTCGACTGACTCATCGCTCAGGCTGGGTAGAGGTGTACGATCTGAAGTATTGGCGTTATAACCCAGACTGGCGCAAAGAGATCAACAAGGATGACCCTCCGTCAGCCATAGTGCTGGCCCCCGGTGTACAAGACGCGGAGTTCGACTGATTCTATGTCTGTGATATGGACTGATAGATTCATTTCACGTGTCCTCGGTTCGCCGCTACTGTCTCTTCTCGTGTCATAGCATCTCCTGTATCGGCCAGTCTCAATCTATCAAGTCCTCTACTGCATGCACGCATATAATGCATCGTTGACACACTGTGACGTTAACTTCGGGGATACATATGGAGCTGCTTATCAGAGGATTCTTCCGCTAGCGGACTGCCGCCTGATTACATGGCTCTCTTCTCGACAGGTTAAATGGCATAATTCAGCAGACCGCGATATACTATGTCCTCCTGTGCGTGGTGCCTTTGATTCTTTGGGTCAGTCAACGTAAGCTTGGACAGTAAGGTATCTTTCCTGAATGCGAGCGCACAGTGTAGGGGGAATGCCGATTCAGTGACTACGAGAGGCATGCGAACTCATAGCTCCGTCTCGGGTCTCCGGATAACGACTGCTAAGTCTCACAAGGTCACTCGCTGACAACACTTACGCTCCTCAGGATCACTTCGAAGCGAAGGACGCTATACAGAAGTGGTTCGACGCGATATGATGTGAGCGTATCTGTGGCTCCTCTGCGGCGCCTCTGGGTGAAGAGGTTCGTACCATTCATTGATAAGCTTGAGCTGTCTGCATGCACAAGAGCTGACCAGCAGTTCATTCGCTATGGCAGACAGCAAGGAAGACACGAGCACCGTCCAGGATATCGAGCTCGACGACCGCGGCGAGCGGAGGGTAATCAAGCGTACGTCGATTCACCTGAGGAGCACCCTTGCCAGCGTTGTGTTGACCATATATTGCGTCGACAGCAAGATGGTATCGATCGACCACCTATAACGCTGTCATCCTCGGTCTCTGCAATCTGTTCGCGCCGGGCATCTGGATCGCCATGAACTCACTGGGCGGTGGAGGCCTGCAGACACCCTACTTGGTGAATGCAAGCAATGCACTCACCTTCTGCCTCATGGTCATCACCTGCTGCTTCTCGAGCGTCGTCGTGCGCGTCATCGGCATCAAGTGGACGCTCATCGTGGGCACCATTGGATACGTGCCCTACGCCGGCGGCTTGTACACCAACAACAGGTTCGGCACGCAGTGGTTCGTCCTGTTCGGCGCTGCCTTGTGCGGCCTGTCCGCCGGCGTCTTCTGGATGTCAGAAGCCGCGATCGCGTTGGCCTACCCTGAGCCATACAATCAAGGCCGGTTCTTGGGTCTGTGGCTCACCTTCCGTGTGGGCGGGCAGATCATCGGAGGTGCTATTAATCTCGGCATCAATGCGAGGAGAAACGAAGCCGGGAGCGTTTCACACACGGTGTACATCATCTTCATCGTGCTGCAGTCACTGGGCCCGTTCACGGGGCTCTTGCTGAGCAAGCCGGAGCAGGTTCAGCGCAAGGATGGGGTCGCCGTGCGCATGGAGATCACGAACAGTGCCCGCGTCGAGCTGAAGGAGACGGCGAAGCTGTTTTTCAGCAAGAACTTCCTACTCGTCGTGCCGTTGATCTGGCAAGCTGTTTATTCGGAGGCTGTCGCCTTCACCTACCAATCATTGTGGTTCTCCGTGCGCGTCCGGGCCCTCGGTTCGTTCCTCTCTGGCATCGTCGCCTTGCTCGCAGGCAACTTGCTAGGTGCCTTCATCGACAACAAGCGACTCTCACTCCGCACGCGTGCCAGATGGGCATACGTTGTCGTCTTTGGACTGCAGGGAGCATGGTGGGTTTGGGCTACGGTCCTCGTCACGGACTTTCGGAAGACGCAGCCTACATATGATTGGGTCGATCCGGGCTTCGGGAAGGGTTTTACGCTTTTCCTTTGCCTCATCATCGGATTCCAGCTTCAGTTTCTCTACCTGTGAGGCGATTTCTTTCACACCTTTGAAGTGAGATTGATTGGATGTGCAGGTACTTTATCGTCGGGAACCTTGCAGATAGCGAGGCAGAAGTTGTCCGCATTGCCGGGTTGCTCAGAGCTGTCCAGTCTGGTTCGCAGGCTATGAGCGTTAGTTGGCATTCTGCACATAGCACCGCGATTGGAGCTGACCTCATGAACTACTACATTTGCAGTACGGATTGAACAGTGTGCCTATCTTCGCACAGGTTGGAGGAGTTTACCTCAACTTCGGCTTATGGGCCATATCCTTGTTCCCTGCGTGGATGGTCGTTCGACAGATTGGATGTGGTGGGCTAGGGAACAAGAAGGTGAACCGTGAAATGGGTCCTACAGGCTACTCGGATCAGGGTGACGAGGAAAAGGAGAAGAGTGTGGTCATCGTCGCAGAAGTGGAGAGTGCATCCCCTTGATGTAGCGGATGGCTATCTGGGCTGCATTTGCGTTAGACTACTGATCGAAGTGATGCAGAAGTGCCATACAGTCCAGACGTCGAATGATAATCGGCGGTTATGATGACGGACATTACACGAGTCTACTGCACACAAGTCTTCTGCACTGACCTGTTTCGAACCGTCGTCAACTAACGACATGCGCCACGAGAGAGTACCTTCACACACCAGTAGAATTGGACGAAGGCCTCGCTGATCCGATGTAGTGGTAGTATAGGGTAGTATGGTCTACATCTAAGTCTTAGACTACTCGTGCGTGACGTGCGACAGCGTGTGACAGGCCGCACCTGACCGAGCGCTTCGCACTTCAACTCAAAGTTCGAGTTCCTCTCTCCTTATTTACCAATACTTTGGCCTACCTCTTGCGGCTCACCAAGACGACTAGGCTTGTGCGACAATGAGCTCTGACCAGGATCTTGGCCACTGATTCCGCATTCCTAGAGAGACAAACACGGAGGCTCAGGGCTACTCTTAGGTAAGTTGCCGTGGATCATGGACAAGCAAACAACTCACATGTATACCGGCAGGTTGCTTTGTCCACCAACACTCCGTCGTTCCTGACGCGGGCAGCGGGTATTGAGTTGCCTGGTCTTGGGACACGCGGGCTCCCGGTTGGTACCACATTTGTGTCTATGTGCGCTCAGCCCGTTTGCGTTCGATAGCGCGAATGGTACATCCCGATCCGTACACGATCTTCTGCGCAGCAGCGTCCACTTGCACGGTAGAGCGTTCTTATCGCGCCTGATTCACCTGCGAAGACAGGCCCGGAGAAGAAATCTTGCGTCGCTCTCGACTTGAACGAGACGCAGAACCGCCGCTGGCTCAGTGCCAACGGAAGAGCGACGGAATGCATTCGTGATCGACGCCGCGCCAGTTCTGATTCCGATACGAAATGTCTGCAGCATTACGAATTGGATGGGAGTGGGGGAGGCGACGAACAAGGTGTCTCCCCAGACGCTATTGGAACGGCGTTGAATTCTGCGGCAGCTGCAGCCGAAGGATACGAGCATACATCATGCGCTGGCGGCGCCGTGTTGAAGCCTCCGAGCCGCCGGTACTGTTACCAGTCCAGATCGTATCGGTCTCTCCGGCGGATAGGGGTCAGTACGGTGGATTCACGATATCTAAGCGACTCTCCTTATCCATCCGCCGGGATCACTTATCGCCACAAACGTATGGTCAGAACCAGGCTCTACACTTCTTCTCCGGGCAGGTCAGGCTTCCGACAACTGACAAGGAGCATGACTTGGAGCGCGTCTCCGTATAAAGAGACGCTCCCGCCGGATCGCACGCCCCAGCGAGCCTGAGAGCGCCCCACGTCGACTCGTTGCTTACCCCGCACGCAGATCCACAGTTCGTTATGTCCGTCGAGAATAAAGCCCCCGCTACGGCGACGTCCGTTCAGGAGACCACTCACGCGAAGATACCTTCGTTCAAGCACCCGTTGGACCCTTTGTCCCCGGATGAGGTATAGTTCATATTTCAACGACAGCACTGGTGGCTGAACGTGAGCGATCGTGCAGATCGTGCAAGTGGGACTTGCCGTGCGTCGGTATACGGCCGCGAACACGGACATCAAGGCTGTCAGGTTCATCACAAGCTACTTGCTACCTCCTCCGAAGAAAGCGGTCCTTGCTTTCCTGGGCATACCACTCAACCCCGGAGAGAAGCCCGAGCCCAAACCAGAGATCGTGCGCAGGGCCGAGGTGGATGTGGGTGCATACATGCTGCTGTGACCCGCAATCGAAAGCTGACGATCGGCGATCAGTTCTGTGATGTGGTTACAGGGTACGCAGATCCCTCGAAGTCGAGATGTCGGAGCGCTCATGTACTCACAGCGATTCATACAACACCCTTCTCTCCTGTAAGGATGGCCAATGGGAGGTGGACACGATCGAGAAGCTTCCCGAGGGCGTGCAACCTCAGATCACGGTCGAGGAGCTGTTGCTCTGTGAGAAGATCATTCGTGAGGACAAGCAGGTACAAAAGCTAGCCGCAGACGTAGGTGAGTCCGGGAAGACCTAGTCGTCGGGGGATCTATCGTGACGCTCGCGCGAGACAGGCATAACGCCTGAGCAGCTCCATGCCGATGGATGGGCCATCGGTTACGACGACCGCTTCCCGAAGAAGGCGCGCATACAGCAAGCCTTGCTGTTCGCCCGGTTCTCCACACATGACAATCTGTACGCCCATCCCATGGTAAGCAGTCAATCAGGTTCTCCGAGTTTGACCGCCCACATGAACCTCTTTCAGGACTTCATCCCGGTCATCGACTCACTCGCCCAGAAGGTCATCCACATCGACTTCCCGCCTCGCTATCTGTCTCAGCCGTCGTCGTCGTCGCTTTGGAAAGAGCACGGCATCGAGAGTGCGCTCTCTGCACCATCGACCGTGCCTCCGCCTCTGGATGCGGACCCGCTCGAGGCAGCGAAACGTGCGCGTATTCCGCCACCGCGCGAGGCATGGGACTTCCTGCCGGACTTGATGGCGCAGAAGCCGGGTAAGGAGTTCAAGACCCGCGACGACATCAAGCCGCTGCATGTCGTGCAGCCGGAGGGCGTCAGCTTCAAGATGGACGGGCACGTGTTGGAGTGGCAGAAGTGGAAGATGCACATCGGTGCGTACGCGGTGATGGCTTGCATGTTGTGCTCATGGAGCCGAGTGATGAGTATGCAGCGTTCCACCATCGCGAGGGTATCGCGATCTCGACCATCACGTATAACGACGATGGTGAGGTGCGTCCGATCTTCTACCGCCTGTCACTGGCGGAGATGGTCGTGCCGTATGGTGCACCGGAGCACCCGCATCCACGGAAACACGCCTTTGACGCGTACGTGTGAGCAATCATGATATAAGCTATTTCTGACGCCGTATACCGCAGGGGAGAGTATGGAATGGGCACTATGGCGAACGAGCTTGCGCTTGGTTGCGATTGCCTTGGACAGATCCACTACCTAGTGCGTCGCCAGTAATTCCTCGCTTGCTCACAACGTTGAAGCAATGTCTGTGTCTTATAGCCTGGCGCATACACGGCGCATGATGGTACTGCTGTCGTGATCAAGAATGTCATCTGCATCCACGAAGAGGATGCCGGGCTGCTGTGGAAGCACACTGACTTCCGTGTCGGCGGGCGCTCACACGCAGTGCGAAGCCGTCGTCTCGTCGTCAGCATGATCTGCACGTTGGCGAACTACGGTACGAGGGCCGTCTCCATCTCATAGAACCTCGACTAACGCCTCCTTTCCCAGAGTATATCTGGAACTGGTTCTTCTACCAGGACGGCAACATCGAGATGGAGGTCCGCCTGACCGGTATCCTTCAGGTGTACGCCAAAGCCGACGACGAGCCGACCCCCTTCGGCACGGTGCTCGCACCTGGAATCAACGCACATTACCACCAACACATCTTCTCCGTGCGCGTCGATCCGATGGTCGACGGATTGCACAACAGCGTCGTCGAAACGGACGTCATCTCGCTCCCGTACGACGCGCACTCGAACCACGCTGGTAATGCGTTCATGACGCAGAGCACCACAATCAGCAAGGCGCGCGACGGCGCCCGCGACATCAACTACGAGGGTGATCGCCGCTGGGCGATCGTCAACCCGAAGCGGCGCCACCCGTACTCGGGCAAGCTCGCGGGGTACACTATCACGGGCCTGCGCGGTGCGACCGTTCCCCTGAAAACACACGATGAGGGCGTCGTCGCGAAGCGTGCACCGTGGGCGCGCAAACCTCTTTGGGTCGTCAAGGACGTCGAGACGGAGAAGGGCGGGCGTATGTGGCCCAGCGGCAAGTATATGCCCCAGACCCGCGCGGCACCGGAGGACTCCGTCACGACCTGGGTCAAGGGCGACGACAATCTTGAGGAAGAGGACATCCTCGTATACCTGACCACAGGTGCGTTGGTCTCCCCAATCTCTGCAAGCGAAGACACTGACAGTGGAGTAGGTATCACACATATTCCCCGACCGGAGGATTGGCCAGTGATGCCTGCCGAGCACGTCAGGGTGCTCTTCAGGCCTACGAACTTCTTCACGTCAAATCCGAGCATGGACGTGCCTGGAGCAAATGATTCTCGCAGTGTTGCAGCTTTCTCCGAGGGAGCGTGCTGTGCTCATTAAGTAGCATTTTTCATCTAGAGTGTGGTCACGCAACTGGGGGTATGGTCATCAAGTCATGAATTCTGTCGTGTTGTAGTTGTAACAATCAAGCAACAAATCTTGTAACATACCAGTATTTACCCATGTGTCTTACCATGAATGTGCATCCTACGCACAGCTTGTGTACAACGCGATACGTCAATACGCCAATACTGCTATCTAAATATCACAATATGCTCGAGTATCATACTAGCATGCCCTGCGGATCGCAATTCCAGCCCTTGGTATAGTTGACCGCAGACATGAAATGCTACATGTAATTTTGATCGGCGGCATCGTCGGCCGTACGACGACGCGGACCGCACGAGAGACAACGAGAACGGGCGGCAGCACACAGCGGAGGGAAGCGCCACAGCAACACACATCAGCAATGCGTCGAAAGCACAGCAGCAAACCAAGAGTTCATGGCGAGGGGGGCGCTCAGACGAGCGACTTGATGAGGAGGCCCTCCAGCCGGCAGTATTCGGGGACAATGGCGGCGTACGACATGAACGCATCTACGTCGGGCTCGGCGACCTTCGCGAGGCCAAGCTGGAGCTCTGCGTCGGAGGTCGGCATCGCCGTGACAGGGACCAGGGAGGCAGGGGTGGACTGAGCGGCAGGGTCCGGCGCGCTCTCGCCCGTCGGGGTCGTCCCGCCGAGATCAGGCGTGGTGAACGCAGTGGAGGGACCACCGTCAAGCGTGCTACCCGACATCGTCGTGCCCGCCGTGGAGCTCGTCATCGTGCGCAGGCGGCCAAGCTCGCCATCGTTGAACGCTGACCCGGCTCCGAACCCGCCGCCCTGTAGCCCCACGATCTTGTCCATCTCCTCTTGCTCCTCTTCATCTTCCTCGACAAGGATCGTCGCGCCCAAGGCTGAGCGCGGCCCGTGGCCATACGGCGTGCTGGCCCCGCTCCCTGCAGCACTCGGCGCCTTGCTACTCGCGCCCGGCGCGTTGATGCTCGTCCGTGGAGGTGCCCCACCCGCCGCGGCCCAGCGCTTCGCTAGTAGACGGCGCACCTCTTCTTCGAAGCCACCTCGGCCCGTGCCTGCTGGTGTACCTTTCTCTTTTCCCCAGACCCACCGGGCGACGTACGCGCCGCCAAGAGCCGCACGGGCTGGGAAGCCCTGTGGGGGTGCGTTCCGGTGTGGGACGACTTGTGCGCCGTCGATCTGGGTGGTGGGCACGAGGACGGGGGCGTTGAAGATGTCGCCCACGAGGTTGGAGATGGAGGGGAAGTTAGCGGCAGCGCCCGTCGAGAGAATACGGGCGGGGAGGGGGGTGTAGTCGTAGGGATCGAAAGGAAGGCCTGCGTAGTTGGCCGTACCTGTTTGGCTGCGCTTCTGTTGGGTGACAGGGCTAGGTGAGGCGTTGGCGGCGCGTCCGCGGCCTGCGTTGGGTCCCAGGACACCAGTGGAGAGCATGCGCGACCAACGGATACGGAAGGAGAGAACCTGGCTCTCCAAGAGACAACGGGGATTCGCACGCAAGTCCCGGAACTCGTTGACCTTGACACCGGTCTCGAAGCGGAAGATGCCCTTCACGTGCGAGAACGGGTAACTGTCACCTTGGAGCAACCAGAAGCTGAAGAGCTTGTCGTCGAGTCTGTTGTCGCCAGGTGGATCAGCAGCGGGTCGTGCGAAGAGGGCATGGTACGCACCCTATTGACCCTCCGGGAGGCACGATCGCAACCAACCGGTCAAACGCACTCCAGCTTTTCGTGTACATATCACGTACGAGCGCCCGAGGAACGTCTGCATTCCGGCTGGACATCATGAGAACGTAACGCCGCCGCTCCGTGGCATCCTGGGCAGGGTGGGGGAAGAGAGTGTAGAGTCGGGTGGGTATGTAATTAGTTGCTGGGGCAAGCAGAGCATCCATGGGACCGAAGGAGAGGACAGCGTCGGAGGGCGTTGGGCATAGAGAAAGGTATGTGGAGAGGTAGTCGGACGTGAAGGGTGTAATGATAGTCTCTGCGAGGACAACCATGAGAGCCGGTGGTGAGATATAGGCAAGAGGTACGCACCAGGATCAAAACCGTATCTCTCGACTAGGTATCGAGAGATGATGCCAATTCGTCGCCGCCCTCCCGAGATGTCCACATCTCCCAGCCAACCCCAGATCCGCCTCCCCTCGTCCCTGCTCCCGCCCACAATCTCCAGCACGCCCTCATCCCAGTGGCTCGGCGTTCCCGTCGGCTGCGGCCCCGAGTGCGCCCAGAGACCCGTCGCACAGGCCTCCGCTTCTCCCATACCCACATACGCCCCGCAGAAGAGACTCGCAATGAAGCTGCTCGCCACCTGTACCTTGCCCGTGCGCGCCCACACCTCCGGCCACGCTTCTCGCACCCTCAGGAGTTGTGCAGCGAGCAGCGACGCATGCGCACATGTACCAACTCGCGCCGCCATCAGATCCGGCCCACCGAGCGCTGCCTCGAGCGCCAGCGCATGCGTGTGCGCCGAGGTGTCCTGAGCGATAGGTGTGTTCTGCATCGTGAATGCCGTCTGCGGGATCTGTGCATGGATGGGCAGCCGCGGATCGAGTGCCTGAAGCTGGGGCATCTGGCTGGCATGCCACCAGACGAGTGCATGCTAGGCGCCGGTGTGGTAGTTCCTCATGAGCACACGCGTATGAGCGATCGGAAAGCAGCGACGTACCTGGGCAGCGCCGCCGATGGCTCTGATCCTGGAGGGGTCGTAGGCCTTGCTGATCTTCTCCATGAGCAGGTCTGTACGCAGCAGGAGAGGGGGCGGGCACCGATCGGGCAGGTGGGTCGCACGGTGACGAAATGAGTAACGACTCGCTCAACAAAAAGCGGATTTGCTTCCGCGAGGCACTCACCAAACGCCTTGATCCACATCTCGACGGGCGTCGTAAATGCATCCCCTGGGGTCGTGAACATACCGCCGTGCGTCCTGGGCGACGTGTCTGAGCGCCGTGCTCGCGTTGCGGGCGGGATGATCGGGATGGGCGGGAGGTGGAAGACTTACTGGTACTCCGACAGCTCAGAGTCAAAGTCCACATGCTCTACGCCGACGAGCTCCAGGTTTTCGTCCACGATAGATGCGCGCAGCTGGTCCGTAGCGAGCTCGACACCGAGGAAGAACGCAGGCGAGGTTTTCGGCGGCATGGTGACGGCGCAAGCGGGGTTCCTTCGCGTCAAATTTCAGAAAAATCGTCCTGGGGAGTGTGTCGTCGTCGCCAGTGTCAGAAAGCTGGGGACGGTGGTCGTGAGCAAAGAGGAGAGGACGCCCGAAAGAAGAGCAGGCGGTCGTTCGCAGGCGAGGCCATCAACATCAGGAATCCTTGCGTGGGCGTCTCCCTCTGCCTCATGCTGCAGTCTCCCACGGTGCTATAGCCGGCATTGCCGGCATATTGGGGAACATCCCAACTATCCTCACCTCCATGGCCAACATATTCCTCGAGAGCTGCCAGAGTGCGTGTAATTGGCGCACAGTACCTCTGCGACATAATGCTGTCAATAATGCGACGCATGACCATCAAAGTACAGCCGCGTCGACTTGAAATAAGCTTCAAGCGCTCACACGCCGAGGAGGCCTCGAGTCTCCAGTCTGTTGGTCAAAAAACAGCTCAATCTCAGGGGCGGCCCTCTGAGTGAACTTGGTATGACAATGCGTAGAGCCGCAGACAATTTACCCATTCGCTCGATCTTTTGTCTGTCTCTGCTTACCCTCACTATCCTCATCTGACCTCAGCTGACACCACCGGGCAAAAGCGTGAGATCATCTGACGTGAACGCCGTTCGCAGCGAGCAGAGACAGCGTAGTTGAAGGTATCTCATCACTCTTGTTGACTATGAGTTTGCCGCAGGTTCATACGGTGGAATCATAACTTCACCAGGACGCGGGAGTGAATCTTTTCAGGGCCCAATGCTTGTTGACAGGCCCCGAGCTCTTCAAAGGTATGCATACATATATCTACGTTCAATGTCGATGAATACACGACTTCTCAATTCGACCTGTCATGCGCACAATCCAGAAAAAGGACGTTCATCAGGGCCCGTGGAAAGTGCGAATCTATGTGCATTCTTCAGGCTCGGCCGTGGCGAGCAACTAGGCCAACTTGTTGGGAACTGTCGTTACACACTTGAAACCACCCAAACCCGGTCAGATTATGCAACTATGCACAACGCCAAGGTATGTCCTCGTATGATCAGACACTATGGCCACGGTACGGTTTCCTCCTTTCTCTGAGCTGGGCGGGGACCGTACGTGTCTACGCCTGGCCCAACGCATTGTGTATTTCTGACCCGAGTCTCTCAATCCAGACGTAGGAAGTGTCGTATGCTTGCGGCGCCGATGCGCACTACGATTTCAGTAGAAAGCAATCGTACATGATATGCAGTGCATCGTATGTTGCGTTTTTCGTGTTCCCCCCGGTCCAAGACTCAGCGTCGGTTGTGTTTTTATTCGCTGAGAAGTGGTAATTGTCTGAATGCGTCCCAAAATCGGCATGAGCTGGTCCGCTGGGAAGACAGGTAAGTAATTTTGAGCTTGATACAAGCTTTTTTCCTTCGAGGCGTTCCGCACGTGATGCACACGCCACAGCTCGTCACGGTCACATGTCCTGTGCGCTGCGCGCTGAGCGCTCGCAGCCGCTTCGGGTGAGAGTCCTTCCTGAGAACGACTGAATGTTAACCACCATTTAGGCAACCATATTAACGTGTTACAAATGTCAACTCTGATGAGGGAAGCATAACTCTTTGTGAACGAAGTACTCTGAAACTGTGATTCAGTTTCCAGCTCATGGATCACCAAATTGCTTTAGGGATAACATTTGCGTCGCCAGGCCCCGCCAATCCTTCGAGGGATCCGCGGACACGAGCCAGGGCGAGCCCGAGGATCCGTGAAAGAACATCGCTTGCCGCCGCCACCTCATGTACTCTAAGATATGGGCGGGAGCAGACGCGTTAGCGACGCGAAAACTTCCCGTTCCCCCTCTCTCTGGATTGCTGCACAGGTGCCTTTGCGGTTGATGGAGTATAACACAGGCGACAACAAAAGCTTGTCCCTGCACCTGGAGGCCTGCCTAGGCAAAACACTCGCACTTGGGCGGAGCCACTCCTCTTGGTTCCTACTGTGTGCTGACCTCCCACTCCTACCGGCATTTCCACTACTTTGTCTGAACTGGATTCCGCCCTATGGTATCCCATTACCTCCCGTATTGCGAAGCGCGAATCGTCCACATTTTGTGTACCATGCTACGCCCCGTGGCTTATCACTCATCAACCTTCTCCGGCTCAGAGACAGCGCAGGAAGAGCTGTACTCAAGTTGACAGGGGAAGAGATGAAAGCGAAGGCTATTTTAAAGGTACTGCTAGACGACAGCGCTGTGGTTCAGTGCTGCGCGCATTGCGGGAGGTGGGAGTCCCTAGCCGGGGAACGATTCCGAGCGTGTGGGGCCTGCCATACGCAGTATTATTGCTCGGAGACCGTAAGTGTCTTACGGTTTCTAGTGGTTATCTGAATGAGGGGTTTGACTTCGCTGTTGTAGTGTCAAGCAGCGGACGAAAGCGAGGGTATCCATGGGGAAGACTGCTTGCTGCTTCAGTGTGGTAAGGAGCTGGAAGTTGAGCACCACCGCCGGAGGCACAACAACGCCTGGAACATTGAGAACAGAGAGAGTACGTGATATCGTATCGTGGTCGGTGAATATACGAAGATGCTGAATACGCACCTCGTGCCACCTACAGACGTGCAAGCCCTAAGCACTGGAGCATATACGCAGTCCATACTTGAGGGTAAGAACGCCACATTGTAAGTATGGTTTCGTATCAAGTCCAACTTGCATATTCGAGTGCTGAGCGCGTACATAGGACTCCGCAGCGGCCGCTGCATATATTCTGCGAATGCGGCGCGTCAACGTCATAATGAACATACACACGCGAGAGACAAGTCTTGGATGCACATACGAGTACTACAGACTATCCATGACTTCCCTCCCTCTAACTAGCGTTCTTGCGTACTGGTTCGTCAGGAGGATACCTAGTCCTAGGTCTCGAGTTGGTCGTCGTTGGTCGACCTAGAGACGGTTGAGAATCACATGCATTGGCGCGACGCTGTGAGACTCAGACTAAGGGGTCGATCATCGATCGTCTAGCGTACTGACCGTACGACGGCCCATCAATCCCTGGCGTAGACCCATATGAATGTGGGGGAGCTGGGGTCCCTGAGCGACATGGGCCAAGCTGCTCAACCGTATCCGCACCGCGGCACCGGTGCGATCACACACCTTGTCAATGCCCATCGTCAGCGCGGGCTCCAGTGAGAATCATTTCAAAAGAGGGTATCCTGGTAGGTCATCACAATCAGCATCGTCACATCATGGATGGATCCGAGGATATACCCCACTCCGCTAGTCCTCTCTCGAGCGAGGTCCCTGGTGAGAGAGAGCAAGACGGGACAGTTCTAGCTAAGCGAGGTTGATGGAGTATTTGGAAAACACTGACCGGGACTACATGCCGACAAGCTAACGTAGGGATCCACACAGCTCCCGTGCGGAAAGCTTGTGGACACAACCGAGGATCGCACATGAACACTGGCTCTATAACGGAAAGGTGCGTTTCTTCCGAATATCTGCTTTCTTGTGATCGTGCAAAGGAGTGTGATCCGGAGGCGTGGGGCGCGAAATGCAGTGCTAGTAGCCCTATTCGTCCAGCAGACGTCGCGGCAGAAGCTGGAGTCCATGTCTTACCCTTACCCGTGTCGGGTACCACTTACGTCTCATGTCCGACGGTCGTGAAACCTGAGCGTGCACCTCTAGCTCCAAGAACACCATACGATCCAATGCGCACCTGGAATCCCCCCGGCCCCGCCTATCTGGAAGTGTAGTGAGGACCACAGTATCTTTGAAGGGATAAAAGTGCGTCCTGGAGTAGTAGAATTGAATTACACTAGTAGAGATCCGATCATTCGGAACTCGCGGCGTGTTTCCGGAGGGCCCAGGTTGGCTAACCATCGCGTGAAGAGATTCGCTTCAAAGGCGAGGAAGAATGGGATGGCATTTGTCGATGGACTAAATGAGACTCCCGGTGCGGCAGGCCATCAGTGCGACGCGATATTAGTATCGAGTAAGTAGTAACTCATGTAGCCATGGCTTTGTGGCGTCGTAAGATCTCGGTGTATGCCGAAGTTCCAGCCACGAAGACCCCGGTAAATAACTCCTTATCTTCCTGCGGTCACTACGGCAGCTTACCACTCGCTAGCATATTCATATCTCGGCCTGTACAAAATGTACCTCTTTCAGGACCGATATGCTCCCAACCAGGATAGTCTCACGGAAAGGGGTAGCTCAAGGTTCTGTCGGGCTGGACAGTTGGGAGCCTCGCTCATGCTGATGAGAGGTGTGAGCTGGGACATCCCCCGTACGTTCTTTGCATATTCCTCGGACAATGAGGGGCTGACACCGCTCTTCTGCGGTGTAGAATGGAAGTCGTGACAGAGCTAGCGGCTCATTCGAGGCACGGACTCAATGACTTGATATGCGCTACCCTCTCGGCGAGCCGGGGGCTATACCCTTATGACAATGTGCAAGACTTAATAGGACCCTTCGGTATGCATTCAGCAGGAAGTCTCTTGACCTCATTCTCCACGCTGCTACGCCTGTCAAGTAGGGTACAGTCCACTTACTGACTCGCACCGCACCAGTGAGAGGGACTCAGCAATTGAGCCCCATTTGATCATACCTCCTGAATAGCTCTACCGGCGAGAGAATGGTACATGCCTTCTGTTGGAAGGGCCCTTATATCAGTTTCTCTCCGGCGATAGCGCAGCGTTTGAATCGGCCACATCATATCATTAGGGTCCATTCACTGTGGGTGACCCAGGCTCGTGATACGGTGATGCTGACACTCTTTTGCGCAGTGCTCGGATGCCCTTGCATCACGATGACGGACGGCGTTCGAGTCAAGCTGGTCTGACAGTTGTGAGTAACATTGACTCCTTATTGTTTTCGACCTGAACGAGAGCATCGTGGGGCGGTTTGACGGCTTCGTGACACAGAGAAGACATACCCCCCTTTGTCCAGCACGGACAGAGTGCCTCCATCATTGGCCGTCTTACACCCATTGCCTCGTGGCTGTCTGCAGGCGGCCTTATGCTCTACACGCGGATGGATTTTGCACCGCCCTACGAGTTCCTCCGCTACTACGGCGGCACGATCTAATGAACGTATGCGAGGCATAGGACGCCTCAAACGCTCAGTTTACTGGGAAGTCGGGCGGAACGACGTTTGAGGTGCGCATGCTTAATTTGACGTCGGCTAAGGATTATATTAGTGTTACGAGGTGCGGGCAGCGAACCGTCATGCCGTTATACGGAGCCGCAGGTCTACCATAGCCTGCAACGCCATACGCTGCCGCTGCTGCATGGCAGCTAATCATTCGCCCCGCTTATGCTCAAACCGTGTTTCGCCGCGGCGCAGCGTAACCCCCAGTCAGCACGTTCCGATTACAACGGTCTCTTCTGCGCAAGAGCACCATATCATACTTCCTGGGCGTTCGTCCCGTGGCGGCCGTGACGGTGTGCTCTCGGGAGGATACATCGTTCTTCATACCTTGTTGCTGAGTTACATTCTTGATGCGCGGACAACGAGCCACTCACCGTCTTCGGACCACCTGCGCTGAAGCGAGACCATCATTGGCTATGACCAGGACGTCGTGGACGTGGCTCAATCGCGTAGATAACTGATGATAGCTGCTCCATCATTCTGCCTTGGCGATCGTCCACAAACGAGATGACCTGGGCTAAATCTGAGCACATCCCGACACCCGTTGCATAGACTTTTCGGGGATATGCCTAGAGGGGTCTGCACCCGCCCTGCTCTCCCACGGCCTGGCCTGATGCAGCCTTCTATGACAGACTCATCATTCTGGTAGGTTTAGATCCAAAAGCGCACGCAGGTCCGCCGAACGCGACTCAAGCACGAACGTTCTCGCTATCGCCCCCCCGGAACGCGTGCAACCCAGTGTATGACTTCATCATGGACCGAGAGCCAATCCAAAGGCAATCTTGGGTAGACATCCGTCGCGAGGCGCAGAGTCACCATCTCGACGGTCGTCATAGCTCGAGTGCGCAGAGTTGGTCGGATCCGTACTTTCCGGCTATTCTTTTGGCATTGTAACACCCGAATTAGAGGCGTCTAATTGTCTGATCTTGAATTCCCGATAGGCTCTTGTACCAATTGGTCGCGGTGTGCGCTGTGGCGAAGTTACCGGCTGGTACCTAACAATGCGGTCGGGAGTAGCCATATATGTGCTCCCCCGTCGCCCGAACAGTGTCTACGACAACGAATTCCCGTGTGGCCATGGCCTCCCGTCCGCAGCCTCCCACTTTCATTTGGGGTGCTCCACGCCTGCCGCTCAATGACAATAGAGGTTACCTTGGCGCGCATATAGGAGGGGAATCGATCTGATTGTGCATGATACAAGGTGAGTATCTCACCTTGAGGAGCGCAGTCACAAGTACAGAGTTCATTGACCTTATGCAACTGATGATGCGGCTGGCACGGCCGCGGCGATTGAGGAAGACGGACCGATCTGATCTGGTGCCTGCAGCGCGCCAGAAGGCATGGAGCTGTCCTGTCTCACTTGGACTGATCTGGCCAATGGTGATCTTGCGTCTGCGCAAATACCACTGACAATGAAACAGGTCGGCCCCTATGGCTGCTGCATCACCCCGGCGTGTCTGGAGTTGCTGTGCTATACTTAAATCCCGGAGTCCAGCTTGCCCGGCTTCCCTCCCTCGAGTCGACTTTCGGGTCCGCCTACTGAGATACTCGGACTAGTATCCTCGGACGGGTCGCACCTATAAGGCCCTGTGTGTATCACGTCTTTCAAGGCTTTCCCAGCGATGTTTTATTCTGTTCATGCCGTCTATTTCCTCCTCGCCTCTACTCTGCTAGGGTTTTTGGTAGCCCTGAGACGCAGACGATCTGGCTCTGCGCCTCCCGGCCCAGCAGGCCTGCCTTTCCTTGGTAACTTATTGGATCTACCCAAGTCACAACCTTGGGTCGCTTTCGCTCAATGGAGCGCGCGATGGGGTGTGTCTGTCTTGCACGCTGTACCTGCGTGTGTGTCTGACATCGGCTGCCACAGGTAACATTATGCAGATAGAACTTCTAGGGCAGCCATTGGTCATCGTGGGGTCGCACCAGACCGCGGTCGACATGCTCGAGCGCAAGACATCGATGTACTCAGACAGACCTCGATTGACCGTGGCTCGCCTTGTGGGATGGGATCGCTTGACCGCTCTGCTTCCATACGGCTCTCGATGGCGTGAAACTCGCCGGCTCTTCGCCCCTGCCCTCGGGAGTCGGGCTAGTGTCGTCGCATTCGAGCCCATCATGAACGTCCAGATCACTCGCGCCCTACCCCGGATGATGCTGAACCCTCGTGGATTAGTGGACGAGGTCTACAGGTATGGATTGTCTTCTCTCAGGCTCAAGAAACCGATTGTTCACGAGCTTGCAGGACCGTGGCCGGGACGACTCTGATGATCGCTTATGGTTATGATCTCCCAGAGAATGACAACACCTTTGTTGATGTCGTTCGCGCCACGATGCCTCAGTTCTCCGCCGGTTTTTTGCCGGGCGCACACCTAGTGGATCTCATGCCATTCCGTGCGTTCCGTGACATTTTTTCAGCGATCTACTACTGATCCCGAGATGCAGTCCAGTATGTCCCTTCATGGATGCCCGGTATGGGGTGGAAGAAATCGGCCAAAACATGGAAGCACGACCTCAACGCACAGTTGGAGATACCCTACCAGTATGCGAGACAAGAAATGGTCCGTTGTTTAATGCACCTAGTCCCATTTGATTGGTCATACTGAACTTTTGCTATGTTAGGCAAGGGGCAACGCCTTCCCATCGTTTGTATCTCTATGCCTCGGCGAATCCCCGGACGCGGAGAGGGAGGAGCTCGTGAAGGCGGCAGCGGCGTCGCTTTACCTTGGTACGTCTGCCCAAGATCTCAGACAGCACCCTCTCAAATAACTACCCTTGATCTCATAGGGGCGGTTGATTCGGTAGGCGAAGCACCCGATTTCCCCTTCTTTTTTCTCTGACTCTTTCTTCGAGACCACCTCAGCTGTGACGTCTTTCCTCCACGCGATGGCCAAGTATCCGCACGTACAGAAGCGGGCTCAAGCGGAGATCGATCGCGTCGTGGGGAACGACAGACTGCCTCTCTTGCAGGATCGTCAGCAGTTGCCATTTGTTGACGCTATCATGTCCGAGGTGCTCCGCTGGAAGCCCGCTGTACCCCTGGGTGCGCCAGGTGTTCTCATTCATACACTACCATATGTCTGATGATGCTCGAATATAGGTATGCCCCATCGCCTCCAGCAAGATGACGTACACGACGGGTTTTACCTTCGCGAGGGAACTGTCGTGGTAGCGAACATCTGGTGAGAGCCTCATCACATATCTGCTAGCGCATTTACTCATCTGCATCAGGCAAATGCTGCATGATCCGGAGACGTACTCGCAACCCGAGATTTTCAATCCTGATAGGTTTATTGCCTCAGAGAAGAACGCAGCGGAGATGGACCCCCGAAAGGTCATATGGGGTTTCGGAAGACGGTGAGTTACATTGATCAGAATGTAAACCTTGTGCGATCTAAAATCTCATGATTCTCTAGCTCGTGCCCGGGTACGTTTCGATCATTGTACATCAACAACTTTGCTCAAGCGCTTATCATGGAGTCTAGGTTTGTACCTCGCCGATACTTGCATGTTTTTAGCTATCGTCCAAATCTTGGCTACGTTCGATATCACCGCACCAGAGGGTGACGCACACGAGGGTGATCCCACCACAGGCATCATAAGGTGTGTGACCAGCCATCGGCGACTACCCCTGGGTCACTGACGAGACTTGTAGCCACCCTGCACCTCTCAACTTCACTGTAACACCGCGGTCAGCCAAGGCAGAGGCTCTCATACGCGCAGTGAACCTCGCCTAAACCACTCGATCCCACTTTGTCGTCATACGGGATTTCACGAACCCACTTCCGTTCGATTGCCCTTTTCTAATACGTGACTGTTGTATTCTATCAGGCGTCGCTCACTCGCCTTTCTTCTCTCCGACGACCCACGACGCGCCTCATCACGAAATCCATATTTATTCCATCGAACTTCTGCGGCTCGTCGTTATTGTATTCGTTCCAGACGTGATTCGACATCATGGTCCCCACTCCATTCACATAGACTTCGTTTACCTTACGTCCAGCGGCTTCGCCCGAAAGGACAGCCGTATACCCACGTATGTCCTATATAATGATTCTTATGTTCCGCTACTTCGTTCCAGGACAATCAACCTTATTTGAATGATCTGGCGCGGTGCTATCAGCGCGAGGCCGGCGTCGCACGGGCAGGGTCTAGGGATGGAGTCTACATCTGTGATATCTATGCATCTCTGAGTGTATCAGAATGGCGGACAAACCATTGCCCAGGAAGATGCCCACCCCCAAATGATTGAGACCAAGTGTGATTCTACAAATGGATTTCTGGTCCGACTTCATTCCAGAACAGACACCGTTCTTGATACTCAGGCGAAAAGTCCTCCATATCTGTCTGCCCTTGCCCCTCTTGAATGCGCAGCCGGCCCCAAGCCGACGTCGGCCACAAGGGCGATGAAGTTGTCATCCCGGTAGAGACATCGATTGGCAGATGCGCAGATGGATCGGAAGACCGAGAGAAGGACGTCCAATAGCCTGTTGCCTCGATCGAGAGCGCCTGTTCAGACGTGTTGAAGGGCGCGAAGCTCGACGGAACGCCGGGATAGGGACCAGAGCTAGTATCTATTCAGCGGAAGCGGACAATCTGCGGATGAATTGCGAGGGCGCACTTGGTTCCGTTGAACAGGAAGAACAGGTCAGACGTGTGCATCACGCCCTCCCACGGATTCTCCGCCAACTGCACTGGATCGGGTGTGTTCCACCGATAGTTGTAGGTGAACTGTATTCCTTGACTTCGTAACTGCCGGGCTATAAACCAGTCCCTTGCGAATTATGATCAGCCGAAGGCGTGAACGAGGGGAACTGTCCGCGCGCACTGGCATGTGAAGACGGTATCTCCGAAAGCAGTTTTTGCTCGTTCGAACGTAGAGCTAAACTCGCCTGCAGGATACAGCTCTGCAACTCGAGCCGCCGTGGCGTTTGACTATTGCTAGCATTAGCACTACTCCTCATGATCGAGTCTGCTTTCTAGCATACCAGCGTCGTGTACCGCTTCCGGAGGGCGGCGATGAAACCGTCTGTCGTGTTGATGATCCCGCTGGGCGCCCCAACGAAGATACTCCCGTCATCAGTGCAGTGTCCACCGATAAACGGCATCTTGTGAAACCGGCTCTCGCGCAGGAGGGTCGACGGGTAGTCCGGGAGGAAGCTCCCGTCGATGATCGGCAGGAATTTGCACATGCTCGGCTTTCCGTTCACTGCAGCGACGATGGCGGAGAGTGGGACGGCACGGAGGCACGGCATTGTCTCGGTCGAGTTGTCTGGGCACCCCACGGTCGCGGTCACGTTGGCGAAACAGAACTCGTAGGTCGCGGAGTCGGGAAGGGGGTCTGTACCGATGCTCTGAACGATCTGTGGGGCAAGGTTTCAGCATCGCCAACAGACTAGAAGGTTTCGGCTATTACCGCTGCTTGGAAGGGTAGTTCGCCTTCGCCGCCATAGGAGACCAATTGATGGACAATATCTGCCGCTCCCTGGAGAGACATCGTTAGCCTGAGTATTTAGCATGTCATGCCATAATAGGTCGTACAGCGCTTTCGCCAGATACGGTGATATGGTTCGGATCGCCACCAAATGCGCTTATGTGTCTGGCACACTTATGAGTAGGCCATGCTAAGTAGCAACCACGGCGATACCTTTGAACCCATTCGATCGCCGCGCGTTGATCGAGGAGGCCAACATTGGCGGAACCGTTCTGCATGAGCACGCCAGAAGCCAAGAAGCCGAGGAGACCGAGACGGTACTGGATATTGACCGCCACTATGTTACCTCCACTTTCTTGCACCCAGGTAGCCATTGGAAACCCCTGTGCGCTCTGTCACGATGTGAACACAGATCCGGAATGATGCAGAGTTTACGAATAACTGCGTACTGCATAGTAGTTACCCCCACCATGGATGTAAAGCGCTACGGGGAGGTTGTCCCCTGCCTTTGCCTGAGCTGGCTTCCACACATTCAACGTTAAGCAATCTGGTAGTTTCCCATAGGGATCAGAGGCGTTTAGTTGACAAGTAGGTGGGTGAGCTTTGCCTACCGTCAGATCCGAACCCGAGTTCAGCGGGCTGTTGGAGGCAAATGTCTCCGAACCATTGTGCATCTGTCAGCGTTTTGTTCTGTTTTGGTGTCTCGTCGAGTTCAGCAGGGGGTCGCCAACGGAGCTCGGCGAGAGGTGGTTGCGCAAAGCGTATGCCACCGAAGAAGTGCACACCAGGAACGGATGCATTCCCTAGAAATGCTGCGTACCCAACGTCCACGACGGGCCCTTCAGATGACCCGTCGGCGGCATTCACGACTCCTAGGCTCACTGCTCGCGCAAGAGACGCACCCAGCAGGACGAGCGAGATGATGGACGAACGCATAGTGCACGGCAGCGTCTTGGAAACTTGGAGAGAAGCCGTGCCGAGGAATATATCTCATTGCGCGTGGAGACATCGCCCCCAGGAAGCCCCTGTCGGAATCATATGAGCGCTCACGCGCCACGGGTAAGACGACATTGGCCATGGGATAGTAGAGCAGAACAGCCAGGTCGACATCCACGCTCGCACCTCGAAGACTCGGCGGCCCGTACCGGACCGCCATTGTATCGAGCGGAGTGCGATCCAGGGCTTGTGGCAAAGGTGCTCAGCAGTCAGTGAATTCATGGCTCACTCAACAGTGCACCGAACATCAAACGCGAGTGACCACTCAGACGCTATCGCCCTACCCCGGGAGAGGCAAGGGGTCGCAATGAGCCGCGTGACCGGAATGCTGCATCAGACTGGGTCGTGGATAAGTGCTGTGAGAGTATCGTGGTTGCGACATAGATGCCGCACTTCTCGAGTCTTTCCGTGACACGCCCAGATATTTGACTTGGCATCCATGCTAGGCGATGGCAATTCGCTCATGCGGGCGACCTGTCTAGTCAGTGTATGCATCCATGCTACGCTGCTGATCCATGCGCAAGCCGACTTACCTGATGGTACCATTACAGTGTAGAATGTTGCAGTTGGCTGTACCCCAGACCGTCCTGACGTTGTATTCCCCAGAAGACTCTGGCCGAGATCAGTTCTACGTGCCCATATCTGCGTGTGATATTGGCCTAGACTTGAACTGTGTGCAAGGCGCCACGAAGTATCAGTCGGGCTTGGAGCCCACATGGCATTCTTGTACTCAGAGTAAGAATATGTCCAGCTGAGCAGATTCGAGTTTGAGCGTGGCCAAGTAAACCGACGATGAGTTTGGGCGCTGTGACGTGGAACAGCGCAGCCAAGCTACCTCCTCAAGTCTCGTTTCCTGTTTCCCTCACGCACCGACTAAGGACATGCCTATCCGGGCTCTTCGTACCAGGGGAGTGTGACTAAGAGGGGGGGTGCAATACCTCACTCGAGTGCAGTACTGTTCTGCTCGGGCAGGTAAGGAGTTGATGGCGGGAAGTCCTTGAGCGGCTCTCTGATATGGGAAACGGCAGCCGTGCGGTGCTCGGTCAAATGACAGCAGAAGAAGATGTAGTGCGACATACGTCCGGATGTCCCACACGTCCTCACTGCTCTTCTCCAGCCGTCGACGTGCCCACCACTCGGCACGCCGCCGTATCCATGCATCCCGGCGTTCCTCCGGATGCAGGCCCTTGAGAGACATGCAAAATTTGAATTCCTCGAGTTTTGGACCGCAGACCGACATGTGCCCGTAGCGGTACAACGACGTGAGCTGCTTGCCGACGACTGATCGTAGATGGTACCGGGCGTGCACATTGAGCAAATAAAGCATTGCAGATTTAAACATGAACGCACTATTGCAAGAAAGGAAGTCATCGAACAGCTTCATGCATCCGGGGATGTCGTCCGGAGTTGGATGGACCTTACGAAGGTACGCTTCTTCTTGCTTCACGGCCGTCTCAAATGCGATGTCCGACATACTCTTTTGCCCCAGAAAGCAATGATAGGGTGCAACAGTAGTAGCAAGAGCGATGACAAGTTGAAAGGCTTTAGAAACAGGAGCGTGTACGATGCAGACAGTTGAAGCGGTTACTAGTACAGGCCCTGAGCCACCTCATCACGTGACCCGACAGGGCGTCCTCCGTCTGAACACGGACTAAACGAAATGTACATCATTTATCCTTGACACCCTGAGTATAGCTCGCACTCTGCGAAGTCGTGCGATGCAAACCTATGTCTTGCTTTCTTTTGCGGAGTCTCTGATTTGGTGGTCTACTACTTTGATATCATGAAATCCCACACTCAACCATATAGTCAGCCTTGCCCATAAGCCTTGAGGTAACGTAGCAGGTAATGCCACAAACGTAGACAACACGGCTGAAGGGGCTGCCTAAGTAGGCGTCCCAATAGATTACTGGTACAAGCATTTCGTCAGCAATGCAATATGATAACAGGTGACACAACCACAGGTGGCACAGACCACGGCACCAGGCACATACGATACATCCGTGTATATGGAATCGACCTTTGTGACCTATGCCAGGACCAGTTCCCGGCGCACATATACGACAGGTTAGGTCCTCGCACAGGTCACTTGACGAAGAAACGAGTTATTCAAGGGGTTCATTTTGAATGGTATGTGGAGAGGGAAGCGGGAGCGATTTGAACCACGAAGCGCGAAGGGAGGACAGCAAGTTGTGGGGGATAGCGATGCAGAGAGACGGTTCGCGGACATCCGAGACTTTGTAAGGGAAAGCATATACGACGATGGCAGATGATAGGAAGGGGATCCCGCCGGCAGACCATCCGTGATACGTGCTGAGCACATACCGCACATGGACTGCACTACGGTCCACACGCCTCAATGCATCTCCTTTACGACGAAGGCGAGGACGACGAGGATGAACCAGTACTGCGCCTTGAGCCATGAGAATTCGCTCTCTCGGATGAACGTGGGATACCTCCCGAGCTCACACCCGACACAGGGCTCGCACTCGTGCGGGCGAGCGAAGAAACCGTCGAGATCGTCTCAGACGAACCCGCCAATGCGCCATGGTGGTATAGCTGTGCCTCCCACTGCATCTGCGGGAGCTCCGGGTATGCGCCACACTGCCGCAGGTCGTCGACGGGCGGAAACGGACCGCCAAAGGCCGGGGACGCTGAGGCGGACGGTGGTGTGCCCCAAGTGGGCGGGCCTCGCGCCATGGGCGGTAGATGCCATTCGGCGGGACCGAGATGCCCGCCCCCGAGCATAGCGTTCTGGCTGAGATCCATCGGCGCTTGCTGGTACACGGATGGCGTGGGTGGGGGGACAGGTGGCGCGGCATTGAGCAGCGAAGGGTCGATGATTGCGTCCTCGGAGGTCGACCGGGTCGCATACGGCGATGACAATAGGCCTCTGTCTCCCTGCGATCCCCGCACCGAAGTCTCTCTGCCGCTAGCCCCCCTGTTACTGCTTCGCCTTGCCGTTCGACGCACGGGCAGCGGCTCCCCCCTCTCCGACTCCGCCTGCCGCGCTTTCTGTGCGAGCCCAATACGTCTACCAGAGGTGCGCCTGCGCTCGCGCTTGGTGCCTGTGCCCGAGGAAAGGTCGACCGTCCAATAGCTACCCTTACCGGGCTCCTGCAGGGGCCTTGCCATGCGGCGGAACAGCTTGTTCAGAGACAGATTGTGGCGGATCGAGTTCTACACAATACGATGCGGGCACGATCACCATGATGGTAGATCGTACGGGCAGACGATCACGCACCTTCCATGCCCTGTCCTGCCAGTGGTCCCGGAACCATTGATAGCGCCCCGCGAGCGCGTCGTAGATGCCTTGCAGCGTGAGTGCCTGACGCGGGCTCCCGAGGATCGCCGCTCTGATCAGCGTCGGATACGGGTAGTTTGGCTTCGCGTCGAGCGGCCTAGCGTCTGAGAGCGCAGCGAGGGTGAGGCTATCACCCAGCATGTCCGCAGCACGGTGTGTCAAGAACATTGGGTGAGGTGGGACGTCTGCAGCTGCGGGGGGCTCGGTATAGAACGATTGTGGCGCGGCATATGGGAGGTGCTGGTACGGCTGTGGGCGCGACCTCGAGTAGTCTGTGGCGCCAGGGAGATCTGTGTGTTCCATGGGAGGGAAGAAGAGGGCTTGAGAATAATCAGGAAGGCTTGCATCTGGGTTGTGGCGCGCGATGTCAACGATGTTCTGTGGGGGAAAGAAGCTCGCGGGCGCGAAGGAGGGCCAGAATCGAGGTTCAGGTGCGGCGTCCAACTGCTCGATTGTAATCGGCCCAAGCGTAGCATGCCGATAATTTCTGTAGTCGCTGCTCGCGTACCCGCTGGAGAGAGTGTCCGCCGAGTCAGCGGGGCTACTGGGGTCGATGCGCGTGATGTCGGATGGCTGCATGGGTATTCAGAGTCAAGCGGTAATCGACCAAATGCAACAAGAACGATCCGCACCAGCGGCGAGCCCATCGGGGGCGGCAGCGACAACACCGACACACCATCGTCCACAATTCCTTCCCGCGACCGGACGGTAGCCGAGCCTAGCACGCATCGGCCTTTCAGAGGCGTCGGGGGGCATTCTTCGCTCTTGCATCGAATCCCCCCATCGTCGAGAGGGACATCGGTGTTGTGAGTTCGCTCGAGTTTACTGAAAGTCGGGGAAGGTGCGGACTCGCTATCGCTGACAGCATCCTCGTCGGCCAAAAGCAGTTGGAGGCATGACAGCTCCTTCGAGTCGCCCAGACCCCCTGGAGAGCCGATTTCTTCCGGAGAATGTGATCGCTGATGCAGTAGCGCAGCCATAATGACGGAAGCGTGCAGCCGGTACAGAAAAGATGCTGGAGGCGAGGACAAGCGCTGGCAGCGATCTCGGTGCCCGGACCCGGTATGTGGACCCACAACGAGGATTGGGAAGGAGGTTCCGTGGGAGATCGGCATCCCGCGTGTCCCATTGCCGCCTGGAAGATATCCCAGTTAGGATGGAAACACAGGGGCTATCGAGGTGCGAAGATTACCTGATGGCGGGCGCTCGGCTCCTGGGGATTGTCGAGCAGGCAGGGTCGAGTTGATGCGTGCACCGCGGACGGAACCTGTCTTCACGGCCACTGTATGCCAGGTCTCGCTGTTCGGAGGCGCGAGTATGAGGTGGGTTGATGAGAAGATCGTAGTACGGATACAACAGCATGAATATGCACAGCGTCGAGCGTCGAGGGCAATGATATCTAAACTCTCTGTTCGGTATGTCAGGATCCTGCAAGATGAACAGACGTAACTCGACGTTCACTCACCAAAGGATCTCTTCGACAGGTGTCACTGAGAACGCGATCGCTCGACTCCACTACTAGTGTACTCAGGGAGTACATTGACCTAAGCCACATGCTTCAGCTTATCAGATGGTGTAAAGGCAAAGACATACAGCGAGTACTTACCTCAAGTGATCGCAACTAGCAGTAGTCACCACAACTACTCATGCTGCGCTGGTTAAGCAGGACGACAAGGGTGAGTGTGCAAGATGAAGAGTGAAGGGGCATAGCCATCTTGTGGGCGCGCCAAGGCGCTTTGATCTTACCCGACCGCCCGATCCTACGATCCGAATGGGATACGTAACATGTCCATAATCTCCGAGTCAGATCAGGACTCTGCGGGGATCAACTGGCATACGAGACGGCGAGCACCGAACGCATCCGCCGGTCGGTGCGTCAGGAACTACAGGGTACAATCATGTTGTATGGCGTTCGCACATAGCCCTCGCGTGGTCGCTCCTAGAGTGATCAAGGGCCATGCAGACAATGTTTACATTGACTCGGAGATCCTTGTCGATGGTATCCCTCCCGGAGGCCACTTCCAGGTGAAGCCGATTATTGGCAGTGCTCAGTGAGACTGATGGCTGCGTGATCAGTGATCACGTTCTTCTCAACCTACCTTGCCGAGGAAAGTCAAGTGTGGCGAGCATTCAGTATACCGCAGACGTACCAGGTCGCACGGATACTGCTCCGGATGCAGATAGATTGGCTGGTAGGTCGCCGACATGTTCGCCACATGCGAGGGTGACAGCCTGGGGTGGCGCCACAGAGAATGGAGCTGCCCCAGGGAATAGAGTGACTACACATACGGCTTAGTATCAGAGCAACCTGGCAGGAACTACAGGGTGTAGGTTATGACTGAGTGCTGGAGTTCGTTGGGGTTACTGCTGGTGCCGATGCGGAGGCTGTGCGCCGTGTACGCTCAGTTAGTTCAGTGCCAAATGTCTATATCCCAGGGGCTCACCTCGTAGACACACTCGCTATGAGCCTACTCGAGCATACGTTCGCCGGGAGTCAATGGTTCAGGGTCGCTGCCCGGCACACGGAGGGTAGTTACCAGGAGATGGTCCAAGATGAACGTGAAACATTGGCGGTAACCTGTGTGTCCCCCCGGTGTAGGCGTGTGTGGACGTGCGTTTGATACGGTCAAGGAAGGCGCGTCCCAGGATCGATAATGCGCGAGCTATTCACCACCAGATGGCAGCCCCAGGAACCAAGAGGAATGTTTTCTGACAAGACCGTTGCCGTGGGCGATCGCAGATTGTATCCCGCGGCGGCGTGGCGGCGGGATCAATGTCGCGTCGGCCCTCGGATCGCCAGATCTCACGCCATCTCAGCTAGCCCCTCTTACGTAAGTAGCGCAAACGTGACTTCTGGCGAAGACAACTGGAACACGATACAGTCATTTGCATATTGTTTTGACGGTCGCATTGGAGAATTCTTTGTTTGTCAGAGCCAAATATTCCCTTATCAGGAAGGTAGTAGCGCTTGTGATGTACTGTGACTTGTGTGACTCGTCACTCTCGTTACTGCGACCGTGGCAGCATCAGACTGTTTGGGTCGTGTCCCTCTCTCAACTGCGTTCCTGCGCTCTGGAGTCGGTGAGCGAGACTTTCACTCGAGCTTCTGCAGCTGACTAGCTCATAGGATTGCTGACTCAAGCCTACGAGCAGACTTAGTCTCCTTCGCCTACATGTGGCGCGCAAGGTGGGCAATTTCTGCAATGTTTTTGTGGTCTAGATGACGCCAGAGAACAATGAGTTCTCGAAGGTCTGTGGACAACATGACGGCCAGCTTCGAAGTCGTTGCGCAATGGCACCCGAATGCAAGCCCAAGCAATCACACCGTGACAAGCTAGGACTTCTAAATACGGGAATGTTTGGCTCTGACAAACAAAGAATTCTCCGATGCGACCGTCAAAACAATATGCAAATGACTGTACTGCGGGATGCCGTTGGCACAGTACCTCCATGGCAGTCCCACACACTCATAGTAGCGCAAACCCAGCAACGGTTGATAGGCCGGCTGCGACTCTGCCCTTCAAGCCGGCAGGGCGTCACGGTGCGAGTTGTCCCCTGAGCCTTAGCCCGTCCACCAACGGTTGTCCATCCATGGCCAGTTTGATGATTCATTCGCTCGATTCGCATTCTCACTCGCGGAAGCCATAGAAGCAGTATCCCTTCAATCTCTGAGCCGCACAGCACAGAGAGCCCCCTACACTGGCAGTCATGCGATCCGACAACAGCTGCTACGCCTCGTTCTGAGTCGTCGCCCATCGCCAGAGTAATCGTGGTCCGATGTAACGCGATGAAGACGACTTGTTTCAGTGTGTTGATATAGTTACATGTCTCTTCGAAATGAGTCCTGCAACAACTAGCATCCAGATGTCGCAACGCTGCCTCTGAAAGACCGCGCGCACAACGCCGGTGCTGATAGGTGGCATAGCTCATCCAGCACTTCGCATCTTGTGGGCCGCGCACGAGGCCATAGCCCTCAATATATGATGACGGGAAACAACGTTACTCCGGAAAACACGCGCGGAATATCTACCTAGGGTGCTCTCTATCGCAACAAACACGACGACTCGGGACATGGAGCTAACGAGATCATGGACACAATAAGCACAGCCTGTACTTCACGAGTCTGTTAACAAACCAATGTGGCTAATACGTTGCTTACCTACCATAGGAGTCTAGTATGGGCGTGCATTGATCACCACCTCGGAGTGCCCTTCAAGTGCTCCACATGTAATAGTCCACGTTATTGGCATACCAGACGGGAGCTTCCTGGGTTGCTAGATGCTTGTGAACCTTCGCAATGCCTTCCGGAGGTACGGCGTAGGCCCGATACAGCTCGTATTTGGAGGTGAAGGGAGATGACGAACTTGTCTGCCACAGTGCGTTCTTCCAGCCATGGTCGTCCGACTCGTCGTCGGGATCGTGGAACTTCTCTCCTGTGAGTGCTACTGGCTTGTACACCTTTCCTATGATGGTTTACTGTGCGATCCGCTTCTTCTGTGTGTAATCGAGAAGCACCGGGAGAAGGCGCCTTGATGTGCTCACCTGTGGCACCGATGCCGCCTGGTTGTGGTACTGGTCCAGGTAACACCATCCGCGCAGTAATCTCCCGAGTTCAGTCGGCTGCGCGCATAGTTTTGAGCCCTGGTATCTGTCATATTCTGAGTGGTCTCTATCGTTGCTATCTCTTGTACCGGGGTCGACACGCCCCTTCCCCCCGCACGCTCAAACAAGAACGACAACAACATCTAATAAGCATATTTATGCAAGCAATGACTACAAATCACGTTCCCTATGTAGATACGTATGCAGGTAGATACATCGCTGTGTAATGAAGTACGGAGTCCGCTCAGCCAGAGTCCCCACGCAGCATGCACGAGCACCTCAATCGTCGCGTCGCACGCGAACGACGTCGTGCTGCATGGGCCACGCGGGGTACGAGCCCGACTGACACTCCCGGACACAGACCAGGAGGGCCGGGCGCGAGCGTGGCTCAACCACCAATCAGCACCGACCTCCCTCGCGTCCCTCATCTACCTCTGACACCCACTCCAAGCTGACAGCACGCAGACCATCAACACGCGGCTCGCCCGACTACTTGAAGATACGCTCCCACTTGCGCATGCACGAGTACGCCTGGTAGTCGAAGCTGCGCCATCCCCTGCATGTGCACTTTTTCTTCTTGATCGTCCCCGGCGTGTGCGGGCAGTGCGTGAAGGGGTTGTGCTCGTACCCGATCTCGTCGAAGAAGTGGATCTGGTCCTTCCGCAGGAACAGCGCGGCCGCGATAGAGTGTACTGGCGCGTCGCCCCAGCGCTGCACAGCGGCAATTAGCAAGCACACCTCACTGGAGGTGAGAGGAAAAGGACACACCTCGTAGTAGAACCCGCCCTTCTCGTCGAGCCGCTTGAAGAACTCCGTGTACGCCTCTCCGCGCCAGAAGTCCATGTTTGCGATCTCGAAGTTCGACCAGACTACGCAAGGCGTCCGTCAGCATGCTATCACTAACATGTGTCACACATATCACACGCAGTGGCGGTATGTCGCGACGCTCGGTCCCGAAGGGCCGAGTGCGCACGGCAGACTGAAAGCTTGGGGGCTTGGTCACACACCAGAACGCCAAGCCTCCATCGACAGAGGAAGCAGACGATCCGCCAAGCCCCGCCACGCCCGCTTCCGCCTCGCTGTCGATCAAGCTCGCGCTAAGTATAGAACTGACACTTACAGTGGCACAGGTTGTATGTCTCGCCACCGTTCTCGCTGAGGTAGCCCATCGCGTTGTCCGGGGCGACGTACTGCGGGTTCTCCTCGATGAATTCCTTCACGGTAGACCATAGCGTGGGAATCGTCTTCTCAAACTCCAGCAGAGTGATCGTGAATCCTATGTGTCACACTCAGAAAAGAGAACGAAGGGTGAGGGGGGCGAGGTGCGCACCGTAGACCTTGTCATGATCCTCCATGTACAGGAACGGATCCTCGTCGATCACACAGTGGAAGTGTACGTCTGGCTCGACGCGCCAGTAATACTTGTACTGTTGCAGGAGCGGATGGCGGAAGAAAAACCCGGAGTTGAAGCGACACATGTTGCGGTACGACACACTCCCTGTAAAAGGTCAATCCTAGAGCGTGGCTGATATTTCTTGGCAACGCACCTCCGTAGATGATATTCTGCTCAACCAACGCATCTCTGCTCCGACTCGCCTTGTCCTCGTCGATCCATTCAGGCTGGTACCAGTGGTGTGGTGGAATGAGCGCGAACGTAACGGGGCCTGACACGAGCGCGCTCATCTCCCTATACCCGCCAGCCTCAGTCAGCACGACAACCATCATATTAGCGTCCTGACACTCACTCCTTGAACTGCTTGTCAAACGGCACATTGTTGAGGAACAGCCACGGGTACCCGAACTGACGGTTGAATTTTTCCTCGAGTTCGCGCACGCTCTGCTTCGCCTTCTCCAGCTCACTGTTCCGGGCAAGCATCAGAAGTGTGGCGTTCGCGCGACGCGTGCCATTGAACCCTGCCGGCGGGTCCGCATACTCTGTGTTGTGCGTCTCCCCAAGGACGAGCTTGGGGTCGTACGTAGTCGGCGTGGACTGCGGCGCGGACGTCGTCGCGTTCGGTCTTTGGCCGTTCAAGGGTGTAGTGAGGAAGGCAGAGACAGATTCTAGTAGGTGTGGCGCCCGCGCAGAAGACGTAGAGAGGGCCAAAGCAGCGTAGAGCAGCGTAATACCGAGTGAGACTAGAAGAATGGCGCGTGCCGTACGGTTGGCTTTGAGCACACGAAGAGCACCCAACGCCATAGTGGTGGCGAACCAAGGAAATAGGATAAGTTAGGATGAAAGGAGAGACCTGGGCGGTGCTAGACCTGCAGTGAGGAGGGGAAACAAGGTGTAGGAAAGCACGTTGAGTGTAGATGGACTGTGCGGCTGGCAGGGCAGAGTAGATGAGGTGATCCCGGACTTGCGGCTGTCAGGCGGGAAAGCTGTGAAACTCAATGACGACGGGGGTCCAGTCTGATACGCGCGGTCTTGTCAGCACTCCCACCCCAATGCGAACAGCGCATGGACATACCGAAGAAGTCAGAAAATGGGACGGGAGGAAGAAAGACAACACATGGGAGCTTATAGCGGCTGCGGAGCGGTGGCTGTCTGGTTGAGGCGGGCAGGCAAATGGGCTGGCCCGGGTGCTGTCGAGTGTCCAGAAAGCTGTCAGGTCTGCTGAGTGGCGGAACGCTGCGCACTGCGCATCCCCTGCTATCGGGCGTTCGCGAGAATGCGGACACCTGCTGCGCGCGCGTCTTTTTGGTGTCCACAGAGACGATGACGCCACCCATCTCAGATCCAGTGGCGCGCCCCCTCAAACAGCCGGCGGGGGCGCGGCTCATCATTGGCTGCTATATTTGGAGCCGCGCGTCGGTCGCCGCCCGATCGTCCCACTCTTCTCCATGCGCGGCGGGCGCGGCGACGCTGGAGACCGCGCCCAGGACGACGTTCCCGCGTCGGACACGCAGACGACAGCGGACCGTTCGTCATCCACGACCGACGCACGTTCTTCGTTCACACCTGACACAGCAGTGGTCACGGTCGCAGGCTTGCGGGCCGCCGAACGAACTCGACACAGTTGTCGTCTCTGATCTTCATCAGCTTCCGCACTGCACTGTCTCGTTATTGGTATGGCATTGCACAGGAGAACATACTCATGATTCCGATGGTGAGTGGCAGCCTTTCCGCGCAGCCAAAGCTCTTGCACAAGCTCACGACCACTGCGAGCGTCCGTGGTGGTCTCCTGAGCAGGGAGTCACGCGGCACCACGCGTGGATAATGCACAGAAGCCAGAGCCCTCGCCGAAGGAAGGACGGGGAGCAGACGGATCAAGGGAAGAGAAAAGGAGCGTAGAGGGCAGTTCCTCTGGGAGTGCAACCTATATATACCGCGCCCCGGATGCTCGTGAACAACTTTTAGCTCGTCACACGTCAACAGGAGCATCCCGCCCCGACCCTGTTATAGCTATGTGCACTCCAAAACGGGTCGTGCGTACTACGATGTCGATCGACGTGAACTCAGTCAAGATGTGAAGGGAGTTGATCGCCGACGGCACTGGGCCACCTGCGCTGGTCGTCTTGCCCGGTTGACGGTCCGGGTGTCCCGTAAACAATGCCTGTATGTTGCGTTCATTTCTGTTTCAACACAGTTACTGAAGGCTGTTTGTTCTACTTAGCAGTGGTCGCTATGACAAATAGCTCGCAGTGGGATGTATGCGACCGCAGCCATGTCAAGATATACAAGAGTGCACATTGGACTACATCTCATGACCGAGAATGCGCTCTGGCAGCCGTACAGTTACGACCCACAGTGATGGCTCGCAGACCACGAAGCAGACGACGACATAGGCAGATGTTGGCAGTTGCAAGCATGAGATCGCCAATATAGTAGGCTTGACATCCTTCAAGTGAGAAGGCAAGCCGCCGGGAGGAAGCGCAGAATCAATGGACTTGGCAAGAGCGCGCACCCACAACAGACAACACTCATGTGTACGTCCACCAGGGGGGAGCGCACTGCGGCTTGTCTCGTCCTTGTGTTCTTCACCACTCACCGCAACTCTCTCAAGACTGCGACATCGCATGTGGGGATCTAGCAAGCGTGTGTTTCCGATCTTGCGCTGGCGAGAGCTTACAGTGAATGACGCTAGACAGGCCGTTATTCGGTTTCCACGCATTACGCTAACGCGTAGAGCTATCGTCATGGAAGAAACGAGTGGTAATCGGCGACTGCTCTTCACTTTCTGGTACGTGATTCTTTCAATGACCGTATGAAGCCTCTCGAATGACCGTGAGCAACCACTGATGTTGGTGGCTCTACGACATGCTGCATAGGCGGCTTTCACCCTTTCAGCCGTGACCTTCGTCGCCTTCCAGGACTCGGTATTCTCAAGAGGTCGGAGATGCCACAAGCTGTGTAACGTATACGTTCTGAAGAGATTGAGACCCTGACTTGTGTGCCCTCGAGCCCCGCCCGACCACCACATACGGTAGAGCACTCTATGAGCTAATCTTCTCACCTGAATCGCCCCTGAGATTCTCACCCAAAAGGGACGCACTCCCAGGCGGCAAACGCGCGACCAAGATCTCTCACGAAACCAACTACCTAATTCACGTTGTGGGTCCACATGCCGCGTATGGTCGCTCCGAACGCTCCCAGGCGCCTCTCTGCGCTTCCTACACTCCAACCACCACCTCTACAGGCCTCCCCGGACTTCCCTGCGCTCGTAATCCACCCTGATGGTCTCAGAGACGATCTCGGCTATTATGGAGGGCTCGGTGGTGCTTGTCAGGTGTGGGGTAACCAGACGCCCTTCCCCGGCCAGGACGCTACGAGCGTCAACAGTTTCGCGCAAAACCATGGTCTTCACAGTTCTCAACCACTCGACGATCACAACGCCACAAAATGGAGCCAGAATATGCATACTGAATGCTCTGCGCTGATGCATGATACCCTGAATGCACTGGATGGTGATGGTTGGCGGCAGCAGCACCATGGGGTCGTTGGCTATGATGCGTATGCGTCGTCTACCTCGCCCTACACGGCATCGTCGCAGGTAAGTTTATATCTCATCTTCTCAGGAGGTACACACGGGCTGAATATATTTCCCTCAGCTCTCGGAGAGCGAGGGCAGTGATTCGAATAGCCCTGCTAGCTTCGTCGCAGAGCAGCCATTGCTCTGGCAAGCTATCAATAACTCCGCAAGTGGAATTCGGTATCCCTATGCAACGCCACAGCTCCATCCTCATGGCATAACACGATTCCAAGAGCATCACGGCCTACCATACACCGCGTCGCATCCGCCTACAGCATCCAACGTTGCATGGGCCACCGACCCCCTCGCGCCCTCCCTGGCTCATACTGACGAGACATTGGGCGAATGCCTTACGCTCGCGATGCTCTGCGACCCCGCCAATCCAGGCGAGAAACCAGACTATCCATACCCAACCCTGATCAGAGCGGCCATTCTCGGGAGCCCGCGTCGGGCGCTCGCGCTACAGGGCATCTACGACGCGCTCGAGAGCAGATGGCAGTGGTTCCGAGACCACAAGGACGACAAAGGCTGGAAGGTGAGGCCCTGCCCATCCGCGTAGGCGTCGCGATCGCTGACATCGATCCCAGAACTCGATCCGCCACAACCTTTCCCTGAACAAGCTCTTCCGCCGACTGGAGAAGCCGCCCCACGAGCCCGGCAAGGGGTGCTATTGGACGGTCGACTTCTCCGCGGGCGAGGGCACGAAGCGCGAGCGGCGGCGCACGAAGCGCGCGGGGCTCGCGGAGAAGACGAGGCTCGCTGCTGCCGCTGATGCAGAGGCGAAGGCGAAGGCGCGTGGGTCGGTCGAGCGTGACAACCGCAAGGAAGAAACGCGATCGGAGCCGCGCGGCCAGAATGGAGTCGCAAGCATGCGAAACCAGCAGGTGCACGGACACCCAGGTGTGGGTCCTGCGCTTCATGCGAGGGCCGTCCCGTTCGATCGTCCTGCCGCAGAGAACTTCAATCGAGACGCGTCCTTCGGCGGTGCTGAGTCACACCCTGGTCGACCGGATGCCTCCTGGCCTGCGCCGTACGTGTCGACCGGTTCGACTGGAACCCAAGGCCCACCTACTTGGGGCACGGCCCCGTCTGGGCCCCAGGCATTCGGATACCTGTTCTCGCCCGGGCTCGCAGCCTACGCCGGCACTGCGCATATCCACGCACACAATGTTGCTAGCGGCCCGCCCTCTTCCTCGTATCTGCAGAACTGACAGGGTTTCATGTTAGCGGGCGGCGCCGGATGCCCTGGGCGTGGTCCCCGTGCTTGACTCAGCCTTCATGTGCATGCTCAGTCGCCTCGACAACTCTGGACTGGATCGACCTCTCACTCATATGTTCGTCACATTGCTATCATATTGCATCGCTTCAAGTTGTTCGCAGTTCGTTTTGTGTGTTCTCGACCTCGCTATCACACCTTGCTTCTCCGTTCATCGTCGCTTATGCTCCTTTTCTCCCACGCTTTCATGCTGCCTGACCTATGTTCGCCGCTGCGCGTCGTTACTGATTTGTGCGTTTGGACAATGTGATTGTCTGTGTTTTCGGCTTGTTCGACCGCCTTCGTGTGGCGCCGAAGAATCCGATTGACACTGGATGTGCGTTCCCTGCCCGTGGCAGGCAAGGAGAGAATGACGGCTACCTTCAGGATTGAGCTCATCTAGCGGTCCCAACCATTCCGTTATAACAACGTCGTCTGGAAGTGTCGACGCTAGGCTATGTCAGTGAACATAAGGTCCAACATGATCCCTTCGTGTGAGCTGCGGATTGCATCCGCGCTGCGTTCGGCGTGTTCATGCATGGCGCGTCCTGCCGGTATGGCACCGGTTCTAGAGACTGTCCGCAGTATTATATACAGGGAAAGCTCCAGCAGGGCGTGCCTTGCGCAGCACAAGATCACCGACCCTCGCAGCCAGCGCATAGTTCCCCAATGCGCCGGCGGTGACGGTGTAATGCAGATTCTGATCATTATCTACACTGTACTATTCTTGCTAGTATAACACTCATGTGTGATATCAACAACAAAGAAGCACTCGTCCCGCAACCTCGAACAGTTGTATATTGCATGGTCATGGTCCTTGATATGTGGTGGTCAGATTCGTTACAAATAGGTCACAGCTGGAGGCGATGCACTGTGTGCACCGAGATCGAGACAGAGAGTAAACAGAGGGCCACGAAATGTGAGCAAGCCGGTGGTAGTGCAGAGTGTCCGCGGTTAGTTAGACCATGAAATCACCTCGCAGCGGCAAAAACACACTCGCAAGGAATCAGATGCCGAGAAAATACGAGGGACAAGATTGAGATCACCACCTCGGAGTGACGATGCTCCACGTCGACTCGGTGTTGCTCACATACCACGCTGGCGCCTCCTGAATCCCGAGATGCCTCCGCATCTTCTCGATGTCTTCCTCGGGTATGGCCCGCTCCAGCTTATAGTTGGAGTACATTGATATAACAACATGATATGGGTCATGAAGCGCGCCACAGAGCTGGAATGGTCGGTTGTAGGTCTGAAGATGGAGAAGACGGATACCCGCTTCTCCGGCCATGGTCCACAACGCGCTCTGCGCCGTGCTGAGCCTGTCGACTTCCGGCTCCAGGTCTTCGTCTTCGTCGTCATCCTCGATATCACTCCAATTGCTTTGTGTCTTGTCGCCCGCGTCGGAGCGGTCAGAGAACCGTGACTTTGTTTCCGAGTGGCGGTTAGCAGCCGACAAAGGCATCCAAGTGTTGCGTTAGCGTGTGAGGCCATGCTCTTCAGCGTATTCGAGTAATTTAGGGAGAACGCCTCCAACAGACCAGCCATAATAGAAGATGGGGGGTTTTCACCGTGCGTTCAGGTCTGGAATCAAACTGCGATGAAGCTTGGGCAGCGGATTCATGTTCGATACGCGCGTAACCATCTGCGAGAAGGTCAAGCCCACGTCATGTTATTCATAAGAGCAGGAACTCACCTCACGGGTTAACTTCCCGCGCTTGAAAGGTGGTTCGTTATATGGGGCTAGAAGCTTGCGCGTTTCTCCAGGCGGGTCTATGGATGGGAGCGAGAAAGTGGCAATGAGCGAACTTGGCAGAGGCATGATGTGATTTCGAGAGGCCAGTAACAGAGGGGACGTTTTGAGGCTCCCTGGCAATGGGGATTGTGTTGGTTATATACCGCTGATCATGATGGTCAAGGTTCAACTTCAATCGAGTCTGATTTCCTAAACAAGCGGTCAGTGGTGTGGCGCCACGTCAGAGGCGCCCTCCCCCCCGGACTCAGAATCTAACGCTAGTGAAGAGGCCACAGATATTGAGGGAAGTGTAGTAATCCGGCTGGTGGCGACTCGTCGAAGGAGCCCAAGTGTCAGAACACCTTCACTGGCATCACAGTCCAGTCCCGGCCAATCTGCTTCACAATCCAATACTCCGACTTTGTCATTGGTCCCCTACTATCATCCATTTCATTCAACCACTGGATCTCCAGGAAGCTGGAGCAGAATCCATGCGAGCGTAGCCTTCGCGGTGAACACAACTATACTGGTGGAAGAGTTGTTCCAGGCATGCTACATCGTTCACGAGATCTGCACTATCAACCTTCCTCGGCGACCTGAGTATGCAATATGTGATACAACATCCCGCGCTGGGTGCTGGGAATCTATATGTGCGTGCTACGCTGCCTACGCAATGCCTGGCGTTTCTGGTGGTACATACCAGCAGCCTCTCTAACGTCACTTGCCAGCGTTGTATTTACGAACGCGTATTGGTAGGTGTGAGTGGGTGCGATCCGAGCCCGTAGTGGGATAGAGAACCGGTGCAGGCATCCAAGTGATCTCTATGTCAGACGGCTCGAAGACAAACCTCTGCAGGAGAATCGCCAGAACAACCTCTGCGAGCAGCTTCAGAGAAACTCACAGGAAGAAATAGGTACAAAACTGACTCATCTCAAGCTCTGCGAACTTGAATCCACTGTGGCACATCATACTGCGTTAGCGACGCAACGCGACCAGTCGACTAGACTGCCTCACATGCAAGCGCGCTTGCCGCCCAAGAAGGTCATCCTACACAGACCGCGTCAGTTCTCATAAGGGTTCGACATCCCTGGAACCGCACGTACAAGATCCCTGCGACGCCAGGCATGCCAGCCTCAGTAATAGACTCGGGAAGCGGTGACAGCCAACGCTCAGGTTTCCACTCTTGCGCATCTTCTCCCCAGAAGAACTCGCTGGTGTTGCAGCCTTGAATCCCGATGAAGACCTCCGTACCTGCGGGTACGGCCAGTTCTGTCATTGACTTTCCGCTCTTCCCTATGATGGGGCGAGAGAGGGGAACCACGGCATCACTCTTCGCTCTATGAGCCTTGGGGTCAGTCCGGAGCGAACCATCCGTCGGGAACAGAGAAACGTACACGCGACCAGACCAAAAGAGTGGGGCATGCCTGATGTAGTGGCGTTAATTCCCCGTATATCGCTGAACTAGAGGCAACGACGCTCACAGACGCAGCGTCTCTCGACAGACGGCGCTCAGGTACGGCAAGTTCATGAGAGTTTCGTAGTCCAGTTCGCCGCCGTGGAACGCCTCGATGATCTCCGCACGCAGGCGCTGCTGGACGTCTGGGCGATCCGCGAGACACTGCAAGGTGCGCGCGAGTGAGTTCGACGTCGTGTCCATCGCAGCGAACACCATAGTGCTCGATTGCAATTTACATCAGCGTCAGGATGGGCGACAGCGTGCGGTACGACTCACGCCATCTGCGCGCTCAGCTCGTCGTCGTCGAGGCTCTCGCTTTCCGAGGCAGCGGCGTTCGCTTTCACTATATGCGGCATCTGAGCACCGGTAGACTTTGTGACTGTTTGTATGCCTCACCGAAAATACTCATTAGGTCTTTCCCTCCGCCTATCTGTTGTGCCATCGCTTCATCACCCTGTTCGATCGCGCGCTTCTTCACCTCGAAGAGCTGTCTGAGCTTCTGGGCGACGAGATCTGCGTGCAGCTTCATGTCCCGGGCAGCCGAGAACGGCGCGATGCGCGCGAGGATGCCCCGCAGCCTGACAGGGACGATGGCCCGGGCATACGGGAGCACGAGGGCGAGGACCTCGAGCCTTCCGATGGTTGGGCTGGTATTGCGAGGCGAAGTAGAGGTTAGACGCTGATGGTCGACGCAAGATCGAGAAGACAACGAGCTCACAAGAGGGACTTCAGGGATATGGCGAGGCTGTCCTTGTTATCTGACACGAGCCTGTCAAATGAGTATCCGAGGCCGCCTTGGCCTATGATCTCTAACGCTGTTCGACCCATCCAAGCAGCCATGTCGAGCTCCAGGGGCACGTCGCCAACGCGCATCTCGAGAGCATCGCGCAGCTGCGTACCTCTCGTGAGCAGGAGAGACAAGAGACGCGCGATTGCCTCACCCGCTCGACTGTCTCTTGGAAGATAGGAAGCATGATCCGCATATGGTTGACCGAGAACGCCGGGTTAAGCATTCTTCGTTGTTTGCGGTGCTGTTCACCTGATAGGCCTTCTGTGAGCTCCGTCCCGAATCACGTAGATGGGCATTTACCGAGTGTAGAAAGCAGGCCGGGTCCGAACAAGCCGAGATTGGTGCTGTCGATTGCTGAGCATGCAAGGCAGGCGTAGGATGCTCGCGAGCGCTCACGCGATGAAGGCTGGCGGCTCCTCCCATAGCGCTTCGTCCTTGATGAGGATCGAATGGAGCGCTTTGGGGTCGAAGATATACAACCCCGGTCGCTGACAAGAGAAAGGTAATACGTGAGTCATGTGTTCCTGCATTGTGGTGCTACAGAACCGACGTTGAATAGACAGTGAAGCTTCACTACTAATTGTCCGTAGTTGTGTATGAGACCATGGACGAACTTGATCGCCGTAGGCCCGCGATATTGTCCCATGTTACCTGATGGGGGAGTACATGGAGTCAGCAAAGAGGAAATGGTTCAAATGAAGAATTCGACACACCCGAGAAGAAGGATTGCGAGGGTGGACCCGGTATGTCGTCAAGGGTAGTCTTCACGAAGTTCCATTTGAGGCACATGTAGATCAGGCTAGTGATGCCATAGATCGCTATGCACTGTATGAGCAAACTGACAGGATCCATGTTGGGGGGAGGCTTCATGAGACAGAAGATGATGAGCGAGCGCATTGCTCGGCTTTTGTAGGGCTTCGCCGCATGTCTGGGAGTGGTATCAGGAACTCAACTGTGTCATCGCGCGCCCTCGATATTTCATACTCTGGTGCATGGTCCAGTGGTCCTGTCAGCCTTATTAGCAGAGAGTGACTAACCTTGAATTGGCCGAAAGCCCATCTCCGACTCGGACAGCAGAGCATGTGTGGGCACATGACCCCCCTGGAACGACGGCAAGCTACCTATGAGCATAGAACCTGGCGGGGTATCGCAACTTGGATAGCGTCAGTGCAATAGTACTCGAGCGTTCATTGTGGGTACTGAAGTGCTGCATGGGGCTCCGATATGAAATGTCTAGACACAATGGCGCTCGGTATACCAGAGCGCTGCAGGAAACTGTGCTTGGTGCCAGGGAGCTGAAGGAGATTGCGCTAGTGGGTTGAGTTAGCCCCACTGCATCAACACGACTCTCGTTAGCCTGATTCCGCATATCATTCCTTGCTGGGTAGATGCTGTCCTCTCAAAGGCCACATAGCACACACAATCTCGACGTTCGGACATGATTCAAGGCCGCAATCCACCACCAATGCTAAGCGATCGTTGTGGCCGAGTTCTGCAGCTTTGTCGGTAGCATGTCAGATTTGGTTTCAGTTCCTGTAAGCCGCTCTGCTACGGTGGCCACGGCTAGTTTCGCTCGTGCATCGCGCGGCAACTGAGGAAGCTGATCTGGCTAGCGCCTCGTGAACCTATGGAATTCGAAGCTTGATAGGAAGACGCGCTGCTGACAGAAGTATGCCCTGGATGTCAAGAGATAACTTACGTCGACCTCTGTCGATGCATAAGCATAGAGCGGCCATCTAAACCGTCCTCACTATTTCCAAATTCACCAGCGTGAGAGGACTGCACCCACGATGAGGACGACGGAATCATCCACATCGTTGAGTGATGGGCCCGGAGACGATCGGGTGACCTGGTAGACTCACCATACTGTTGTATGGCAGTGTTGGCGTCATCAGAAGCGCAAAGAATCCAAAGGGTTCGTAGAGAACTCACCAAGGTAATGTTTGGCATCCGTAGACCCTGTGTCACTACGCACTCTCAGTGCTCACAGTACCAATGGTTCTACTTGACGCATTCAAGACGGTCTCGCGTGGCTAGAGCTGGCGCCGTACGTATGGGCGAGATACGAGACTTTCTCTTCATTACCATCGTGGCGTCCCTCTTAGCCTCGCTGCCATACGGCGGTTTTGAGGGAGCAGAGATATGTTCGCCAACCTTGAAGTTGCCAACTGCGGTTCGGTCGACGGTGGGCTCTGCGGCGAGCGTCTCCCAGGCTGGGCCACGAGCGCCTGATCGGCTGCACCTTCCCGCGCCACCGACGCGTTGCACCCGCGGTACCCCTCAACAGACGACTTCCACTTCAGCTCAGGCCTCGCTCTATCCTTGACGACCGACTGCAGGTTTCCTTTGAGACGGCCTTGTCTATCTCAGCTTGCGCTCGACCACATTCGCCAAAGTCTTCCACTATGGACGCGTCGCTCAGTGCTCTGAAGAAAGTTATATCAAAGTCTAAGTTCGTGGACAAGCGCAAGCATGCCGAGGTTATACAACGAATGAATTTACTACTTACGGGTGTATGCGCGATTACTACCTGGATGCACAGCTCACTGAAAGGGTGACCCAGGAGCTTTCGTCAAAGTCGTACAAGGAGCTCGTACACGGCCTTCGACATTCGCTCGTCCCCGTTTACACAGCGTACACGCTGCCTGCACTGCGATTCGCTTCCTCCATCTTCCACACAACGTATCACGAAAGGATCTTGGCCGCGCTGTCTGAGCAGTCGCTCGAGGAGAAGAAGCGGTGGGAAGACGTTCTGAATAGCTTGCTATCTGGCATACTGGTGTGTTTGGGGTTACATCACCTCTCATAAGGATGCTAATCGCCCGTCAAAAAGGATTTTCTGGACGACACTACCTCAGGTTCGTATCTATTCTGCTCGTCAAGGATCCATCCTCAATCGGACTCTAGACAAGCGGAAACATACGGCTGCCAAGGATGCTCTCGCGACAGCTCTCTACCCTACGCTCTGTGATATATGCTTCTCCCTCACCGCACCGATGCAACCGGTCGACCTGCGGTGTACAGTGCGTGCATCGGCCGCATATATGCGCGAATCTTATGTCGAGACGTGTTCCCCCTAGGCATACACGCTGCTCTCTGACACCGCCGTCTTGCATCCAGCCAACCAACAAAAGCTTCGTGACAAGACCGTCCTTGGAGGGCAAGGACCTCTGTCGTGATTATCGATCCTTGCTAACTTTTTGCACAGTGAACGCCTCGGTAACATGATCTGGCGCACCAAAGGTGAGTGTCATCTTCGGACTGCGCTATTCCTTCTTATTCTGTACCCGAGACTACCTTGCCTTGGAAGCTTTGCTCACCCTCTTCGCCCGGCTCCTGCCCTCATCGAAGGATTCGCACTCGAACAAGTCCAAACGGACTGCATATATTCAGTCAGTGTTTCTTTCGCCCCAGCACTCGGAGCACGCGTGCGTCGGGCAGTCCATTGCAAAGCTCCTGGAGCACGAATCGTCGAAGGAGTGGGAGGAAACGTCACAGAGGATTGTGGAGGCCCTGGCAACGGCCAGCTTGACATTGTGAGTCTGGCTAGCGGTCGCGAGTCAACCAATACTGAAAGTATGTGGAGCCCACAACCGTTCTCTGTTAACGAGGTGAAGGCTTGCGAGGAAACGAAGCGATGCGACAAGCTCTACGTGGACGACAAGTCGCTCCTGGTGAACGTGCTCGTTGGGGTCAGTAGGCAGGTCACTCTACCTCCACCTCCCACTGACTATATGCGTTCTCTCGTGTGTGATATGTTTCAGGAGGACCAGTGCGAGGCTCTGGAGATCCCGTACACTACCATGCGCAAGATCGAGGTCGTTCAGAAGCAAGCGAGAAGGTCAGTCGTAACCATCCGGGTGACGACTCCCCCAGTCGCGAGCAAGATGCCCGTGAAGAGCTCGCCGGGTCAACCCCTGCGTGCTGGGTTCGCACTTGCGTCAGCGGACGTTGAGAGATTCTACGCTGCAATTCGGGGCCGGGGTCTTGTGAGTGCTCGCCCCCTCACTACCCGAAATGGGCCTGACGCGGGAAAAGGGGAAGCTGCTCAATGATACGCCCCCTAAGCTCTCCTTGGCGAAGTCGCCGGCGCGTCTCGAGTTCGATGATCAAGGCCAGCCACTGAAGGAATTGAGTCAATCCGAGGCGAGTCCAGCCTCCCGACGATATACGTTGCGAATTTGACATCGCCTCCGCAGAGGATCGAGAACGTCGAGAAGTGTAAGTGCGCCCTTCCTCACATATGCATTCACTCATCAGGCCGTTGTTGTTCCTACCCACGTAGTTTATCATACGAACCAGCAGAGCAGCGACGACGTCTCGGTAGAATCGCTCTCGAAGGCGCTAGAGGCCTCCACCAACGCACCCTCTGTATCTAATGCTAGGGCGTCTTCTGTACCATTGGCGACGAAGAGCAAGACTGGTAGCCCGGAGCCCGGCGCGAAATCTTCCCCAGAACAGAACTCTCGCGTCACGGAAGCTCATCGACCGCGGAACGAAGAGGATGTAGAGACACCACCGACCACTCTGGATGTTGCGGCTGTACCTGCCAGCAAGGCTGCGCGAGGCACTCGTACAACCAACAACTCTGCGATGCGGAAGACGATAGTTGTCGCTGAAAACCCTGTGAAAACTCTTGGACGTACTCGATCTGCTCAGATACGGGAAGAGGTCTTTGGCGCTAGCGACGAAGAGCTCTCTGAAGTCGGCGATGAAGACGTTGCGCCGCCTGTCTCTCGCGCCAAGTCCGCGACGAAGGGTCCGGAGCTTCTTGTACACTCGACGACGACAACGGGAAGCCCTGTTGAGGAACAGAAATTGCCGTCGTCTACGAAGGCTCGATGCGTGCTGGACTCTGACGACGAAGAGACTGGGAAGCGAGGCTCTGTTAACACTGGAACTGCCCGCATTCAGCCCGCTCGGAACAAGAAGAAACGTGCTGTACCCATGACTCCTGACCTTTCTGACGAGGATGTCCCTGAACCACTAGAGAAAAGCTTTGTGACGCCGCCCAGGTCTCAGCTGAACTCTGCTATGGCTCCTGTGACGCCGACGAAGCCTCCTGCCGGCCGGGCCCCTACTATGCAAGAGCCCAGCTCCCCTGCGCTCGGTATACCTGATGTTGTGTATCTTGATGCTCAGACGACTCTGCCCAAGAACACTGAACGATCCCCGAGTCATTCTCTAGCTACTATGACTGAACGTGCTCCCGAGGCCGCTGTCGCTGCTACTTCTGTCTATGCGTCTCGCTCTGGGCCCCGCAAAGCTAATCAGAAATCTTCTGGTACTGCAAAACAGGACGATGAAGCGTGTGCCAAACCCTCCGAGAGTACGCCACACACTAGGAAGGATATGGAGGACACCCGCACATTTCGAGCTGAGCCCAAGCCTGCTACCAAAACGAAGCCCGCTCCCATAGATCTCGAGCTCAGCGATCATGGTACCCATCCAATGCCTCGTCGTAGCATCACCTACCGAACCCCCCTAGTCATCAACAGCTCGTCTCCCGTCCCCGTGGCCAAGCCAGGAAACTCTTCTGTCAAGGCAAGGCTTCGCAAGAAGGACCAAACCCTCGCCTCGGACAAGGCCGCGGCGCATGTCAAGTCCTCCAAGAGGAAGCGGGACGTTGTCGATGACGTTGAGGTCGATAACGAGAACACTGAACCTCCTCCCAAGAAACCGAGAGCAGAGGACCCCATGCCGAGGCAACTGCGATCGCGGAGGACGGACTCTCGCGTTCTACGCCCTGCCAATACTGCCGCTCGGCCCACTCAGAAGTATCGCACAAAGCAGCGGAAGAGCTCGTCTCCTGCAGCGAAGACGGACGTGGTGGACTACGACGAATTGCCCAACAGTACGACCTCGGACGCACGCGTGCCGTCATCGCCAACCTCTGCTCAGTTTGTTAGGCGTGGCAAGAAGGAAGATGACAAACGTAAGACGGAGCTGCCTGCCCGGCCCACCCGTCGTGTGGCGGGAGCTGCGAGGAGCAAGAAGGCTGAAAAGACCAGAGGCGATCCGCCATCCCCAGTTGGACTTGCGTTACGTGCGGAGGAGAATGGGCTACCCCCTGCAGACGTTGGTACTCGCAATATCGAAGACGAGGAAGAGGTGACCTTACTACTGACGAAGCCATCAAAACCCAGTGTCACTGTCGTCCACACGCCCATCGTTGAGGCGATGAAGGTGTCTACTGCCTCTACCGCATCGAAGATGAACCCATTCGTCGAGCCTGCGACCACATCCGTGACCAAGTCGAAAGGACCAGAGAACGTAGGTAGGAATGACGAAGTGAGTAGTCAGTGCTCTTCCGCGACGAGATTGGTACAATGTTATTTGGAGGTCAAGGCAAAGAAGTCAAATAAGATGCCTTGGTTGGCTGCAACGACTCCAGCGAAAGAAGATGATGGCGAGGACTTGTCAAAGAAAGCGCCGCTGGACAAGATACCAGAGCCTGAAGCGACCACGAAGACCGTGAAGCGAAAGACTACGCAGACCGAGGTAATACATTATGTATCTGTCGCATACCTTCCGATCAACTTGATCTATCTAGGCTGAGAGAGGAGAGTCACTACATTATGCCTTAGAGCAAGAGGTATGTCGGTTTCTTGCGCCACGAGTATATTTATGCGTAGCTCTGGCAGAAACCTGGCACAACTTTCGAAGAGGCATCATTCTCGACGCCACATGTCGCAACGATTGACCTCACAGCAGACGATAGCCCTGTCAAACTTCAGAAAGCATCTTCGCCTGTCTTCGCTCAGCAGTCCTCTCTACTACATCAGCTCGAACTTGACGACACCCTTGTCGAACCTCCTCGATTTACTACGTCGACTCCCTTGCACAAACCTCGTGCTCCATCTGCTAACGGATCGGCTGTTAAGAGCGCACGTTGTGTGAAGTTTGCGCCGGACGTAGAGGAGAAATTGTCGTCGCCAACCCCTTCAGCGCGTAGTTCACTCGCGACTTCTGAGGCGCTAACGAAACAGGTTAAAGCGGCCAAAACCCATGATAGGCCGGGAAATGGTATACCTTTGTATGGTGGTGCCATCGCAATTTCACTGAACGTGTTATTCGTGGCAGAGAAACCGACCAAGCTACCTACAAAACTGGGCGACAAACAAGCTAAGCCTGCGAACTCACCGGCTACGAAGAGAATGCCATCGCGTAAGGATGCCGTGATGGATGACATTGTAGAAGTCCTCGAGGAGCTTCAACAGGTGTGGTCCGTTTGAATTGAAACCCGCGTATACTCAACTCATCGCTGTTCAAGGCGATTCTCTGTCGCATCACTCAGAAGTTTGAAGGCATCAAGGAGGAGGTGCGCTTTGGGCGTAACACACTTCTGTCTGAAGCGTACGAGGATCTCCTGCAAATGCGCAACGAAAAGTGAGGTCTTTCCATCGTGGATCCAGGCGGTCGTGTGGCTGACATTGCGTTCAGCGTCGTGCATTTCAATCGCCTCATTGATCTTGAGGCAGAGTATGCAAAGCAAGGGAGATTGCTTTCGAACGGGTACGAACAGTTGGTAAGGGAAGGTAAAGACGTCTGCTCAGGTCTAGGGCGAATGTTGAGCGACCATGACCGTGGAAGCTTGATCAAGCGGATGCCTGTGCAACTGACGGCCCTCCCAGCATGTCTGCGGGGCGAAACAGAAGCATGAGGCTATTCAGTACGAGCGAATCTGAGATCATAGCAACTCGTTGATACAGCATCCACGTCACGGAGAGCTACGTAGGGGTGTTGTTATTGCCTGTACAGTGTCTACGCAATGATTTATGCAGTCGATACAACCCACGTAAGGAAGGGTTGTACATGGAATTGTGGTCTCTGTTCCTTGCGTCGTGAGACCAGTTTGATTGACCACCCCACTACGTTCACTGGAGGTAAGTTCCGAGTCTCACACTGGTAGATGTCGAGTACCTCCACCATTGGTCTACTCTTCCGTGGGTCATCGCGAACGCTCACAGCTCTCACAGCAAGTGAGCAAATACACATGCTGGCATAAAACACGGTACAGCGCATGCCATTATATGTACACACAGGTAGGACTATGATACAGGACACACGAGGCAAACTAAGTCGCGAGGCACATTCAGTGCGATGTTACGTTCCTCAGTGGCGTCGTGAAGCCGGTGGACAAGACCGAGGCAGATGGGGTTGTCAGATTGAGATGAACTGTGATAGTGGGACGGGTAATCCGAACATAAATATCGCAGCTGTGAACAGACCGTTAACTTCGACAAAGGATGTCGACCAACAAAACCCTGGTGGGATTCGCTGTCAAGACAAGTGGATGAGAGCATCACCACCGACCCCAGTTCCACTTATTGCTATCCAAGAACCACGCCGGAGGCTCCGTCAACTCCAACGGGAGACGAGGTGTTTCCTGAATGATGATACATGCATATTGTACAACGCGTTTCAAGACTCCGTCATTGCTTCTCAGGACCACCGCAACATCTAGGTAGCAGACACCCTCGAGCTATACCGTGCTGGCCATTCCGCCCTGGACACGGCTATGCCTTGCTTCCCTTGCCAGCCTTCGGGCCCTGAGCGGGCGTGGCGGCGTTCTTGGCTGCGTTGGACTGGGCGCGAGCGGGGAAGCTGCCCTTGCCGGTGTCGGCACCCGACTTCGCCTGGCCGCCCAAAGGAGCAGTGAACATGCTACTCAAGGGCGAGAACCTGTAGAACCCATACCTGGGTAGACTGTATGCGGGACGCGTCCGAGCTAGACATCTTGTTGCCAGCGGCACCACCAGCTGTAGCGAGGAACAACCTGTCAGTAATGTCCAAGGCAATGCAAAGACATGGAGGTTTACTAGAACGAGTTCCTTTCGCTGGCATGTTGGACTGAACGAGGTAAGGTTGGAGGTGATAGGCTGGTGAGTGGTGTGTGTGGAGGCTGTTGCTGGACATCCACCCTGCAGCTCGCCGCGCTTTATAGGCATCGCGCTAGCGCAAATAGTGCAGAGTGAAACATTCGGCCGACTTCGCTGCGAGGTATTCGCCTTTGGTCACGATAGGGATATGCGCCGTGCGCATTGGGGCCGCACTAGACGATCGTTCGCGGCCTTTCATTTCGGACGCTGAGCAAGTGCTCTCCGCTGCTCAGCGAGGTCAGATGATTATCTTTGCATCTTCTAGCCAATATCCCGTTGACGTACCAGGGGACAGAAGAGAGATGGGCAGGCAAGGAAGTGGTCGTACTACGTACATAGATGCCTATTTGAGAGCATGAGTGCGATGCATAGGCTCCGCCGAAGAGATTGGGTTCGATTAGTTGAGCGCAGCAGAGACATGCCCCAAATATCGCCTGAACTATGATACCAGGATGACCGAGAAATCCGGTCCGCCGGTGGATCATAGCTGGCTAAGTGCATACCGGTTGTGAAGCTTGCAGGCAGGCAGTCATGCACGCCGATCATTGTCGCAACGCCAATGCGGTGACTCTATTGCATCTTTCGTTCGCTGGCACTCATTTGATCAGGAAGAGTGGTCATTGTCGTAGCATTCCGGAACCTAAAACTGCGTGCAGTAATATGGAGAAACGGAGATGAATTGAATCTCGTCTGCTGGAAAGTTGCCGCTTACGTCGTACTGACGGGTCGACGGCTCTGCTCGACATCAACACGATACAGAGATATCTTGTGGGGTCACTGCAATCTCCAAGGTTATGCAGCCACTGAAGACTCTGCTACCATGGGACCATGCACGGGGCTTTACCTTACACCAATGCGGGGTACGACACTATAATGGATTGATCGAAATGAGCCAGTCATGGTGAGTGATATTCGACGTGACATTACATGCGAGACTCCGTTGGGCTTCTGCAAGTTGAAACACAGCCGAGGCTCCTACGTATTCGGATGAGCGAGGCAACGGACCGGGGGAAGCTACATCCACGCGACGTCTGAGGTTGAAACTGTCGCAAGATCTGCCGTAGCCTCATCTGTCGCAAGGATGTTCTCACATCCTCACACCTAAGAATGAACGCGTCAAGTTGCGAAGGCCTCACCATGGCATACGTATGGCACTCAGACTTTGACTGACTCACCAGAATATACCTGCTACACGTTGGTCACCGTCCAACGGAAGCAGCCTGCTTTAAATCACAAACTACATAGAGCATATTCAAAAACCGAGACGATGCACCCACAGCGCATAGAAAGAGGAGTCATCCAGCTGATGAAACCCAGGACGGAGGATGACGCAGCCAGTCGGCCGGCGTTGGTCGAACGTGGTGAACGTCGGCCGACGCCCCCTGTTTACTCCATCTAATCAGATAGTTTTGATTGCCGCCAGTCATCTTATCAGATAACTGGTTTTGCCGAGCGGGTGTCGGGTTCCGTCCACCTCTCCCATTCGCCAGGTCTCATACGCCGAAATTCAACCCTGTCCTTGCCGCAGATTTGTCCAGGGATGGACCACGATTTCTGTGACTACAACCATCGAGCGACCTGGAGTCGTCCGACGTCGCGTCCGTGAACATCGGCACTGCGCGTCGCCATAAAACGCAGGGCAACAACATGTCGTCCTCATCATACTCCTCAAAATACTTAGAAGGGGACAGAGCAATGGCCTCTGCACTCAAGAAGACTGTCGTTGTTCTCGGAGTATCGTATGGCGGTGCGTGGCATACGCATCATTGTGGGTTCAAAGGAGTTGACTATGGTGACGCCGCAGGGGCTCATGCTGCGCGTACACTCTCGCAGAAGCTGCCCAGGAGCTGGCGCGTCGTCTGTATTGACCGAAATACGCACTTCAATCACGTATACGCCCTGCCTCGTTTTGCAGTCGTACCTGGACACGAGCATAAAGCCTTCATCCCCTACCAACCCATGCTCCCCCATGTCGACGATCCGACATCTGCAGCCGAGTCCGTCCTCTTGCACGCACAAGTCACTTCGCTCACCCCGACATCGCTGACGCTGTCGCAGGCGTTCCCAGAGTATGGAATCACCGAACCAGCAAGGAAGCTCGACTTCGACTACGCAGTATATGCGCTTGGAAGCCACCTCCCTGCACCCATCAACCTCTGGGGCTCAGTCGATGACGATCCAGATGTTCTGGCAGTCACAAGGGGATCGGTGCACGCAGTTTCTCGAAAGCATCGTCTGGCAGAGGACGCGGCCGGGAAGCCGACCTATCAGGGGACAAAGCTTGAAGGGGTTGACTGGCTGCAGAGGTTCAGACGGCGGATTGATGCGGCGTCCAGTATCCTCGTGGTTGGCGGGGGTCCGCTTGGCGTACGTGAGTCTTCCATAACAAAATGCTTGTTGCAGATAATCTAATGCTTCGTCTCGTACATCAGAGTATTCGACGGACATCAAGGAGAGACACCCGGAGAAACATGTGACTCTACTTCACTCTCGTCCACAACTCCTGCCGACCTTTGTGAAGGCCATGCACGAGGAGATCGTATCGACGCTAGATGACCTGCACATTGACGCCATACTTGGAGATAGGCTTGACCTTGCTTCTGTCAAGGAGGGTAAGACGGTGACAACTCCGGACGGAAGGAAGGAGCGTGTCGTCCGAACTGTGAGCGGGCGTGAGGTCCGCGCTGAGTTTATCGTGAGTCTTTCTGTTACTCCCACCTGCAGCGGACGTGCTCACCCCTTCCCCTCAGCTGCTGTGTACAGGGCAGGTACCGAACACGGAGCTCCTTGCCGAAGCAATCCCCGATTCAATCATCGCCGAGGGCCCGAAGGCAGGCAAGGCTCGCGTAGCGCGGACCATGCAAGTCGGTGTCCCAGCATCGTCGCAGGGGGCGGATGGCGATGCATCCCTTAGCAGCGCTCTCAACGGCCTCAGCCTCTCCGGCAAGCCGCTCGAGGATGGCGACGGCGAGCCGTTGCGGATCCCATATCCGCACTTTTTCGCAGTTGGCGACGCCGTGGACGGCTTCGGCGCTAACAACGCAGGGAGGAACTCGTTCTACCAGTGCGAGGTTGCCGTCAAGAACATCATCAAACTCATCGAAAGCGCAGAGGCAGGAAAGCCGGAAAGCGAGGTCGAGCTGGACCAGTACGAACCTGGCGCGCTTGCGCGGGCGATCAAGATCACGCTGGGGACGGTGCGTACCTCCGTTCTGTGAGAAGAGAGGGCGTTGTGCTGAGCGGAGTATGCAGAAGAAGCAGCTGGTGCAGAATGACGAGGGAAAGGCCATCGTGTCGAACGATGGTGTCGAGGACCTGCACGTAAAGTCCATGTGGGACTTCTTCGGCGTGCCCACGGATGATATGCACCGATGACACACTAGCTGTATTGTGTGCGCGCATTCAAGAAGATCGTCGCTTTGCCTGTCCCAGTGCTGATAAATGTAGCCCTTTACGGAAGGCTGCCTGCTAGGTGTGTACATAGCCCAGACAAGAACCGATGTGGCTCTCCCGACCCGAGATATTTGCGAGGGCTTCCTATGTGCAAGGTACGTCAGAGGAGTGATCAGCCAAGATGAACAAACCTTGTAAGTGCAGTAGGTCCGCTGATCCTCCCTTGCTATGGACTGCCGCGGGATCCGCAGGTTCTTCCTTCTGTGATACATATTCCGCGGGCAGTACATCTCTACTTCGCGGAGTAAGGTCGAGCGCATGAAGCGACGATGCCGACGGTGCCGAAGGTCGGTACGACGTCGTATCATCATTGATATCCCATTCGCAACGATGCCAGTGAACCGTGAACGTCAATAGACTGCGAATCCATATCGCACGACGCACTCCACCTCTCGGCCCCGAAGGATTCGTGCTCGTCGACGCTCAACACAGCCTATCGTCGGCGCAGTCAACAGTATAAGAGGAGCAGGCTTGAACTGGGGGACAAGCGGTTCAGTTGACTCAGTCAAGCCCCGCCCTGCATCTCAACTCAGTCGTCCTCCAAACAATACAATATGCCATCTCTACGATCCCGTACCAGTATGCCACCATCCTCTGTCTGCGGAAGGTTAGACTGACCGCCTCCGTTCAGCCGGTGGTGCCACTGGCGCCAAGACGACTGCGAGCGATGCCTCGCGCATCCAGTCCATCCAGGTACGTGGCATCACCGAGTAATGGTGCGATACCAAGCTCACTCTACCGCGCTGCAGGCCAAGTCCGGCGGCAAAATGGGCAAAGGCAGCTTCACGGCTCGCGCCCAGAGCGCCGCGGTGCGTGACGTTGTAGAGGCATTGACGAGACCTGCTCCTGCTGCCCCTCCGAGTAACGCAGCGTCCGGTGCAAAAGGCGGGAAGGGACCAAAGTAGACGTAGCATCGTAGGCTTGATTGTTTGATGTTGTCGTTGTCAGACTCATATTGTACAGCTGGTATCTTGGCTGTATCCGCCAACAAACGATCATGGTACTTCTCAGTCGCAACTGTCGATATAAACAAATGGAACTCGGACTCAATATCAATGTCATCCATTCTGTGTACTCTAACTCAACGAACTAAGGCCGACATTTGGAGTGAAAGCAGCTAGTCCTAAGTAGCTCAGGACGCAGGTAGCCAACGGGCTTAGCAGGACTATGCACCATTTAGAACCATGTGGACACACCCAACAAATTAAGTCGTGTTGTAAGTCCGGCACGGTTAGTACGCTCCTCGGCAATGTCGCGAAGCCGACGGAAAGGATAAGGCGGACGTCACTGGTACGAACAAGATGAGGTTTAGTGTGACGGGTATCTTGAGCAGAGATATCGTAGCTGTGAATGGACTCGGTCAGCTCCGGCGAAGGATAACCTTAGATTTACTTACTGACAAGAAAACAAAGCATCAATGCACCACCACCAACCACACGCCCACTTCTCATTGTCCAGGAACCACGCTGGAGGCTCCGTCAACTCCAACGCTGTCCGCAGACGCTCAACTGCATCCTCCGGTGGGATCTTGTCTGACCGCAGTTCGTAGTTCGTGTAGATTGATATAATAGGCATATGTTGCGACTGTATGCTCCCGATGCAAGTCATCCCTAGCCCTAGGTAAAAGCCAACCACCCCAGCGTTGCACCCTGCATCGATCGCGGCTAGAGCAAAATCCATCCTCTCGTATTCGCTGAGGGCGCGGCCCCACTTTCCTCGCGGTACCCTCCAGCCATAGCGCATGATGGGCGGCTTGAATGGCACTCGGTAGGATGGAAACAAAAGGCGGGGTAGGGTGGGGAAAGGCTCTGCGACCTCGAGGTAGGGCTCCACCTGGTTGGGTGCGAACCTGAGATGCTGGCGACCGGCGAATAGCATGGAGACATGAACACACCTGTTCAAACTTGACAGCGGTCCTCGTGAACGCGAATGGAGGGCGAAGCCTTCGTTTGGTTCCTGGGGAATCAACGCTATGTAGGAGTGCGGGTTGTATCACCATTTAGGGGGATGCAAGCAGACGTGCGTCGATGGTTGTGATGCTCGAGAGAGGGTGACGGCGACGGCGGAAACAAGCCCAGTGAGTGTGGGTGCCAGTGAGATGAGAACGGCCTGAAATGCGAGATTGGGGTGGTCGTGACAATTGTCGAAGGTAGGTGGCAAATTGTCGCGCTCATTGCACGCGTGGTGAGGAGCTACAGGGCGCACCCAGATACTCATTGCTCAGTTGTTCAGCAGGAACATCCGACCGTGGCCCAAGAGCTCGGGCCAGCGCTCAAGCGCTCAAGGCTTGTCCGAAACGCGTGCCGCTGCCACGGCTTGTCGCGGTCCGTGTACGCCGTCGAACGGGTATGCTACCTCCTTCCAAGAACTTCTGTGGCTTGGACTACATATGGTTGCGTCGACGCACAGCAAGTGAGAGAGCCAAAAACTAAAGAGAAAGGTGATAAAATCGTGCTCGTAGCTTGGGAGACTATGACACGATATCGACGGCTGCGTTGCATTCCGAGTCTGCGACTGGTTTACTCTCTCACATACACGCGTGCTATGTACTATATTGTAGACTCAAGCATCACTCTATATGGGTCCTCACTCGTGTTGACGTCGGACGTAGTGCAGCGCGTGATATACATACATAATCGACAATATTTGACAATGTGACACAGAAGTCAGAATACACCAAGTAGATCAAGTCGTAGTACCAATACGGTGTGGTCATGACGTCGCTCGGCGCTGTCACGATGTGGTTGGACGAGGGCGAGGCGGATGTCGTTGTTAGGGATGACATGGGGTATGATAGTAGGAGAGGTATCTCAAGCAGCACGGCTATGGATAGACAATCAGCTCCGACGAAGGGTGAGAACCGACAATACCATAGGGTTACTCACTGTCATGGTCACAAGAGAACAACGCATCACCACCAGCCCCATTTCCACTTCTCATTGTCCAGGAACCACGCTGGAGGCTCCGTCAACTCCAACGCTTTCCGCAAACGTTCAGTTGCATCTTCTGAGGTTATGTTGTTCTCTCGCAGCTCGTAGTTTGTGTAGATCGATATGATCAGCATCTGCTGCGACTCCACGTTCCCGATGCATGTCAGTTGTAGCCGCAGATAGTAGTTTGTCACTCCGGCGTTGCTTGCATTGTCAATCGCGGCCAGAGCAAAATTCATCCTCTCGTACTCGTTGAGACTACGACCCCACTTCCGCTTGATATTGTGCGCCCGAGCGTACGATAGCAGAAAATCCCGTGGAGCTCGCCAGCCATAGTGCATGACGGGAGGCTTGACTGGGACCCGACGGGACGGAATGAGGAGACGGGGAAGGGTGGAAAGGCTCTGCAACCTCCAGGTAGGGGTCAACCTTCGCAAACGTGAGTTGAGACAGTGATAGACAGCATAGTCTGGCGGTAACTCACTTGTTCCAACGTCACAGGTATCTTTGTGAACGCAAAGGGAGGACGGATCCTGCGCTTCGTACCGATGGGATCGACGCTGTACAGTACGACGGGTTGTGTCTCCATCGTCAGAGTGTACGTGCAGATTAGTTAGGTGGCGAAGCAAGGCGGAGGGGCAGTGAGATCCAAGGACTACGCAGCAGCGACAGTGGCGGTTGAGTGTAGCGGTTAACGGTGCGTCGCGCTCCATAATAAGCAGCTCAACCGCGGGAGTTTTGACCCAAACTGATTCGATGTGGCTTCGGCCCGGCCAGCCGGACAATCTGTTTTGTTACGATCATGTCCTACAGTACTACATCCTACCTATTGCATCTAGTTTTGCAGTCCTACTCAGCCGCGCACGGAGAGTGCGTGCGGCTCGACGAAGCTTTGAACCGAGTGCCTTCCATCTCGTGTCGTTCGGGGAACCAGGTCATGGTAAGCTCTGCCACATAGGGACATCGATGATCACGGTAAAAGTTCGCAACAGCGTGTCTAGACCTGCATAGTATCAGAGCACAGGTGTTCTCTAATTACGTTAGTGCTCTTCGTCCGGGCATTGGAGCCACAATATATAGCGTAGCCTTCGTTGTGATCCAAAGTCAAGTCTTCGGTTCGTTTAGATCGTAGACGATAGGATACGGCGTACGCTCGAGGAAACGTTGGATATCAGTCATTCAAGTCCCATCCAAACTATAGCAATTCCGCGCCGTAGCGAACGGCTGAGCTGTGGCCAATAGCGTAGGCCATCAGGATGCCCGCATACGCACAAATCTGCTAATCCTATTACGTCCCAGGGACACGAATATCCTTCTTGAAATGACATGCTTGAAGATCGATATCCAAATCCACCCTCTTTCCCAAGCGGGTGGCCACGTCCAGGGCGCGAAAGCGCATGAAGATCGCCACGCCTGCATCAAAGTCCACTGTGAGTAGAGAATTCGTGGCTGGTATACTTAGCGTACAATCGACGGGCGTTCCTTGAAGGCTGATTGCCTTGGGAAGACCTGACATCCATTGGCCTCCCTCGAAGTTCAGTGAAGAAGGTATGAAGGTGCTGTTGCATGACAGATATGGCAAGTCTTGTTCGCAGTTCGTTGCGGCCACATCTGATTACATCTCTGCCATTGATACACGCGGCAAATTTTTGGTGTCTGTCTCAGGTGCGACACTGATCTCTACTGATTGAGGTTAGCATAACAATGCAGCCAAGGCTGATCTACAAGAATCTGAACAACGCACTGCTTTGTAATTAGTGGCAGCGGCAACGGACAAGAAACTCGCCGCATCGCATTACAAATGCAAGACGCAGAAGCAGGCAGATCAATGTGCTGCTCCAGAACGCTGAGACACTTGACCGTATCTGGATAAGCGTCCTCCGACGGTGCCCCGAAAAGGCTGTTCTGTACGATTCGGGAAACAGGCTCAGTTGAGCATATTTGTCCACCAGAGTTTCCTGTCATCGACCCCATCCCACCTACACTGACTACGTCGCTCTCGTTCCGTCATGCCAACACACAACCACTAGCCGACATCCATCTCAACGACAACTCAGGAAGAGATGGTGCATATCCGTCGACAGTGGCTCGAAGTTTACAATCACGAACGCGAGTCCGACTGGCACCCTCCCATTCAAGGGTGCCTAGAGTTGGCATCTCTGCGGACCTCAAGGCGCGGACATACAGGTTACCGCATCAAGTATGTTGCTCAGTTCACCATGAGCATTCCCCCGGATGCCTACGATGATCCAGAGCCAATAGGTGGGTCGGATTGCCTTCATTATTTATAACTCACCGAATTTTGATCTTCTTCTAGATAGAAAGTTGAGGAGTGCAACGAAGACAGAGAGTGTCTCCCTACAGTCACTCGCAGACGAGTCTACCGAGAGTGCCGACATATCGGCTCTCTTGGCGAATATCTCTGTCACCGAGCCGCCAGAAGAACGTGAAAAGGACACATACCGAGCCCCCGACTACGCTACAATTCTCTATCCAAATGAGACAGACAGAGGCGAACGGCTTATGTTTGTTGATGAATTGAAGCGAGACAAAGACATGTCGCGTATATTGTCCACCTACGGGGAAGGTACCGCGTTCGATAACTTTGCGAAGCAGACTCTTGAGCAAGCCCATATAGCGCTCTTGAATCATAACTAACTGCCAGCTGTCTTCATCTTGTGTCACATCGGCGGGTACATCAAGCTCCTCAAGTCAAGACTTGGATTCACCAACCACCGCCACGCGCCTACGCCAGCGGGCGATGGGAGTCGTTCAGAAAGAACGCGATGAGAGCCAGAGAAATCATAGCGAGCACGAGAAGGGCATCGCGGACGCACGTAATGATGCAGATGAAGTAGATGAGTGGGGCGAATGGGGCGAATGGGATAGGGTGGATGGCGGCGACGGGGGATTTGAAGAAAGTGCAGTAGACGACGACTCGGAGGTTGACGGGGATGACGACTTGGGCCAGCAGAACTCGCGTGGGGAGGATAATTGACGGGTCTTGTCGTACACATCAGTCTCAGATACGAGTCTTGAAGCCGGCACGACAGGCCAATGCATGGTGTGTATTAGTAGTACACCGGTCGTACAAGCCATTGTTTACGTTCGCCCTGCTAGTACTGTATGGGGCTCTCGCAAGTACTGCCGCTAATCCGAGCGCAGGAAACCATACTAACATACATTTGACGAGCATAAAGATGATCTTGAGCGAATAATGTACAGATGCACAAACAGATCGAAAAGCCATCGCGACGAAGTGGCCATCGATGATGTTGCGAAGCCTACATACGATAGGGTAAAGGGTGATATGATGAGGACTGTAAATGCACAGCTGTGAACGATCCAGTCAGTTCCGAGAGGTAGTGCGGAGGCCAACAACAACACGGGTGCTTACCGTGGAGGGAGCGAGGCAGGAGAGTATCGCCACAAGCCCCATTCCTCAGAGTCGATGGCATGAGCGAAATCGATGACTCTATCTGTGGTATTACAAGATCACACACATGGTACTGTACTATTGTTACATGATTGCAAATGGCCTACATATGCCATCCGTTGTGTGAATGAGCAGAGCAAGAGAGCAACCCAGGAGGAGAGAGGTGTCGCGACGAGTATTCTGCAACGACGAATCAGTACCTACCAAGGGGCCAAAGCAATAGAAGGTATAGACTTGCCTGTTGACATGTATGCACACCGTCACTAGCACGGCGGATTCACCACTGCTCCCAGCTCCATCGTAAACTGTCGACGAACCACTTCGGGGACCCCTCAAGGCCAAGAGCCAACCGGAGAGCTTCAATGGCTTCTTCCGATGGTAAATCATCACGCTTGAGATCGTAGTTGGAGTACAGTGAGACCACCAGGGTAGACGGATCCCGCCGCCCGCCCACCGCGGTCGCCTTGATCCTGAGCAGGTCGCCCGGTACCTTGTTAGCGGACTTCTTGTTGACGGCTTGCAGTAGTCGATTAAGACAATCGACATCCGAGATCGCGCGGCCGTTCCGCTTGTGAAGTTTGTGGGTGCGAGCATAGTCAAGGAGTTCCGCTCGTGGAGCCAGCCAGCCGTAGAATAAGGTTGGCGGTCGGACGGGGGCTCGGCGGGAAGGAATGAGAAGGCGTGGCAAGGTATCAAAGGGATCTAAGGTCTCTAAGTACGCGGCGATCTAGTATGCGTTAGTGGATATTCGTTGGTTGGCAAAACCTGGCCTACCTGCTCGTATCTGGGTCTGATCCTTGTATAACCGAATGGACGGTGGAGTCTGCGTTTGGTTCCAGGCGGGTCAAGACTCGCGAGCTCAATCGCTGGAGACGGGCAGAATTTGGCAGCCATTTCCGCAAGACGGAAGGGGAATGGATCTGACGCCTGGGTGATAGTTGCAAGCACAATTCGTAGACGCTGTGGCGTGGACCACGGACAACCGTGGGAATCATTGTGGCACTATTCACGTGGTCCCATTAAGAACCGTGACTATGGGTAATTGTAACTTACTGGCCCGGAAAGTCGGCAATTATAATAATTTGACACTGGCTACTGACCCAGCCTGCGGTGATAAGTGCCACGTAAACCGGCGTAGTACTAGCTATCAGCCAGGTCTCGATTCAGACTTGCAGCAGCGCTGATCTACATGCTCGGCACTTTGTGCGACCGTGACCGTGATATCTACACGCCTACGATGCTACAGTTATTTTGTCCCCACTTATCTAAAATTTGTTACGCCCAGACGATTTGCATCGTTCACTCCGTGTCCAAGCCCTCCATAGCTGTACTCTTCATAATCGTCCACCACCTCTTGAAGGCAAGGCTGAAGTCAGTCTGCTCCTCATTCATAATGGTATGTATATGGCTTCTCTTGGGTGCAGTTACACGACCGAAGAGGCTTTCCGTCTTTGGCCTTCGTTTCCGCTTGTCGGCGCGTCTGTACGTGAGCACCCTGAAGTATTTGCCTGCATGACACATGACGTAGGCCACCTTCGCGGTCTTGAACTTCCACAGAGCAGCTTGCGCCTGCTCTGCGGTCTGCCTCCCCATTTCGTCGAAAATGATATCCACCTCGTCGGGGCGTGGATGTAAGCAGCCGGTGACTCGCGCGGGAGTCAGTGAGTCCATGTCGTAGCGTTTCAATTCGTGAATGCACATGAGCCGATCATGGGCTTTTGACGGATCGTTCGAGGTGAACAGTGTCACGTAGTCGGGGGTCCTCTGCGTATCTCTCGCACGGGAAGCGTTGAAAGACGCAGACGATATCTGGGTCTCGACTGCAGATGCGGATGAATGGGTACCGTGCGAGAGCAGTTTTTCCTCATCAGCAGGCCCCATACTGCGTAGCTTGCGGGCTAACATGGTCCCGCCGTGAGCCTAATCAGGTCTACTTCGTAACATACACGGAGATTCAGCTCACCGGTTGGCTGCGGTTCGTCATAAGCATCCGGGGGGGATACCCATCGTGTACTGCGCGATCGATTGCAGGCGATAGCCATTCAGTCCGGGGACTGAGGCCTGTAGGGAAGCCCATCCGAGACAGGTCTGCAAGTACTGGTGCAAGTCCGATTCTTTCTCGTGGTCAAGCATCTCATTCTCCAGTCGACGCATATGAGAAATTTCATCGCTCCTCAGAATTTTGACCCAGTCGAGCCACTTGGCGCGGGGCATCTTGCGTTTGGACACGGTACTTGCACGGAAAGACGAAAGGGATGCTGAGATGAGAGGAAAGGCAGCGCTCAGGTGGACCTAGCATATAAGTGGCAAGTTGAGTTCCGCGGTATCGGGCCACAGAGTTCGTGCCGGCGCCCGGTGGATGACTGTGGCTTTGATGGCAACTACGTGTAGGACAAGAGGGTCTTGATCTGGATATAAGCGATATTGCGTTGTTGTCCAGCCTCCAAGCCTGAGACAAATGAGCGCTCGGAATGGACAATGTTGTGCGCACATTGTAGGGTTTTTTGTCGCAAGGCAATGAGACAGCGCCACTCCGAGTCATACCGCGTGCCATGTACGAAGACCGATAATCTGGAGATCAGATAGACATGTCAGCTCTGGAGAATCAAGTGCATTGAAACCATAGAAAACACATTGCCGGAGCCACCCTTGTAATGAGTAAACTGTTCTTCCGTGGCCAGAAACGGGGAACAATGAAGGTGCCTGACAAATCGGTCTTCCGATCTCAGAAATCAGGATATAGGCGTGGGATATGCGCGCACACGAGCTCGCGGACACCCCACCTCGACAGCGACCTCATTCTGAACGTTCAACCACCATGAGCAAGATGATGCCTTCAACTGTAGACGATCCAGCAACAGAGCGCCAAGACATCTTACCTGCCCTTCGACCAACCCTACGGCCACTGTCAACCAAGGTACGTACACATGAACCTGCCTGCCGCACTCACACTGAGGGGTGACGTGCGTCGTCTCAGGACCTCCTTCAAGTTGCGAACAGCGAACCATTCGTCAAGCTTCCTTGGCTGTTTGTACCCGATGGGCTGGGTGATCTAGCGCCCCCAGTGATGTGTTACGGCATAGACGTAGATCCCGACATCCTCGTTGCCTATGCCATCAGGGAACGTATCGCTCTATATTACGACGAGTCGCCTACCTGCTCCGAGTATGACCCCGACGATGACTTCGACGACGAGGACGACGAGGACGACCACGGCACCGATCAAGAAGGTCTCCAGAACAACTTGGGTGTTCAAGACAGTCGTCAGGCAGCCAGCTCTTGCTCCAATGACGAGCGATGCACTGTGACAGACAACAGGAACGAGGAGGGGGAACCCGATGTGAAGGCCAACAAAGTCACTGGCGGGGCTGGCGGTGATGGAGGAGCCTCCAGAGACCAAGGAGAGAGCAAGTTTGCAGTCCAAACGCAGGCCGTATGCGCTCTCGACAACTCAGAAGCCGGATCAGATGGCGAGAGCGATGCCGACGACGAGTCCGTGGGCCTTTCAAGATCCCAACCTCGCAAGCAAAGCGCCGATATCGACAGAGTCGCGAGCATGAAAAGAGCGCTGTACGATATGATCGAGACCGACAGGCTAGCCATCGACACCCGCATGTTGAAGCTGACATTGGGTGTCCAGCGTATGTCTGTACGCGAAACATCCATTATCGCATCGTTCTACACGAACTACGACCTCAGAAAAGAGGACTTGCCTGGAACGGATACCATCGAGAAGCTGCGTAAAGCTGTTGGATCCCAGTATCCACCGGCGTGGTACCTACATCGCGACGGTAGATGGATGGGGTACCCATATTGTTGATGGCGGCGGGACCTCGCAGGGGGCGGCTGGGCAGACATAGTCGACGTCAGTGTACTAGCCGTAGAGAAAGACCTTGCATGTAGCATATATTCTACGCGGACGATAACTTTGAAATTATCTCGACCATGATCAATTTGCCACAATAAAACTCGTTGCCAGTAAGTTGGCATATTACTAGCCTGTGTGCCATAGTTGCGGCGCTCGAGTTCTACTTGCCTGCCGAGTGACCTCATCAGCACAGGAAGAACCGAGCACGTAGAGAAATATGCTGGAAAGAGCCATAAGTAACGTTCCTTGTACTATCACCGAGTCGAGCAAAGCCCAAGTTGGGCAGGCCCGACTGTGCCCGACATGCGTGGAAACGTATTGGAGCAGATGGGGCACAGATTTCCTGCATAACACTGCCACGTGAGTCCTGAGCTGGCACTACTGTTGACACTCACCTCAACTAAACACACACCTTGACCCTGACATAGATCATATTGACCCCTCCCCCGGGAGCCTTAATCGCCTCGGAACGAAGTACAAACCTCGCGCTCCCTGTTCGCGCTAGCGAGTGCGAGTCGACTTGGTTTCGTACACTCGTGTGGGTCCGCGACGGGGGAGTCTCCAGTCTTGGTGAATGCCCCGGTCTTCGCGACGAATTTGGCGAGCGCACGGATGCCGTCCTGTGTGCCTATAGCGTCCTCCTTGTGAGTGCACTCAATCAGCCAGAGCCGCAATTCGAGTTCGACAGCGGGCAGGATAGCAGACTGCGGCATAGCATGCTTGACGTGTGCATGGCGCCTGAGCTGGTACTTTGTCAGAGTGTCATGTCGTCAATGAGCACCATTTGAAGTTAGTGTAGGTCATCAGAGTTTGAGGATTGAGATGAAATGGAATGCAGCTCTTGTTTGGGTGTTTCGCATCAGCAAAAAGGCCGGATCCATCCAAGGCCTTATAGGCGTAGACAGCCTGATACCATGTTCTCACGGTCTGGCAGGCTCAGATACAGCCTTGGATGGCATGGCATACACTTATCTATAGGATGTTTTGATGTCTATGAGTCAATGTAATACAATGTAAGATGTTCAAATACATAGGACTACCTATAGGTATCTACACCTACCGATAGGCATCTACACCTACAGAGCAATGGACAAGGTCGGCGTGCACAAGCTCAGCACAGTTGTCACCTGAGTCTAAGGAGTACACGGTCGTGTGGATGACCGAATGAAGTGTGATTAAAAATTAGGTACTGGACACGGTGTACAAAGTTTACTCAGGTTAGAACAGCGCGTAGTGATCGTCGTATACTTCCTCCTCATCAGCTTCCCCGTCTTCAGGCCCCAGGTCACCGTCTTCGTCGACCCAGTCTTCGGCGCCCTCCACCTCACCTGACTTGTCCTCCATATCTGAGTGATCCATTTCTTTGTCGTCGTCTTCACCTTGCTCGTCCTCGTCGTCTTCCGGTGCAATGCCTGCCCGCAAGGAGTCGGCCAGTGAGGCATTAAGGGCGGCGGCATGGGCTTCGTCGGCGGTGGCTTCGTCGGCGGCTTCGTCTGCGCCGGCATGTGAGGTTGCAGTACGGTCACGTCTGCGCTTGGTTGGGATCATTCCCTGATGCCCTGGTGCCTCCCCTGGCAGGTATCGCATGACCATGTCCCGGTCAACAAACCTATGATGGAAAACAGAGCATTGAGTGAACAAAACATGAGGAGTAACGAGGAGAACTTACATGCCGATGTAGTAATACATGTAGTCCATGTCCCCCTCATCTCTCCGTCGCGCGCACACCGACGGCGGCAGCAGATCGCGCATTTGGCCGTGTGCGTAGGCGGGAATGATATGGGATGCGCGCACGACACAGGCTGGGTTGAGGAACCCGAAAGCATACAGGTCCTCATGGGGCACAAAGCCAACGCGGTGGAGCCTACGAGTCTCGACGCTGCCGGGGGCAGTCACGTCCCGCCCGTACCAACGCACCCAGAGAACGTCAAGTTTCTCAACCTGGTCGGGTTGGGCCAGGAAAGAGGAGGCGAGGCGGACGTAGACATGGAAAACAGACAAAACTCGAGCATACCAGAATGGGTGTTCACCCGCCTCGTCGTCGTCTTTGTGCGCAAGCAGCATAATGTTGGGGTGGGTCCTAGGGTTGATAGAGTCTTGTCCGCGGTGCATGTCGTATGTCGTGTAATTGACCCGCAGAACCTTGTGTAGGTACATGTGGTCCTTCTCGATGCTGAGGCGGCGTAAGTCGGCGGGGGACATACCGTCTTCATCTCCGTTATACTCTTTTCCCAGCATGCGCGCGAGAAGGTGGTCTCTCAGGTGGGGGAGGAAGTTCTGCGGCACCGAATGAGGGGTCATACCACTGCGGCAAGAATACAAACACACCTTGGTCGCCGGGTCATCGCGATGCTGGTCCAACCACTTGTGGATGTGGACCGGGAAGCGTTGAGAGTCCGACACCTGGTACCAAGTCTCTGGTGCTGCTGGGGACAGCTCCTCGCTATCAGCAAAAGAGAGAGTCCCTCCACGGCACGCGTCCGAGGCAGACGTCTGATCAGTGGTTTGCGGCGGCACAGCGGGAAGGTTAGCTTGAGGACGCGAGGTTGCGTGAGCAGGAAGACCGTGCGCGCGGTGGTAATTTCTCCTGATCTTGGCGAGGATGCGAGTGCGGCGCTGCTGCTTGCCTACCTGAATCACATAGTTCTTTTTGTTGGTACGAGGGAAGAACTTCTTGAGGCACCGATGCTCTAGTTCCCCCTACAGCGACGTGAATACAGTCCAGTATGCATGGCACAACATCGACTTACTGATTGAGTTGACGAGACATCCAGTGTCCCGTACGCGCGAATGGCGTCAACATAGTCGCCGAACGAATGCCACTTGACGGTTGAAGCCTGAAACTTGACGTGCCGCGAGCTCCCAGCCGGCCTACGAGTGGCCTTTGGAGCTGCTGCCTTACCCTTTCCTTTGGATCGCCCCGACGCGGAGGTCTTGTTGCCACTGGCCTTTGCAGCAGCGGCAGCTTCACGACGGCCTCACGCTGCTGTCTCGCGAGGGAGTTCCTTGGTGTCGTAGGCCGCGCAAGTGACCGTTTCGAATTTGTGCACAGCCTCGCCCAAGGTCTTGATGGACTTCTCGAATAGCTTGAGGGTGCGCTCAGTGTGGAGGCGCATTTTTGCGAAGGTGTGGAACTCAGCGAGAGCGAACAGCATGTCGAGGACGATGGCGTCGTGGGGCGCGGGGAGCAGTCCCTCAATGACCGGCATAATGCACTAGCAGCAGATCAGCACAATGTCGAGCAGAAAACAGGCCGTTCATACCTGGAGAATATCTTCATACATCCGTGCCGCCATCTGCTTCAGGTCGGACACGTTGTTGCTAAACCGTTGGATGGTGTCGTGTCCAAAGGTAGGCACTTTGCGGAATCTGCTACAGGGTTAGCACCAGAAACTAGGGACAAGATGTGACGCTACATACCGTCGATTGAACCGTGTGATGTGCTTCAATAGCTGGAGGATCCATAGGAGGTGTATCAGGATGGCTTTCCAGGTACTGGCCTTGATTTCGTGCATGTTGTCCGGTCCAAACAGGCGGTAATGGTTGAATTGGAGGGGCTTCGGGAGGCTCGCAGAGAATATGGAGAACGCGCTCTGCCGCACGGGTCAGTCTTTGCAGTGCGTCACGGCGAGCGAACTTACCTGCAAGGGCACAAGTGAGCGCGAGGCAAGCACTTTGTTGATCAGCATGCTGTTGGGCGCAATACCGTCCTCGAAGATCCAACTGCGGGTCTTGTTGATGCCGTACTGAACTGGCTCGGTGTCCTCGCAACGCTGCATTTGGCGACACTTCATGTCGCGCACAGTCCCCATGAGGTGCATGTCCAACTTCTTGACGAAGCAGCCTGGGCATGGGCACTCGGCAAGATACCGGATGCAGGCGAGGAGAATCCTGTGACGGAGCTCAGTGTTGTCGCGATGAAGACTGTCGTGCACTTACTTTTCAGGGTAGTCTGCAGAATATATGAAGAAACGGGGGAAAAGGCGGCGCAGTATCTTGTCCCCGCACTCCCAGAGAAGGCCCTCCTCGTATGCCTTGCGGAATTCGGGATCCAAGAGTAGCGTCCAAACGGCATGCATGACTTCACGGCGACAAAAGCGCTCCGTGTGCTCGGATGCAGGCTCGCCAAAGAGCTCTTGATACCAGTCTTGGAAAGAATCAGGTAGCTAGAAGTAGTGTGAGCTTGACTAAACACGCGGAGCATTTGCCCTCACCTTGGGGACGTAGGCTAGGTGGTGGGCCGATAGAGAGTTTGGCCGTGCACGGATATACTTCGAAACAAACCCAAAGAACACATAGATGGGCCACATCGACGCATTCCCGAAGTTGGCGAGCTGCGTAGAGGCAGACCAGATGAGAATGGGAACAAGCCCAATCTCGACCTCAGGCGGGTCATTGCAGTGCTGCTTAGCCCAGTCGTGGATGCGAGCATATTCGTCCAGGGCTTCCTGCGAGTTCACCACATCACTGTAGAGTCGCACTGGCTCTGTGGCAGGAGTGTCTTGATGGTCGTCGTCGAGAGGTCAATTCCAGGTCAGCTCGTAGGGGATCCAGTTGTACGTAGTAGCGTCTTCGTCTGTGGCTGCCTCCTTGATGACGTCGAGTAGTTTCTGGTGGTACACGTCCTCGATTACAAAGTGGGGCGCGTCCTGCTCTGAAGGGTATTTGACCTTAGCTTTGGGTACAGGAATGGACAACGACACTCGATGCCAGCCATCGAGAGCGTCGATGTTGTCGAGGCATGCTGTCTCACGTGATACATTGAACCCGCGCAAGTCCTGGGGATGGAAGTGCTCGGAGAGAAGGACCTCGACGACGAGGTGTTGCATCTCGCCGTTCGACTTGAGGTTAGAGCCGGTGTACTGCCACTCCATGAGCAGAAAAGAGCTGGGATTCAGGAAGGGGAAGTACCAGGGCTGGGATTGGGCAGTGGGCGGACGCTGAGTAGAAGTTAGGGCTTGCGATCGTACTCGCTCAGCAATGACGCAACCAAACCCGCGCACGGCGCCCCCCGGAGGCTTGCGGCGGGCTCGCTGAATGAACGTGTGGTCGCACAGTTCATAGAGACTAGTTTCCTCAGCGGGTTCACGTCAGGGGGCGACAGGGTACCTCCGGAACACCCCAAAGTGGTTCGCTTCAGTCGCGACCACTTCTGTGGGCACAGGGGATGGGCTCCGGGAGTGCGAAGACCTCTGAGTGCCGGTATATGCAGGCTCTGCGGCCGTGGGTTGGGGGGAAGAGGGTGTCGGCTGGGGGAAGAGGGTGTCGGCTGCGCAGGTTGCACACGGGTGAGTATATGCGTGGGTAGACCCCCCGTCGAAGACAGTAGAAAGTCTTGAAGTGCGCGAGGGGGTCTCCGGACACGACCAGAGCGGCTCACAGACACAGGGATAGGGGATTGTGGAAGTTCGGGGACCGGCTGCTCGAGTTCCGGTACTCTGCCTGATGAGCCTACCACAAACTCGGGCTGCTCTGGAAGCTGGAGGGCACCATTGAGCATGAATACCACACCAGCGAACGGGGGACTTACCTGGTCTAGCGTCTCCCCGGTTTCCTGCCTCTCCCTGCTATCCTCCCACCTCAGTAATTTCGTCGGTCGCTCGCCCTTCTCAAACAGTGGTCGCTTGCGTTTCCCAGAACCACCCCCACCCCGGTTCGCCTTGCATCGTCCAAAATGGAGATTGAAGGACACTTTCTTCCAGAGTTTCCCGCAGAAGGGGCACTTTTCGAGCATGGGGGGAGGCAAGGGCTGACCTCTCAGTAATTGGCATGCAGCTGCCATCCATGCAGCTCAATCCGGCAAGTGCGGACGACACGTCTCTGGAGGGTGACAGACTAAGACGGACGGCGGGCTTTGTTGCTAGTCCCTTTGTTCTTACAGACTACTAAATAGTACTATTATACACATTGGGGCAGCGGAGAGCTTTGACGTCGAACTTTGGGTGGGTTGTAGCAGACGTGGGTAGGTGGGTAGACAAACCGGCTGACTTGCTGTTCGAGGCGGACGTGGGTGTCGCTGGTACAGATCCAAATGAAGAAAATGTCGCCGACCTTGGCGGGACAGACGCAGGCGAGGAAGAGGTAGGAGCGGGCTTGCTATCAGTACTACCGCGCAAGATAATGAGCATGGCTGTACATACCACCTGGCTTCGTGGTGTTTGTCGGGCTTCGTGTGCTATCCTTGAATGAGACACCCTGACCGACTGCGTTCGGTCATCTTGAGGGTATCGGTTGTTGACTTCCAAGTGCGAGAGCAGCGATCTTGAGGGCCCGAGGCAGCGGCCGCGAGGAAGGTTGAAGGCTGCGACCCAGCCGCGGGACACCCCCGGGCCAGGTCGCAGAATGATGGGGCAAGGCGGGCTGTATAGCCGGCCTCGCGCACATGTCTCTTGACGTCGGAGGGGAGAGAGGGGTAGCGAGGGAGGCGGTGGCAGAATGGCGGGGATGTGTCAGTCGTGCGCGATGACAGCGTGGCTGAACGCACCTAGCTTCGTGGTGTTCATCGGGCTTCATGCGTCGTCACCTGAGGCCCGGGATGCGAGAAGGGAGGGATGGCGAGGGAGGTGTGAGCGGTGGTGGACTTGAGGGCCGAGGCAGCGGCGGCGAAGGAGGTTGAAGGCTGGAACCCAGCCGCGGGACACCCCCGGGGCCAGGTTGCAGGTTGACGGGGCGAGGCGGGCTGTATAGCCGGCCTCGTGCGCACGTCTCTTGATGTCGAAAGAGGGGAGCAGAAGCGAGGGAGGCGGTGGCAGCGACGAGAGGAGGAGGAAGAGGGAGTAGAGGCAGTGACGAGGAAGGTGGGACGAGGAAGCACGAACGCCGAGCAAACGCCGAGGAAGTTCGGACTTTGCCGGGAACCCAGGGCGCTCACCTTCGTCCCGCACGTCCCCACAACCTTCTTTCCTCCTTCTCACCTTCCGTCCTCCTCCTCTCGCCCGCCTCCTCTCCCCGCCCCGACCTCTGGCAACCTCCCCCTCCTCGACCTCCTCCCTCCAGACCGACAGAGCCGTGCGACCCCAGGTATACACCTCGGGTCTGCCGCTCTCAACCGTGTGCGACAGCAGGGAGTACCCTCCTGTCGCCCGGTCTCTGGACCTCAAGCCCCGGACGCCTCGCTGTCGCCTCCTCTCGCTCGTCGTCGCCCTCTCGCACGTTGTTGCCCTCTCGCTCTTTGTCGCCCTCTCGCTCCTCGTTGCCCCCTTGCGCGTCGTCGTCCTCTGCCTCCGACCCCAGCAGAGCCGTGCGACTCCAGGTATACACCTCGAGTCAGCCGCTCTCAACTGCATGCGATAGCAGGGAGTACCCTCCTGTCGCCCAGTTTTTGGATCTCAAGCTCAAGCCCCGGCCCTTCTCGTTTTTTTGGTTTACATCTTACGGTACGTCGTCAGTTCCTTGCTGGGTCTGCCCTCATCACGCAGGTAGTGTAGCTATACACCTACTCGAAGTTTGAAGATGTCTTGGATGCATACGTCGCGTCCCACACAGAGGTACGCCCCCAATCGCATTCCCGCGCTGTTCTAACGTCTGCGTTTGTGGTGGAATCAGCGGCCGTCAGGAGTCCGCGCCAGTCCGTCGTGAAGAAGTCCCGACCACTGCCCCTCGCGAGCTCCTTGCGCAGCTGGGATTGGGGGAAGCGGGTGTTGTAGGGGACGAGAATGTTGAGGCGGAGGTCTTGGAGCTCCGCGAGACCCCTGAACTGTTCGGTGAGTACAATTCACTCTTGCTATGAAGATAGACGACCTGAGCGGATGTCTATGTTGCAGATAAGCGTACGACGTCGCTGCGACCGTCCGATTTCCTCTGGAATGACGGACGCCTTGCCTCGCAGTGGAACATGCACCCGGGTGCAGTTGTGACGATGCCCAACGCGACGTGGATGCCGGAGTTCCCGGTCGCAACGCCTGGCCAAGTCGCAACACACATGGATGGGCAGTGGGGCCCCCAAGAATATACAATCTGGCCACAGCTCTACGACCCCGCGTCCCCCCACCATGCTTGCATCCCAGTGGAGGGTGGCCATGTCAGGGACGTCCGCGCGGGTCGCAAACTTTTCGAGCCCATCGACGCCAGGCTGTGGGCCCCGGACGACGCCTGTGGCGTCCCGGACCTTGGGTTCCTCAAACCAGACTTCCGCAATCGGCTCTGCGCTGAGGTGCAGAGGTGTATCAATTACTGGACCTCGGATCGCCGCTCGCGCGAGATCGCATGTGGTGAGAGACTGCGTTTCACTATTCAACGGGCCATGGACCAGCTTACCTGCCTCCCCGCTACCGCTCACCGCACTGTCCTCCTCGCCGTTCACGTCCAGCGGCTCACTCTCGAGCTGTGCGGCCTGCACGTCTACTACGACACCGTCAAGCCGCTGATGCGACCGCTTGAGACGGAAAGCCTAACCCTCTAAACGAACGAGAGGCCAAGGCCGAGCTGTGGGGGCGAGGCCTTCCGGTGCAGCGAGGAACTGCGCTCAAGAATGATGATGTGGGTGGTGGTGGTGGTGGTCTATGTAGAGAGGGCAGAGTTCGGGCAAGACTCAACTCGACGGGGTGTACGAGGGAAAATGGGACTTGATGACCGCTCCGAACTACGACGTGCCTTTCGAACCGCTTCGAACGACCTTCGAACTTGCTGGCGCTGGACCAGAACTGGACTGACCGAACCGACTGACGACGCTCTTCGAAACAAGAGAGAAGGAGAAAATGTGATCTGACCGGTACTGAGAGCTTGCCCTCCTTTTTGGCAGAGGGTTTGTTTATATACAGGTGGCTTTCGCCGAAAACTACGCAGTACCAACCGTCGCTCAGCCACACCGAACCCACCACGCGGCGTCCAATCAACTCAAAGGACAACTCCTCAACTCGAACCGTTTGATACTTATTCGTCATGGATGCGCCAGTCGAAGAAGCACTTCCGCGTGCCAACGCGCACATCGCCCGCTATCATCGTCTTCTCGCCCTAGTGCAGGCAGAACGGTTCTTCGAGCCAGTAGGTGCTAGCGTCGAGGCCAAAGAGTGGTTGGCTTGGGCCCATTTCGTTCGTTGGGTGCTGGTAGGTTACGTTCAACCCAGAAGCTCGATGCTGCTCACACTCCCGGTAGCGCTCCCTCTTCGAATCGTACTCGACCGCCGTTTCGGTTCGTCCCGGCTCGCTGCGCTCTCCATACACGTACCCGACCGTCGTAGCCACGATGAACCGCATCGATCGCGTCTTCGAGGAAGGAAACGTTATTCCTGGCCGAGGTGTTCCCTACGCTCCTCTTGCCTGGGACCCGCTGTTCATTCCCCAGCCAGTCGAGCTCGCTGCCGCCCCGCTGCCTTTCCCGGATCCGCCAAGCTTCGCCGCCGAGCCTATCTACCTCGAAGACTTTCGCGAATTGCCCCGTACATTCGACGAGCTTCGTACCGCATTCGGTGCGCTTCGAGAGACGGTTCGATCGGAGACTCGAGATCTTTCGCAATACATTCGCGCGTTGCACTACAGCGTTGATCATCTTGTCGTAGTGGCCGCAGGGGCGCAAGGTATTGACCTGGTGGGACTTCTGCGCGATGATACCGCTCCTGGGCGTGCTGAGAGGGGAGTACCGGTGCAGGGAGGAAGTCGCCGCAGCCCTCGTCCAAGGTTCGGTCGAGGGAACGGTCGCTAGTATCGTAGCCCTGTAGCTTTCGCTTCGAAATAACGATCTGTGATTCGACACTTCGAAAGGCTTTCGAGCTGTCCTCGTAACTTGTGTCTCGGTCCGACGTTTCGGAACCCTCGCTCGATGCAGTTATAGTTGCCGATATTCGCGTTTTCGGGGCACAGCTCCGCTAGGGGCGTATCACCGCGTCTCGGGCTTTTGTCCTACGTCACGCGAGATGCGCTACCTGTGCGCGGGGCGTTCACGCCCAATGCGGGCGAAGCCCAAGAGCTTTTCCGCGTTGGTGTACCCGTCTGGTTCATTCAGCCACTGACGAGGTACGTGCGCGTCATCGAGGTCGTCTACCCCGAGCCCGTCTGCAACAAGCTCGATGTCAACCTGTCTTACCTGCGTCTCGACACAACTCTCGAGGGCCTCGCAGGCAGCCCTGGGCGCTGGCCGTACAGAATGCAGGAGGAGGTCCTCAAAACACTACTCGACAATGCGCTCCCACCTCTCCTCGCTCCTGTTCCCGACCCCGCACCGTCTCTGCCGGCAAAGCGAGCACGGCTCCCCGACCCAGTCCGACGCGACGAGCAATCGCCTCGCCCTGTCGCCTCTTCGTCCAAGACGCACCACAGCACTCGTGCCCCCAAGGTCACCGATCCAAAAGCCGAGGCGAAGCTGCCTCGATTCTTAGTGTACACGCCGCCGTCAGTAGGCCAGGTCCCCGAAGTTTGGGTGGACACGCTCAAAGCTGTCGGCACCCTCCCCCGCATCCAACACCCCGCAGTGTACTTCTGGCCGCCGCCTTTCCTCCTCGACACAGAGGGCGACAAAGGTAATCGTCTGCGGCACAATTACCTTCGCATCCGCGGCTTCTGTCGACAGCGGCTCGTGGATAAGCAGATCCACGCGCAGCCACTCTCCGTCGGCGCATGGCAAGATGCGCTCTGGGGCGACTACCATGTCGACGACCAGCCCGTCCGTCCCGACCTCAAGGCGCGCAGCAAGGACCGCCTGAAGCTCAGGCAGGCCATCAGGTCGCTCTTCGGAAGCACTGGGGGCCTCTCGTCCTACGACGACTCCGCGGTTGTGCGCTGGGGCGAGCGCGAGCTCACCCTCAAGGACCTCGACGAGCCAGAATTGCGCGCGCAGATCTCGTAGGAGGCCCACCAGATCAACTGGCGCTGCGAGTTCATCGAGCTCGACTGTGTACTGACCGGCTCGCGCCACTGCACGACATATGCGCGGTGGGAGCGTGAAGCCCAGGTCTGCCGCGTGTGGTGCCCGCTCGGATCCGGCTTGCGCCTCGTCCCGCGCTGGGAGCAGCGCGAGCCCAACACTGCGTCGTGGGAGCGGCCACCATCGCTCTTCTGGGATCTCTCCATCCCGACGCTGCGCGAGGTCGTTGATGCGACCGCTCGAGACGGAAAGCCTAACCCTCTAAACGAACGAGAGGCCAAGGCCGAGCTGTGGGGGCGAGGCCTTCCGGTGCAGCGAGGAACTGCGCTCGAGAATGATGATGTGGGTGGTGGTAGTGGTGGTCTAGGAAGAGAGGGCAGAGTTCGGGCAAGACTCAACTCGACAGAGGGTTTTGGGGGAAAACAGAGCTCGTGGACCGCTTCGAACTACGACGTGCCTTTCGAACCGCTCCGAACAATCTTCGAACTAGCTGGCGCTGGACCCGAACTTGCCTGACCGCACTGACGAACGACGCGCTCCGAAACGAGAGAGAAGGAAAAATGAGATCTAAACGGTACTGAGAGCTTGCCCTCCTTTTGGCAGAGGGTTTGTTTATATACAGGTGGCTTCCGCCGAAAACTATGCAGTACCAACCGTCGCTCAGCCACTCCGAACCCACCACGCGGCGTCCAATCACCTCGAAGGACAACTCCTCAACTCGAACCGTTCGACACCTACCCGTCATGGATGCGCCAGTCGAAGAAGCACTTCCGCGTGCCGACGCACACATCGCCCGGTACCATCGTCTTCTTGCCCTCGTGCAGGCCGAACGGTTCTTCGAACCGGCGGGTGCTAGCGTCGAGGCCAAAGAGTGGTTGGCCTGGGCCCATTTCGTACGCTGGGTGCTGGTAGGTATGACACAGCCCAGAAGCTCGATGGTGCTCACGCTCCTGCCAGCGTTCCCTCTTCGAATCGTTCTCGAACGCCGTTGCTGTTCGCCCCGGTTCGCTGCGTTCGCCGTACACGTACCCCGCCGTCGTAGCCACCATGAACCGTATCAATCGCATTTTCGAAGAGGGAAACGTTCCTCCCGGACGAGGCGTTCCCTACGCTCCTCTTGCCTGGGATCCACTGTTCGTTCCACAGCCGATCGAGCTCGCCGCCGCCCCGTTATCATTCCCAGGCCCGCCCGAATTCGCTGCCGAACCGATCTACCTCGAAGACTGCCGCGAATTGCCCCGTACGTTCAACGAACTTCGTACGGCTTTCGGTGCGCTTCGAGAGGAGGTTCGGTCGGAGTCGCGAGAGATTTTGCAACGCCTTCACTCCTTGCAGTACAGTATTGACCACCTTGTCGTGGTGGCTGCTGGGGCGCAAGGTATCGACCTGGCGGGGCTTATACGCGATGATACTGCTCCAGGGCGTGCTGAGAGGGGAGGACCGGTGCTGGGAGGCAATCGCCGCAGCCCTCGTCCACGGTTTGGTCGGGGAAACGGTCGCTAGTGTCGCAATCCTGTAGTCCTCACTTCGAAATAACGATTTGTGATTCGATACTTCGAAGGGCTTTCGAGCTGATCTTGTAACTTATGTCTCCGTTCGATGCTTTAGAACCCTCGTTCGACACTGTTAGGGTGGCTAGTATTCGCGTTTTTCGGGGCACAGCTCCGCTAGGGGCGTATCATCGTTGTCAGGTCAGAAAAGTAATCTGCTGTGGTTGGCCGGATATGGACTATATCAGGTTATCACAGTGTTCGTTGGGGGTGAGGAAAATAATAAAGAAAGGTTTACATTTAGGATACCAAAAAGTGCCTGTTAGGTTGCTTGAACTAGCTAAGTTCCTGTACTCAGAGCTAAATCAAAGGTGACTACAGACCAATCTTCCTACTTCAGAGAGAGAGACTAAGGATGCTGAGCTTTCTGTGACTTGATTCGACTAAAACGTGACACTGAAAACTTATCTCACAAGGACCACTTATCCTTGCAAGAGACTTGAAGAGACTTACTAAACACTTAACCTAGTGCTAGAAAGCTCAGATCCTTGAATATCCCTCCCTAGAGGTAGGGGGATGGGTACTGCAGACACACAGAGAGAAAGCCTAGAGACAGAAACTTAGAGAGTGTGGGCTGGCACTCCTAGAGAGAGAGGGGGAAACTTCTGATCTGGGGGGGAAAACTTCGATCTGGGGGGGGGGGGAAACTTCGATATCTTCTTGGTAGCACTCAGGGTCCTTATATACATGTGGGCTAGGATGACTAAAACTACTTACATGATGTCCAGCACAGCTTTATGACATCATGTCTACACAGCCATGGCACTGCATGACAGTCTCACCATTACTCATAGCTCTTTGAACCCTCTTTGCCTGATACCCTAATTCTCAGTACCCTTTTTTCTTGGTACCCTCTTTCTTTGTACCCTGATTCTGGTGTGCCCTCAAACTGAGCACCCTTCTTCTTGCACTGCCTCTTGTGGGGCATTGCCATGCACTGCCTCCTTATGCAGTGTGTGGCTATGCAGTCCCTAAAATCCTTATCTTTGAGGGCACAAGACACTGCCACCCTCTTATCTCCTGCAGAGTCTGGGGTAGTCATGTGCTTGGTGACCCCAGTCTCTGCCAGACTTCACTCCTGAGGTTGCCAGAGTCCATCCAAATTGTCCATTAAAGGAATGAAAAATGGTGCGAATATTCTAAGCAAGTCCACCAAGGGTGAGCAGAAGTGACTTGACCTCATCTTCATCAAAACTCGAGCTCTGCAACCCACTCATATTCGATCTGAACTTCGACCGTTTGTTGAGCTTGCAGCGGAGGAGGCGAGGACTGTCTGTTAGAAGACAAAGCACCGTGTTGCCTAGGGGCAATCTGCCCTCCTTATATACATGAAGACATGGTACTCTACGGAATAATACGGATACGCATGAGTAAGCATAGTGGAGTATATGAAGTCATACGAAATCATAAGTGGAGCAAAAGTGGAGCAAGAGTGGAGTGGCATAGATAGTTCCAGAATATTCCAGAAAATACTGGAAGTATCTAGAAGTTACTAGAACATACTGGAAAGTTCTATACCATACTAGTAACGTTGCGTATTCAACACTTCCACTCAACGAGATAGTTGCTACCTATTCTACAAGTCCTAGACTTTGCCTATGCTTACAGAACGTAGAGAAAGGAAGAGGCTTGGTGAAGATGTCGGCACGTTGATCTGCAGAAGCTATATAGAAGAGAGCAGCATGTCCGTCTTCTATAAACTCTCTACAGAAATGATACCGGACATCAATGTGTTTCGTCCTTCTGTCATGAGCTGGATTAACCGCAAGGAATATGCTGCCATTGTTATCAACACATAATGGTGTAGGACCCTTGGGTTTGAATCCAATCTCAGTCTGGAAGGTACGAAGCCAGGCGATCTGTCGACATGCGTCGGACAGCTCCTTGTATTCTGCCTCCGTAGATGACAGAGATACAGTCTTTTGTCTATGCGAGACCCAAGAGACAGTGGCATCTGCCATAAGGAAGGCATATCCTGAAGTCGAGTGGCGATCATCCTTATTTTCAGCCCAATCAGAGTCAGAGAAACCAATCAACCCAGATCTTCCACTGCCATTATAGCACAGGCGCAGGTCGCTTGTACCACTGAGGTAACGTAGTACATACAGTGCAAGCTTCCAGTGCTTGACAGTAGGATTAGAGGCATACTGGGAAAGACGGTTGACTGCAAAGGCTATATCTGGGCGAGTTCCCAGCGCGATCCAGAGTAAACACCCGATCAGCTGCTGGTACTTAGAGCGAAGGGATGAATCAGCCACGTATGTTGGGTCTGCTTTGACAAGCTGTGCACCAGCTGGCAGAGGAGTTCGCTTTGGCTCACAGTTAGCCATCCCGAATTTCTCAAGTGTTTCCTCAATGTATCTGGTCTGATCTAACCAGATCATCTTGGAAGTACGATCACGAGAAATATTCATTCCAAGGAATGACTTAACTGGGCCAAGATCACGAACCTTGAACTGGTCTTGTAGACGATCCTTAAGCCATTGGATCTTCTTACGGTCTGATCCTATAGGCAGAAGGTCATCAACATATACTACCAGTATCAAGTGTCCGTCCTTGTGCTGGTACACATATATGCCCGCATCGGAGTGAGTCCGAATAAAGCCTAGCTCTACCAATAATTGGTGAAGCTTCTTGTTCCATTGTCTACCAGCTTGCTTAAGTCCATAAATGGCTTTGCGCAAATGGCAGACTTTACGCTCCTGACCAGGGATAATAAAACCCTCTGGTTGCTCCATATAAATTTCTTCGTCTAACTCTCCATATAAAAACGCTGTCTTTACATCCATGGCCTCAGCCTCCCAATCTTCAAGAGCAGCGTGTGCGAGCAAAAATCGTATCGACTCAAAGCGCGCAACAGGAGAGAAGACTTCATCATAATCGATGCCAGCAACCTGCTTAAAGCCCTTAGCTACTACGCGGGCTTTGTATCTACCGTCTGCCTTTATAGCATATACCCAACGGCTTGGTATAGCTTTACGTCCAGGCGGCAAGTCAACTAATTCCCAGGTCCCATTCTCCTTATGAGATTCCATCTCTTCTGCCATCGCTCCCTTCCACTTGTTCCAGTCATGGCGCGACTTTGCGTCTGAGTAGGACTGTGGTACTGGGCCATACGATGGGCTTGAGTTCAATACAAACTCAGCAGGAAGAGAGTATAAAAGTCCGTGCACCTTAGTACTAAATAAATCGTCATCATCAGCGCCATTATCCCGTTCAATCTCTACTGGATGACGGTCACCATAGACGTTGTCAGGCTTAGGATTATAAGTCCTAGCTCTGCCAGAGCGCCTAGGTTGAGGCTGTGGCGGCGGCTGTTGATGAACTGGTGCAGGTATTGGCTCTGGAGTGGGTGGCCTGGAGTTATGATCCGGAGGTAACTCAGCGTCAGCATCCGGTGCAGGTGCATTTGCGGCATCATCATCTCCTAGCGGCAATGCTGGCTTGGAGGTTGGAGCAGGAGCAGGAACAGGCTCTACGGGCAGTGGGCTGCTCTGTCGGTTCAGAAAGGAGCTCTCATCAAATACAGCATCGCGCGACAGGACTAGAGACCGAGTCTGCTTGTCCCAGAACCTGTAACCTTTTGATCCAGGTTCATAGCCTACAAAAATCATAGGCTTCGCACAAGGTGTAAGCTTGTTTTTGCGCTGCTCCTTCTGAACGTGGACATAAGCAAGGCAACCAAAGACTCTAAAGTATGAAACATCGGGCACTTTGCCATTCCAAAGCTCCATAGGCGTGGCCCAGTTTGCTCTGCGGATTGGTTGATGATTATAGATATGGACAGCGGTTTCGACAGCAAGCTTCCAGAAGCCTTCAGATAGGCCAGCATAGTGACGCATAGCTTCGGCTTTTTCTACTATTGTCTGCTGCCATCGTTCTGCTCGTCCATTCTGCTGTGGCGTATAGGGCATAGACGCTTCGCGTTCAATCCCATTTTCGCGCAATTCACGTGAGAACTCTTCACTCATGAACTCTCCCCCTCGATCTGAGCGAAATGCCTTTATGCGCGAATTAAGCTGATTCTCAGCCCAGGCTTTAAATGCGCGCCAACTGGCTATTGTATCAGACTTCCGCTTCAGATATGACATAATACCAAGGGAGGAGTAGTCGTCCAATAATGTCGCACAATATTTGTAACCGTCAATAGACAGGTGCGGCATTTCGACTAGATCGGCGTGAACGAGTTCTAAGGGTGCAGAAGCACGTGAACTGGACGGCAGGAGAGGTTGGCAGTGAGACTTGCCCATGGCACAACCAGGACATGGTTTTGGCTTAGTAGCTGAAGATAAATTTCCTGGTGCACCATTGACATGTTTGGGCAAGTTCTTCATGACATTACGTCCTGCATGTCCAAAGCGCTTATGCCACAGGTCATAGTCCGAATCCACAGATCGCAGAGTCTCATCTCCTGAGGATAATGGATGGGCAATAGTGCCTTCAATCCAATAGAAACCTGTGTTATCATGGCCTTGACGTGCCGTTATAACAAGGTTCTCCCCAGGAGTGGCGCCTGCCCAAAATTCCAGCTTGTCCCCAGATGCGGTATAGGATCCACCTTTGTCAATATGCGTCCGTGGAGCGAAAAAGCGGTGAGATGCATGAGGAATATAGAGGACGTGATTTAGAGTCAGGTATGCAGTTACTCCTTGAGAATCAACATGCTTTAAGACAACAGTCCCTACCCCTACAATATTAATGCTTTGGTTTGCGCCTGCAAGATGCGCACGACCAGGTGTGGGGAATTCGTGATAATGTTCAAAATCATCACGGTAGGGAGTAGCATGTGCTGTGCATCCTGAATCTACCATCCATCTGACAGTCTCACCCACGTGGTACAGAGAGAAAGAAATGGAATTGGCTGATGACTTCTCTACATGTACATCTGGCACTTCATCTATAGTAAGCATTTGTAACTTTGTACCAGAAGACTGTCCACGTGACGCTCCATTGTCCGCATTTTGACCGGTTTTTGCAGTCTTATTGCCTGAGCCTTTACCACCATTATTGGACTGCTTGCCCTTGCCCTTGCCTTTATTGTTATAATTTTTGGGAGGCTTTCCGTCAGGCCAGTGGTTCTCTGTTGTATGGTTGTTTTTACCACAAATTCCGCATTTTCGCGGTAATTTTGCAGTATTGGAGATCCTATTTACTGAACCTTCCACTAAAGCCCGACGTCTAGATTCCTCCTCTATAATCTTGGGGATGACATCCTGCGGTTTCACTTTATCAAGTTCAACCGTTGCAAGGATAGTCGAGGCTATAGTTCCCCAAGATTCAGGCAAAGCATTAACTATAAGAAGGGCAGCAAACTGGTCCGTAATGGTGATGCCTGCATTGGTGACCCGAGTGCGCAATTCCTCCAGCGCAGAAATCTGCGGTCTGAGAGGTTTTGTGTCGTCAAAGCGCATGGAGAAGAGCTGCTGGAAATAGACAAATGCACCAACAGCTCCAGGCTTGTCATAGATGTCCTTAATGGACTTCCAGACTTCGGCGGCTTTTGTTTTGTCACCAATGAGGTATTGCAGGCTAGGCGCCATGTAGATGGCCATTAACCCCAGAGCCTTGTCATTTTTCTCGTCCCATGCAGCCTGCGCAGCAATCGCAGCTGTATCATTACCTTCAGGACGAGGCAGAGGTGTCGCATTTTCGCCGTCACCTGAAACTATCTTCCAGGATCCAGCCCAACGGAACACTCTGCGTAAGGCGTTAGACCACTCTGGGTAATTGGTACCATCAAACACGGGTACTGCAGCAGTGGAAATCTTTGAAGGGTCCATGGCTAGAACAGTGTATCTGGGTGTGTATCAACTTGTAGGAGGTACGAGAGTATAGCGTGTGACACGGAGGGAGGGTTGCGCAGCTGAATATTCCAAAAATCTTCGGAATAGTCAGGGAAATATTGCGCGCTTTTGGTGTGACGATGAGCGCTATCAATGAGGTTATAAGCGTAACTCTCAATGAGGTCTTCCTCCGTGTAGTTGGGGTAATAATAGGCGTATGGATACTGCTCGTAGTACTCCGTTGGATAGAAGAGATATAGTGGAGGACCAGGGGTATAGGACGAAGTTTCGCTTCCCTGGTTATCGCCCAACTGTTGTGCCAATGGAGTGCCTTCAACCGCAGTGGTTGTCACAGTCACGTCTCTAAGCGCAAAAATGGACACTTGTTGCAGTGAACCAATATCCCAGCTAGCCGGATTAGCTGAGATACCGGGTAGAAGTCGGCGGATAGCGCGATCAAGACGGACTGGATGAGGGAGTTCGCCGCAGGGAAGGAAGGAAAGGAGCTACCGTAAAAATGCGTACAGTAGAGAAAAACTATAGTAAAAAGAGCTCTCCCCAACAGCCTAAACCTGTTGCGCCTGACCAAACGAGGTTTTCTGCTCGCTGCGGCAAGAAAAGAGAGCCTCTGGAATATCTGCAGCCCCCTAGGTGTTTCTACACTAGAGGGTTCCCACAGTACCCAGGATCTATCCGCGCCTGCTTTTTACGGCTGACTGACGCGTGTAAGGACACCACTGGCCACCGCTCCTCACGGTGTAAGGCAGTACAAGTAGCCTACCAGCTGAACTATAGTAGGAGAAAGGTAAAAAAGCGCAAAAAGGTAGCTAAAAATGCGAACTAGGGAGAGGCCTTGAGGGTCTTGAGGGGACTTGAGAGCGAGCGAGTAAGATCACAAGCAGGTAAGAGAGAGCAGAGAGCGTAGCAAGCGGTGGTCAGACAGATTAGAGCACAGGGCTCATAACCTGTTGAGCTTGCAGCGGAGGAGGCGAGGACTGTCTGTTAGAAGACAAAGCACCGTGTTGCCTAGGGGCAATCTGCCCTCCTTATATACATGAAGACATGGTACTCTACGGAATAATACGGATACGCATGAGTAAGCATAGTGGAGTATATGAAGTCATACGAAATCATAAGTGGAGCAAAAGTGGAGCAAGAGTGGAGTGGCATAGATAGTTCCAGAATATTCCAGAAAATACTGGAAGTATCTAGAAGTTACTAGAACATACTGGAAAGTTCTATACCATACTAGTAACTATGGAGTTGCGTATTCAACACCGTTACCTTGATGCCAGCCCCATGCAATACCTGATTGTTGAGTTCGCACTGGGTCATGCGATAATCAAAGTAGCTCAGGACATTTCTGTCCCAGCCAATAGTGGGATCGAGGCATACTGCCTCATCGATCACGCTTTCAGGTCATAAGTATTTGATTCTTGATGCGCAGAGACGAGATTCGTGCACGTACCGGCCACGGTGGTCATCCGAGATAAATGCTTGGGCTTCGACTGCCATTTTTGAATGAATGAGTGTTTAGTTTGTTGATTTAGATAATAATGGGTGGTGGAGAGTGATGACACGGCCTACGATCTGTTGGCACTTGCTGGCAGTCTGACAAGCGCTCATTGTGCTCACTTGCCTTATGCGTCCATTCCTAGCGCTAGAGCCTGGTGCGTGTTCAGTTGGCTTTTCCTTCAGATATATGCATGTTCCTGGGCTAAACAGTTTTGGCCCAGGACATCGTTTCGATCATGCAGCGGTGGCCATCTCTGCCAGAGGATCTTCGCGGCGTCACTCTGAGTCCCCTCGAGCCGGATGCATTCGCTCGGGTTCAACGGTCGGTGGTCGATTTTTACGTGCGCAGTTTCGTCTCTATATACCATCGTCTCCCCGTCCCCCCCGCTCTGCTACCATTGGACTGGCTGTAATCTACCGACATTTTTGTATATGATACACGCATAGTACCATCGCATAAGTTTACGCTGACGATTGAAGGAGTGCGCAGTGCTGACTGGCCATGGAGGCCGCCTCTCCAGCGCAGGAAGCCAGAACTTACTCCCGTGGTCGGCAACCTCTTACAAGCCGTCTCGAAGTGTCTCGACGACATGGCCATCAACGCACCAGTGGCCTTCCGTCTCATGGCTATCATGATGAACGGCACGCAGCCTGACGAAGAGCGACGGACCCGACTTGCAAGCCAGCTCTCAGACCCTGATAAGTTAACTACGCTGGTATCATAGAACAATAGTACGTCTCCTGCTTCTCTCCTGTGTTTTCTGTCGCGCTGGTCATGGTTCGTTCATCCTTGTGCATCACCTACATCTTGTTATTATTCTACGCACACTGCGCTGGCTGTCCTGCATCACGATGTAACAACACTCATAGCTCACTGTCATACATGATGCCTCTACGTCATGTTCTGACAGCTGAGTTTCAACGAGTGGCTACATCTATAAAGCGCCGTCCGCTAGCCTCGTGTCCTCGATCGCAGCTTGACCATCGACCGCAATCTCCGTTGGATCTCTCGCCATGCCTAGATCACACCAAGTCGCCAGAATCAACAAGGGTGCGAGGCCAAGGCAGCCCAACGCTTCGTCCGGCAAGCGCAAGGCAGCAGAACCTCTTGGCCCTCCCCCTCAGCCCGGTAAGCAACCCAGAAGCGTGGTCCACGACAATGATAGCGACGAGCCTTCGGACGAGGAGGACAGTGGGCTGGGCAGCGATGTGAGTTCTCCACTAACTATGTTTTCTGTTCCATCCTTACTGCTGTTTGCGACGCATATAGGAGCTTCAAGTCGAGGAGGGCGATGGAGGGGATGTTCTGGCGGAGCCAGGGCCAATTGGTGACCTGCTACGGGCGATGAGGGCCGAGAAGACCACAGACAAAGAAAAGTGCGTAGATCGTTGTCGCTTCCTCGATAGCCTGATAAGTAGCGCCTCACAGCACTATTCTGGCACCCTGGAGGAAGGGTGGCCGGCAACTTGCCCGGACGAAGGGATACTTCCTGAAGCCGTACGTGTGCATGGTCTCCGCCTGCTACTATACCCGCCGCGATGAATACGAGGACGCCGCCGCCATACTCAAGGACGTGTGAGTACCGCATGTACCCGTCTTCATGCCCGTAGCTGACCATATTGGGCGCATATATCCACTCAAAGATCTGACGAGCAGGCCACCGAGTATTCCGCGCTCTTCCACGACATGGAGGAGGCACTCCCGGCACTTGAGTCGCTCGTGGTGGAGACCCAGGGCAGTTTGGATGTCCTTCAGCACATATCCGTCTTCGTGAGTACACTTTCCTCGTTCTCCGCTGTGCGATCTACTCATTTCACGCAGCTCGAGAAGGTCATCAAGCAGTCTCAATCGGACGACGGGGGCAAGGTCAAGGGGATCATCCTCAAGCTCATCCCAAATGTCAAGGACATCCCCGCTATCGACGACGACCTCCCAAAGCATCGTCGTGGATTCCACCACCTCGCCACTGCCCGTCTGCTCTGCCCGGCTTCCCTCCGTACCCATTTCGACAGGAGCCCCCAGGAGTGAGTACCCATCTTCGCTCGTACGCAATGCCGCTTACAAGCCTGCTGGAGATTCTGTGACATCGCACTGCAAGGCAAGGTCCAGATGACCGCGGACCACTTCCCCTCGTTGCTGTACCCTGAAGACGGGTACGATTCTGCTGCACCTGCTGACAAGCTGTTGCAGTCGCCGCTCCTTGCTGCGGTACGTACAATATACGTTGTCCATAGCTGCCTGACATCTCTCCCTAGATTTATCGTAGCATCATCACGGGGCCGCGCACCGCCAAAGCGCCGCAAGGGGCCAACACGACTGTCATGCAATGGAATGCAGGCAAGAAGTCCATCGCAAAGACATATGCCATCTCTCGTGCGGTCCCCGAGTCCATCTGCTCCTTCACCGCCTTGGTAATGTTGGGTCTACTTCTGCACTCACATATCTCACTCCTCGAACAGAGTCGCTTCGGATTGGACAGTCAAGTCGAGTGGTGTGAGCAAGACCAAGAATTCGTCTATGAGGCCTTCTACAGGAACCTCATGCAGCTCTTCGAGGACGAGGAGTGGGCGGCAGAGACGATCGAGTGGTACAACGTGTGCGTACATCCTTTCTCTTCGATGTTGCTTATGCTCATTGCCCTCAGTGAGGTCTTTGGCCCCGGCCATCACGACGACTCGGGTCGTCTCCTAGCAGGTCCGTCTTCCTTGTCCATGATCGCGAACAGCCGTGGCCAGCACGCGCGTGGCACAACAGACGCACCTACAGCACCGTCGACTTCGAGTACGGGGCCCTCTGCATCTACCTCTGGCGACACAAGCTCTGCGTCGCCGGCGGCTGGCGATACCAGCTCTGCGTCGGGGGCGGCTGGCAATCATGCCCCGACCTCTGGGTCCTCTCCTGTCTCCACCGACGGTTCTCCTCTCGTCAACGCCCCTGTCCCTCCTGCTACCGTGCCCCTGGTTGTCACTCGTCCATCTGGCGCCGCCTCGGACGCCTCTGCGCCTGCTCCCGCCGCACCTGTCTCTGCGGCTACTGAGCCTGCTGTTCCCACTACACCCGTCTCTGCCGCCGTTGTCACTGCTTCTGCTCCGCCCGCCAACGCCTCCACGAGCCCGGACGACTCTGCACAATCTCGCGCTGGCTCTTCCCCCGCCTCGTCTGACGACACTGCTTAGGTATGTGGCTGTGCCCGCCTGCGCGACATATACTCACAATCGATACAGTTATTTATGCTCGTGTGCCCGTTCTCCACCTCGTGTCGACCGCGCGGTCGTCTGCTAGCTGCTCTGTTTGTACGTACCATGCTCTGCTCTGCCTGTTGTCTCCATGGAGTTGTTGCTCGCCTGTCGTGCTTGTTGGCCTGCCGCCTGTACTACTATACAATGAATAAAATAATTGTTCTCCCTCATTGTGGCTACGGTACAAGGCCTATAGTCCCCAATGATCAGCCAGTAAGCACAATACCTTAGCAGTCCGAGCCAGATGTTGTCATGGCATACACGGCCTGATAGTCTCTGGTCATGAAGCCTGCCAATGGCCACTGTGACTGATAAGGTATGTGGCCGGCCTATGTCTGACGTCATCTCATGTGCTGGTCACTGGCACTTGCCATTGGCTTCGACTGGGCAGGGTTTGCCTATAAGGCCCTTTTTTATCTTATAGATAGCCATATGTAGGCCAAGATAACTAAATATAATACATTGCAGAGGGCCGTGTCTTGTCCCCAAGGCCCGACCTTGCCCGGCCAGTTTGGTACGTATATCTAGGCGCAGACGCCTAATCCAAAGCTATATAAGGTTCCGCCCTTTCCGCTGATGTGCAAAATAGGGCAGTGTGATTCTGACCAGCTGCTGATGCCTCAGTTACTGTCCTATTGGGTTGAGAGGCGTACAAGTATGACTGTCCTCATTCGTTGAGCCTTCGTGAGTCCTCGCAACCCAGCATAGTGTCAGCCCAGGTGTTCTTGCATGCGAATGGTTACTATAGTGTTGTGCCAGCCGTTAACAATACTGACCATACTCAGTTTTGGTAGGCTAAAACGCACCAAAAGGAGACACGGATAATCACAATGATGGCTAGTACACTGCACTCGTTCACGCAGGCGCGCTGTATCGGGCGTTCCTGATCTTGCCCGAAACTCTTCTCTGGCGCCGAATATCTTCCCCGATGCTGCCGTCCATCACCGACTCAGGACTCGACACCTGCCACTGCCGGCTTGTAGAACGTACCCCATACTGGGAAGGCGTTCCAGTCATGTATCTCCTTGACAGTCATGGAACTCGAGTTGTCCACGGGATTGTTGGATAGCTCAGCCTAGAGCATGAGGAGGCATGGCAATTGGAACAACATGGGGGCTGCTACTCTCCGGGCGGCGATATCTCGTGGCGCAACGATGAATGGGTCTGAGAACAAGCGATGCCAGACTAATCGTGAGGCTTGGGACATGAATGAAGTCACATTCCCCCACGAGACTTTCCTGCATGTGAGTTACTTGCATTCAAAGATCACTGACAGGCCGGTGCATCACTTATGTTCGTGAGTTCCAAGAGCTCGTTTCAGATGGCTTGCAAGGTTGTTTCTGGCGAACACACCAGTAGCAACACGCTTGTCACTTGAACAGATTGGATCTGTTGAAATTGGCCGTACGCACGGGAGCGTGATGTCGGACGTGACCGATCCCTTCGAAGCCCGCACCAACTGCAGAACCTTTTGCCATGCGACGTCCAATACTCTCCTCTGTCTGCGGAGAGAACCAGTGAGATCGGCGACGATCACGGAGGTTGGCAGCAACTGCCACTCCGCTCCAGGGAGACAGAAGCGACGGACGAAGTTTTCTCCTCCTGACAAACCGTGCGTGCTGTCGTACCGCGACTCACGTCGCGAAGATCCCAATGCAGCGTAAGGGGCATTACTTGCTACCTCACGGCCGGCATGTTTGTATTTCAGGCCACCTTTTCTCGGGACTCCACTCGCTCTTTTTCCCTGAGTATCCCAGAAGGCCGGCGCCCGACTTATCGACTCAATGTCTTCTGCGTCAGAACTGGCACAGGCAGCGTGAGTATACCTCTGTGTCGTTCGACATTCTCCACTCACCCACGAAGGAACCTTTGTCAGCGAGGGCCCAGCTTTGATTGGGATTTTTCTCAATATCATGTACGACTCTTTCACTTCACTTCACAATGCCGCAGCCTCATCCCAACACTCATTAGGCTCTACGGAGCTATGATCACTCAGGCATTCTTCTATTTCTCCACATACAAGCAGTGATTTCCCGCCTTTTGCGCGCTATACGCATGTTCAGACTTAGTACGGCCAGGGATCCGATATGGCTTAAGACATACGTGAGTACTGTTCTCGCGCTTTCGTCTTTTTGATCATGAATTCGTGTTAGGTCATTATTCTCTTCCTTGCGGACACGCTCAATTCGGCCTTCAACCTGGCGTGGATATACGGTGTTCTCATCAACAACTTCGGTGTGTCACGGGATTTCTGATGTAGTACGCATTGCACTCAACAGACAATACCTGCAGGGAATGAGGAAGCCTTGGGAGTTGGGAATTGGTGTAAGTCTCCTCTCCCAACGAAAGCACCGCGGGAGAGTACTGATGGCACTTGGCTTAGTATTTCAGACAGGTGTTGTGGATACGCTCATATCTGACGTCTTGGCTCATCTATGCCTTATACGCAGAGGAGGCCATGACGGTGAGCGTTTGGATGGTGCTGTTTGGCCTTATTCTAACACGTTGCGAAAGGGAATCATCGCAATGCAAGTTCAATTCTTCTACGCATGGCGGCTGCACAAACTCACCGGCAATAAGGTTGTCGGCGCCGCCATCGTATCTACGTCTCTGGTCGGTGGTCGTGCGTCACATCTGCTAACACCATTTCTTCAGAAGCTGACGTATTCTTACAGTATCTGGTATAGGAACTGCGATAGGAGTCGGTGTCGTGCGCGAATTTGCGAAGCTCCAGCGCCTCAAGGTTATTGTCTCCTTGTGGCTCATTGGGGCAGCTGTCTGCGACGTCGTCATTACCTTCGCACTCACATGGCACTTGGTGAGCTCCGCGTTGAACGTTCCTCATGCTTAGGGTCTGATGTGTGGTAGAGGAAACACCGCACTGGCTTCTCTCGCACAGACACAGTTATCAACAGGATTACGCAGCGTACGTCCTGATGTGAATCGCACGGACGTAAGAGCTAACTCACTTCACAGTCATCGTCTCTAACGGGATGCTAACGGCTATCTTCGCCGTGGCTGACATCATCGCGTTCCTCGCTACAGTAAGTTAGTGCGTTCTTTCACCATGATCATTGCTCACTTCGGTACTTCCGTAGGACAAGAGTTATCACCTCAGTAAGAGCATTTCTGTCTTCCGCGTTGCATGACTTAAACTATGCTCGCCGAAGTCTTCAACTTCCCATTATCCAAGCTGTTAGTTGACAAGCAGCTTACTTCGATCAGCTCCTTGACTGACAACGTCACTGCAGGTATGGCAACTCAGCAATGTCCAGCCTGAACGCACGTTCCATCCTCATCAACCACTCGGCGAATAGCGCACCCTCATACCAAGGTGACGGAACCCCTGCGAGGATGGGGGTAAGTCTTCAAAATTGTTGACAGACTCGCAACCTGAAGTTAAGCCAAGTACCAATTTACAGAACACTGGCATTGGAAGCGTAGTGGGGTCGAAGAGTCTGGGCGTTGGTACGCAGGTAGGGATCCTCTCAAGCTCCAGCTTCTACGATGCGGTTTATGCGTCTCTTCATAGATCATGGTGAATGTCGAAAGGCTTGAGATGACGGATGTTACTGTTGGACGGCCGGATGACGATGTTGAGTGGCAGCAGAACTCTACAGGGAGCGACACAAAAGCTGTGGCTCTCTAGCTGAATACTAAGACGCGCTCGTTTTACCGCTGTCTCATTACGTCTACAAGCTCGCCCTCATCAACAATGGGGGAGCAGTCAGGAACACCTAGTAGGCTGTCATACCGTAACTTGTACTACATGGTACCGTAGCGCGTACAGTGCCACTGGTGCCACTGGTGCCAATCGTCCCGGGAGATGCCGCAAGTACGTGTCGTCGGATGTCTCGATCCTTGCGGCCGTGGCAACGGCGCCCTCAAGAGATGCACGACAAGCATTCGGCCTATCACGTACAGTACTACGCCCCATCCGTACAGCAACAACGGCTGTCTCCGCAAATGGGGCAGTCCGCTCGCGGAGTCGCTCGATAGTCCATCACATGAGAATGATGGCATGTCACAAAGAGATCGCCTACTCTGAGTACGTGGCTCGCCGTCTTCAAGTTCCGGTTGAAGATTGGTGCGACCGTGGAGGTCATATATTGCGCCGTAGTACTGGAGACTCGAGGAGCTCAGCAGTGACAAATTCACTTCTTTCCAACCGAATTCACGGGTTAGCCCGGCGCCAAGGGACTTCTGAGTCCGCCACATATCGCACTTCCGGTTTGAAAAGCAAGAGCACGGGCACTACACAAGCCGGCTGCCACGAGTGTACCAACCCATGCACTTCTCTTCTGGATGTGCTGGTCGTTCGAAGAAGGTGGTACATTTCATTTTGCCTCCGCTCTTCCGTACTCGAACTGATGCTTGTCGTAACTGCTTCCCCATTTGTTCAGCTATGCGACAACCGGTATTGGTCTAGGTCACTAAGACAGGTCGTTGCTGCTTCTGGCAGCGACAGGTTCACATGTGCCAGAAGCGTGAGACGTTGGCTCAAGGTTTTCTCTACAAACACCGCGAGCGTTCCCCGAGTACTTGTCGACTACCGTAGACGCGGGCGCCTATCCCATGACGAAGAATGGCACTGTCCGAGTTGCTAGTGCTGTCACGGTGACAGTCTCGACTCTTTTCGACGAGGCGCTTCTCACAGACTGCTCGCCGCTAGCTATACTCGCCAACGTATGATCGCATGGCAAAGCAAGACGGCCTATATCTTTTCTTGTAATAGTAAAGTATACTTTCCACGTATGTGACGCCGACCGACTACTGGTCCGCGAGTTTTCGACATAGCCTTACTTCATGACTGATTAACATGACAGGATCTTGGGTTAAGCAGCAACCAATGTAGCTTGCACTTCCGTCTTCGCGAACCCGCTTGCAGCTTCGGACCTGTCGAGTAGTCGCGCGGGTGGCCGCTCCCACACTGGCCGTACGATGTCCAAACAGGTGCGACGCCGTGCACACCATGCCAGCGCACGATCAAATGGTCCCTCTCCCCGCTTCGCATAGATCTGATCGAAAGCAATCTAGGGCAAGATCTTCGAACGCGAATGGGTTGCATATAACCTAGCCAGTGGTCTCGTTCTCCAGGTTTTAGAACCCGACCCTTGCTACAGTGCCGAACGGCTAGAATGACCACTGCAGCAGTAGCAGCAGCTCAGGCTGCGTAAGTCATCATACGTGTCCATAGTACGACATACCCTGACCAACACTCTAGCCAAGGGCCAGCCTTCATCGGCATCTTCATCAACGTGATGTGAGCGCTCACCGATATTTCAGTTAGGAATACTCATATTAGTGCTAACAACATTTACAAAGGCTGTATGGAGCGATGCTCACCCAGACGTTCTTTTACTACTCGACATACAAGCAGTGAGTATCTTAGAACTGCAATATGAACTACGAGTCCCCGTGACCCGTCTAACGACTATGGCTTTTGTAGCGACCCAACCTGGATGAAGCTCTATGTCAGTGGGAAGTACGCTGTCGTTCGTCACATGCCTGATCCGTTGTATAGGTCGCTGTACTATTTCTCGCAGATACGGTGAACACTATATTCAACTGCGCTTGGATCTATGGCGTGCTCATCAACAACTTCGGTGTGTGACACGATAGACGAAGGTCGTGCTGATATACCAAGCTGATGTATATTCAATATAGGTAATATCGCGGCGCTTGGGGTTGGAAACTGGCGTAGGTCCTCTGTCATTGTGGGGTGAGTATATGTCTGACAATGTGCGGCGTCAACAGTCTTCCAGACAGGTAAGCGGCACTACTACATCTTTATCCCACTGAGACTTATGCCGCGTTGGCAGACCAGGCCATGACTGTTGGTCTAGTTCGCCTTGTTGAGCGATAACAAACGTAAGCTGACCTGTCCACGGTCAGGGTATCATCTCGATGCAGGTCCAATTCTTCTACGCCTGGAGGCTTCACAAGCTCACGGGAAGCAAACTGCTGGTTGGCGCAGTCCTCATCTCGTCGACCGTCGGCGGCCGTGAGCGACATCTCTGTGCTTTTTGTTCTCTTGCATTCTGACCACTTCTGCTGCAGTATCTGGAATAGGAACTGCCATCGGCGTTGGCATGTTGCCCCAACTTGAAGGACTACAACGGCTAACGGTACGAGTTGAACACCCTCAAGACACTGCCACTGGCTAATTGCGTACAACAGGTGATCGTCTCCCTGTGGTTGGCTGGTTCCGCAGCCAGCGATGTAATCATTGCTACCGCTTTGACATGGTACCTGGTTAGTGTGCGCTCGCGGTTGCTGTGCCTCGCCTTACCCCCTGTGATGCTCAGAATAAACAACGCACGGGCTTCTCATACACCGACTCGATGGTATCAAAGATCATAACGCGTGCGCCTTGTGATTCCCTGCAAACTCTACGACGGTTGAATGTCAGATTTTCGGTTCCCAGTGATCATGTCCAACGGCGCTTTGACAGCTGTATTCGCGGTGGCAGATCTCATCGCGTACCTCGCATCAGTGAGTCCCATGATTTCACCATTCCACTGTCCACTCATGCCCGTACTCCAGACAAAAGGATACCATCTAAGTGCGATTTCCGCTCCTCTTCTACCGCAATCACTACTCACGCTCGTGTCATCCAGTCTTCAACTTCTCTCTTGCCAAGCTGTGAGTCTTACTATAGTCTACTCTTTCCTGAAGTTTGATTTCGCGGTCCAAGATATGGGAATTCCGCAATGTCGAGCCTGAACGCACGAGTTATATTGAAGAACGCTGCTGGTAGTTCCACATCTCAGGGCGAGGGCGCAGCGCGTGCGACAGGAGGCAGGGTAAGCCAAGTGATGTGGACTATATGACGAGCAAGTACTAATCTGCGCATAGCTCCAGAACGAATTCGTCAAAAGCAGCGGAGGACGTCCGACACAGGTAAGTGCGCAGAGCTGTTGCACTTCGTCAATATTAACCGCAGTGTCAAAGATCATGGTGGCCGTGGAAACACACGAGCTGACAGACGTCACTGACCAGGATGCAAAGCTACGGATGGAGTGGCAAAACCGCTCCATGGCAAGTGACGTGGAAGGCGAGATAGCTGCCGTGTAGCTTCGTCCCATCCCATTGGACCTGATCGTGATTGAGTCTTGCCTCCCCGTTCCGCACGTGGACCAAACCCGCAAATACTGTGTTCGCTGTTGTACTCGTGTGTCTCGGTCGTGCACACCTACCGATTATTGCATAGAGTCGACCATCTCTGTACCCCTACCTCCTCTATCATCGCTACATGTCAGGAACAGGATCTCATTGTACTCCGCCTATGCAGAAAGAGGGTACTCATGGATGACGGTACATTCGCAACGATATGGTATGGTGCTGCTTACGTGTAGTGCTGAGCACCTTGCCACTGACCGGCGTGCAAGCACTGGATGTGAACTTGACAGTCGCTGGGTTACAACCGTGTATTGGGTGTGCGCGAGGTATACAAGTGGTGTGAAACAATGACGGAACTGGGGACGTCTACGGAGAATAATTAAGAGGGCACTAGTCTATGTGGCCGCAAGAGAAGAGAAAACAGCATGGTAAGTGAGATGTTTTTGGTCGATGGGCACGAGCACCATCACTGGCAGTATCACGGGCTGCCGCCGGCGTAACCCTCGTCCTCATCGAAGTCCAGGTCGCGGGCGACATCGCTCCACTCTGACATCGTCTTCGAGAGCCGTTCGCAATGCAGCTGCGCGTGGACGTACGCCGCGTTCCCGAGCAGAAGCGTGGTCGGGAACTCGCGTCCTGCGGCTTTGCCTTCCCCGCGCACGACGTCCACGACAAGCTCCATGCCCTTTGCGGGGTCGCCCTTGGCGTTTGCGAACCAGCCGCCCAGCTTCTGCATGACAGCGTGCTTCAGGGGCTCGTACGATGGAATGTGGCGATCGACCGCGTATGTGATTTCCTTGTTGATGTTGGTGCGGAAGCCGCCTGGAGCGACGAGCAGTACTCGGATCCCGAAGCCTACGAGCTCAGCCCGATAGGACTCGGCCACCGCTGTCATACAGCGCTCCTCAGTACACGTCAGCGGTGGAGAATACTGCGACGTACCATGCACCGCGGCCTTTGACGCCATGTAGTAAGCCTCAGTCTAGGGAGCGCCGGGTCAGAGACGGTCGAGAAGCGAGACCAGAGTACGGTACTTACGGGTCCGTGGGCCTGCCAGACCAGCCGGCTCCCCATGATGACCACGGTGCCGGATCTCTGCTGCCTCATGTAAGGCAGAACGGCGTTGGTCACATTGATGAGCCCGAAGAAGTTCACCTGGAACTGCTCCATGGCGACCTTCGACCTGCATCGTATGGTGAGCCGTGGAAGCTGGACTGACGGTTTGCGGGCGGCAACTTACCCGCCTTCCTCGATGATGGTCTTCACGCCGTAACCCGCGTTGTTCACGAGCACGTCAATGCGGCCCCATATACCGACGGCAGCGTCGACCTTGGCGCGGATGTTGTCTTCGGTGTCCGTGACATCAAGGGTGATGACATGGAGCCGAGACTTGTCTACGTTCTTGACGGTGAAGTCCTGCAGTTTGCGCACTGTGGCAATGACGCGGTCACCCCGCGACAGCGCGGAGACGACGAGTTGTCGACCGAAGCCGGTCGACGTCCCTGCAAGTACCATTCATGAGCATAAGCATGCTCATGCGCTTCAGCTTGAGTATGAACCTACCCGTGATGAACCAAACCCGCTGGTTCGTTGGCTTCATCATCTTGGGTTCAGGGAGGTAGAAAGTTCAAGTGGTGAGACGTGCTGTGGATGTGAGGATGCGGTTCCTGGGGCTGCCCAGTGCAGAGTGTGTGGTTTAAGTATGTACGGGGACGTCGCGCGTTCCGCTCAAGAAGCCGCGACGGGAGAACGTGCTAGGATGTGGACTTTGCTCCGTCGCAGCATGTCCCGGCGATGGACATTTGAGATCAAGCAGAAGGCATCCATGGGCGTTGCAGGTCGCCAGCAATCCAATTTCGACTTCTTTCGGTGGCCGAGGCGGGCATTGCGTGTGAAACGCAAACCAGCATCCGTTTGACAAGCATTTCATTGTACCAGCGGCGCCTGCCCTGGAGAAGTATACGTCAATTGGCTTCCCATCCTGTCACAGAGGGCACGATGAAGGTATTTCCAGACGCGCAATCAGTCTGAAGGACCGAACAGGTTTCAAACGGTTCCATGGGCAAGAGTAAGGACATCGTTCGTCAGAGTGCGCACTTGGTTACGAGGCTGTTAGGGCATCGGGGACACTATCTATGAGGTGTCCTTGCAGCGTCAATCCCAGCGTTTGAGCTACACTTTGGGGAACCACGATGCTTCGGCGAGATTGCATCCCAGTGTGATCGACAGCGGACGCTAACGCGTTTGCGTAGCCGCTTCCGGACTGCCTCTAGGTGAAGGTCGAAGGTGGTAAATGGCTCTAGACATGGCAGCAGCCGACCGTATAGGGAGCTTGCATTGTCAGACATGGCGCGAAACACGGCTTCTCTGTCAATGCACCAAGCCCCTGGATATCAGGGTTCGCATATCCGCTCAGCGTTCTAGCACAACGCCTATGTAATAGAGTAGAAAGCAGTAAAATGTACCGGCCCAGTGCAGGCAGACTCGCCGCATGGAGGACCGGACATGTTGGGCGTCCTAGAGTATGATGCTCCATGTAGCAAGTATCACATTCAGTGCAAGCGGGCGCGATGTCCTCAGACCTTCCACGGCGTGAAATGCAAATAGATACACGCCGGATACTTGAAAAAGGAGATATAAGGATATGTGAGTGTACCAGCTCCCCTCTGAGGTGCTTGCACAAACACGAAGTCGGTAACCTGCACACACCTCAAGGTACTACTCCCCGAGCTCCTAGATGATAGTCACACTGGAAGCGCAGGTCTGGGCCTCGGCTCCTGTGGGAGTAGTGTCTACCGCAACTTGCATGCTAGTGGATGCGACATGACGTGACGCAGAAGCAGCAGCAGCAGCCCGTCGCCAGTGTCGAGTAAATGACGTCGCCTGGCGGTAGCAAGATCGGGACGCCAAGTTCCATAGCGCTCACGGCGCAAACCTGTAAAGACAATGAAAAGTTGGAAGTTTCATGGATTAATCAGAGTGTAAGCTGGAGCACGAAGCAGCAACCGGAGACATGGTCACGACGGAGAGGAAGAACAACTGTGACCTCTGCGAGCGCGCGCTGGGGCCGATCTCTCAACTTTCCCACACTGCCGCACTGTCGCCAAATCACGTGCACAGTAAGTGGTTTGTTTCCTCGACGATTGAATTCGCCTCTTAGAACCTCATCTCTCAGAACTCCAGACATACTACTACTATGAGCAACTCCTCCATGCGATTCGCACCTCAATTCATCTAACCACCTTCCAACTCTTCTGGCCCTGCACATCAAAATGGACCCGGGCATCCTAGTTCCGGCCACCTGTTTCCTAGTGCAAGTCTAGATCTGGGAGTGTTGGAGCGGTAATTGAATGTGTGTGTTCAATCAACGTTCTGCGGACTCCACGAGTAGCGTAGGGAGGGCGGTCGACGCTGCCAGCTATGGTGATGCAACGAGCTCCCCGAATGACGAGCTCAGTCCCTCGCCTCAGCAACATCCGCTGCGTCCGCTTCTCGACGCTAAGTAGCTCCATGGATATCACACCTCCCGCACGGTGTTTCACCCAAATCTATCAGCGCTCCTGCAAACAATTCTTTCAGTCGTTTAAAGCCGGTCCCATGGGTTGATCAATGACGATTCAATCTTCTTACTGCTCCGCTTCAAGGCCGAGGTGGCGGGGCCCGCTTCCGAGGAGGATCCATGTTGCAGGATAGTCACTATCGCTATGTCCCTCAAGTTCGTCAAGTGACTCATATGTGCGTCGTGTTGCAGTTGCTTACCTCATGTGTGATTGACAACGACGTGACAGATTGTACCTCTCATTCGTGTCGAGACCTACCTGCAATCTCGGCCGACGATAGTCCCACTTCCCGGAAACGACGTCGAGGTGCGCCAAAGGCAGGACGCTGTGAAATTGACGATCGTACTCGGGCCCCCCAGACGCTACCGCGGATCAAAGGTGGTGCTCTTCGGCTGCCGAATCGTACGCAATGGCATATCCTTCTCCTGTATAGTCAATGTTTGACCTCCATTAAGGCGACTGTGTAGGGTTTGCGGTAAACCTTGAACCCAGACCTTGAGGCGCAATAGGGCGCATAATCAAGGTGGGTCGTTCTCCTTAATACGATGCTCAATAACGACCTCGAGACATATTGGTACACTTTCGTTGCTACCGCCGTTCTCGTTCGTTGTCTCCGTGCTCACCACAGTGCGCCTCCCGCGGATAGTGGACTTGTGTACGCGGCGCTGCCTGCATACGTCCTTGAAGTGGAGCTTGCTGTGGTACTGGAGCACATGTGCGAGAGTCCAATCGCGGGCGGTGACGCGTTTGCCCTCCACGAGCATCGACTGCTTGTATGAGGCTTCTCGACGACCGTCCGGGAGGGCGCTGCCCATGGGGTGTATGAGGCGCACAACGTCGATTCTGCTGCTGCTCACCTGTTCTGCTCGAGGACCTGCTGCAGGTCGAACATCGTGGGGACCCACTACTGCAACTACACGATGGCTTGTATCTGGCTCGCGCCACTGGGCGCGAATGCTAACGCCTGGTCAGAATGGCCGACGTCCGTATACAGCACGTATACTATACGCACATGATTACTTGACCTGCTCTGTACGTCTTCCAAAGGTCTGCGCTGCTTCTTCAATTTCGCATGGCCCGCCGACGCCTCTGCCTTCGCTTCCTTCTTTCGCTCACGCGACCGCCCATGATTCGTTATGGTAAGGAAGTTGAATTGTATGTTGATTTGGAGCTTGATGGGTATGAGCATCGTGCGTGCGTCGCTGTCGAGAACCGAGGGCGAAGAGCGACTAGTGTCCGCCCTGCGCACGTTATACCGAGCAACATGGCAGAGGCACATCGTTTTGTCTGAGATCTCAGCCCTCCTATACTCTCCTCCTGTCCTGCCGGAACAAGGCAAGCATCGTGGGCGCGCTGAGCTCGCCCACCAAGGTCAGGCTCAGCCGTAGACCGAGCCGAAGGCGGACAATACTCGACTTATACGAGATCATGATGAACAACAAGAACCTCATAAGCGCGTTTCTAATGTCATCGCAGGCCCGGTGCACTTTGGCAAGATCCTCCGCGACCATTGGTTCCAGCCTGCCTCGATTGACAAAGATCGTGCCAGCGCCGCCCGCCAGAAGATGGTCGACGACAACATCATCTACGGAGGCAGCGTCTCCTACCGCAACATGTGCCGCTTCAACTCCGGCTTCTTCTACCGCCACCCCCTCCTCCAGCAGTTCAAGTGGTACTGGCGCGTCGAGCCCGACGTCCATTTCCGCTGCGACATCGACTTTGACCCCTTCCGGTACATGGAGGACTACAACAAGGTCTACGCATTCACCATCACCATGTACGAGTACCTTGCGACCATCCCGACCCTTTGGGAGACGGTGAAGGAGTTTGTTGCAAGCCACCCGCAGTACGTGAAGGAGAACAATGCAATGGGCTACATGAGCGACGGCGGCGGCAACTCGTACAACCTGTGCCACTGTGCGTATTGCGTCCTTCGGTCCCGGAGAAGTCAGTGACGCATGTCGATCCTCACGCGTGGCACCGTCCCCACGCTCTCACAGTCTGGTCCAACTTTGAGATCGCGAGCATGGACTTTCGGCGGAGCAAGGCCTACTCGCAGTACTTCAGATACCTCGACTCCAAGGGCGGGTTCTACTACGAGGTGCGTATGCACCCCTCGTGCCTCCCCTCCCTCTCGCGCTCATCACCGCCCCACAGCGCTGGGGCGATGCGCCCGTGCACTCGATCGCCGCGGCGCTCATCGCGTCAAAGGACCAGATGCAGTTCTTCGACGAGATCGGGTACGAGCACAACCCGTACACGCATTGCCCGCGCGGCAAGTGCGACTGGGATGTCCGGCGCAGCTTTGACTATGACAACTACAGCTGCATGCGTCAGTGGGACCGCATCCAGTAGGGGCGCGCTGTCCCGGCAGCGTAAGCGGAGGGAGCGAGTGAGTGAGTATATGTGACGGTGAATGATCTTACGAGACGATGTGTGGTCCGTTGGTAGTAGTTAGTAGCTTAGAATTTGTCTGTGTAACTTATTCGTTGCTTTTGGATCGACGCTTCCCCGGTCGTAGTTTTGCTCGCTCTGCATCGTCCGCACGTAGTTGACAAGAGTACACATGTATATGATCATCACGTAGTACGACGGGTATAGGATATCCTATATTATATGTGGTGAATGGCAGACCTGTGATTATGTGAGGCATCGCGGATATAGTTCATTGCGCGCGAAATGCTGAGGACGGAGACTCCGGAGGTGGGCCTGAGGCTTGAGCTCGCCCGCACTCAAGACTCGACGTCGTGTCACACTACTGCGTTGCTCATCTACAAGTGACGGTGAGGCAGTAATGAGTACAAATGCGAGTGGGCTGTTCTGTCATGGCGGCGCCTGAAATAGCGAGCTCATAGGATATTCTGTGTTCACGAACGCAAGTTAACGCGCAGGAGACTATCAATGGCATAGCCTACTCTCATGTCTATAGTGTATACTCTACATTGGGGCCCAGGTCCAGCCGCTGCCAGTGAGTGCTGCTACGCTAACAGTGCTCTCGTCGACCATAGGATCTTGCCAAGACCTTCAGCGAGATTTACGCCATCTTGACTTCAAAGAGTCGAGGTACCATCTCAGAGGTGACCCTGGCTCGAGGGCGTCGCGGAAATGCTCCATGCCTTCGGGGTTTGCCAATCGCTCATCGGGGGTGGCAAAGTCATAGTTCGCGAAGAAGCGAACCACACAGGCAGTTTGATATGGAAGCTCAACGGTCCCTCCATGATTGACCCCTGCAGTGAGCCCGAGCAGGTTGTGGTTATACTGGGGCTCTGGGAGGTGCCCTGCTGCGAGTGCGTCCAGCACTATCCCCGCGGTAGTCATGATGTCGATCTCGTGTGGAGCCAGGTTCTCCGTGTCAGTTGGCACGTATTCCACGCAGTCTTCGGTGTAAGCGAGTGCGGGCCACAGGAGCTTATGCCCACGTGCATAGTCGATAATCTTCTCCATGGTCGTTTGGAATGCGTACACCATTCGCGGGGGCGAGTAACCAGGATAAGCACCCGGGAGTAAGCCCCGGGGAAGACTTGTTAGCGGAGGTACGGCCCTTAACGTCTTTCAAGGACACTATCAGCAATGAGGAATGCTGCTGAACGGCCATAGTCCATACCCGATTGCTGATCTTGCTGTTCAAAGTGGGTTTTAAGAAAAAAGGACAGAGTGTTTGGCTGTCCTCCCGGATTACTCCAGGTGCATCCACGGTGTGATGCTGGAATGTTTCCGTATTCAGGTGGCTCATTGTGAATCGATGAGTGGCCGATAGGTGTGGTTCGATTCGACGACGGTGGAAGGACGCGAGCTTCAAACGTGAGATATACTAGGCTGTTCCGAATTGGGACGAGGGATTCGCTTACCAGCCGCGACCTTATATAATCTATATGGCATATCCTGCAACGTGGCCTTTCCTATTGACTCCAGTTGACACCGGCATCAAAATCAGGATCAGGCATCTCCTGGTCGTGGGCTTGAACGATCCCATTGTTGCTGTAGTGTAGGCTACGGTCATGCCGCTACAGACGCGTTTCTCGACGTCTTGCTGGTGCTACCTCAATGCTGGCCGCGCAAAACTACGCCATGTGCTCTACAACCATGTACAACACAGCGCATTCTATGTCTATTCTACAATGACTAACGTATGTATATATATGGAGCACAATGCGCTGAGGTCGGCCGGTCATGACGGTAGCAACGGGACGACACCCCTCAACTGCTCCGGTACAAGAGCTGCGGGCAGAGGTGCGATCGTCTGAAGAGGAGCGCGCTTCGCAAGACCTAGGAGGTTCATCCGAAGAGCGTGCATCGCAGGGTCTTGACGGTCACAGTCTGGCGCCTCGTGTTCCGCGGGAAGGGAGGCCTGAGGAACGGGAGGCAGAGCAGAAGGCGCCTCTTGTGCCGGCGCATCCGGGAGTGTAGGACGGGATGAGGGGTAAGTCAGAGTCGCTGCTGACGACCCAAGCCCCGGTTCCGGGGCAGATGTAGAATGAAGAGCTGGGCCCTGAATCTCCCCCTGAGGATCAGCAGGGGACTCCTCTTCGTTGAGATCAGTGCCGCCATCCACAGTTGCTTGGACAATCCCCGTAGCGTCGGCCACAGCGTGCACCCCATCTTCTTCGTCCTTCTGCTCCGCTTCGTCCTTCACGCCCGCCTTCTCCCTGATCATCCCCTCGATTGTGTCGGCCACGATCCCCAGCACATGCTGCAGCACCTCCGGGTCCTCGTCTGGCACGCTCACCTTCGGCGAGGCCCCACCCGCCGGTGCACTCGCGGCCACCTGCGCCTGCGCCTCCTGATGTTGTTCGATCGCAAACTTGAGGAACGCCGCCGCATCCCCGCGCGCCTCCTCCTCCTCCTTCCTCCGCCGCCGCTCTTCGCGCAGCGCGTGTCCCGCCCAAAGCCCCTCGACCTGGTAGAGCTCCTCCGGCGCGCGGATGAGCGGCGTCATGTCGAGCCGCGCAGTGAGCGCCGCGAGCGTACGCTCCGCGACCGGCCGCACCGAGAGCGAGAGTGGGATCTGCGCGCGTACGGCGGCGGGGGCGTGCGCGAGGTGCTCAGCGTCACGAAGCGCGCTGAAGGCAGAGGCGAGCACGCCGTGGAGGCCACCGGTGAGCGGGTCGAGGATGTGCTGGGAAACGTAGTGCGCGAGCGGCACGCCGAGTGCCGGGTGGATGGGTGGGTCTAATGGGTCAGCGTCCTCGAGAGGTGTGGAGGGTGCGACGAACTCGGCCAGACTCCGCGCATAGGCGTAGCCGTCGGCGCCGCCATATACGACGTCACGAATGTACTCCTGGGCTTCATTGCCCTTTTCGCGCCAGTAGGCTTCATCCTCGTCCTCGACCCCTTCTCGTCGTTCCCCGCCGACCTTGCTCCAGGTCGAGTTCTCGACTCTCGCCCGGATAGCCTCGAACAACCGTCGTTCAGATCCTAGGTCGCTGACATCGGCTGCTGCCCCTTCGGAGGCAAGAAGGTGCTGAAGCGCGGCGAAGGGCCCGAAGTCGCTCGCGGAGGGCACTCTCGGTGCCTTCCAAGCGGGCTCTTCCTCTTCCTCCTCTTCTCGCTCTTTGGCGCGCCGAGATGATGTATTGCGCACGATGGTCCAATGACGTCTCTTACGCTTCTTGGAGTGTGAGCTGGATGCATCTTTGACCGTCTCGATGCTAGGGCCAGGGTCGGCTGGTGAGGTTGGCAGGACGACGGGGGTCGGGAAGGGGGGCTGTGCGGATGTAGAAGGTTGCTGAGAGGGCTGCGTGGATTGTTCGGCAGCTGGTGCGGGAGGATAGAGCGGAGTGAGCAGGGGACGAGAGGGAGGATCAGGCACAAAGAACTGGAGGACAGAGAAGGGCTCTTCGAGTTCCGCATAGTCCAGACTGCCGTCTGCTCGGTACGGCGGACCACCCCGCTCCATCCGCAGGCGTTCCTTCTTTGTACGATATCGCTTGCCTAGCAACAACCATGAGTGGACACCGAGGGAGCACATCTGCGCGACGCACCCTTCAGCTTCAGCGCAAGCATCAGCTTTGCCCAATCCGACCCTGGCGGGAAGGCCCCCAGTCCATCCTTCGTGCCCGGCAGCCCCCCATCCGCCTCCAGACTCTCTGATAGTGCTCCCGGAGGCTTCTTCCCTTTCTCGCCTGCCTTCCGCTTGCTCGGGTGCGCACTTCCCGGTGTTTGCGCACTGGCGATCGACCCTGCGTCGTCGCCATCCATCATCGGTGTGCCCCTCCCCTTCTCCCCCTCCCCTACCCGGCCCTCACCCTTCTCCCCATCCTCGGGGTCGTAGTCGCGCTCGACGTCGATGTTCCAGTCCGTCTCGTACTCGATGACGGTCCCTGCCGCTTTGGTGATGTGCTCGAGGGCCCAGGACTCGATGCGCTCGGCTTCGTTGTAGTAGATGCTTCCCGGGGGATTAAACGTTTTTGCGTTGGTCGTGACAAGCCGCAGGTCGTCCTGCGGGCGGGCTTAGAGAAAGGCTGAACTCAACCTGGGAGGGACGTACCGCGAACTCCTCCAGCGACCGATACCTCCCTTTCTCGACCTTCGTCGTCATCGTCCCGAGGTCCATCGGATGCTTGATGACATCCGCATAGCCGGGGACGTTCGAGACGTCGACGGGCTTCAAGAAGAATGCATAGTCGTCCTTCCTAGCGCAGAGTGTCAGACAAGGCCCCACCTCCGAGCGATGTTCTGAGCAAGTAACGGACTCACTTTTTGATCTGCGTGATCAGCTTCATGAGCACTTCTTTGAGCGGCTTAAGCTTCACAGGTCTCGGGATCTTTGGTTTGGGCTCGTCTTGCTGGAAGCCAAAGCTTTTCTTCCGCTTCACGCCCTTGAGGGCTTGCACGGATTTAAGAGACGGCAGGACGAGCTTGAGACCGCTGCCACTTGCTTGTGGTGGCCCGTCCACGATGTTTATCTCTGCCATGATGCTTAGCAGTTAGTGGGTTCGGCTCCAGCTGCGAGTTGTCGCTGGGTCGGTGGACTTCGTTCCTTGGGTCGTAGACGGGCCGAATGATCAGTGGGTCCTCAGTCAACGCCAGTAAAGGCTGCGCGAATGAGCAGCTGCGCGTATAGGCTTCTCACACAATAGATATGTGTTCTAGAGGAACGATACAACGCAGCCAGAGCGAACTCGCCACAAGCGAAGGAAAGAGATGCAAACTCGTTCTGAGAGCAATGAGCGCAAGATGCAGGCGGAGGCGCCGGTAGCACGGATCGGGCCACCCTGCGCTCGCACTCAAGTCCCGCGGGCCGTTCCTCCTCATCGTCCACTGCGGCGTGCAAGCTACCTGTCTCATCCCATTTCTGGACTGAGTCTCTGAATGCGCCGTATGCTCAACGTGTGCAACTAGGAAGATACCCAAAGTCATTGCTTACACTATACGGGAGGGATACGCCGCCGAGTATAGACTGGGTCCCACATGAGCTCCTTGGCTTTTCTTGTCACAGAACTACAGGTATGTGATGACACGTTAGTTTGCTCCCAATAACTCACATCAGGCATTCTAAGTCTCTCGCCAGTGAGACGCGTCGAAAGCATCCCGATGTTCGCGAGGTGTCTATCGTCCTACTCGCGTCGCTGCGCAACATGATGTGAGCTAACCGAGGAGTGCAGGCTGCAGAGAAGTCTCTTGCCATTCTCAGGTCCTCTCCAGAGCAGGCCACGGCAAACCTAGCACGAGGTGAGTGTACACCATTTGTGCCCACATAGAAGTCTTCAACGTCGCGTAGATGGGCCGCAGTCGGACGACCTCCTCCGCCCCGTCTTCATGGGCTGCGCGACTAAGAACGCGAAAGTCGTCATGATATCCTTAGGCTCACTCCAACGCCTGATTGCACTGAAGGCAGTCCCTCAATCTGCTGTCCCCCTCATCATCACGACTATGAGCGATTGTATGAACCAGGGTGTCGACATTCAACTGCGGATACTGCAGACACTCCTATCATTGATCACCAACTTCCCTGCCGTACATGGACAACTACTTGGCGATGTAGGCATTGGTCCCCCTCGTGCATGAACTGCCGCTCACTGCTTAATAGGCCTTGCTGCTCTGCTTCAAGTTGCAGGAGTCGCGGATTGCTGTTGTATCATCCACCGCTGCCGCAACCCTTCGTCAGCTTGTCATGTTTGTTGTCGACAAGGTTGTCGACGAAGACAGGCGGGATGAGGTCGACCTCAAGGCAATGGTCGACGTAACATTGCCAAACGGCGAGACGAAGTCACTAGGCCCCTCGGCCAGAGACGCATACGCAGTGTTCGAGGATCTGTGCCTTTTGGCCAATGCAGAGCGACCGCATTTTCTCAAGCTTGAGGTGCTCAGGAAGACGTTCGCGCTGGAACTTATCGAGAGCGTGCTCACAAACTACCATGATCTATTCCGCAAGGTAGTTCTCCGCATCTTCCGTTGTGGACAATTGTTGACAGTCTGATCATAGCATCCAGAGTTACTCCTTCTGCAACGCCACCATCTCTCGCCCCTGCTACTCAAGGCCCTCTCAGATAGACCAAGTTTCCCCCTCACGCTGCGTGCAACCCGTGTCGTCTTCTTGTTGCTTAAGCAGTTTTCGGGAGAGCTCAAGACGGAGTCCGAAGTCTTCCTTATGCTACTCATCAAAATCGTCGGGTCAGACGGGGATGCTGATCCTGCAGAAAGCGGGCACCCGCACGGACCACGGCCTCCATGGATGCGGGTCCTCGCAATGGAAATCATGCGCGGGTAAATATTCGTCATCTTTGAATAGCCCTGCGCTCACGTCTCTTCAGGCTCTGCAGCGACGCAGAGCTAATGCGCAATATCTGGGAGCGCTACGACGCGGAGGAAGGCGGCTCGAAGGTGTTCACCTCGCTCATCACGGCACTGAAACGACTCGTCACGGAGAAGCCGGCGCTTCTGGGAGTCTGCACGCAGATGTTTGGAGTGGGCGTCCCGACGAACAGTGGCTCGAACTCAGACCTGGCAAGCTATGGCCTCGATGTGGGTGGTGTCGCTGGTATGGTGGCAACCGCAGCCAGTGCGACCGTGTCCGCCGGGCTGAGTATGATTGGCACCGAAGCAGGACTGAGCCTGCACGGTTCGTCCATGAAACTACAATGGTTTGCAGCGCCCCGTTGCGTCTGGTTGCCCTACTGACATCTTGCATTGCCAATGTTTTAGCATCGATCAGCTCGACAAGGCAGACTCTCCGGTCATCCCGGAATCCTATGTCTATCTTCTCGGCCTGCAATGTCTCGTGGCGCTGTGCGAGGGCTTTGCGTCCTTCACCGGACCGCTGTACAACTCACTCATGATCCAACGACCCCGGTCAGCTGGCGAGCCCGTTGTGCGTGCCCCACCCGCGCTCGACCTGTCTGCGTTACCCGCAGAGGAGTCAACGACACGTCAGCTCCGGACGGTTCACGATATGGTCGAGAGCGGGTGGCCCGCGCTCCTTGCTGCGCTCTCGTTCCTGATCTCGACTAACCTATCAGATGAACTGTTTGTGGAGGTCCTTGCGAGCTACCAGGCGCTCACCACTGTTGCGGGCATGCTCGGGCTGGCAACACCGCGAGATGCTTTCTTCACTAGCATCGCGCGTCTCGCGATACCGACCCGCGTCGTCTCCAGTCTGGAAACATATCCAAGCTCGACAGGGCACCATGCAGAGCCCATGACGCCTCGCAGCGCGGCGAGCACCCTCTCCGAAAATCTAGGCATTGCCCTGGGCGGCTCGACCCAGCCGCCCGGTCTGTCCGAGCGCAATATGGCGTGTTTGAAGGTATTGGTTACGAGCGCGCTCTTCCTCGCAGGGAGTCTCGGCGAGAGCTGGTTCAATATCCTTGAGGCGCTGCAGAACGCAGACTACGTGCTGACAATCAGAGGAACGAAGGCCCCCACTGGCAAACGTCCCACTGTGCCCGGAGCGGGTAGTGCGTCGGGAAGTCGTGTATCATCACTCAGTAGCTCGCAATCTGCGGGTCAGCTAGGCAACACAGGGAACCAGAGTGCCAGTCAGTCATCGCAGTCGGCTGCGCGCCATCCACTCCTATCAGACCTCGACCCGGAGAGCATGTTGCATGCTATCCAACGTTTGTTTGACGCCTCCAAGAACCTCGATGACGGAGCATTCCACCACTTCGTCACTTCTCTGTGCAAACTGAGCGCTGCAATGGTCGGTATGCAGTCTGAAGCACAGGAAACGCTATCGGAGGCAGAGTCTCTCGATGACCTTGTGACTAGCCCCAGCAGCACTCTGCAAGTGGAACATCACCGTAGACGAGTGAGCGGCATCCATATGCCTAAGGCACCTGTAAGTCGATGGCATCGATAGTTGATTGCGCAAGTTAAAGCTTACTATGCGGACATAGCGGTCTGGCGACTTCGGTATCAGCAAACTTGGGGGCGTCGCCATGCTTAATATACATCGACTGATATATAGGTCGCCTGACATCGCCTGGGACCCTATCACAGAGCACCTACTGAACGTCATACGGAACGCTCTTGCACCACCAACTGTACGCGTTCAGGCTGCTCGCATTCTCGACGACATCCTGGTAGTGGTGCCTCGTAACCTGTCGTCCACTGGAGACCTACAGCCGAAAGTGCAGAGACGGGTACTAGACGTTCTTGCACGACAGGTCATCCCAGACAGTGTCGTTACCAACAGTACCACTGTCGAGGTACGTCGCATGGGTTTTGAGACACTGCATCAAATTCTACAGGCATCTGGGCATACTCTTGTGGTCGGATGGGAGACTATCTTCGAGATGCTCAGCAGTGTCTGTACACCTGCTACGATTCCCTCATCCGGTACTACCGAATCAGTAGCAACGCCAACAACTGCGGTCCCGGAAACCCCACGTCGTAAACCTGCCCCACTTGGTTACATGAACGACAAGGGTCACAACTCCCTCGTCAAAATTGCCTTCCAGTCGCTCACATTGGTTTGCGATTCCCTCAGCTCGCTCTCTCCGGAGCACCTACGTCTCTGTATCAGCACTCTGGGACAGTTCGGTCGTCAGGCGGACACAAACATCGCCCTCACTGCAGCGGAGAGCCTTCTGTGGGGTGTCTCAGACTCGATACAGGCGAAACGCAAAGACGCGGAAACAGAACCCGAGTACAGTGCTCTATGGATGTTCCTCCTCGTGGAACTGCTTGGCCTCTGCACAGACGGAAGGCCTGAGGTCCGGGTAGGTGCGATACAGACACTATTCCGTACACTCCAGCTCTATGGCACGACCCTCAGCCTGGAGACTTGGGACAAATGCATATGGAAGATTACCTTCCCGCTTTTGGACGCAATCACCGTCGCTGCTCAGCAAGCAATCGCTGATGCTGATGACGAAGACTCCGATGCCGATTCTGCTGATTTGCAGTGGGACGAGTCGAAGATCCTTGCGCTACAGTCGATCGGTTCGATCTTCCACGAGTTCCTACTTACCAAGATCATGCCTCTGGATAGTTTCGCGAAGGCTTGGGATGCGTTTGTAGACCACATCCAGGCGTCGTGGCGCAACGATAGCCGCTTCGTCACGGCCACTGCGCTTCGTTGCCTTGATAAGTCCATCAATGCCCTTGCCACCGCCGAAGACGAGCTCGCCGGAAAGACTAAGGAGGCGTTGGCAACCGTGTGGCGTGCATGCGATGAGATGGGTGCACTAGTCATGACCAGAGACGCAAGCAAGACTAGGACGAAGCCGTTCACGCAGGAAAGCCTCATGGCATTTGTCGACGTCATTCGCAGCACTCGATCCGTTGGGCGTAATGTGGTCCGGCACGAATGGCCCCTTGAACAGCTAGAGCGGCTGATGTCCATTCTGAAAGGTGTGCCAACTTCACAGCGCATGCAGATCTAGTCCTTACTTTCTTGCAGGCGTTTTGACATATCAGAACTCGACTGATTATAGGCCGGATGTAGATGCTTTGAGCCCCGTTCAGGTATGCCTGTGTCTTTGCCCCTCTCCTTAGTACGCTCATCGCAATGTATAGGCAACGGTGATGCAAGCAATTGACGGCGTCGACTTGTCTTCCCCTGGTGCCCCTTCGTTGGTATTACGTGACCTGTCAGAATACGCAACGCTACCCTTCTTAGCTTCCTTTGACATCCCTGCCCGCGCTTCTGCCTCCTCAGCGACCCCATCTAAATCAACGGTGGGCCGTGTCACCTATATTGCGCTATCCAAGAAGATTATGCCGGTCTTGGTCGAATTGTTCTTACGTTTCAAGAGTCAGGCTGCGATATATGTAGATGGCACTGTAGAGAGGATTTGTGCGGTAAGAGTAAATGCTCCGTATCATTGCTTTCGTTGACATCTTCCGTAAAGGCATATTCTATTCCGATCAAGCTCAAGTACGAGTGCCCTCAGCCATCGAAGTTCGGCAAGGACCCTCCGCTGTGGAAAACGGCTACGAACAATTTCCTCCGCATCGTCAAGGAATGTGGACCACAACTGCGCGAATTGGGAGAGGGTGATCTGGTTTCTACACATGAACACCACGGGTCTTTGCTCATGTCGTCCTTAGATGTCCCCGAAGCCCAGCAAGAAGGTATCTGGCGGCAAATCATTGACACGTTCCGCGGCGGTATTCTGGCTGACTGGTCAGTATCCCATGCAGGCTGTGCAAGGTTCTTTAGTAACCCACCATTTGACCACTGCGCAGCTCGGCTGCGGATAGCTTCCCTTTGGACATTCAAGAGGCAGAAGAGAACTTCGACCTAGCACTGATTGCTGCGCTCGAGATCGACGTCATACCCTATCTGGGAGAGTCGTGTATCCCAGACTACCTCATCATTCAGTTGTCAAGAGTGCTTCATCAAGGGAGCCAGATCAGGGACGCCGATGGTGACTTGCCGCCCTCTCCAGCTTCGATCACAGACGCACATTGGGACACGAAGACACGCAGACTCTCCCAAGATTTCGAGAAAGTGGAAAAGTTCGGTGCAGACGTCGTGACGCTGGGAACCACGGAGAGTGGGCATTTCCGGCCGAGAGAAAGGTTTTCGTTCTGGTGTCTCGATCTTCTCTTCCTCATATGTTCCGATACTGCCCAGGGTATGTCTTCGGCTAGCTGACTCCGCGCAGTAGCTGATGTCCTTTGTAGATCGTATTCCCGCGCGGAAGAGGCTCGCTTCCCTCAGTCTCCCGTCCCTCTTAGAGCGATGCCGCGCCACTTTGGTCAACTACGTTGCTGATGAGGCCTTGAGGGGGAACATTCCTTTCCCAAGGTGATTACGCACTCTCTCGAAGTTAGCCCCGTCTCACGTCTCGGACAGAGCAAGAGAAGAAGAGCTCTTGTACATCCTACAGAAGCTATTTAAGCTGCAATTATGGCCGGGTACCCTCTGGGCGGCACTTTCCGACTCTCCATCGCAATACTCCGTCGAACAACCAGGCAGGTGCTCATTGCTGAATGTACACGATGCTACAACTAATGTATGTTATTGAACAGCGATTGACCAGACCCTTGATCCCTCAAAGCTCATCGCCGACGCCGTGAAGCGATCACCGAAGGCACATCTCTTCCATTTCTATCCAGTGCTGTGCGAGATCGTTTCAATACCGCGGAGAACGCCTTCAGCCTGGGTTCCGTCCGACACGCTATCCTTACCTAAAAGTGCACTCCCACCTGAAGGTTCCGCAAACCCCGGTGGCGAAGCTACTAGCGACGTGGATCATGGAAGACCTGTGGAACTAGATGCCAGGTCTCTGGTCAAGGAGTGTTTGAAAGAAGTCGGCAAGGAGATGGGGGTGCGGCAGTAGTTCGCTAGCATTCCCTCTGACAAGTTTCACGCTTCTATTCCCCGGATATGCACACGATTGACTTATTCGCGCATCGATTTCACATGGCTTACATAGTATCGTAGCTTACATACGACTCTTAATCGCACTGCTTCTCAAGGTGCTGGTAACGGCGTGATACTGCGGGGCACGGCACCTACCAGCGCACATTCCTATCCGTACGCAATGTACCTATGTCTAGTGCGGCGGTCCCGGCATGGATGGCAACGCCTCCTTCAAGTCCTCTTCCGTCGCTCCGAGGATCTGCAGCACGTCTTCTCTCTTGAATATGCGTGCCGTCTGAATTGCCGTGGGCGTGCCCAGCCTCGGGTTTGCGCCACCAGCGACGAGTCTACGGATCACCTCCAGCTCATTTTTGAACACAGCACCAGCTAGTGGCGACTGGCCGTTGTCGTTGATTCTGTTCGGGTCCGCGCCTTTGGTCAACAACGTGCTGACAAGATCGGCGTGTCCACTGTAGGCGGCGAGCATGACAAGACTATTGCCTGGCCACATGTGATTGTCAAAGGCATATAGCACGAGTGATACCGGCATTCCAACCTTTCTCGTTTGTAAGGTTAGCAGGGAGGCCTGCATCGATGGCCTGTGACAACAGCGCCGTATCGCCGCTCCTTGCTGCGTCGAACATGCGGTAGGCGAACTCTACTGTCTCAGGGGGCAGTGTCCCTCCGTTTGCGGCCGCCTACAGTCAGGAGTCAGTGGTTGCCAGGGACTGCCCCTCCGCAGAGAACGCGACCAACCATTTCAGAAGTGTTCGTAGTGTAGTAAAGGGGACATGCACTTGTTTGGTTCACAGCATTCAAAACGCTGCGGCCGATGTGTTCGTCGCAAGTGATAGCTGACTGAGATCTCACAGTCGCTCACGGGGTCATTGCGGATCCTCGCCATGACCCCAGCTTCGTGCCGCCTTCGGGCCGAGGAAGGCACTATACCATACGATTCGTCCGTACTTGCATTCTACAAATTCAGCAGCTCACTCGGAACGGTGAACATACCGCCATCCTGATACACGATCGGTGGTGCCCAGTATGATCGAGTCTCGAATCGATCGTGGTACGTAAAACCAGTGCCGCGGATCACTTCTGTGCGCATCCCTGCCTGCTGTCGCGCTCTTGCAATTGTCCACAAGTGGGATGGTTACACATTCAGTGGAGAACAACCAATGCGTGTCTAAGAAGTGGTTTATGCATTGAATAGTACGTTCCCTGCAACGACGAAACTCGAGAATTTATCAGCAAGCCCTCCACTGACTGAGCTCACACGATACTCCGGCTTGTTGCACCTGTCATGGTTTTGATGTTAGGATTCGATAGTGCACACGTCGCCCACTGATAGCCAAGCAACACAGATGCGGCGACAATGAAGTTGCTGTATAGACAGTGCCACCGCACCCGAGTATTTGACCCTCTCCACGTGAGCGATCACCTCGAAGGAGCGAAAGCCGTATCACTGGAAACCCTCTCACCGGTATGACCGAGCAAATTGATTTGGCCGAACAAGTCGACATCGTGACAGCGATTCCAGCGGACCCTCTATTACGATAACGCCACCCGGTTGCTACGCCTGCGCCTAGGAATGGTGGCCAACAGACAGCGCAATCTTTCGCTCTTAGTTTATGCGGCGGATTCGCGCGTAGGGTCGTAGAGAGTGTCCAGTGCTACTCCGCCAGTCGAAGCAAAGGGAAAGTTCAAGTTCGGAGATCTCTATAACCGGATGATCATCATGGACCACTCTTCCGGGGCTTACGAGGAGATGGGGGTAGTCTGGCGAGAAGGCGTGGGGATTGACAACCAATGATCCTGGTACTACGCCCGGCGCACATCCATGACATATGGTATCGTTTTCAATTGTAGCTTGCGGGAGACGAAAGCAGTCGCGACGCACGTCCCATAACGGAACCCTGAATAGGGAGGCGCACATTACCACTTGAAACGCTCTAAGCCCACTCAGTGCGCTATGCAAAACGCTGAGGGCCCTTATCGATGTCAAAGACCAAACAGCTGACCGACGTTGTGACATCGATGCAGTACGAGGATTAGTTTCGCAGTAGGCCTGGTGGGAGCATGGAGGGTGTCATACATCGCGTTGACGGATTCCAGGGTTCGTGATTGCCTTCTCCGTCGAAACCTTACCCCAGGCTCGCCCGTCGGTACAATCCTGGATAATCTCACGGCCGAGCATGCTTATTGTCTTGCACCACAGCCCCGTGTCCTCCGTACTGCCGAATTGCAACAACTTTACCTCCGCGATTTCCATGGCCCTTTCCACGGACACCCCCGTCGTTCTCGAGATCCGTGCGCCGGATCTCTCTTTTGTCTTCGAGGCGCAAGTTACGTTAGTTCCATTATCAATACGTTCTGATCGCGATGCGACATACTCGCGATGTGCCTCCCCTTGATTACGATCCTTATATGTCGACGTATTGGCTTCGAACATCCACATTGATGTACACACCCGGCTTCGTTTCTGGTCTGGCCAAGCCGCGATTCGTCTGGCAAGGTCTACAAAGTGGATGAGCAAAGGATAGCCACCCACCCTTTGATCGGCCTTTACTGGAGGGGCTCTCTGAACCGAGACGAACTCGATCACTCGTATGGTTAGCATTTCGGTCGCGATTCGTGCCCACCTATGAAACCCTTCAAGTGTGCAGAGTCGCGCAGGTCTCGACGGTATGACGTAGGCGACCTAACAGGTTGGCAACCGCAAGCGGCAACTGTATTGGCCGAGTATTGAGGGACTCACATGGTTCTCTCCCGGCGCTTCGGATGCACTTCATCAGTGTTCGGTATTTCAGTTCGGCGACCACGCTGTCATATACAGTGCGGAATTGGACCGCAGTATTGTACCGCGGGGCGGGTGTCTCACGAAGCGCGAGCAGGCGCGGGCAGTATCCTTATCGGTCTCGTTGGAGAGTTGTGAATCGAGAGTATAGCGGCGCCGCTATTGTCAGAGGACGTACCCAGTTTTGGCTCGTGGTTCAGCCCTGCCGGTAAGTTGCTCAATGTTATCGGAATCCACATGCTGTGCGAGAGCCCGGGCGCCCCAGCTGAGCCTTCGGCGTGGGCCCCTGCTGCCAGCAGGTTGCTGCTATGCAACTCGGCGCAGCACGTCGCATTCGGCGATAATATGAAGTCCAAGCAGAGCTGACGTCTAGATCGGCGGTTAGCAGGCAGTCGCCAACGTTACGATTCATAAACGGGGCGACTAGCTCGTAATGAACGACGAACGAGGCGACGACAGTTGACAACCAGGCCCGGCGGCCACGGTCTACCGCGCGATCTACAATCTCGACAGCGCTGATCTGATGACTGAGATTGCCTATTATGGTATGTTTTCCACGTGGGACGGTTGGAATCGTTCCAACCCCCTCTCCCCTCCTACGCTCTCCCCACGCTAGCCTCGGGGGTATAGTGCGTCTTACAGAACTGCGAACGTGAAGTGCGAGGTGTGTCGTGTTTTCTCTCGGCGGTTATCGGTGCCGTCTTGACATGTTCATGCGGGTGTAGCAATGCGTTGAGATCAGCCAAGTGTACGCGGTTACCACGTTGCAACGCGACGCCAGAGAACGCAACGCGTAGTCACACGACGGTTCCGAACAGCGCCGGAGTATGTCTGCAAATGGCTTCACGCTCGTCAGCCTCTCGCACGGTTGCGCTCGAAATAATGTTCAATCAATATTCTTCGGCCTCGGACGCTGCGAAACAACAGTTCTCTCGGCGTCTCGTGTACATATACGGTCTAGCGCTGAGGCGACGGAAGAAAGTCTGGTCAGAGTCTTTGCTCGTATTTTCACCGAATTCATGATCACACAATTGATTTCGACTGCGTTAACCAAAGCGCTTGTCTCAGGTCATTACGAGCGTCCGCACGATCGGGTCGCCGATTGCCCCTTAGCGTATTTATACCGTCCCCCTTCATCTGTGGCACACTTTCCTCGCGCCCGACGGCTCAATGACCTCGGGCCTCTCTGGCTTGTTGCTGTGTACTTTTTCTCTTCTCGGAGGCTTGCTTGCCTTCCACGACTAATTCCCATCCTTAATTTCGACGAATAATACTCCGCATGATAATCTTGTTTCCGCTATGAGCTTCTCGACAGCAGGATCCTCACCGCCCAACAATCCTTCTGGGCAGCAGCAAAGCCAGAGACGGCCCAACCATCCTACAACAGGCCCACACCGCTCTGATTCCCAGCACAGTGCTTCTCGAAGAGCTTCGCCCACTACCAGCGAACCCGCGTCCGAGCAATGGACCTCGGGGGATACTCCAAGACAAACAACTTCGGGGGAGATGGAGCGCACTGTGGGCGAGCGAAGAAGGGAGCGCTCAAGTCCATCTGTGTCATCGTCTCAAGGCGATATGGCAGACAACGAGGGCGAAGCCGGTCCAAGTCAGTCGACCCAAAGCGCGCAACCTACCAATCCTCCGCCCAAGAAGAAGCGGACTAGGACACTCACCACTCCTCATCAGTCCGCAGTGTTACATGCTCTTCTTGCGCAGGTGAGCAATGCGCATTATGCCGGGGTTCGAGGTGAAGATGATTCAGTGTACTTCCACAGTCACGCTTCCCGACAACGGCAATGCGGGAGGAAGTAGGCCGTGCTATTGGTCTCAGCGCCCGGAAGGTGCAGGTACGTGCGCGATATGTTGAGAATAAGTACTCTTCTGACGGAGCTCTGGTAGATCTGGTTCCAGGCAAGTGTGCGGTACGACAGGATGCGCGCACTTTGACTGACGAATCCGTATAGAATCAGCGCCAGAAAGCTCGCCGCCCTCGGGGACAACAGAGCGCGCCGCTGACACGACCTCCGCAGTTTGGACCCTTTACCAATGTTCCCCCTAGCTCTTCTGGTGATGTATCGGCCGCAGCTGGTCCTTCCTCCTTGCACGCTCAACCGAACGTTCCTTCCGGCAGTAGCTCATCGACTGGCGCGCTTCCCCTTCTGCGCGCGCCGGGGACTTCTGGCGTAGAGTTCTTTACGCATCAAGAGTCCCATGCGTCTTCGCTATATCCGAGATCGGGCAGCCTTTCCCAGCTGTCTGGGCCGGGTATTCCAGGCCCTAGCAGCGCGGTCCTGCCGCACTCTGCATTGCCGACCGAAGCCCGCGGCACGTTGCCTTTTCCAGAAGCCCAGCGGGGCATGCACGCCTATCCCGGTTCGAGCCCAGTGCACCTCCTCCCGCCGCCCAATCCGTTCAGTTCTGACGACGCGTCGCGCACTCATCACACTAGCGCCGGAGGATCCCATCGCTTCAGCGATGAGCCGAGGACAGCGCAGCGTCTCACGCTCCCACCGATCGTCGTCGACCCGAGGCACGATGTGTTGGGCCACAGTCCGACCAGCCACTACCCACCTCCGCTGCATTCTCTACCCTCTACCTCTACTTCTGCTGTCGGTTTGCGCCGCGTATCCTACGGCCAGGGACAGGCGGAATCCTCCTCTGCACATCCGCCGCCGCTGAACATCCCTCCGCCGTTCACCCTGGAGCCACGACCGCAATGGGACGACCCCGCCTTTTCGCCCTTTTCCCGCCCAGGGTCGTCCTCACGTCCCCCTAGCTCATACGCCCTTCCGCCCTCCATCAACTTCGCAATACCGCCAATGGAGGCTATGACGACACGTCCCAGCGAGACTCTCCCTCCCATTGTATCTAGACGCGTTGAAGGCGTTGACGAACCTCACGGCCTCTCGACGCCCCTGCCTCTGCGTCGCACCCGACTTGAGCATTCACGCTCGAGGGAGCGCCCTTCCCGCTCAGTCACACCTCGAGCGGGTCCGAGTACTCGCCGCTCCGATGAAACTACACACCCCAGTCGTTAACCAACGCCAGCATTGACGGACACTCGTTTCCGCATCGACCACGATTCACAACTCGACGTCGCTCACGAACCCTACCACGTATTATTGAGGTGTAGATGTATATGCCTACCCACGTCTAATCGCTCCTTGTCTCCAACTGCTCTCCTCCCTACCAACGTCTAATCGCTCCTTGTCTCAACTAGTGTCAACATTACCGATGACTACACGGTTAATCCGGCCTCTACGTATAGATAATCTATAACTAGTAGACTATCTGACTGTCCCGGAAGTTACGTGGGCTACGTTTGCCCATCATACGATATTTGTCGTAATACGTTCATTCATTCACAAACATCTGTTACAAGTAGACCACCGTACCATATAATCCGATCGTTGTTCCCAAAAATGAAGCAGCCTCGACTACTTGTGTACTACCGAGGATCCCCGCCGCTCTGCCAACATTCTCCTCAATACCTCTTCTTGAGACTGAATAACCTCTTCATTATCCTCTGTACCCCCACGTCTTGCGTCGCCGTCTTCCTTTGTGGAGCTATCCTCCGTGCTACGCGCAGCCGCCTTTTTCGCGGCCGCAAGACGAGCTCGCAGCTGCGCCTGAGTACGGAGTCTAGCTTCCCTCTCAGTGGTTCTTGATGAGTCGTCTATGCTACTATCAGCGCTGCCTTCACCCGGTAATAGAGCCGGATGAATTACGGGCTAATGGGGGGCGACCACTCGGATGACGAGCTTCGTGCTTATCTGTGGCAGTGGTTGTACACAAATGCAGAAGTCGTTCCCTGGCTAGCTTGCTCAACAGCAACTCACGGGTGTTGCTGGCGGACGTCGGCGGCGTGTCTGCACCTATAGAAACGATATCATTAGCGTCTATTCCGCGGATGAGAGAACGAGCCGATGAACGGACGCGTGCCCATCCCAAACACGTCATTGCAATAGAACAAGGCAGTCTGCGTCGCTCACCTGTGCGAGTCGAAGCCATTTCAACATTCGATTCATCATCTACGGAGCGCCGCTCTTCCGTTCCAATACCGGCAGAAGTGGACTGCGACGTGAGCGCACGAGGCGGGGAACGGGTTGCATCACCGTATAGGAACGGACCACTGTCTATGGGATTCTGGGCATCACCTTGAGGGATGCTCGAAACCGTATCAGACAGACGCTCCAGGAGGGAAGGACGGCCACTATGCAGGTCTTCATTACGTTTAGGCACTCCGACTACTCCATGGGAAGGAGCGGCGGACAAGAATGACGACCCTGACTCAGCGATTCCGTGTTCAGAACGAGGACGAAGGGACAGATGTGCTTGCACAGACTCCACCAAGCTGCGAGGCTTAACGCGTCCTGGTGCAAACCTACGAACGGTTTCGCCACTGGATACGTGAGATAGTGTAGACCCGGCCAGCTGAGCCGCTGGACCATCTGCGGGATGGTCGTTTGCACTGTGCTGTCCATTAACTGCACGAGATTTAGATCCGGATGCTGCCGGCGGCAGCACCGATGGGGAAGGGTCACAGTTAGGCGAGACGAGAGAGCTAGTTCGATTCAAGCTAGCTGGGGAATGGTGTTCATTCGAGCCAACGTAATGTTGCTCAGGGCCCTTGCCTTCTTGTGTCTTGCCAACATCCATAGCAGTACCACTAAGTGGCCCTCCGTGAGCACCGTTGCCCTGGCCGTTCGGACTGTCAACATTCCCTTGGCTGCCTGACTGGACTTGGGCAGGCCTGAAAAGCACCTCATTTTCTTCTCGACGCAAAGGTAGATTTGACTGCACAGACCCGCTATAGCCGCGCGACCGGTTAATGACTTCCTCTTCTCTGCTTCTCCGCCGGTCAGCGTGCGTTTGCGTATCAGATGGCCGAGAGCGTTCTTTTCGAGAGCGGGACGAGCAATCGTTCGGACGCCGAGGCGATGGAATGGTATGGGCATGTGATCGACTACTGGGGTGAGGTGATGACGGCAGCGGAGTACGCGCGCGGCGAGAGGGTCCTCGCGCCGGAGATCGAGACGAAGACCGTGAGCGAGAGGTCGAGACTGAACGAGACCGGGATCTCCAGCGTCGGCTGCGCTGCGGTAATGAAGGCGGCGGTACGTCTGGTGGCACATCGTACTATGCGATGCGAATCCGAACGGGTGTATGAGTGAAGCGGATGCAGACATCAGGCGCATGAAGGGAAACCCACCTGCACGACTTCGTCATATCTGGTTAGGTCGCGGTAGGGAGACCGAAGGTAGCTATAGAGTTCTGGAAAGTACGGTCAGAGGGTCCTCACGATAACGAACAATAGAATGCAGGTGAGCATGATGTATCGAACGAGTCCGGTGATACTGTATTGTATAAACACCGGACCGCCGTCAATCAGTACGGTCGAATTCGTCACAAGTCGGGAACAAACTGCGGGAGACGGGATAGAAAGCCGCACAGAAGCGAACCTAGTAAGCAGACGCAGATCACTCACCATGAGCGAAATGTTCGGCGTTCACGCGCTCTCCTCCGCTATCCATATCGAGGAATTCTGCGAGCAGTCGTACGGCTGGTTCGGAGCGGATGTCGAGCGATTTCATCAACGACAGCGTGAAGGTCGTCAAGAACTACGCAGTTGTTCAATTGCAGGAGCACGTCGGATGGGATGTCGAAAGGCATGTCGTCGGCAACCGCCGCAATGAGACCCGATCCAGAAGGGCAGATGACAAGGGGAAGCCGAGAAGTCGAGGACACGTTGAGAGGCAGAAGATGTAAGTGGGAATGCAGAGGACGTGTACGACCACGATTTGGAGGAGCAGGTGTCAAGGCGAACATGACAATAGTGGGGCATCACGAGGTGTGGCGTTACCAGCCGCGGTAACCCGTGCAATAATGCGCATAGCGTGAGCGGTCCCGACGATAGTCCAGAGGTGATTCATGTAAACACTATGTCAGCTCTGCTGCAAAGGATGTGCACACTGCTTCTGCGATACAGATGCCTGAGCACACGCAGGTGTATGGGCTTACCTCAACGTCGAGGCCTACCCACACCCGTAGTTCACGTCGCAGGAACACAGTAGCACGGCTAATCAAGTCTTGAGATGCTGAGAACTGTGCTGGTGTCGGAAACGGACGATAGCGGGTATAGGGATTTGATGCGACATGCTGTAGACGTAACGGCTTGTCAATGCCAATCAGCCAGGAAGCCAGGCCAATACGCAGAACGGGAGCAACAGTCGCGGCATCGACTGCTACACTGAGTCGGAGCCGTTCAAATAGCCGTGGGGCCCCTTACGGCTGCGTTATCGTCTTGGTTACTTGGGAAGCAACGACGTCAACGCGACGGCTGACGCCATATCATGCACCCTAGAGATAGCTCAATCACGCAGACGCAATACGTGCATACAGCAATATATGCTAGAACCATTAGATGTTACCCCGCAGCGGTAATGCGCAAGCTGCCATTGATCAGGACTCCTTCAAGTACCCAATTCGGCACGAGAATGCCCCTTTCGCGGAAATTCTGATGACATACCTTCGCATAAAGATGGTGTCGATAGATCCATCGACGTTTCTCAATAGCGAGCTCGAGCTCGTCTGCCTCCTCCTGAGCTTCGCGCTGCCGCCTACCCCACTCACGTTCACGCCTAGTCCGAGCGCGTCTCCGCGCATCTCGCTGAGCCGCGATAGCAGCGCTGTGAGGGCGAGGTGAGGTACGCAGAGGCGCAAGATAATGTTTCTGATAGTCATATTTTGAGCGTATGTGGTGTATGAGGTGGTCCCCGATGGCTTGTGAGCAAAGAGGGCATTTCCGTGACTGGTCTGTAAGTACGAAGAAAGCACGTCAGATTCTATGCAGTGTGGCTTGAGTAGTTAAATGTGTAATGACAGCACTCACCAGTCCATATGAGTAAACATTCGAAGCAAAACTCATGCGAGCATGTGGGTACGACAGTGCGGTCCGCAAAAGGCTGCAAGCAGATGCTGCAATGTTCCTCGTCTACTGGCTCTGCTCGCTGTCCTCCGTTTTTAGCGTTCCATTCGGTCGATGTTATCTCTTCAAGGCTTGGTGAGCGACGCGGGGAGAGCGACTCTAGCTTTACGCGTTTCGTTGGAGGGCTGCCTGCTCCCAGTCTTCCAGGAGACATCAAGTACGATGGTGTCAAGGGTATAGCATACGGAAGTAACAGTCTCAGTAAGTCCTTCTGTGAGCCAGATGTCTCCTCAGCACAGAGAATTGCAGCAGATATGAGACCTAACGAGCGGCCGTGACGAGCTTGAAAGAGCGAAATGAAGACGCTGAGTATGCGACTCAGTAGTTGAGAGCCTCATGGCGCGTGGGAAACCGCGCCTTGATGCCGGCGCTGGCGGCGCGCGTGGGCGCGCACGCCCTTGTCCACAAACCATCACGATGACTACAAGGCTGCCCAAACTCATCGCATTCGATCTCGAGTACGTGCCAACACTGCTTCTGACTGCTCAAACAACGAAGCTAAACACCCATATGGTCAATTCAACACCAGCACAGCTACACACTCTGGGACCTGTGGATAGACACGCATGTTACTCGTGCGTCACAAGCGGCGTCGCTTCGTGAAGTCCGCTCATATACTTGCTTGGGATAGCTCCTCTGCGTCGAGACGGCGATGCCGTGAACAGCGTCCGCGATAGGTGAGCAACATTCAGCCGTTCTATACAAATGAACGGACTAAGTACGGATGCAGATATAATCATGAGATTGCGTTTTACCGGGACGTTCCCGAGATTCTGCATCGGCTACGCGCTGCTGGTGTTATTATCGCCGCTTGCTCGCGTACTGGCGCACCAGCTCTGTGAGTATATCCTTGACCGGTGTCCTCAATATTCCATCTGATGTCCTTGCCAGCGCCCGTCAAGCACTGTCTCTTCTACTCGTGCCTCCGAAGGCTGGCGATAAACATGGAACCCCAACCCCAGCTGTGAAGTTCTTTGATCAACAGGAGATCTATCCAGGTTGGCTGAAGGCTCGATATGTATATCGGTGTTGATAATAATGGCCTATTGAGGATCAAAGATAGCGCACTTCAAGAAGTTGCACCAGAAGACGGGCTTGCCGTATTCGGAGATGGTATGCGGCTCCCTCAAAGCCCTTATGCCTGCATTGACGTCTGTTGGCGGCAGCTATTCTTCGACGATGAGAGCAGAAATCGTGAGGTCGAGTCTCTGGGTACGCTCTGCAGATGTGCCATAACAAATTTTCATGGACTGTATATTGACAGACCCGTCAGGTGTTACATTCTGCCTCGTCCCGAGTGGTGTGACCGAGCGGGCGTTCCAGCACGGGTTGGATCTTTGGCGGAAACGCCATCCTGTAGAAGTCATAGAAGACGCAGCCGGCACAGCTGAGGAATGATTCGTACCGTTGTCAGGTCCTGGATATACTCCGACAGCACAGAATACTGCTGCGATCAGTAATGAAGGCAGACATGGTGCTGGCGGACACGAGAATCCATACACAAGGAACGTATAGTACGCCGTGTACGCCTTGCTGTACTCACCATTATCCGGGGACGAGATCAAGCATCGTCTTCACATTTGCCGTTCTTGACGCTGATATCGGGGCATCGCTTTGTCCCCTGTTACAGGCACGCTTGGACGCAGTACCGACATCTATATCTTCATCCCAAGAGCTGTGTCCATCACGACTGGTATCGACCGGTGGGCGGAGCCCCCTGCGTCATCGTCGCTAAAGTAGGTCTCATAGCTGTCTAAGAGAACCCCCAAGATAAAAGTGATGTCGAGTTGCCTAGCTTTCATGTCTTCGTCGCGCAGCGACTCAGGATCAGCATCTTTAGTTGCTCCGGATCCCACTCCCGTGCGCAGAGTTAGTTCGATATCTGGCAGGAACTCCCGTGCGATGCTCTTCGTCTCCCTTGTGTCTGACTGTTTCTGAACATAGCCCATATCACTTTCAAGTGCGCTGTGCGTCCTCGACGGATGAGCTGTGATTGATCGGATCGAGCCGCTCACTGTGGGCTTTGCAACTCCGAGTCTCTGTCCTAGGCTTCAAGAGGCTGCTGCGACGAATTCCTGCATCGCTAACAGACAGGTCGCTTTACTGGTGGGCACTGTTTTCACCACGCTCCTCCATCTCTTGTTGCCTCAGCCCCAGTAAGCTTTCTCAGGCAACCTCATTCGTTTACTCCTCACGCCACAGTATAGATCGAAGTCTTCGGTGTGGACAAGACAATAAGGGCGCGTCATACAAGGTTATAGAGATCGCATACTCTCCCCATGTCCGCTCTTGTCTTGGGTCTCAGCGTGCGGAAGGTCCAGACGTGAGGACACAGGTACTGTCAGTGATAACGGCCCCGCTTTATAGCCGCCGCCGTCTCCATTCAGATGCTTGACTTGATGGTGAACACGCACACTCATCTAGACCATCTGAATTCTACGACGCCGTCGGCCGTCGTACCAAAGATAACCTTGGCTCCCAGCCCACCAGCACAACCTTCAATCCCCTCGCATGACCGCCTTGTCTTTCCAAACCTCCCGAGCAACTCATCGCTGCGCAGCATACCTACGGGTCGTATTGCCACAACACTGCATACTGTCCGGCCGTATGGCGCTGCCTACCCTCAGTAGTTGTTGGTGTACGCCTTCTCTCCAGCGCCATGTGCGGAGACTCACGAGAAACGACACTCAATGAGATTGCGAGACCTTCGCATCCGGTGTCCACGTGCTCAGTCGTGATTATCTGCATTCATAGGTGAGGATTGACTAACATCCTGCGGTTTGGAAGTCATCTCCAGCGCATCGAGGACCACATTTTCAGCTCTTGGTACCCAGCCTCGATGCTCGACGGAAGCTGCGCCCGTGAGTGATTTTCCATAGGCTGACTGCAATCGGTACTTATATTGTGACATGTACTGAGGACGGCTCCCAGCGACGGCTACCAATAACAGACATGGCATTATAAAGCGACGCTGTGCCTGTCAGTGGCGGTCAAAAGAGCGAGAGTAGTGTTAGGAATACGAATCAGTCAACTAGAGTGATGATGCACGTTGTTCCGGCGTGCAGCGCTAGCGGCACGAGCGTATCCGGCCGCCACGAGACGCTCAGGGCCCCAAGCTAGCGAACAAAGCGAGCACGTTGACATCTCTCCTCGCCTTGCCAGCTTTGTACATAAACCTCCATCATTATCTTGTGTTTGTGTACATGCTCCCTCTTCGTACCGTCTCCCCGCCTGTACTGTCGTCGTGTCGCTGGTGCTCCGGATGTCGTTGTCGCAATGGTCGCAAGTCTCCAGCCGATCATCGTCGAGGTCAAGTACCAGCAGCAGGGACCACAATGAAGTCTCGCTGACCTGCACTCTACTCTGGGAGCTCCTCACCGACCTCTCATACCGGTTACTACGTTCCTTCGGACGTCAAGTACGCCTCGTCGTACACGGTGGCGTTATCATGGTGATGCATCCCAAACTCGCCTGCAGGCCGAGTACGCGCGATGTGGACTACAACCACCGTTCTTTCGTATGGGAATGGCAGAAGCAGGGATTGTACGATGCGGGTGAGCGTTTGAAGTCGTGCATCGCGGCCACAGCCTTCAAGTATAACTTGGGGTCGGACTGGATGAACGCATGCGCCGACGTCGCTCTGCCCATGTCTGTCAAGTGAGTGAACATCTCCATACCTTCAGGGGGCTCTGCGCTGATGCCAGGGCGTGGCGCAGCGCCTACGGTCAGATGTACGACCCTATCTGGACGGACGCGGTGAGCGCACAGAATAGGAAGATCAACACCCTCTTCTCCTCTCCCGGTCTCGAGCTCGTCGGTGTGAGCTGGAGCTGGGCTGTCGCGCTCAAGCTCGTCCGCTACGAGAAGTACGATCCTCACGACATTGCGAACATCCTCCGTCTCGGCAACCGCCAGAAGGGCGTCCGATGGACGCGACAGCTGATGGAGGAATGGCTCGTCAACATGTGTGGCGCCATGGGGTATCGGTCCTATCCATCCTGGCAGATGGAGGCGACCCGAGACAAGATGCGCCATGCTATCGCCCTCGCTCACGCGCATCCCTAAGCATGTCTCAACTTATACCCATTCAGGGTTCGGAGGAGCGCTATGACATATGGCTTGGTAAGTGAACCTCCATCGGGTTTACAATCAAGCTCAATGTGAGTCGCGGCCATTACAGGAATCTATATCCATGCTTTTCTATTTGCTCTGTTAGCTGTATATTTGATATCCAACACTCCTCGGACTCGCTCTGGACTCACTGCTCACGACACTCACGATACCACAGGCTATTGTACTTTCCGCATGTTGTTGTTACCTCCGTCCTATCTCTATCATTATTCCTTCCAAACTATATTGCGGCCAATCCCGGTCCCCTAGCTACCAGTGTCCGAATGTGGCGTTCAATGGCAAAGATCGCAAGTCATGGCTTCGCTGCTAGCTTGGTTGGTGCGTCTCTGGCGCGAAGCCAAAACAGCTGACCATAGTTGTCAAATTAGATTCCGTCAGTTCCTACTGCTATTCAGTGTACTAAGCCGAATTCCATGCTATTGTGTCGTACAGGGGCGCCCACTGCGGGCCTTGCGCGAAGAAACACCCATTCACCAAAAGATTCCACAGCATTACGCAGTGTGTTCAGCATTTGGTCTCCGAGAGTCTTGTTCCGCGTCGACGATGCTCACTTCCTGATGGTCGAATTCGGCAAAAGACAGGGAAGTACCTTTGCCAGTGCGCATACTCTGAGCCCACCGCCTGTTAAACACGTTTGAGGCTCACACAGGTCGCAAGGGTGACCACGTAACTGGCAGTATTATGTGGGGTCGATGTAACCCGATGTGAGACCATCTGGCCATGCGGCGCGATGCCTCGCTATTGACGCGCCAATAAATTGGTGAGCTGCGCAACTTTGGCTCATGCATGCATGCCCACAGACATCATGGCGATTGACACTAAAGAGAGGATGGAATAGTAGCTTCTGTCGTGAGCTAGTTGTCATCGCGTAGCACTGCCGTCAGGGATGCCAAGTGTGTCGATCGCAACTGTGCACATATCAAGGCTCTAGACATACAGCTTTCCCTAACAAGTCACAACTGGCAAGTCACACAGTCCGACCACGCTCGAGAGCACCGGTAACGAGGCACCTTTCGTGGTCCCACCTTGAACAGCAGTGATGCACAGTTAGGGGACACAGACTCGGTGTACATGGGGCGGTTTCAGAATCGCGCTCCGTGACATCCATGAACGGTCGAGGATGCGACGGCGGCAGAAGTCGCTGTGAGAGTAAAGAGAAGAGGCGGGATAGAATGGGACGCACCGTGTAAAGTCGTCGTCAGAGTCCTCCTCGTTCAGGAACACCCAGTGACTTGGTCTCGCCGTTTGGCAGCGTTACGTCGACCATTACCTTGAGGTCGACCTCATCCCGCCTGTCTTCGTCGACGACCTTGTCGACAACAAACATGACAAGCTGACGAAGGGTTGCGGCAGCGGTGGATGATACAACAGCAATCCGCGACTCCTGCAACTTGAAGCAGAGCAGCAAGGCCTATTAAGCAGTGAGCGGCAGTTCATGCACGAGCGGGACCAGTGCCCACATCACCAAGTAGTTGTCCATGTACGGCAGGGAAGTTGGTGATCAATGATAGGAGTGTCTGCAGGATCCGCAGTTGGATGTCGACACCCTGGTTCATACAATCGCTCATGGTCGTGATGATGAGGGGGACAGCAGATTGAGGAACTGCCTTTAGTGCAATCAGGCGTTGGAGTGAGCCTAAGGATATCATGACGACTTTCGCGTTCTTAGTCGCGCAGCCCATGAAGACGGGGCGGAGGAGGTCGTCCGACTGCGGCCCATCTACGCGACGTTGAAGACTTCTATGTGGGCACAGATGATGTACGCTCACCTCGTGCTAGGTTTGCCGTGGCCTGCTCTGGAGAAGATCTGAGAATGGCAAGAGACTTCTCTGCAGCCTGCACTCCCCGGTTAGCTCACATCATGTTGCGCAGCGACGCGAGTAGGACGACAGACACCTCGCGAACATCGGGATGCTTTCGACGCGTCTCACTGGCGAGAGACTGAGAATGCCTGATGTGAGTAAATGGGCGCAAGCTAGCATGTCATCACGTACCTGTAGTTCTGTGACAAGAAAAGCCAAGGAGCTCATGTGGGACCCAGTCTATACCCGGCGGCGTATCCCTCCCGTATAGTGTAAGCAATGAGTTTGGGTATCTTCCTAGTTGCACACGTTGAGCATACGGCGCATTCAGAGACTCAGTCCAGGAATGGGATGAGACAGGTAGCTTGCACACCGCAGTGGACGATGAGGAGGAACGGCCCGCGGGACTTGAGTGGGAGCGCAGCGCGGCCCGATCCGTGCTACCGGCGCCTCCGCCTGCATCTTGCGCTCATTGCTCTCATAACGAGTTTGCATCTCTTTCCTTCGCTTGTGGCGAGTTCGCTCCGGGCCTCTGGCTGCGTTGTATCGTTCCTTTAGAACACATATCTATTGTGTTGGAAACCTATACCCCCAGCTGCTCATTCGAGCAGCGTGACTGGCGTTGACTGAGGACCCACTGATCATTCGGCCCGTCTACGACCCAAGGAACGAAGTCCACCGACCCAGCGACAACTCGCAGCTGGAGCCGAACCCACTGACTGCTAAGAATCATGGCCGAGATAAACGTCGTAGACGGGCCACCACAAGCGAGTGGCAGCGGCCTCAAGCTCGTCCTGCCATCTCTCAAGTCCGTGCAAGCCCTCAAGGGCGTGAAGCGGAAGAAGAGCATTGGCTTCCAGCAAGACGAGCCCAAACCAAAGATCCCGAGACCTGTCAAGCTCAAGCCGCTTAAAGAGGTGCTCACGAAGCTGATCACGCAGATCAAGAAGTGAGTCCGTTGCTTGCTCAGAACATCGCTCGGAGGTGGGGCCTTGTCTGACAGTCTGCGTCAGGAAGGACGACTATGCATTCTTCTTGAAGCCCGTCGATGTCGCAAACGTCCCCGGCTATGCGGATGTCATCAAACATCCGATGGACCTTGGGACGATGACGACGAAAGTCGAGAAAGGGAGATATCGGTCGCTGGAGGAGTTTGCAGTGCGTCCCTCCCAGGATGAGTTCAGCCTCTCTCTGACCTCGCCCGCAGGACGATATGCGGCTCGTCACGACCAACGCAAAAACATTCAATCCCCCGGGAAGCATCTACTACAACGAGGCCGAGCGCATCGAGTCCTGGGCCCTCGAGCACATCACCAAAGCGGCAGGGACCGTGATCGAGTACGAGACGGACTGGAACATCGACGTCGAGCGCGACTACGACCCCGAGGATGGGGAGAAGGGTGAGGGCCGGGGAGGGGAGGGGGAGAAGGGGAGGGGCACACCGATGATGGATGGCGACGACGCAGGGTCGATCGCCAGTGCGCAAACACCGGGAAGTGCGCACCCGAGCAAGCGGAAGGCAGGCGAGAAAGGGAAGAAGCCTCCGGGAGCACTATCAGAGAGTCTGGAGGCGGATGGGGGGCTGCCGGGCACGAAGGATGGACTGGGGGCCTTCCCGCCAGGGTCGGATTGGGCAAAGCTGATGCTTGCGCTGAAGCTGAAGGGTGCGTCGCGCAGATGTGCTCCCTCGGTGTCCACTCATGGTTGTTGCTAGGCAAGCGATATCGTACAAAGAAGGAACGCCTGCGGATGGAGCGGGGTGGTCCGCCGTACCGAGCAGACGGCAGTCTGGACTATGCGGAACTCGAAGAGCCCTTCTCTGTCCTCCAGTTCTTTGTGCCTGATCCTCCCTCTCGTCCCCTGCTCACTCCGCTCTATCCTCCAGCACCAGCTGCCGAACAATCCTCGCAGCCCTCTCAGCAACCTTCTACACCCGCACAGCCCCCCTTTCCGACCCCGGTCGTCCTACCAGCCTCACCAGCCGACCCTGGCCCTAGTATCGAGACGGTCAAAGATACATCCAGCTCACACTCCAAGAAGCGTAAGAGACGTCATTGGACCATCGTGCGCAATACATCATCTCGGCGCGCCAAAGAGCGAGAAGAGGAGGACGAGGAAGAGCCCGCTTGGAAGGCACCGAGAGCGCCCTCCGCGAGCGACTTCGGGCCCTTCGCCGCGCTTCAGCACCTGCTTGCCTCCGAAGGGGCAGCAGCCGATGTCAGCGACCTAGGATCTGAACGACGGTTGTTCGAGGCTATCCGGGCGAGCGTCGAGAACTCGACCTGGAACAAGGTCGGCGGGGAAGGACGAGACGGGGTCGAGGACGAGGATGAAGCCTACTGGCGCGAAAAGGGCAATGAAGCCCAGGAGTACATTCGTGACGTCGTATATGGCGGCGTCGACGGCTACGCCTATGCGCGGAGTCTGGCCGAGTTCGTTACATCCTCCACACCTCTCGAGGACGCTGACCCATTAGACCGACCCTTCCACCCGGCACTCGGCATGCCGCTCGCGCACTACGTTTCCCAGCACATTCTCGACCCGCTCACCGGTGGCCTCCACGGCGTGCTCGCCTCTGCCTTCAGCGCGCTTCGTGACGCCGAGCACCTCGCGCACGCCCCCGCCGCCGTACGCGCGCAGATCCCACTCTCGCTCTCAGTGCGGCCGGTTGCGGAGCGTACGCTCGCGGCGCTCACCGCGCGGCTCGACATGACGCCGCTCATCCGCGCGCCGGAGGAGCTCTACCAGGTCGAGGGGCTTTGGGCGGGACACGCGCTGCGCGAAGAGCGGCGGCGGAGGAAGGAGGAGGAGGAGGAGGCGCGCGGGGATGCGGCGGCGTTCCTCAAGTTTGCGATCGAACAACATCAGGAGGCGCAGGCGCAGGTGGCCGCGAGTGCACCGGCGGGTGGGGCCTCGCCGAAGGTGAGCGTGCCAGACGAGGACCCGGAGGTGCTGCAGCATGTGCTGGGGATCGTGGCCGACACAATCGAGGGGATGATCAGGGAGAAGGCGGGCGTGAAGGACGAAGCGGAGCAGAAGGACGAAGAAGATGGGGTGCACGCTGTGGCCGACGCTACGGGGATTGTCCAAGCAACTGTGGATGGCGGCACTGATCTCAACGAAGAGGAGTCCCCTGCTGATCCTCAGGGGGAGATTCAGGGCCCAGCTCTTCATTCTACATCTGCCCCGGAACCGGGGCTTGGGTCGTCAGCAGCGACTCTGACTTACCCCTCATCCCGTCCTACACTCCCGGATGCGCCGGCACAAGAGGCGCCTTCTGCTCTGCCTCCCGTTCCTCAGGCCTCCCTTCCCGCGGAACACGAGGCGCCAGACTGTGACCGTCAAGACCCTGCGATGCACGCTCTTCGGATGAACCTCCTAGGTCTTGCGAAGCGCGCTCCTCTTCAGACGATCGCACCTCTGCCCGCAGCTCTTGTACCGGAGCAGTTGAGGGGTGTCGTCCCGTTGCTACCGTCATGACCGGCCGACCTCAGCGCATTGTGCTCCATATATATACATACGTTAGTCATTGTAGAATAGACATAGAATGCGCTGTGTTGTACATGGTTGTAGAGCACATGGCGTAGTTTTGCGCGGCCAGCATTGAGGTAGCACCAGCAAGACGTCGAGAAACGCGTCTGTAGCGGCATGACCGTAGCCTACACTACAGCAACAATGGGATCGTTCAAGCCCACGACCAGGAGATGCCTGATCCTGATTTTGATGCCGGTGTCAACTGGAGTCAATAGGAAAGGCCACGTTGCAGGATATGCCATATAAATTATATAAGGTCGCGGCTGGTAGGCGAATCCCTCGTCCCAAGAACAGCCTAGTATATCTCACTTTTGAAGCTCGCGTCCTTCCACCGTCGTCGAATCGAACCACACCTATCGGCCACTCATCGATTCACAATGAGCCACCTGAATACGGAAACATTCCAACATCACACCGTGGATGCACCTGGAGTAATCCGGGAGGACAGCCAAACACTCTGTCCTTTTTTCTTAAAACCCACTTTGAACAGCAAGATCAGCAATCGGGTATGGACTATGGCCGTTCAGCAGCATTCCTCATTGCTGATAGTGCCCTTGAAAGACGTTAAGGGCCGTACCTCCGCTAACAAGTCTTCCCCGGGGCTTACTCCCGGGTGCTTATCCCGGTTACTCGCCCCCGCGAATGGTGTACGCATTCCAAACGACCATGGAGAAGATTATCAACTATGCACGTGAGCATAAGCTCCTGTGGCCCGCACTCGCTTACACCGAAGACTGCGTGGAATACGTGCCAACTGACACGGAGAACCTGGCTCCACACGAGATCGACATCATGACTACCGCGGGGATAGTGCTGGACGCACTCGCAGCAGAGCACCTCCCAGAGCCCCAGTATAACCACAACCTGCTCGGGCTCACTGCAGGGGTCAATCATGGAGGGACCGTTGAGCTTCCATATCAAACTGCCTGTGTGGTTCACTTCTTCGCGAACTATGACTTTGCCACCCCCGATGAGCGATTGGCAAACCCCGAAGGCATGGAGCATTTCCGCGACGCCCTCGAGCCAGGGTCACCTCTGAGATGGTACCTCGACTCTTTGAAGTCAAGATGGCGTAAATCTCGCTGAAGGTCTTGGCAAGATCCTATGGTCGACGAGAGCACTGTTAGCGTAGCAGCACTCACTGGCAGCGGCTGGACCTGGGCCCCAATGTAAAGTATACCTGAAAGTAGGCTATGGCATTGATAGTCTCCTGCGCGTTAACTTGCGTTCGTGAACACAGAATATCCTATGAGCTCGCTGTTTCAGGCGCCGCCATGACAAAACAGCCCACCCGTGTTTGTACTCATTACTGCCTCACCGTCACTTGTAGATGAGCAACGCAGTAGTGCGACACGACGTCGAGTCTTGAGTGCGCGCGAGCTCAAGCCTCAGGCCCACCTCCGGAGTCTCCGTCCTCAGCATCTCGCGCGCAATGAGCTATATCCGCGATGCCTCACATAATCACAGGTCTGCCATTCACCACATATAATATAGGATATCCCATACCCGTCGTACTACGTGATGATCATATACAGGTGTACTCTTGTCAACTACGTGCGGACGATGCAGAGCGAGCAAAACTACGACCGGGGAAGCGTCGATCCAAAAGCAACGAATAAGTTACACAGACAAACTCTAAGCTACTAACTACTACCAACGGACCACACATCGTCTCGTAAGATCGTTCACCGTCACACATACACTCACTCACTCGCTCCCTCCGCTCACGTCGCCCGGACAGCGCGCCCCTACTGGATGCGGTCCCACTGACGCATGCAGCTGTAGCCGTCATAGTCAAAGCTGCGCCGGACATCGCAGTCGCACTTGCCGCGCTCCCACGCGCCGGGCCCGCGCGGGCAGTGCGTGTACGGGTTGTGCTCGTACCCGATCTCGTCGAAGAACTGAATCTGGTCCTTCGACGCAAAGAGCGCCGCGGCGATCGAGTGCACGGGCGCATCGCCCCAACGCTGTGGGGCGGTCATGAGCGCGAGAGTGAGGGGAGGCAAGAAGGGGGCATACGCACCTCGTAGTAGAACCCGCCCTTGGAGTCGAGGTACTCAAAGTACTGCGAGTAGGCCTCGCTCCGCCAAAAGTCCATGCTCGCGATCTCAAAGTTGGACCAGACTGTGAGAGCGCGGGAATGGTGCCACGCGTGAGGATCGACATGCATCAGTGAGAACTCCGGGACCGAAGAGGGCGATACGCACAGTGGCACAGGTTGTACGAGTTGCCGCCGTCGTCGCTCATGTAGCCCATTGCATTGTTCTCCTTCACGTACTGTGGGTGGCTGGCAACAAACTCCTTCACCGTATCCCAAAGGGTCGGGATGGTCGCAAGGTACTCGTACATGGTGATGGTGAAGGCGTAGACCTTGTTGTTGTCCTCCATGTACCGGAAGGGGTCAAAGTCGATGTCGCAGCGGAAGTGGACGTCGGGCTCGACGCGCCAGTACCACTTGAACTGCTGGAGGAGGGGGTGGCGGTAGAAGAAGCCGGAGTTGAAGCGGCACATGTTGCGGTAGGAGACGCTGCCTCCGTAGATGATGTTGTCGTCGACCATCTTCTGGCGGGCGGCGCTGGCACGGTCTTCGTCAATCCAAGCAGGTTGAAACCAGTGGTCGCGGGGGATCTTGCCAAAGTGCACCGGGCCTGCGATGACGTTGGAAACACGCCTGGAGACAAGAGAGGGAGGTTAGCACCCGTCGCGGAACACATCTGTGACGATGCAAAGAAACGGCATAATTTTGCACTCTGCACCCTCCGCAGAGCAACGGTCGTTCCGGTGCAGCTTCATGGATATGTCTTGTTTCAGACAAGGCGAGGCGTGATCTCTGATGCGACAGCTGCGACAAGTGCAAAGGGCCTTGCCCCGAGGCCATTCTCTATCCGGACATTGGGAAGGTGGGACGGTCCGGACAAAATCCTCGCTCGGGTTCAGGCTTCCCCAGGGATGGGGCATGAAGCCCTCGTTCGTTCGAATTTTGTCCGGGTGAGGATCAAGTATCCCCACTGAGTGCCAAGGGCCCTCCCAGAGGATGCATGCTACAAAGCCTTGGCTCGGAAATGCTGCATCACCGACAAGGCGAGAGGCCTCTCGCTACCCGAGCGTCGCTTATGGACACGGACGATAGACCACCCTTGACGACCCGGATGGACGCAACGAGGTTCCCGAGGCGCAAACGAATTGTGGATGGGTAGAGACAGAACAAATACGACGCACCGTTTGAAGTCATCGTCAAAGTCCTCCTCGTTCAGGAACACCCAGGGATATTGGAACTTGCGATTGAATCGGTCCTCGAGCTCGCGGACACTGCGCACGGCGCCCTCCACGTCACTGTTCCTCGCGAGCATGAGGATGGTCGCGTTGGCACGCTCGCTCGTGTTGTGCGTGGGCGTGTACGGGTCATCGGGGTGGTAGTACGTGTCCGGGACGGCAGGTGGTGCGGCGTTGGAAGACCAAGAGAAGCCGCCGGTGAGCTGGGAGATGGAAGTCGCGCGGCCGTAAGGTTCGTGGGTGAAGCTGAGAATAGAGTGAATGCCGATCTACAGGCGCGTCAGCGAGTGGCAGGAAGGGTGATGGATGTGATACAGACGAGGATAAAAAAGACGAGGAGGGCGTAGCGGACGGTGGGGGATAGCTTGATCTGGATCATGGCGATCTGCGGGCCCGTCTATTCGGGGACGGTGAGAAAGAGGGCGAGAAAGACCCAGTTTGGAGGCAGTTGGAATTGGGATATCGCCCGGTGGTCGCGATGAAAATGGAGGACGGAGAGAAAACGACCTTGAACGGCGTCCGGGAGCAACGGTGAATTATTGCCAACGCCCAAGGCGGGGTTCTGCAGTGCGGCTGCGGACTGCTGTCCACTGGGTGATTACGTGATGCACCAACGTCATCCCTGCCTATAAAAGCAGCTCGATTGCCTTTTTGGGTGCACGATACGTCGGAGCCACACTGAAGGTGGCCAAGTTCAGATCATCATCAGACCAAGTCCCAGTCGTCTTTCCAGCGCCGCAAGTCAACCATGTTGAGGTTCCCTCGTTGTTTCCACAGGCTAACCTCGGACGTGGGTAGATTCAACCCAAACGAGTGTGGCCGTGAATATTCAGTCTCCCCTCTGTGGGCGGCAAATGAGAGATCGAGGCGCCCTGGTGTAGCTGAAAGCGAAGCGGCGAGGATCGTGGCTGGACGGAGAGGGTCAGACGGCAGAGATAGGAAAGCAAGGGAATGGCCGCGACGAGTCGATGGAGCGATACGAGGGCAGAGGTAAGTGCGAGTTGCGAGAGCATGGGACGTTGAGGACTGAGTACCGAGATCGATGAACGAAGGCCTTATGCACGCGCGACTCTCGCGTTGCTCGTCCGTGCGGAAGGTTCTGAGCGAGAGCGAATTGAATCTGAGAGGGAAGAAGATCCTTATTCAGGCGCCTCAGGCCTGCCTTTTATACATGCGAGCGACCGGCGCAGTGCTTCTATGGAGTGACAGGCCGTGAATGAGAAGAGCGCGAGTACAGGACCCAGACCAACAGTGACGAAGTGAAAGCCAGGACAAAAGAGGAAGGCGCGAGACCAAAGAAGGAAAGAAACTACGTCACAGTCCAAGGAGCACCCGCACGGGTGTCAGCGCCCGCCCTCTCCCCGTCAGGCTACAGCGAACGATCGTTGACTCGGCGCGAGGTTGGAGCGACACCGACTTGCGTTGCACGGCCTGGCCCCCCGGCAGGTGCGGCTCATCGTCAGGTGCCAGTGTTCGTCCGTCCTCGGCCTACGGTATATATACCATCGCCCTCACCCTTCGGTTCGAACTTGCACGCTGTGAGAGTTGAGGTATAATACAGGGAAATGTAATGTATGTGAGCCCGTCCGAGTCCTATTCAGGTAGCGAAGTCAACCGAGAAACACGAGAGGAATGAAACCCAACCGAGTCCTTGTAGAGCGTAAGGCTTTGTTGATGCACCTTCGTCGATAATTGGACTCACAGCCCCAGCTCGCTAGAAAATACAGCGTTTCATATTATTAACTGATAAAAATCCACGTTCCAATCCATAGTAAGCTTATAAGGTCTGCTTGGCCTGACCTGACCTAAGTATATATTAGATTCGAAGGTAAGCGCGCTTAACTCGCACATGACCGTGAATGGGGCATCGTGGGTTAGGGCTTAAGACTCTAGGCACGGTACTAACTAACATCTGTGGTTACACGCGGTACTTAGTTTGCTCGTTCTGTTTTACTCTCGCTACACTGTGTCCATCACCACCACGGCACGCGATGACAAGGACTTGTTACACACCGACGGTTCACCATGACTTCCAAACCTCGGAGAGACTCCAACTTGGCTGCAGCTCCTCGCCTCCCTTCAGCCGATTTGCGACCTCGGAGCTTACTCTCCCACACCTCTCGGGTACGCGTTCACAATGCGTGTGCGTGTAGAGTCACAGCAACACTTGCTCAGCTGGGAACCCCGGGAACCGTGCATCAATAACTACAGTCAATCCTGCAATGTCGTAGGTGAAGCACGAGAAGAAGCGATGTTAGACGTGATCGCAGGATGGCAGGTGGGTGGGGCCAGCAGGTCAGGTTTCAGGCTCTGCATCCCAACTTTGCCTCGTACTCTACACATGCATCACAGAGCAACAGGGATGTATGTGGCGGGACGCATCTACTGGGGCTACTCCTTACTCACTATCATGTTTCTCCCTCGCGGCGGTTGCTGTGTATGTGCCTGCGGTTAACCACGATCGACCGGCGCAACATGCATTGTCGTCCCTCAACAACTCTCTTCAGTAGATCTTCTCGGCACGCTACCCGGAAACCCACGTCTTTTCCTGATGGACGCCACCATAAGTGTTCGCCGACTACTCCCCATGGATCTAATGTATGCGGGCCAGAATCAATCCAAGACCCGAGAATCCGTGTGTAGAGTATTGGGCGCAAACCAGGTATGGCGACTCATAGCGACTCCTCGTACGCATAGCATGCTGAAGCGGGGCGCGCATACCAACATAGCCAGTGCACGCGACCATCGAGAGTATCATCCGCATCAAATCCGCATAACCGTTGGACCTGTCGTCCACGTGCGTTGTTGGGGGATGTGACCGCCCGAGCTGAGTGCGTTGTTCATATCGGCTTAGTCCCCGAGCTATGCGTGGTGTGGCGAGGTGACATTGGCGGCTTGCGATTCTACATCGAGCGTCGTCCCTACACTGGAGAGCCGCACTTCCTGTAGTCCCCGTGCGGCCTCAAGAAGAGATACTTTGCCGCTTGCGTATTCTCTACTGGGGCTGCGTGTGGTCATGCGCTGGTCTGACCGTGCCAAGTCACCAAGTGTCGGGCAAAGGCCGCAAAGGTTATCCCCGTCAAGGTCTCGAACCGTGCTGAATCAGAACATCAGATATCATTCCGTGCTTCGTCCGTATCATCCTCAAGATGCCGTTGCCCTCCTGGTCGCAGCCGGTGCCCCCGGAACCGTAGGCACTCCGACTTCGCATTCTTTCGTCTCTGTGGTATGTGTCAAATTTTCTGCTCTCGTCGCTGGTTGCTTACCACTCACTGGTACATCTTCTGCCGCATAAGTTTGCGATAGCGACGCCTTTCACACGTCCTACCTATTCATATTTGGCGCCTCATGATCCGAAGGTATTGCATGCATGGAGACGGATGAATGCTGGTCGTCTACCCACGGACCCCACGACCGACAATCGGGTCTCTGCTCCCGGATGGCCAGCGAGAAGATGCACGCGGGGTGCGCCCATATCCCGGCGAGATGTAGGTCCTCTTTGCTCGGGCCTCAAGTGCGCCAGTCCGCTCGTTTATATAGAGAGCCGCATTGCCCTGCGCCGGTCTTCAACCCACCATCTGCTCTCCCGCTGGCGATCAAACCGCCCGCCTCCCGGCGCTGCAGCCCTTCTTACGCCCTGACTCCGATCGCGCGCTTCATCCCCGGCCTCGCCCTGGTATGGTTTTTCAGATGCCCCCGCTGTGCCTGTCTGTGACACTAGCTTACGTTAGTTCGGAATCTGGCAAAACGGTCGACGGCGCCAATGGGATAGGCGACTCTATTGTCTGCTGGAGGGTAGGGAGAACAGGTACGTACGGCAGCGCCGCTGCAAGTTGAGCCGGCTTGCACATCAACAACGGGAACCCGCGTCGATCTCTCTCGTTTCCGTAGCTCTCTTGCATTCAAAGCGGATGCTGCCCCTCAGGGTGAGTCGCAAGCCGAAGTCACAGTCGATGGAATGGTCTCACGTCACACGTCTTACCCTGGCAGTGGAAATGTTGACGCCTGAGCAAGAACGTGAATCTCGGCTCCCCTCCCGCGCGCCGGTCTCTTTGACTCTCGCTTGTTGTCGGTCAAGACCTCAGAGTGTGAGTCTCACTGTGTCCGATCTTCGCGTCCACTCGCGATCACCTCTCAGCTCGCCTGATGGTATGGCTGGAATGTGATAATGCGTGCGGGCGCCGGCCCGCGCTCTTATGCATGAGCTCGTTCGCGCGTATCTCCTATTGTAACGTATTCTGCTTGGATACGTGACATTCTGTCGTGACAGGACAGTTATACAAACTGCATACCCTGTGTAGGTGGATAAACCACCCATGCGCACAGCAGCTACATATATCAACCATAAATACCTCCGTGGTGCCTCACGGGACTCTCTTGCCCCAAGCAGCGTGCCGAGGTTCACTTCGTGTTTCTCAACGCCGTAGCAATGTAGCCATATGGCCAGTGCGACATTTCCATCATACGTAACTTGCCATCCTCAACGGACACCGGAGCTGGCCTGGATCATCCGGGGTGAAGGATCTGGCCCCTCGGTATGCCCGGCCATTGTGCGTATGCTCACGTCGCTGTCAACGTCAATGTATCCAGCCTTCGCTCGACAATATTCGTCACAGACTCATCAATGTTCACAGTGAGCGAAAAATTGTATTGCATTGTCTTCCGCGTTGTGGCGCAATGTGCGAGCCGAACGCGCCGTCCTCGTACCCGCTCCAAGTGAGACACGCGGGGTGTGCCCGGCGGTCAATTGCATGGATGGACATTTACCCGGAAGGAAGACTTCTCAGTAGTATGCTGCATCCGGTAAGATTGGAGAGTTGCTTCTTCTTCAGCAAGGTTTGCTCTGTTGCATTGGTTGCGCCATGGGCAGTGGGGAGACGGGTTTAGATGTGCGAGGTAAGCACGTCGAAGTAAACGCGTGAGTAACTTCTTTGATTCTGTCCTGTGATGGCAGTGTGACGCTACACCTATCCATCAATGGATAGGCCCACTCATGACGCAGTAGGCACCGTACGAATTGGAGATACATGTTAACAACGCGATGGTCGCCGGGTGTGCTCGTGCAATACCTTGTCTTTTTTGACACTGACATACGTGCTTGACAGCCAGGACGGAAACGACAGGGTTTCAGGCCAATGACATTAGATGAAAGGCCCTGGTCGTATTCCATGAGCGTCGACCATGCATCATCCTCGCTTAGCGGCGAGTCTCGTGCGTTTTATCAGACCGATCACGGGCCTATGGCATCAGTGATTCTCAACCCAAAAATACAGAACTCCTTCTCGCCATCAATGATCCTCGAGACGCCTGCGGTTTCCTCGCGATCGCTCAGATCCGCTGGCTTCTCGCTCTGCGCTTCGTAGGCCCTGGCACTCCAACAGTAGTCTCCGAGAACGTTCGAAGGCCGGGCTGTCCGAGTCTACCATACGGCCTTGATGCTCTTGGCAGTCTCCAACATGGGAATCTGCCGATCCTGTGCCCGTCTTAAGTATGGTGTCGTATTTAGCAAGCACTAGGTGCATCTCCTCGCGCGTCCGTTCTTTGCACATACAGACCGCCCGCCCTCCCTCCAGTCAAGGCAATGTCTGACACGGCGGTTCCCCTCGTTTCCGCGAATGTCGCGACCATCTTCCTAGAAAGTTTCTTGTACGGCAACTTCTTCGTCCTCACTGTTTCGTCTGTCTACCTCCTGGCCTACCGACAAAAGAGAATACTGGCGTCACAACACCCACAGGGTGCGGCGGGTGCCGTTGCCGCATCGCTATTCAGATCCCCTATGTTCCTGGGGGCGATATCCTTGTTCATCACGATCACAGCGGTACGGGGCCATGTGAACTGTCTCGCGTTGACACTAAGTCGCCCGTGTAGCACTGGATCATGACGTGCATTCGTGCATTCGATGCGTTCGTCAATTTCGAAAATGGGACCCAACCGCTGGAGTTCTACGGGAACCTTAAAGACATCACAGAAGTCGTCAAGACCGGCTGGCTCATGGCTTCATTGTGCATCGGTGACGCCCTTGTTGTGAGCACTCTTCACGCATGGGTCAATCGCATCGCTGAGTGGTCGTAGATTTACAGGCTCTGGGTGATCTGGAATCGTCGGACGTGGGTTGTCATTTTCCCGCTTTGCACATTAGCGGGTCTTACTGGTGAGCGTATTTGGCCTTAACCGTGACCCATGGGCTCTGAATGTTTTTCCTTTAGCATGCGGCGTCGGTATTACCTATCAATTCAGCCAATACTATCCTGGAGAGAACGTGTTCGTGTCTGAAGCAGGCCGTTGGATCACCAGTGATTGTGTCTTCACTCTCTGGTGAGTGTCTTTACATATCAAGTGGACGCATGATAGCTGAGCGCTACACTCTGCTTTACAGCACGAACGTGTACAGCACATGTATGTGTATCACCTGGGATATGATCACCCATTCTCTACTAACAAAAATTAACGTAGCCTTGATCGCTTATCAGGTTTGGCACTCGCATAGGCAGGTTAAGGTTTACAGCGGAACAAACGTGCTGGTAAGTTCACTGCTAGCGTTTTCTCGTCATCTCGTGCTTATAATGTACAGAGCATGTTAGCGACGTTCGTTGAAAGTGCCGCCCTGTACACGTGGGTTTTCACCGACTACGTTCTGCCCGTAGTGTTGCTCATCGTACTGTAGGTGCTGGACGATGTTCTTCTTCATCTCGTACCAGAGTCATTCCAACCTGCAATTTGTTGCAGTGGACAGTTGGCCTGCAATGTCGGGCATCTCGTTCATGCTAATCAACGTCAGGGTTGGATTGGGCTGGGCTCAGTCAGGCTCAAACCACAACTTCTCTTCCAGTGCGCCTCCCAACCGAAACCCAAGAACGGAGGTGTCGTCTGCGGTGTCATACCAGATGCGGCCATTGGCTGTCAAGATCACCGTGGAGCAAGAGGACGAAATGGATTCAAAGCGAGCCGATGGCGGAGCATACCAGATGACGAGTGTCGTCTGAACCACGCCATAGGACGGGAAATAGGTCTCCTTGTGCTTTTGCTTGTTACATTAGTCATGTATAAGAATAGGTACTTACCTTCAGGACATTTTCAAGGCATTGGTCTGCAGGAAACCTCGTGCGAGGGTAGGAGACTCGTATATATACGACTCGACGAAGGCTGTACAGGCTCGAACAGCAGATCAAATAGATGGGCACTTTCTACGGAGGGTCATCCCTTCTGCGATGAGCGCTAAGGGCTAGTATTGAGTGTAACAAACGCGGCCTGCCGTGCACTTATAGCGATGTCAAGTATGACACCGAGGCATGCATCTCGTACCAAAGGGCTCTGTCAACATATCATGGGTGGTGGCAGTGATTTTGTCTCGAAATACCGATCCTCCACGGGATAGTAACGTCGCAACACTTCACGGAAGGTAATCATACGCCGGGAGAGCATACAACCGTGACCTTCAAGCACCAAACACAGTGCAGCTCAGGTGCATATCCCGTAGAAGCGATGCCTGACTGCACATCCCATCAGCTGCTGGGCTATCGCGTGAACCACTCACTCCATATACAAAGACCGATCCTTTGTGTAGACGACATCGTGGTTCATTAAAGTTCGGTCTTGCATGGGGGGTGTTGAACGCGAACAGTTGTCATCAACACGTTGAGAACGAAAGACGGTCATGATGTGTCAGAAATGCGAGATGCAGAAGTCAAATTGTATTGCGTAGGGTGTGTCATGCTCTAATTAGTACACTGATGAGACCGGTGAGAGTCCAATGGCTACTGCTGACGCAGCGTGTCGTCATGCTGTCCACTACTTGCCAGAATTCGGTCACAAAGGCGATGGCTCTTGAATTTCTTTCACGCGTTTGCCTTGATAATGTCGGCGACTGCAACGAGCCGGATGTCAGCTGCGACACAGTATATATAGAGTCTGCTCACCCTTCTCCCCCACATAGTAAGCAGCAGACTGAGTATGAGAAGCAATGTGCAGAGGAAGAATAGACAGATCTGCGACGCGGACGTTCTTGGTGCCATAAACCTACTCGACGGTAAGTGGCAACCGTGCAGAGATATAGAAAGGAGCGAACCTTCAGGTTGGGGTCAACCACGCCGTTCTTATCTCGCGGCAGCATACTGTTACTACCAATCGCATGCCAGCACGTATGGGAGTAGTCGTGCAAGTACTCTGTACCAGAAGTTGCTCAATAACGGCACGGTCACAACAGACATTGAACCCACCTTTGATCTCATCATCTGTAGAGTACTCCTGTCCAGGGTCGACCTCACGAACGACCAAAGACTTCCACGGCTCAGTCTCGATCATGCGCTTTGTGTACTTGACGGTCTCCTTCATCAGCTCGAGATCTAGTGTGCACGTACTGTGAGCGTGACATATCAATCCAAAAGAATCTGCTTACCGTAAGGGTTCTCATATAGCGCAACGTCGATTTCAGGGTGCTCCAAGGGGTCGTTCGATTTCGTATGCTGCCGAGAACTCATCTGAGCATATGCATCTACCACGGAGGGCACACACATACAATGCTGCCTCTGTTTCAGATGGTTAGCGCGAGATCTACCCTCTACACAATGTACAACACACCTTGAGAACGGATGCTGTTGAATGGCGAGTACAGTGATCTAGGGGTATGATGAGCGGCAGATACTACTGTCTTCGTGATACCAAACACGCACGTAAGCTTTGCCGTCTTCCGGCTTCGCTGAGACGCGTTCAAACCTTATGAGTGTGACGCTCACATCGATCCCCAAGCCCACTCACATCGGTGGCTCATGAAGCAATTGACGTCAACAAGCTCAAGATCAGGTATGTGAGGGTCCTTCAAGGTACGCAGCTGGATCTTGTACTGCTCTGCAAGTCCCGGCGGAAGCTTCCCGCTCTTGATTTGATCCTCGACGAGCTTAGTCAGGCCGTCAATGAGTTCGGGCGCGCCGTTGGGGTTCATCTTCTGGAGAGGAAGGAAGCAATACGCAGAGATACCATAGCGGTGAATGTTCTCGACCCCCTGCTTCCTGCGATGGAATCGACATTAGCATGGCGGCACATACTACCGAATCATCAGGCACAGACTGGAGTTTTGCTTGTTCTTCCGCAAGCTTTGCGTCACGAAGAATATCGAACGTCTTGTGAGACTCCTTCGTATTCAGCTCGTAAGATATCCCTGTATCAGATACTCAGCCGAAGGAGGGACACGCCCAAACCCACATATCGTCGTACCTAGAAGACAGTGATCTTGGACGTTCTCTCCGACGCCAGGCAGCTCGACTTTGACTGGGATACCAGCCTTCTCGAGCACATCGCGCCTTCCGATGCCAGACAACTCCAAGACATGAGGTGACTTGATAGTGCTGCGAGCGCATGAGTTCCCGCCCACTGAGATCGTGTATAATGCTTCCTACCCAGCGGAGACAACGACTTCTTTGTTTACCTTCACTGTGTACGTCTTGCCACCGTGGATGACCTCTACGCCGTTGGCAATAACATCATCGCCGGAAGTCTTGTCGTCGAAGAGAATTCGCGAGGCGAGAGCCTCCGTCAGAACCTGATGAGTAGATGAGGAAACGGACGTCCGATTCGCCTCCATGAACGTACAGTAAAGTTTGGTTTGTCCTTGTTGGGAAGGTAGTGCACCGTAGCAGAGTACGATCGCGTCCACTCTGCGTTACGGTCCAAGCTGACAGCCGCCTGCCAGCATCCGGTGACCTACACGTGGGAGATTAACCACGATCATCTATCACCTGCATGCCATGACACTCACATTGCCACCGTAGGGATCCTCGAGAAGAGGAACCCCCATGTTCTGCAGCGTACCCAAGAAGCCGTTGGTGAGCGACACGGCGGTCGCAGGAACGGTCAACTTCAGCGGGCCACCCTTCCCGCGCCACTCAGCCCTGTAAGTGTGGGCAATCTCCTTACGCTGATCCTCGGTCGCCTCCGAGAAGCTGTCGGTTGGAAAGTCAATGTCATTCATGACAGCGGCAGCAAGGCACGCACTCTTCAGTACGCATGGTCACTTCCTGGTACGATTTCCAGTTCCACCCCGGGTTACCGAGCTCCTCCCAGATATCGATGTCCTCCTTGGGAGGCTTCGTCCACACGTAGAAATTCATGCCAGAGCTACCGCCTGAAAAGACCACTATTCAGAGGTCCCTTCGCAGTTCTATGAATAATGGGAGCTCACCAAGGCCTTTGCCTCGGTTCCATATCATGGACTTATTGCGGTAGTTCTTTTGCGGCTTAGTCTTGAAGATCCAGTCATACTGGCAAAGCGCAGCTTAGAGAAAATGGCGAAGGAGTGGGCCCATGCTGTAGCAAACCTTGGGATCCTCGAATGTACCACCAAACTGACCGCCTAGCATGATCTTCGGGTCGTCAAGGTTTGCCTCACCAGCCTCGAGGACAAGCACCGAGCGATCGGGGAAGTATTCGACGAGGCGAGAAGCAGCAGTCAAACCCGCTGTCTGTTGGCTCGTGTTAGTATCCTTAGAGCATTGGAGTGACTGAGCGGAGTACTCACACCACCACCAATCACTACATAGTCGTAAGACTTGCCAGACACGCTCTCGACGCTAGAGACCATTTTCAAAGTGTACGTGAACGAGGTGTGGGTTTGTTCCCTGAATCGATGGCAATGATGCTACCGTCTATATGTACAAACGCGCTCAACTTATCGCGGTCGGCTTGTCGTACGCGAAGATCTCCGCAAGCCTTCGCATGACCCGCGGGGCGTGCCTTCTCTGGGATGGTTCCTTGAGCCTAGAAGTCGACCATCGTTAGGCCCTGAGACGGGTCGAGAAGGTCATGGGCGTAATCCGATTTGTCCTCCAGCGCCCCATATGTACAGCAATGGAAAAGTCGACACATGTCAGCGCGTATCAGCAGTTTGGGGCATCCAATATGGCATGCCTGTTGCGACCGTCGTCAGCGCCACAGGTGGTGCGGAACCGATAGATGAAGTATGGCGGAGGGAGAGGTGGTTCCCAACGTAAGTGCTCGCTCAAATAAACAATCAAAATCTACGGTACTGGGGTCATAGTGCACTCACCAATGTCGTTATGGGTCGTGCTCATGGCAACACGGAGATACGAACCCTCCTTTCCTGACTTGACCAACGTCCAGCCCCTTCTCTGTTGCGGAGAGAAAACTCGAAAGCTACTGCTCGCTAAAGTCGGCGAGGGCAATCAGATGCGAAGAATACAATCGACGACCGGTATGTTAGCGAATGCCGGCGTGGTTGACACGAGTTCGGTGCGAAGGTGCGCACGAGGATTAAGTCCGTATGGAGAGCTTGAGACACACAAGCGAACATAGTAGGTCCTGCTATAATGGCATGTCCATACAGAGAGATGGGGCCGTCCTTCAACTCGCAGGATTTTGTCTGCTTACCGCCCCGTCGATAACAACCGAATCACAGCAAAGTCTGGCGGTCCATCCAGATTCTGAGTCTTCCAGCAGCGATGATCGTAAATGTGGAAAGCGCAAGCGCCCAATACCCCGCATCAGCGTGTGTGGTGTATGTACCGCGCACGGCGACATCCGCAACCGCGTAAACCATCACGCTCCAATTTAGGTTCCGTTCCCAGCTGCCGGAGAGAATGCGTCGATGCTCCTTTGTTTTGGACCCTCTCCATGCATTTCCCCACGCCTGGGTTCCTGAAGCGGGCACCATCCCCCGCTGCGACCGGACTCGCCAAACAGATCCTAATGGGTATGAGAGAGCCCCAGGAGTACCAGCGTCGGAAGCTCAATGATTCGATCAGTGAGTGGGATAACAAGACAGTTATTGATGGGTTGATTATACTACGCATAAATCGCCACGATTCACTGTAGCTGTGAGGCTCGCCTTGCACTTGACCATCGGACTCTGCTGCACGTCGAGAACCACTCCATTGTGGATGGGAGGAAACCTCCGATCAGACGGTGACAATGGCTTATTTACGTGAGAGCGTCTGGTGTTCGTACGCGGTACGGCATGGTCCGCCTGGTTAGCCGACGGGCAAGTCCCCGCTACTCTTTTGGATCTACGAAGATCTCACTTGAATCTTTCCCTAGCATGCAAGGGAGCTTACCCCGTCGTGCCGACATACGCAAGATTCTCTTGCAGGGGCAACGGCCACTATACGGCTCCCATTGGCTCGTTCTTTACGGCACTCCGTGGTACTCGCTTCAGGCTGCCAGTGGCGTTGAGAAGATGGGATTTAGCGCATCAACGCACGCGCCATCAGAATTGAATTACATCCCTGAGCGTTCAAGTACGTATGACATGGCAACGCTGCAATAAGTAGCCGCGTACGCAGTCTACCAATCGCACGTTGTGGCTTCCTCGTCGCAGCAGTGTTCGCGCAGAAGTCGATACCTTCGTATCACCTGGTAAGGCTGTGAGCTCTTCGGCGCGACGCGCGAGCGCAAAGCCATCGAGGGCGGGAGGATCTCCTTTCGGCTGGGAAGAGTCTTTAAAAGCATCGCGACGGCAGAAGATTACATCCCGGTCTATTCGCTCCTTTGCCCCCCATGGCATCTAATCTCTCCATCCAAGCCGCAGAGCAGCTTGCAGAGACGACGTACGGTGTTCATATTGTCATCGCGTACTTCAATTGTGATCTGACTTCGTCTTCCCCGCCATGCAGGGAGGGCCCTGCCCTTGCCGGGGTCTTCATGAACCTTACGTACGATGACTCTGCTTCCGCGGGGCGGGCATTGACTAACTCATCTCGTAGTTTGTTCGGTGTCATGATCTCGCAGTCGGTATTTTACTTCACGAACTACCCGAAGTATGTTAGTTCTGCACTGCAGTGGATAGTGAGCTGGCTAACGCGCTATCAGTGACCCAAGGTGGATCAAGTGCTATGTGAGTGCACTGCTAATTCGTGTTTGGTTGTATTGAAGTGATGTCTTCAGGTGGCTTTCCTCGTCCTCGCAGATACGCTTAACGCGGTCTTCATTTGCGCCTGGATATATCGGGTATTGATCAACAACTTTGGTTAGAATCTGGCAAGGTGTCTTGTGTGCACTCAAACTGACCGATATGGCTTAGGCAATGCGGATGCCCTCGGGAGGGGTGATTGGCGTAAGTCTTTTTATCGAAATGATATGACTTCCAACTGAAGATCTTCATTTATACAGTCTTTGAGACGGGTGAGTGATACGCTGCTTGCAGCGGGTATGAGATACTTAACACTAGAAATTCCCATGTAGAACAAGCACTGACCGTGAGCGAGCCTCCCGTCCGTGTTGATCTACAGCCGCTTATACGACTCGTTTAGGGCATCGTCTCGTTCCAAGTTCAAATGTTCTATGCTTGGCGGATATGGAAGCTAGTTGGCAACAGGTTCCTTGTCGCCCTAGTAGCTCTAACGGCAACCGTGGGCGGGCGTAAGTTATTACATCTCTCGCCGTAGCTCTTTCTCATTACGCGACGCTGTTGTTCTCAGTTTCCGGCATCGGCACTGCGATTGCAATTGGAATGCGGCCCGAGTTCTTCGGTTTCATCCATCTCAAGGTAAATCGACCTCTCTTGTCCGTCCTAGCGCTTGGCGCTAACCGCAGACATAGCAAATCATCATCCTGTGGCTTTTGGGAGAGGGTATCAGCGACATCATTATCACCGCGACGCTCACTTGGTACCTGGTGGGTACCGACGAACGCTTGATCTCAACCTTCGTCTCACATCCCATCGCAGCGTAAGCACCTTGGCGGGTACTCCAAGACGGATGGTATCGTCTCTAGGATAATGAATTGTGAGGGTACCTATATGTATAGGCGAGTCATCGCTTATGGATCGACCCTGCAGTGATCGTGTCGAATGGATTGTTGACGGCGGCCTTTGCTATCGGCGATCTTATCTGCTACTTTGCCACGGTGAGTTTCTGACGTTTTGTCCTTGTAAATCTTCTTACCTAACGATCTCATCTATAGGAAAAAGCGTACCATCTGAGTGAGTGCGATCTGCGCTTTCTTCCATTCAACGCTCGTCCCTGACGTATCCGAAGTCTTCAACTTCCCGCTGTGCAAGTTGTGAGTAGCCTATCCCCAGATGTGATGGTCGTGATCATTGATATGCTTTCCCTGGCAGGTACGGTAATTCGGTTATGTCGACGCTGAATGCGAGGGCTATCTTCATGTCGTCATCGGGCGGTAGTCCGTCTGCATATCAGAGCGACCCGCCGATCAAGTTTGGCGACCGATCGGGAAGGGTAGGTCACGAGTATTGTACTTCATTTGCATGGCTGACCATATTGCCTGACTTGCAGCCTGACATCACTGGTATTCTCTCGACATCCGTGGACAAGACCCGCACTACGCAAACGCAGGTGAGTAGCTTCGATAGCATTGCCATTGTACGAACAAAGGCTGAAAGACGTGGCAGATTATGGTGAACGTGGAGACTCACGAGATGACCGACATCCGCACTGGCGACCAAGTCTCGGACGACTACAAGCATCCGCCAGACGACTACAAGGGTGCTATGGTCGTGTAGTAAAGTCCATCTTTAACGCGAATAGATCCAGACCATTCGTTGATCCAGCACAATTGATTGCTGAGCGGACGTGGGCTTCGTACAGTGCTTGTAGCCGACACTCGAGACAATGATTTATACTCGAATAGGGTCAAGTGCTTGATACGCTACATTTGTGAGTGGGTACATAATGTCATCATAGTACACAGACAATAAGCGACGGGGGTACATAGTTGAACAGGTTCATACTGTATTGAATGCTGGAGTGCATATACACAGCGGTGAATTTATTCATATCGTGCTGCAATCCCTCGAGAATCCGCACTTATGGACAAGTGGGTTGCTGTATGCGTTTCAATAACTCTGATCGGTCATCGTGATGCTACATGGCTATCATGGTATGGGGATCGACTTGGATGCGCGGCCGAACGTGCAGTGACGAGTGGCGACTCCGGCTGTAGCTCCGCATAACCGAGCCTATTCGGAGTTTTTCACTGAACGATGCATCGAGACCATCGACTGAGGTGCCGACAGATGCCGAGTTGACTGCAACCCTAACCCAGTCGAAACTTGAACGTGAATCCGTGAGCCACTTGATCTCCGATCAAATTCAAACGTTATGCAATCCCGGCGCTCGAATTCGCTGTGATGCGGACGGCCGAGTCCATCCACTGAGCACTCACCAACTCGCTTTTTCATTCAATGACCGTGACAAGTATTGACAGCGTCCAGTGCTCTTGATCATGCTGCAGAAAGAGAAAATGTCTGGTCTCACTTGCTTCTCTCATGTGTAGCCGACGCATACCAAGACTCGATGGGTGCTGTCGTCCTATAGGGCCACTCAACTGCCTCTTCAGCTCTGCAAGTACTTCATTCAGTTCGGCAACGCAAGCCCGTCGTAATGAACCAATCATAAGACTTGTGTCAGGTAATGTGTGGCTTTGCAGGCTCTCCCGACAATGCATCGGGCGAATAAAAGGCAAAGCGACACATCCTCTTGCCCTTCACTTCTCGATACCCTGTAGAACACGGGCACGCTCAACGATAACACGCTCAGACCGCTGGGGCTGGTCCGACAACGAACATTTTTCATCTGTGAAATGAAACCATTAACTCCGAAGCACGTCGGCGGGGCATCGGGTGCTGTCCCAGATGCTACCACACGAATATCCGCCCAAGTTGTTGTACGTGTGGCGGATATCAATTCCAATTACCGCGTCGAAGCCATCGTCTGACGGTTCGTCACACTACCGATCCTGCGTAGTAGAATGCCTCTCCACCGCGTAGGAGTGTCCGTTGTATGAGCCAGCGAACCGTCCTGTTGGCGGGGTCCGCCGCCGCCCAGGGTCGCTGCCTTCTCGCCCCCATCGCGGAGCGCTCCGTGCGAACTCACATACACCAGGAGTCCCGCCCGCGCACCCGACACACTTCCCATGCAGAATGACGCGTACTGGTGGAAGCTGACTGATGCTATATAATCAGGTTCGCGGCCGACAATTCTGGGGACGGACTCGCCACGGCTAGATACTCATGACGGGCCCCAACCTCCACCTGGATCCCACCGTCGGATGTTTCTTTGCAGGAATACTGCTGTCGGTGATGTTGGTCTGCGTTCTTGAGGTCAACGAGTGACGCTCGTATTGACTGCATGCTATGCACAGATTCTACGGCGTCACATTTGCTCAGGCTCTCTTCTACGCACAGGAATACCCGAAGGATCGATGGTGGATGAAGTGTGTTGTGAGTCTCGTGCACCTGCATCTCGCATGCTCATGCTCAGTTCCGATCTAGGTTGCGTTGCTTTTGTACGAGACTCCATATTTTACATAGTGTCATTGACCCCGAAGCCTTATGCGCAGCATTCTTGACACTGCCATCACAATGGCCGATCTTGATGTGTGTTATAACCCATATTTTCTGAGCATGATCGACTCACGAAGGTGGCAGGTTTTGTGGGAATATACAGTGACGAACCATGGGAATCCGCTCGCGTTGTTTGTTCTCACCAAGTGAGCTGTTGTTCATATTCTTCACCTAGTGTAATCTGACACATGTCGGTGCAATAGCTCGTTCCTAGTATGTGACAAGCCTTGCAAACAAGCATGTTTCGCTGATGAGAATGCGCCGAGTTAGGTCGAGTACAGCCTATCGGTTAGTGCGAATTCTGTTTGATCTGGCCGAGAGGTGCTCAAGCATGACACAGGCGGTCACTGTTCTGTTCGTCCAATGGTTGTTATGTTTACCCGTTGACCAGCTACGCCCATACGCTGATATCCCCTTAGCTGGTACATGCGCAACATCTGGCAGTGTGAGCCTCAGAGAAAAGTTTGCATTATCAGAGGATCCTGACAACGACCAGTCCTTGCGCAGCGGTGGTACCAGATACCCCTCACAGTCTCTTGCGTGCGCTTATTGTCACGCTCCGTCATGATTGATTTCCACTGAACGATGGTCTAGTTCATTCTCGCACTCACTTCTTGTGGTAAGCATGACTGATCGACCAACCAAGCTTTCAATGCACTCATCATGCTCTAGCTTGCAGTCTTGGTATGAGCTCGTTATGAATGACACGCTCATGACACGGACTAATGTGGACTGAGCAGCTAGCGTCTACTTAGGGTGCGCACGTCTGTCCTTGCTACCCTATCTCTTTTGTCTGAATGTCTCTTGTACTAGTAACTTCGACCGAGCGGTTCCTGGGATCTTTGCGAAGACCAAGGTGATTGTCTCACTTCGTGGTGCGAACCTTCGGTCTGGTACCTTCGTACTCACGATCCCCAGATCCCAGCTGCTCTTCAGACAGTGTCTGCGTCGGTCGCTGACATGTACATCACGGCGTCGCTCACGCTTGTCCTACACGGAGAAAGAACAGGATTCAGACAGTATGTTTGCTGTGATGAGTTCTGACCACCCGAGCCTGCATGCTGAGTCTACGCAGCACGGAGACTCTCATTCGGAAATTGATAACATATGCTATCAACCGTGGCGTTCTGACAACGTGAGACTTTCTGAGCCTCATATATCAAAGCAGTTAACTGATACACTCCAGCGCGCTACAAATTGGCCAGTTCATTACGGTATGCTCCTTGAACCTCGGGTTCGCCATTCCTTACTAACTGTAGTCATAGTACGTAGCCTTGCCAGACACGACATTCGTTTGGGCTATTTTCCACTTCGTCGGCTGCAAAGGTATGCCAATAAGAATGTGGTAGTTTCGATTGCTGAAACCTGTGCAGCATATGTGAACTCATTGCTAGCAATGTCAGTCTGCATCTGACGCTTGTTTCGCACACTCATTTGAATGGTGGAGACCAGTTTGAATGCTCGCCACTACCTACGAGCTCGTGGAGGCACTGGTGGGACTACTGGCGGAGTTTCGGCTCAGGAGATTGCGCTGGATAATCTGCCAAGGCAGACTACACAAGATGATGCTAAGCAACAAAGGCCAGTTTCTTCAGAAGCAAGGATCCAAATGCGCTCACGTTGAATTTCACGTCCAGGAACAGCCGCTTGACCCGTCGAAACCTGCCCTCTCAAGCGGTCATTACCTTGACCACGACGAGAGAGGTGCTTGGTGACGATGGAAAACCGGTACCAGAGCCAGACTCCTCATGCATGGAGGCGGAAATATAGGCAACGTAGGCGTTGCGGCAGTCGCATGCGCTCGTCGCCACTGCCCTTAATGGTTGCTTCTTCGGCATCGGTTCGGATGTGTGGTTGTCTAACAGGTGCGCTTGTAGTGGCTTCAGGCATCCAGCCGTTGCCCTTCATCGTCTACTATAGGATTGATGATAATATGCGTTCTGAAGCTCTGAAGCCATGTCCACAATATCACGTGTGATTAGTAGTTTGTGGTGGCGAACACCAGAGACCGGTGGACCGATAGCCAAACCCAACCCTTCCCTTCCTGGCTAATCACAAGACTGGAGTCTTACACACGGAGTGATACGCCCATGTTGGGATCACCAGTTGTCATCATGAACAGAAGGTGTGTTGAACGATTCTGAGGAAGCCCAATAAGCCGTGAGACAAAGACGCCACAACATTGGTGTCCTGCCAAAAATGGACAATGATCCTGGCACCTCGACAAGTTGGTACTGCGCCGTGGCACCACGCCATTAAGTCCATGCTCCATGGTCATCCCTCTTGTGGCTTGAGAGAGATTCATCTGAACATTCGCACGGGCAGAACAGCGCCAACATAGGACGCGACGTGATGCCGAGCCTGTGCAGCCATCAGTCTAAGGCGCGCTCGGCAGACTGGCATATAATCTGAGTGCAACACGATGCCTCATGCGTTCCCGTCGATTAGTGGTCAGATCATCACGTTGTGGTTTAGTACAGCTAGACAAAAAATCCGTGGGGACGAGGGCTCGACTCCCTCCGGGAACACGTTTTTACGCCATTGACTTGTGACAGTGAACAGCGGTGCGCCAGGATTGCGGCAACGATGGAGAAAGCAGAAGAAGAGGACAACCCTGCTCGAAGAACACCTTTGCACCTCACTCTGAGAGCGTTGGAAGCAAGGCGGCCTGTACAATGGACAACACGGGACTCGCCAAGTCAAAGGCCACACAACATACCGCGTGCTCGAGTGGTAGATCAAATTCTTGGTTGGTTCACATACTACTCCGTAAATCTCTTGTACGCAAGTGCTTACATTTCTGATATCGCCCTCATGCAGCCAGTAATATACTCGATATCGTCCTCTCACAAGTTCAAGCGCTGTGCGACATGCCAAGCGCTCGGTTCACAGCCCGGAGTCCCGGACCCCGGGAACCTGCTACCTGGAACATGCAGCAGCTCCTTCTGGGCCAGCGTGCTGCGTTCCGGCTACTTCAATAATCGACCAAGTAGATCTGTACTACCGAAGGCTGCACCATAGTAGTTGTGTACGCCAATCGCGTGCTTGGGCTACAATGGCGCGAGAAATACTGACGACCGACACAGCTAGCTGCTGACACAAGTCAGTCTCTCAGTCTGGTGAGTCTTTTCCAAGTCAGAGCTCCTTCCTCCGTCCTCTCACGTCAAGGCAGGTGCCTGCATCTGAGCCACCAAGCCTCGACGACGGAAGCTCGTTGCCCGGAAGGCATGTGCCAGCATGTCGCGGTGACCATGAGCGCAAATGTTAGTCGTCGCTCTCGACTTCGACAAGGTGTCCACGAAACGTGAAGTATGGGGAACAATGTATCGCCAGTCCACACAACGCAGAATCTTGTTGAGGGAAGTCAAACATGTCTGCTCTTGGGGCTAATCGTGAGTCCCGTATCGTATACATTGAGCTCTGGCAGCCTGGGATATTCTCTCCTGTCGTGGCATGAGCCCTATTCGTTCATCAGTGAAGTGCTTCAACTGCGGCTCGGCGCAGCGCTCTACTCATGCTTCTCTTCTTCATGTGAACACTGTATCAAACCGAATGTTCCCGCGCATTCATTGCGGGACGTCAGACGTTGAAAGATTGATGTATCGGACCTCTACAGCCCAGTCACCAGGTCATTTAGTCTGACGTGTAAGCACAGGTTTCGTCCCCGCCATGCAAGGCTCTAAGTTTCACTCCGCCTCTCATTCCTATATATATTCCCGTTTACTCCGAGTTTGAATCAGGCTCCACAAGAAGCTTGCTAGTGCTGTTGCGGTCCTCGACGTAGTGAATTGCTGATAGACTAGCCAGCATCGAAGCACGTGAACAAATTTAAGTGCATTGTCCCGCTTTCTCCATCACATCATCTAACAATCAGCATGCCTGATTTGGTTTCGGCGAAGGGACGTTTTCCCGCATGAAAACAGGGCCAGGTTTCGGTAAAGTCCACCTTCGGTGCTCTATAAGCGTGCCACTGTTCGCCGCCTGCACCCCACCGATCTGAGCAGGATCGCTTGTCGCCATGGCCTCTCGACGCGCAGTCCCTCCCGCTCCCAAAACACAAGCGCTCTCAAGCTTAACGTTCCAGCTTCCGCCTTTGGACGGCTCGTTGACGTTCCCGGAGCTGTACGATTGGCATGGCGTACACAACCCGACGCATCGACTGTTCGTCTTCGCCCGCGGCGATGGCTCTGTGCGCGAGATCCGCTTCCCAGAGGCTGCCCATGCGATCCATGTAGGTGCACGGATCATCGCAGAGAGGATGGGAACCAGCGTAGACACAGAAGACAGTGCGGTCATAGGGATCGTCGCGCCGTCTGGTCAGCTCGCTCGATCCATCCGATTCCCTCCATCGAATGCCCTAACCATGTGACGATAGACGTCATGGCCTACTTCATCACGAAAGTCGCTATCATGCGGGCGAACCACGTCGTCTTCCCTATTTCTCCCCGAAACTCGTCGGCGGCAATCGCACATCTGATTCACAAGGCCAACATCAAGCATGTCCTCGTCGGGCATGACCACTTCATGCAGAGCCTCGTTCAGGACGCTCTGCAGATACTAAAGTCTCAGTATCAAGATGAAGTTCTGCCGACCACGTCGAGTATGCTGACATTCGATCAGCTGTTTCTTGAGAAGGATCGGACCAAGCCATTCACTAACGACCTTCCGTACAAGTTTAGAGGTCCCGATGCTCCTGGCCTCATCTTGCACTCATCTGGTTAGCCTCGCATCAGGTTGAAATGAATGAGCAGTACTGATCCAGTCATCGGCCAGGCTCCACTGCGTTCCCCAAACCGGTCCTATATACTCTTCACCGGCTTTCACTGTTCTGCATGATTCCTTTCTATGGCGAGCGGGACCTGACGAACGTAGTCTTCTCTATGCACATGATGCCTATGTTCCACGGCATGGGCATGGGTCTCATGTTGTGGACGGTAGGTATTAATCCTCTCAAATTGAGATGCTGTAGCTGATCTAACCCTGAAGGCGTCTTGCGGGTTGACAATGAGTACGTTCGAGCCTGGAGGCCATGCCCTGGCCACGACTCCCAAAGCTATCCTTGAGGCCGCAAAAGCCAGCGGGAGCGACTTCTTGTTCTCTGTACCTGCTGTGATTGAAGTACGTCGCGTGATCGCACCAGGAATTCGGGTTCTCAATCGCTCTTGTCATGCAGGCGTGGTCTCGAGACGCAGAGAGCGTTCAGTGGCTTGCTACGCGCGATGGCATTGTAGGGGGCCTTACCTCCTCTCCGCGTAGGTATCTGATCAGATGTATGACAGCTTTTTGGCGGTGGTCCGCTCAATAAGACCGTGGGCGACTACTTGACTGCGCACGGGGTGAAGATGTTCATTCTGTATGGATGGTGAGGCAACGAATTGATCCGGGCGTTGCAAACCGATACTTACGTCCTGCAGCACGGAGGCAGGTATTATGAGTGTTATCCTGCCAGGTACGTGCGTAAGATCTCACTCCAGCCTGTATAGCTCATCCAGTGAAGGCGAGGAACCCGGCAACGACTGGGAGTGGTTCCGGATGTCTTCCATCCTGGATGCTCACTATGAACCATTTGGGGACAACCAATTCGAGTTCATTATCGTGGTATGTTATATGACTCCGGTGGTGGTCTCTTGAATATCTCTCTGACGAACAATAATAGTGCTCAGAAAGTTGCCAAACTAACGTCGTCAACACAAAGGTCAACGGCGTGGACGCTTACGCCACCTCGGACCTTCTCATGCCTCATCCGACTCGACCTGGCTTGTGGAAGGTCTTCGGACGGCTCGATGACCAGATCATACACAGTACCGGCGAGAAGGTAAGTGTACTTCACAAAGGCATGAACCTGTTTGATCACCATTCGAATGGTCTTGCAGACGAATCCGGGGCCGCTAGGTACTGGGTAGTCGAAGTCAGCTATGAGGCTCGCTGACATTGCCACATAGAAAGCATGTTGAACCAGGATCCCCATGTCCAAGCGTCCGTCATGTTTGGACGTGGCCGTTTTCAAGCCGGCGTTCTGATAGAACCCAAGCCTCAATTCAAGTTTGATCCATCCGACGAGAAGCAACTTGCGGAGTTCAGGAACAAAGTCTGGTAAGCGCGCTCGAAGCCTACCCACGGCAGCGAGGTCTCATCTCTGTAGGCCTACAATAGAAAAGATGAATGCATTCGCCCCACAACATTCGCGACTGTTCAAAGAGGTTCGTTGTCTCCATATTGCCGTTAATCCGTCTTCGGCGCTGAAGAAGTGCTGGGCGCGGACGCTGGACAAAGATGATCTTGGTAGCGAAGCCGGACAAGCCCTTCACGTATACTGCTAAGAATACCGCGCGGCGACAGGCGGTCATCAACGATTATGAACCTGAGATTGAGGCGCTGTACAACACAGTGGCAGAGAGCACGCAGGCTTCTATTCCAGCCCCCGAGGTTTGGGATATAGTCGCCACCACCGACTTCGTACGGGGCGTCGTGAGAAAGGTCCTCCGGACTCCTCTCGCAAATGAGGATGATCTGTTCGATCACGGATGCGACAGGTAAGTATGGTAGCATGCGGCATTTTCTATGCACATATTGACAAGCCTTACTGCCTTAGCCTTCAAGCTACATGGATACGTAACACAATCCTTCGTGCTTTGCGCGACTCGGCACAATTCAATACCCGCGCTGTCGCTGGCGGCTTCGTCTACGAGAACCCAACTATCACCCGGCTAGCTCAGTTTGTCTATTCACTCGCGTCTGGTACTCATGAGATGGCGGAGGAGTCACCCGAGGCAAGGGTGAACGCCATGCGCGCAATGGCGGAGAAATACTCCGCAGACTTCAAGTCTAGGGTTGCGATCAACCAGGGCGATGTCCTACGAGCCAACGGGGATGTAGTCCTTGTGACCGGAACAACTGGAAGCCTCGGCTGCCATATTCTAGCTTCTCTGATGGAAGACACGACGGTGTCGAGAATTTTTGCGCTGAATAGGGCTGCAGAAGGAGGGCGATCATTACGAGAGAGACAGGCCGAATCACTGGAGTCTCGGGGATTGGACACTACTATCCTCGACTCCGACAGGATCGTTCTGCTGGAGGGTAAAACCGCCGCCAGGAATCTTGGTCTTGAGGAACATACTTATCTTGAGGTATGCTGTCACGTAAATCAATCCTCTTGAAGATGTTCACAGTGGTCTCGTCCAGGTCCAACAAACCGTGACACATATCATCCACAATGGTACACACGGTGCACCAAATTATTGACTCTAGGCTTGCGTTGATATCTTTTTCATAGCCTGGCGTGTCGACTTCAACCTTGCTCTTGCATCGTTCGAGTCGAATCTGAAAGGGTTACGGCACCTGATAGACTTAGCACTATCTACTCCTCGGCCGTCCCAATTTGCCTTTGCAAGCTCTATCGGGATTTTGCGCTGTATGTCTGGTCCCTGGAAGAGCTGTATTGTCTCTGAAACTCATGCACTTCGATAGACTACAATGGGACTCAACCGATCCCCGAGAGCCCTGTGACGGCTGAAGTTGCTATAGGCAATGGATATGTTCAGTCCAAGTGGGTCGCCGAGGAGATCCTTCAGAAAGCTGCATCTCGCACCTTGTTGAGGCCGACCATCGTTCGGGTGGGGCAAATATGTGGAGGGGCAACTGGGGTATGGAACTCCAATGAATGGTTCCCCCTGATGGTCCGAAGTAGCACAGCGCTCCAGGTCTTCCCGCAGGATCACCGGGTGCGTCGCAATGCGCTATCTTCCATCAACGCCTCAGACTCACCAGTGTTCAATTCATCAGGATGTCGACTGGATCCCAGTGGAACTTGCGGCCAAAGCTTTGTGCGATTTCCGCCAACACGACGGTGTTGGCTTCCGCCTCATTCACCTGGTCCATCCTAGGCCCGTCCCGTGGTCTTCCATCGCAGCTGTGGTGGCGGAAGAACTCTCAGCACAGCTCGTTCCTTATGATGTGTGGCTCTCAAAGCTTGAGGCGCGCGCAGGCAGCGCCACAGAGCAACGTACTGCAGGAGATGCGCATCTTCGTGTAGAAGATCTCAAGGAGGTTCCCGCACTTCGGCTGCTTTCCTTCTACCGTGCCCTCGGACTCGGCAATAACGAAGAAGGGAATGCGCTGGGCTTTCCCAAGCTTGACACCACCCACGCTATCAACGCATCGCCGACGCTGGCTAATCCACATGCTCCGCAAATTACTCCAGATATCGTCAAGCGATGGCTCACGGTATGGCGTTCCAGCGGCGACCTCAGTGACGAGAAGAAATAGAAAAGGCTCCCCAACCTACTTAGAGGTTACACCGTCCGTGATGTAAGACTTGAAAGGATATTACCGATGTCAGCTATGCTTTAGATTGATCAGTCCTAGTATTTCGCGAGCATGCCTTCAAGAAGGTCTGTCATGTCAATGTCAGATCCACTCCGCACAACACCTGAATGCTCACTTACTGTGGTCCATGCTTCTAGAAGATTTTGTGAGTAGAATGTTATCGCAATCGTCAGGTGTCGGCTGCGGTATCTGGTGGTAGCTGTTGGATGAGGGCATTCCTCTAGTTTGATACGTAGAGTATCCTGAACCGTTTTGCCTCCAACTAAAAGCCGGTCCCGTCAGTCAGCGACGCTGGCATCTCCCGTCTTGGAGAATGCCACGATCCTTGCGACGATTTTGGCGAGTATGCTGCCCTGGGTACCGAGATGCGGTTCTGTGCAAGAGCGTGATGCAGCGGGCATCTGCGTATCTCAGGCAATCGAGAATTCGTGTCTGCGTGTCTTCAGGGGGCCCCGCATGCCAGGCATGCGGTGTCTTCGGCTGGGATGAATCGGGCGCAGTTTTCGCCGATGCTGCATGTCCGTACGACATTGTGTCACAAAGCCATAGACGTTATGTTTATCAATTGAGCATTGAGCGTGACTTTTGGCCCCGGTGTCTTTGCGTGAGGTTGTATCTGCGCCACGGAAGGATTCTGCAGTGACGTATAGCCTATAGGCCTTGGTCATGATGGCGCCAAAGGTCCCAGTTAGAAGCGCAAATTGCGGATCATGGACAAGTGAGGCCCCTCCTCAATTTCAAGGGTAGATCTTCTGGCTCGACTTCCTCTCGGAATCGAAGGTGCGGGACCGAAGAATTGCTACCCAACCCTTTTCTACTCGTCTCGCCTGATTGCAGAGCAGAATAGCGGCGCACAACTATAGATGATGCGGAACACGAGGTCAACATGGCTCAGCATTGTCGTCGATGTAGTTCGTTCCATTGACATCCCTTCACGATCTCAAGATCAAAATATAATGATATGACCGACCAGGACTACCAATCAATGACGTCCGCTGGCAAAGCACCATGTGCCGTGTTTGACGACTTTGATGGTGGGCGCCTGAGTCCACGCTGCTACGACCTTCCTCTCCAAAAAGCGCCACGACGCTGATAGCATTACTATTCTCAGTGCCCTCCGATGCTTCTTCAACATCTTTCCACCCTGCGCGTGTCGGCAAGAGCAATTCCTTGCGCGTCTCCATGGTAGATGCTACGCCATCTCACGCAGTAAACTCCAAATTCTAGAAGGGCGCCGCGATGCTCGCATGCGCTAATCTGCATCGACACGGCCATGGAGTTTGAGTAGCACGGGCCTAGTGCATCGGAAGTCGACGATGGCAAGACATGTCTGTCGAACTCAGGGAAATCCTATCGTGCGTGTAATGGTTGGCTCACAACAGCTCACGTCGCACGATCCCTACTATTCTCAGGGTTTGCATCAGCCACGGAACCCAGATGATTGTCGGTCAATGAAATTTTGACGGCGCTAGGTCTAGATTATGCTCTCGTAGGGGTGACCGTCTGGCTGCTCAACACGTTTCGCCCACATGTGTACGGGGGATAGACAGGTACTAGGTACGAGTGTCCGACCTCGACTTCATGTGGACGCGGGAAAGCCGTTCTCGAAAGTCCATCCGATGCCATTCGACCACTGATGGCCAGCCCCTCGATTCTTGAGATCTACTCTTCTATAACGTCCACAGATTTTCCGACGTGGACCATCAGGTTCTCTTCAGTGTGCTGTTCCGACAGAATTCCTTGCTCTTGAACGGGAGAAGACTCGATGACCGGACTGTCGTGTTTCTATCACGACTTTCCTTCTCCATGTTATTCACCTGTCCAAGATTAACGATCATTGAGCCGCGTTGGTCAAGGACGTATCAATTTCGGCATCCCCCACATGCGCCTATCCTTCGTGCTACTTAAGGGGAACGCGGTGAGAACCATGTCCCCCCGGCAGGTGGGCACCCCAGAACCATGTCCTCACAAGACGCGATCCCAATAGCCATAGTAAGCTCCCTCTTCACGATGCGGCATTGGACTGACACTATGATCACAGGTTGGCATCGCAGCTGAGCTTCCTAGCGGGAACTGGAGCCAGTCGAACCTCGATTACCTCTCCTTCTACGAATTCCTTCTACAGGGTGGAGAGGCTTACGAGAGGATTCCCTTACAGCGATTCAATGTTCACACGTACGTGGCCTGCTCCGGAAATCTCCTGTCCGTTTCTCGACTAACGGCATGACAGGCTCAAGGGGAAGTCTCCGGGTCAGATAGTTACGGACACAGGCGCTTTTCTCAAGCACCTGGACCAATTCGATCCCGTTGAGTTCGGGATCACGAGCAAAGATGCCAAGCTGATGAATTTGGGAACGCGCAAACTGATAGAGACTACGTTTCTTGCCTTGCTCGATTCGGGCATAGATTATAGAGGGCAGAACGTTGGTTGTTACATGTCGGCCGTCGCTCATGACATGTTCTCTGTGTCAGGTCATGTGAGTCTCGTATTGAAGGGATGGTTCGCGAGATTTCATCTCTACTTCATTAGGACGATGTCGAAGCCCGCGGAGCGTTCTCATATCTACCAGCTATGGTCGCCAATCGTGTTTCATACCATCTCGATCTTCGCGGCCCGACAGTGCCCATGGACACCGCGTGCAGCTCGTCGCTCTACGCCACTCATTTCGCCGTGCAAGCGCTCAGAAATGGTGAATGTGAGAGCGCTGTCGTTGGAGGCTGCCAGTTGAACCATAGGCCAGTTAACACGTGTAAATGCAGTGCGTGGCGGATATCTGAAGTCAACTATAGGTTCTCGGATTGGTTAATCTACACGCAAGGAGGCATTCTCTCACCAGATGGAAAATGCAAACCATTCGACGTCTCAGCTAACGGGTACGATTGTTTCATTATATCAACAATAAAGCTGATGCAAACTTCTACAGCTTCGGACGTGGCGAAGCAGCAGTCTCAATCGTGCTCAAGCCTCTTGACGCGGCGCTCCGTGACCATGACAAGGTGTATGCCACCGTAAGTTCATCTTCCTCAAGTAACGGCGCATCACCGACACCCAATTCGCAGATTCTTGGTACCGGAATCAACTCTTCCGGTTCCCTTGCTCCAGTCAATGCGCCGGTTGCATCCGCTCAACAGGACGCCATGCTCCGTGCCTTCAAGCAGGCACAGAGATCCCCAGGAGACGTCGACTTCATTGAGCTGCACGCTACTGGTGCGTATGGTACTGAACCGACGATACCCTTGGTAAGCTGACCCTATCTCTCAAAGGCACCGCCTCCGGAGATCCAACGGAGGCCAACTGGGTTGGCGTACAGTTCAGGAGAGACGATGAGCTCGTCGTCGGTAGTGTCAAGGGTAACCTGGGGTATGTGGCTCGCGTCGGGCCTATCGTATGCATCCTGACACTTCCCATAGCCATACCGAGATCACTGCCTTCCTGGCGTCCTTATGCAAAGTCTGCCATATCATCGAACACGGCGTGATCCCGCCGACCGTCAATTTGACTGTCCCAAACCCCGCCATACGCTGGGAAGAGCACAAGATGCGAGCCCCCGTTGTCCCCGAAAAACTTAGGATACGCTCTCCGTCTGGACGTGCGCTAATCGCCTTGTCGAGCTCTGGTATCGGCGGAGCGAATGGACACTGCGTCGTCGAGTCGCACCCTTCCAACGCTGCGGTTGTATGCCACATGTGGTCCTGCCAGGACTCAGTGGTCCCCACGCTCCTGCTCGCTTGTGGATTGTCACCACGCTCTGCGACAGCCATTGGCGAATCTCTAAAGAGCTTCCCCGCAGATCGAGACCTCAAACGCGTTGGCCGCGCCCTTGGTCGCCGTGCTCGCTCTCTGCTTTGGAGGTCGTACTCTGTATTGTCTGATGGGTCGAGTGGAAAGACCCCACGTTTTTCCGAACCGGTGCTCACGATTAAGGCTACTCCCGAAGTTGTCTTTGTGTTCTCAGGACAAGGCCCTCAACACTGGAATAGTCGGTCCTTATTTCATAACATAGTTTGCACACACTGACATAAATCTTTAGTGGGCCGAGAGTTGTTTGCGACGTGTTTACCATTTCACGACTCTGTGGTGGATCTCGATCGCGTCTACAGAGACGTGACTGGAACATCTCTCATAACGGACCTCGGCCTATTCGCTGACTCCGGCGTTCCGGACAGCCTGGGCGACGTTTGGCCTATCTCTGTCACGCTCCCTGCCCTAGCCGTTCTGCAGCTAGCTCTCGTTGATACTCTTGCTGCCCTAGGAGTGAAGCCCGACATAGCTGTTGGACATTCGGCCGGCGAGACTGCAGTTCTGTACGCATCCGGCGCTGGTTCAAAGGCAATGGCACTTGAACTCGCGATCGCAAGAGGGCAGGCTATGGAGTTGCTAGAGCCTCACGATGGTACGATGGCAGCTGTGGCGTGCTCGGTGGATCGAGCCAACGAGATCATCGCCGAGGTCATCGCCGATCTGGGGCCCGCCGTCCTAGAGGTTGGATGCTACAACGCCCCGAGCGCTGTCACCTTGTCAGGGGCCACGAGGCATGTGACTGCTGCTGTGCAACGAGCCAAGGCAACTGGTATCCTAGCTACGCGACTACGCACAAAGATTCCTGTCCATTCCTCGATGATGTCGCTTTGCCAGGCCGATTATCAAGAACGAGTAGGGAAGGTGTTCAAGAAGTACTCCGTCGAACCGACGACGATCGAAGTCTACTCTACTCTCACTGGTGGCCTGCACAGTACCCCTTATGACGCTCAGTACTTCTGGGACAACACATATGGCCCTGTATTGTTCACTCCCGCTGTTCAGGCGATTCGCGCCCGTCATCCGCACGCCGTCTTCGTCGAACTCGGTCCTCATCCCGTTCTCTCTGGGTATATCTCCGCGACCACAGAGCAAGGGTCAACGGTCCTGTGCCCAATCAAGAGGTCCAAGACTACTGAGGTGCACGACTTGGTTCCATTCATGGACTTCATCGGACGTTTAGTCTGCGCTGGCTACCAGGCCGTCGACATGGACACGTTGTACGGCACGGCGGAAAGCGCAGGGGCAGATGTTCCCCCTTATCCGTTCGCTAAGAAGGAGGTCTCATACGTAGCACCTACGTTCGAGATCACTCGCCAGAGACAGCTCCGCAACGGCCCGCTCAACTACCCTCAGCTACGTATCAACAAGTACACGCACTCGGGATTGGCGGATCACGTGATTAAGCATGAACCAATTATGCCAGCTGCAGGGTTCTTGGAAATGGTGAGCTTCGTTACACTGTTGAATGCTCGGTGCTGAAGCGAGTATTATAGGCACTTGAGTTTGGAGCGAAGCGACTCTGGAACGTTGAATTCCACTCAATGTTATCACTCTCTTCGGAGCGTCCTACTCCCGTTGACATCAAGCTCGATGGGTCTAGGTGGAGCGTTCACAGTGCAAATGCTGCTGACTTCACCAAGACATGGCCCCCTACGGTAAGCTGCGTTTCCTCAACGGAGCATGTATCCTGATTACATGCCCATCAGTATACTCGCGTTCACGCCACAGGCTGTCTGTCAATGGAAAGCGAGCTGGACGCCCCAGTACCTCACGTGCCATTGGACGACGTACGTGCTCGCCTCAAGAAATGGGACATGAAGAGCTTCTACAGTCACCTCGATTCATTCGCCAATTACGGTCCCACATACAGAAGGGTTTTGTCGTGTTATCAAGGCCTTGGTTCAACCGGGAGGGAGGAGTTTTTGGTCGAGATTCGCGGTGCGGGAGACGACTTGGACAAGTAAGTGGTCTTCACCAGTTATTCCGACTCGACATGAATATATTGTTCGCTAGTGTCTCCGAGTACCGTCTGCATCCTGCCATTCTGGATTCTGCATTGCACTTCGCAGTCCACCCTTTGCTGACGGGGGCCATTGACCACGGACGCTACTATTTGCCTTCCAAAGTCGGCACGCTGATAACACACGACGCTCTCGCGGAAGGCATGCCAGAGAAGGTTTACGCGTACGGTGTATTTGTCAAGTGGACGCCTGGTAGGACTTCGCACATCGGAGGGGCGAGTCGCTTACCTCGATTGTTACAGAGGCGCTCACATACAACTTTACGCTTACGAACGATACGGGCGTCCCCCTCTGCACAATCGAGGGCCTTGAGGTGGCTGCCCATGGGCGTACATCGCTGACGGTCCAGAATCGGTACGAACTGGTGCAACATATCCTAGATATCCACCTATTCGTGCCAGCGGAACTCGAGGCAGACGGCACGAGGAAAGTTGTGGTTGCTGGAGTAAGTCGTACATCTCATCGTTGTCTCTGATGTGCTGATGATTTTGTGCATGACAGTCGCCGAAAGATCAAAGCGGGCGTCCCCGTGTCTTCAGCTACAAACGAGGGCGCGAGATGGATGTTCAGCACACACTACGCACTTTGAACCCGTCTGACAAGGAAGTACTCTGTTTCGTGACATCGGAAGGCTTGGATGGCGATGCGATACTCGGCTTCACACGGTCTCTGCGCAAAGAGTACAGATCTTGGAAGATGTTCTGCATCATTCTTCCGTCTTCTTGGCTTCCCGGGCAACATGAAGAGATTGCGCGTGCGCTCTGTGTGCATCCGCTTGCGGAAGAAGAAATGATGCTCAACGCGGACGGATCCGTTTGTGCTAGCAGGGTGGCGCCGTCTTCTGCTCCTAGCCGGCTTACGTCGTTCGATCCGGAGGCTCCATGGGTTTACCGAAGGTCTACCATCCTACAAGTCTCGAAACCTCTCGTTCCTCACGGACACATCCTCGTACACATCACAGGTCTCTCATCAGACATATCTTCGTATCGGACGTTCGTCGGACGGGTCGATGGCTCGTCAAGTGTCTATACTGGCATATTCACAGGTCCCATATCCAACCACGTCGTCGCCCACCGCGGGAGCTTGCTTGAGATTTCCGACCCCTCATCGTCCCAGAGTTGCCCCGATGCTCTCGTGGCCGTCATCGCTGTGATTGCGATAGGACACGCGAGGTTTTCCGACCCTACGCGGATGGAGGGCTCGTCCATTCTCGTAACGCATTCGGACACCAACCTCGGGCGCAACATATGCCGAATATATGAAAGCCGCGGGATTCAGGTCGTTCGTCTGCCTTCACAAGCCAGTGTATCTGACACCAGAGTGGCGCTAGCTAGGCAGCCGAAGTTTATCGTCTCGGGACGAGAGCGTATAACCGGGGTCGACATCGACCAGTTCGTCTATAAGCTACAGCAAGGGAGGGTGTTCCAGTGGGACGAACCAAGTTCTGGCATAGCTCACGTCCTGGCAGAGGATCCCTGGGTCGTGGGTGATGCTCTGAGGCTGGTATTCTCGGACCCTGCCGACTCCCCGACATCTGTGGTGTCCCCAATCAAGCTTCTCGGCGACACAGTGCCCACAGAGGTGTCTTCGCTGACACAAATCTTCGATCCAGAGAAGGCGTACGTTCTCGTGGGAGGGATTGGCGGGCTTGGGCTGCATATCGCCTGCTGGATGTATGAGGTACGACAGTCGTCTCAATGCGCGAATGTACTTAACAAAGAGTATTGCAGAACGGTGCACGGGAGCTCATCCTCACCTCACGTTCTGGAACAGCCAATCTCGTGCCCAAAGACGAGTTTATCGCTCTGCGGTTACTCGCGTACCTGCGTTCTCTGGATGACCTAGTCCTGCGTACCGAGGCTGTTGATGCCTCATCCGTGGAGCAGACGAGGGAATTGCTGAGTTCCATCAGGAAGCCTATAGGAGGATGCATGATACTCACGGCCATCTTGATCGATCGTACCTTCCCAATGCAGACAGAAGAAACATACGAGGCCCCATTCACGGCCAAGTTGGGCGCTTTCAACGCCTTGGAGGAGGCTATCGATATTGACTCGTTGGATTTCGTGCTCGCATACTCCTCGATCGTCGGCTTGACAGGGAACGCTGGTCAAACAAACTATTCGAGGTGGGTGTTGTCGCGCTTTTTTCCTGTGCCTACACTCAACGATCTGCAGCGCGAACACTGCATTGGCGGGCTTAACCAGGAAGTTCAGGAATGCCGCGACCATCCTCCCACCCATGATCACCGATACAGGGTTTTTCCTGACCATGGCGGCCACTGAGCCTATACGCTTCTCGCGGTATAGGCACCTCAGTGCCTGCGCCATGACATGCGAAGGTGTGCACCTGCATAACTACACGTTCTTTACGCTCTCTGACGTGTCCGTAATCAGAGCTCTGCGAAGGCATCGGCGAGGCACTACTGAAGCTTCGCGAAAGTCCGCTATGGCAATACATCCCAGACTTCGACTGGGTTCAGGTCCAAAACCACTTCGGTTCGAGTCCACTCTACGACCATCTCGTATACCGGGCTTCGACTTCCGATACGGACCATGCCTCCACCACTGATGTGGAGCGTAGCCTCGGTGATGTCGTGTGCGATGTGCTGGACATCGACCATCATGACCTTTCCCCGGATGTCCCACTAACCTCGTACGGGCTCGACTCTCTGTCAGCGGCAGCATTGTCACACGCCCTCGAGCCGTACATGACAGTCTCGCAACTTCAACTACTGGCTGATGTTACCCTTGCCGATCTCGAAAAGCTCCGGGACGGCTCGTCTAAGGCCACCACTCCAGATTCGGCCAGCGTGAAAGAGCGAGTGGCTTCTGTCGACGGCAGTATGGACGAGGCCACGAAGAGTAAAGTGCAGGAGATGCTGTCCCTGTTGCAGAAGTACTCGTCGGACCTTCCGTCGCGGACAGCCGAAGGACGAACTGATATGAGCAAGACCGTGTTGTTGACGGGAGCCACGGGCAGCCTTGGGTCTCATATGTTGGCGCACCTTCTCTCAGCTCCATCGACTCACAAGATCTTCGTCATCGTTCGTCGCGACGCCACTGGAAAGTCTGCCAAGGATCGTCTACTCGACGTCTTCGCAGCCCGAGGCCTGGATGTCAGTTATGTTGACTCGCACAAACTCACAATGCTCGATGGGGATCTGTTGCTGCCAATGTTCGGCTTATCCTCCGACAGTTATGACGAGGTATGAACTCGCAACTCTACTGGTTGACTCCCTTTTCATGATCGTCATCTCAGCTTCTCCACTCTGTGACTCACATTGTGCACCTGGGTAAGTGTAGTTGTTCGTACGGTCGATACTGTGGGTCTTCTGATCTCGCTTTCGGAAGCCTGGCCCATCAACTTCGTTGCACCTCTGTCTGCGCTCGAGCCGCATATACGCGGTGTGCGTTACATGATTGACTTCGCTGCCTCATCGGATGCGCACATAAAGTTCCTCTTCGCTAGCACAGCTGGCATGTTCAGACGTGAGTGACCAACTCGTCGCCATCTGCTGTGGCTCACAACTGTATCTTACCAGGACTTCCTGATCGCAAGCCGGTGCCAGAGGTGTATGTCGAGGACCCTTCAATCGCAGTCGGCTTGGGCTATCCCGAGTCCAAATGGGTCGCCGAACGCCTGGTTACTGCAGCCGGGGAGAGAGGTATCTTCTCGCATACTATCGTACGCGTCGGTCAGTTGAGCGGCGGTGCAAACGGCGCTTGGAGAACCTCGGAGTGGTTGCCGTCTATGGTGTCCGCCAGCATTGCGCTCGGATGCCTCCCGGACGCGTCTGGGGTGAGTGATTTTATCGCCTGTATACTGTCGGCAGCTGACTCGGTGCAGTATGTTGCGTGGCTGCCTGTGGACGATGCTGCCGTCGCGTTGGTAGACTTCACCGACAGCACGGAAAAGGTTCTTCACCTCCGTCACCCACGGCCTGTGACGTGGCCAGACGTGTTCAAGCACTTCTCTTCAGAGCTCAACCTCCCTCTTGTTCCATACACCGACTGGGTGACCCGGGTGGAGCACGGACTCGTAGCGAGCAACGACGCGAGCACAACCCGTGGCCTAGAGCATGGCCTCCGTCTGCTCGACATCTTCCGCCTGCTCGTCGATCCTAATGAACCTCGACCAGACTTCATGGGGAAACTTGTTCCTCATATGGATATGACGCACGCACTGGAGGCGTCTACCACTTTGCGAGACGGCAAGGTGACAGAGATAGGTCTGGAAGACGTGCACCGCTGGATCGAGTACTGGCGCCGTGAGAGCTTCATCTTCCCCTCGTCGGCTGCGTGACACGCGGATGGCGATCGGTTCGTGAACCTGTATAGATGTGACAGTGATTCGTAGAAGATATGAAGTACCTGCTGTATGTATGTATATAGAGTTGTGATAACAACGGCTTAAAATATGGTAACAACTGCAACAACTCATATTCTTCGAGTCACGACGCTTGTTCCACTCGTGCCACGTGGGCGTTCGTTGGTCACGCACATGGGCATCTGTGTCCTGAACGGTGACGATCATTGGGCCACACCTACACGCTACGCTCGCTGTTGTGTTCATCCTTCAAGCTCCAAGCTTCAACCGCGACTACCAGGGTAGCGACCCGTGTAGCCTGACTGGTTACTTGCCATTAATATCAGCTTTTTGTGCGTTGGTTTTATCGTGGTGCGAGTCTAGATCTTACACCAATAGGTATATAACTCAGGTTTATCTCGCTTGGTATAATATATCTGTCGCCATAGTTCCTACCACCAATGGCCCACCGACATTCGGACCCTGGGAGGACCACCAATTACGTACTCTCCTGGTCCCTATACATGGCTACTTTTGTCGCGCAGTCCTAGCACCATGGTGTTCAATCAGCAGCCGGTCCGATTCTTTTCGTTTTTGTACAGCTGTAATATTGGATCATCGCAAAACGATAGCGGAAACAACGCTGCTAGATGAAGGTATAGTTATTCTTTGCCTCTTGCCCGGTGAGTAAGTCGGACGATCCCAGGCGCACCGTTCGCGGTGGACCCTCCGGGGAGCTTCCGGAGAGACCTGTCATGCGCCTCTTCCCTCAAACATTCAGAGTCAAAAACGGTTCGCGAATGTGCCACGCTTTCTTGCAAAGTATAGTTCAGCCAGCCTGCTATTCACAATCTTACCGTCGCATCTCGTCGTGAGCCTCACCAACAAAAACTGTAACTACGTCTCGGTCGCGACGGCCCCGCTATCCTGTGCTCTAACCCGGGGTGAGTGTATTTTCAGGTTCTCAACGTTCACGGGATGCTGATCAGACGCTCGCGAAGGCCACGGGAACGCGAAGGTGCCCTCGAGAACACATACGTTATCTGGCTACTTGGGCATTGATGACTACAGCCATGCCGTTGGCATCACCAGCCAGCCTATATAATGCATGGCTGACCCCTAGCGAACGGTTAGTTTCACCTCATACGCGCATCATCTCGTTGCAACATGGGTAAAGCGGTTATTTATGCACAACCTCAGGCTCATTGACACTCACGATGCTTGTAGGAGAGCAGCCACAGCACTTGCGCTTTGACCTCGGCGACTTCGCCATCGACGAATACAGACCGATCAAGGTCATTTGTGTTGGCGCGGGCTTCACTGGCATTCTCGCTGGTATCAGGTGCGCCATCCTGTTCATTCGTGGCAAGAACTCCGTCGCTAAGGTTTGTAATCAGGTTCCCACAGAAAATACCAAACGTGGATTTGACCATTTACGAGCGCAATAATGGTATCGGCGGGACGTGGTTCACAAACAGATTCCCGTTAGTTCTGAAGCAACTATATACCTGTTGAGACACTCATGCATTCTGGTCGTAGAGGGCTGGCTTGCGATATCCTATCCCACTGCGTAGGTAGCCTCGCCATATGTATGCCCTCCGTGACCTAGACTCACGGGTTTGCAGTACCAGTTGTCTTTTGAATCGAAGGTACGACGTCTTCGACTGTACAACTAGCGTGCTGACTAACAGTCTTCTCCAGACCGACTGGTCGAGTTTCTATGCCCCTGGTCCCGAGATTCTCGCCTATCTTCAGTCTGTCGTTGACAAGTACAAGCTCATGCCGTACATCAAGCTCCAGCATGAAGTACTGGACGCGCGGTACGACGAGCCTAGCGCAAAGTGGCACATTCGTATCCGTCGGCGCACGGGAACAGACGCGCAGGGTGTACCGACGTTTGACGAGGAGTTCACCGACACGGCGGATGTATTCATAACTGGGCTGGGGATCTTCAGCAAGTGGTCGTGGCCGGACATCGAGGGCCTTAAGGACTTCGGTGGGAAGTTGTTGCACAGCGCTGACTTCGGGGAAGAGAACCAGCACTGGCGGGACGTTGTGAAGGATTGGAAAGATAAGAAAGTTGGTGTGATCGGTGTTGTAAGCGCATATACTCTCCAAGAGCTTCCCCCGGCCTCTGATATTGTGCCAGGGCTCGACAGCGATACAGATTGTGCCAGCACTGCAGCCGCATGTGGGCAAGGTCATCAACTATGTCCGTGGGAAGGCCTGGATCTGTCCACCATTCGCGAGTTCGAAGCTCGCAGAGCTCGTCAAACGGGACCCCAACGCAGAAAACTGTTGGTTGATGGATACTGCATATTCTCGCCGGGATCCCTGATGCGAACCTCTTTCACCAGACGTCTTCACTGACGAAGACAAAGAGAAGTTCAAAAATCTCGCATACTACAAGGCGTTCCGGCGTGAATTGCAAGCGGATGTCAATGTGCGTCGTACGGCTGTTGTCGTTTATTCGGTTCCTGATATCTTGTAGTCTCTCGACAAGGCCATTCTGGCCGGCACTGAATGGCAAAGCCAGCGTAGAGCGGAGGTTGAGGCCCACATGAGGAAGAAACTGGCAAAGAAGCCTTGGATCGCCGATCAGAGTGAGTTCGCATAGCAGGCATACGTCTATGTTCTCGGCTGAGTCTTGTACAAGTTATACCGGACTACGGTGTAGCGTGTAGACGTCTGACTCCCGGCCCGGGATACCTGGAAGCCCTTTGTGAGGACAACGTGAGTTGATATGGCGGACTCACGCTCGTTGTTCTCAACTATGGTCTTGCACAGGTTGACTTCGTATCGACGCCAATCAAACGCGTCACGAAGGATGGAATCGAGACCGTCGACGGAAATACGCAGGAGCTCGACATCCTCATATGTGCGACAGGTATGACGTACAATCATTGCTATATCAGTTCTACTCACTTACGGACCCAGGTTACGACTACGCCTTCCAGCTAGGTATTCCCATCTATGGTCGGTCCGGGATCTCCTTGCAGGAGAAATGGACCCCGTACCCGAAGAGCTACATGGCGGTCTGCGTCGACGGCTTCCCTAACTACTTCCTGACCATGGGACCGAACTCCTGTGTCAGCTCCGGCTCCCAACTTACTATCATCGAGCGCCAGGTCGATTACATGGTGGAGGCAGTCAAGAAGCTCCAGCGCGAGCGTCTGAAGAGCATGGAGGTCAAACCGGAGGCCGTCAAGGCATTCGATGACTATATCGAGGCAAGTCCCTACCTACATATCACTCTTGTGCCGAGCAACTGAATTTCTCTAGAACTACTTTCCCAAGGTCGGATATGGGCACATCGCATACCCCTTGCTTGTTGACTCACTACTCGACGAACTCTAGACCGTGTTCACCCAGGGATGTAGATCTTGGTACAAACGAGGCAGTGAGGATGGTCGCGTCGTCGCGCTTTGGCCTGGTGAGTAGGTACCGGGGATTAGTGAACGCGTCTCATCTCCGTTGGGCCAGGTTCAACACTGCATACCATTCGGGCACTGCAGTACCCACGCTGGGAGGATTTCAACTACGAGCGTGTAGATGAAGTGGATAACTGTCTCTATTGGTTTGGTAATGGGCAGACGTATAATGAGAAGAACATGACCGGTGACCGTGCGTCTTGCTACCTTGAATGCGCATCTTGCCTCACAACAGCTCATCACGTCCAACAGGAGCCTGGTATTTATCAGATGAATTCGTAGATTATCCTCCGGGTATGTCCCACTCCCGTCTTCCTGAAGTCAGGTGCTCATGGATGCCTTAGTTCCTACATGACGGCATACAATTCAATGAAGACAGCATATCCAACGCATGCATCTTAATGGGGACTGGCACCTGCCTGATATGTTGGGGCTAAGGATATATTCCGTGGCGTCCATGACATTCGTCCGAGCAATACTGGTCTTTCCGCGGGTCTCCGGCGAAATACGGTTCAGTGGTAGGGATCAGATCGTAGCAGCGACTCCAGTGCCAACGCCGCAATTGGTCTGAATGACAGGGTTGGAAACCAATAGCGCTTGCCCTCTCACTCAGTAAGTGCATTACTTGGACATGTCGCTTGACGTCTGACTTGTCAATCGCCGGCACAGTTCTTATCTTCGACTAGGTTTTGAGCAGCAGATGTCTTCTTAATTCTGCTCCTCGTGGCTGTATAGTACGAGTCAGGTTACTCTTTGGGTCATAGCTTATAATCTGTCATCTTGATAGGTGGTCGTTGGAGAGCCCTGTCTGCGCTACGGTACCCCCGGCTGCGCTCGAATTGACCAAATGAGAACGACGCAACTCCATACTCCGTGTCAAGGCGAGCGCCTCTGCGTGGCAGCCCAGCGTCACGGTCTTTGATATCCTGAATCCATCGCAGTGGGGTTCGCTTACATGCAGCAGCATGTGTGCAGCGATACCGATCATCACACCTCGCCTCCACTTAGTCTCGATGTCCGCCCTGATACATTTCATCGCCGCTGCCCAAGTCTTCAATCAGGCATCTTGTTATACTAATTGGATTCCATAGTCGTCAGTTGGTACTATCTTGAGAGATGATTCCAATAATCGATGGCCTTCACTTCAGCTCAACTTAGCCAGTGTGGTTCTGGTCACTCTCGGTATGACTTTCTCTCGGTGTGAAATGTGCTGTCTGACAAAACTTGTCTATGTCACATACTCTCCCGCCAACCGTCAACATGTGTTTGTTTAAATTATACATTCGTGCGTGAATTTACAGTGCAGTCTTAGCTTCCGGATTATCCCTGAGCTTAGCAAGTCGAGTTGGCAGGTCGCAAGGGGGGCCCGACGAGTTGGCAGTATTGGTCGTACATATCATTGCAGGAGCCCCCCTGGCAGGTAGTGCGTAGACTCGCTGTGAACGGCGAATCACATTCCTGAGCGTGCCACCCCCGGTGAGTGCCTGATCAAGACACTCATTGACAGTCAGGACTCTATCATAGATGACCGGTGCCACAGCTTAAAAGAGCGCGATTGCGGCGAGTGCACTTAGAATCTCCCCTTGCTGCAGCGCTTTGCAACAGCCATGGCCCTTCGTCGCCCGATCCCTCTCCCACCGACGCAGGTCCTCAGCTCTACTACATTCATGCCACCCCCACTCGACGGCTCTCTAAACTTGCCCGAGATATTGGACTTCCATTTGCAACACTCGTCAGGCCATCCGCTGTACAAATATGTCGACGGCGCCGGTTCGATCAAGACTATTACGTGGGGGGATGCACTCCCGTTTGTGTACATAGGCGCCAAGATCTTGCGAGAACGTATTCGTCCAAATGTCGAAGACAGAACATCCCGAGTAGTGGGCATACTTGCATATGAAGGTGCAGGTGTTAATATCGACATCTTGATAACTAGTATCTTACATCTGACAGATGACATTACATATTCCTTGGTTGAACTGGCCATCATGCGCGCGGGTTGCATTGTATTTCCCATCGCACCCCGTACTTCGCCCTCGGCTATTGCACACCTTATCGTCAAGGCGGCAGTCGACTACGTAGTTGTCGGCAAGGATCAGGGGGTCAATGATTTGTATACGGAGACGTTGAAGAATATGCAAGAGCATCATCCCCACGTTTCGACTCCAGTGATGATCCCAATGCATACCATTGTGGATACCACGACTGGACAGCAAGAGAAAGGTATTTCACCAACAGACATACCCTACTACTATCCAGGCCCAGAGGCACCAGCTATGATCCTGCATTCTTCCGGTATGTAGCAGCCATTTGGGCCTCGACTCATCTAACTCGCACTGCTTTTCCCTCCCTAGGAACAACATCGATGCCTAAGCCGGTACCGTGGGTGACGCACGAACATATGCTTCACTTTATGTATCAACCATACTTCGATGACCGTGATCTCTGCGGCCTGACCGTATCACTGTTCATGACGCCTATGTTCCACCTTCTGGGTTTTGCCCATGTCCTTTTTGCAGTAAGCTCTGTTCAAGTTCTTCTTCGATGCTCCCTCTAACTGATCGATGGTGCGGTGATCAGGCATCGTGTGGCATTGTACCCACCTCCGCAAAGCCAGGGAAGTCATATCCTACGGGTTTGCAGACTCCAGATGACATTTTTGCGGCCACATGTGCACTGAACGTAGATATCATCCTTGGAATACCATCCGTGATCGAGGTAAGCATGTCATCAACTAGTGATTCTGGGGAGTATGTCGACTTACAGAGGCTTGATGGATGAAGGTTTGGGCCCGCAATGCTGACTATGTCAAGTGGATGACCACCCGCAAAGCGGTGGTGAGTGCTATGGCACTGCGACACTATCATCTCACAACCTATCCTCTTAGTTGTACGCAGGCGCTCCGATGAATAAGGAAGTTGGTGACCAATTAGTCTCTCAAGGGGTCTCTTTGCGGCCACTGTACGGCGCGTAAGAGACAATTCTCCTCCACTTCTTCTGTCCATGATTGACAATGGCCGTCAGAACCGAGTTTGGTTTCATTAGTGACTACTGCACTGGTGCGTTCTTGCGAGCTTGCCACTATAGTCCAACCGCATGGAATGATGATGTACTTTGTAGCGATACAGCCTCAGAGCTGGGACTACTTCCACCTTTCGGATCACCTTGACTACGAGCTTATTCCCCATGGTACAGGTGCATCTGAACTTGTTCTCATGGTAATTTATATTGGCTCGAGAATGTGTCTCACGTAGCCTGACATTCACATTTTATCTATAGACAAGCAGTCATCTCAGTCCAGCGGCTCCCTACACCGAGAAGAAGGGGGTCAAAGCATACCCAACGTCTGACCTTGTAGTACAACACTCTTCTTGCCCTGGCTACTTAAAGATCATAGGTCGCGTAGACGAGCAGATTGCTCATAGTACAGGTCAGAAGGTATGTCAGTGATGACCATGTATAAAGCATGGACTAATCCCTCTTGGAGACCAACCCCGTACCGTTAGGTGCGCGTCGCACTCAGTTCTAGTACGGTATGGACGTCTCATGGTCGATGTTGATAGAGAATATGTTATGTCAAGATCCACATATCCAGGCTGCTGTCATCTTCGGAGCCGGTCGATTCCAATCTGGTGCGATCATTGATTTCAAGTCGTTGCGTGGCCAATCCAGCGAAGATGAGCCAGGCCAAGTTGAGACACTGCGCGAATTGATCTGGTACGCCCACGGAAGCGCTGAGTATACCGGCCTCACCTAGTGTCTTCACAGGCCTACGGTCGAAAAATTGAATGCAGTCGCTCCGCGGCAGTCGCGTCTGCACAAAGAGGTACGTGTGGCCCTGCCCCCCTTCGTAGTATGTCATGTTCAGTGAATGTTACCAAGATGATCATTGCAATGAAACCCTCGAAACCCTTCACATACACGGCAAAGAACACTGTCCGTCGGCAGGTCGCAATCGACGCATACAGCGAGGAGATTGACGTGTTATACAACAAAGTAGACAAGGTATACATGTAAGATTATCCATGATGAGTACACCCAGAATGCGGAAAGGTGTACTTTGTGCGGATGTCATGTCATATAGTGTTACTCCATACAATATACAATACAAGACAAGGTGTTCAGGTGCTACGGCAACGTCAGTCGATCTAGGGTCAAGGTCTCCTCAAACTCGGATGAACACAAGTATTGACTCAGGGCCTCGCCAGCCTCGAGCGATATACTGGTCACACTTCGCTGCTGTGCATCCACCGACCACCAAGTGGTCTCACCGAGGAACAGCTCTTGGCATGTAGAACGATCGATATCCCCACGCCTCCCCACTGCATTGCATATATATCGCAGAGAAGGAACACCTTCTGTCAAGGCATTTCGAGCATCTTCAATGTGCTGTGCAGTCAGCGTATTTTGCACCTCCGAGGTGACGTCGCCGACGTCATAGTTGAACTTGATGCAGAGCAGTTGGGACACACCGATGACAGGGAGCAGCCAACGCTAGACGGAGGTTTATATCAAAAGCAGATAGACGAATAGGTGTGCTCAAACGTACCACCCATACAAGTGGTGCCTCTAAAGGGCTATAGCAGGTCACAGTTAGCTCGAGGAAACGCAGCCTCCCCTCCGGGCCTAAGCTCGCCCGCAAAAACGTCCCCAAGGCCTCAAGACCGCCCGGGCCATGATACCATGTCTCAGGCCTGATGTTGAGGTAAACAGGGCGCGTAGCGATCAGAGCGTCGCGAACGCGCTCGTGGAGCCAAAATTCGCTGGTCTCCCGAATGTACAACTGGCGAATGGGCGCCTTCGTGAACGAGGCGACGTCGGCGATGCTTGCGGTGACTTCGCCAAGAGGGATGGAAGAGGGCCATGCCCAGTCTCCCCACCCGAGACCCTGGGTGTATTTCATGCCGCGCATACGCAGCGTATGCATGTTCGGAAAGAGGTGATGCAGGGGAAGTGGGGTACAGGATACGAGTCGGACTCTCCGCACGGCGGGTTGCTGACCGAGGTCAGCGAGTTTGAAATCAGCAGTAGGAGAGTGAAACTGCATGCGCAGTTCGACCGTGTGCGCGTTCCGGAGTAGGGGTAGTCGAGCCAGAATGATGAGGGACTCAGGGAAGGGCATTGGCGGGATCAACCCAAGAGTCACTTCCAAAGGATAGCTTGTCATCTTGAGTGCGACGTCCATCGCGCGTTCCGCTATGCCAGACAGTTCGATGCAACTCAATCGGGTGAGTGAGATGAGGGCATCTTCTAGTCTCGGCTCCGCTGTAAGCAGCGCCTCTGCACAAGGCAGGACGAGAACGCGGAGGTTCTGAGCAGCATGAAGCAAGTCCGCTAGTAGAGCAGGGTCTATTATCAGTTTTCCCGACGACGATCTTGCCCCCAGGGCACTGCTCCGTATGCGAAGCTCACGCAGCCAGCAAACACGACGGCGAGGGTCCTCCAGCAAGAAGGAACACGCATTCACGAGCTGCCTCGGTGTCGAGAGCTCTGCGCGAGACAGAACCAGACGTCGGGCTGCGAGATGTATGGATCGGGATGTAAGGGAAAGAGCCCTCGCCTCGTCAGCGCCGACGAACAGAAGGATCATGACCCAAATGTCGTGGTTCAGGGTGGATGCAGATTGCACCACTACAGGCTGCATGGTGGCAGTGTGGGGCGAGCGTAAGCGTCGACGGTACGGCGGAAGTTAGCACAGAGCAAAGCTCATGCCATACACGTATTGAGTAGACAGTCCACAGCCAGTGGAGGATGATGTGGCACGACGTACGATCCGATACTAAACCACGGCTACGCCCTGCAGCCTCACGCTCCCATGTAGGCGGCCCGTCGTCTCTGTGCTCGGCGTGAGTATAAGTATCGCAGTCCTACGGGACCTGCATGAGCACACCGAGCTGTGTGTCGAATCATGCTGCTGAGCGACATGGTGGTGGATGAACGAATGCTTGGCTGTGCATGTCTGATTGAGCAAGCAGATACAAATAAGGATCAAGTATGGCAGCTCAAGCGCTCACGTCCGGGCGTTCCGGGTTGTGTTGCGCTCGTCGACCATACCTCTCTGCTGCAAGTGAGGCTTGTGGCATAGCTGCTGCATTGTTGATTGAATGTTGTCAGGTGGCTTTGCGAACCGCGCTGGGCTCGTGATTAATTGACTATAATACGCAAACTATCTATCACCCTACTAGGCCTCTAGATCTCATCGTAAGTTGTCGCCTCCTGTTACGCGACCTCTGTAGCTCAACGCGTACTATTGAAGTGGCATTTCTGGACCTCAACTGTCGAATAGAATGGAACTCGCCGCTCAAGGCGGAGTGTAGCGATTTTTATGTGCCGAGGTGAGTGAGTAGAACGACGGATTGCACATGTGAAGCTGATGTCCAATGAGGTTTTGCGAGCTGTACTACCATCTGCCTCCGATGGCATGCTGGCTTCTATGTACAACGTTCATAACTTTGCGAGACCTTTCTCAGATCTGATCGCATTGGGGATGTTCGATGAGGCGTGGACGGCCTATGGCCATGCAAACCAGAAGACCGTCAGGCGCGTGTGTCTCAGGCTCGAAGTGCTTCCATCTGTGCTGTATGATGATCACGGAAGAGTGCTCAACAAAACTGCTGGCCTATCATCTGAAAGCGACGCTAACCTTCCAGCGAGTACCGGCTTCTTTCATCGAAAAAACATAGGTGATATTCGAACAACTACGTTTGGGTTTCCACCTCCCTATTCTAAGCACGTCTTCATGCAGGCTAATGTCAAGCTATTCAGTATTAATATATGACCACCGCGACCGTACGCATGGAAGAGGCTTACGCGTGACTATGACAGGGAAGCCTGTATGCGAGGATCAGACATCTTGTCCCCCGCAGCGCGCGTGAGTTACATCATTCTGCCTTTCCTGGTCTTTGAGCTATCAGGGCTTCTGTGCAAGTTTGTTTGCTGTCACCATGAACCTCTTCAAAAAGCCGGCTGTTTGTTCGGAGATGTCCCTCTTTCATTCCCCTCTCATTCCCCTCTCTTGCTTCAGGCGACGGCCGTATGTGGGAGCTTGAAGGTGCGTATCCTACATTTACTGTGAACATGTGCGCAATCGTGCCGCATACTCTCGCGGTCAAGTGGCACGACGCCCTGCCCAGCATTGGTGTACACTGACCACCGGATGGAAACGATCAGTCCAGGGAGCAAGAGCGAGCAGCGTTCTCTTGGCAAGTCGCACTTGAATGTGAATATGGGACCGGTGGTACTCGTCCGGCAGTTGTCAGTCCTTGGCTCGTTCCTGACGGCTTGATTTGGCGACTTCTTGCGCTGAGGCCCGGACCATGCGGTAGCTAGAGTATCCTTTTTCGCGCGCATATATCGTGTCATCTATGCAACACGAGCCTCGTACGAGCGATACCAATGATTCAAACCATGCGACCTCATCAGTCAATTGAGACTGACACTTGCGCTCAACTGCGATGTAGAGGATGAGTGGTAGTAGGCCCTCGCCTGTCAAACTTCGCTGAAGGCTCAATCAATCTGGACGCTCCTCGATCAAGAGTGACAGTGCGGTACAGGCTGCCAGGCGTGCTCAGCTGACCCTGTTGTCCAGGTACGCCGACGGGCACCCGCGACGCGATTCAAGCCCCGCGGGGAACTGAACAAGAAAAGGGGCATCAGGGAACGCGCCCCGCCCCCGCCCCCGCCCCCGCATCTTGCTGCCGTCCTTCGTCGTTCTACCTGCTGCCGCCCTGTCGCACTCACTGACACGGCGCTTCTCGCGAATGGGTCAAGACTCGTATACGGTACTGTGTATGGGATTGGACACAGGTGCGTAGCCTGGTGCAGACAGTCGCCTTCGAGGATCTGAATATACATACCTAGACGTCAATCCTACAAGATTTTATAGATTCCTCGTTGCGTACCAATCGCTGAGGTCTTCCGACTTCATTGACCCTCATACACATACACGAGGCGATATAACCACGAGCGAATATCGGACCACAAGACGATCTTCGCCAGCGACAGCCTGCATCATATATCTCTCGTACGACCTGGTCGCCCTTGACGGCCGAACGGCGATCGAGTCGAAGCGGTAGTAAGCATGTTGCGAACCACCCACGCGCATCCAGCGGCCCGGCCGGTGGATCCTCTGTTCAGCTCCCTGCGCCACCCGCGTCTCGTGCACCCGCGATGAGCGGCCCCTCCTTGCCGGTATGTAGCGCGACTGTCCGTCGCTTCCTGCCCACATCCGTGCAAAGACGTAACGTCTACCTACCTATCAGGGCGATCGTGTTCATGAACCTCCTGCATCTCGGGTTCGCCGCACGCTCCAACCACCGAGGGTGATTTGTACGTAACGCCGCCATGTCCACTCACCTCCGTCAATTGCAGCTGGCGTCCGCCCCTGCCCTCTGCGGATCAGATCTGCGCAGGCTTCTCCTGATCTTCGACTTTGAAGACTTCTTCGCCTTGGACAAATGCGTTGAGGCCACGGCCATCCTCGCTCTGATCAGCCCTGATGGCACTGGCGACCGCGCGTAGAGCGCGTGCACACGATCCGCGCATGCCGTACTCCTGCATCTCTTGGTGCTCATGAGGGAATCGCGGGGGACTCGAAACGCACCTTCAGGCCTCTCCCATTCCACTTCGGCAAGGGACATCCGCACGAGTGGGTGGGTGTTCATAATGAATGGGCGAGACTGTCCCTCCTCAAGTCCCCGCCTGCGGTCGGGGTCGGCCGGCGCCTGCAGAATATTGCGTCCAGACCGCGGACGTGCCGGATATTAGGCTCGCCCGCGTTGATTGGACTACGGAGCACGAGCCCGCGCCATATGGTCAATGCGCGCCCACCGTAGGCCAGACACACACGCACACGCGCGTCCTAGCGTGCCCATCCGATTGGTGAGCGAACCCAGGTCCCGACGGGCTACCGGACGACGCGGCGCCTGCGAGTGTGAGCAAGAATGACAAGCCGCATGGGGAGGGAACGAGCTTGGAGGCGTATGGATATCGCGTTCTACCTGATACGCACCCGTGCACCGGCGACCCCAGGATCCTGTGCACGGGGGAGTGCGCAGGTCGTGCCGTGGGGTTCCCCACTCGCCCCCGCACCGCGAATCCGCGGGCAGTCAAGAATAGTAGCGGGGTATGCTTCGTGTGGTAGCGATCGGACGGGGGAAGCAGCGCCTGGTAGTGTCTCTTCCCAAATCCCCGCACTCCGATCTTTGTCGTTCTGGCGGGGCCTGTACGGGGGCTCCGCAGCAGCGTATGAAGCTGCGCTGCGACCATCGGGAAGCGTTGGACGGCATTTCGTTCGTCGACGGTCTGCGCGGTGCCTGATGAGCCGTCGCGATGACGAAAGGGCTCGCACGACGAGCCATATGCCTCGAGCGTTCGGAAGAAGGTTCATATCCTCCGCACGTACCTTTGCGCTTTCGTCATTCGTGATGGAAAAACGCCGCTGCTCGCGGATGGCTGACACAAGGACACTCCGTGCAAGCTCGTCGCAACAACTGTGGGTGCATAGCGCAGCGCTGAGTGGTCAGCCTCGGATCCAGAGTAGGGATAAAACATATAGCCTGGGTTTGCTTTCGTGTTCCAGGATCCGTCGATGGGTAGAGGAGGCGAGAAAAGTCCGGATCTTGCGCTGGCGTCTGGGCTGAGAGTCGTTCCGGCCTGCCGCGGCCGATACAGCCGGGGAAGCAAACCTAAGCAAACTCGCGACTGGCAATGGTGCCATGCTGTTCACGCCGCATGTGGATGTTTCAACAGGTATGTTAGTGTGCCACATAGAGTCAGAACAAGCGTTGGACTGACTGCTGGTACGCAGTGTGTTGCCGCCACCGACGCTCGATCGGCGTAATGGAGGGCAAGTGCATGGGGCAGGCATGCACGTGATGGGTGGCGGATGACGCAGCCGGGCCGATGATCTCAGGGGCAAGCCGTCGTGTCGTTGGCGCGGAGCATGCGGCCATACTCAACGCCTGCCACGATCAGCGACTTTTCGCGCCTCGGCCCGCAGCTGCGAAGAAATACCTCGACAGATCGTATCAGCCGCCACGGCGCCCGGGTTCCACGAATTCTCATGTCGTTCTACGTGCGCAGAAGAGAGCTTGAGGATGATCGGCGGAGGGAGAGCGGATGAAGGGATATCCTTTGCGCCAGTGGCGGGAGCGGGCTGGGCTGTGCGCAGGGCGGGCGGCGACGAGGCGGGGAGGCCGACGAGCACAAGGCAGTGGACGGTCGCGACCCGGCTCAGACTTGTTGGCGGCTAGGGCCAAGCATCCGAGGGGCCGAACCGCCCCACATGCCGCCGGTCGAGTTCGTGACGGGAGCGCACAGTGCTCGAAGAGGGAAGAATGTGGTGAGCTGATGATGTCACGGTGCTTTGTGACCACCCTTCGCCGTTCGAATATTTACAAGCGACCGTTCTGCCAGCCGACTCGTTCTTCCATCCCCTCCCCTCTTACCCCGGAACCCCATTTCCTCAACCGTCCCCTTATATAGCGCCCCACTCCCCGCGTTCCTCTCTTCCGTCCCCTCCCCACATCACGACCCTTGCGACGATCCGCACGACTCCCTCCCCCTCTGCGGTCTAGTTTAGCGCGAGCAACATGGCCGTTCTCCTCTACGTGTACGTCCCTTTACTTCCCAGCTCCTGATTGCTGTCGCTAATAGTTATACATGCAGTCAAGGCTTACCCGTCGGGTATATGGCCATTGCCCTGGCCATTATCGCGTCAATGGGAGGCTTCATCTTCGGTTACGATACCGGTCAAATCTCCGATATTCTTCTCATGGACGATTTCCTCCTCCGGTTCGGCAAATGTACTACACCTGGGGACGCCAGCACATGTTCCTTCAGTACAGTTCGTGAGGGTCTCATCGTCGCTCTCCTATCCATTGGCACTTTCGCAGGCGCTTTGATTGGTGCACCGTGAGTGTCAGTTGTCTCCCTTCCGCCACGCCCGCTGACCCTCTTCCAGAACGGCTGATGCCCTCGGTCGTCGGTATGCCATGGTCGCAGAATGTCTTATCTTCTGCGTCGGCGTCATCATCCAAATCTCCTCTACCCATGTATGGCAGCAATTCGCCATGGGGCGTTTCGTCGCTGGTCTCGGTGTCGGCGCATTGTCCGCTGCTGTACCCATGTACCAAGCAGAAGCTGCACCAAGTCAGATTCGTGGTACGCTTACTGCAACATACCAGTTGTTCATTACCTTTGGTATCCTCGTCGCCTGTGAGTATTACCAATATTTAGCACCTGTGCGAATCATTGCTGACGTATTTGACAGATTGTATCTCCATCGGTGCTCGGTCGATCGACGGCGCGGGTTCCTGGCGTACCGTTGTCGGTATCTCTTTCGTATGGCCCGCCATCCTCTCATTCGGTATCCTGTTCATGCCCGAGTCGCCTCGTTGGCTCACCCGCCGTGGGCGCTTCGATGAGGCGCTGTTGTCTCTTGCATCTGGACGTGGTGTCCCCCGCTCCGAGGCTGCAGACCACTTCATCATCAACCGCGAGCTGGAGGAGATGCGCGAGGCTGTCGAGTATGAGAAGACGGTGCAGACTGGCTGGTTGGACTGCTTCGCGTTGGAGCGCAAGCAGCTGTACCGAACCCTTTTGGTCGCGACGCTTCAGATGTTCCAGCAACTAACTGGTGCCAACTACTTCTTCTACGTGAGTGTCCCGCGATGCAGTGCCTTCTGCTTGTCTTGGTTCTCACAATTTTTCCATTCAGTACGGTGCAACCATTTTCAAGTCGGTCGGTATCAACGACTCCTTCGTCACTCAGATCATTCTCGGCGCTGTTAACTTCGGTTGCACATTCGGCGGTCTCTACATCATGGAGACCTTCGGTCGTCGTATTCCCCTCATTCTCGGTGGTGTCTGGCAGGCCGCGTGGCTGTTTGTCTTCGCCGCCGCCGGTACCGCCAAGGACCCGTCCACAGATGAAGGCATCGGCAAGCTTATGATCGTGTCCGCCTGCCTGTTCATTCTCGGCTACGCCATGACCTGGGCTCCCGGTATCTGGATTCTTGTCGGCGAGACTTTCCCGACGCGCACCCGTGCGAAGCAGGCCGCCATCGCGACTGCCAGCAACTGGCTCTGGAACTTCCTTATTGCCTTCTTTACCCCGTTCATCACCCGTGCCATCCAGTTCCGCTATGGTTTCGTCTTCGCGGCGTGCAACCTGACGGGCGCCGTCATCGTCTACTTCTTCCTGTACGAGTCGTCCGACCTCTCGCTTGAGAGCGTTGACATGGTATGTCGCCCCACCCTCTTGTACTTCGCGATTTGCGTACTCACTTCGCCTTTCAGATGTACGGCGATCCGTACTGCAAGCCCTGGACGTCTGCGAACTGGGCACCCCCGGGCTTCAGCTCGCGCGCGGACCTCATCGAGCAGACGCGTGCCGCGGAGCAGCGCAAGCCTCTCGCGACCGGTGTCGAGGAGGCGCGTATTGAGAAAGCCGACCCCGCGGTGAACAACACGGCAAACAAGGTATAAGCCGCGTGCCGCTCATACCTGCCCGCCCTTTCCCGCCTCTCTCGCGGTGTCGCTGTTGCTGCTGTCGTCATTGTCATTTCTGGTTGCTCGGCGGGTGTGCTCCTCGGACCCCAGCAAAACCCTCATCTCCATCTAATACGGAACCTTCGACATTCCCATAGCATAATGTGTACTATTATATCACGTTGGTGTCTTGCATCATTCACGCCATCTACGCCCTCATATATACTTACGATTTTACCCGTCTCATCTCATCTCATCGAAGCATATAGCTACTACGTATACACATATTGTATCGAGTTCAATGCAATCGTTCCTAGATGAGAAGCATCATGGTGTGACATCCATTATAGTGACATTCAAGCTCGGTTGAATTGGGGTAGTAAGTATGTTCGTACTCTAACAGTCTATACAGCAGACCACCAGAGTCTTACTGGCGCTCCTGTAAATATTCTTTGACTCCAAACTCCGAAGGTCCATCCCGGCGTCACTAACCACGGTTCAGTAGGGCGGAAGTGTGACATGGTAGTCTTGTACGGACGGTAAGCTGAAACTCTGCAAAGAGACAGCAAGGCCCGAAGGCCGGGCCTTCCGATGTCGCCAGCCTGAGTAAATCTGCGTTTCAGGACGTCTACGTTGGGACCGGAAGCGGGAGTCCGCCAGGCATTGTCCAAGACGCCAGGCCGCCGATATGCAATACGTACGTGCGCTCCAGCAACGCAGTGTTTCGACGGAGTCAAGGAGGAGCGCCCTCCTCCGGTGCCAGGTACCGTCTGGGGGCAGCGCCGATCGATCGAGGTCGGGCTGGGAAAGACGGCGGAAGTCTGGGGTAGCATAGGCTGCGAGAGAGCATATCAGAGCGGACGTACTGGACCACGGATATGTATGTAAGGGCGGTGCAATACCGGCTTCATATACCGGAAAAGATGACGTTCGAGCCAAAGTTTCCGAACATAGCGTCCGTGTCCGGATTTGGCAGCGACGATCGTTGCGACTCGTGTACAGTGATCACTGCCCTATCAGGTTATTCGTAGGAGAGTGTAATGAAGGTTGATCATGCAGAACGACGCGCTTGATGACTGAGGGATTGTGAACATGCGACTCTCGCTTCTAGTGGCCATGCGTCAGTAGTATTGTCCAGTGAAAGCAGATTTTGGGTGAGTTCGATGTTGGGATTTTGTTATGCACATCGCCCATGCGGTACTTGTGTCTTTCATGCGAATCAGCAGACGGTGGACAAGCCTGTGGCGGCATTTTGGTTGCGTCGGGAAGCTGTGGTGGCCAGCGCTAGAGCACGCTCCTCTTCCCACTGTCCGCCGGGCCACGGACAGCCTACTGCGTAACCTCAGTCGGTCGAAAGCTTTCGAGAGGACCTTTTAGTTATCTGTTCAGCTTGAAGGGTATACAGAACGTCCGGGAAAACTCCCGCACCTCTTCACAATTATGTCCTAGGGCTCTCAAATGATCGATCTCCAGTTGCTCAATGGACTGGTGGCAGCCCACTGGCAATTCGTCGCTAGGCAGTGTCTGTGACTAACTACGAGTCTTGATATGAGACTGTCAGTCTTACTATTCTAAAATTGAGACGGGCTTCAAGCTGTGACGCATTGAGCGACAGGTGCGATCTCGTTACTGGCCAGTGGACGAGTCTGTGATGCTACTCACGAAGTATACTACAGCAGGAACGAGATTCACGAGACTCAGAACGGTCAAAGCGGCGCTTTGGCTCTGAGTGGAATCATCGAGTTTGTATTGCATGCTCAAGTCAAAGCGTGGATGCGTCCCTGAGACGCAACACCTCAAAGGGTAGAGTCAAAGCCATAGCACCTATGTCCGCGCGTATATAGAGCTGCGTTCAGATGCCAACCGGTGGCGCTCTGAGCACCTTCTTGTTGATACCCACATTTACGACGCTTAACGACTTTTCATGGAGGTCTCGGATGGTGTTAACATTGGTCCCGAGTGAGTCCAACTAACTCGTTGCGGCTAACACCTACCCTAATGCGCGTATCACAGGTTTGGAGCATTTATCCTTGGTATATACCTCAACATCTTGCTTTATGGTGTAGTCGTCTCTGGCTACTACCACTATGCCCTTCATGCGAGAGAGTGCGCGAATCACTATACGCTGTCGTCCATTGACTGACGCGATCATACCCAAGTGATACCCTGCTTCTCCGTTTATTCGTAAATAGTACTGCCTTCACACCACACACGGGGAGACTGACCTTCCTACTACCAGATTCTCTTCCTCTTTCTCGCCGACACCCTACACACGGGCCTGGCCGTTGTGTATGTATATGATGGCTTGGTGACACATTTTGGTATGTCTTCCTCGCGCAGCACCGTTTTCGCGTTGACCCATTGTTTCTTCAGGAACTCTCAAGTATCTCGAAGACCCGCGAATAGGTGTGTATATCATTCCTCATAGCAAGGCCTACATGTTCATATTTCCCGCCTGATTTAGTCACTGTGTCCGGTACGTCCATTCCGGTGTCTCTTGTCTTTGTGCTTCTTCTGATTCACCGTGTCTCCTTTCGTAGTGCCAGTAATTTCAGTGGGCCCACCTCTTTCTTCGATTGTCCATACAAAAGCCTCACACTGGCTCAGGGAATCATTGCTTGCGCAGTCCACTTGTTCTTCGCCTACCGCGTGAAGGCGATTAGCAATCGAACATGGCTCTCGGTGATCATTTGCGTACTCGCTATCACATCAATGCGTACGCAATGACTCGTTTATGTTATGAATCATGCTCATCGTTCGATTAGTGTTTGACGTTGCTGGTGTCATTGCCATTCGTTGGCCGGGTATGGGAGGACCCAAATCTTTGCAATACCCAGCAGTGAAAGGCTTGCTCTCAGGCTGGTTGGTCACAGGGGTCGTAGCCGATATCCTCATTGCGGTATCGCTAGTGTGGCACTTGGTAGGCAGACCACAATGTTACGCTGTATCGGGCTCTTTCTGATTCCTGACTGACATGCGATCTCAGAACCGTCGCAAGTCAGGATTTTCTGACACAGACTCGCTCGTAAACAGGATCATACTGTGTATGTTTTGTTCGCGCTTCCAGAAGCTACAGTACTGATGCCGGGACTCACGGACTCAGTAACGGTTCAAACTGGTGTCCTCACGACAACTTGGGCTATTCTGGATTTAGCTTTCTACCTCGCCTCCGTAAGCCAAACCTATATCTGCCGTGCTGTTCTGTGCTAACCCCGATGACATCCAGGCTCGTGATACGTGAGTCCCTTCTATCTGAAATTCAACATGCTGGACCGAGCTGTTCGAGCAGCCACCTCTTCTTCAACTTCTCGCTTGCCAAGTGGTATACCATCTTTTTGATGTCGAGTCTCAATAATCGCGGCTCGTGGGAGCCTCCACGCTCGAAAACGTCCACACTCTCATGGAAAGTCGGAAGTGTCCCCGCCATTGCTGTGGATAATGGAAGCTCGACCGCCGATGTAAGCCTCATTGTCGTCTCCCCCCTATGAGCACTCAATGACAGTTCGCTGCCGTAGGAGTCGCTGGTGTAAGGTTGATCAGTGGTACATGTGGTGTCTGCCAGTGAACGAGTCAAAGTTATTTGGATGCCTTCTCTCGCTGGCTTCGATGCCGTTGTGCAGGAGTCCTGGCGCTATTATTACTAAGGATTGCAATCTTCCTCATGATATCGAACGAGCTAGGGTCAATGAAATGCCCCATTACATGAATTCAGGCTACATCCCATTGTGTGTAATATCCATAGTTTCCCAGCTGATGAGACATGTCCTTGAGTGATTGCGACAAGAGGAGACAACGTTTTCAACGTCTTGTACACTTGCTATTGTCATTCTATCTAGTGCGATGGCATTTTATCGTTACATTCGTGTGTTTACATCGCCTCGATCTGTCTTCGCCCGTTAGAGTCCCTGTGACTGGGTCTCAGAGTGGAGTCACTGGCCTTCCTCCTTCGCCTCTTCCGCTTTCGCCTGCTTGATCGCCTCAAGCACTTTGGCGTGCACCTCTTTTCCCGCTGCGACAACACCATGATTCTCGCCCAGCGTTCTGCCTAACCCGAAATCGAGCGGCAGCCCGCGCGAGTCCGTGATTACACCTCCAGCTTCTTCGACAAGCACAGAGCCCGACGCGTGGTCCTGACCACGGCGCGTGAGTGAGTACCAGAAGAAATATGAACCTTGAAAGAAATACCCAGATCTTCTCCCTGTACCCACTCCCGACAGGCATCCGCAAATACACGCCCCCATCGCCCCTCGCGAGTGCCGCATATTTCGCCTGGCTGTCCATCCGCGTGGGAGGGCGCGTCACGCCCAACAGCCTCGCCACGCGCTCGTTGAAGCTCAGTTTCGCATGCGCCTTCTCCACACTCTCGAGCAGGTTCAGCTTCTCCGGCGTGAACCGCGGGATCTGTAGGCGTATCGCCTGCTCCTCCGGCTGGAGCGCGTCGGCCTGCGGGCGCAGCGGGAGCTGGAACGCACCGTGCCCCCGCGTCGCGACGAACAGCGCGCCCCGTGCCCCGTTCGGCTGCGAGGGGTCGATGGGAAGGTTCGGGCAGCCGATGATGCCGAGCTCGACGCGCGCGTCGACTATGAGCGCGAGGCAGACGGCATACTGCTCGCCGCGTAGGAACCCCTTCGTGCCGTCGATCGGGTCGAGTGTCCACATACCTTGAGGGTGGATGTATCGTCAAGGCCGAACAAGGGGATACTAGGAGAGAAACACGTACGACCTGTCCTGCCACCCTCGTAATTGCCTCGGTCGATGGCGGCGAGGAGCTCCTCCGTTGTACGCTGGTGTGCGGGGCCTAGGCCCCAAACGTCGGACTCGCCGGGCTGAAGGGGCGCAGTGAGCGATTCGTTGGCGAGAGCGACGACGCGCTCGCGAAGCGAAGCACCGGTGTCTGCTCGGAGGTCGCTCGCGTCTTCTTCGCCGACGATAGGGTCATGGGGAAACGTGCGGGATAGGATTATGTTCACAACGGCTTGCGCGGCAAAATCGCCAACTACAATGAGCCATGTTTAGTGTGCATTCTGACAGAATTACGGCAGAAATGAATAAGCGGGCGAAAGTGTAGTTCAAACAGACTATAGAGCGGTTCACCAGACACCCCCCTAACGACCAGTATAATTGCGAAACACGTCAGACACGGGTTGTGTCCATTTGTCCCTTCTGTGGCGACGTAGTCGCAAACATCCGCGCCCCGCTAGGGGTTGTTTGGCCTACGCTGGTCGCACTGAATATGGTGCAAAACATCTCTGCCAGACACTGCGCCACATTGAGTAAAGAGACAAGGAAGTGCACACGGTATGTCGTGGGTGCTGTATGAGAAGTTGCTCGTAGCGAGAGGAAGACCGGTGGCCGTCAGTGGACGGCGGAGTAGCGGAGGGAGAACTATTTCAAGCCATCAGGGAGAGAAGAAGCTTTATGTCCATTCGGAAGTCTAGCGCATCTCCTGAGCATAGTTGAGCCAAAGAGAACCTCCAGCCATCCTCCCACCCGGGTGAAGGGGTGTCTGCCCTGGTGGCTGGACGCCCGCGTTTGGACGTGGGGTAGCCTGCGGGACTGAGGCCTCATCTCGCCGTGCGTTGATGCGCGGATAAGTTTGCGAACATGCTCTGGACTGTAAGGCTGTTATGGGGATCGGAGTGAACTCATGGTGAAATTTATATCATGAGGGACACCGGACCAATAGCATCAGCATTGTGAACTTAATCCTCCTCCGCACGTCCCGCTCGTCGCAGAGCTTAGGTATTTGCCTAGAGATGAGGGCCCAGCAGACCTTGAAACATATTTCCATCCAGGATGTCGGAGATGAGCAAACCGGGGAAACTTCCTGTCCCGGGCCCAGCCCCTGCGATGATATCCAGAAGTCCTTGGGGGGACAAGGATGAAGCTCCGTACAGCCCACGAATCCGCGTAACTGTGTGAGCGAGAGGAAGCGACGTGGGGCTTACATTTGACTTGCATATAGATTCAAGTCTGAGCTGCGTCCCTTTACCACCTGGATTACACGTCAAGAAAATGGTATGATGCGCTATCTCAGCAGTCTGGGTCACCCGGAAAAGACGGTCCACCATATCCATCAGGCGGTACAGGAAGAACTAGTGTCCTGTAGGGCGAACAAGGAAGCCGCTATGGCTTCCAAATCAAACCCACCTCCAGTGGCCGCCCACCGAGGGTTGAATACAATAAGCGAAATGTGATGTGATATGGTGGCGTCGGTGAGGATCGCGAATCGGGGATTTACATGGGTGTGCTTCGGGACACACGTCCTGACCGAGGCGCATATAGGGATAGCAACCAGGTATGGAACCAGGCCTGCCCATGTCCAGGGCACTGTGTTTCGAATGCAGCTGCTTTCGGTGTCCGGGACGAAGCAGACCGCTGGCCACCCAGGCACGGTAGATACCACATCATCTCGAGAGGTTTGCACGATCGCGTGGCATAATTCCCCCGTAACCACGGACCACCATCGCATCGAGACCAACTCAGAGGAACACGGAACTGCAGATCGGACTCACCGGTGACCGGACTCTTGTCATCTTTCGTCAGGGTCTCGTTCCGCACGAGTTTGTTGAAGACCGACGAGGTCAGCGTGCATGCCCTACGCACTGCGGCGATTGCTACCTGCTTTTCCGCGAAATATGCTTCAGACATGGCTAGAGAGATGAAGGTGGAGGATATGTTTTTACCGGGGCAGCTTGCAGGCAAGACGTTGGTGCGGCGATAGACATGCATCGCCCGAGCGGATGGCGTCAAGATCGCGATATTGCCATCCCAGTGTGTCACACATGTCACGTTCCCCTGTGCGCGGAGTTCTGGCCCAGATACCGATCTGCGCTGCCTGCACTTGCTCTCGACCGTCACCAGCCCTTGTCATCTCGCTCGGAAGGCTGGCGAATCATTGCGGCTCTCAGCAAGGAGAAGAACAGTGCGAAGTACGCATCGGTCTTGCGGTCGTATGTGACGCTCGCAGGACACCGCAAGTCGTCAAAGGCGACAACCACTCAAGTCAACAGATACCTGATCCCCTCAAATCAATATGACGCCTCTGCCGTTCACGCCGTTCTCAGCAAAGCGGATTAATTCACGAAAGGAAAGGGCCCCGCGGCGTCACAAGGAATGTCCAGCAGTCTCTTCCTATCATCGTTATGGTCTTCCGCGCGCCGCGGATCACCCCGTTTATGGTAAGCCCAAACACAGGTCTACATACGCTGTCTTCCGCCTGCTCAGCATGCGTAGTAGTATACACACTGCACAAGCAATGCTGTGCCACGTTGCCGTTCTTTCGTACCCCGTTGTTGAATCTGTAATGCTCGCTGATAGCCACGCCCAATCAGCCGATCGCCCTCTTGCCTGCTGGTAAGCCGGGCCCATGCTGATTGGCGCGAGTCGGTTTTCAGATCCCTTCTGGGGCCTCGACCCCAGTGGTGAGCGTCGCTGCGGTAGCGTTCGAAAGATGGAGAGCGCACGATGGTCGGCATGAATGTACCCTTGCTCAGCGGTCGGCGCCCATACCCTATCCATGCTGTGGCGCACTTCCCCGAAACTTCGTGTGAGAGCTCCTAGAGCTTGTGCTGGGCGTTGCACAGACTTTTGGATGACCGAGGTTCCGAATGCAAGTTTTGTGTCCCGGGCCGGCAAAGCCACCGACAAATAAGTTTGGCGGTGCCTGACTACCATTGCGCCGATACTAGTGTAGGTACGCTCCTCTCCTTTAGCTGCCGCCGACATTGGTGCGATGCCGTCCAGGGGGGGCTCAGAAGCAGATGCAGTCTGTCGTGTAGGCCGACAAGATTAGGAAGATGGTGATGACTGTCCGTTCACATTTGCGCTGTTTCGTAAACGTACCTACGGACAGTGTCATTCAGGGGTGACCTAAACAAAGTTCGAAGGCGGCACGGATCGTTTCACGGCTAGCAGCGGAACCTATCGCGGCCCCCCACTCCACTTACCCTGACAGGCCAGCCTAATACGATACCGACACGCTTCGATCGAGAGTGTATCTCACCCACGATTCGAGCGTGCCCTTGGCGTGCCCACATCTTTCTCGACGGTGTCGATCGCCACTGGGTGGCCACGGTAAATGGCCCATCAGGCGGCCGGAGATTTGAAGCGAAGGGAATTCGTAAAGGCGGCTATGATAGTCGCTCAGATCGGGATCCGAGATGCGCCTGCTTGATTCAATGATTGACTCCTCGCCCCACGGGCTTTAGCGATAAAACTCAAGGCCCTCGCGCCTTGGCGTCGAGACCGCCGCTCCGCACTAGTACCACCACCTAGCAGGCGCACCGGAAACGACTACCGCGACCTGCTCGAGCGTGTCGTGCGCATGCTTATGCGCGCGGGGCGCGATGGACCCCGCCGCTGTCTCTACGCAGCTTCCCAGCTTCAATGGTACGCTGGGCGCCGCCTTCCTGGGTCACTTTGCTACTGCGATGTAAGTCCTCCGTGTCCATCGCAGTTTGGCTGGCATTCGACGCTGAGCGACGGGCGTGGGGTTTCTTTGACAGCCTGTACGGCATAACGAGTCTCCAGGCGTTCACGTACTTTAAGCAATACTTCCGAGATCCACCATTGTTGCGATTGTTGGTGCGTGGTCGCAGATCTCACACTAGAACGCTGATTGAGCTTCTCTCCCTGGGCACTCGGTATCTTCAGGTTCTACTGCTGTGGTGGGTCTTCATTGTCGCTGAACGAGGCGTATTCATTGACCCGTATGTATAGGGTCATGGACACCGTGCATGTCGCGTTCATCACATACACAATGTATTTCTATATGGTCCTCAACTTTGCGAACCCCCTAGTCGTTGAAAGGCCTGTCTGGTCAGTTTTCCTACTTGATACATATCCATGTAGATTACTCATACCGTTGGTGCACAGGAGTGTTTGGGTGCGTCTGCTCGTTTTCTGTCAGCCGTGTATTGTCGTGACTGAAGATATCAGGGCATGATTATGATCTCGGTTCGTCATAGCGCCTTGCCAAGTGCTACCAATGCTCAACATGACGTGTGCTTCAGAATGTCAGCAACAGCATCGTGAGAGGGTAAGTACTCTGCAGCACTGCGTAGGAGCTATCTCACGCATGCGAAGTGCAGAATATTTGGACACCGTCTATGGAGATGTGCGTGGCAAACGCGTGTGCACTACAGGTGTTCGCGTCATACTAATACTTCGGTAGTGAGCCGCAAATCTTGGGTCCTCCCAGTGTTTGTCGTAAGTACACACCCGGCCGACAGGTGTATGCAGCCATGCTGATATCGCACGTGCTAGGGTCTCCTGTCAATATACATCGTCTGTGAGTTTCTGCAGAAAGTGGTGACTGGTATGCATACTGACGCATGGCGCCACGCCCACAGTCGACGGCATTTGTGCGTTTCCACCTCTCACACATAGTCGTCCCAGCTGACAAAAGACACTAACCGCAGACTTTGCCATCAAGGGGTCAGTGGTACCGTCACACTCTAACACCACCCACTCATCCACTATCCGGCAGATTACAAATTGACACATACCTGCAGATCGCCAAATTCTCGGTATGTGGGCAAAGTAGCGCATCTTAGCGCGGCCACTGACGCTACCATCTGATCACAGTGGAGTCTGTATGTCGGACTCGCCTTTGAGGTGGTCGCGGACTTCGTCATCACCATCTCGCAGTACCTCTATCTGCGACGATTCCGGACAGGTATCAGAAGGTAGGTTTGACCGTACCTAGCCCTGACAGTTTGTCGTGTTCACCCCTGAATGCACCAGTACGGATTCTGTCGTCTCGGTGCTTATGCTCTACAGCATCAACACTGGGTTGTTGACGAGGTGCGTCGCGCCGTGTTTCATTTAGCTTTATAGGGATTCATACAGATCACTACGACAGCATTTGCGCGCTACTGTGTCTGATCACGGTGCGTCCATCATCGTCATTTATCACCTGTGTAGCTTCTGATCGCCGCATCCTCGCCAGTACGCGACGCTCCCGCACATGTACGTCTACTTCGCGTTCTACTTCATGCTCAGCAAACGTAGGTCATCTCACGTCCCGCTCGGCAACGTGGCTGACAGAGAGGCAGTGTACGTCAACTCGGTGCTGGCGAACTTGAACGCACGAGCCATCGTCGTCGAGACGATGGCACCAGAGGCGGTCGTCGACCGCGGGCCGTTTGGGTCAGGCCAAAACCCGTTTGAGAAGAAGCGCAAGCAGACGTCGACTGCGACGACGTCCGAGGCGGGCCCGTCGTCGCGCGACAGGGCACAGGTGCGTCTACCGTCTTCTCCATTCCCGCTACCTTCATCGAGCTCATCGTACGCTGCGCAGTTTTCGACGGTAATCGACCCTGTGATGATCACGATGTCGAACCTTCCGAGGCACTCGAGTGTCACGCTCGCTAAGGTCGAGGAGGATCGCATATCATGGACATGACCACCTCTGATGGCTCATTTCACGTACGCGTCACGATGCGCTTGCATTCTGTATCCGTGGATTCGCTGTGTCTTCTGCAAGTTGTACTGTTAGCATAATGTTGCTCTGGAACACCTCAATGTTTGCTACCCCCACGCCTGACTATCCGCCCGGATTCGTATTACACATAGTAGTTATGCCTAAATGCCATCCGATAGTGTATTTCAATGCTTAGATTGGGCATCGTGTCGCGCCGGGAGATCGTGCAGAATGTATGCCATTTCAGCGTCTGACGAGGTTAGGGTTGCGGGGTGAGCCGACCCGGTTTGATTCTGGGTATAGTCACATGATCAAACGAACCGAGACGCGCAACTGCAACGACCACGTCGACTAACGCGAATGACGGTACTGCCGCACCCTACTGACTACATTTTCGTACATTCTCCTCCTTCACCTCCTCATCCGACAAAATGGTTTGTAGTTTCACTTCTGAAGTGAAATTGCGCTGATAAAGCTGCTCAGGTGTCTTCCGCAAACACGGGCGACCCCGTACCCATCGAGACGTCCCATGAGGACATGATCGTACGTTCGCGTTAGGTCGCGCGGGACAGGGACGAGACAGAACTGAGGAACGCGTCGGATACACACAGCATGATGCTCAACTAGACTACTACGGCAAGCGGCTCGCGACATGCTCGTCCGACCGGACAGTGCGGGTGTTCGACGTCGTAGACGGGGAGGCGACCAAGTCGAGCGGCCAGGTCCTGAAAGGGTGCGTGTCCCCCGCCCCATGTTACTACTTTTTTCTGACAGCCACACTCTTGCTTGCACGCTGCGCTGACAGGCACACGGGCCCGGTATGGCAGGTCGCCTGGGCACACCCCAAGTTCGGCCACATCCTCGCGTCCTGTTCGTACGACGGCAAGGTCATCATCTGGAAGGAGCAACCTGCGCAGGGCCCGACGCCTGCGGGCTGGGCGAAGATCAAGGAGCACACTCTTCACAAGGCATCCGTCAACTCCGTTTCGTGGGCACCCCATGAACTCGGGGCGATCCTCGCTTGCGCCTCCTCTGACGGCACTATCTCCGTGCTCACCTTCAAGAGTACGCTATACCCCTCTTCCGTCCCCCTCAACCATGCGGACACTAATATTGTGTTTCTGCAGACGACGGCCAGTGGGGCGCAGATGTCTTTGACGGGCATGCTATCGGGTGCAATGCTGTTTCGTGGGCGCCCGCGGTACAGCCGGGTTCACTGATCGCTCCCCAGCCGACAGCGACGATCCCCGGGCAGGTCCCCGCGGCGCCAGCGGGCGTAAAGCGCTTCGCGAGCGCAGGCTGCGATAACCTTGTAAAGATCTGGGGCTTCCGGGAAGACACGCAGGGGTGGGCTGAAGAGGAGGTGCTCGAGGGCCACACGGACTGGGTACGCGATGTCGCATGGGCGCCGAACATTGGTCTCCCGCGGAGCTACATCGCTACTGCCTCTCAGGTGTGTCTCTTGTCTCGCTAAGTGGATTCGAATAGGGGACGCTGACGCGCATGGGACAGGACAAAACCGTGCTCATTTGGACAAAAGACACCCCGACGTCGCCGTGGGTCAAAACTGCGCTCGACCCGTCCTCTGCGTCCGTGTCCCCCACGTCGGGTTCGCCCGCACCCGCGGGCAAGTTCCCGGATGTGGTCTGGCGCGTGTCGTGGAGTCTGGCGGGGAACATCCTCGCGGTCAGCTGCGGCGACGGGAAGGTGACGCTCTGGAAGGAGAACCTGAAGGGTGTGTGGGAGTGCGTGAGCGACATGACGAGTTAGGTGTATCATACGTTGTCTGGACTCTAGATAATTGGTGTCCTATACATTTTCCTTCTGCTTGGTCCTCTCCGGATATTACTCACCGTTTGGGGTCTCTGCCTCCGCCATGCTTCCCTTCACTGCCTTCACTCCGTGTCCACCTGAACTCTACACTGCACACATACCCTGCACTTGGCCTCATTAGGGGCGATGCCTCACCGCCACGGCGCTGCCGCATATTCGGCGGTTGTACGCATGCGCAGTAATAGAGGGCGGGCGCAGAGGTGGCTGCGCGCGCCAAATGCTGTCATAGCTCCGCCGCCAGTTCCTGAGGACCATCCGTGTTGCCTCCTGATGTATAATAGTCCGCTTTATTGGATAGAACCTAGCGTGGATGCTTCCTAAAGCTTTCATCTCGTCCTCTTCACCACTCTACGCCAGATTGGAAGCTGTTGGTGAGTGTTGTTGAGCGGCGTGCTTTCTCTGCTTCGATACACCGCCCGCACCGCTTATGGGTCGATCTGTTCACAGACGTCAGTCCGCCGGGCCCTATTTAATTGGGATTTAATCCGCCAGCCTCGTCAGCGCACTCAGCCCCTGGAGTCCTTGTCTTCATACTTCATATCTTAACCGCTCTATCTACCATTGCAATCATTGACTAAATGGCGGGCTGGTAAGTCTGTGTAGCGCGTGCCGATTGCTGATACGCTAATGGTCGGCCGACGCCCTTACAGGCTTGACGTTTTCTCCCTAATCTTGGCAAGTCCCCGAGTCTTTCACCCGTGCGTTCGTCGATCACTGACATGGGTTTCTCCGCGACGTCTACAGACGCTCTCTATCGCTGGAGGAGTGGTGCTTGGTGTGGTTTACATAGGGAAAGCGACGTCACAGGCAGCAGAGGCGACGAAGGCCTCGTGAGTGGCAGTTTCATCTTCCGCACTGGATGCTCTCTCACCGAACTTCCCCTTCTTCGTCTCACCACTTCAACACCAGGCTGAAGAACAGGGGTGTAAACTTGTCGAAGGAGGGCATGTCCATCAAGACGAATAAGCGTTGGGACAGGAGCGATTACCTCGACGCCACACAACGGTACGCTTGCTTACTCCTCATGTTCTTGACCATCCTCATCGTATTCCCCTCTTGCTACGACTTGCGCCCCCAGCGGCTTCGTAAAAGCCTACAACAACTCGACTTTCGGATCTGGCCCCGGTGCAGGCGTCCGCTCGCACTCAGCCTCGTCCATCCATTCCGAGCACAACACCAGCGAGGGGCGGGACCGACATGGGACCGTGTCGGGTGGGGAGTCGTATCTCAGGAGAACGCCGAGCTCAGCCAAGTAGGCTTCTCGTCGGGATCGTGTTCTTGGCCGTAGTGCGTAGTAGCTCGGTGAGATATGGGTAGTATTTATGGCCTACTCTCGTGCGTACACCCGTCAATAGATAGTGACTGCGTGACTTATTGCCGTATTTATCTGCCTGTGCCCGCGCAGATGTATTCGGAGAACGAATGTACAACATGCACGTCTTGAGCACTTCTACTTGCCGGCGTAACTTGGGCTTCATCTTGTCGGACTTCCCACCTTGTGTATCAGATCTGTTCACATAACCGTATTAACCCTACTCATACAACGTAGAACCCGATAACCCTGGTCTATATCTATACAGGCATCAATTCAATCTCTCCTGAGCCCTTCTCCTCCCGACTCCCATTCACACTTGTACCCTCGCGCTCGTACACAGTTGAGCCAGGACCAGAAGAGCCTCCTGGCGATCCGCCCTCCACATCCGCTACCCTGGTTCCTCCTGATCCTGAGGTCGACGGACTCCACATCTCGCCACCCTCACTATCCTCGCTCAACCCCTCCACGGGGTCACTGTACTCTGAGAGGGGGCCCGTCCACACTGGGCCGTCCATATCCATGAACGACCCCGCGCCCGGTGCCGCGAACGCGCTGGGCGGCGTGAACTGGAGCGTGCGCGTGTCGGGCGAAGAAGTCGAGAGGAACGCAGAGTCTGGGAAGGACTTGGAGGCTAGGTGGATGTCGTTGGTGGTCTCGTTAGCACGGCGGAGGTTCAGGAGGAAGCGCGAAGTGAGGAGGGAAGGGATGCTGTGTGAACAGAGGTGAGCATGAGAACGGGGATAGCGGCGATGGGACGCACGGGATGAGGAAGATCGTGACGTAGACGACGTTCTAGGTGGTTATATGCGCGAGGTGAGAGATAGAAGCCATGCGCATTGCCGAGCCCGACTCACCCCATTGTAGAAGACGACGATGATGTGCACAATATTGAGGATAAGGAGGGCCCTGCTCGTGAATCAGCATGCTTTCTGTCAATAGAAGCGAAGGAGCGCACACGAAGTAAATGGTTCCGTCGCGAAGCAGGAGGGACGCTAGGGACGCCTTGATACGCAGCCTGTCCGCTTCCCGTTTCATCGCATACGTCCGCCACCAGGTTATGGTGATCACGAGTAGGTCGGACACGATGGCGCACACGCGGGTCACAATCGTCACTGGCGAATTGAAGGTCAGGGGGCTCCCACGGCGCAGGACGGTGTTATCTACTACGTACGGCTACAGAAAAACAGATGAGCCCACCACCTCGATGCTATTGGATGCATATCACTTACATTCGATGCTCTTCCGGGGTGTAATAGGCGTCATAAGTGCAGACAGGAATAGGCCCGACGACCACGATATACCCAAGGGATGCCTGGGCGGCATTGGACTGCATGCACCCTAATGTGAGGTATACATCACAACGATACAGAGGCAGGACCCACGAGGTTGGAAGCGAATGCGACGATACCAGTCAAGAACGTTGCGAGGGCGAGGGGCCAGTTTCGCCCTGTAATCGCATATACACGGAGAGTGGAGAATACTGCAGTGGGAGTGGGTAAGTGGTTCTGCATTTGCTGCCTGAGTGGCGGGGACTCACTGGCAGGAACAGTATATAACAATAGCGTGACAATAGCGTATAGCATAATGATGGTTTCGCATCTACGGCGTGGAGATACAACGTAAGGCTTTCGATCGGTCGCTATGAAGGGGTACTGACGGCTGTAGGAAGGAACAGAGCGTCAGGAAAGGTCTCATAGTGATGTGACCAGACGCACCAGGTCATTCGGCCATGGAATTACTCCGATTACGTTGATGATACCGTAGACAAGCAGGACATAGCGGTTGAACAGGAAGATGAGGCTTGACATGGTCAGCTTCCGCCGCCATACGAGGTGAATCTCGTCGGAGAGTGTGACGAGATGCTCGCAGAAGATGAGGGCTACAGCAAGGCAAAACAGTCAATGAACAACGGCAGGTATGTATATGTGATACGCACTGCACGTCGCCAGTTCACAATAGTTCGTCACATAGCTAATACAGTGGAACCTGTCAGCTCTTGTCATGCCGGTTCAGAGGCAGTGTGGCACGTACTTGCTCACAAGCAGCGCGGTGATCTCTTGCTCGAGCTCAGCATTTGACCCCATCCTCCGTTCACCGGCAGCAGCAGCTCAAAGTCAAACGTCCAAAGCGGACAGCAGCGAGAGCGGGGCGTGTTGTCGCATTCCCGGCCAGGATTTGTACGGTGCCTCCCCATCCTCGGAGATAGATTCGAGCCTACATCGCGGTGGCTGCTTTTGGTGAGGGCGGGTCGCCAAGATTTGTCTGATCAGACTAACAGGCAACCCATGGCGATCGAATAACACAGCATGCGGGCATGAGCGCTCGAGCGATCCTTGATCACCGACGCGCGTCGGATGAACGCACTTGCAGCAACTTCGTTGTTTCTGCCGCTTCCGGGCCTGCTGGACGACTTCTGTTCGAGCGTGTAGGAAACGCTCGGACAGAGACTCTGAATCGTCGCTCGAGATCATGGGCAGAGTACTGTGACTACGTCGCGACACAGTCGAATGCGTGGTAGCGTTGCTTGAGGCGCGACATAGGGCGTGTTAGCGCGCCGATCAGGGACGCGCTCAGTCGAGTGCATCGCCGGGGCAACAACCAAACTCCGGGCTCAACACCAAGCCACTTCGAGATACCGCTTCCCCACCGGTTCCATCGACGTATTTGAGACTGACAGGCTGTGATAGGGCCGATGTTTTCATACAACTTGACATGGGCGCGCAATTGAGTCTACGACAGGGGTGTCACGGTGTACGACCTGAGACTGCGGCAATCACAAGCTCTGAGCTATTAGGGGTATCGACTTCAAGGTAGTCGCAAACATACAGTCTTTACTGGGATTACCCAGTCATGGGAGCAACAGGCACGAACCGTCCGAGAGCTACTGAGCACATTAGATACTACACACTTGTCTCCAGAGGCAGTGAAACGGTCCATAAGCCGATGAGCATGATTGGTAGGCATGGTCAAAGCTCAAGTAGCTGGCTCTCCTTGAAGAACCATACGCTGAGGAGGCTGCTGAGAGGACACACGTTTGGTGCTGCGTCGAGACTTAGATGTCCACCTCCACGCAGGGTCGTACGACGGAGGTGTCGATCTGGGGGCTTCCTCTGCTAGCATTGTGGGGATTGGAGGCAGTGGACGGCTAGGCCCGGGGGACGGGGACGTCATCCGCGTATACTCCGTCGGGCTGGTCCTACGAACAGAGGTAGTCAGCTAAATTACTATCTATTGGGTGCAAAATATAACTTACGCAGGGCTGCTGCTGGCTTGCTGTGACGACAAAGATCTGGAGACGATATAGAAGGGCGCATAGTCTTTCGTGTCTATGTTGATTATCATTAAGCCCGTGGTAGATCGCGCAGTAGAAATACAACATACATGGTTCAACCGGAAGGATGGGTTCTGGATCCAGTAAATCATCATCGATGACGATGGATCCCTCCGAGTCGCGAGCTGCCCTCCTGTACTGACGTCCACGGAGCATCCTCCTTGGTGATACCTTCTCAGGCGGACATCCTTCTGTACGTCGCGTGCATCGTCGAACACACAACCATGCGACGAAGACGACAATCAGTAACGCGGATGCGGCGACGGCCTACCATCATTGCTCTCAGTCGTTGCGGTGACACATGATCATAATACGACTCACAGATATTCCGGCATAGTCTCCTGCAGATAGACGATGTCCCTTCGTTACTGCACCAGAACTCAAGGGCACTGTGCTCGAAGGGTTGGCCGAGACCAAAGTCGGACTCGTTGGGCTGAAAGCATTCATGTCAGAGTCTGAATTGATTTGAGAAAGCCATGCACGTACGCTGCGGCTGCGCTGTGCAATACTACCTGCCCGATATCACACGCCATATTCGCCTGTGCATTCGTGACCGTCACCGTATACGTCTGCGCATCATCCAGGCCCGTCGCCAGATACTTAAGCGCGCCCAACACCTCGAATGCCGTCGATGCATTGTATTGCGCTGTCGCGGGCACGCCATCCGGTGCAGGGTCGATGCTGACGTTGTACGCACCGTACGAAGCCGCTGTTGACCCGTAGATTGCGAAGCCGACGCTCGACTGAACAACAAATGTGATGGCGTCTCCTAGTGCGGTCGTGCTCAGGAGTGTCTGCGAGCCTTCGCAGATGAGAGGCACCCAGGAGCTGTTGGAGCTGGTTTGGAAGAAGGTGTTCACCTCGCCCGAGCCGGAGCCCGTGACAGCAGATTGATTCTGAGACGTAAGGAGAGAACTGCACGCATATTGATATCAGACAATGTCTCGAGACACACGAATGGGACTGACCCAAGGGGGCCCATACCGGTAATGACTGTCGCACCGCTCACTGTCACTGTGCCCTCACTGATTGTCAGTGCTACAGTGTAGGAACCGTAGGCCAAGCCGTTCTCTTGAAATAGAATACCCTCCTCGCCTTCAGTACTGTTGCCGATAAGCACCTCGCTGTTCCAGCTCCGAATGACCATGAACACAGACGATGCATTGGTCGTCCCATATAGGGTCATGGAGGTCCCTGTCCACTGCAGCTGGACATTCGCAACCTCGGCACTGGTAGTGTAGGATGTGTTCTATAGGAGAATAAGGGAAGTAGCTTCAGCCGCAACATGGGGACATAGGCCCTCGCAAACGCTCACCGGATTGGAGTTGGGGAGCGTCCATGCCGTTGATGCGCCCGCTGGTCCAGCGGCTCGATACGGCATGTAGTTGAAGAGAGGAGACTTGCCGTCGATAGAGAGGTTGTACTGGTTGTACTGAGACATTGTTGGTCACCAGTTGCAGACTAGGGTACGGGTATCCGAGCCCACTCCCACCGCGACCTGGCGGGGAATCGTTGAGACGATGCCAAAGCGCTTTCGAGCCCACATCCCTATACTTATCGACACAGCCCGGTGAGCCATGTGCTTGTACTTTGCGAAGACACCCACAAGTGCCACTGAGGCTGAGTATGCATACAGGATCGCTGACACCTTGGTGTATTCCGCGATGACTTGTAGGCTGCATGCCGAAGTTATGGTTGCGCACTTGACTTTGTATACCCGAGCTTCAGCATTTTCTAGGCATCCAGTGCAAGCTCAGTGCTCTCAGTCCAATTAATTCTCCCCTCAGGCAGGCAGGTAGAGCCCTCCATCATGATAATCCATGGGCGTTACATCGACCTAATAGAATCACTGACGCAGATTGATAATCAGCAATGGGTCTGGATGTGAGGATGTGCGATGACATACCGTGATCTAGGCCTCTAAATAACGAGACGGTACTGGTCCGAGGTAGCACACAGCATAGGAAATGCTCCGTGATCATGTTTCACAACATCGATAAATCATGATGCAGGTCAGTGCAAGCCATTATGCAGGAAGGGACATCGCTGCCCCGATCCAAGGACCCAAACATGATCCGCTGCAACTGGGCTAGTGAGATTACCATTGATTCCATGTTGCCGCCTTCTGGGTGTCGTACTAATGTGTGTATTGAGAAAAAGGCAACTAGTTGTATCAAGGTCTACGCTGCATCTAAGTCAGTCGTGATGCTCAAACAAGACTGGTATACCGGTCTACACGCTAGATATGCATGCATTTAGTCGTACCTAAATAGATTGTTAGTCAATTTTTGAGGCAGCTCCTGGAGGGGCCTGCAGCCCTACGACTAACATGAGTATTGACCATCGATCCACGTGCTCACCTGCTAATCTTGTTGCTTCAAGAATGCACACCAAATCAACTACTTGAGCAATGATCTTACTCCTTACTCGTACTCGAATAACGCGCAGACCACCAGAATTACAAGGAGAAAGGTCTCTTCACAGTGACTATACCCGAATGCGTATTACGATAGTGGATATCCATGGCGGTGTCTGTCACACCGACAATCCAATGTGCAGTCGAAGGGTAGATGCCGATGGCAATACGGCACCGTAATCGCGTGCCAGGTAAGAATTCAGAGCAGAGAGCAATGCAGCCTGAGAGTATGTAGAACAACATGGTGGTCGTCGGGGACGGGAAAGCAGAGGCGCGGACTCAGCGCGGACGTCGCAGATTGCATGTGACGGAAGCTCCGGCCCGGTGAACCGACGGGTGCCCCCGTTATCCACGTGCCATGAACAAGCTAGCCGATCTACGGTTCCTGAGATCGATCACTTGCCCCGCACGATCACGTCAAACATCGTCTGGGGCGAGTCGGAGCCAGCCTGAGTTAGCGCAATAACAAGCAGTAAACGCAAAGTTGATGTCGAGAGTTTAGCTCTCTGTATTGGAGACAGGTCTATAGCGAATCCAGTGTGATTGACGAGAGTACAACCTTGGTGGAAACATCCGTCCCCGCAGGATGGCGTTTCAAGTCATTCATCGAATCCTATTACCACTTGTACACCGGATTTCCTTGAGATGTCGGGTGCCGTGTAGCCTTCATCCAGCTTCCATCACAGTCTGAACGCAGCCTGGTACTTGGACATGAGCATAATCAGCGTCCGACAGACTGAACTCATAACGGCAGCACGACGGCATGCAAGCCGCTCGTTGTCATCACAGACACCCAACGTCCGCGCCCATCGTGAGTCCAAATCCACTGCACGGACTGGACGCGCGTGAGACGGCAACGACCACTACGCCTATGACGCGCATCCGCGCTCGCGGCTCGCCGGGACGCGGCTCGCAGCATTCGAAGTCTTCGGCGTACACCACGACCCATGGGGCAACGACGGTGCGGCCGACCGGGCATACATAGGTGTGTCATCGCGTGCGTTTGCTACCGGAATAGCGTTAGGCTGGGATACCGCAGACGTACTGCTGCTGCGACTGAGTTGCGAAGCTTGGCGGTGAGACGCTGGCCGGTCTCCCCGAGGCCGCCTCAGCCCAGGGTTTCGCTGGCTTGAGGAGACAGCATGTCGGGTTGGAGACGATCGAAGCACACGCAAGACAAATGGCTCCTGTAGCCTGCAGCCGCCAACGCGCGAAGCCGCCGGCGAGTGCAGGGAGCTCTACTCCGGCTCGCGCGGATTTCCCGAGCGCCAACGCCCGTTCGAAGGGCCCATGGAGGGAACGCCCACGTCCCCGCACACAGAGCCATATGGAGCTCGCCCACAACGCGTTACGAATCCGCCCGAGGCGACGCTGGCCGCGCGCACCTGCCGTGCTCAGGGAAGCGTCGTCGTGAGACGTGCCCGCCGCTGCCATTCGTCGCGAGCACGCACCGTGTCAGTGGCCCCTCCACGGGCCAGGGGTCTACAGCCTTTTGCACCTTCTGGCCAGGCCGCTCAGGAGCCTCGTGCGGTGATACGACGCCCGGATGCGTGCCCACCGGATATCGCCCCAGGGCCACTAGCGCCACCGCGCTTCTCGCTACCCGCGTTCGAGGGCAAGGTTCAGTGCACGCCATAGGAGAAGGAGTGCTTGAGAGGGGTACGCCGACGTGCTCGATGGAACGTGTGAGGGGAAGCGCGTGGCGCTTGAGTTCATAGGGCTCGACGGCGTTCATTTTGCGGAGGAAGGGCGAAGCCCCTTGTTGGTTATCTGTGGTAGGGAGGGGCTGGGCTCTGAGCTGCCGCTGATGTACGGGTCAGCGTCTGCGAGACCTCGACAACACCATCACTACGGTTTCACTTCCTTGGCCAGGCCATAGAGGTTTGGATATTATTGCTTCCCGATGCACTCCGTGATTGCTTTCATAGTCGCAGGCACAGAGAGGCATGCTCGAGGAGTATTGTTCTTCCGCACAGAGTCCTATCGCGAGGGATGTGCGCGTGCTAGCAACATATGTGCGGAGACGTAAGTAGCAGGGACGCTATAGGCCAACCGGGTGGTCATACGGGGATTGTCCACAATGGAAATGGAATCGCCCGCCGCGTCTGGTTAAACGCAAACCCGGTAAGGGTAGACAGGTCGGACGAGGCAGCAGCTCATTCAAAGCTGCATCGTGTCCGCCTAAATAGTTGAGCAAGAGCGAGGAGAAGCGCGTATCGGGCCCGGGGAAAGAACCGCTATTAACTGACTTACTGCAGCAATACGCACCTTGTAGGACAGTTGTTCTTCGAATCAGCGTGTAGGTCGCGTTCTTTATGGCTGGATAGCGCGTCATAGTATTGCAGAGATGTCCGTGACTCCGTGCACAGCGGGCGGTCACGTCAGGTGCGTCCGCCGAGGGAGTGTGGGCAGTAGGTGGCGTACCCGATGACCCATCAGGCCGCTGCAGGATCCGCGCGTCAGGGCGGGGAGAAGCCGGGCTCGGAGACGGGGCAGTCGCCTCGGAGATGGCACCGACTGGGGCAGACTGGGGCAGCGCCAGACAAAACCATTCAGGCAGAGTGTTGTGGGTGCGGGCGCGGGTGCGAAGGTGAGTGGCAGGACGTAAAGGCGGAAGCGCCTGGGTGGGAGGAGCATGGGGATGCCGGAAAAGGAAAGGGCTGCTAACTGCGAGTGCGGGCGCGGGAGCGTGAGGACGGCCAACCTTGTCTGTTCAGATCGTGACTGCTGCCTCGGAACGCTGGATGGGAGTATTTATGATGCTCGGTCTAACCGTTCTCCCCCACTGCTATATCTCGCCTCGCATCCTCTGCCGTCCTCGCTTCAGCACCCTCAGACATGCCCGAGTACCGCAAAGCCCCCCTAGAGCTGCACATCCTCATCGTCGGCTGCGGCCTCGGTGGCCTCGCCGCTGCACACTGTCTTGCTCAAGCCGGGCACAGGATCACCCTCTTCGAGTCCGCCCCCGCCATCGGTGAGGTTGGCGCAGGCATCCAGGTCTCCCCCAACATCACCCGCCTTCTCATCCGCTGGGGCCTCGGCGAGGAGCTCAAGAGGGTTTCCGTCAAGCCAGAGGCCCTCGTCTTCCGCAGGTACAGCAATGGCGAGATGGTCGCGTACACGCGCTGGGCGGAGCGTATGGACGCCTTTGGTGCGCCCTACTACCACATCCATCGCGCCGATTTCCACAAGCTCTTGTACGACCTCGCCAAGGACGAGATGGAGCTCCGTCTCAACTCGACCGTCGTCGACTGCGACCCAGAGGCGCCCTCCATCACCCTGGCCTCCGGCGAAGTCGTCCACGGCGATCTCATCATCGGCGCGGATGGCATCAAGAGTCGCATCCAGAAGGCCGTCCTGGGTCGGGAGAACCCTGCGCACCCGACAGGGGACGCCGCCTACCGCGCAACCATCCCCGCCGCGAACCTCCTCGCCGACCCCGAGCTCCAATCGCTCGTGAAGACACCCGAAATGACGGGCTGGATGGGCCCGCAGCGACACATCATGGGGTACCTTGTCGTGAGTAATGCATTCACACAGTCGCACTTGGCATGTGGTGCTTACGCGCGCGCTCCCAGCGTGCTGGCGAGCTTTACAATCTCGTCATGCTGCACCCAGACGATGGCTCCGTCGAGTCGTGGACCGCGGAGGGTAGCGCGGATAAGATGCGCGCCGACTTCGCCGACTTCGAGCCTCGGTATGCGCTTCTTCATTGACCAGTCCTGTAGGTCTGACTTGTATGTCTAGCATCCAGAAGTTGCTCAAGATGGTCGACACGACGTTGAAATGGCGCTTGATGGATCGCAAGCCACTGGACACTTGGATCCATCCCGCAGGTCGTGTTGCTCTCCTCGGTGATGCTTGCCATCCCATGCTGGTACGTCCCGTCATCCATGCGCGATTCGTCTTCTAACAACTGGCTCGTCTTGCAGCCCTACCGGGCCCAGGGTGCCGCCATGGCCATCGAGGATGCGGCCGTTCTCGGCAACCTGCTCTCGCACATCTCGCACCGCTCACAGCTCAAGCCGCTCCTCTACGCCTACGAGTCACTCCGCCTCCCGCGCGCGTCCGCGACGCAGGCGTCCTCGCGTCTGAACCAGACGATCTTCCACCTGCCCGACGGGCCGGAGCAGGAGGCGCGCGACTTCCAGATGCGCAAGGCGATGGAGGCCGAGTTCTCGCTGCTCGCGCGCGAGCGCCGCGGCGAGGTCATCACGGACAGCGAGATGATGGAGGGGAACCCGAACCAGTGGGCGGACCGCAAGAAGAACGAGGCCCAGTTCGGCTACGACGCGGACGACGCCGCCGAGCGCTGGTGGCGCGAGGTCGGCGAGCGCGAGATCGGTTCACTCGTGAACGGCGGGGCCGTGCAGAGTGGGCGACTCTGAGGCGGGGTTGTGGTGGGGACTGTCTGTCGTCGATCTAGCTGTCTCGTGCTGCTCGCCAGATGCGTTGCTTTCCGCTTCTTCAGGATGGATGTTCAAATCATCGGTTGTGTAAAATACTTGTTGTACACGCATGTTGTATACTAGCAAGTAGGGTATATGCTTCAGTAACATAGAGGTTCCACATTCTGTGACTTACCAAACGCGGTTTCCCCGAAGATCGTCGGTCGCTGCAAAAAGCGACAGGCATGAGCTCCCGACAGCTAGTGAGAGCCGTGTTTGAGTCCTGCTGAGGTTGAGGGATGCAGTGACCATCTAAGGAGCATTTGTTCCGAAGTCATCGGCTAGAGACTCGTCGTAGTTGGGCAGCAGGACCCTGGGCGCGGGACTTGGTCAGAATGAGGCATGTATGCGCGGCTTCTTTCGCAGACGGGTGCGACGAGTAAGTGACATCCCAGCGAGGGCAACACACGAAGGCAGAAGTGTTGTAGGAAAGCGGCAGAGGATGCAACACAGCAAGTGCGAGGTGGGCAGGAGGCAAAAATTGGAGTTGAAAGTATACCGTTCAGACGGATTTGGAAGGTGTCCTTCCTGAAAGGGAAAGTGACGTGGATCAGTTCAATACCTTCAAATTGTGCCCCACATCAATCTCACTAGCACCCTTTGCTGTTGTACTGAGCAAGGTTAATGAGCAAATCATCGGTGAAACAGATTTCGCGTCGCGGACGAGATTGATACAATCTGTCTCTTTGCGGACCAGCTGCCCTGTAGCAACTCCAGCAGAGCCGCGGAGTCCGACTCCGCGCTCTGTCTTCCACGAAGGTTCATCCAACCACGGCCCGCGCGGCATGTAAGCTTCAGCACCATGGAGAAGCCTTGGTATGAAGCTTGGAGACTATACCGTGCTGCGGCTTCTCTGCAGCCCACTGCGACCGTACGAATTTGCAAACAGAGACGGCCTCCGGGCAGAATTTGAATGCACCATGCTCAGGATAGCAGCACTACTAACTTGATCCCAACTGAAGTGTGTATGGCATGGTCCAGACATTATGAACAACACGCGGCTGACGGCAGGCTATAGAAGACAAGCTGTTCAGCGGTCAGGCTGTAATGCGGAGACGGTGCATCATTGAACGAATGAATGCTAATCTCACACTCGCACTCATTGAGTGGAGGAAGCTTACTCGTTACGAAGGGTTCGTGCCGATCAGACAACAACAACGTACATACACCAGCTGCGTTCCTTGATTCCTGGCTTCTCCCTCGGCGTGCTGAGTCAGAGCAGAGTTTGCGGAAGCGCCAGGATGCGTTCATTGCGCGAGAAGCGCACCATGGTCACTATGAGCCTGGCATCGTCTGGTCATGCCACCCTCCACTGCCAGAACGGCCCTGAGGGGAAGTCAGGCCTCGGACCGGTCTGGCAAGAAATGAGACAGCGTGTACACTTACCGACTGGGTCTGTCCCTTCATGGCGTGCTCCGGTCCAGAGGCCCAGGACACCCGCCTCTGAGCCCACTGCACTAATCTGCACGCCCTCCGAGCTCCATTGATCGACATTGTGATCTTCCTCCTCTGAACTCGTCTGGTGCAACATTTAAGCAGGGCAGAAGCATGAGAGAGGCGGCACGTACCAAAGACCATCGTACATGTCCTGTCGATAGCATGCTCACGGTGCCGTGCACCCTACATATTTCGTCGGGAGTACCCTCTGGGTTACCTTCAAACCCTTGTCCACCCATTTCACCCTCAAAAAATATTGTGGGCCGTTCCGGATAGGCTGCTACTGCAGGTTCACCGTAGCCTACCACCCGAAGCCGCACAGGCACTATTATCCTGCACTCGTACAACCCTGGATCCTCAAATCCACCGAAATGCTTAGCAATATGAGCATCGTGAATTACTTATCAGCCACGAAAAGAGACGTACATTGTGATCTAGCACGTATATCGTATGAGCAGGATGGCCAGATGCGAATGTAGGTTGCGATGCACTCACGTACGAGATCAGCGTAGTCAAGCCACAGCACAGCGCGCCTAATAGAAGTGAGACTTCGTGAGCGATTGAGAGGTGCAAGGCAAGCAATATACTCACCTCCAGATCCCCTGGACACCAGCCCAATCTGTGTTGTGTTGGGTGTTGGCATCCACAGGGGCGCTAGAGGAGCCCTCTACCGGTTCTGGGCCAGGGACGAAATTGAGTGGATCCTTGGGACGGTTGGCCCACGTCTCCCTCCAGAAGTTCCAATCAACGAACTCCTCCGCACCGGCATCCTCGAGTTCGCTGAAATAGCGCTCGAACAAGACCCTCGCCGCAGCCAGCCATGTCCAATCCGGCTTAAGTTCCTCAGCTGTCGGTACCACGCGCTTGCGCTTGCGCGACTGGACGAGGTCGACAAGTGGGGGCTCGCCGTCCTCGTCGTCCGGGAGCAGGTCGACAGAATAGGCAGACGAGCTCGTCTCTGTATCTTGTTCCGGGAAGTAGTCTGGGTCCCCAGCTTCGGACAACTCCTCCGTTACTCGCTGGAACATCTGCAGCAAGGCGAGGCGGGCATTCTGTGCAGGCGACTCCTGAAACTCGTGGTCACGTAGGTTGAAGGTTGGCTCGTCTTCCCCAGTAGGCGCAACCGAAAGGTACGGACCCCAATTGCGTCGCCGGCTGAGGTATGCCATCTTGTACACGAGCTCGCGGGCGCGATAATGCGCACGCGCCTTTTGATCCTCGACAGACATGTTCATGCCCGAAATCCCGACGTCCGGGGCGCAGCCATCCACTCTGCGGTGCGAGGAAGAGGACGCGAGACGGCCGGTCTGCTCCTCAACGACATTACGGATGGGGAGGAAGCCTGTGCAGACGATGAGTTCGCCGAGCGCGAGGGCCTCTGCCGACTTATCCCAGTGAAGGCCCCTAGCCTCCCGCGATATCCGGGTGATGAGTGGCGCGGGTAGCCCGTTGCTAAGAATGGTCTGAAGCCATGACACGTTCAAGGATGGTGAGTAGCCCGGACGGGATGGGAAGTCCGCAGTGGCATGATAGGCATATATGAGCGACCTCGAAGATAGCAGTGACTCCCACTGCTCCATCGTGCATCCTCCGCTTTCTCCGGGAGTGAGAGGATGTCGTTCGTTCGGTGCGCTGGTTTTGATCACGCTGAGCAGCGCGTTCAGCATCCTCACGCTCGCATTCATATCATACGTGGGTGTGAGGTCCACAATGGGACTCGCAGTGGTGCGATCAAGCGATGAATACACTTTCTGTATACGCAGCGGTCGGACATGTCGCTTGAGGAAAGACGCGGCCCATATACGCTCGCGGAAGTGGCCGCCCCAGTCGAAGCCCTCTACGCCGCGCCCTACATCACCTTCGATGCTCAAGTACTTCAAGCAGCCTCAGCTCACCGAAATCATAGTATTTCAGCTTTCTGGGATCGTCGAACGTGCTGAGGAAGATCGCGCGCCAGAGGTGGTGATCGCCCGCCTCGTAGATGAGAGTATGCAGTGCGCGGCAGGTCTGAGAAAGTGCTCCTATCGCATGAGGAAAGCCATCTTCAGCTGTGCATAGGATTATGTTCTCGATGACCTCAGTGGGCAGGGAGGAAAGCGAGGTCTTTGTGAGCTTCTGTGGATGCGATGTTGGCATCGCGCGACCGAGCCACTGCCCGTCTTGGTTATCACTGTTTGTCTTTCTGGTTGTCTTTGGGCGTTGAACCAAATGAAGGGGTAACTTGAGGTAGTGGATAGCCGAGTTCGTGTAGTTTGGTGGCCTGCGCTCGATGCTGGCGTGGAAGAGATTCACTGAGTTCTCAGCAAGACTAAGCACCGTTGTGGCTCCACATACTAGTCCGCCGGTCCGGCAGGTCCGGTAGTTAGCAATCCATTCGTTTGGCCACTTCCAACTCGTAGTGTATAACATTGATACAACGATACAACTGAGAAACAACATGCCCAGAAACGCAAGTGACTTCTTCGATATCGTAGTACATATACATCTGTGGTACAACATTGACCCCATCTTCGGTCTCATTGCAGGCGGGCGTTGTGTGCGTCCACCATAGCCTTCACGGTTTGTGCGATCTCCGCGGACCCCTGTCAGAAAATCGACGTTAATCAGCTCATGAAGCACCGTAGTATACTGGGCAGACGCACTGGGGTGTCAGAGTGCACGCAAATGCAGAAGTCGGTGATACCGCTGGGCAAGGGCAGGAAGCCGCCGTCGTTCGTCGTGATCTTGGATTCGGAGAGTACCTTCGATACCTAGCGGCGGGCTCGTAAGTGACAAGCTGAGGCGAACGGCAGCAATGCAACCCACTCTGCCTTTGATAACGTCGAGTGGGATAGGGTCATGTTTCCTGTTTGGAAGATCAATTTGCAAGCCTCTCGTCAACCGAAGCACGCACTTGGTGATGAGGAGTTTGCCATCGGGAGCATACTCCATGTCAGCGTAGTATTCTACGTATGTATCCCATCAGTGCCGCGAGTCAAGCATTGTAGAGTTGTTTCGTGCGCACCGGTGATAAATGGCACCCCGAGCTCTTTCGCAGCTGCCTGGTGGCATGTCCCAGCGAGACCCATGTACGCAACTCCATACAGCTTTGCCACCCCAACGGCCGCGCGGGCAAGGTTCATGTCGCGGGCTGTCATGCCATAGACGGCACCGTGTGGTTTGATCTACAATAGCGATGAGCTCGGCCGACGTGCTGTGCGTACACAATGTGCATACGTGGTTCAGCTCTACCCCGTGAAGCTTGAGGAAGCCAGTGAGTGCGCCGACCTGATAGATGAAGCACGACGCGAGTTCATCCTGCGAGGAGTCAGCCATGCACACGGAGAAGGCAACTACGGTTACATACCGGCTCCATTGCCATCTCTCGCCGACCCCAGCCTTGCCTGTCCGGCAGTGAAGGGTGCGCGCCGACCTTCACGCCATTCTGCTTGGCCAAGAGCACGGTCTTGTTCATGATGTTGAAATCGCTGCGTTTGTAGGTGAGGAAAGCGGAAGGATGGCTCGTGTGTGTATGCTCACGATGCATGAAATCCACACGCAATGTTGGCCAGATGAATGGTCTTCATGAGAGCTTCATCGTCTCCCTGTCACTCGTAAACACTTGCAGGATGGCGGACTGCGCCAATGGATACTCACTATGGTGTAGAGGGCAAAGCCCTAGTACGTGACAGTCAGTTCATCTGGTTTACTGGCATCAAGATGGGTATGCGGAGGCATGGCCTAGGCGACGGTTCGCGGTGAGGATCGACGAAGGCAAGCGCCTATGCGCTCTTGACTTTCAACCACCACGATCGTCCCTGGGCAATACCATCGCTCTCCCGCCCTTCCCTAGCATTGCTACGGCATTAAAGGACCCTTTAGGAACTCACCTCTCCCATGTCGCAGTTCACGGATGCGCGCATTTTGTCGAACTAGCAAGACAGGATCGAGGGGAGAGATAGCGAGTGGGAAGAACGAGTTGAGATCCAACGAGAGCGACGATATACGGTTCCGTGGGCTCCTGCAATCAACTCTGTCCGCTCCCGTGCGTATCTCGGCTCTCATAAATCGGTTTTGCCTGGTATCGCAACCTTGCCATGTTTGATAGGGGCTCCAAAACGGATGCCCACAGGAGGGGCGATTGGTGGGGACGCTCGCTGCACCAAGTCATCCCAGGGCGACCCGCTCGGCTATCTCACACGTGAGGTCTCGGTGGCCGTCCCACAGATTACCCTCCTGATAGCTTGCCCTCCTATCTTGGTACCGGAGAGTCATGTTCGACGTTCTCCCGCCTATAAGCAATGCCACTGTGAGCGAGGCACGCCGCAACTTACTGCGCACCCAGTTCGCACACGATGGCCTCGTCGTTTCAGCAGCAGAAGCTCCTCGTCGCCAACCGCGGCGAGATTGCCGTGCGCATCCTCCGCACTGCGAAACGCCTCCATATCCCGACGGTGGCTGTCTACACTCACAGCGATGCGACGTCGCCTCACGTTCTACTCGCCGACGAGGCAGTCGCACTGCGTCCGGACGACGTGGACCCCGTCTCTAATTCGCGGGGCTACCTCGATGCCGAAGCGATCGTGGGCATATGCAAGGAGCGCGGTGTCACACTTGTGCATCCGGGGTATGGCTTCCTCTCGGAGAACACTCATTTCGCGACATTGCTGCGCGATGCAGGGGTTACATTCCTCGGTCCCCGACCAGAAACCATTCAGGCCATGGGACTTAAGCACGAGGCGAAAGCACTAGCTGTCGAGGTTGAGGTACCTCTGGTTCCTGGTTCGGATGGGCTACTGGAGAGCGAGGAAGAGGCGGTGGAGGTAGCCGACAAAATTGGTTATCCCGTCATGCTCAAGTCGACAGCGGGCGGAGGAGGCATGGGTTTGGTCATATGCCGCAGTGCAGATGAGCTCCGCGCAAGGCTGCACTCCACTCGCGAGCGCGCCACAGTGAGTTACACATCAGATCCAGTACCGATACACACCAATGCAGTATTGGGCATGTTCAGTCACTCTTCAAGCACGACGGTGTCTTCTTGGAACGGTACTATCCTCATGCGCGGCACGTCGAGATACAGGTGCACTTCACCCATTTGCGCTGTAGGCGATCATTGAATGCTCAGCGTTAGGTTTTTGGTGATGGCTTGGGGCATGCCATCCATCTTGGGGAGCGAGAATGTAGTGTACAGCGCAGACATCAGAAGGTCATCGAGGAAAGTCCGAGTCCATTCATGCTGAAGCATCCTGGTGAGCCACACAACCAATAACAGCACTTCGTCACTCATCATCGCGTTGTTGTGCTCAGAGGTTTTCGAGAAGATGAGCTCCGCTGCCTTGCGCCTTTGCCAACGTATAAAATACGCTTCCGCTGGTACGCAATATGCCCAGTTATACCCGCAGTTTGACTGACGTCGGTTAGGCACCGTTGAGTTCCTGGTGGACGATGACTCGCAGGAGTTCTTCTTCCTTGAGATGAACACTCGTCTTCAGGTATGCGACGAGACCTACTATTTTCACGCACACTCTCACCTTGATTAGGTCGAGCACCCTGTCACTGAGTCGGTCAATCCTGGCCTCGACATCGTGGAGCTCATGATCCGGCAAGGAATTGCAGAGCGGGAGACGCGCGAGGGCGGGCTCTCTCCGTCCCAGCTCAACCAAGCCAAGTTCTCCATTTCTCCAGATCAGCGCAAATTGCATGCCATTGAGGCGCGAGTGTACTGCGAGAATCCCTCTGCGCAATTCAAGCCAAGTCCTGGTGTCCTGCAGCGCGTGAAGTTCCTCGAGGCGGACTGGCTGCGCGTCGAGAGCTGGGTAGGTGAATATGCCAATGGCTTCCACAATCTGCTGATAGACTTGCACCAAGGTGGAGACGGGTACGACAATCACACCATACTTCGATCCATTGGTATGCAAGCTAGTGGTGACGGCGCCGAATCGCCAGAAAGCCATCCAACGCATGATTCAAGCCCTTTCGAAGAGCGAGGTGTACGGACCTCCCAACAACATCGCGTACCTCAAAGCCATATGCGAGTCGCAGGTGTTCCAAGCAGGTCAGGCGATGACGACCTACTTAGATACGTTCCCCTTCACACCTCGGTGAGCAATGACTACCCCTCCAGCCGCGCCATACGCTCACGACGTTTCGCCAGGGCGGTTGACGTCCTCAGCGGAGGTCTTGAGACATCCGTTCAGGACTACCCGGGGCGCCGTATCGGCCTCGGGATCCCGCGCGGTGGGCCCATGGACCCGCTCGCCTTCCGCGCTGCAAACGTCCTTGTAAAGAATGATCCGGGGATGGAGGCACTTGAGCTCACTCTCGTAGGGTGCCGCCTGTTCTTCCACGTCCCCGCGGTGATAGCCGTCACCGGGGCTACCACAAAGGTGACAGTGAACGGGGAGGAGGTCGGAATGTGGCGGAGCGTCTTCGTACCTGCGGGCGCGAAGGTCGCAGTCGGCACGGTCAAGGGAACTGGATTCAGGGTATACCTTGCAGTTCGTGGTGGCTTCCCTGAGATCCCTGAGTACCTTGGCTCGAAGTCGACAAGCATCGGTTTGGGTGGCTACCAGGTACGCCGTCTACTGTGTCTGCGTCGCAATGGATGCTCAGTGACATCGACATAGGGACGCAAGCTCCACGCGGGTGATTCGCTTGCCTTGGGCGCATGCGAGCCACTCGACGGAGAACTGCCCGTAGAACTGCCGCCCGCCCTGGTCCCGGTGTACCCTGCAGACTGGGTCGTCTACTGCCTCGCAGGCCCACACTCTGACGAGGAATACGTTACGGCGCAGGGCATCAAGGAGTTCTTCGAGACGCGGTGGAAAGTCAGTGCGTCGAGCAACCGTATGGGCATCCGGCTCGAGGGCAAGCCTCTGCAGTGGGCCAGGGAGACCGGCGGGGAGGGCGGATCGCACCCGTCTAACATTCTCGATAACGGTTATGCGTTTGGGACGATCAACGTCAACGGCGACACCCCGGTAATACTGACCAACGATGGCCCGGATATGGGCGGGTATGTGTGCTTCTGCACCGTTGCGACTGAAGACCTGTGAGTGTTAGCGTAGTCCGTTGAGTTGCACTGGGCTGACGCATCGACCTAGGTGGAAAATCGGACAGCTCCGTCCGGGGTCTACCATCCAGTTCTGTCGCATCTCTGCTGCCCAGTCGGACGACCTCACGTCGGCTCGTACCAAGTACTTCGAGGCTCTGGAGCGCGTCGTGTCAGCGAAGGATACTGTCTGGGCCGTCCCTGCACCTGCGTTGTTCACCCAAACGTTCACCGACTTGGCCCAAGATCCAAAGTTGCACGTCATCGATCCAGCCACCGGCAGCGCTCGGCCCAGAGTAGTGTTCCGCCAGGTAGTATCATCGTCAGGAAGGTTGCTCGCTGGCTGATGCAAGACCGTACAGGCAGGTGACTCCGCAATCCTCGTCGAGTACGGAGACATGACCCTAGACTTCAACCTCCGTGCGAGGATCCATGCGTTCGAAGCCGAGCTTCGGAAGAAAGGCGTGCAGGGCGTTTGGTCCTTGGCCCCTTGTATCCGATCAACGATGGTATGTTCACCCTCTCGTCCCTCCGCTCGACCTTAAAACGATCGTGCATATGTTAGGTTCACTTTGACCCGGCTCTCGTCTCTCAAGCCGAGCTCCTGGCCGCGCTTGTGGACGCCGAAAAGTCGCTGCCCGACACGCTGGAAGACATGGTCTTCCCAGCACGCCGGCTGACGTTCCCGATCGTGCTGGACGACCGCTGGGGCAAGGAGGCGCTCGAGAAGTACATGCGGACTACGCGGTCGGAGGCAGCGTACCTACCCAGCAACGTGGAGTACCTTGCGCGGAACAACGGTTTGGAGGGCGGCGCACAGGAGGCCCTGCGGTTGTTGGTCCAGTCGGATTGGGTGAGCGTTGCGTGTATTGGGAAACTCATGTCCCGCTAACCCGGATCCCTGCTTAGCTCGTCTTTGCTGTTGGTTTCTACATGGCTTGCCCGTTCCTTGTTCCGGTGTGTTGCATTGCTGGACTCCACGAATTCTTGCTGACGACGCCCCTCTCATAGGTGGACCCTCGCTGTAGGCTTGTGGGTCAGAAGATGAACCCTTCTCGAACATACACCCCGCGAGTATGTTCCCGCTCTTGCCTCCTGGTGTTAATTCTCATCATCCTGGATAGGGCGCTGTCGGTATCGCGGGTCTTGTGGCTGCAATATACCCCATAGAATCACCCGGCGGTTATCAGCTGTTCGGTCGTACAATGCCTCCATGGCAGACCTGGGGAAAGGGCCGGGACTTTGCGGCTGAGCAGCCGTGGCTGCTGCAGTCCTTCGATCAAGTACGAGACTCGATGCAGATGTTGTTGCGTGAATGCTCACGAAGTGGCAGATCGTGTTCGAACCGGTCACAGAGCAGCAGTATGTTGAGGTATGTGGATGCCGTCTGCCGTGTTCGCGTAGCTAATGAGCACGGTCTAGGCGGAAGCGCAATTCGACGCGGGTCGCTACGTCTTCAAGGTGTGACATCTGTTCTCGTGCAGAAGTAGGCGCGCTGAAGCTCGAGACAGATTGAGGAGCGTAGCTTCTCTATGGCCGAATACAACCGGTTTGTGGCCGGCATCGCGGACGAGGTGAAGCTGTTCAAACAAAAGCAAGCGCAAGGCGTCAAGTCTGAGGAGGCAAGGTGAGTAGCCGTGCTTGCTCATGAGCAGATTTCGTTCTCAAACCGGTCGATGCAGGGAACGCGAATTGTTCAGCAAGTGGCTCGCGCAGAAGCAGCACGAGGCCCCCAAGGACGCAGCCTCAGCAGACGATGCTACTGGTCAGTCCACCTCGACTTTCGCGATGCCGGCCATTCGCTGACCTGCTAATAGTCGAAGAGGGCGCGGAGACGGTAGTGTCCTCGCTGACGGCATCTGTGTGGAAGATCAAGTGCAAGCCGGGCGACGTCGTCAAGTCTGGCGAAGACGTGCTCATCATATTGGAGGCCATGAAAACGGAAGTCAATGTCGAGGCCGGCGAGGAGAACGTGGGGCGTACTGTCGCCGGGTTCGGGAAGGGCGTCAAGGAGGGCGCGGCCGTTGGCTCGGGAGACGTGCTGGTGGTTCTGAAATGATGGAGAGAAAGAACAAAGCGCGAAGAAAATTTGTATCGTTATTAGAGTGTATCTGCAAACACAGTACTTGGACAATTCAAATACTGAAGGTGCTACTGTACATGTACATAGGACAACGCAACGGGGGTACGGGCACCGTTATGCACGTGCACGCTAGGGTCGGTTATTCTGCTGCTTCACTTGATATTGTTGGAGCAAATCCAAATCCAAATTCTGATGTTTGCAGATACTCTCTATTAACCTTGCCAGGGTTCATAGGTCTGCACTCGGAGGGGTTCACATCATTATGTACGATTAAATGAGCGTTACCCACCTATCTGGGTATGCCTCGCTGTGATGGAGAAAAGCTACTCTGACATGGGGGGAATCAAACACTTAACTTTCAATGCCGGATGTAATCATGTGTCAGTACAACCCACAACTACATCCGGCGAGTGGGAGCCAAGAAATGTGAACCACTCCAGCATGTCATAAGTATTGGCAGAGGTTACAACACCATATCTGATAATCATATGCAAGTATTGATATCTTGTCAACAGTAATGCAGCGGCGAACGAAAGAGCCCACAGCCAGTCCCTCAGTGCTCGACACACCCAACCCTCTGCACCCCACCGTGCGACTCCCTTCTCTCCACCTCTCGCAGGAGTAACACAGAGAAGACTCATGCTCTCATCATCACATCGACTACGCGGACTGGCACCACCTCTGCGCACACACGTCGCCCGTGCCCGCACGCCCCCTCGACCCAAGCCCGCGCGGCCGTTCTCCACGAGCAGCCCCCAGCACAGCGGGCCCCGCTACGTCCGCTTCGGCCCCGCCTCGCAGCCCGGGGGCGCGCAGCGCTGGGACACGCGCACGCGGGTGCTCGTCGGGCTCCTCGCCGCCGGTGGTGTGTACTACGTCTCCCAGTGCGTGTCCGCGTTCCCACTCACCCCCTCCCCTCCCTTCCCTTCCCCCATCCCCCCGCACCGCTCTCGCGTGTGTGCCGCAGCGGCGTCGCGGCTGACCGGTCGTCGCGATGCAGCCTAGAGAAGGTCGAGGAGACGGGCCGCTGGCGGTTCATGGACGTCAGCCCGCAGCTCGAGGCCAGGGTGCGTCGCGCCCGCTCCCCCCCCCCCCGGCACTCCCACACGCACACACACCCACTCATGCTGACCCGCGCCGCAGCTCGCAAAGGCGTCGCACGACGCGCTCGTCGCGGAGTACGGCGGGCGCGTGCTCCCGCCGACCCACCCCGTCACGCGGCACGTCCGGCGCGTCGTCGAGCGCATCGTCGAGGCGTCCGACCTCGGCACCCTCGCGTCCCCCAACCCCGCGCACGCGCACCCGCGCGCGCCCCCGTTCGAGGCCGACGACGGGCTGTGGCCGGCGGAGCGGCGGGGCGGGCTGCCGCCGACGGTGGGCGGGCGGCAGTGGAACCTCATGGTCGTGCACGACGACAAGATGGTGAATGCCGCTGCGACGTTTGGTAGGTGGACGTCGCGGCGCTGCTGCGTGTGGTGTGCTCACGGGTGCGCTCAGGGGATATCATCGTGTTCACCGGGATCCTGCCCGTGGCCAAGGACGAAGAGGGGCTGGCGGCTGTTCTGGGGCACGGTGCGTCGGCACGCGTCTCGTCGTCGGTGGAGCACTGAACATCGGCACGCAGAGATCGGGCACGCAGGTTGGCGCGGACACTGTCCGACACACTCAGCGGGGCGGACGAGCTGACACGTCTACTCAGTGCTGCGCCACATGTCCGAGCGGACGTCCTCCGTCAAGATCCTCCTCGTGCTCGCCGGCGTCCTCTCCATCATAGGCCTCGACTTTAGCCTGTCGAGGATGATATCGGAGCTCGTGTACGAGCTGCCGAACTCACGGAAGCACGAGCTCGAAGGTGCGCCCCGCTCGCGCACGCAGACGACCGGACGCGTCTGAGCGCACCTGACACAGCGGACGTGGTCGGCCTGAAGTTCATGGCAAGAGCCTGCTACGACCCCGCAGCAGCACCCGCGTAGGCACCCTCTGTCTCTCTCACCCGGGCGCGCGCGTGAACGTACCCCCTCTCTGACCAGGATGTTCGGGCGCCTGGCGCGCCTCGAGGGGCGCGGCGTGCCCGCGTTCCTCAACACGCACCCGGCGACGACGCAGCGCATCCAGGTGCGTGTCTCCGCCCGCCCCCGCTCACGGCGCCCGCGCTGACGAGCTGCACTCCCCCCGCACAGAAACTGGAGGCGCTCCTGCCCGACGCGTACGCCATCCGCGCGGCGAGCCCGCGGTGCGCGGGCCTGGAGGACGGCTATGCCGCGTTCCGCGACGCGTTTGCGCGCGGCGGGTGGCGGGCGCCGTCCGACGGGGGCGTGACGTGGGGGTGGTGAGCGGGCCGGCTGCGACGTGGATGGGAGGAGGTGTGTCGCTAGGGCGACGGTGTGTGCGTGCGGTGAAGACGGAAATGGAGTGGAAGTGTGGGCGGCGAGACGAGGCGAGGTGAACCTCCGTTGGCGGCGACCGCGCGGAACGTCTGTGACCAGAGATGGCTGGCCCGCGGGTGTGGGGCGCGGGGACTGTTGTTGCCTTCCTCCCCTTGAGTGGCATGTTGTGAGGTCGTGTGCGAGTTGTATGTCTGTTCTCCGACCTTGCGCCGCGACCTGAGACTCTCGTTGCGCGGATGGCACTCCTCAAGACACGGACAACCCCCATGTGAGACTCACTGAGGACGGAGTGGTGCACTTCTGTTTCTCTTGATGCGTGAGGCCCCGTCGCACCGCGTGAAATCCGAGAAGGTCGGCCTCTGAGGTGTGGGCGTCCCGTGTCACTGCTGTAGTCCTCCGCGGGGCGCCTCCACGGCGTAGACGCAAGCAGACAGTCTGAGCTTAATATACGGATGCAGACAGGGGCGAGGCACGGGCGGGAGTGGCGGGCGTTTGGGAGTGATCGAACTTGGCGGCGATAGGGCGCGCATCAGGCATTAGTGAATTCGCAGAGTCGAGCGTCGCGATGGGCGACAGTCGGGCGGGGCATCGGCTGGGGGATCGAACCGGGCGACGGCACATGGCTCTGCTACATCTCCCGCAACACCCACGATAGCCATCACTCCTCCTCCTCTTTTGCGCGGCCATCTCCTCCTCCTCCTCCTCCTCCTCCTCCTCACCCCCGGGCTGTCCTCTCCCCGCGCATGTCGTCCCTCTTCCGCTTCCCCCGTCGCAGCCACCACGACCCCCTCAAGGAGGAGCTCAAGAACGACCACCTCGCCCCGGTGCAGAGCCCGCGGCACGCGCCGTCCATCTCAGAGAGCGTGCGCGAGCGCCGCCTCTCCGCGCTCTCCTTCATCAGCGAGAAGCTCTCGCACACGCCGAGGCTGCGCTGGCCCCGGACGTCCGCCCTCGCGCTCGGCGACGGCGGCATCGGGCACACGGTCGACTTCCCGCGCACCTACTCGCGCGAGAGCACGCCCTCGCCCACCGGCTCGCTCGAGGACATCCAGATACCCGCCGGGCTCGGCCGCAGGGCGAGCGAGTCGGGCCTGCAGCCGCCGGACACGCCGACGCAGGAGAACATCTTCCTCGCCGTCCCCTCCGCCAGCGACCCGCGCAACCGCACGCGCAGCGCACCGAGCACGGCGACCACCCCGCGCACCGTCAGGCGCAAGAGCGTCCCCCTGCTCGCCGACCTGGACGGCCGCACCCGCACCGCCGCCGGGCCCGCCCTCGCGCGCATGCCCCCCGAGCTGCTCGCGACTGTGTTCGCCTTCGCGCCGCGCCGCGACGTGCTCGCGCTGGCCCGCGTGTCGCGCGCGTTCTCCGCCGCGGCCCTGCGCGCGCTGTACCGCCGGCTCGACCTGCGCGCGTGCTCGCCCGAGCGTGCGGAGCGCTGCGTGGGCGTGCTCGCGTCGAACCGGGCGCTGGCGTCGTACGTGCAGCACTTTGCGTGCGGCGCGCTGCCGCCGCCCGACGCGGCGCTGGGCGCGGTCACCTTTGCGATCGCGTTCTCGAACATGCACGCGCTCGAGTCGCTCGCCCTGCCCGACTTTGACCCCCGCGTCCTCACCCACGCCCCCTTCCGCCTCCGCCGCCTCCGCATCATGTCCGAGTTCGCCCCCGACGACGACTGGCGCGCCCTCTGGGCCTGGCTCCAGCGCCAGCCCGACCTCGTCTCCCTCTCCTTCCCCCACCTCCTCCAAACCGCCGCCGAGTGCTGCCTCCCCGACCCCCCGCCCCGCCCCGACGACGAAAGCGACGACGACACCGATACCCTTCACGAAGATACCTTCGCGCAGCCCGGCGCGCGCCTCCCCCCGCACCTCCTCCCGCGCCTCGCGCACTTCCACGGCCCCGCGTCCCTCGCCGCGGCGGTCGTCCCCGGGCGGCCCGTCGTCTCCGTGACGCTGCACGTGCACACGACCCTGTACGACGGGCTGCAGCCCTCCGCCGTCATGAGCGCGCTGACGCGCTCCCGCGCGGGCGTGGCGCGCCTCGGCATCTCCGCCTCGCTCACGCAGGTCGACGCGCGCACCCTCGAGCGCGTCTTCATGTCCGCCGGCGCGGCGCTCGGCAGCCAGCTCGACACGCTCGCCGTCGACTGGGTCCTGGACGACGAGGTGCGTGCCGCCGATGCCCGTCTCCTCCTCGCGCCGCACTGACCTCTACTCCGCGCCCCGCGCCCCCCTAGGTCCTGTACAAGCAGCTCGGCGCCGCCCTCCCGCGCTTCCGCACGCTGCACACGCTCCGCCTGCGCCGCCGCAAGGTCGCGCTCCCGCCGCAGCTCGCGCGCGCGCTCAACGCGTTCCCCTCGCCGCCCGAGTCGCCGCTCGAGCCGAGCGCCCCGCCCGCCGGCCCGAACGCCCCGCCCGACATCCCGCCCCCGCGCGCGCAGGAGCGCGGCCACCTCGCCGCGTGGGCGAAGCAGTGCCCCTCCCTCCGCCGCGTGCTCTTCCTCTCCGGCGCGGAGTGGCGCTGCGGCCCCGGCTGCCGCGGCGCGGCGTATGCCCTCCCCGGGGAGAGGCCGTCTGCGCGCGGGTTTGGGTTCGTCGGGTTCGTGATGTGAGGTGCAGTGGGGCTCGTGCGCTGCCTGGTATTTTGTGCTTCTGTTTGTCGGAAAGGAATGGATGGAAGGTAGGGACTGCCGGTCGCCTGGCCGTCCGACGTGCCTCTACGATGGGACCAATACAAATGCGCTCTCCTCCTCGGTGTCCCCGTGCACTACCGCGACTTGAGAGCATACCCGGATGTAACCTTGCGACTGGTGTAGGACGCGAAGAGAGCGAGTATAACTTGCTCTGAACTGGCGTTATACATGTAGTCCTGGCAGTGATATTGTGAATGTTTGACACTTCGGTGCGGCAGTCGCTTTCTTTGCAACGAGCCAGATGCAGTGCAATGACAGAATATCACAGTATACAATACGGTACGCCTTGTCGTAGATGGCATAACCTATAAGGGGAACAGGCGCTCTCGGGTCGCACTATGTGTTCTGTATCCTCATATGTGCACTGTCATACAACGTTGGATTGTTGGTGAGAAGGTTGGATGGGTCTGGTCTACCCTCAGTATTGTCAGCAGCTGACACTGGTGGAGTATATTGTGGCCCTCTTGTGATCATTGTCCTCAGCCTGCTGAGCATCATGGGTCTAATTGCATGGCCAGTTGGTGATTGTCCATTCGACCAGCAAGGAGAAAGTTCATCTCTGATGAGATGGCATGTGTGGACAAGCAGAGGACAACAAACTGCGCAATTCCCACGATTTCCGACCAGGAGAAACCTTGCGGCCTGTCCCCGACTCGCAGAGACTTGATTAACTCGACCATGACTCGTCGCGTGTACAGTTCCTTATCCCGGTCCTTCACCAGGTTCTTCACCCCGAGAAACACGCATATAACAGAACAGCATCAATTGTTAAACTACGATATTTGGTATAGGATTGTATCCTATCTCGCCATGGAGGACGTGCGCAGCTTGGCCATGGTTTGCAAGGAGTGTCGTGCCGCCGCCCTCCCAAGGCTCCTCTCTTCAGTGGAACCTCTTAACGAAATCAAGCTGCGAAAATTGTGTCGCTATCTATCCAAAAGTACAAGCTGCCCCGCAACTCTTCTGCAGGGATTGCACGTAGGGCGCAACGCCCTGAATCTATCGTGGCGTGGCTTTGTCTTTGGGTATGATGGTATTCGCTACTACAAAAAGTCGCATGCCCCGCGCGCCCTGGCCAGTCTCTTCTCCCAAGCAGTCAACCTGCGAAGCCTGTCGCTTCATCATATGGAGGACCTCATTGAGGGCAACTCGCGTTTCGGCAATGCATTCGCTGCACTCAAACACCTTGACACCCTCGAGCTCCTCGATATCGGCCCGAAGACCTTCGAGGTCATGATGCAGATCGAGAGCCGACCAACCTCGTTTACTCTTGGATATTACAACCGCCTCTCGTCCCCCGGCGACCTCCTCCGTCTTATGGCTATCCCTCTCCTCGAGTGCGTGCGCAAGCTCACGCTCTACAGATTTCCCTTGGGCTACCATCCAATCAACGCAGACTTTCCAGGTATTAGCTCCCTGCGTCCGTACCCCGTCGTCGAGGAACTGCGGCTCTACCGTTGCGCGTACCTGCCCTTCTATCGGCTCTTCCCAAACCTGCGTGTGCTTTCGCTCGAGGATGCATCGCACTGCGGCAGCAATGACATGAGCCTGGTCGCCTGGCCGTCCAACGTGCCTCTGCGACGCGCCGCCATCGGTCAATATGACAGCCACCTCCTCATTGGTGTCCCCGTGCATTACCTCGACTTGAGAGTGCACTCCGTGGACCGACGGGAGCCACTCCGTGCCGTGTGCGAGACCTCGCCCATTGTGCTGTCGTTATGGTGCTCCAGTGTATTAGCTACCAGCGACGAGTTCTGGAGAGGCATAATCTCTGCCGCGAATGCCCCCCATGCGCGCCTTCGATACCTCATCGTGGCTCTCCACCTCTCCCCGGGCAATGGCCTCTCCTGGCTGGTGAGTGTTGCAGCACAATACCATCCACCCACCAGTCTAACTCCAAGGGTGATAATAGGGGGACGTAGTGCCTCTCCTTTCGCAGACCCGTCTGATATGCATCCAGATCATCGTCGTTGATGATTATACTGATTATACAGTTGGTCGGAGAGAGCCTCACATGGAGTTCGCCAACCTTCCCGCTGAGTGGCAAGAGTTCTTTCAAGTTGCGCAGACAACTCTACCGTGCGCGATTCCGTCACTACGCTTCCTCTCTATGCTGTACGTTCCCATGCTCTCTCAGGACTTGAACGCCTACTACTTCAGGAACTATGACGAGGAAGAATCCGCATGGTGGCTTGTGGCGGCTCACGAGGGGGATTCCACTTCTCAGCTGCTCAAGACGATGCCGGTGGAAGCTGGAGAGAGGGTCCACCGGTATCTCTTGTCGGACAAGTTCGCAGAGGCGTTGGATCTCAATGGTGAGTAGCAGGGGTTCCCGCGCGCCTCCCCTCGCACCTCCTCCCGCGCCTTGCGCACTTTCACGGCCCTGTACGACGGGCTGCAGCCCTCCACCGTCGTCTCACCCTACTGTACATAACTCTCCCTCGCTCCGGCGCAGGTACTTGCTCAGCCCGACGGCATAAGATGCCCAACGTAGTTTACACCCATGCATGTATCACGTCTACATAGGGCTATGCCCTCGAGGACGTTAGTGGGATTCAAGAAAATTACTATGGTTCCTCAGGGATCCAGCAGGGGTGAAGTCGGCGGTCACACCTATGTGGTTTGCTGTCTGCCTCGGCCGGGTCAGCAGAGGGGCGATTGAGAGATTGAACCCCAATCAAGCATGCACTCTGCAGAATACGAAACACAGATACACGACATTCACATGGAATGAATAATCGTATGGACTAGCATTTGGTGTGAGTGTGGAAACTCAACGGGGAACGCGAGATATGCGAGGGCGCCGACTTCACCCCCTGCTGAATCCAGGAACCCTACTAGTACGCGGCACGCGCGAGAGAGTGTACTGACACAGCTCTGCCAGACGCCCAGAACAACAGGAGCAAATAGCACAGCAATAAAGCATGATGTGGCCCTGCTCAACGGTCCGGAACATTCAAATTGGCATGCGCGTAGTGAGCGGGTTTAAACTCGGACCTCTACATTGGCGGACTCCGGTAGGAATCTCGTCGCTTTGTTTGAGGCTGCGAGGATTCACGGGAAAAGGGAATCGCACTGTTGAGTCTTTATTCTTAGCAAGGCGCGGCTCTACGTACCTTCACCAACACCACTCGGATACTCATTCACTACATTGATCCGGCGCCCAAGGATTTGCTTCCAGATCTCTAAATCTCTGAAGAAGGCGGTTGGCGACACAGTGAGTACCACCAAAATTACTACGTAGTAGAGGCTGTGCGACAAGCAGACCTCGCCTACATGTACCGTCTGTGGGCGAAGGCTGGACGGCAAGCCACAGCCTATGCACAGTACGCTGCTCTCATGCTGATAGTTCACCCCCAGCCACGAACTCGTTAATACCGAACATGCGCGACGTCCACGGATTCATATCCCGTTCCTTCACTACGTCCCGTTTCCGCAGGAAGTCACAGCGCAATGACGTCAACGATGCCGCAGACCATCGCCAAATCTTGAACTATGATTTGTGGTACAACGTTATCTCTTACCTCAGTATGGAGGATGTACGCAGTCTGGCCATGGTTTGCAAGGAGCTCCGCGCCGCGACGATCCCGAGGCTCTTGTCTTCGGTCGAGCCTTCCGACAAGCGCAAGCTGCAGAAGATGTGCAGATATATGTGTCGCGGTGCATCCTGTCCTGCGACGCTCCTGCAGGAATTGCGCATTGGGCTTAGAGCACTAGCTCCGTCGCAGCGCGGCTTTGCTGCTGGGTGGACCGGTCGTCGCTTCCAGAGAAAGTCATCCACACCGAGTGCCCTGGCTAACCTCCTCTCTCAGGCAGTCAACCTGCGAGTCCTATCGCTTCATTGCTTCGAAGACCTCATCGAGGTCGACGTTCGTGTGGGCGATGCACTCGCTGCTCTCGCACACCTCGACACGCTCGAGCTCGCCGATATCGGACCTATGACCTTCGGGGTCGTGATGCGGGTCAAGAGCAGACCAACCTCATTTGCTCTTCAGTACTTGGGCCGAGAGTCGTCCTCTGACGACCTCGTCCGGCTCATGGATATCCCTCTCCTCAAGTCGGTGCGCAAGCTCACACTCTACAGGTTTCAGTTCGGCAACGCCCCCATGAATGCAGACCTTCCAGGTATGAGCTCCCTGCATCCATGGCCCACCATACAGGAACTCCGACTCTCCTACTGCCTGTACCTCCCTTTTCATCGGCTCTTCCCGGACCTGCGTGTGCTCTCGCTCTCGCGGACATGGCAGACGAATGGCACAGACATGAGCCTGGTTGCCTGGCCTCCCTCCGTGCCCCTCCTGCGTGTCACCATGGATCAACACGACGCCGTCATTTTCCTAGGCGCACCCGTGCATTGCCTTGACTTCAATTCGTGCTACATGGACCCTGAGCTGTTGCGCCGCGTGGTGCGCGGGACGTCGCCTGCTGTACTGTCGCTATGGTGTTCCACGCCTGCACTCGATGTTGGCAGGGGCTTCTGGAGAGGTATCGTCTCCGCCGCGAATCATCCACAAGCTCGCCTTCGCTACCTCATCATCAAGTTCTACGGTGTCTGGCCGAATGACCTGCTCCGCTGGTTGGTGAGTGTCGCCGCACAGCACTGTCTGCCAATCAGTCTCACATCGAGCAAAGCGTGACGCAATGCCTCTTCTCTCGCAGACTCGTCTGATGTGCGTGCGGATCATCGTCATTGACTACCACAGACCCGACGCCGAGCAGAGGGAGCCGCACTGCGATATCGCCAGCCTTCCCGCTGAGTGGAAGGTGTTCTTCAATGTCGCGGAGAGATCGCTGCCACGCGCCATCTCGTCGCTGCGCTTCTACTCCATGTTGTACGTCCCTATGCTGTTTCGAGACATCACGTCCTACTTGACTAGAAACTATGATGGGGAGGATTTTGCGTGGCGGCGTGTAGTGGCTCACGAGGGTGATGCTGCGCCCGAGCTATTCGAGGTACTGTCGACGCAAACCGGACAGATGATCCACCAGTACCTCTTGTCAGAAGTTCTCGAGCGAAAGTTGAATCTCAATGGTGCGTAGTCAATCAAGTGTCTCGAGCGCGGCTCATGTACTCGGCACACATGCAGATGACGACTTTCTGCCTACTCTGGAGATGAATGAAGCATCTGGTTGGACCTTAACGTATACCCGGCCTTAATCGAAGGCGCTTCGGGATGATATCTAGTCCAGGCCCCTGACGTCATTCTCAGTCTCGAATGTCTGGAGTATAGACCTATACAACTCATTATGACTACAACTCTGAAGCCAGCTGCGACATGATCAGAGTTGCCATTTGAGGAAGGCACGTGTACACCACGGGCCCGGCGGGTAACATCACAGAGGTGACGATACACAGCCAAGAGCAACCACTCACCGAGTGGACAACGGCTGTGTCAGGTCAAGTACAAGCCAGCCGCGTGAGATCAATAGAGTGCGGTAGCTTGGAGCCTGAGTCCGAACAAAGGTCAAATATCTCCAATTCCATAAGTGGATCCTGACTAACGTAGTTCAATGCTGGAATAAGTGATTGCAACGTGTCTCAGCAACAGGGCCCACGACAGTCGTGGCCGCAGGCGACTGCGTAGAACACGCTGAGTTATATATACTCAGGGCAAAGGTAGAGTTCAGACTGAAGACGACACAATCGACCATGCAGCATCTCCACCGAACTATAACCCGCTCCTTCACTTTCCCGTCCGCCCGTCGGACTCTGTCCCAAGACGAAGTCACGCGACGTCACCAGACACTGAACTATGATATCTGGTACAGGATTGCATTGTACCTCACCACCGAAGATGCACGCCACCTATCCCTGGTTTGCAAGGATTGCTACGCAGCCACACTCAGTAGACTCCTATCTTCCCTCGAACCCACCGATGTAGGGAACCTGCACAGAATGTGTGGTTCTCTATCCACCGGTATTTACTACCCTGCACATCTCCTGCAGAAGTTGCGGGTTGGCCGTAATGCTCTAGGCGCCTCGCAGCAGGCTGGGGGCTGGACACGACACCGCTTCGACCGAGGGTCACCTATCCCAGCTGCCTTAGCGAGTCTATTGAAAGTGGCGGTGAACCTGCGGGCTCTGTCGCTCGAGTGTGTAGAAGACCTAATTGAAGCTGACGCCAGTGTCGGTGATGCTTTGGTCACACTCAAGAGCCTTGACACGGTGGAGCTCCTTGATATCGGTCCGAAGACCTTCGAGGTTGCGATGCAGATGCAGAGCCGGCCCACCACGCTCGCTCTCCACTACGAGAGCCGTGAATCCTCCTCAAATGATCTCCTACGGCTCCTCGAGCTTCCTCTCCTAGACCGCGTGCGCAAGCTCGTCCTCTACCGCTTCCAATTCGGTGATATTCCCGTGAACGCGAGCCTCCCAGGCATGGACCGTCTACGCCCGTGGCCGAACGTCGAGGAACTCCGTCTCTTTTTCTGCTCAACTCTTCCCTTCTACCGTCTCTTCCCGAACCTGCGCGTGCTCTCGCTCTGTCAGGTGTGGCGGATGGCCGACACAGACATGGCCCTCGTCGCTTGGCCACCTACCGTACCCCTACTGCGCGCCACGGTCGACCAGCATAACGTCAGGTGTCTCCTGGGTGCCCCTGTACGCTTCCTCACACTGAAGTCGTTCTTTGTGGACAGGGCGGCGACGCTCTTGGCGGTGCGCGAGACGTCGCCCATCATACTGTCGCTGTGGTGCCCGGAACGTCAGTTGACTAGCAGCGAACTCTGGAACGGCATCGCCTCCGCCGCACAGGGTCCTCGTGCACGTCTTCGCTACCTAGTCTTAACTTTCCCAGGCCGCGTGGAGAACGGTCTTCGCTGGCTGGTGAGTGCCCGTGTGCATCACAACTTAGGAGTACCGACTGATCCCGACCTGCGGCAGCACGAGATGGCGCCTCTCCTCTCTACGCTCACTCTGCTCTGCATCCGGATAATTGTTGTGGACGTGCCAGGCGGCTACGACGCCGCTGGAACGGTGCGCGGTGATGCCAACGTACCCTCGTGCTGGCGGGCGTTCTTCCGTGCCGTGCAAGGGGATCTCGCGCGGGCAATCCCGTCTTTGCGCTTCCTCTCCACATTGTACGTACCCAAGGATGCGGAGACCACGATGACCTACTTCAGCAAGAGTTACGAAGATGAAGAGTTTACTTGGTGGCGAGCGGCGACCCGCGAGGGCGATGAGTCGGCGGAGCTGTCTGAGCGGATGCCTAGAGAGGCCGGGGACAAGATTCATCAGTATCTGTTGTCGGATGCGTTTGAACAAACCCTGAGCTTGGATGGTGCGCCCATTTATGCATTCATCGGTCCCTATAGCTCATACTTTGAACGACATATATGTAGGAGCGCCCTGATCGCTTCAAGTGGACTACGAGACAAGTAGTCAGCATTTGTACAGCACCTTCGCGTGAAGTGCAACAGGCTAGACACAAGACAGCAGAGCATAGATGACATCGATCGCAGTAGACGTCAGGCGTGTGGTGAACAGCGAGAGTCGCATGCACACCGGTAGGGATGCCTGTACGTGCCTTGCGAATGCGAGGGCACTGGTTGATTATATGAGACATGTCTGAGCAGCTTATAGACAAGCCTACGGTCGCGGCATCCGAAAGAGCGAGCCTAGCGATTACCGTAGGTACATACATGATATCAGAGGCGCGCGGATCTCTACGCCCTACGAGATTATAGCTTCCATCTCACCTCTAATCCAAATATGATAGACCCTACCCTAGCAGCGTCACAGTCACGGGTATCAATATCGAGGCCGCTGCGCCCTATCACCACGAAGCCGTCTTGACCTCGCTATCTTCCTCCAGCCCCCTATTATCCTCCTTGATCATGTCCGCGCACTTCTCAGCCAGCGCCACGGTAGCCGCAGCAAGATGGGTGCTCAACATCTCCGGGAACGCGCTAGAGTCCGCCACACGCAGGCCGCGCACGCCATGCACGCGCAGGCGGTCGTCCAGCACGCCGCCCGTGCGCGGGCCGTCGTCCTCTGGCGCCATGCGGCACGTCGAGGAGTAGTGGTACGATGTCTGGCAGGTCCTGCGGATGAATGCGTCGACGTCCGCGTCGGCGTCGCTGTCGGGGACGATGTAGTCCGCGATGCGGTAGCCGCGCGCGGCGATCGCGTCCTTGAGCCGCCGCGTGAAGCGGATCGCCTTGCGGAAGAGGGCCATGTCGTGTGCGTGCGCGAGGTAGTTGAGGTCGACGACGGGCTCGTCGAGGGGGTCGCTCGAGGCGAGGCGCACGGTCCCGCTGGACTCGGGCCGCAGGGCGATACAGAGAAAGCCGAGCCCTCCGTCGTTGTCGGCTTGCGCGGCTGCGATATCGCGCCACGCGATCTGTGCGTCGAGGATGAGGGCTATGGTTCGTGGTTAGAGGTGCCGCGTGCGGCTCACCGGCATGATCTCGATGTCAGGTAGGTTTTGCGGCAAGGATGCGTCTTCGTCGGCCTTGCTTGTAGTCACTGTGCGGAACTTGTCGTCGAAGAGGCGGGACTGCAGGAAGATGGACAACTCTAGCACGGGGGCTAGGAGGAGCCCTGCGCCGAAGAAGAGGTATAGGAAGAACTCCTTGATTATGAGCCAGGGACGAAGCTGAAGTTGTATAACCGAGTCCTTGAGTGGGACTCGGTATTGGACGGCAACACCTAGATGATCTTGCTGGGTGAAGTCCGGTAAAGTATTTGATAATGAAGATAGACGGGAACACATACCAAATGCATCCCAACACCTGGTAGATCTTTGACGACAGGTATCCCAAGGTCGCGGAGGTGTTGCGCAGGTCCGATGCCGCTACGTACACTCGATTAGTTTGTGACGCGAGAAAGGGTCGGTATATGCTACCTTAACATGAGAACCTGCGGCGAAGAAATAGGCCCAGATGAGAGGATGACTTCTTTGCGTGCGTGCACAAAGCGTCTCGGAGAGTGGCCGTTAGCAGCCTGTACGTAGACTCCGACAGCCGTCTTGCGACCGTCATCCGCAGTCTCCGTCTCAATTTTGCATACTACCGTGCGCACACATACGTGTAGATGACTCTTGCGCTTGTACGCCAACTCCTTAGGCAAGAAGGCCGAGTAGGTGGAGGAGCGATACCCACGGCTATCGATGTTGAAATGCATCTTTGCGCAGCCATGAGAAGGGTGCAGGGGTGAATTCAGGTCTTCCACGTAAGGTACGCCCATCGTCTCCGAGGCTTTAATGATGCTAAGCCATATGGCTCGTGAGTTCACAGCGGCTGCCAGAAAACAAGACCGACTCACTGATCGGTGTGTCCCCAGACATGCTGCTTGTGGGTTCTGTTCTGCCACTCTCCTGGAATCATGTGTTTGCAACATACATGTACCCGTCGATCACAATGTTACTTACCAGTAACTCCGTGAAAATCGGGCGCACTGCCTGGTTCTTGGTCAAGGTCCGTTTCCGACTTCTTGAAGTAGGGCTGCAACTCGTCGTAACTCCATCCCTGGCGACCCGCCTGGCTCCAGGAGTTGTACTCGGCCGGAATTCCCCTCGTGTAGAGCATGGCATTTATCCTGGACGCGCCTCCCAGAGACTTCCCGCCAGCCATCTCGAAGACCCGGTCGTTTACATGCGATTGCGGCGTCGACTTCCATATGCGCGAACGCGAGCCGTCCGAAGCGAAGTGGGAGGACAGCAGTGGGATGCGCGAGAGCCAGCTGTCCTGGACGCCGCCGCGCTCGACGAGGAGGACGGAGGTGGTGCCATCCTGGGTGAGGCGGTTTGCGAGGACGCAGCCCGCCGTGCCTCCGCCTGCCGGGTTGGGTAAGCCACAGACACGTGATACGGACGCACGCTCTCCACGCACCGACGACGATGTAGTCGTAGCTCGCGGCAACCTCCTCGATCGCCACCGTCGGGAACGAGGACAACATGGTTCTGGGGACAGCAATCCGCCCGCTCGCTGTGTGTTTATGGCAGTGACACTCGGCTCCCACGACTCGGGTGCCCCTGCAGGATATTATTCGCCTTCGTTTGTCGCCGGTGAGTGCAGTTTCATATCATCGCAATATCATCCCCTATATTGAGGTAAGATTTTCTGTACCGCATTGAGTCTCGGTGCTGAACGATCGCTCAAATTTTGCCGTCAGTCAGGGGCTCTAGCCTTGGTCTCGCAGAGTCTCCGCCGTCGTATTTGTGACGACGGGGCCTACTACACGTCCAAGAGCCTGTGGATATCATTTGTTTGACACGAACGGAAAGATAGAATGCCTAATAGCAAGTACCCTCAGCATTCTGCATCCACAAATAACGGAGTCAGTGCGAAAGTTATCAACTGTTGCCAATCTGACCGCTGGATGTCATGCACTGCTTGCTTTCATGAAACACAGTCAAACTGCCACCTAAACAGCGTGACTTCTCGTGTTGAGGCAGCGTCAATTGGCGGCCGTGCAAATCCATTGAACCTAGTCCCGTCTTATGCTAGAACCTTACAATGCGAGCATACAATGCTGAGAGTCTGCCGTCCATGAATATTTCCATGTTCTGCTAGCCGTCTCACAACTCTCTCGCGAGCTCCGCTGGGGGCTCGTCCAAGCCGACGGCAGCTTCGAATGCGCCCCCCACGGCCTTGAAGCCACGACTCGCTGTTGACGCAGGAGCCTCGGCGGAAGGGGCACCGGATGGATTCACCATCCATTGTACGGCCTCACTGCCGCATATAGTCAGCTTCCAACGATACGATACAGTCCAACTGTACCAGAGAGACCTACCCAGTCTCGTGTGCCGCGACGGAAGACAAGCTCGCAGGAGGGACGTACTCCCTCACTGCGCCTGCAATAGCGTTCGCGAGGTCCTTACTCGGGATACCCAGCGCACTCGCCAACTCGTCGATCCTCCGCTCGACCTCCCCGCTCTCCCCGGCCCCATCCTCGAACCGCCGCGCGTCCGCGCTCGCACCCGTCCACGCGCCCGCGCCCGCGTCACGGTGCTGCAGTTGGGGTGGCCGCTTGCCGAGCGCGAGGTTCCACCACCCGCCGACCTCCGCCTTCCACTGCAGGAGACGCCAGACGTAGAACGCGGCAATGGTTGTGGCGAGGAGGCCGAGGATGTAGTTGAAGCGCGAGAGGGGGACGTGGGAGAGCGGAGGGGAAACTGAGCGGATGCCCTTGCGGTCGCGCTCGGGTGGGAGGTCTGTTGAGGGGTTCTTCACGGCGGACTTGCCACTGATGCTGGATGACATGCTTTACTTATAGGCGGCTCGGTTGCAGAATCTTGAACAGGTAACAGGGGGAATTGGTGATGAAGAGCCCGTTCGCGACAGGTTGAATAGTGGACTGGAAAGCTGGTTGCGGGGAAGGATTATATAGGAGAGCATTGGTGGTGCACGAGCGTCCACTGTCCGCCCGTCGTCTGGCATGACGAGCGTGCGGGGCAGGAACATGACGTCACGCGTTCAGCAAACCGCGTCTTTCTTGGGTGCCAATGTTATATGACAACAGATTAGCTGATGCATCGCCGAGATAGCTCAGTTGGGAGAGCAGCAGACTGAAGCGCGCGTTTGCTTTCTGAAGGTCGGGCGTTCGATCCGCCCTCTTGGCATTTTTGTCATCTGGGTACTGTGTTCTGGCGAGCTTTTATCTGAACGTCCCTGCCCGAATCGTACTTAGAACAAGGCGTACGCAAATTCAACTATCGGGATGGTGGCAGGAGCTGAACAAATTTCATTTTTGTGGATCTCTCATTGTAGAACTAACTAGTAGTACATTGCGGCACCAGTGAACCTACCGCATAGAAAGGAAGCTAAGCGATACACATATACAGTAGGCACGAGCGACGGTAGACGTTCCCTAGACGGGAAGGAAAGGTGAGACGAGCGGGAACTAGGAGAACAAGAAGCAGAGCGCAGTACACGTAAGGGCAGAGAGAAGGGGCGTCATAGCGTAGGCAAGCGTGAAGAAGAGACAGGACCACTCGGCAAACAAAGCAGGCGGACGTACATGTACACAGCAGGGGCGGAGGCAAGCAAGGTAGGGTAAGACGGGGGAACGCTCAGCCAGCAGCGACGCGAGCTCCAAGTCCAGACGACACGACACGACACGACACGACACGAACGACACAAGCACACAAGACACGGCACACACACGGCACACACACGCTCAGCGGCCGGCGGGAAACGGGCGCACGCTCGATCCTATCCAAGCGACACCGCTACCCCCTCCTCCCCTCCGCCCCAGCACGCAGTCAGCAAGCACCACGCACGGCGCGTCGATCAGTCCCCGCCCTCGCCCACCTCCTCCACGCGCGCATCCGCGCCGTCCGCGAGGGGGACCGCCTGCGCGCCCTGCGCGGGCGGGTACCCGTAGTGCGGCCACGGCGGGGGCGTGTACGCCGCGTAGCCGTGCGGCTGGCCGTAGTACGAGCCGTACGCGGCCGCCTCCGGCGCGGGGTACGCGCCGTACGCGTAGCCTGCGTTCGGCGGCGTGGGCGGGTGCGGCGAGCCCGTCGGCGGCGGGGGGAGCGCGGGGTACGGGCTCGACGCCGGGTATACGGGCGGCGGGTAGCCGGAGGAGACGTAGTAGCCGTAGGGAGGGGGGTAGTGCGAGGCGGGCTGCGCGGGCGCGCTGGTGTCCGCTACGGGGTAGGGCGCGGCGGCTTGGGGCGTGGGTTGTGCGACGGAGGCGACGGGGGAGGTCGGCTCGATGGGAGAGGAGTTCGGGTTGGACGCGGAGCTTTTCTTGCGACGCTTGTTGGAGTTGGAGGAGCCCGCTTCGTAGGGGCCGTAGCGCTGCTTGCCGCGTTTGGACGACTCGCCGCTGTCAGGATACAGAGGCATGCCGGAGAGTGGAGCGGGCAGGAGGGTGGGCGACGCCTCGGTGTCGTCGGCTTCGCCGCGGTACCGAGGTATGCCATCCAGCCCTATCTCAACTTTTGGCGGGTTCCGGAAATGTGTCTTGTCGAGGTACTCGGGAGAGATATCGAGCGATGCGAGCTCGGGCAACGATGATGGTGACCGCAAGCGGCCCTTTTCTACGTCCTCGATCTTGTAGTAAGAGATGAGGTGTTGCGCGACACCACCAATTGTGAGGGAGAAAGTCTTGCATATAATAAATATGGAAAGTCTGGTCTGGAAGATAACAGATGACGCACCTTCTTCATCATCCCGCCTGGCTTGAATTTGTAGCTGTTGGTGAGGCTGCCCACCAGGCTGCGCTCGCGTTGGCGGTCGACGCCAGTGAGGCGGTGGGCCTCGCTCTTTGGCCTGCTCAGCGACTGGCCATCCTTGCCCTCCTCGTCATTATTCTGCTCGGATCGGGCGCTCCTGTGCCCTGCCCCGCGCTTTTCCGTTTCGCGGTAGAGGAGGAAATTGCCCAGGATACGACTGGGGCTCCAGAAGAACCCGTCTGTCCACCGCTTGATACCGCTCTCGTCCTCGTCGAAGACGAAGACGGAGCCAGAGGTGATCATCTTGCGCTCGGCGTCGACGAGGCGCCGGGTGACGCGAGGAATCATACCACGGCGCGCTGCTTCGAGGATGAGCAGCGCGTCACCTGTCGTCTCGATGAAGCCCGTCCATGGGGGGTCGGTCCAGTTGGTGGCGCCGCCGCTAGAGGTGGGTGAGTGCTGGGGGTCGTGGGACATGGCGGCAGGGCTGTCGTCGACATGGCGGACACGACGAGGACGAGCATGAGTGCGACGAGGAGCGTGCGGCGATGACGGACATGACGATGGTCAGCAAAATCGCATATAAAGTTCACAAACAAAGTTGACTGACCGCGCGCGAGATCTGGTCGGGGTGGGAGGAGGCAAAGAAGGTTCGCTCCCCGCCCCCCGCACACGCCACAAGCAGGATCGTGGGAAAGTTGCTCTTTTCGACGGGGGGCGACGAGCAGCGGGCAGGCAGGCAGGCAGCGGCAGCGCACGGCGGATCGTTGTCGGCGACAGCAGACACTCGGAGTCACGCAGAGGAGCCGTCGTGTCCGTCTGCTCGCGATGGCGACTCGCCAGCTATCTTCGCGCGGTGTGTGGCCAATGTTCGGGGGGCCGAATTTGGCCTGGTTTGGAGCCTCGTATCGCCCGCCTGACGGTCGCTTTCTGGGGTCTCTTATGCACGTTCTGTGCCCGCCGCGCCCTTCTGCATGGATCTGCGGACGCCGCGGGGCCTTCTGGGAGCGTAGCATCGCGCGGTTGCAACGAGTCGTGCGTCGCCATAGGTCGCCGTCGACGCCCGGGGCGACGCGCCACACGAATAAAGTTCCGACCCATCTCCGTCTCGAGCAACATGGACGCTGGCCGCTCGCGCGCGATTGGCTGGGCCGCACGCTGCGCTCACGCCCCCTCCTGTGCCGCGACCGATCCAGGGACTCCCTGCGCCCTTCTATCGCCCGAACATGTTCCTTGTCCCGCGACAGCCCAGCGTCTCGATCGCACCACCTGCTGCCCTCCCTCTCTCCCCCAGGGCCCTCGACAGCACCCGCCGCCCCATAGTGTGCCCACCTGCCGCACCCCCACCCACCGGCACCGCTGCGGCCCAGTCTGGTGGACCGCACAGCGGCACACCCGTCGCCCGCCCTGGTCTCTTCGCTGCCATAGCTAGCCTCGATGGCCCACCGCATTGCCAATACACCCACGCAATCCGTACGTCAGTGCGGTCGTCTCCTCGCTGTTGACGCATCAAGGGTGGGTACCTGGCATGGAACCCTCTGCCGTCTTCGTTGTTCAGCCATTCGTCCTCTTCTTCGTTCAGCCCCTACTGAATGCGTGCGAAGCACCAGAAGCCACACCGTTGGCTTCATCAGCTGCCAAATCCGTGCTGCGAGGCCTTCGAGCTCGGCATCCCACCTGCCCTCTTGGGGGGCCGCCCCGGTCTCTCTCGCACGCTGCAGCCTGCGATATGAGAGAGAGCCTGGGCCAGGGTGTGTTCTTCCGCATTTCCAGGTCAGCGAAGGTGTGCTGAATGAAGAACTCGGGCTGCGAAGCCATGTTCCCATGACGCTCCCTCGGGCCCTTTCGACGGTGCTTCGTGCACAGAAGGGCCTCGCCACATCACGTTCCTCCTCGGAGCTCTCCCATGTCCGACGGAAGGACGCCTCCAGTGTGAGCCTTGCGCCCAGTTAGGAGGTCGAACATCCCTCGACGCTGAGGCTGCTCTGGACCTCCGCGGCACTCAGCAGTCGGCCCACCGTGTCCACAAGCAGCAGGTATACTCGATCGCTTTCCGGGACAATGTTTGTACGCCGCTGACTGCGCCATACCATCGACGTGCTCGCGCATGTCTGTCCTACGACGCAAGCACAGGCGCCGGGGAGGCAGGGAGGGCAGGCGGTGGGCTGCGGGCAGCACCATGGGGTTTCGGCAAGCATCGCTCTTCGTTGGGCCATTCTGTATATTCAAATATGGATGATATGCTTTTAACCTGCAATGCGCACGTCCTGGAGAACTGAATGCGCTATTCGGACGAGGATCAGATTCGATCAAGCAACGGGGGGACGCATTCCCGAGTCGCCAGCGGCTCGAGCCCCGATCTGCGATAGCCTCAGGCTCTCTCCGATTTGGTTCACCCACTTGGCTAGGCAGTGCTGAGTCGACGAGCCACTGAGCATCCCTGTCCACCTTAGACGATCGCCGTTCAGGGTGTGCCTTGGCCATGGTCGGATGCTGCGTTATCATTTCCTCGTTGTCCATGCAATTGCGATGTACGGCAACCGAGAGGGCCCTCACCCCTTCTGTCTGAATACTGCAACTGGCCTACCGCGACAAGGGTCGGCTCCGCAGATTGTACGTCCATGAGTAGTCGTGCGGCCAGTAGGACCCCGCTATGCGGAGACACCGTGACACAGCGGTCCAGGCTGCGGGTACGACTGCAGGGTATGCAGCCCTATCTGTGATGGGGCCAGGCCGCATTGCGACACGAGCCCTGGGTAGCCGGGCTGGACCGACGGAGATGAGCACGCGGGGAGCTGGATCCAACGACGGTGGGTTCGGTGCGACACTTCGAGGCGAAGGCATGCAGGCTTCCCGAAGCTGTAATCACAGTACTATGCGAGGGGCTAGTGAGCGGGACTCCGGTGTGTTTCTGTCTGTTCCTGCCTTGGTGCGCAGTCTGACTGTGTTCGGTTCCCCACTGGCAGTAGCTACGCCCCCTTCTGTACAACTTGTGCAGTTGTGCATGGCCCTGCTCTCGATGCACCGACTTGTTCTATGATGTTCTGCGGCAAACAGCATGATAACGGTTTGTAGGCCTACGTCTCTCGGACGGCCACAGGGACCTGAAGGGTTGGACCGTGTCTCTTCAGATATTGCATGCATGGCCAGACCGCAATGGGCTGTTCCTCGGGCTTCCATGCCTACTCCAGTCCCAAACACCCTCGTCTGACACATATCCCTTAGATCGTCTCCTCCAGAGCCAGCTCCGGCGCCTACTGCCATGACCTACAACAAGGACGGGAGCCTCATCGGTCGAATGTACTGGGGGCAGCGCGGATGTGCGGCTGCATGTTGTCTCCCCCAGGCAGACCGAACATGCGACCACTCTGAGAGGAGGGGGGGATGGATAGGCTGCGTATACCATCATAATGTTATCCTCCGGGTCGACGGCGTGCTCGCGCCATTCCAGAAAAACGCTACAGTGTCGAAGCTTCTCTTGCCCGGCATTTGCAAAGCTCTTCATGGGAGAAAGATACACTTGGCAAAACAAGTATTTTGACATATGATGTCTGAGGGTTCGTGATACTCTGGTTATGTCTGTGTCCTGTGGGGGTGTAGGTGGGTATGGTGTGAGTACAGTGCAGTAAAGACATCAGGGAAACCTGTGCTTTGAGGACAGATGTGAGAATTTTCTGATTTTATGGAAGAGTCATATATTGAGGATGGACAGCAGAGATGCTGATACTATATGATAATAGAGTACATGATGGAAGTTTCCTACCACATTTTTTCTGGCATTCATATCCTTGGTCACTGCTAAGATACAATGGTTACAATATTGACATTTGAGAGGCAAATTGCCCACTTTGGGCAAAAATGCCCACTTTGTGACCTCTGTTTCTCCACATTTCCTAGGAATATGAAAGCTAGAAAAATTATGCTAGGATGCTTCCATCATGTACTCTATTATCACATAGTATCAGCATCTCTGCTGTCCATCCTCAATATATGACTCTTCCATAAAATCAGAAAATTCTCACATCTGTCCTCAAAGCACAGGTTTCCCTGATGTCTTTACTGCACTGTACTCACACCATACCCACCTACACCCCACAGGACACAGACATAACCAGAGTATCACAAACCCTCAGACCATATGTAAATTTTTTTTGCCAAGTGTATGCTGCATTGTGTACTGAGGCTTGTGATGTGTCGACATGATGAAGCTTCGACTCTACCATAGAGAATTGCGCAACGCTTAACCTCACCAGTGGCAGCCTATGCCACACCCGTTCGGCATCTAAGTACTGTTCAACACTGCCGGCTCATGTATCCCGGGCGGTCCGATGCGGGCCGAGGTCTCTCGTCCATCTAGTTCGTTTGCGCGGAGTGTTCCGAGGCCTTTAAGTTATCGTCACAGAGGCATGGGCACTCTATTCATGTACTCATTAGCACCACGACAAGTGCTATATGCTATGCGTGTGGCAAACAGTCTGCCTCGACTTCTCGCTACTCACCAGCTGCGACCTGGCTCACTGCATTGTAATATGCGTTGTAGTACGCGCCCGCGATTTGGTACTCCTCGCAACGACTCGGCGGATGGGTGTACTTCGCTGGTAGAAATTCCTCACCTCGCTGCCAAAGTTCTGGGAGCACTGCGGCGGCCGGTACGTGCCTGAGACATTGCGGGTATCTCTCTCCGAGATGCGATAACATGAAGACCCGAAGAAGAGTCGTTTCGTCGCTGTTGGATACTGTCGCCGGGACAAGGTCTACTTGCGTGGATAGAAGGAGGGAACTCCATCTTATGGTACGTGATACGCATGCATGTGCGTCTTGTTGATTCTGTGTCAATAGTAACATCGACAGAGTAGACGTCTATCGTGCGACCATGCCTTTTGAACGCATATAGAAACGAAGTGTACGCCCGTTGGCTCGTGCTCTGTTGTCTTCTTTCACAGATCAAGTCTCAAGAAGCTCATGCACTTCGTACGGGCATCCCCTCATCACGGCTCCTGTGGCCTCTGCGAAAGACTCCGGCAACATGCAAACTGAATAGCCAGGGGTTGCGCAGGTTGTTTCCGTCGCTTCCATTCAGAGCTACTGTCCGGCATGTAGGTGCGGATGCTCTGTCCGTGTCGCTCTGGTCGAGGCACGCAAAGGAAGTGGCCGTGGCCGTCCACGGCAATCTCTGATCGTTCCCAGTGGAGACAGTCGCGCTCCGGACCATTTGACGATCCTTGTCGACGACTACCATGGTGGGTTTCGAGTGATACGTTCGTGCCTTGACCATGTAAGAGCGTGCCTCACTTTTTGGTAAGCATGCGTTAGAGCTGTCGCTGAAGGCACGGACGCCATCCGACTGGACACCATTAGGAACCTCCCGACTCCGAAGGAGACGTTGAACTAGCGCTGCTTTCATCTCAGTTGAGTGACTGCACCTAATACACTGGTCGCAGCGGCGATTGCTCGATCTTGGCACCCACATCCGTCAACCATTGTCGACTTGCTCCCCACTTCGCTTTCCTCGGTTGTGACTTGATGCATGCTCTGCGGCAATCGAGGTTTACATGCGGTTGTGTCAGGTACGCTGTTCTTTCTATCGATGGACAACGTGAACGTTGACTCAATGTATAGTCATTTCCGACGTCTTCGGGGATCTCAAATCCGTCTGCATCCGGCGAGACGTTGAGCGAGGCTTCGGGCTGCTTCAGTGCTAATGCTTTTGTTGGCATCTCCTTGTGCAGTCACCAAGACCATCGCCAGAGAGTGGCCAGGTGCGAGCCCCTCTGATAGTCGAATGCTCTGGTCCTTGCGCTGGTCGGATGAAAGGCGAGCGGTCGGTGCTGATCCCGGCGGTGACCAAACTGCTTGCTTATGCCTGCCAAACAGAACATCAATATTATGTTGTTCGCTTCCCAAGCATGATACGGATCCTCTTCCCTGGCTGTGACAGAAGCGGGACTTCGAATGAAACGCCCGGGACTACGGTTCGCCGGCCCGATGGAAACCTCACGGTATGGAAGCTGGAGACATCACTCGAGCTCGTCGCATCCTTCGTCGTACTGGCCCGCGCGATACTTGTCTGTCATCTGGTGGCTCTCATGGCAGGGGCGGCCATGTCCATCGCTCCAGAGACATTAATTCATCCACGCCCCTGTCGAGCGCCCTTGGCTCCATCTGCTCGACACAATTCATTGACATACAACAGCTCAGTCCCGAGTCCACCTTACCTCCTCACCCCAGCGCTGTCTTTTGCAGCTTCAGCGAAGTGCTTGGCTCGGTCAATGGACACAAGGACTCAATTCAGCGCTTTGGTATTTCGTGACAGATGGTGGCTCGCTAGTTGATCCATCCGTTGGACCAAGGGTCTCGCGATCCGAGTGTAAAGATGCATGTGTGTCTTGCGACCCGACGGCGGTAAGTTCCACATACCTCTGCACGCCTCTGCACGTATCACCGCCCAATATGCTCACATGTTATCGTTCACTCACTCACTCCTCATCATACCAGGTACACGAAGCTACATGCTGGATGCCATGCAAGCTACTCAATGTGCCTTCTACTTTAAGCGGACATCATCGGGGAATCTACCCATAGCTGTCGTCCTCCGGCTGTGGCGCACGGATTGTAGTAGCCCGATCACGATCGCATTTTTGGAAGGTTCGTGGGGTGTTTATGTCAGGTACTGATGACTTAAACTTACAGTTCACATATACACGTCGCATTTTTATTGTTCAAGCGACACTTTTCGTCTCGTTATTCGGCGAGGCTGATTGTGGATAATCCCACGTTGAACACCTCCACCTCGGATTGATTTGGGCGCCGTCAGTTCTTACCACGTGAAGAGACTTGCAGGCGCCAAAGAACAGGCCGCGTGGCACGAGCAACTTGACACAAACCACCAGGCCCTTCTTGCTTGCAAGGCAAAGTGTCCCGTTTGACGGATGCCAACGATCCGAACGTCGTCCATGCCGCCTGGTACCTTACGCTACGCTCGTCTATAGGACATTTGCATCTCCGCCGAATGGAGGCCGAGGAACACAACGACACACTTGACGTATCAGGTAGCCGCTTTGCTATTACCCTTGGCAGCTTCCTCGAGGCTTATTTTTCCTCGTGGCGCTCATACGGCCCCTCATGACCGCACATCTGCAAGATCGACACTAAAAGCTGGAATTGTTACCTTGTCGGGCCTGGTTGATGTATCATTGCCTCGCCGAGAGTCAAAGGTTGCGCCCGCCTTAAAAATGAGACAGCATCGGGAAGTGGTAGTGCAGTAGCGTCCTACGTCTTGCTCACTGCGAGGATGGCGTCAACGGTTCATTGCCTCTGGGCATTGTCGGCTTTGCTACCTCTTGTATGTGCTACTCTTGACCCGCAGTCGGTGCACTGACATTGTACAGCTACATGCAAAACACGTCCCTCCTGGGGCTCGCCTTGATGTTCCGCTCCGTCGCGCAGCGTCGAGTGCAGCTCTACCTGGAAATTGGAGCGCGGAAGGATGCTATACGTGAACTTGTGCCCTAGTTTTCCACGAAAGCAATATCTCTAACCGTTGTGTACAGTGATAACACCGGCGCACGCACACTGACTGGTGCAACATACACTGACACGAGCAATATGACTGTCGAATCATGCATCAGTTTCTGCTCTGCCCAATCAACCACATACGTGTATGCCGGTGTTGAATATGGCCAGGAGTGCTGTACGTTTTATTTTGTCGGGCTGCACATAACATACCGAGTATTTCTCCCCTATAGACTGTGGCAATGCATTCTCTAACGGTGGTACTCAAGCGGCCTCCACGGACTGCAATATGGCCTGCACCGGTAATGCTCAAGAGACGTGTGGTGCAGGAAGTCAGCGAGCTGTTATCATGGGCTGATATCATGCTGATCATCGGAGGCGTAGATCGTTTGAATGTCTACTGGAGTGGTGTTTCGCCACCGTCCTCTCCCATCACGGTACCCAGTGTCGGGCTTTGGGATTCACTCGGTTGTTATAAGTAAGGTCTCAAAGCTAAATGCCGCATCATATTGACCGAATGCTTCAGTGATTCCGTAAATGCTCGGGCTTTGGCAATCACCCCTACCGTCGACGGGGATGTCGACGTAGAAACATGTACCACTGCATGTTATAATGCCGGATACCCGCTCGCTGGGATGGAGTACTCAACACAATGTTGTACGTCAGGTCATCCTATTTCATCATACGCATTCTCACAATTTCATACTACTAGTCTGTGGCTCTCAGTTCGACAACGGCGCGACGTCTATCTCTCTTGATACCTGCGATATGGTCTGTGCGGGAAACAGCTCTGAATACTGCGGTGGCCCCAACGCGCTCAATGTGGGTTTGCTGACTGTGATGATAGCCATTTATTGACATGCTTTGTTAGGTCTACAACTATACCGGTACGTCTCTACCTACTCCCCCCTCCGGAGGAGGCGGAGGCGGAGGCAGCAGCGGAACCCCAGTGTATCCCGTCACATCTGGCCTCCCGTATCCCTGGGAGTATGCAGCATGCTACGTGTAAGCTTCCATACTATTCTATTTCACCATCTAACGACCGCTGATTGCGACCCGTGCGCAGCGACAATGCAAACGGCCGTGCAATCGCAAATGAGCTTCCGGACAACTCGAACCTCACGGTGGAGTCGTGCATCGCCAGCTGTTCGGCCCAAAACTACACCATCGCTGGCCTGGAGTACAGTGTCCAGTGCTGTGAGTCACTTCAGCCTTCGTCGATGCGTCCACAACTCATATTTCGTAGTCTGCGGTGACAACCTCGTCAACGGTGCTGCAGTGGCCGAAGATGATGGATGCAACATGGGTTGCGGAGGAAATAGCACGTGCGTGTGCTCGTGTCAGTTCATTGAACCTTGCCTCACCCTTGTACAGGGAAGCTTGCGGTGGTCCGAACAGGTTGTCGGTGAGTTCCCGCCTTAACCATGTGATCCGATAGGATCTCACTTTGTGATAGGTGTATACTTCAACTGGTAATGTCACGGTATACCCGATACCAGTTGTTCAGAACACAAGTCTCCCTGGTCAATGGCAGTACCAGGGCTGTTTGAAGTAATTTCCTCATCCGCACATTCGTCGCAGCCGCACTGACCTACTTTGCGTAGAGAGGCCGGTGCAAACAGGACTTTCCCGTACCAGAACATCTGGACGAACAACAACACAGTCGAAGCGTGTCTGAATCAGTGCGCCCTGTTTGGATACCCGGCCGCTGGCATGGAGTACAGTGACGAGTGCTGTGAGCTGATTCTGCTCGCCATCAAATGATATACTAACACGTGTGCTGGTCAGGGTGCGGCGACGTATCAGACGTTGAACAATACAGTGCAGGCTTTGGAGCTGAATCTGATTGCTCAATGCCGTGCTCTGGTGATCCAATCCACTTGTGCGGCGGGCCGAACAGGTTGCAGGTGATTAGTGTTAGCTCGACTATGAGACATCTACTGATGTGGCGTGCTCAGCTATACTATTGGAATGGTAACATCGACGTATGGCACACACCCGAGAACACCGGATATTACGAAGTACGGAACAAATTGGCGCAGTTTCCCTTGCGGTTACTGAGGCTTGTTTGCTAGTTCCTGATAGGAGGTGTCGTCGTGCCGCTCGTAGCGACAGTCGGAATCAACAACAAGGTCAGCTTCGTCGAAAAGTACGGCACGAGCGAGTTCGACAATTCAACGGGTGCATACGAGCTGGACCTGAGCTTGGTTGACAACTTCGATCTCGCATGGCGCGCGATGCACGTCAAGACTGATGTGTTCTGTTCTGGGTCTCTCATTCTCCCGGACAGAGCCGCCAGGCAGCTGAATGTGGGTGGATGGAGTCTTGAGAGTACTTACGGAATCCGGCTATATGCACCGGATGGCAGTCCCGGTGTGAATGGCACCAACGACTGGGAAGAGAACTGGCAAGAGGTCAGCTTGCAGGTGAGCAGCATAGGACCTACAAGTTATGCTATGACCATGCTGACTGAAAGACTACAGCGCGGCCGTTGGTATCCGTCTGCATTGGTGATGTCTAATGGCAGTGTCCTCGTCGTTGGAGGGGAAGTGGGGAGCAATGGAGCTCCGGAGCCCACCCTGGAAATACTGCCGAAACCGGAAGGTGGTCCCACCTACAAGTTCCTCGACTACCTGAACCGGACAGATCCCAATAACCTATACCCGTTCCTTTTGATGCTCCCTAGCAGCAGGATCTTCATTGGTGCGTCTCCGTTGAGCAAGCTCCGCGTGTCACAAGGTGATTGACGTGAATCAGGCTACTACAATGAGGCTAGAATCCTGGACCCTGTCACGCTGGATACCTATCAAGTGCTGCCTAACATCCCTGGCTCCGTCACTAGCTTCCTAGCAGGAAGAACCTATCCAATGGAAGCCACAGCCGTACTGTTCCCGCAGTATCCACCTTACACAGACCCTGTGACCGTCTTGATCTGTGGTGGATCGAACTTCGGTATCGCGCTCGATAATTGTGTCACTATTCAGCCAGAGGCAGAGGATCCGGAGTGGGTGATTGAACGGATGGTGAGCGATTCATACACATGATGATCATGAGGCATGTTCTGATTGGACGTTCAGCCATCGAAACGCGTGATGACTTGCATTGTGAGATGTACTGTCTATGCCCAATCGCTCACCCTTACTGACGATCTATCCTCATCGCAGGCTCGTGAGCCTAAGTACCAAACCTCCCTGGGTTTTATGCTGACCACCAATTTCCCTCAGCTCTACCCGATGGGACCTTCCTCATTGCCAATGGTGCCCAAGCGGGCGTGGCTGGCTTTGGTCTTGGTTCTGATCCTAACTTCAGGGCACTATTGTATGATCCGAGCCAGCCCGTCCACCAGCGCATCTCTATACTGAATGAGACGATTGTCGCTCGGATGTATCATTCCGAGCTCACTGTAAGCCACCTTTTTCACCGAACGAAACCCACCTAACATCATATAGCTTCTGCCTGACGGGCGAGTACTCGTCTCTGGCAGTGATCCCCAGACTCCAGGATATCCGGAAGAAATGCGCATTGAGGTCTACTACCCTCCATATCTGACGGATGGCAGGAGGCAGCCGAATCTCACAGTACAGGAGAATGATTGGAGTTATGGTGGCACGTACACTATCACTGTGGAGCTCTATGAAGGGACCACGGACACGATGAGGGTCTCCATGCTGGCAGGTGAGCGCTGTGTAGGCCTATTCCCGAGCCAAACATGCTGACGTTTTATTAGCGACGTCGAGCACGCATGGTAACAACATGGGCTCGCGCACCATCTTCCCCGCGTTCTCGTGCAACGGTAATACTTGCACGATCACTGCACCACCGAATGCCTACGTCTCTCCTCCTGGTTGGCACCAGCTGTTCGTTCTCGATGGACCTACCCCATCCCACTCACAGTGGATTCGTCTCGGCGGTGATCCGGGGGAACTTGGTAATTGGCCCAATTTCCCGGACTTCACGCTTCCTGGCATCGGACCTCTCTGAGCATGGTTTGGCCATGATACACACAGTGCTTGCAACTTCTTATGCAATTTCAATTTGCTGAACCATAATTCGTACTGTGCCCTCCGTCTCTTTAGGCCGTCCCTTACTGTGGAATTACTATTATTCGTGCGCCGCAAGGCGGTGTATTCAAGTGCTATCTGATGGACTGTACTTGGCTTAACATCACATTGTCATTGAGACTCATGTAGCTTGACCGCCACGGCTGAGCCAGCCATTTCGTGCTGAGTACGAACGAGCGTGGCAGATAAGATAAGATGATAGTTACATACATGGGATGCTTTCAATTTAATCGAGCGCTCATGCTTGTTCAGACGGACTATATTTTGCAGCCACCGGCGGCACGACAGCTTGAACTGTCCTTCTCATCAATCGCAGCCTAAACTACCGCCATGAATTCCGAAGCAGGCCCAAGCACTGCAGAGAAGAAGAAGCCTATCGTGATTATCACCATAGGCATGGCTGGCGCGGGCAAATCCACCTTCGTGCAACGCATTAACTCCTATCTGCATTCGCTCGACCCTCCTTCGCCCCCGTATATCCTCAATCTTGATCCCGCTGTAACTAACGTGCCGTTCGAGGCGAATATTGACATTCGCGACACCGTGAACTACCACGAGGTGATGAAGCAGTGTGTGGTCATTCCACCTGTTGCTCGTCGTCCGTGATGCTCAGACAGGCGTGTACGGTCGGGCACTAAAGATATAACCTTGGTCCAAACGGCGGCATCTTGACTGCTCTTAACCTCTTCACGACGAAGTTTGATCAAGTCCTAGGCTTGGTGGAGAAGAGGGCAGAGACAGTAGAGTGAGTACCTCTACCCTGCCATCATCGCGGGGTGAAGCTCATTACCTCGTTCAGCTATGTGATTCTTGACACGCCAGGGCAGATTGAGATATTCACTTGGTCTGCTTCTGGTGCAATTATCACGGATGCGGTCGCAGGGTCGTTGCCGACCGTAGTTGCGTACATTATCGACACGCCGCGGACAACTGCCCCTGCGACGTTCATGTCAAATATGTTGTATGCGTGCAGGTACGTCATGATTCTTCCGACACGTCATCTGAAGTTGATCTCCAGCTCTCAGTATTCTATACAAAACGAAATTGCCCTTCATTTTGGTCTTCAATAAAACCGATGTTCAACCACATGACTTTGCGCTCGAGTGGATGCACGATTTCGAAGCCTTCCAGGAGGCATTAGCGACCCATCGGGGGACAACAGACGACGAAGGCGAGCCGACATATATGAACAGTCTCATGAACAGCATGAGCCTCGTGCTTGACGAGTTTTACAAACATCTGACGGTACGTCTCCGCCGCCCGCTTCCTCCGCGGCAGTCTTCCCATCTCTCCGCAGGCCGTCGGCGTGTCGAGTATGACGGGGGCGGGGATCAAAGACTTCTTCGACGCGGTCGAAGCCTCTCGGACAGAATACGAAAAGTCTGTCCCTCAATTTCATGCTGCCTTGCGGTGTGGACTCACCTGGCTACCTGCAGCGAATACCTTCCCGAGCTAGAACGCGCCCGCGCGGCACGCGAGCAGTCGCTTCAGAAGGCTAAGGAAGACTCGATGAGCAGGCTCATGGCTGACCTCGCCGTCGACCGTGCGCGAAATCCGAACGCTGCGACGGCGGATCGATGGGACCCCAACGAAGAGGATGATGACGATGATCCAGACGTGAACATCATTGACCGGAGTAAGTCGTCGCGCACTTCGAGCTTACGCAAGGAGCTCTTGCTGATGCGTGGACCGTTTCACAGGCGAGGAGCCTTGGCCTGGACAGTACATCGATGTAACACGGATGCACGGCAGGAACGATGAGGGAATTAATTGGCCACGCCCTGGTTAGCCCCCGTGGCCCTTCTCCTGCCCAGGCCTTTCACGAATTGTACGAGTACTCTCTGTAATAGACGGCATCCACTGATTGTGTAGACTGCATAAAGTTTGACAGGGGTCTTGACTGTTGATCCTGCAGTTGCACGGCAGGCAGCCGAAGTCGGTGATCGTCGTGCCCGCGCAGGGATATGGTGCCATTGCGACGATAGCGGACCCTGAGAAAGCGTGCCGGTATCTCCAAATGTTCAATCGTGCGATGAAGGCACCGTCAGTTTACGTGTCTATGCGTATGCTTGGTTTGTGCATGTCTGTACCTATGGCCCAACGCATGCGATTACAAACCGTGGGGTATACACATACTTGGACGCATGGCGATAGCCCTCTGTTACGATTACCGACGAAATTCCAGGTCCATGCTTATTGCGGGAGGGTAATGGTGGTAACTGACTGCCCACCCCTATACTTGAGACCACTAGTTCGAGACAGCGGTCCCATCAAAGCCGAATGTCCCGCAGTATGAAGATTGAATGAAGACCGGTGAAGACATCCACCGTAGGCCAGGTACACGTCTCTTTTCCTAGCTAGACCAATCGAGTCCCTGAACGCCACGCCACAGAGTGAGACCGCACCCGGATGCCACCACGGTGTATACTGTACGCCCGGATAGCACCAGCTGAAGCAGGCCGCGCGCCCACAAGCATCTGACCCTGCGCCCGTGCGCATGCCAAACGTAACTCGCTCCACGATTGCCATGCCGTCCGGGCTCCCAGGGGATGTCCTCGACGGATTTGGCAGCCTGAAAGGGAGCCAGCTTATTGTCTTCGCCCTGCGTTCCATTCTCGCGCGCGACACCGATTAGCAATTCGCGTCGGCGTGGCTGCGGTTGCACGACGTACCCATGCTGGCGAGTGCAGGTTGTGGGCCCTGCGTCATATGGGATAAGCGTTTAGCGTCAACGTCCTGGGACCCGGCGTGTGAATGGTAGCTACGATGGGTAGATCTGCGGCCGCAGGAGATTATGCTTTGGGGGAAAGGGAAGTGGCTAGCGGGGGAGACGGAGCGGCGAGTCTCTTGGGGATGTGGAAAAGGGACGATCGGAACGAAGAACCTTCGGTCGGTCTACGAATCTCGAAATATCCAAGGTGGGAAGGAGCACGGAGCCGGCGTTGGAAGAGTTAATGTTGAGGTGCAACACCGACCTCTCACTTCGCGAAGCAAGCAGCTGTGCACTGGGATGATCTTGGTAATGCCCACATGGTGTTAGAGATGTTTGATCTTCCAAGCGAGCTAGCTGGGAGATTGCGAGGGGCACACTGAATAAGCTCGCTACAGATAGCAAACTTGCTCAGGGTCCGTGGCAATATGGCATCTCTCAAAGAATTGTGAGAGTTCAATGCAGCTATGATTTATGCTAGGTGTACAAAACATTAGGGGTATCGACGGTGAACTGCGGCCGGGAAAGTGGAGGAGCGGTTGCCTGCAGCACTGCATCAATACTTCCATTCTGAGCGCCGTAGAGCGCTTACGTGATCATGCAGCTGTTGAAGCCAGAATGCAGCCCGCGCCGGCGCCCACCATCGTCTTCCCGTCCTTCAAAGTCCGTTCGCAAGCCTCCCCTCCTCCGCTCACCACCACCCGCACGCTCATTTGTTCACGTCCCGCGCACAGCCGCCGCCACTTGAATTCCATGGAGCGGTGAGCACTCAACTCTAGGCACCCAGTAGCGGGTGGCGAGGGGCAGTGGGCTGACCGCCGTTTGATTCTGCACAGCTACTCGAAAATCGAGAAAGTTGGTGAGTGTGATTCGTACATTTCTGGCCTTTCCGTAGCTTATGCATCCGATAGGCGAGGGTGAGTCTATCCAGGACCAGCCTACGTTGGACGCTCCACAAAGTTTGAACCCTGTGGCGCGTCGTCGCCGGGCCTCTAGGTACCTACGGCGTGGTCTATAAGGCGAAGGATGTCACCACCGGCGAAGTTGTGGCCCTCAAGAAGATCAGGCTAGAAGCGGAAGACGAGGGCGTCCCGAGTACCGCCATTCGGGAGATCAGTCTACTGAAGGAACTGAAGGATGACAACGTAGTGAGGTATGTCTATGACATCCCTGGCTTACCCTTCGCATGAGCAGGGTCGGGTACCGATGGGTCGTTGCTGTCTTGGATGATGGAATCGTTTGGCGTGGCTACTATGATTTCTGGGGGGGATGTCATGATGATGGATGGGCGGCGTCGCATGCTTCGATTGTCCGCGACCGCCCTCGACACCTTGCCCCGAGCGCGCGCTTCGCCCATGATCGTTGCAGACCACACGGCTGACCCTTTGACAGACTCCTGGATATCGTACACGCCGATGCAAAGCTGTATCTCGTGTTTGAATTCCTGGATGTCGACCTCAAGAGGTATATGGAACACGCGAACAAGGTTGGCAACCCCATCACCCCTGACATGGTCAAGGTAAGTTCTGCTATTCTCTGCTATCTCGCCTATCGCGCGATGCGAGCCCCCTCCATGCCTCCCGCACGCTTTCTACGCGTGTTGGACGCGTGCGGCCCGCGCTCGTCGCGTACGGACGCGCTCAGGGCACTCAATGCCCGAAAATCGAATAATGACTCTCCATCACGTGACCCTGTCAGCGCCGCCCGAGCGCATCCGGCTATGGCAGAGCATTCACTCATCCCTCTGCGTTCATGGGTGGATAGGCGTGCTGACATCAAAATGTGAACGTACAGAAATTCACTTACCAATTGAATGCTGGTCTTCTCTATTGCCACTCTCATCGTATCCTCCATCGCGATCTCAAACCGCAAAATCTGTTGATCGACAAATATGACAACCTCAAATTGGCAGATTTCGGTCTTGCAAGAGCGTTCGGAATCCCGATGAGGACTTACACGCATGAGGTACGCATTCAATCCCTGCTGGAGATCGCCTGGTATCTCTGCTTACCGCCTCTTCTAGGTTGTGACACTGTGGTACCGAGCACCAGAAGTGCTGCTTGGCTCTCGCCACTATTCTACAGCCATCGATATGTGGTCTGTAGGCTGCATCTTTGCGGAGATGGTGATGAGAGGTCACCCGCTTTTCCCTGGCGACTCAGAGATCGACCAGATCTTCAAGATTTTCAGGTTGGCCTCTGATTGTTTATCAGCGTACCCAACTGTGTGCTCACGCCTTGGACGTCAGAATTCTTGGAACACCGAACGAGGATAACTGGCCGGGCGTTAGCCAGCTGCCGGACTACAAACCAACGTTCCCTCACTGGTCTGCTCAAGACCTCGGAGACCATGTGCCCATGCTGGACGAAGAGGGGCTGGATCTCCTCCGGGTATGTCTTGCTCGTCGCTTTGCGCATGTGCCGACCAAACTAATAGGCTTCTTACCTCGTATCTACAGGCTATGCTCACTTACGACACTACCAAGCGCATCTCCGCTAAGCGGGCACGGAACCACTCGTACTTTGACGGCCTGAAGCTATGATGCGCAGTTTACGAAGTTCACGTTCACGTCCACATCCATGATCATGATGCGCGGAGCCCTGCCGCCATACTCTTGCCCCTGCCGCTTCGCCTTCCAGCCTGTCGCACTCGCATTATGCAAATCGCACTTTCTTCCGTCGTCGTCGCAGCTTGTTCGTCGCCACGCAACTATATCAGTATGTTCGATACATTACATACGCGTATTTGTGTCTCCATAGCCGCCTCTTCCCATCGCATTGTCTCTTGACCCTGACTAGCAGCCCGCCTCGGTAATGAGATTCCGTTGTCGTGCTTGAATATCAGGCGTCGATTACGATGTCACATCATGACAACTTGAGGGTGGCGTTACTGAGGGCGGCATAAGTCATCAGATCGTGCTCGTATATTAATATTTCAAATCCGATATGGTGTAACGGCTAACATTGCCGCCTTTCACGCGGCAGCTCGGGGTTCGATTCCCCGTATCGGAGTTCCATTTTGGCCCCATGAGGGTACATCTTCTCCTTTGAATTCCCTCGTCACGCAACACCTCATCTCCGACCCCAGCCGTAGCAACTGAGAACAAGAATCTTGGAGTGTAAGAGCTCGCAGTGTGTACAATGTTTACCCCCAAACTTTCCCCCCTGCCATAGGAAGGTGCATTCCTCGCTTCGCTTGTAGCATGAGATGAATTCGCGCTACGATCGCATGCAGTGTACGCATATATCAACAGAGCATACCAGACGGCGATCTATCCTAATCCAAATATAAGCCCTACAAGGTCCCGCCAATTTCGCTTAACAACGATCTTCAAATCACCTCCATACTCATCACCCAGCCACTCGATGAACCTGGCGTCAAGCCCACTGAAGGGGCCTAACTCAAACGATATAACGTCTTTGGGCGTCAGAGCAATGACGTCTACGGAAGCCCCGCCCTCCACTCGAACTTGCGTACGTCTTTGTGGAACTAGCTCCGCTAGGCGGACTAAGATGACCGAGGTGTTCGTGTGGAACGTCTGGAGAAGTGCGAGGGTGGTGATGACCTGGCGCGCACGACAACTGTCGTCGCCCTCGAGGTGTGCGACGGTTGCAGCAGCTTTGGACTGGCGAGCAGAGGCCGCAGAGAAACTAGCGGATGGGCTGGATGGGTTGTCTCCCTTGTTTGCCCATGTCAGGACGGACATGCCACTGTTCTTCGCGATCCCGCGGAGCGAACGGCCGCCTGAGGACGTCGAGGCTTCCGTGCGGCCTTCGATACCCATGCCGAGCGTCCGGACGTAGGTCTTCGGTGATCGTAAGGACAGAGCATCGTCGCCTTCCAAACGTATGCTGCCCCAATTACTAGCAGCGTGAGGATACGACGGGCTTCCTCGCCAGGAGCCCATCCAGAGGCCTGCGCACATGACGCATACGTCTTCATACACACGCCAGATGTCTGTCCAGGAGCTAGTGCTAGTGCGGGGCCTCCCGTTGCTTGGTGAGGGATCGCAACAATCGTCTACATGCGGACTTGCGTTAATATGGAGCAGTCGGTCTATTTCAGACCACTGTAACTCGATTGTTGGTCACGATCATATCAGAAGGAGTTGCAGCAACGTACCAGCTTCACATCGCTCCAAGTGAAACGTACCACGGAGAGGCGGTACGATGGTGCCTTCGAGCCAGATTGCTCGCAAGGCTTCGTTACATAGAATGTTGGTCGGGTATTCGGCGTCGACGTCCGGAGGTCAATAAGGAGGTCGTAGTACGAGGGCTTCTCTAGGAAAATTGCGTCGGTCGTGCACGCTATCCACCCACGGCCCGATTTGCTCTCTTCTTCAAGCTTCTGCATATCGTTGAGCGTGACCATGCCCAAGACCTTCACGCCCTCAGCGTTCTTTCCCTTCAACCTTGGCGTCGGCTGGGTATCATCATTGTCCAGCGAGTCGTTGGCATCCCCCATCTGGCACTGGTAACATAAGTCTGCAGCGACCTGACAGAGGATGCACGCGGCCTCGACTGGCGGGAGGGTATATATGAGTATTCGTCGGCGTCCAAGTACGTGTTTGTAGAGCGTCAGCGAAGAGGGTCCGAGTATTCGCAACAGATGGGGGAGGTGAATTGTAGGGTCAGTGTCAAGTACTGCGCCATCCCCTTCTAGTTCAGCGCTCCAACCGTGCCAGTCGCCTGCACCGCCCAAGTTTGCCTGACGCACCCTGCGCTCCTCGAAGAACGCCCGTGCAGGCTCCCAATCGTCCTCCAGTGGGATGAGGGAGCTTCGTTCACCGAGAGAAGATATGACGGCTTGGAAGACTGCCTTCAACGCGGGTACATGAAGCCACGGCCGTGGGCGGGCAGACCTCGCCAGGAGAATACCAAGTGACGATAAGCGGTAACCACGGTGCCCTGCCTCTGTCGTCTCTTGACGGTGGAATACACACACGCCATGATGGTCACCTTTGGTGAAGTAACTAGGCAGATTCAGCTATCAGAGTTCCATAAGATCAGGCTTCAACTTACACCACGTCGCGTTCCATAGTGTGCAACCCACTGGGAAGACAGCTATACTCCACATGGCTTATGTCGAGGTCTGCGGAGATGAGTCTAACTGAAGTTCGGGTTAATAACTAGTGGGCGTACCTTCGTCGACCTTCAGCGACCAGTCTACGACATTCCCCTGCGTCGGATGGAACGCAGCGTGAAAGATTGCAACTACAATATTTAAGGGGGTTAGAAGCGAGTCGAATGCACCATCTCCCGCTGACATGCAGCAGTGTAACTCACCTACATCCTGCGGAACCTTGCCTTTCGCGTCCATAGGAAGTGAGATGATCGGGGTCGTCCAGGTAGCAAGTTATCCGAGAAACACGGTTGGAGATGTTGGTTCCGCACTGGAAGCAAGAAAGACGTTAGAAAGGGGCGGAGGCCCGCCCACCGCGACGAAGAACGGGACGACGGTTATGAGACGGCTGCTGAGGGTGTGATGCAAGTACCGGATCAGGGCAATTGTCGCGGGGTATTAACCGGCGCCTAGGGAAGATAAGTCGCGATATAGCATCCGTCAGTAAGTAAGTTAATGAGATTATACTTATGTAAGATCCCAGCGAAGCGCGTCTCGTTTGTGGCGCGTGCAGGTCTTGTTATACTTTACCATCTCCAGCTCCCCTCCATACATCCTCAGCAGACCCGGTCATCGTCGAAGGCACGCCATGACTGAGGTGCAAGCCTCTCGAGGAAGAGGAATTCGCATTCACGGGGCAGGAGGTAGAAGTCAGTCCAAGAATCGGAAGTGGGTCGCGGGTCAAGACAACACGAACTCTGGCCATTCGAGCGACAGTGAGCGACGAGACCAGGCTGGACATGGCCAAAAACGTCACGGCCATGGCAGAAGAGGACATAACGCCTCTTCGAGCCCTTTCCTCAATGTGTCTGACCCTCACCAACTCGAAGACGGAGCCAGTGGCACGGAGGATGACCATAGTATGGATGAAGACATAGTTGAAGAGACCGGAAACGACACGGAATTTCCTCCTGACCCGGAGACACCCCAGGAGCGAGAGCGTTTCTGGCAAGAGGTGCGTGTTCCTCATCATGGCGCATCTGAGAGCGACTCATCCTGCTGTAGCTCGTGAAGGCGCGAGAAGCAGAACGCAAGAAGGCGATAGCGGAAGGCAAGATGGATGACCCGGCCGTTCCCCGGAGACTCGACGAGGCTATCACAATGGTTGGAACGTGCATGGACATGTGTCCCAGGTTCGAACGCTACCGCCGCGAACGCGAGAACAACCTGGACAAGTGGGAGGTGGTGAGTCCAATTACTTCTGAAGCAATCTGCACGGCAGCTATTGTCCTGGGTTCAACGCGGGCTTGTATTGTGCCTTTCAGATCCCTGGAACCAAGCGTGTAGACCACAAACGCGCTGTCAAGATCTATGAGCGAGCAGCTGGTGACAAAACACTTCCATCTGATTTGCGACCTCCCCCTGTGCTCAAGGTAAGTTACTTCGCGGAGCAAAAAACTGTAGCTAAATCTGCTCCAGAAAACTCTTGACTACCTCTTCCATGACCTGCTCGTCAGAGAGGGCTTCACTCAGACATATGACTTTGTGCGCGACCGGTCGCGAGCGGTACGGAGCGATTTTACTATGCAGCACGAACAAGGACCTCTCGCAATTGAGTGCCACGATCGCTGTGCTCGTTTCCATATTCTTGCTCTTCACCTGGAGCGCGACAACCCGCGATTCTCCGTCGCGCTCGAAGAGCAACAGCTTATGAACAGTAAGTATAGTTAGTCGTGACTGGCACCTCTGCCTGGCTAATACAAGGACAGCCCTGCAAAGCTTGAAAGAGTTCTATGAGGACCAGCGTGGAGTATACCAAGCACCGACAGAACTCGAGATGCGCGTATATCACCGACTCATCCACATCCGCGACCAGAGGGAACGGCGAGAGGACGTCCCAGAATGGATCACGTCCCATCCTGTCTTCCAGTACACAACACAGTTTCGGCAAGTAGTGCAAGCGAAGAGTGCCCCGATCACGAAGACGTCTCGTCTCGTTGTCGATGGAGAGGGTATGGAAATCTTCGCCAAACTCGCTGCTGTGCTGAGAGAACAGGGCAATACGGTTATGATTTACCTCGTTGCGTGCATCCTGGAGCGGCTATTTGGAAAGGACACGATCGAAGACATTGAAGCTATCCGAGGAGATCTCACTATCCCGGAGATCATTGACGGCATCTCGAGACCCCCCGCCAGAGCACCGCAGTCCGTTCAGTCCGCCTCTCAAGCTACGTCTACTCCCGCTACTGGTATGCCAGTACAGAGTGAACAGGCACCTGCTCCGACTCTCCCATCATCCCCATTCAGAGGCACTACGACGTCATTTGGCACTGCAACAACATCCTCCGCCCAACCTGTGAAGTCTGCCTTCGGAAACTTGACCTCAAAGCCCAACCCTTTCGGTGGGAACTCTGTGTTCGGCTCTACCTCTGCATTTGGTGCTGCGTCCAACGCCGCTCCAGCGCCGCAAGCCAACGGAGTTAACACGAAGTCTGCGTTCGCTGGCCTCGCCAATGGAAGTGCTGCCTTTCCAGGGACAAGCTCATCGACGACGATCAATGTGTTTGGAGGCAGTTCGTTCCCGTCGAGCTCCAGTGGCATCTTCTCGGGACAGACCATTGTTCCATCGACCTCAGAAACACTTCCCAAGACGACGGCTCTTCACACTAATGGCAGCATTTTTGGTGCAGCTGCCTCGCAAACAGCATCCTTGAATCCGATGGCTCCGGCGTACACGCCGCCGAAATCGACGGCTGTCCACGATCCATCCCCGACTCAGCCATCCCTACCTCCTCGATCCGAGGCTGTGTCGTCATCAAACACGGCCAGTCAACCCTCAGCGGCCGCCCCATTATTCCCGCCCACGGCACTTGCGCCAGAACCCACGCCTTCCCTCCCGACCTTTGCTCCCACTGCCCCTCCCGCCTCTGCATCATCCACGCCAACCAAGCCTCCAATTCGACCGCCACAGGCTACGCCCACTCTGTTTGATCAGCCTTCTATTGCGGCGAATAAACCACTGTTCGCTTCCCCATCATTATCACAGCCGCAGTCTCAACCTCAAACACCCACCAACCTGGCTTCTTCTACGTCTGTTTCCAGCCTCACAACACCGGAAAGCAGACCACGACCGACTATCTCACCCCTGGCGCCTCCTCCCTTGGGGAAGATTCAACCGTTGTCACTGCCTCCCACTCCGACCTCGCATTGGTTCGACCCAACCTCGGGCAAGCCTCCCTCACAACCCAATGTCACGAGGAAGAAGTCCATCTTGGGGTTTCCCCAACTCTTCATGCCGTCGCCGGAGTCTGGTGAGCTACTGAGTCCCCTACGAATGGACGCGCCAGCGTTCCCAAAGACATCTGCCCCTCCAATTACTAGTCCATCGCCCCTTGCCCGCGATACCCAATCGCAGCCATTAGTCGAGTCTCCTACTCGCATTACGCCCAATGAAGTACCTTCACTCATCGAGAAGCCTACCCCTAGCGCAAAAGCCAAGGGCAAGGCAAGGGCGGAGCCTGTAGACTTGGACAAGCTCGAATCCGAATACCGACGTAGCAAGAACCTCCAGGTGATGAAGCACTACTATAAGCGATGGGAAGACAAGACAATTGAGCGGGCGCGGTGGATAGAAGCTTGTGAGCGGGGTGAGGCCTACAAGGCCAAGGTCCGCAAGAGCCAGCGGATACCACCAACGTTCAGCACGCCAGCAATGCAAAGTTTGCGACAAGAAGAGGAGCCGAAGAAGCGGAGAATGTCGGCAGGAGAGGTCATTCGCCCGCGTCGGATGCGTCGCTCCGCCGCGCACTATGAACATCCTTTGACGGACGAGGAGCTCGCAAAACGGCTCAAAGAGGTACTTTGTTCGCTCGCTTGGTCTTGATGAGGATTTATCATTGTCCCCACTGTAACAGAACCACGAGGAGTCGACGATGCGATGGGCGACGGGCACATTCTTGCGCACTCTGCGTTCTCATCTGAAGAGTTTGAAAATGCCACCATCTGTGCTCGCGGAGTGGCGTCTCTGGCTTGCTGTGAACCCGTTCTTTGACCCCACGGCGATTTGGCTCGAGAAGAAGTTCGACGCGGAGCCCCTAGGCGATTTCAGCGTCGAATTAGTCACGGCGTTACCAGCCATCCCCACTCCGCCGCCCTTGCCACGGGGCTCGCCAGGATTAATCGTGTTTGAGCGCACTCCACTGGAGCACGTGAAGGACGATATTGAGAAGTATGCTGTCCGCCTTTGCTCGCTCGGCGTAAGACTCACCGCTACGTTCGCAGACGATTGCGCATACTAGATGACACCGTACGTTTGCGGGACATCGTGGCAAGCTTACCCCCCGATGCTGAGAGGCGTTTCGTTCCCACATTGGTGGTTGTCCACTGGATCAGCAAGAACGACGGGGACGTGCCGGACGATTTTGCCAAAGAGGTAAGTTGGATGTCTGCACGATTTAGCAACGAGGCTCACTTCTGGGCAGCTCCAGAAGCATCTGGACAAGGGGACGTTCAAGAGTATACACGTACTCAGCGCTCCGAAGATCTCAGGTGGACTCGACCCTCAATTCTCTGAGTTCTTGCAGACGGTGGTTCTTGATACGGAAGATCACTTAAGGGAGACGATAACTTGGAGAGGTGATTCTCCCCGTTTCGGCTATGTCGATCAAATACTCAGCCAAGCCCTAGCACTGGCGAAACGTTTCACGGTTCCCCTTGCAACAGCACTGTCCGATTGGTTGGATAGTTGCTGGGTCGATGATCACTGTAAGTGGATCCATCGCTGCAATGAGTAATTGAGCTCATGCGCCGTTCAAATAGTCGATTGGCAGCGTTATCAGCACGTCATGACAACTACCTGGAACCTTCAGAACGATGTTGTCCGAGTAATACTACAACTACTCGACAGACCCCAGGTCGTTGAGGTTCAGCGACTTGCGGATGAAGAGTCCTATGTTGCCTTCGGCAAAGGTCAGTTGTTCATGCAGAGCGGCGCGACATTTCGCTTACAGCTGCGTAGGGCATATGATGGGCCCATTCTTGGACGGCCTTGCCAAAATGCCCATTGAGACTGCAGAACGAATACTTGCCACAACCTCGTCGGCTCAGCATGCACTCGAGAAAGTGCGAATTGAGCGGGCACTTGGTGACCTGGACGCAGCCATTCAGGCACGTGGCGGAGAGCTTCGTGAACAGTGGCTTTCCGTCGTATCTGAGCGTTCCTCCTCAAAACGGCCGGCCGAGGACGACGAAAGCGTTCTTGAGAGGTTAGCTAACCAAGTTGCAGAGCCCGCCAATTACTAACTTCGTTGTTCGTCTGCAGTCTGCCTAGCTCGCATTCACAGAAACGCATGCGATCTGACAGCGGCTCCAGCAGTGAGACCAATGTGCCCCTTACTAACGGGCTCTCCGCGTCCCCGTCGCCCAGCATCACGTCTTTGATGACTACTTCCGATGGCGATAAATCGTACGTTAGTGTAGCGATGCTACGCTCCCTCACGAGAGACGTGCTTAGGACATACGGAAAGAAGTAGCATGAAGACGACACTCGTATTGGACCTATCTGACCCTGCTTGTAATATTATTGTCCCCGAGCTCATTGCTAGATCTTTGCTAATTTCTCTATTGGATCGTTGCGCTGTGCAAAATCATGTCATGGCTATGTACAAGAGCGCACAGAAGGAGCCTGTCTTGAGTGGAGTCACTGCGTGCAAAGCATTGTGGTCAGTGGGCCGGGACCGCAGCTCGCCGCGGCCCGGCAGGTGGCCCAATATGCATTGCGGTCGCCGCGCGTTGCGCGCTTGAGCGTGTGTACATAAGACCGCCACTCTGAAGTCACCACTTCCACCTCGCACACCTTCATCGATTGTAGCTTCAGCGCATCTTTCTTTGTTTTCGACCTTCACTGCGACTGAGGCATGGCGGGGATCGTCGACGGAGTAAGAGCAGGATCCGGGAACATCCTTGGTATGCTCGCCCCTGCCTGCAGGGAAGTCGATCTCGCTCATCCGTCCGACGTAGGAGTGACGCTCCAAGTTGAGGCTGCAGGCGATAGGCCAGCAGAGTCACTCACTTTCTACAAATCTGTCACTAGAGCAGTAAATATTGGTCGCAAGTCTAAGCAGGCGCGATCGCCGGCCTTCGCCCCTTTGGTCTCCCACAATGCACTCTTTCTGTGCCCCGTCGTCAGTCGCAAACACGCGAAAATCACCTTGACGGAGTACGGCAACGTCAGCAGCTCTCTCCATTACGCGTGCCACGCATTCACTAACAGTGAGGTCGTTCAGGCGTATATTACCGACCTGCGTTCCCACCATGGCACCCATCTCATCCGCCCCGGCGAGAAGATCCCCAAGAAGCTTGAACCTGAGACAGCCACCGTACTTGCCGATGGCGACGTCCTGATCTTTGGCAAGACTGTAGGCCGGGACAAAGACACTGTTGAACCCGTCACTGCGCATGTGAAGCTGCTCTTCGCGCCCAGTGTGGATAACGCCGCAGCCACGCCGCCGCTCGAGCGCATATCCCTATCTCCCGACACCGTACCGTCGGAGCATTCACCCGCTCCTGGGACTTCTGGGCGATACGGGATCTACGTATCGTCCGATTCCTCGGCATCATCCTCGGATGGAGACTCTGACATCGAGGAGATCCCTCCTCCGTTCGGTTTTACCTCACACATGCATGCAACACTGTCACACTCGTCTCAGGCATCGCAGCCTTCTCCAGCGAGCGCGCGAATGCAATTCCTGAGAAACTTGTTACCTGCAGTGCCGTCGAGCTGTGTGGACGAGCCGCCGCCGACGGCTTTCGCACAGTTACTTGCTAGTTCTTTCTTACCCGCGACGGGACTCGCTGATGCTGACAGCTCTTCTGAAAGCTCCTCTTCGTCTCTCGAGTATGCGGATGAGCCTGCCCAGCCCCGGTCGCATGTCGACGATTGGCATGAACTCTATGCTCCACCAAGTCCGCGCTCGCCGATGGACAGCCCCGTTGCTCCGGATATCCCGACGCTTGACGCAGATCCTCAACATGCAATGGCTCTGGCTGAATTGTTCGACCAGCCTTTCCCTGGTGAAATCGATACCCATGACAATCGCCCGACGAGCCCCCAACTGCCGCCCCCAGTACGTGGCAGCGTAAAACCATCAGTCCTTGATAGATGTAGCTTATCATTACAGGCTGCTCCATCGACTGTGACCTTCTCTGCCCTGGAGGGTCGTGTCCAGACCGTTCGCGTTAGTATCACCTTCTACCTACTCGCTCGTCCTACACGTATCAGCGCTTGTGTCGTACGTACTGACCAACGCATAGGAGGATATCTCCTTGTTGCGCCAGCTCCGTAGCGCTGATGAAGAACGTTTCGAGGCTCAGATTCGCGAAGTCAAAGAGCGCCTCGCTGCGCTCAACGAAGCGATGCACGCCCCGTCGCCCACTGCCGAGCGCGACGCCGCACTGACGGACGTTGTCGGGCGCATGGATGCCTTGCAAGGCCAAATGTCCGCTCTGGAGCGATCTGTGGTTGCAGGGGGGCTTGGTGAGCCTTCAGTGGCGGGCAATGTGAGGGAAATCACGGCCATGGTGCAGGGTGCGTTCCTCTGTTCCTCTCAGCAGCCAAGTATCGAAGAACTTTTGACAGCCATGAGTTCCATGCGCGAAGATAGCTTGAAGGAGCTCTCCTTGGAGATCGAGAAGCTCAGGGCTATGCGTGCACAGGCAGAGACAATTGTGTCGGAGAGCGTCAAACGATTCGTCAGTACTTCAAAGCCATTGAGTCTGAGCGTACATACTCATCGTCAACAGGCGTCCGTGCGCTCGTTGAAGCGCAAGCGGTGCGAGGAAGACGAGCATGTGATGGACGACGACGAGGAGCGCGTCGTCGCGCCGATGCCGAAGCGCAGACGTACTGCGTACCGTGTAGCCAAGATGCTCGTGCGGACCGCAACAGTGGCCACAGTCGGCGCTGTGGCAGCATGGACGGCCCTGGCCTTCGCGTGAATGGCAGGGGAACCCGTCTTCGTGTGCATGGGCTCCTTTGATCCCATCGGACTTCATCGAGTGGTGTATGATGGAGAAGTTCTGCGTTTATGTATCACTTTGAGCAGATGTTGTTCCGTCTGCATGTACAATATGTATCATCTCGTTTGATGTATTTTTCTTGGTGACGGGACATGCTGTTAATGGCCGAGCTTGTACTTGTAGAGAGTGAGTGCGAAGCAGGTCCTCAGATTCAGTACTATGAGGTACTTGGATTGCAGTGATCGTGCCACTATGCCTCTTGGGATGGACCATAATGAGTTTGTTATTTAGTGGTGTCTTGCCATTCAACAAGCTCACTCGCGAAGTCTTTCGTACCGTCTGCATCTAACGTTGAGTTTCCTTTTCACTCTTCAAGTCGGATATTAAAGCATGCTCATTCACTGAGGAATTGAGGACTGTGCTCATTTACTGACAAGGCTGTTAGCATTCCCCCCAAAAAAACTGTCGTCTTCTCATAAACACCCCTGAGGTGAAGGTGTAGGTGTAGGTAGACAAAGCCTCGGACCCTGGCGCCTCGGTTGACAAAAGGATAAAATGCAACCGCCGGGAGTCGAACCCGGAGCTAGGCCATGGGAAGACCCAATGTTACCGCTACACCACGGTTGCACAGCGTACACATAAGTAAAGTAATCATGGATCGTCTCAATGCATCACACTCTCGTACAGTTGTGTTCGCAGAGCTATGTTCTTCCGTCTCGGTCATGGCATCGACCACACCCTCCCAGCCTCAGCAAATCAATGTGACCGACTTAGATCTTCCTCAACTAGCAGATGTGCGCCGACAGCTCGAAGAGGTGCGTCAGGCATACCATCCTCGTCTTCGCATGAAATGAACTCTGTTCCAGGAGTTGTCGCACCTCACGAATTCGTTCGCACAACTGAGGCAGGCGCAGGCAAAGTTCAAAGCTTGTATGGACAATGTGAAGCAAATCACCCCCGAGAACAAAAGTACGTGCGAATCTCTGGCTATATATCAGATAGTGGAGTGGCCGACCTGATATTTGTTCGCAGACAAGACCACCCTTGTTCCCTTGACGAACTCGCTCTACGTCCCGGGAAAGCTATGCGACGCGGAGAACGTAGTTGTGGACGTGGGGACGGGTTACTATGTCAAGAAGGTTTGTGTGACTTGCACTTCCACGCTTTCGCGCGATTATGTCGAGCTGACGTTTATGTCCAGACGCGCGCGCAGGCCTTGAAACATTACGAGGCCAAGGTGGATTACATCCGGACGAATCTAGAGGCCCTTCAGGATACCATTTCCAAGAAGCAAGACAACATGAACTATCTCGTGAACGTTATGCAGGCCAAGCTGCAAGAGCAGGCTGCACCGAGGGGCTCGAAGGGATGATAATGATGGCGATTGAGGCAGTATTCCAGAATGTAGCATTACGCCTTGTATTACTTACTCATGAGATCTTACTCGATGGCGAATGTATGTATCTGACATCATCGTCGAGTAGAGAAGGGAATGAGAAATGACATAGGATGCGCGCGCCATATCTGTACAGGGATACCCAAGACACATGTACGCAGGGAAGAAAGTGTGGAATTCATACTGTGCATAGGATCACGGAACCAACAGATCCAGGTAGTCAAGAGGAACGCATATAGCGAGACATTCAATGAGCAGACCTGGGGGAGCAGGATCAGCGACCCAGGACCATGCCGGTCGCACCACCTCCTCCAATTCTAGCGCCAATTGGCTACCTATGTCTCGAGTCAATCAGAACGATGCCTTACGTGTGCTGTGCGTATCAGGAGATGGCCGTCTGCAAGGTGCGACCATCCAGACTCTCGCTCGTCTGCAACCTTGGGAAACCGCGTGCTTGCGTGCGCGCGGCCCTCACTCACTGGGTGGGGAACAGTAGCCAATGCGAGCCTGTAGTCTTCGTCAGCCAACCGTTACCACGAAGTAGATACACCCAGCTCACCTCGAGTGCCGTTGAGTTTGCATGCGTATGCTATCATGTATCGGGGTCGAGCTTCTCGCCCCGAGCAAGCACACGAACCACTCGGCTCGGCTGAGCCACTGCTTCCATCATTGCCATGACCGCGGGAGGTCGCTCGACGAGGCCCGTGCCGGCACATGGACGGGCGTTGCCAGGCTCCCCATTGCTACGCAGGTAGGAGTTGCGACGGCCGCCACGCTTCGCACGTTCCTCTTCGTTGGAGCGCCTCGCCGCCTGGGGTGAACGGCGTCCATCGCCTGGCGACGTGTTACGACCGGGTCCGTTCGCACCAGCTGGGGTAGGGGATATCTCCAAGACTTGAAGTTTGGCTTTGGCTGCCCATAGAGCCACCAACGCTCCAGATGAGCGCGGCTCGTGCCTGTTCGTCTGAGGGGCAGGCAGCGGCACCGGTGACGCTGAAAGGTGATTGTTCGGCACATACACCGCCTCAGACTGAGCCTCTGCGGCTTGGGAGAGGACAGCCAGGACTACACGAGGTTGCTTGTCTGTAGAGTCGGACGTCTTGCCCGGGGCCGCTTCTCCTGGGTTGGTGACAGCTCCCTCGACTTCGTCCGCAGCGTGGTCGACTTCCCAGCGGGCGCAACAAATCGTGCGGCGGACCCACTCCGGAGAGGCCGTCGGCGGTGCCTGGCCCTCGAAGACCTCGTCCCACGCTACGAACGCATCGTCGCGCTGCACGCGGATGCGCGGGTTGGTGCCGACCTGCGCCTCAAGGATGCGTGACGCGGCGCGGGCACGCTGAGCTAGCGAGCTCATGCCCTTCTTGAGTAGGTCGAGGGTGTTGAGGGCCTCGAGCGGCACGATTACGATCTCCTCTCGTCCGTCCCGGCACCACTTCTTCACCTGGTGGATCGCATGCACGAGCACGCTAGCGTCGACAACAACAATATCCGCATCCTTCTCCGGCTTCCCGTTCTCTCGTTTGATCCTCTCCTTATCATCGCCGTCCGCCTCCGTGCTCCCCTCTCGCTTTCGCACTGACTTGGCTGGAGGGCCACGGTAGCGCCTCCCGTCCTGACGGTCGTTGTGGTTCGGCACGCGCCGATCGCGCCAATTGGTGCCTCCTGGTCCAACGTCATGGACGGTTTTCTCCAGCTGCTGGACCTGGTGATTGAGGAAGGCCGCCCCGAGAGCGCGGGACATGGCCATCTTGTTCGAGGCAATCGTAGGCCCCTGTGAGCCCCTGTGAGCAGAGCTATGAAGACTAGGCGTCGCAATTGTCACCTTGACGTCTACCATGGTGTGTAGAGATGTGTAGCTGATGTGGTAGTGGGAGTATAAGTACAGGATGCGGGCGGCTGGCCGAAGCGGGGCTGGCTGACTGCGCCTCACGGATTACTAAGCATCATTACTGGACCCACAACTCGTTTATGGCAACTGGTACTCGCTCAAGATCTTTCTTGTTCCTCCGCGTTTCGTAGCAACGAGGCTGCTGTCTGCTCCTTGTTTTTCTCAGACACAGTTCATAGTGTGACTCCATCTATCCTCTTGCTTACATCCTCCATGATGCTGGAAACATTCTCAATACTACGCCTACCATGAATGCAGGCTGGCACCCGCTGCCCGAGAATGTCCACCAGTGATCCTATGCGATTGAGAACCGAATAGTGCGCACAATGGTCCGTCTTCCCAGCCCATCTCTGTACTATGAACGCTACACATACTCGAATACCAATGCCAGCTGTGGTACAACATGGGACGTTGTATTACGGTAGCTACTAATGCCGGGAGCGCCGGTCAAATCAACAACCACCTCTTTGCAATACGCGTCCATATCTGTCGCTCTGAAACACGCGGTCTTCATTCGAGCTCACTCTTCCGTTGAAATTCGAGGATTGAGGGCAAGACGAGGATGGGAACTACGCCGGGGGAAAAGCTTTCAATCCCACAAACAAGATGTGTAGTGGATGAGCGAGAACCCACGGGAAGACGAAGTATGTCATATACAATGAGATTGATCAAAACAAGTAGGTTAAGCCAGCAGAACACGATACTGAGAGAAATATGAATGACTTACGTTATTCATAATCGTGCACAACGTTGATGATCGGCTGCTTCGTCTACGATGTCATGATGCTGAGGGAGCCGATGGCGAATCTTGTCCTGTGGCCATGATGGCCATCATGCCAGAGACAAAAGTGAAAGTGGACAGACACTGAACTGAATCTTTGTTTCTGCATTGATCAACATGAACTGCAGTCTCCAGGGCTCTGTACAGACTCACACGTGGACAAGGTGACATAATTCCTGTAGAATACGCGATGGGAGAACCAAAGTGTGAGCAATGACGAGTCCATATTCCCTCCGCCGACTGCGTAGGGCTGGCGAGCGGAGAACACTCAAGGGATTTCAACGTGAAGTCCCAGGATAAACGCCTGACCACTGCTATCCACCACAGGAACATGATCGACGGATAAAACTGCATCGGCAACTTCGGCATGAAGGCGGAACATAGCCCACTATGCGTGTCCCACTGCGCCCAGGTTGGGGTCTGAAACCGCACATCCACAGAAGCAAGCGGACGCAGATACGCACGACGCAACCCTTAAGGGAGGCTTCTTGCACTAGATAAGTTAGACTTCATCTGCAAGCGTGGCAACATGGTCGTGTCCGTTGCAATGGTGTAAGTGCTAGTTCCAAAAGCCACCTGCACAACGAAGAGTAACTTACCGAGGAATATGTCCACAATGTATGCCGAGCATGTGCTAGCACAGGAGGAGTCAGCGAGTCACTAACACGAACTGGTATATAGAAGCTGTCTCTTGGTCAAGAAAGCATAGGATCCTTTGCCAGGATGAGCGACATCTCATAGCTGCCAATCGTATCTTCGGATGTGATGAGGCATGCAAGAAGACAACTAGCCATGCTAGCTAAACGGGCGAGGTGGCTAGCGGTAGCCCATTTGCAGAAGTACAGAAGCGATGCCACCCCAAAGATAGACGACAGGAAAGTTGCACATGCGCAGTCGTGATAGACATCGGCAACTGGTAAAGTGCTATCTTGCGCCGCTTGCCAAGGCCTCAGGCCTGAGGTTGGACAGCGCGAGCACTGGCAGGCAAGCACTGCTAGGTGACAGTGTCGATTTCACTAGAAAGCGTCGCCGTTTCCGCAACTGTAATGAGCATATAGGGTTAGCTGAACGCGTGTCCTGAGGCCAATGCAGAAAGCAGGGACAACTCGCTCGATAACGCAGACTCGGACGTCTAGCCAACGGCGAGACGCTCCCGGGAATTAGTTGCTCGAGCAGCCTAGAAATCACGAATGTGACGGATGCTTGTGCGTCTGCTGGTGTTCATTCTGCCAAATAGTTACAGTGGGGAGCAAAGCAGTCAGAAAACGACATGGCCCTTGAGACGAGAGGCCAGTTAGCAGTAGGGAAGGTGTCGAGTTGGGACACCGAAGATTATATAAGGAGGAAGTCCCGTGACCGCAGTGATTGCAAAGGTCGCCCAAAGGTTTACCTCAACCCAAGTTGCTCAAGCTTGCTCTCTCCAGATTTTCATACGCATCAATCCAAGTATACTAAAACATACACAGATATAATGGGCAGAAACAGTTCGTTCCATCCACATATCTCATTGTCGCCGCTAAAATCGCCCAGAAAATCGAAAGCCTGACATCCCTCTCAAAAGCAGTATGTGGCTCATCTTCGTCTTATCTAGGGGAAGCATGATATAAACTTCGTTTCAGAACTCAAGAAGGATCCCGGAATACCTCGCTTGCCTAGCCTCAGAGCTCGCAATGCGGAGAAAGAGAAGGTGCTCCCGGTGCGTTTGACCCCTCTTCTCTCGGTCTCGCGCGACTCAGACAACATCTGCAGCATACGATGCCTCTCCGCAGACCAGACGGAGATTCGGAAATGGCGACAGAACCGACACTTTCCTCTCTTGCTGCCATGGCCGAGGCGGCGACCCCATCTGACGACTTCATGGATCCCTCCTCCTCGACGAGTGGCGCTGCAAAAACAAAGGAGCAACTGCGCGGACATTACATTCGTGCACTGCACAAAGTCATAGATGAAGCCGACATAATCGTTATGGTTCTGGACGCACGAGACCCCGAAGGATGTAGGAGTCGACTTGTGGAAGAGGAAGTACGGCGTCGAGAAAGCGAGGGCAAGCGCCTAGTCTTTGTCCTGAACAAGATCGGTATGCTTGCGTCGCTCTCTTGTACATTCCGTATGCCTTATGAGAATCAGACCTTGTCCCGCGAGACAATGCCCAAGCGTGGCTCCGCTACCTACGCCACACCACGCCCACACTTCCCTTCAAATCCGCATCGAACAATCAAAGATCGAGGCTGTCCTCACCTACCGCTCCTGCGCTCGTTCGTTTACTCAAGGCCTATAAACCGAGCTCCGCTCAAACTGTCACCGTCGGAGTCGTCGGTTATCCAAACGTCGGCAAGAGTAGTCTGATCAATACGTTGAAGCGGGCGAAGGTGTGTGCCGTCGCCGCGCAGCCCGGTCACACGAAGGAGCTACAAACCATACAACTTGAGCGCGGACTGAAGGTGATCGACTCGCCGGGTGTCGTATTCGATGACAACGATTTCGACGACGGTAAAGGGAAGTCGAGAAGTAACGTCCTGCTACGCAATGTCGTAAAAGTGGAGGACGTTGAGGACCCTATTGCCTTAGGTATGAGTGTATTGTTGTTCCTTGCTGTACAGTCTCCTGAACTTGACGTCCTCTTTAGTGGAAGAGATCCTGGGGCGAACGGACTCAGAAGTTCTGAAGAAGATCTACAACCTTCCCGAGATTGGCCCCACGCTGGAGTTCCTCACCATGCTCGCACTCACAACCGGCCGTCTCCTGAAGGGCGGCACGCCTGACATCAATGCCGCCGCCCGCACGGTCCTCATGGACTGGAATCATCAGAAAATTCCCTACTACTCCGTCCCACCTGACGTGCATCCTTCTCTCATCCCCTCGACGGTCGTCGATGGGGGCGCGCGCACCGTCGCCCCCGGTGCGGAGAACGTCGGCCAGGCGCAGATCGTGACCGAGTTCGCGAAGCCGTTCACCCTCGCGGGGCTCTTCGGCGCGGCGGATGCGGGTGCCTTCGGTGGAGACCCGGGGCCCGACGCAATGGAGCTCGAGCCGCCCGAAGAGGAGCCCGTTGACGAGATGGACGAAGACGGGAAGGAGATGGAGTCGGACGACCTCGCGCCCGCGATCCCACGCAAACGCTCGCGCTCGCCGTCGCCCACGTCCACCGACGCCTCGCACCCGCAGGTGGACCCTGACCAGCGCCAGCCAAAGCGCATGCGCAGGTCGCACGACATTCCCTCGTATGACGCGCCGGTGGAGGAGCATGCACGGAGAAGGATGGCAGGGGCGAACCCGCTCAGCAGGCGCGTGCTGAAGCGTGAGGCGAAGAAGGCAAGGCGAGCGGCCACAAAGGCAGTTGCGGCGGAGAAGCGCGCCGCTCTTGCAAGCGGGATGGAGGTCGATGACGATAGTACGCTGGCAGCTACGTTCATGGTTCCGTAGAAATAAGCAGAGTGCAATGGTGTAGCCGCACGTCGTCTTGTATTGGACACTACTATTGGCAATACATACTTCTGGGCGCCGCACGTTGTGTACCATTACATTGAAGGTGATTAGACTAATTGACATTGCAGTACTTTGCAATACTACCAGAGCGCCAGAAACACATCCGATGGTAGCTATAAGCAAACACTAGTGAATAGACGCTCCTAGGTTGAGCCCAGGTGGCGTCAAACGAGTCGAAGGTACAGTACAAGCTCCGCCTGGGACACGCTATAGCTACTTGTGCTCTGGCACCCAAGTACTCGCTGGCCTCGCATGTCGGTACGCACCTCCCGCTCGCGGACGGCTCCTATAAACTCAGCTCCACGCAGATGTAGAAAGAACCATCATCATTGTAATATAGCCAACTCCAAGACCCACTAGTACTAGGGCTCGCATTCAACAATCGTATTCTCCAAGCCCTCGAACCCAACATGGCCGACGATGGTGTACTCTCGAGTATCATCTCCATTGGCTGCATAGCATGTCTGGATGTGTTTACGGGCTTCCTAACAGACCTCGCGAGCGTGCGTGAGTAAGAACCCTTCATAAGTCAATGCACCACAGTTCTGAATTATTGAGATCCTCAGGACACACATGTACGGAGCGTTGCTGTCAGTGCGAGTGTTGTGGTGACGACGAAGGAAGTTCCAGTCCAACGAAATCGTACCCAAATGAGGCCTCTGGGTTGCCTCAGGCAGCTCAGGCTGGCGGTGAGCGAGAGCCGCTTCTTGCATCGTCAGCACAGTATGTGGCAGAGCCTCTACCACAGCCGGAGATGCAGGTTTCACCGCAAGACTAGCAGTTCACATTGCCATGTGCACCACCTCTCTTGATATCCACTCGTCAATACTCGCCGACTCGGACTCGCAGCTCGAGCATGTCTTTGCTATGGAGGTATCTTTTCCGGGCCTTCTCCCAGAAGTGTCATGATAACTATAGTGTAACGGACATGTATTAATTGCCGTGCTGTAGAAGCTCGGAGGACACCTAAACTACGGACTGGTGAGAGCCTGAAAACGCGACGTGTAGGTAAATACTATCGATGTACAGGGCCGAGGGAAAAGACGGGTGGAACGTGTATGTATACACAGCTGGCCTGGAGACCACGGCAATACTACAGACCGGGGGGCCCGAGAACTCTATGTAAGTCTATGTGGTAGCGCACACAATACACTCTAGTCCGTAGTATCATGAGACAGAAAGTGGTCGGTAGAGCCCCTACACGCATTCGGACCAGCCTAGTAAGAGAAGATCATGAACCACGGGTTGAGGACAATGGGGTAGAGAATGTGGCAGCCCGCGGTGATGGCGAGGGGGAGGATGACGGCCCAATCCCAGCCGTCAATCTGCCATCCGGTTGGGACCAACGGCGTGGTGAAGACAATCATGACCGCAATGAGCAGGGTGCAGATGACGAGCGCGATCCAGAAACGCTTCAGGATCTTCGGCACTTCGAGCCAGAAGTTAGAGCGCTCGACCTCTTTCTTCGTCGCACCCCACGTGATGTTGTATGAGAAGAGGTGGGCGAGGAGGGCCTGAGAGAGATGAATGGAGAGACCTCCGAAGAAGAAGAAGCTGTGGAAAATGTAAGCGGCGAGGATATTCAGGCTAGAAAACTGGTCTTACAAGAACGGAACCCAGGTCAAGTTCTCGACAAGTGAGTCGAAGATGCTCCGTTGGCCGAGACGGTATTCAAGGAGTGTAAAGCCGACGTTGCCTGCACAGGGGAAGACGACCGTGCAAGCAAGCCAGATCTCGAAACTGTGCAGGTAGAAGCCATCAACCGCAAAACTCCACCCGAGTAGGAAGTAGTTGAGAGTCGACAGAATGGCAGCCGCGGCAAGGCCATCTGTAGGTTCTGTTTAGAAACAGGCTATGTGCAGCGCCATAAGACTCACAGTACGAGAACATGTACGCAAGCATGCTGATCTTATAGTGCACTGGAGCAGCCGACCAGACGAAGATTCGCAATTGCTTAGTAATCGGACCCATGCGCCACCAGTGAATGAGAGGGTTGAAGATCAACTCATTGCATCCTACGACCAGCACGGTTAGTTCTGCACCGTTGAATACCGTAACAGACAGCTCACCATATGAGTATTTCTGCCATCTGTTGAGCTCATCATCGCACGTAAGTGAGACGCCCTCCTTGAAGCCACCCTCGGAGTACGTCGACCACCGGATTATGTACCCCTTCAGCTGCAAGCGCAACGCCATATCGAAGTCCTCAGACACATTTGACTCGGACCAGATCTTCTTGACACCATCATCGGGATCAACAAACGCCGCGTCCTGGAGAGCCGACCAGCGCAAAAACGCGTTGTGCCCGACGAAAGGCGCAACCTCGCCGTTCGCGCAGCCCATCGAAATACACTTGTTGATCCTGCGCGTGAAGTGCGCGATGCCGTTCTCGAAGTAGTGGTGTGCGACCTGCATGACGTCCGACTCGTGCTGGATGATGGCGACCTCGGGGCACTCGTACAGCTCGCGCGCCGCGTCGCGCAGGCAGTCCTCCGGTACAATCGTGTCCGAATCCACAATGAGGATGATCTCCCCGACGCGCAGAGACTTGCCGTTGCACGCCCATGGCCGCCAGCGCCTCCCGCTCTCTTCGTAGATCTCCTCGACCGCCATGTTCATTGCGCGATCCTCGAGCGACTCCTCGCCTTCCACGTGATCGGCTCCGCGGGCCGCTGCCTCCGCCTCGAGGGCAAGCAAATGCTTCTCGAGCTTCAGCGAGAGCGCGAGTCCGTAGTTCATGTTCGACGCTTTCTTGAATCGCCCGGCACGCTTGTAGCCATCGGGAGAGCTGTCGTGCGGCGGACGCGCGACCCAGCCAATGTTGTGGTCCGCGTAGAAGGCAATGCGCGCTTGACGCTCCTCCTCGCCGATGAGCTGGAGACCGTCATCGTGGACGAAAATCGAAGAGGTGCCGCCTTGCCGAGCGTAGGTCTGCATGGCCTTCTTCAGAGAATACACCGAGGGAGCGCTGGGAACGCAAAGTCAGTCTCCCATGACGACAAACATGACGCGGAGGCGGGGACGCATTAGGGTGGATAAGCTCAGCTCATTTGAGCTTATTCGACACCTGCGAGAAGCACGATCGCAGACGGTCAATAACACATGATGCCCGATGCGGCTGTTCCTTGCGAAGGCTAAACACGGCAACACAAGGGGAGCAGTGCAGCGAGCCGACGACGGCAGAGCGAGCTAATCTGCGCCTCCACCGGACATGATCGACGACGTGATCGGTGAATGACTCACATCGTCTCCTTCAGACTCTCCTTGTAGACCGGCAGTTCGACGGTGATATGGGGCAGGTTGGAGTCCACGAGCTTGTTAGGAGAGGGGGGGATTGCCGAGTAGTACTTGGAGTTCTCGTGGAATTGGGCGACTGGGCCGATGATGAAGGATACATTGGCGACAATCTGTGAAGAGAAGAACTAGAAAAGATTGAGCATAGCCTCAGTGGGGCGGTCATCGAGGCAACCTACCAGAGAAACGCAGAAGAGGAAGGGAATGGTGACACAGAGAGCCCAGCGAGTGTACGTTTCGTCCAAGACAGACTCCTGGATCATAGTATTGATACCACTGGCGATAAAGACTTTGTACGAAGGTATTAGCACTTGAAAATCGACGGTGGCAATGCACTCACATATAGAGAGCGCAGCCGCGAGCCCTCCATAGACAGGCCCAAACAGTCTGATCGGCCTATTGCTCGCAGTCTTCTCCGCGTCAACGTCCGACTTCGCTGATACCCAGTAGCTGAAGATGGCACAGCTCCGCTTCTTGCGCTTTTCCTTCTTCTGCGCAATCTCGGCGACTTCCTTCTCGGAGACAGCCGGCGCCTGCTTCGCCTTCTCGGTCAGGTTGACGTTGGAGTCGGAGACATTGGTAGAGGGTGCATTGGAGGAGGGGAGGGAGCCGAAGGCGGAGCGGTGCTTCCAGACGAGGTGGATGAGCTTGTCCTCGAAGTCGCGGCAGGTGGGGATGATGGTGTCGAGGGCATATGACCATACCACAAGGACACGTTCATCACGCTATACGACGACGCGTCAGTTGGATGGAGCCATGATCGTCGCAGTGAACGGAACTTACAATGAACGCAGCGCACTGTTCCTTGTCTGCATGCGGCAGGAGCATCATCGTCTCGAGGACTTGGACGCGGCTGTCGACATCAATGAAGATGGCATCCGCATCGTCCTTACTACCAGGATGGCAATGTATCAGCGCGGTTTGGGGTGCGAGATCCAAGGAGCGCTTACACCGTGGCGAGCGCCGCGTGGATCGCAGCACTTCGAATCTTGACAGCCACGACGGGGTTGAGCTGCCTCACAGCAGCTTCGAAGGGCTCAAGGTAGTGGTTCTCGTAGGGGAAGACACGGAACCGTCCGTTATCCACGCGCAAACATACACCCGCATGTATGTTTTCTTCCGAGGGCTTGAACCAAGCATCGCCCTGGGTCTGTAAGACGCGTGAGGTAGAGCCCGGTGAACAGAACAAATGAGACTAACCTGCTTGAAGATATGGTGCAGCAAAGCATCATACGCGTCGTAGTCCATGGTGTCAATGAAGCAGAAGGAGAATAAAGAATGGCACCCTGGTAGACTGGGAAGTAGACGCTTGCTTGTGGCCAAGCTCACCAAGATCCAAGTGAGGCGGGTGGACACCCCAACAAGGACGCCCGAGCATGGTTTATAAACAGTGAGCCATATGGGCCCAATTGGGACATAGAAGGATACAAGACGAGGTACACGGACGAGTTGCCGAGGCGTCTGATCCCGGCCCTCCCATTCTAGCGATGGAATCGACGGGGAACCAGCCAACACACATCGCACCTGTCGCATGGCCATTGAATTCTGGTGGGACAGCATTCTGCGGACAGGGCAGACTCGGTGTCAGCCTGAGGTGCCTGGGATGGCTGGTCCGAAGGCATGGCACACCATGAGTTTTGCGATTGAATGGCGCGGAATCTGGACAGGTCTGCTAATCATTCATCGCAGGCAGTGGCATCCACAGCGGAATTAGAGAGCCGACAGATCGTTGTGATACACCGCACATAGGATCCCTTGAACGGCGCGCACCGACGTGGCAAACGCCCGCGCCGGCCTCCTCTGTCGCGAAAAGGCATGTCGCCCGAGTGAGATGCGTGGGCTACGCGTTCTGCGTGCCTCGAATCTGCATCTTCGGTAACGGAAGCCCCAGCGGTTGTTCGAACCGAGGCACTGGAAGGACAGGATCAATCCCCTCCAGGCCCGGAACACATTCGTCAGCGGGAACAGCATTGCTGGGAGTAGCCTTCCCAATCCAGCATCGGTTAGGGATTCATCAGGCGGAGATCGTCCGTTTGCACAATATGCAGCGTTCCGCGGAAGAAGTTGAGTCAACCCTCCTGGCCACGCACACCGGCGAACGCAACGCAGCTGTGTGAACGGTCGACCGCATGTCCGACACCGCCGCCGGACTGAACAGTCCCGATTAGGATCGCCTGGAGATAGGCAAGCGGTAGCGGTAAGTGGGTACGCTCCTTCGAAGCCTCGGAAAGATAACATTGACAGCCTACTCGCAAACCCCGCTTAGCCTGCGTCGCCGGGGTGTCGCGGAGCAAGCTGAGCCAACACGCAGGCCCCGTAACGTTATACAACGATCAGCTTATTCGGCACAAACAGCTGCATTGCCATAATTCGTTAGTGTGCGGTTCTCGCCACTTAGGGCACTACATACGATGGCATGGAGCGCACATACCGCACCCGAAAGGCCTGGAGAGGATAGACATATCCGTGGCCAGGATTCTGACAGAATTCAGGTCCAACGCTTGATCTTCGGTGCAACGGGCAGCAGAACATGTCGTGGGCGACACAGATTGGGATGATAATTGAGAACAAAGCCGGTCCAGGTCGCCGGTGCGCGCACCACGATCGAGGTACCGCTGTTTGCAGCGCTTTGCCTCCGCTCCCAAATACGGCAGCCCACAATGAACTACACGTGCCGGTGGGATCCCGGTCGTCCGGCTCCTCCGGACTTCTTCTCGACCGCCGTCCTCTCGCCTGGCTGGCCGAACTCACAAAAACAGAGTCCGTGCATTTTTGCGTTTGCTTCGCCATTCTCAAAGGCCAGACCCTGCATCATCGCAGAAGTGCCGCGCGCCTCACGGGGGAAAGGGACAGGCTTGACAAGCATGGCAGCCTTCCCTAGCAGCGTTTCGCAGTCACAGTTCATGCCAAACCGCCCACAAGATGACATTATCTCTTGCCGCCTTATCCAAGGACGTGGACTTGTTTCCGACTATCAATGACGCGCCCCCAGTGTCTACATGAAACGTCGTCCCTCCTCGAGCCCGACATCACACCCTGCCAAGTCGCGCCCAACGTTGAGTGGTCGGTATCTGCGATATATGGCTTTCATGACGCCGACACGTGTGTACCAGAAGGTGGTGAGTGTGACGCCCGATTGCAGTCACCGCCTTGCTATCAGCTCCGTCGTCGTTGCGTGTCCAAAGTGGCCATTTAGCTCAGACGCACAAGATTCAGTACGCGATGCATGGCCAGTCTGACGGCATTCCCGCCTGTCGGACCGGTCAACAGTGTCCCAACAATTTGACTGCACATTCAACTGTCGCTTTTTTGCGAATTTGTAGCCCACCTGCCGCGGGGATACCAGGCCGACGTTCGTGCGTAGGGAGAGGTCATGATGAAATACCGGACACTATCAGTCGGCGGCGTAATGGCAACCGAGGGTTCGACGCAGTGTAGGAACGCGGAAGAGAGCGAAGTCCTTCGACACGGGCCATCAAGAACTGTGAAAACATTCAACTGGGACGACCCTCTACCTCTTCCAGAGCTCGCTGCACTCACGACGCACGCTTCTACTGACTCCTCAACATCGCGCACTCTGCAACGAACCGTTCGAGTGGCCCGGCCTCCCATGCGGTTTTGGCTCCTACAACCTAGTGTTGGCTGGTCGGCAAGGGTACGCCCCGGGACACAACCTTGCGCTGTCGCTGCCACGCAAGTCCGAGTCGTTCTGTGCCTGCTCTGTGTCCCCTGCGACGTCACTGACAACCCTGAGCTCGACGTTCGTCGTGGACATATCACTCCACCCCAGTTCTCACTCCTATCGCGCACGCACTGGTGAGCTCAAGGACGGCGGGCCGCATGGAATGTGTAGCATGCAAGACAATGACGACGGTGACGATAAGATGTGGCCCTGATGAGTACGTACTCCGGTAACTTCTTGTCCTTGCACTCACTCTCGTAACCCTGCACATCAGCACAACAATTTGAAACCGGCCTGCGTTCGCCCGCGGGTCGGAATTGATATTCCCGCTGGTGGACAAGATTTCCCAAATCTATCCGTATCTGAACGACGACGCTTCTTCCGGTACCTGATCAGAAGCAGGACGTCGCTGGACCCTCCGCGCTTGCAACGGAACGCAACAAGAAGGTGCACAACCACGCCTTCGCTCATCGCCGGCCCTCGGAGTCGGTTGTCCATCCAGAATCAGCGTATCCCGCCCGACGCCGCACGCATCCTGCACGCTGTTCGCTCCCGCGACCGGCGAGCCTGTCTGCTGTCTCGCTTATGCACAGTCGCACAATAGCACCAGCGCCGGGCGCGTCGTGCTATCAATATCTCGCGGTACGTCATTCAAGCTTCCTCCAGCCACCCCGGGCCATCCGCACGCATGCCCCGATCTCCCATCATTCCTCCTACGCATCGTGCTCATTTCAAAGGGTCGGCTGCATCGCACGCCCGAGGATGAGCCTAACGACGCCACGCTCGACTCCCGGGCTCGCACATCCATGGCGTCGTCGAGGAAGCCGACTATACTCGAGACAATCTTCTCTGGCGATGCGATGCGAGGATGGGAGTACGAGAAGCTGCACGCAAGCATTCCCGAGACATTCCGATGGCCTTCCATGTACTCGTCCGGACCCTGGTGAGTCGCAGGTCCTGCTTGCATTACGATCGACTGACGCAAGGAAACGTTTGCGACACTTCCGAGCAGAAGTCATCCAGCCCCCCCCCCCGCTGTCAAGCGATCCTCGTCCCCGCCCACTGCAGCAATTCGCCTGCCCACCCGCCGCTTAAGCTCGCGGCGGTTGACTGAATCTGCACACGGTGAACTGCACGGCTAACCCTAAGCTTGTGGGCTTCCCCCCGCGCGTTTATGGTCGTGATAACCTACAGTGGCGCGCAAAAGTCTTGCACGGGAGCATCGCGTGCGGTTTTCGTGCGACCATGTGCCGGTGATTGCGAAAAAAATATATTTTACTAGCTACAATATACAGAATCAATACACCTCACACATTGATCACAAAAGATTGAGAGGATTTGCTCTCAAACTATGTCTGTTGAGGGGAGAGCAGTTGTACCCCCGTGGGAATTTTGTGATGGGTGGCTATGCAGCATGCATCTCTGAGATGTTCGAGCTCTTACATCCATACCACACCTCCACTCATCACAAAACTTTTTCTTTGAACTCACCCTCACCATGACACCCTGCACCCCTACAAAAAAGAGGGTAATCTGGCATGATATGAAGCAAGGAATTCATCCCATCAGCATTGCAAGCAACCTGGGTCTCGACCCTTCCACTGTCCGACGGAACTATAAAAAGATGGAGGAGGGCCCTAAAAGGGAGTCAGGCGAGCCCGACTTTTATTACCAGGCCTCCAGGTCAGGTCCTCCATGGAAACTGGGTGACCATGCAGAGCGTCAAGGAGCTCGTGCCATTACCAGTGGTCGCATTCGTGATGCTACCCATCTTCAGAGGGAGTATTTCAATCATGTCTCCCCTTCGACCACCCATCGCATGCTGTGCCGCCTTGGGCTGCATGGCCGCATTCGCTGAAAAAAACCCTTACTATCACGAATCCACATTATGAAGAGAAAGATGTGGGCCAAGGAGCACAGTGGCTGGTCCAAAAAAGACTGGCTACGTGTTGTCTTTACAGATGAGTCAAAGTTCAATCTCTTTGGCTCTGATGGGAGGATGTACTGCCGAAGAAGGCCTGGGGAGGAATTTCTGGAGAGAAATGTGCAGAAGAAGGTCAAACATGGAGGAGGCAGTCTGATGGTATGGGGTTGCCTTACACAACATGGCACAGGTCGGCTTCATCGTGTCAATGGGCACCTCAATGCAGTCCAATACTGCGAGATCCTCACCAAATCCTTCCTACCGACCCTTCACGACCATAATCTCAAGGTCTCTGACATTGTATTCCAGCAAGACTATGACCCAAAGCACACATCACGTCATGCTCAGACATGGTTCAAGGATCATGGAGTTAAAGTCCTCCCTTGGGCCCCATCTTCCCCTGATATGAACATCATAGAACATGCCTGGGACCTTGTAGACCGACATCTATGTGCCCGGAGCACATTGCCAAGCAATCTGGAGGAGCTATGGATTGCTTTGAAGGAGGAGTGGGAGAAACTGGACCTTGAAAGTATTATGAATTTGTACTCATCCATGCCTTGTAGAGTAGAGGCGTTGAAGTGTGCCAAGGGTAGCTACACTAAGTACTGATGCATCTGTATATTTCTGACATTTTACAAAACCCAGATTGTGTTGCTATACCTTGCAGATGTTGGCCTCCCAGACATATAAGCCACCCATCACAAAATTCCCACGGGGGTACAACTGCTCTCCCCTCAACAGACATAGTTTGAGAGCAAATCCTCTCAATCTTTTGTGATCAATGTGTGAGGTGTATTGATTCTGTATATTGTAGCTAGTAAAATATATTTTTCTCGCAATCACCGGCACATGGTCGCACAGAAACCGCGCGCGATGCTCCTGTGCAAGACTTTTGCGCGCCACTGTACGTCATGCCCTGGGAGCGAATCTCGGAGGCTCTCTCCCAGTGCGCGACCCTCCGCCGGACTCTCAGGCCTCCAGGGCGGGAGTTGCTGTCCATCGAACGGAGCCGGCGCTGGGGTCATTGGGTGAGCGGGGGAGACGCTGCACGGCCGTCCTTCTGCTGCCCTGTGCCGAGCGCGGCAGGCAGGGCTGACTGTGCTCGGTGCTTGAGCGGTGGCTAGCGCCCCGCAGAAGGTCGTCGATTCACCCGCACTCGACGGACTTGGGAGAGCGATGCGTGCATCGTCGATATGGTGTCCCCAGTACAGCAGCCTACAGATGCACCGGCCTGTGTCCGGGACTGGTGGCGGCCTCCAGCCACAGATTGCACACTTGTCCTTCCTACTTCAGCCTCGGGAACTCAAACGAGGTGTCGCCCAACCTTACCTGTATTCCCCCGGCCCTCGCATCAACCATCCGCGAACGCAGCGGGGCACTCGCCATTCCGACTCTGCCGCAGTCTACGAGCATAGGCTCGTCCGCATACGGGTCCCTCGCCGCCCTTCCCCTGAGTAGTCGTTTAAGCTCAACCAATCTGACAACTCAGATACTTATGTGATTGATCACGTCGGGCCTGGCCCTCCTTCGGGGCTTCGTGAGAGCTTGTCCGTCTAGGCTACTCGAGTGCCAGCCTCGGACGAGCTGGCTTCCCCAGGCGATTCGCCTTCGAGATCGTACCTCGACTGTGCTGCCTCAGGCTCAGTCCAATGGTCCGTGCGTAGGTAGTACTGAACTTGGGCCGCTCTGACTGCGTGTGCCAGAGAAAATGGGCACACGGGGAAAAGAGGCACGAGTCCTTCTCCATCGCGTTTGAGTTCTCCGGATCCGTCATACATAGCATTAAGCCCTGGTGAACCAATAGGGCTCCACTCCCGAGTCGGAGGACACCTGTCGCTATCACAGGATGTGAGCATTGATTCTAGAGTCAGCATCCACTACGCCACGAAATACTATACGCTATCCCAATAGCAGGACAAGCACATGCCCTGCAGTTATGTGTGCTCAGCCGTGTTTTATTCCATGTTGCAGAATGAGTGGAAATGTCCGGCTCGAGATCCCAGGCCGATACGCTTGCAGTCGATCGCCACCGGAGTGATCGAGCCAATCGGAGGACGCCCTTTAGCCCCACGGGCGCTTGTGAATGTCGAACCTTGTCCATCTTCAGTGCGGAGTTCAATCTCGCAAAAACAAACCCGGAGAGTACCATTACGGCTCGCAGACCCTGTTGTGTTTTCCTAAGGCAATATCCTCCCGCGTTGCATCGCAGACTTCCCCCTTCTCGCCACGTCTGGCCGCTGAATATCTATCTACCTTCTTGGCTAGCATGCAACTCATTGTGATCTCCGTTCTGAATCGCCCCTGGCTTCCCACGTGTATTCTGCACTTCTGTGTCCCGACATGACGCTAAAGCAGCCTGAACTCTAGTACACCGCTTGTGCTCGGCTCAGTTCACAGCTTACCGGAAGGTTTATCTTGGCGAGAATACAGGCCAACGAGTAGACCATCGTATGTCTTCGGCAAAGGGTTCAGCTAGGTACACGTCTGTCGATCCTGTCGTGCCGGAGGCCATCGCCGCAGATTGAGAAGCGCACAACCCTCCGCAGGCCGGTAAGTGCGTGTTCGCTTCCTTTCTCGCACGACGTCCCGCATCGTGACTGCGAGACTGAATCGCGCGCCAGACGTCCATTTATCTGGGCCACCGGCCGGCGGGCGTAGCGCGGATCGCAGATGTATTGTTCCTGGGAGGGCACCGTTCGCTGCTGGCAGGTGTTCTCTCAGGCATGCACAGGCGGCCCCGCAATCGGTCGAGCGTCCACTTTCTCGGACGTGATGAGTCTCGCCCGCGGCTCGGTCTGTGATGAATCGCGGTAAATGCTCCCGCGCTGACATGGAGGAAGAGATCCTGCATGGCTATGCATGCGTGCCAGGGACCCGTACCATAAACAACGCTGACCTGACATGCGCGCTGTGCCTTGAGGCGCATTCGTATCCTGAGTGTCGCTATCGCGGCAGGAAGGTGAAGCCGTCCATCCCTCCAATTGGTACTAAAACCACTCGGACGCCGCTGCACCCTCCCTACGCCTCCAACCAAGGACGGCCGCTACTTTCCTTCAGTCCGACCCTGGTTCTCACTGAGGCTCACCACCCGTCCACGATGTCGACGTCGTCTGCGCCCTCCTCCCGCGCCTCCTCCTCGCATGGGTCGGCCTCCCAAGCTCCACCATCTACCCAGGGATCTAGACGCCCCCCTCCCCTCCAGCCTCCGAAGCCCGCCTTCTTCATTGACCGTGCGCCCGATGAGGCTCCCCGTGACCCCTTCCGCACCCCCGCACGCAGCATCGCAGACGAGTCCGTTCCTACCACACCCAGGAGCGAGGCCTCCAACCCGTTCTCGCCCCCGGCGAGCGTCATCGGCTTCAGCGCTGAACATAGCGTCCCCGGCACTCCTGCCATCCATCATCAGCGCGGGACGAGTGGTTCAGACAACAAGAGCTTCCAGCCGTCGTCCATCCTCCGTCATGCATCCTCTAATCCGTCGGTCGCCGGCGTACACGAGGTCAGGCGCGGTGCCGTTCCCCGCGTCGACTCGATGATTCGCAACTCGTTCATGTCGCCCCCAGTGATGACCCGTCGCACGACGATGTTCGACACCTCCAGTCATTCTGAGGCACTTGCGCGCCCCATAGCTAAGCGCCAGCGCTCGACTTTGCTCACAGGCGAGATAGAGAAACCGTGGACCACCGAGAAGGACGTCTACGTCCGCATATCGTGGTGGGTGACCGTCGGGGTCGCCTTCCTCGGAGTGATCGGAGGGGCGCTCCGCTGCTACTTTGGCTGGAAGGATGTTCCTCGCATCGGCAATGTCTGTCTCATCATGGAAGACGACTTCAACACCCTCGACAAGAATATCTGGACGCACGACGTGCAGATGGGCGGATTTGGGTAGGTCTTGACGTGATTGATGCGTTCTACACTGTACTCATCGTCACCTTCCCAGCAACGGCGAATTCGAAATAACAACCGACTCTACGAACAATTCCTACGTCCAGGATGGCAAGTTGTACATCGTCCCGACACTCACGTCGGACGTCATCGGCTACAATAACGTCCTGAACGGGTACACTTACAACGTCTCCGGCTGCACTAGCTCGAACCACTCGGCTTGCGGTGCCGTGTCCAATTCCAGCGCAGGCTCCGTGATCAACCCGGTCATGAGCGCGCGGCTGTCGACGATCAACAGCCACAGTATCAGATACGGCCGCGTCGAAGTCGTCGCAAAGCTGCCCCGAGGCGATTGGTTATGGCCTGCTATCTGGATGATGCCTGTCAACGACGTCTACGGCGCTTGGCCCGCCTCAGGCGAAATCGACATCATGGAGGCGCGCGGCAACGGTATCAGTTACCCTGCACAGTGAGTAGTATTTGCATAGTGTCTCCGATCGGAAAAAGCCCCTGGTGGCTGACGCTACCTTCACCATCGCAGAGGAATCAACTACGTGCGCTCGTCCTTGAACTGGGGCCCGTTCTCCTTCCTGAACGGCGTCGCGAAGACATACGGGTGGTGGACGAACCGGCGCAAGACGTACGCGGACGGCTTCCACACGTACGCGCTCGAGTGGACGCCCGAGTTCATGCGCATGTACGTCGACACGCGCCTCGACCACATGATGACGCTCTCCTTCAACGAGCCCTTCTTCAAACGCGGCGACTTCCCCGAGACGATCGCGAACGGCTCGCAGTACATCGTCACGCCCGACCCGTGGGTCAACGGTACGCGCAACGTCGCCCCGTTCGACCAGCCCTTCTACCTCATCCTCGACCTCGCCGTCGGCGGCACGAACGGGTGGTTCCCGGACGGCGTCGGCGACAAGCCCTGGCTGGATGCCTCGAATGGTGCGTGGCGTCCATTCCGTGTGTTCCCCGAGCGCGATGCTGACACGCTGGCGACAGCCGCGATGCTTGACTTCGCACAGGCGCAGGAGACGTGGTACGCCACCTGGCCGAAGAATCTCGACGAGCGCGCGTTCATCATCGACTCGGTCAAGATGTGGCAGTCGTGCTAGATGGGCGTGGCGCGATAAGTCCTGCCGTCTGCTCGGGCTCTGCCTGTGCGTGGACTCGCATCCGCTTCTCTCGTCAGTATTTTCCCATGGGGACGCGTCTCTTGTCGGAGGAGCGTCGTACGCGCGAGATGCATGATCTTTCGGACATGGTTTCTGAATCGTGAGGGATCATGGTCATACGCTGTCCGATCGCTGCTCTTCTGTACCTTTTGTCCTCGGGCGGTAGTTCTATTTCTGGTCTCCGCGTCGGTACTTTACTTTTACTCTGCCCGGCCTAGTGAACCGGTTTTATTGACTCCTATCGGGGTTGCCTGTAACGTATTCGGGTATCTGCGCACAAGTCCTTAGACCACTCGTAGCTAGGCGTTCATAACAGATAGAAACATGCAATACACTACCACGTTGTGAAAATAGGCAGGAATAGTCGGTCCGTGCTTGCGAAGGGTGGAGAAAGGATGAACAATAACAGCTCAAGACTACTGTTGATACAGAGTGCAGTAGACAGGGCACTGGCACGATGCTTGATGCCCTGCCAAATGCCACAGACTTAACTTTGTTGCGGGCATATGACCGGGCAGCTCGGAGCGCGGATTTTGCCAATATGTCCATGTGAACGGCCGTAGGCCATCGCGGCTTAGAGATCACGATGCACGCTCTACGGCGGTGGAGACGACGATCTACTACGCCAAGAATGCTGGTCCGCCAGCTTGGCCACTCCGGCAGCCGCCGCTGCCGCGACTAGGGGGACAACAATGGCTGCCATAGTCGCGAAGGTGCCGTGGAAGCCTTCCCGCTCCTTCTCGAGCAGCGCAGCCTTCGCTTTTGCATTCGATTGAGCAGTTTGCAGCTCCTCGACGGTCTCCGAATCCTTGGCACGTGATGCCTCCTGCATTTCGTGCTCCAGCTCGCCGAGCTCCTGGATGCATTTCTGCTTCTGCTCCTCAATATCGCGCAACAGTTCTACACCGACGGCAGTCTCTGAGATGTCCATTGCCTTTTCGACGAGCTCCGTTTGCAGAAGCAGAGGCCGGGGCTCGTTGGGGATGAGCTGCAGCATGATGGTGACGGCGGAGTGGTATGTGTTGTCGTGGCGCATCATCTTCGCGCCCTTATCCAGTGCAGGCTTGAAAAACATGGGGTCCGAAGCGAGCTCATCCTCGCGCGCCAGGCCGCGCGTTGCAGCGACTTCGCTCCACATGTTCGTGGTGATCACAACGTTCTTGAGGGTCTCTTCTCCACAGAGCTTGCGGAAGAGGTGGAGGTTCCGCCGCGAGATGCCGGTCATGCGGAAGTCGGAAATGCGCTGCATGTAGATGATTCCACTGAGCTTGTGGCCGTCATTGTACCTAGCAAGGGCGCATATGAGAGGGGGCGCGCATATACAACGGCGACGCGCTACTCACATTTGTGACAATGCGACGGCTATCATTTTGAGCACCTCCGTGTCGGTCCGCATCGTGTCGTCGAAGCCCGGGGTGTCTATCAGCCTGACGGGTCGACCTGCCAGCTCAAAGACTTCGGAAAGCTCTACACGATTGGTGCAAGACTTGAGGCCGTCGCTCACTGAGAGATTGGAGCCGCTGACCAGGTTGATGAACTATTCTGTGTAAGCCGTAGCTGTGCGTATGGCACCTTTGTACTGACAGTAGATTTTCCAGAGCCAGTAGCACCCATGACACTGTCAATATGGCGAATCATTAATAATCTCAATCGTGAACAGGCCCAATATTACGCACGCAATGGTCACCTCTTCGTCGCTCGCGGCATGTCTACCGACAACCTCATACCCATCTACCGCTAGTGAAGTATATGCAGAGGATTGATCTTCTGAATCATTCTTCCAGTACCATTCACTTTGCATCTTATGTGCACCACGGAATATTAGAACGCGTTGTGATGTAGGGTTCAAATCAAAGCGGGGTGGGCTGGATGACGCCCGCTTGGGTCGGTTTCCTTTATGAGAAACGATCACTCTCAACGGATCAATGAGCCACGTGTCGGGTGCACACCCGACCCCGGACTCGGTGGACTGTCACAAAGCGACCTCTCTCTGCTGTCCTCCGCCTAGACAGGTCCTCAGCAGGTAAGCTTTTCTCTTCGTCTGCTTTAAGGTTCAGAACTTGAGCTTGCATGAGTTGTAGTGACCTCGATAAAGAGACGGTCCGGGAACCGCCGATCCAAATTTTGAAGAGGTCGTTGAGCTGGCTCGCGTACTTGCGTTTTCCACCACCGGCCACTATCCGCCCACGACTGTAGCCGTACGGCTCTGAGCCACAATGGCTACACAAGTCTTCCAAACGTGCTTGCGGACGAGGCCACGCTTCACGGCTGCTTTCGCTAGCAGACCATGGACAGCGCGGCGTCACGCAGCCACCGCAACCGCCACCGCGACCAAGCCAGTGGAAGACGCTGCGCCTGCGCCCCCCTCCTACCCTCTCTCCGAGCAAGACCTGCGCCGCCTGAAGTTTCAGCGCAATATTGGTGTCTCCGCACACATAGACTCTGGCAAGACCACTTTGACAGAACGGATATTGTACTACACTGGGCGCATTCGAGAGATTCACGAGGTCAGAGGAAGAGACAATGTCGGGGCAAAGATGGACAGTATGGAGCTGGAGAGGGAGAAGGGCATCACTATACAGAGTGCGGCGACGTTCTGCGACTGGGTTGCCACTATGCCCGCAACTGGCGAGCAGGAGGAGTACGCTATCAACATCATTGATACACCAGGTGCGTTGGTCCCGTTGCAAACCGGATACGTAGGCTCATTGTGTAAAGGTCACGTCGACTTCACCATTGAGGTCGAGCGGGCGTTGCGTGTCTTGGACGGTGCTATCTTGGTCTTGTGTGCGGTTTCCGGTGTACAGAGCCAAACTACCACGGTCGATCGGCAAATGCGGCGGTATAACGTTCCTCGGATCTCCTTTATCAACAAGATGGACAGGTACGTTCCAGCTCACTTGTGTAGAATGAGGCTCTGAAGCGGTATACAGACCTGGGGCGAACCCGTGGCGCGTTATTGAACAGATCCGCAACAAGCTCCGTATGCCTGCTGCCGCAGTGCAGGTCCCCATTGGCGTCGAAGATGAGCTCAAAGGCGTCGTCGACCTCGTACGCTGGAAGGCTGTCTACAATGAGGGGGAGAAGGGGTGAGTAGCACTCCGTTGGAATGCGTTGCGGCCCTAACCCTAGACAAACAGCAACACTGTTGTGGTCTCAGACGAGATTCCGGACTCGGTCATCGACTTCGCCAAGCAGAAGCGTCGTGAGCTCATCGAGCAGCTGGCTGATGTAGACGAGGAGATTGGCGAGATGGTCATTATGGACGAGGAACCCAACACGGAGCAGTTGGCTAATGCCATCCGCCGTGCCACGGTTGGACTCAAGTTTTCTCCGGTTTTCATGGGCTCAGCGGTCAAGAACACTGCGGTGCAACCTCTGCTTGATGGCGTATGCGCGTACCTGCCCACACCCTCGGAGGCTGAGGTTACTGCCCACGACACCTCGCTGCCGGCTGATGCACCGATGGTCCCTCTCGTGCCTGCGGCACAGGCACCTCTCGTCGCTCTCGCATTCAAACTGGAAGAGGGGCGCTTCGGTCAGCTCACATACATCCGTGTGTACCAGGGCACGATGCGCAAGGGGCAGTTCATCTACCACGCACGGTCGGGCAAGCGAGTCAAGGTACCGCGTCTGGTGCGTATGCACAGCAACGAGATGGAAGACATTGAGGAGATTGGGCCTGGCGAAATCTGCGCCATCTTCGGTGTTGACTGTGCCTCTGGCGATACCTTCACCGACGGCTCGACGTCATACTCAATGGTAGGCCGCCCATCTCACCGGAAGTTGTGCTCATGCTCACTAGTCCATTTCTGTAAGATGTCGATGTATGTGCCTGAGCCTGTCATCTCGTTGTCCCTCAAGCCGAAGGGCCAGGAGACCCCGAATTTTTCCCGTGCACTCAACCGGTTCCAGAAGGAAGACCCCACGTTCCGCGTACACATAGACCATGAGAGCAAGGAGGTACGTATGAATTCCGGCGTCCTGTGGATGTGCGCTGATGCCGTCTAGACAATCATATCTGGCATGGGCGAACTCCACCTCGAGATCTATGTCGAGCGAATGAAGCGTGAGTACAACGTCGACTGCATCACGGGCAAGCCGCGTGTCGCCTTCCGCGAGACGATCACCCAACGGGCGAACTTCTTCTACACGCACAAGAAGCAGACTGGCGGTGCGGGCCAGTATGCGCGTGTCATCGGCTTCGTTGAGCCTATGCAGGCAGATCCGGCTACCGGTAAGGACGTTGAGTTCGTCAACCAGGTCATGGGCGGGAACATTCCTACGAACTACATTCCTGGCTGTGAGAAGGTGAGTGCGCACCGAACCGAAAGCAATGGCGACTCACTTGAGCTCATTGGTGCTGTCGCTGTAGGGTTTCTACGAGGCACTCGAGAAGGGCACGCTGTCTGGCAACCCGATCTGCGGCACCCGACTCGTCCTGCAAGACGGTCTCGCGCACTCTGTCGACTCATCCGAGCTTGCCTTCCGTTTGGCTGTCATCGGTGCTTTCCGTGAGATCTACAATAAGGCACAGCCCATCATCCTCGAACCCGTCATGACAGTTGAGGTCGTGGCCCCTGCTGAGTTCCAGAGTGCGTTCGATTGTTAGATGGGACTGCCCGAAACTGACCGTAGTTGTGCAGGTGCTGTCATCGCTGGGCTGAATGCGCGGCGCGGGACGATCACGGATAGCGAGGTCCGCGAGGAAGAGTTCACATGCACGGCGGAGGTTGCCTTGAACGATATGTTCGGGTACTCTAGCCATCTGCGAGGCGTGACTCAGGGCAAGGGTGAGTCTACTCGTTTCGTGTCAAGCCTATGTCTGATAGGTTTCTTGCAGGCGAATTCAGCATGGAGTACAAGGTATGTAGTGATAGCTTCGCTGCGGTGAGACCTGATGCTGACTCTGCTCTGCAGAACCACATGCCTGTCATGCCCCAGGTCCAGAAGGAATTGTCGGAGGCGTACAAGAAGAGCCTTCCTCAAGCCAAAAAGTAGACGGTACGATATCCCTGTATAGCATCTAATAGTTCCTGCTTTCGTCATCATTGCGGTCATACTTAGACGCATCATACACTGTGCTTTACCATATAACACTTTCATTATGACCAGACGCACCTGTGGTATGCTCTAGTCACCAGGCCATTGGTGGAGCAAATCAGTAGGCTCGCCATTCTGTGGTAAGTCTCCCTTGCGTCTCACATATAGCTCCAACAACGCCGCAAAGCCATGTTGCCTCACGATATCTCCTGTGGGATTGGATTGGGGCCCCGCCCCACATGAGATGCTTACCAGCTTACATAGGCTGCTGCGATAGTAGAGTCCTTTTGCTCGCATCCTACTGTGCACATAACTCTGAACCGGATGGTACCAACGAGTCGGCGATTCGTATGATCTCTTGTATATCCTTCCTTACCTGTGTGAGCATAGGCTAGCCGCTGATCATGGCATCGAGATTTCCCATCTCACTCAGGCCACCTACATCTCGGCGACTTTGTATGGGCTGGATGGCGAAACACTTTGGAACGTGTGAAGGCGTACATGGATTATACAAAGTGGGTTTCTCCTTTGGAGCGCATGTATGGTCGCTGACGCTTGGACTCGCTTGTATGACAGCGCCATTTTGTCCTTCTATACATCTCAGAAGATGCACATAGCTATGTCCAAAGCCACTCATGCCACAGGCAAGCCACGCAAGACACTCGGCGGCAAGTGGATTGACAAAGCGGTGGGTGTGGCTGAAAGAGAGCACATGTCAGGCACCTCAGATCCAGCATAACAAGGGAACTGTGGATGAAACAGCTTCAAAGCAGGTTGTGTTCGATGCCACGTCTGCAGAGGTGAGAGGGAATATCGAGTCATGATAGATGCATCTACAGTTTCTATCTTGTATGCTATGCAATACGCATGGTGAGCGGGTCATAAGCTTGGTGGTCGCCTGGCCAGCAGGTGGCACTTGCTCTTCACCCCGCCGCGCCATCTTCACGCATCCACTGCTAACGCGATGGGTTCTACTTCTGAGTCTGCGGCTATATCGCCGATCACTTCATGATACAGGGAAGAGTGAAAAGTTTCTGATCAACATAGGAAGGCATAGGAAGGGTCGAAGATAGAGCAGGAAAGGCACTGTGAACAAGTCTTCTCTGGCACACCCTTAGAACTTGAAGTTTAAAGTTGCCACGCGGTCCATGCTGGCAAGATGTTCTTGATTGTTACTGGAAAAATCAACTGATGTGGGTCTCGAAGTTTGTTAATAGCTTCCCACTCAGGAGCTCGCGCTGGCACATGCATACAAGTGTGACGGTGCTCAGGCTGCTATGACACCGAGCACAGGTGAACAGCTGCTCGACGCACAACAAGTGTGCGCCCGGCCCTCCACCATGGTCGATTGTGCTTACTGACCTAGCCTATGTGCGGTTTCAAGCACATTGTCATCATACGTCCTAGTAGCACTGAGCAGTACGTCACCATACATTCTCACTCCTAAGATATTGATCGAAAGGTCCATAGCGATAGTCTTCTACGACCATGTCATCACTATAGCGGACGAAGTCAATTATGTCTGGCGGCGGCATTTCGCACTGAGTGGGACTACCTTGTTGTTTCTGTGCAATCGCCTGATGGTGCTGGTGTATGGCATCTCAATGCTGATGCAAGTCCCCAACGTGGATACCCGTCAGCAGTGAGTACGGGATTGTATACATCAGGGTCATCGCTCATAGCCACAGCAATAATATTTTATGACCATGCAATCACGCTCGCGGACGAAATCGACTGTATTTGGCGTGGGCGGTACAGGTTCAATGGCGCGTCGTACATCTTTCTTGCCAACCGGCTTGCCGCCTTGGTGTATGGAGTGAGCCTATTGGCGCAGATTTTCGATTGGGATACTAAGCTGGTGCGCCCTCATGAACGATATCCTATGATAACACTGTCATACTGTTCGAACAGGAATGCATGGTGGTCAGCCTAGTCTTCTATGCCTCCAATATTGTCTTGTGTCTCATAGCAACGCGTGAATGCTCATGTGACAACTTTTGTGGCGATTCAAGCTCACTATGTCTACGGCTTTGCAGTGTTCTCGGCTCTACGCACCTACGCCATCAGCGGGAGAGTCAGCCTAATAGCGGGAATGATCTTCGCGCTAGGCCTTGGACCCGTTTGCATCAACATTGTGAGTACTTCATAATATGCGTAGATCGTGCCAATACTCGCTACTGACGCCACTTGCGGCGACTGTAAGTACAACGTTATTGAATCTTCTGTTTTCTCCGTTACATGGACGGGGAGTGTCCCTGTATGCGCACAAACATCGCGTTACAGTGTCAAGACTGCCAGAACGTGAGTTTAGCCCTCTCTTTTTCATAGATTGTCTAATCGATACGCGATGCCTTAGGCGTCAGTGGTCTCCCTTCTGCCTCTTCCAAGCTTAGTGAAGACGTGTCATCTCAGTTTACTGCGTTTCTGGGGTGCTGGCGATACTTTCTGACATGATTGTAATTATCGTGACGTGGTACAAGACGCATACCTTTGGAGAGCAAGCCAGATTCCGTCGTAGCCCTTTCATGAAGATGATCATGCGCGACGGTATGCCGCTTATACTCTGCAGTGAGCTCTTGGTGATACTTATTTTCTTGCGTCTTGCTGCCAGGCACATTGTACTTCGTGTGAGCTTTCTTCCGATTTCGCTTGCTTCACCTGAACTGTGCAATGCATATAGGACGATGCTTGTGATGAATATCGCTGAGACTGGCGTAGCAACTTTGTGGTTCAACAATGCCACGGTGAGCAGCCTTCTATATCCAAAATCCACCCTTTGACGCCCTTATATCGTGGTGTGTCAGGTGAACGACTCATACACCGCATACTTTACAATCCCGTCAGACCTACCGCTGTATTCCTTCGATTGGCGGACCAACTGATGACCCTGCAGTCTAGGCCCTATACTGATATCTCGCTTCATCCTGAACTTGCGGCATAACCAGGTAGTAAGAGTATGCGCAGACGGGATCAGGGTGGCCATCGAAGGAGATGGGTTTTCGCAGCAGACCGGGAGTCGGTCACTAGACTTCGTGTCGGCTAGTGATCCTGGTCTCGTCGGTGACTGGCCCGACGTGCTCCCCGCTTTGCCCTCTCATAGCACTGTACAAGGGACACGTGCGTCAGCATGACTGTCGTAATGCAGTTCGTAACCGGGCGATGTATTCCGAGACACGGGAGTGGGGATTCAATGATTGCTCCCTTGTATATACTCGTCGGCCCAGACGCCGGGAGCTCACTTCCCCACCTTGTACCCATCCGTGCCATTGTTTCCTTTGCACTCAGTCCCTATGGCCCCTACTGTATGTATCTATCATGCACTCGCTCCTACAGCGAGTACTTGTCTCGCTTGAATACGTCGCCTCACCCCTCCTACGGCTGAGAAGGCTCCGTCTACATAGGGCCAGGGCCTCAAAGACAGTAAATGGATTTTGATATAATGATATATATATATATATATACTTGTTTACAACAAGCTTCTGGTATTTGGGATAATGTGTGGATCTGATCCTGGTCCCGTGACGGGCCTCGGAGTCCGTTCCCTTCCCCTGACCTTGTCACCTCCCTATCCCCTGTCGTTTTTTTACTACTTCACTTCACACTCGGACATTAGTGGCATATGCTCAGGCCGGTTTAAGGTTGGGTATAGTCCACGGAGATTCAGCTCGAAGCTGTGCAGATGAGATCGAATGAGCTTTGAAGAGCACATTGACAAGTATGCAATCTCAATCTTCTTCGACACCCATACGATCGATCCCCCAGTGAATGGATGTACGTGGACAATAGTTGGGTATTGCAAGGTCCGCCCGGGGGGATGGATGTCCACTCCTGTGGAGCATTGTCACCACATCACTAACCCCGATCCGAGTCACGCAGTGGCGTATCGTCCTCAGCATCCGGGGTGGCAAACTACTAGTGGCATGTGTCGTATCAGAGTCGGTTCCAAGTGTCCTGAGCAAACTCGGGACGGCACCTCATCATGTTCCGTATGACGTCCGACAATCCATCTGATATGCGATGCCATATATGCCTGATGACTAGTGACATCTTCAAGGGATTCAACCGGGGCGTAACACATGATTCAAGCTTGTTGTCCCTGCGTGTTGTCTTTGGGATTCATTGGTGTTGAATATCAGTGGAGGAAGGCGCTGCTAAGTGTCCAGGACACCACCGGATCGCCGGACCTCTACTCAAGCGGTGAGAGAGCTTCTAGTAGCATACCAATATGCTGGTGGAGCGGCGGGCTGTGGCGTTGATATGCTCGTGGAGACGAGACACATCGAAGTCAACATGCATGTCAGCGCTGCAATTTCGAACACCGTTCTTAGAATCTGATCTCTCACAGTAACTTTGGCAAGCATCTATATCCTTGGGCATTGCGAGGCGATGATCCAGCAGCCAACCCGTCCCCCGTATTCTACCGCTCTGGCTCAGTGCTACCAGTATATAAGCTGTCACAATGTCAGAAACCTCACTGGCTACCAACGGGGAATTATGGATCTTGATGCACGGACAAGAGTAAGTTCACAATCGTCATACCGCGCAACAGCACTGAGGGTTAGATTTAGATCCATACTGGGTCTCTCAGCAGCATTGTTTTCCGCGATTTTTGCAAGTACGTTTGCCGAGATATTACTCGATATCTACATCGTGAACACTCTCTGAACAAACCCAGCTCTCATTCTTTACGACAACCTCCTTACTCTGGCAGCTGAGGTCCGCCTCATTTGGCGCAGATCACCAACTGTAGTATACTGGCTATTCCTGCTCAACAAAATACTTCTCTTGATCTATGCTACAAGTCTTTTAACAGATGGCATCATATCTGGGACAGAACAGGTGTGCTATCTCGAGTTGATCTCCGTAGCGTCGAAAACCATTTATCTCGATTCTCGCAGAGCTGCTATGTCGAAAGTTGGTGTCTGTATAGCTCGAACATCCTCTTAACGATCAATACGGGAAGTGCGTTGTGTTTTAGCCACCAGGTGTCCCTTAGTAGCACAGAATTGTTTCTGGATTCAACTTGAAGTTGCTCACATACTACAGTATTCTCCTCCCTCAGAGTGTATGCAATAAGCCGTCGAAATGCATTCCTGGCGGCGTCCGTACTATTACTTGGACTAGGGCCGGTGTACATAGGAATAGTGAGTCGTCTCTTTTGAGCGAGACCAACTCATAGCATATTCACGATGTCTGCCTCACACAGTATTGCTTATGCAACTCTTCGTGGTCCATTTGCACAGGCGAAGCACTATATTCACCTCACACCGCACGTTTGTGAGTATGATTGGACATAGCTTTTGCTGATCTAAACCGCCAGAAGCTTACTCCATGAGCGACAGGCGTGCGTTTTCATCTACTCCAAACTGGCAGCAAGTATGCAACTCACGACGTGATACTCAGTGTATACTGCATCTGGCGTCTCGGTCATATTGTCGGACACTATAGCAATATTCGTTACGTTGCGTGAAACTCCTTGCGGGAGGAAGGTTATTGCTCGCACTCCCCTTCTATCGTCGTTCATCCGTGATGGTATGTCTGAGTTGCCGGATAGAAAGCCATCTTGCTGACCGTCTGCTTAGGTGCCTTATACTTCGGGTGAGAACTACGCCGCTCAGTCCGCCCTGGTATTGTCCTCAAATAGCTGCAGAACAATGTTGATCCTCAATGTATATGAGGTTTGCGTATTGATCCATTGGACCGTTCATGTGAGTAGGATCTCCGAGTACACCAACCAATTTGGGTATGACGGCATATCACATAGTTTTACAGTGCTCCGATATATCCGGCTGCATACTTCGTGATCCCGTGAGTAACAACGATGCATTGACTCAGGTGAATGTAACAATGAGAGTATCGGAACCCACCCTTCTACAGTATCTCTCCCATCCTGATGTCCCGCTTCCTTCTGAACCTGCGATCCAAAGCCTCGTCGGGGGATGGCACGTCAGTGGGAGGAACAGCAAGCTCGGACACGGGCAGAGAGAATCGACCCCGCGCCGCGATGCCATGGATCGCTACTATTGTCGAAAGTATAGACATTGAATTCGCGCCCCCCGACCACACTAGCAAGCATGGTGGCACGGCGGAGTACTGGGATGAAGATGAAGAGGGTTGGAGTAGAGATGAAGAGGGAGAAGACGACGAAGGCCAGGGCACACAATGTCGTTCCACCGATTAGTGACCATGTGAATTGTGGGGTTGGGATGCTACTAGGCAAACGAACTTTCTATGTGCCGCAGCACAATTGCGCTTCTTGACATAGTTCGCGACCGAGTAGCCGTGCCTTTCCGTATGTACGCAGCATTGAGCCATAATCACACTCACTATCGCACAGTCTATATGGATTGTTACAACGCTACTCCTACCTCAGCTCATCGAGATGAGAACCCTCTGCCTGTCATTAAAGTATCATCGCAGACGTCTCAGTGCGACCAGTGATGGAATCAAGCCATAAGCTCATAACAGCGCACCTCATCCGGGGCACGTACCTTTACGTGAGCAGAGCACACGCCCGATTGCAGGCAACATCCGAAGTGGTTGATTATTCTCGATGTGAGGTGTGCGCAGATGCCGACGTCATGGCGTTCTTGGGTTTCAGAGAGCGGTTTGTCTGCGGGCAAGACACATATTAACGTTCTGCGTCGATCTCAGTTTGGGACGACACAGTCGTCACGTCTTCTGGCTCCTTTCTTCCATCCGATTTGAGAAAAGACCACCAGGCGAGCAATGTTACCACTCAATTGGACTGACGGGGAACGAGACGTCGAAGTGGTGTTGTTCTAAATGTGCTTTCTTACCGCGTACGGACCGGGAAGTTTCTCTGCAAGTTTGCGGCTCTACGGTGGAATGATGTTTGTTGCATATGTCCAGCTTTGGGGGGGGGGGGGGTGAGGAGAGCTGTTCGCCACTGTTTCTGCCTCTCTTCAAGGTTGAAAGCGGGTAGCTCGTATATGGTCAGACAAAACGCAGACTCCATTTGTTCAATTCGGGAGGGCCGCGTGTTTATGGGCTTGACACGGGATGCTGCCGCATTGGCGCACCCGTTGCCTTCATCAGCATATACGTACACCTTGTGAGCCACGGTACAGTTCTCAGTGCATGTCACTCGACGAACGGCCTTCACACACCAAACGCTCTCAGCAGCGGTCATCGCACCTCGACCGTCCTCCCTGCCCAATCCTCCTTCAACCGCTGCTCGACCAACTTGTCCAGCTCCTTCACCCTGTCTACCGCAACTCCGACGATCCGGAGCACCTCATCCGGCACGAGGGGCACGCCGCCCGCTTTCTGGACGACGCACAGCTCGCGCTGCGCGTTGAGGGCGACGGAGAGGAGGCCCGCGCTGAGCGTCTGCTCGAGGTGCGACGGGTCGAGTACGGGGAGGATGGCAGAGTCCGGGAAGTACGCAAAGGTAAGGCAGTAGGGCGTGTGGTGCATCGAGAGCGGGACGGGTGCGCGTTCGGAGGGGTGGTGCTAGGTGGGATGGGGTCAGCGGGTGAGGTGGCTGCGGAGGAAGTGAGCGTACGATAGTGACTTCGTCGCCGACGACTTCGACCTCGGGACGTCGGAAATGCCGGAGGGCGACGACGCCTGCGAGACATGAGCAGTCGAGCATGTTGCCCGCGTCGGCGAGACAGTGTATCGTCAGATGTAGATGCCAGACCTAGTATATGCGTGTCACAAAAACCATGTTGGGTCAAGAATCACGCGATGGACGTACTCGCTGCCCCGCAAGGACGCACAGAGATTCCTTGTCTACGACGTCGCTCCTCCGGAGGACCTTGTCGAGCATGCGCGTGATGGTAACCTCCTCGTCTGATGGTCTGGACGAGTACACGTGAGGTGGACACGCAAGACCGGGTGAGACACACGTACCTACCGGCCAGACTCGTACTCGCTCGAGGCCATGGGCGACAATTCGGAGTGTATGCTAATGATCCCTTCCAGCGGACGTTCTGGCGGCGGCTTCACCATCTTCGCGTCCACCTGGGCAATCACCCTGAAAGTATTGAGGTTCAGATATGCATAGTTACGCGTCGATCCTGCCTGCGCACCTTGTTTTTCCGAGCGCACACTCGACCCACCCAAGCTCTGGCCCGAAGGTGAGCGTCGGCGTGCGCATCTCCAGCGGGTTCCGCCCATCGAGGCGAAGCGACTGCTTCAATGAGCTATATAAGAACTCTTTTTCTGGTATTGACGGCGACGGTGGGCGAGGCATGACGGCGAGCGAGACTGAGAGCGAGTAGTAGAAATTATGCAAACTCAAGTCGGAGGATGCGCCCGCCAAGCGCGCGCAGAACGGCGGGCGCACGGCCCGGAGCGTCCGCGGCTAGCGCTGTTTTCGCGCGTGCGCCCTACCGCCGATCATCATCTCCAGATTTCACTCACCTCACTCCCGCCGACCACAACGATGGTGCGGCTCATCACGCACAACCTCCTCGCCTGCCATGCCAAAGGCTGCACCTCGAACAACTTCCCGCTCCAGCTCAAGGACGTCCAGGTCGAACTCCGTGAGGCCGAGTTCAACCCCGACTTTCTGCGCGGCTTCATTCCCCGTCTCGAGTGGGGAGCACTGGTCGACGCTGCAAGACAGGTGAGCACTCGCAGCTCGTCGGTGCAAGGATACGGATGTTGACTGATTGTGGTGCTTTCTCCTGCTAGTTGGGCGATACGTCGCTTCCCCCGGAACCTCCGGAAATGCTGGACGACGAGTTCCTGCAGAAGCTGCACCATGTCCTCCTAGAGGTACACCACCTCCTCCACGCCGCCTCCGCGCTATTCAGCAATCATTCCTCCCCCAGGTACATATCGAAGAAGGCGCCATGATCTGTCCGAATTGCAATCACATCTATCCGATCTCCAACGGTATTCCGAACATGGTGAGCCCAGAATTTGCAGCAGCATGGCCGACCCAAGCACTGAAGTACTGACGCGGTACCCTACGCAGCTGCTTGCGGAGCACGAGATCGGCTGAGCAATGACAAGAGCGTGCCGCGAGTCAGCGACATCCACGCCATATGGCTGGGCATTCGTACGTCGCCGGCGCTGCGACTAGGCACGGTCCACCGGGACGGGACCGCACCAAGCAAACGGCATTCGAGAACCATCCGGGAAGGCAGTGTCCACAAAAAGCTATCTCGGTATGACGTTGGAGGTGATATGCATTGCGTGGCAAGGAAGATGAAGAGAGATAACAAGATACACAGCGTAAGCAAAACAATACGGATGGGTGTACTCTAAGACAGAATGGCAGACTACGCAATCGTCGAGATCTAGCAATGCAAGTCTACCGGGTCTTTTTCCAAGCCGTCTATTTCTACCTCTGCCTCCGTCACGAAACTTTCTATGAACTAGAAAATACAGGTCTAGGTGGATGAAGCACACAACACACACTGCGCACGCGTCTAGATTCTTGAGTGGGGATCCGGGGGGTCAGTCAAGAGTCGGTTCTATCGGTTCGTTGCAGAGATGCGGCATGCTTTAAACCCTGAGGCCTGGTGAGGAGAGAGGTGAGGACGGCTGATCAATCGATGCGGGCGCGCTTCTTGGGGTTCGCACCGTTCGCCTCGGCATTGCCGTTAGCCCCGTTGGCGCCGTTGGCGGCCGACGAGAAGTACTCTAGAGAGCCCTTGGGGTCTGCCTTGATGGTCTTGCCACCCTCATGCCAGTTCGCGGGGCAGACCTCACCGTGCTCGTCCTGCAGGCGGCAACGATCAGCGACCCAGATGCGCCGAGACGCGGCGGAAGGACCTACCGTGAACTGGAACGCCTTGATAAGACGGATGGTCTCCTCGACGGACCGGCCGACGGGCAAGTCGTTGATGGTGATTTGTCTAGATGCGATAGGGCCGTTGTCAGATATAGCGCTGACGCCACATAGGGATGCGCTGGCGTACCTCAGGGTGCCCTTGGGATCGATGAGGAAGAGGCCACGGAGAGCGACACCATCCTCCTCGATGAGGACACCATAGTCGCGGGAGATCTTCATGTTCTTGTCCGCGATCATAGGGAGCTTGAGGTCGGGCCCAAGGCCACCCTGCTTGCGATGCTGGGTTGCCCAAGCAAGGTGAGCATACTGCGAGTCAGTCGACACACCTGTCCTGGGCCGTTAGTACCCGTAAACGCTGTATATTTCCAAACGCACTCAGAACAGCAGTGTTGAGCTGCTTGAACTCCGGGAGCGCATCGTTAAACGCAAGGATCTCGGTGGGGCAGACAAAGGTGAAGTCACTGTCGAAAAGTGTACTTTAAGCATCCTGGGAGCGATCCACGAGCCCCGAAGGTAACTCACAGCGGGTAGAAGAAGAGAACCACCCTGACAATCACACGGAACGTATAAGTCACCCACGCTAACATTAGAAAGAGTGCGAGAAGGGGCGCATCTACCATTGTCCAAGGAAGTCAGACAGCTGGATGTCTTGGAAGAGGCCGTCAATGACGGCGGTGGCCTTGAAGGCGGGGGCGGGCTTCTGGACGATCGCGACCATTGGTACAAGCAGCAAGAGGCAGATAGTTGAATAAAATGCAGAGGCGAGGGCGCTGGCAAGGCGGATCGCGACCCATTTCTAATACTGCGTGTTATTTGGCTCTGTTTGGCCGCACGTGGGCCTGTCGCGGGGTCGTGACCTGCTTACGCGCGAGGCGAGTGGCGGCGACTGGCCAGTCGCCGCCCGTGCCAGTGTGCCAGCCCTGCTCCCGTCCGAGTCGGCGCACTCCCCGACTGCGCCCCGCCTCGTCAATTGATTTCCCATCAATTTCGCCCCTTCCTAGCCCCGCGTCGGCCCACTTTCTGGTGATGCACGCCCAAGAGACGTCCCACAGATCATGTTATTCAGCCACACGTGCAGCGGCGACAGCACCTACGGCCGATGGAACTCAGGCGTCCTTCGGGGAAGGTCTGCAGGAACAAGGTTAGCTCCGCCCATACGATCAGATCGACCCAGGTTTCATGTGGAGGTGTGCGGCGGTATCGACAATCATCCTTTCTACGCGGAAATGCTTGTCGATCTCACCCCGGTGTACGAGCCGGGCCTGCAGCTGCTGCGTCATAGCATGCTACACCGTGACGGGAGTCACTCAAGCCCTCAAGCCCCCATGATCAAGGGCTCAGATCAATGCTCATTGACTGCGAGGCTGTAGTATGTAGCAACATCCCGGAGCTTTCGTTCGTTGATGAACGGTTATCCGAGTCAACCCTCAGCCTGCCTCTTTACATGTATGGCTCTTCTGGATTACTTCCTAGCTTCTCTTCCATGCGGATTGAGCTCGCCTTGATGATGCTCTGTTTCTATGCCATTCCACTGTTGACGCATGCCATCACTAGAACTTCGCAGAACATAAGGCTACTGGTAAGAGTGAAGGCTCTTGTGGGATCGGTTATGAGCAAAAACCTGTAGGACTGAAGAAATCCAATCATTGTAGCGACGACGATGTCAGGTACATATCGGCAAGCGTGTTGGAGCTTCCGAGGTTGGGACCTGCAGCACGACGTGGATACGTTCTATCTATCATTTCATAACCAAAAGAGGAGGACAGAATGGGATATGCGTATATTTCCGAGCCAAAAAAAACGAAGAAGAGAAAAACTGACCAAGCCGAGAGACAAGCTTAGATGCCTATGACGTCAGCGCTTGTGCGATGTATGCCGGCGCCTGAGCGCTAGCAACGATATCCCCAGCTTCAGTCCAGCTCCACAAACTGGGAGTCAGCAAACATTCTGATACCCAATATGTCGTTGATAGCGGTGCTCCGAGATCAACCTATTCTTACGTAGGAGAGCAGCAGAAAGGCGACATACATAGCTGTGACCTGGCTCCGTATACTGAGCGATAATACTATCTTACCTCGAGACTAGCAGCGCCTCGAACACGGCACCGCCGAAATCGACGAGGGTCGGATGTGGTCGGGAAGGTTTGAGCAAGCTCACTTGGACGGATCGTAGTGATGGTTGGATGGAAGGTCTGAGTCTCGGACACAACCCGCAGCATCTTGGAAGGGGGGGGGGCATACCAAGCCACGAGTCGGTCGGCCTCTAGAACTTTCGAGCTTCCGCATAGCATAGCAGTCCCTACGGACGATGGCATGAGCCGCGGCCGATCTCGCGAATCGAAACGACGTGCCTGATAGCACTGGAATCCTGACCGCGTACGGAGTACGACACGCAGAAATGGGAGTGCGAGGGTTTTTGTCGAAATGTATACGAAGTCCTGAAAACAAGGCAGTCCCTATGTTGAGCTGAATAACATTCATGGCGTAGTATGTTCGGTCTCAGCTTCGACGATGATCCGGTTCGACGCCCGTGAGAGTGTGATGCGCTCCAAGTTCCAAGTCAGTGGTAGCGTCTGGCGGTGAGACGGTGTAAGCGCATGGTCGTCGAGTGCAACCAACGACGAGCGGTCCACATTGTATCCAGATGTGCGAATAAATGTGCAACTGCATCGCCGCACGAGATGGATACGTTGACTGTGACGACGGTGCAATGCGATTGCGGTTTGCATCGGTTAATCGCCTCTCAAGAAGACGATCCAGAAGCTGGTAGGCCGTCTCTGTATCCAAGTCGCAAACCGAAGCGAGGGGCACATCGACAATGCAGAAGAAGGTCGGAGGGGTTAGGCGGGAGGACGAGAGAAATATTGCGTTTCGTAGGCACGAGCAATACTCAATTTCGGTCTGTTGCCCTGGGGAATTTCTGGTCCTGGATGTTGGGGATGCGGGCAGCGAAGCCACAGTCCAGCGCGACGGAGGCCGAACAAGGACTTCAGCTTCCTATTATCTTGGACAGAAGCGTATTCGGCTCGACCAGGCGTCTGACGAATAATAAGTCAAGACTAGAGATCCGGCTTATGGACTGTCTGAGGAAGGCATCGAACGCGTTGAGTGCAGTTGAGCAAGCACCGAACCACCGGGAGGCTTCCCGCCAAAGTGGCGAAGAAGTGTGCACGTCCACCGAGAATTAAACGCAGCGTAGGTCACGCGACAGGTCGCTGTCGTCCCACAGCAGAAGGTTAACCACGACCAACAGAGTCGAAGACGTATATGAGCCTGAAAGCCCGCAGGGACGACCCCCATACTATTCGGGGCGAGAAGGGCAGGCTTGTCTGGGGTCCTCGATGGGTGCTTAATACTGGCTCCCGAGAACTTGTCGAACCATCAGTTCGCTGCATTCTTGCTCTGTGCATTAGTCAATTGCTAGCACTGCCGTGGTGTACGCACTCCTGACTCACCCATATCCGCCTGGGGGCTATTAATTCTACAGGGGACATACTTTTGTGTTGAGGAGTAGAAACTAGCTCATGATACATTTCCGAGTATCTTGCGGACTATGCAATGGGCACAGGTGCGAGCATAAGTAAGGACATCAATGATGCGACGTTGACGAGCGAAGAGGAAAACCAGCGGCGCAGACACAGATGGCGGCGAACCACAATTGCTGTTACTGTATTATGCGTATAACAAGTATTAGGTCAGAGCCATTCTGTAGTGACTGGCTTTGGGTCCCACGGTCAGAAACCTCGGTCACTTCAGGAAGTCAACCGAGGCGACCGAGGTTACCGTCACCGACCACCATGGCCACCCTCTTCTCGCCCTTGCGGTCGACCTACCGCTATATGGTACGTTGTATGCAGTTCTTTACACGCTTGAACTAGACTCAGGCTCATTGTCATGTCACTCGCAATAGCAACGACAGGCGCATGAGCAGCCCGTCATCTTCTACTCTTGTGTCCTTGGCCTCCTAGGACCCGTCATGCTCGTCACCGTTCCGCCAGTGCGGAAGGCATTTGGGTACAAGACTCCGGAGCAGATTCCTACTACCTATCCTCGTGCGTTGCTCTGCCTTGCCAGCTGAGTGTCGACCACTGACCGAAGTGGCTGCAGTTCCGAACCGGCCGAGGAGACCTGTGCAGGGCTACGAGGACGAATGAAAGCCTGGCTCCTGGCATGATTGTCGTAAACATTGCGGACTAGACACAGTGCCCAATCAGACGTTTCCGAACTTGAAGCCACATGCCGGACCCGGTACGACGGCCTCCACGCCTGCTGTGTGTTCTACATGGTTACTCTTGCATCTCAGCAAAGCCTTGCTTTGTTGTCGCGTGGCAAGTATTCTGAGTACCATGCGGTAACCTGCATCCTGAGTAGACGTCTCATGCTACATACATTTGCTTGACTACTGAACAGCCTACAGCCCCCATCATACGGTTTACCCCAGTGTTATGTACAGGTGCTTGCTCGTCAGAACAGCCTTCGCACCTGGGATTAGCACGATCGTCTGCGTGTTGTCAATGATCATTGCTGGGCCCTCAATTGTATCGCCCACGTCGAGGGACGGGAGCAAGTATACGGGCGTGTCTTGCACACGCCCGACGCGGTCAAAGTAGACGCTCCACGTCGTGTCCGCCTTCTTCCTCTCTACCGCTCTCGTCTGCATCTTTTCGACTTCCGCAAAGACAGACTCGCCAAGGTTGTCAAACGTCTTTCCGATCCCGCGCACCTTGATGTCGTCGACAATGATTGACTTGGTGTCGAGCAAGAAGCCGAACTCTGCCTTGTACACGCGCTTGAACGCAGCTTCAAAGTCCTCACGCCCGTCGCCGTCTGCTGCCTCGGGAAGCACCATCAACGCAGTGTCTGTCCCCTCGAAACGCATGTTGAGCATCCGCTCAGTGTGCACGTGCTCGCCTTCAAAGCCCTGTCGTGCAAGCTCTGCGCGCACATCCGTGTCCAGCTTGTCTAGGCGCGCGATGAGGGTCGGCCGGTTCTCAGGGGTGTAGAAGGTGGAAGACGGTTGTTGCAATTCATACACGCTGGGGAGCTCGTGAGTTGGCTATGCTGTCGGTTGATTGCAAGTCTGCGACTCACCGATCCGCGAGTGCCAGTCCATAGGCGGAAAGAATGGAGCTGTATCTATGGATCAGGATGGTCTTGATTCCTAGCAGCTGTGCGATCTCGCATGCATGCTGGCCCCCTGCACCACCGAAACTTGCCAGGCTGTTTCATTGGGGTCAGTGAGTACCTGATGCAATGCGCCGGAAACCTACATATGCTTTGACAACGCATATCCTCTCGCCTCTGTCAACGCGCGGATCGGCCGCGCCATCGTCTCGTTGGCGACCTTGATGAATCCATACACGATCTCGTCCAGGTCGAGCTGCTTCTCTTGGTTCGCGTTGATCTCCTTCGCGAGCCGCTCAAAACCTGCGCGGGACGCCTCCGTGTCGAGCGGTTCCTTCTCTGACTTGCCGAAGATCTTGGGAAAGTAGTCTGGGACGAGTCGGCCCAGCACCAGGTTTGCGTCGGTCACTGCAAGTGGACCGCCCTTTCTGCATGCATGATATTCAGTGTTTGCATAGGGCAATACGAGTCGGGCACCGACCGGTAGCACGCGGGCCCGGGCTCTGCGCCAGCACTCTCGGGACCTGCAAGGAAAAGGCCGTTGCGGAAGTTGAGGCAGGAGCCGCCGCCAGCTGCGACGGTGTTTATATCAAGCTGTGGCGACTGGATTGTTACGCCTGCAGTGGTCGTCTCGTACACAACCTCATAGCGGCCGTCGAAGCGCGAGACGTCCGTCGATGTACCGCCAACATCCAGCCTGTCCAAGCTTCAGAGACTTCATGATTACTCTGTCGAACACAACTCACCCAATGATAGGATGCTTCCTCTTTGCGTCCCAGCTCGTGAGAGCATACCCAACCACGCCACCTGCAGGTCCGCTCAGGATACTCTTTAGCCCGGAGAAGTTCTGCAAGTCGAGCAACCCGCCATCGCTCCCCATGAACTCTACGCGGGGGCTGCGCAGCCGTCCATCGCGGAGCTTCTCGTCGAAGCCGTCGAAAAACCCGTCTAGGTAGCTCCGTAGGATGGGGGTAAGGTACGCGTCGGCGGTGGACGACACGCCGCGGGGCACCATCTTGATCATGGGCAGGAGACGCGAGGACTCGGAGACATGCGTGAAGCCAATGGAGCGCGCAACTTCGCCTACTGCATGTTCGTGCTCGGGGAAGGTGTATGAGTGGCAGAATACGATAGCGAGTGAACGGAAGCCATCATCGTAGAGCTTCTGGAGCTCTTCCTTGACCGCTTCCAAGTCTGTGACGGGGCCTCAGAAATAGCACACCGTGTAGGAGAGACAAAGCTACCTGGTCGCTTCATGATCCTAACCGCCTCGCCGGACAGGCCCTGGACAACTTCTCCGGGGCCCTCTGCATCGCCTTGGCCATCCCATCCTTTGCCTCTGTAACCGCGCTTCACCTTCCCGTTATCGTCGAACTGAACGGCATGTTGCTCCGCCTGCGGGTCAGAAGTGTATCCCACCAACGTAACGCGCTCGTCAACCTCAAGTACAGTCGAGTAAAGTGGAGGCGGGCGGCGGATGTTGAGATCGAAGATCTTCGGACGCGCCTGGTTTCCAATGAGGAGTAGATCCTTAAATCCTCTGGTGATAAGTAGCGCGTGTTTGTGACCTTTGCGTTCCAGTAGGGCATTCGTCGCGACAGTTGTAGATAGGCGAATGTAGTCTGCTCGTATCTCCACCATCAACAAAGAGTACAAGATTCGTTGCTGAGTAGCGCACCTATCTTACTCGTATCCAGAACTTTCCCCCTTGGAATCTTCTCCCCTGTCACAATTTCTAGCACCCTTCGGATGCCCTCAGTGGGCGCATCTCGGTAATTGTTGGGATCCTGTGAAACTGGGTTCGGTCAGCGTACAGTATTATGCATCACGCAGTAAGTAGTGACGCACGAAGCTTTACAACAATATCTTTCCTCTCAGCATGATTCTCCGGGTCTGGGTATGATGCGTGGACGTCGCAGAACGTCCCCCCGCGGTCTGCACAGATCCTGATGGAACGATCGGGTATGGGCATGTCCAAGAGAGTTCGCCTGATTCTGATTCAATAAGTTGTCAGATACATCCTACGATGCGAGACCGAGCGACCTGGACTGACCACTTCAGGACCCTTCAGATTCTCACTGACACCGTCTGGACGGTGGCTGCTCGGCAACTACAGTGCGTGATATGATATCGAATCGCCTGCGCGGACACACAATCCTCTGGAAGTAGGTTTGAGTCAAATTTTGCTCGAGATACTCTGTGAAAGATGATCCACCAAGCGGAGACGGAGTGCCGCTGGAGACTGACTGTGACTCTGAGCCCGCTGAAGCAGATATGATAAGTTACCAGTACGATCCAGATCTGAGATACATAATTGACGTCTTTGATCGCCACAATGACGGTCCGTCCGGTCCGACAGCTGACATCGCTGTTCCACCGTAGGCTCGTTCCCAGCCTTTCTGGCGTCAAGATTTCAAACTCCGTCGCGCCACTCCTCCCTTTCGCCAGAAAAGTTGTCTCGTTTTCGCACCCCGCCGATCCCATCACATCCGATTGCAGCCTAACTAAAACAAGATGAGCTAGCCAAAACGAGACAACGCCCCTGCAGACTGGGATCGAGTCTAGTTCCACCCCCCCGGTAGGGCGACGCAACCTGCGTCGTCCAGCGCAGGCCTTCCAGTGGCCCGGGGGGTAAGTAGCCAACCAGGCGAAACGAACATGCGCGAAGGCGGGAGGACAGACCAGTCCACCGCCAAAACACCGGTCTGACCCAACAGACGAGTGTGAGGACTCTCAAAGCGAGAGCAGTACCATAGAACCACCAGAACACCGAGATGCTACCACTCACGAGCATGAACCAGACACAGGCGACGGAGAGGCCGCGCGATGTGACAATGAAACCTAAGCACACATAGAACAGAAAAGAGAACACTGTAAGGACACAGCGACGAGGACCCAAAACCCAGCGACAAAGACCGCAGACACGACGACCAACAAAGCGCTCAGCAAAATCACACCCATAACCCAAAAAAGGAAAAAAAAACCAGAAATAAATCAAAAAGAAACAACCAAAACGGAAGGCCCGACAGGACCCCTACAAAAAGGAGCGTGTAAACACCCTAACACAATCACATCCCACCACCACCCCAGGACCCAGGGCCCCACCCTGCCATGACTGGAAACCCTCCTCCTGGAAATGCACACCCTGCTACCGATTAACGGCACAAACGCCCTGCAAAATGATTCACGTCAGAAGAAACGCTGAGAGAGCGGCAAAGAAACAAACACGATAAAGACCAACAGCCCAAACCGCATGACCCCCACGACAACGCCAACATGACCCCCATGATGCCTTCCCCCACCCAGGCGGAACAAGGCAACAAAGCACATAAACCCCAAGCAACAACCAGAAGAAAGAGACGACGCACGCAACGACCACTTAAAACCTCGCCCCTCCCCCAACTATCCACCCCTGACCACGGGGAGGAAGTAATAGCAGTGCGAGTCAAAAAAGAACAGGCCCGAGCCGGAGGGGTCGGGGGAGACGTGCCAACATGGGTAGTAGACGAGAGACCAGCCCGCCGCCTAGGACACGGACAGCTCATACGCCTCTCAAACGAAAGCGGCCAAACCGGGCCGGGAATCCTCTCGATCGTGACAGACCTGCGCCAGCACTGGACCACATGGTCGGTGTCAGGCGGGCCGGAAGAAGTCCGGATCATGATCCCGATCCCGTGGACAGCCATGACAGGCGTGGAAGCGGTCGCTCACGCCAATCACTTCCCAGCGCTGCCAAGCCTCCCTGCCCCACACCCAAACGCCCCGCCCACTGCCCCAGACAACAACTACCCATACCAATCTACACTCGAAGAGGACGAGCGAGAGCGCCTAGAGGCGAGACTGGCGGGCATAACGAAGAGGAAATGGGAATGGAAACCGGTAGAGGAAAGGAAGAGACGCCGCGTAGAACGATCTGTACCCGCGTAACAGTAACGTAATACGCCTAACACACCCGAGAACCCAAAACACGCCACACGCGGCGGCACCCATTAAACCACGTGTGTGCCGAAATACGCGAGCACCCTGCCGAAATGCACGCCAGGCCGTGCCGCCACACTAAGAAACCCACCCGACCAACGGGCTAGAGAATGCCCCACAACGAGACCCCAAGCATGGGCCCAACACCGACCCCGAACAAACCGCGAGGGCGCAAAGGGACCTGGATGGAGCCCCAGAGGAAGACCAACCCTCGCCGAACCCAACCCTCAGACCCAACGGGAAACGAGCAACCCAAGCGCCAACGCCCAACGGCGAAGGTAACAGAACAAATGCCAACCCACGCCAACGGCAAAGCGCCACACCACCGATCCCCCTCCAAAGCAAACGAGGAGGGCAACCCACCTACCAAACCTACCACATACCGACGCCGACGAGCCCAACATGGTGCGAGGACATCGGACGACGACACCACACTTAAAGGAAAAATGGGAGGAGCCCTCACCAGTTGCGCCAGCACACCAAAATGCAAAGCAGCCCCACCACCACCGCAGCGACTACCGCCGCCGCAGCGGAAATCCCGCTAGACCAGGGAATACTCAACGACCCATGGCGGAAGTCACCGCAGCAACAGCCACCGCCCGAGCAACCTAACAGGGTGACGAGCATGAGTGCGTAACAGCTGAGCGAGGGAAACCATATACACTACAGGGAGCTAATACGCGAAGCAGGCTACGCGCAGGCGGCAGCCGCGAAAACACGGCCCCAGGGCACGCGCCCCTCGCCCCAGCCCGCGCAGGACACCGAACAACCAACATCTGAGGCTGACCAGACCGTGCCTCAGAGCCCGCCGCCACCGCCGCACCCACCAATTGCCGACAGAAGGTCACCCCAGCGAGACGCGCGTGCGAGGCGTAGAGAGAGAGCACAGGCGGCAAAGGCCCATCGCCAGTCGTCGCCCAGAAGCAACGGGGAGGAGAGCGCCCCTAGCTCCCCCTGCCCGCCGCCCAGAATGACGTCGACGTCGAGCAAGAGAAAGAGAGTGGCCACTGACGTCGGCCTCGCGGCGTCCCGAAGGGGCACAAAGACCGTAGAGCGCGAAGAGCTGACGTCGACGACGCCGCATGAGACGCGTGTGTGGATGACCCACCAGGCCTCCCCCGGCCCGTCGGGTATAATGCGTGGGGGAACCGTACACTACGACTACGACAACCGCCGCGAAACCACCACCACGCCGACGCCGACAGGTCAGACCGGGGCATACGCGACGATACCCCCGCCCGCTATAGATCAGAACAACCCCCGTCCTACCTGCACACAGCCGCGCCCAGCACGCCTACCGCCGTGGGCCTCCTACACCGACGAGTACACAGGTGCAGTAGAGGAAAGAACGCTGCCACCCTTCGCACTCCTACTTCCCCGTCCTACCACCGCCCTCGAGCCTAGCACCCTGCCCACAAGGGGACCGGGAACGGTCCCCCCACTGAGACTCCTGCGAGACGAGCCACCCCCAGCGACGGCTAGGATGGCAACCCCGGGCTCCCCTCCCAATGCCCCGCGCCTCACGCCGGCACACGCGATTCTGCACCCCTTCCGACAAATCGGCCGCTTTGGCCCCAGCCCAGCGCTGCCCCCGTTGGACGGGCACGGCGCACCTACCACTGCGAGCGCCATCGCAAACCAACCCTGGCACGGCCGCGCGCCAAGCCCGCTCCTACGCGACACGACTGGTCAGATCCCCATGGAGGTGGACAGCGAGCACGCAGCAGCGCCGCTAGCACAGAACCCCTTGCACCGTCCCGCCACCGCACTACCCGACCACGGGAGAACAGGGTGGCCCCGCCCACATGTTGCGACCCCCTACCCGCGGGGCCCATCTACTCGCCCGCTGCCCCGCCCCCCCTCCGCACCAGTCTTTGCACCACAGCCCATCCACCCGCTCCTCTACCAAGCCGCCCTCCCGACCGGGGCAAACGCCGCCCCCGGCAACGCTGCCGGATGGGTGAGACACGGCACGTCTGCCCCGCACACGCCGACACCACACGCGAGAATGAGCAGGGCCGCCCCACCTGCCCCGCCCTCACCCGAGCCCATACCGGAAGACCCGTCAGAAGGCCTCATCATTGCACGGAAACCGTCGGACGGAGACTGGCCGGAGATCCACGGCGGAACCCCTGATTGGCAATACGACAACCTGCCGGATTTCATGGTGCAATCGTGGAAGAAGCGCGGCTTCCCCAAGTGCCTGGTCGCAACGGCGGGCAGGGGAGCGTGTGACCCAGGGGAAGAGACGCACGCAGCGAACCAAGAAGAGACGATCTCCCAAGTCTTTGGAGTTAAAGCACGTATCATCCAGGCGCAACCGGCGACCGAGCGCCGCAAACGAAACGACAACCCGGTATGTAACCTAGTGCAGGTAGCGCGCCCAACCGACATCAAGAGAATTCTCGACGCGAAATGCGTCAGCGTAAGGGGAGGACTCACCCTGTTCTTCTTCCCCGTCGAACCGGAGCTACCTACGTTCATGGCCATCTTCTCTAGTTTCCGCGCCTTCGGCGCGAAACCGGAAGACCTCACAACGATCTTGCAAGACCGCCTGATGTGGCCGGCCCACTACAACCGATTCCGCGCTGTCTTCGAGAAGGAGCCCACTAAGTCGAGAATCAACTCGGTACCAGACGACCTCACTCTCCAAACGATACGCTCAACCACCACTAGAACGATGACGCAGCTCCTGCGAGGCGAAACGACAACCTTGGTGGCAATATACTGTAAGGTCCCCACTACGAGCACGGAGACCTGGAAGGCCATACGTGAAGTATTCAGGACGGCACAACTAGGCACCGAAATCACCGGCCACCCGCACCTCTACACGAAACCACTGAAGTGCGGGACGTGTCACGGAGTGGACCACGACACAAACATGTGCGCCTTTCCAGAATGCGAGGAGTGGTTCGGACCCAAACCAGGACCCAAGGGTGAGGGCGTCGACAATGAGGAGGACGGAGCCCGAGCCGATGCAAACTGGAGGGGGGGCAACCGAGGCAGGGGCCGCGGAAGAGGCGGACGGCCAGGAGGGCAACGCCGAGGCGGATGGCTCTGAACTACGAGACTGAACGCGAGCACCCGCTCCCCACTCACTGACACTCCATGACCGTAATGTACCGCGAGAGAGTAGATCGCTAATATATCACGATGACTGACGGATCATACCGAATGAACAGACTGACGACCGTACACACGAGCAGCCAAGCTGCACCAGGGGTAAGGCACGAGCCCAAATACACTGACCGTGCGCGGGACAGGAAAGCCGTGACCGCCCCAGGCAAAGTGAGCCGGTCGACGGACAAAAACACGGGTACTACTAGACTTACCCGGCCGAGAGGCTTAAGCATACGGCACTAAGTGCCTGTCACTGCAGGTCCCCTGAAGGGCTCAGGAGTAGCCCTCGCCCCTCGCGGATCGTTGTAGCGAGGACGTGTATCGCAACGGCGAAATACAATACAGATAAACAAACACACTCCGGTGATACGCCCCTAGCGGAGCTGTGCCCCGAAAAACGCGAATACTAGCCACTCTAAGAGTGTCGAGCGAGGCTTCTAAAGCATCGAACGGAGACATAAGTTGCAAGATCAACTCGAAATCCCTTCGAAGTATCGAATCACAAATCGTTATTTCGAAGTGAGGACTACAGTATTGCGACACTAGCGACCGTTTCCCCGACCAAACCGTGGACGAGGGCTGCGGCGATTGCCTCCCAGCACCGGTCCTCCCCTCTCAGCACGCCCTGGAGCAATATCATCGCGTATAAGCCCCGCCAGGTCGATACCTTGCGCCCCAGCAGCCACCACGACAAGATGGTCAATACTGTACTGCAAGGAGTGAAGGCGTTGCAAAATCTCTCGGGACTCCGACCGAACCTCCTCTCGAAGCGCACCGAAAGCGGTACGAAGTTCGTTGAACGTACGGGGCAATTCGCGGCAGTCTTCGAGGTAGATCGGTTCGGCAGCGAATTCGGGCGGGCCTGGAAATTGTAACGGGGCGGCGTTGAGCTCGATCGGCCCTGGAACGAACAGCGGATCCCATGCCAGAGGAGCGTAGGGAACACCTCGTCCAGGAGGGACGTTTCCCTCTTCGAAGACGCGATCGATACAGTTCATGGTGGCTACGACGGCGGGGTACGTGTACGGCGAACGCAGCGAACCGGGGCGAACAGCAACGGCGTTCGAGAACGATTCGAAGAGGGAACGCTGGCAGGAGCGTGAGCAACATCGAGCCTCTGGGCTGTGTCATACCTACCAGCACCCAGCGTACGAAATGGGCCCAGGCCAACCACTCTTTGGCCTCGACGCTAGCACCCGCCGGTTCGAAGAACCGTTCGGCCTGCACGAGGGCAAGAAGACGATGGTACCGGGCGATGTGTGCGTCGGCACGCGGAAGTGCTTCTTCGACTGGCGCATCCATGACGGGTAGGTGTCGAACGGTTCGAGTTGAGGAGTTGTCCTTCGAGGTGATTGGACGCCGCGTGGTGGGTTCGGAGTGGCTGAGCGACGGTTGGTACTGCATAGTTTTCGGCGAAAGCCACCTGTATATAAACAAACCCTCTGCCAAAAAGGGGGGAAGCTCTCAGTACCGTTTAGATCACATTGTTCCCTTTCCTCTCGTTTCGGAGCGCGTCGTCAGTCGGTTCGGTCAGTCAAGTTCTGGTCCAGTGCCAGCAAGTTCGAAGGTCGTTCGAAGCGGTTCGAAAGGCACGTCGTAGTTCGGAACGGTTATCAAGCCCTATTTTCCCTCGTACACCCCGTCGAGTTGAATCTTGCCCGAACTCTGCCCTCTCCACATAGACCACCACCACCACCACCCGTATCATCATTCTCGAGCGCAGTTCCTCGCTGCACCGGAAGGCCTCGCCCCCACAGCTCGGCCTTGGCCTCTCGTTCGTTTAGAGGGTTAGGCTTTCCGTCTCGAGCGGTCGCATCATATGATGATGGGCAAGAAGCCCTGACGAGTTCGAAACCCACGAGGGGTTTGTAGTCACATCCACCTGACCGTGTTCAGGTTTGACTGACACTGTAGCTCAGTGGTTAGAGCAATGAAGGCCCTATCAGAAGGTCGTTGGTTCGAATCCAGCTAGTGTCACTTTTCCTGGTGCAGCCTTGTCTGAGTCGCATCATATTGGAGCCCACCGCGAGGGGGTGGTAAAGAGCAAGATTTCCCAACTCCTATTCCTAGTCGACTTCGACGACTACCTTCACTACGAACATCCTCTACTCGCTTTTGCACTCGATAGTCGTCTCGGACGTGGCGCAGCAGCCCGAATTTTAGGAGAACCTATCGCCAACTCAGAGTCCTCGACTCTACCCACCAACTTACTTCCACTCGTCGAGGTCGAGCGTGTCCCCGGTCCTAGTTACCAGGGAAGCTCCTTCGAACGAAACAACCAACCTAGGTCGCGAATCGACCGCCCTATACCCAGTCGAACGTCAGAATCGTCAGACGAAGTTCCCCCATCGCCGCCATACAGAACGCCATCGTCATCGCCTCTTCCATCGATTACCCCTTCCCCTCCGTCGAGTCCGACGGTCAGCACATTCGAAACGCCTGTCACACGAAGCGGCGCAGACACCACTGGCGTGATACCCTTTCGAGTTCGTCGAACAACTCGAGCACCTCGCGCTAATACCAGTCCCGTCGTACCCCAAGTCGAAGTTACCCCGGAGTCTACGCAGCTTACGATGTCGACAAACGCAAGCCTGCCTGCGATGCCGGCCAAGGGCCATCCCACGGCACCGACTTTCGATCCTAACGACCCTTTTGCGTTCCACGGCTATTTCCTCGAACTCGAAACACTATTCAAGCGTTGTGGAGTCGTAGACGACACCGAAAAGAAGCAATGGGCCGTCCGATATCTTCAGTACCTCACCGCAGATTTGTGGCGGACGCTTCCCGAGTACAGCGACGAGACGAAGTCCTACGAAGATTTCAAGAAGGCCCTTCGAACTCTCTATCCGGGTTCAGACGATAACCACAAGTACAGCATGGCAGACCTCGACAAAGTCGTCCAGCATCGTCAGTCTGTCGGCATGGCGAACACCTACGACCTCGCTGCCTACTACCGAGACTTCTTCGCGATTTCGGAGTATCTTAAGAAGCAGAAGTGGATGGCGTCGCTCGAACAAGATCGAAAGTTTCGAGAAGGATTTCCCCCGCGCATCTGGATGCACGTCGAGAATCGACTTCTCCTCAAGAACCCGGACCATCCTAGGGGCGTACCCTGGACCGTCAACGAGATCTACGAGGCCGCGCTCTGGGTTCTAGACGGTCCGACCCCTGGAACGACGTTTCACAGCATATCCACCGCCAACACAGTAGGGCCAGCGGCATCACCGTCCGTACCACAATCGAATCCGCCTGCACAACCGCAGATGAAGGCCGAGGACTTGCTGCCCGTAATCGAACGTCTGATACATACCTTCGAAGGCGTCGCGGCATCCGCAGCTGGTAGAGGACCGCCGCCCATGAGCGGCTTCCGTCCCCCTCCGCCTAGAAGTTTGTGGAGGCCCGACGAACGCGATAGCCCCACTTGTCTGTACTGTGGCGAGATAGGGTGCCGGATTCGAAACTGCAAGCATGTCGAAGAAGATATGGCGAAGGGATATTGTCATCGGTCCCCAGAAGGAAGAATCGTAGCGTTCGACGGACGGTACCTACAGCGCGTAGGCGAGCAGACTATCCGCGACGCGATCCTCGAGTACGCGAAGAAGAACGGACTCATTCGAACGCCGGGGCAGCCGCAGGCGACGGACGCACAGGATCACCCGCCAGCAGGAATGATGCTCTACGAAGCAGTCGAAGAGCCGGTAGGATACACCGAAACTCGGGCAGTAAACCTGGGGGAGCGAATCGAAGAACTCGACAGCAAGATCCTGCGCCTCGAATCGCTGTACGCCAACGCGCAAGCTGCGACCGGTCAGAAGACGGCTTTCGACGGCGTAGTTATCGAGAGCCGCCCTCAGAGAAGCACGGCGAGACCAGGCAACCCCGGGAACAGCAGGACGAGGTCGCCGGCGAGGAACACCGACAGAAGAGTTCGATTCGAGGAGGGAGGCGACCAGCAAGAAGGATCGAACCGACCGCCTACCCCAGAGCCGTCGCAGAAGGGCGATTCGTCGGCAAACCGAGACCAGAACACGCCGGTCCGCAACGACAGGCAGACTGCGGGCCAGGAACCGATCCACCCCTACGCTCGAGCAAAAGACGCGACTTATGCGCCTCCTACGGCTAGAAACTTCGCGACTCCGGCCAAATACCAGACCAGAGGTGGATCGTATACGAACCTCGCCCCCGTAGTCCAGCGCGAAATTGCCGACGACATCTTCAGGCGTTCGATGAAGAGCGCGAGCATCCCCATGACCGTCGAAGAGATTCTGTCCATTTCGCCAGACGTTCGAAACCGGTATCGAGAAGCAGTTACCCCCAAGCGCACCGTCGAGAATGCGCAGCCGAACCCGACCTCGACTGGTGTGTACGAAGAGGCAGTCACCGAGACGATGCAGCTCACCGTCGACTGTCATGGCGAGGCCTTGGAAACGGGGGCTATGGTTGTACCAGACATCTACGACTCGCTCTATAACTCGGCGCCCCCAGAAGATGGCTTTCTAGTCGCATCTGAGTCGCACGCCCTTCGAACCGTCCCGATGAAGATCGACCGCACGGAAGAAGTCGACTGCATCTTGGACCCCGGTTCGCAAGTTATTTGCATGTCTGGCGCGCTGTGTCACCGTCTCAACCTCATGTACGACCCGAAGGTGACGCTAACAATGCAATCGGCGAACGGAGGTTACGACAGGTCACTCGGATTAGTTCGAAACGTTCCCTGCACCATCGGACCGATCACGCTCTACCTGCAAATTCATGTTATCGAGAGGGCGTCGTACGACGTGCTACTGGGTCGACCGTTCGATGTTTTGACGGAGAGCGTGGTTCAGAATTACTCGGACGAACGACAGACCATTACCATCGTCTGCCCGAACACTGGCCAACACATCAGCATACCTACGAAAGCAAGAGTTCGACCGCGAACCGAATCGAGGCAGGGTTTTCCGAACGGACTGCGGCAGCGTTCGAGCACTTAGTCTGTGAAGGTGGCGACGATCAGGTCGCCCTAGTGGTGGATTTCGAGAATGACGTTCCTACTGTCTCGGCTTATGCGACTATCCCCTCCTTAGACGAACCGGTGTTGGCTGCGACGTACTTATCCGCGCCCGAGACCGCTTCGAATTCTGTTTATAGTTACGCACTCGCCAGTCAGCAATCGAATCCCACTTCAGACTATGCACCGCAGTCCGAATCAAAATCGAACGCACGAACACCAGTCCTCGGCTCTAGTCGAGAGGCAGGCTATACCCCAATTTATTCTACGAACTCAGATCCTAATATCGAAGTGTACGCTCAAGCGAAGACAAAGAAAAAGTATAAACCAGTGGCAATGAAGACTCGGCCCGTACTGGGCGCACTCCCCGAGAAGTTTCGAATAGTGCGAAACATAACCGGCGACCCACTGAGCACGATGCGCCAGTTATCCGTGCAGCCGCCACCTTTCGAACCCAGAGGGCGTTATACGGCGGAGCGAGCGGCCAACACGGACAAGCTACACGACGGGGACTTCCTGCTACCAGAAGAACGAAGACTGTTACATCATTTCATGGCTACCAACCACGACGCTTTCGCCTGGGCGGACAATGAGCGAGGCAATTTCAAGGGGGAGTATTTTCCACCCATCGATTTCCCAGTTATCCCCCATACCCCTTGGGTCCAGAAGAATATACCGATCCCGCCCGGACTGTACAAGGAGGTGTGCGCAATAATACGGAAGAAGATCGATTCGGGAGTCTACGAACCGTCGAATTCGTCGTACCGGTCGAGATGGTTCTGTGTGGTCAAGAAGGATGGCAAGTCGCTTCGAATTGTGCACTCTCTCGAACCGCTCAACGCAGTAACGATTCAACATTCGGGAGTGACACCGACGCCGGAACATCTGGCAGAGCAGTTCGGAGGCAGGCCCTGTGGAGCGATGCTCGACCTATTCGTCGGTTACGACGAACGGTACATAGCCGAGAGCTCTAGGGACTTGACAACGTTTCAGACACCGTACGGTGCAATGAGACTCACGACGTTGCCCATGGGTTGGACGAACGCGATACCGATATTCCACGACGACGTCACGTATATCCTCCAGCCCGAAATCCCCGAGTTTACGGTACCCTACATCGACGACGTACCGGTCAAGGGACCAGCTAGTGACTACGGCGGCGAAGTTCTCTCCGAAAACAGTGGTATCCGTCGATTCGTCTGGGAGCACTTCCAGAACCTGAATCGAATCGTAACGAGGATGCGCTACGCTGGTGGAACGTTCTCTGGGGTGAATCCATCCTCATCGCTCGAGAGACAACGGTTATCGGTCACAGATGTACTCCGGAAGGACGACTACCTGACGAATCGCGAGTTGTAGCGATAAAGAACTGGGGACCGTGTCAAAACCTGTCCGACGTTCGCGCCTTCCTAGGAACCATTGGAGTATGCCGGATATTTATCAAGGATTTCGCACGTCGTGCAGACCCGCTAGTACGACTTACCCGCAAGGACGTACCGTTCGAATGGGGCCCAGAACAGCAGCAAGCGCAGGACGAACTGAAGCAGGCGCTGCTAGAGAGTCCAGCCCTCCGCGCAATTGATTACGAGTCGGACGCACCGGTCGTGCTTGCCGTGGATACATCGTTCATCGCGGTAGGGTATCTCCTATGCCAGTGCGACCCTGCCAACCCGAAGAGGCGTACTACAATCGATTCGGCTCTATTACGCTCAACGACAGGGAACGGCGATTCTCGCAGCCGAAACTGGAAATCTACGGACTGTTTCGTGCGCTTCGAGCCCTTCGGCTATATCTGATTGGAGTTCGAAATCTCGTAGTGAAGTCGACGCTAGGTCTATCAAGGGAATGTTGGCAAATCCGGACATCTCGCCGAGTGCTAGCATTAACCGTGGATTGTATCCATTCTGACGTTCCACTTCACGCTCGTGCATGTCCCGGCACTTCGCATGGACCCGACGGACTGTCGAGACGACCCAAGCAGCCAGATGACCAAGACGAGGACGACGACGAGGAGTTCGATGACTGGATCGACAACCTGTATTCCTTCGTGCACATGATACAGATGCACCAGAAGAATCGAACGCCGTTCCCCACACGACCACGCCTAGAGCCGGCTGCCATCCTGGCACTGACCGAGGACGGTCAGGGTCTCAGCAATAGGGAGGGTAGCGACAGCGACGGCGTCGCAGAAGAAGACGAAGACGACTACTCAATTGTTCCACGCAGTGAAAAGACGCAAGAGATCGAACGTCGTCTCGAAGATGTTCGAAGGTTCCTCGAAACGCCCCAACGACCAGAAGGGATGTCGGACAAGGCGTTCGCAACGCTGTACAAATATGCACACAGTTCTTCATTCGAGGCAACAGACTTTGGCGAAAGGACCCAGAAGGCGCACACAAGGTAGTACTGGACAAGGACCACCGATTGCGAGCATTACGCGAAATCCACGATCGAACCGGACATCGAGGGATACATGCCACAAGCGCAGCCGTCGGGGAGCGATTCTGGTGGCCAGAGTACAAGACGGACGTCGCCTGGTATGTACGAACGTGCGATCTATGCCAGAAGAGACAACTTCGACAAGTTCTGATACCGCCGACCGTTCCGTCACCACCTGGGTGTTTCGTAACGGCGTACGTCGATTCGTTCCACCTACCGCGGTCAGGAGGGTACAAGCTGGTCTGCTCGGCACGATGTGCAACAACGGCATGGCCAGAGGGTCGTCGACTGCGCAGGGAAACGGCGAAAGCACTGGGCGACTGGCTATTTGAAGACATCCTCTGTAGATGGGGAACACTAGTCGAGATCGTTTCGGACAACGGCACGCCATGGGTCAAGGCTCTAGAGTACTCGAGAACAAGTATCACGTCAAGCATATCCGCATTAGTGGCTACAACTCGAGAGCAAACGGTATCGTCGAACGATCACATTCGACATGCGTCAGGCACTCTTCAAGGCGGCGGACGGAGACCAATCGAATGGTCAGACGTGTTCTACTCGGTCTTGTGGGCAGAACGGGTCACAGTCAGGAAGCGAATGGGGTGCTCTCCTTACTTCGCAGTAACAGGTGCGCACCCGATATTGCCCTTAGACGTCGTGGAAGCGACATATCTGGTACCTCCCCCTACTGGCATCATCGACACAACGGATCTGATCGCAGCAAGAGCCATAGCGCTACAAAAACGCAGGGACCAGGTGGCTCGATTAAGGTCGAAAGTGTTCGAAGCACGACGCACGGCTGCACAACGTTTCGAACGCGAGCACCAGTATACGATCCGCGACTTCGACTTCGGGAGAGGAGACTTAGTCCTGGTGCGCAATACGGCCATAGAAAAGTCACTCAACCGTAAGATGCGACCGCGTTATAATGGGCCTATGGTAGTAATCTCGCGCAATCGAGGTGGAGCATACATCATAGCAGAGCTCGACGGATCGGTGCTGGACAGACCGATTGCAGCTTTCGAGTCATACCGTATCTAGCGAGAAGGGCGATAAAGGTACGACTAGACATGCTCGACGTCCACTGGAGAGAGTGCGGGAGCTCGAAGAGTCGGAGGACCTAGGAGACGATGAAGAGGACCTGCCCGACGAGGAGGAGCAGTCAAGACCGCTATACGAGATGGACGAAGACGGCCCAGAGGACTTCGAGGACGATACCTACCTCTACTACAGGCGGAACTGCAACCAGTTACCGTTCGAAGAGCTAGGTCAGGTCTTCGAAACGTTCGAAGTTTCGAAGTAGTCCGAACGCTGGACTTGTACAATAGGAGCGATACCCTTCTCAGCTAAGTTATACGTCACCTGATTTCTGTTTTCGAGCATCTTACGAGTCACGCGTCAAGTGCAGCAAGCGAATATTTTATTTTCGGGACGGGGGGTGCGACTTTACAGGACATGCAGTATTATACAAAAACAAAATGTTCGAGGGGCGGCGGCGGCGGATACGGACACGGGGCGGGGCGAGCACGGAACGGCGAGCGCGGGGAATGCGAGATGGCGACGGACGACTTACGAACGGCCGCGCTTACGGCTCGAAGGGCCAGCAGCACCCTCTTCTTCATCGCCAGGGGCGGGGAGGGGCGCGGTGCCTTGTGCGCGAGCGATGGCAGCCAGCAATGCCGCCTTCTGCACCTGGATTGCGTGCGCCTGCGCGTCGAGCGACGAATCGACTCCTCGAACGCCGGGACCACGAGGTCCGCGTCGAGGGGCTCGCGCAAGGCGAGCGAAGCGTCGTCGAGGACCGAACTCCGGAGAGTCACAGTCCCCGAGCGCGCAGGACGCGGGCGACCGGGCAGGGGCGTGAGGGCAGTCGACGGAGCCGCTTCGAGTGGCGCCACAGCCTGAGAGGCACCTACGAGGGAGTCAGTAAAGAGCGGAGCCACGGCAAGTACTCACGGGCGCGCTCTTGCTTGAACTTGCCGTCGGCGGTGCACCCACCCCAGTAGCAAGCTTGGCCTTCGGCAGTGCACTTCGAGCACTGCCGGCGCTGCGGGTTCCACACGCAAGCCGTTGGCTTGTCGTATCGAATGCAGCGGTCGCACTGAATAGAGTCAGTACAAGGAAGGAGAGTAGAGAGGAGGAAAGCGACTTACCACCCCGAAGAGCGAACGAACGTCCGCGGCGCGCTGTGCGCGAACTTCGGGCGAGCTCTGGCCGCCGTGGTCGTGCAGCATTCGTACGCTCTCGGGTACGAAACCGCTCTGAAAACAAAAAGAGAGTCAGTGTTAACGGGAAGGGGCCTGTGCGAGCGAACTTACCACTGGGACCGCAACCTCGGCGGTCGCCTTCGACTTCGAGGCCGCGGGTGCAGCCGCCTTCTTCGAACGACCCACCGCGGCCGCCTTTCCACCGCGGGGTGCGCCCCGACCGCGACGACCGCCGCGCGCAGCCCGAGTGCTCGCGGACGGAGGTTCTTCGTCAACCTCCTCCTGCTCCTCCTGCTCGGCCTCTTCGTCTCGGGCTTCCGCCTCCGCGCCTTCGCTAGGCGACCTCTGCGCGGCGGGTGCATCCTCGCCTTCCTCTTCGTCCGTCGAAGGTATAAAAAGCGGCGTCTTCGGCACCGCGCGCGACTTGCCCTTGGCCTTCGAGCGAGGGGCGGGAGACTCGTCGCCCTCTTCGTCCTCAGCAGCGGCCCTCCTCCTAAGGGGGCGCGGCTTGGGTCGGGGGGGAGGTGACGGGTCGCGATCGTCATCGTCCTCGAGCTAGAAAACCGGATTAGAGAGGTTCGAAATACACGAAAAGGGGAAAGACTCACCTCGGCCTCGGTGGTGGCTTTCGAGGTGGTCCGCGACGGGACCGTTGACGGAGGGAGCGTCGCCGCGCTCGCAGGAGACGCTCGAGCCCTTGGTGGAGCTCCTGTCGAAGCGGACCGTCTCGACGGCGGTGACGAGCCAGGGCCAGCCAAAGAGACAGCCACGTCCTGGGCCGCCCCAAGATTGCGACTCACCCCGTCAAGGAGGTGCCGCTCGACCAGGCGGATGGCCATATCGCCTTCTCTGGTCGCGGCTCGGCCGCGATACCCTCCTTCAACGCACCAACGATGTCCGAGTTAGTACCCAAAGAGCGAGAGCACTCGAGAGCTTACCAGGCGACGTTTCCCAGCAAGGACCCAGTCTTCGAACGCGTCCGCGTCCGACGGAGCAGGCGTAGAGCTCGCCCACTGATGGCAGCGTTCGCCGCCTTCGAAGCCGTCGAGAGACTGAGACTGCCCTGCGAGGGCTGCGGAGTGGAGGGCGGAGGAGAGCGAACCATTTTGAGCGAGCAAGGGAGAGCGCAGCAAGTGGTGGGAGAGGAGATGAGGGGGGAGTACGATTCCCTAAGTCCCAAGACCCCCTATAGGCATCGACGACCGCACGCGGGCCACGAGGCGCGGAGGCAAATACACGGTGCTTCGAACTCTCACGAGGCGGTGATTTCGACGCGGGGCTTCGACGGAACGTTCCGCCATCGAAGCGCGCTCGAAATAGGCTTTTGGCTCCGAGATAGCGATTTGGCACCGAGGCAGCAACTGGTGACTCGTCGGGCGGCTCGTAGCGCGGTCCAGCGGCCCGAACCTATCCCCGGACTCAGAGCGCGAAGCACTGACCGAGGACGGTCAGGATCTCAGCAATAGGGAGGATGATACGCCCCTAGCGGAGCTGTGCCCCGAAAAACGCGAATACTAGCCACTCTAAGAGTGTCGAGCGAGGCTTCTAAAGCATCGAACGGAGACATAAGTTGCAAGATCAACTCGAAATCCCTTCGAAGTATCGAATCACAAATCGTTATTTCGAAGTGAGGACTACAGTATTGCGACACTAGCGACCGTTTCCCCGACCAAACCGTGGACGAGGGCTGCGGCGATTGCCTCCCAGCACCGGTCCTCCCCTCTCAGCACGCCCTGGAGCAGTATCATCGCGTATAAGCCCCGCCAGGTCGATACCTTGCGCCCCAGCAGCCACCACGACAAGATGGTCAATACTGTACTGCAAGGAGTGAAGGCATTGCAAAATCTCTCGCGACTCCGACCGAACCTCCTCTCGAAGCGCACCGAAAGCGTACGAAGTTCGTTGAACGTACGGGGCAATTCGCGGCAGTCTTCGAGGTAGATCGGTTCGGCAGCGAATTCGGGCGGGCCTGGAAATTGTAACGGGGCGGCGTTGAGCTCGATCGGCCCTGGAACGAACAGCGGATCCCATGCCAGAGGAGCGTAGGGAACACCTCGTCCAGGAGGGACGTTTCCCTCTTCGAAAACGCGATCGATACGTTCATGGTGGCTACGACGGCGGGGTACGTGTACGGCGAACGCAGCGAACCGGGGCGAACAGCAACGGCGTTCGAGAACGATTCGAAGAGGGAACGCTGTCAGGAGCGTGAGCACATCGAGCTTCTGGGCTGTGTCATACCTACCAGCACCCAGCGTACGAAATGGGCCCAGGCCAACCACTCTTTGGCCTCGACGCTAGCACCCGCCGGTTCGAAGAACCGTTCGGCCTGCACGAGGGCAAGAAGACGATGGTACCGGGCGATGTGTGCGTCGGCACGCGGAAGTGCTTCTTCGACTGGCGCATCCATGACGGGTAGGTGTCGAACGGTTCGAGTTGAGGAGTTGTCCTTCGAGGTGATTGGACGCCGCGTGGTGGGTTCGGTGTGGCTGAGCGACGGTTGGTACTGCATAGTTTTCGGCGAAAGCCACCTGTATATAAACAAACCCCTGCCAAAAGGAGGGGAAGCTCTCAGTACCGTTTAGATCACATTGTTCCCTTTCCTCTCGTTTCGGAGCGCGTCGTCAGTCGGTTCGGTCAGTCAAGTTCTGGTCCAGTGCCAGCAAGTTCGAAGGTCGTTCGAAGCGGTTCGAAAGGCACGTCGTAGTTCGGAACGGTTATCAAGCCCTATTTTCCCTCGTACACCCCGTCGAGTTGAATCTTGCCCGAACTCTGCCCTCTCCACATAGACCACCACCACCACCACCCGTATCATCATTCTCGAGCGCAGTTCCTCGCTGCACCGGAAGGCCTCGCCCCCACAGCTCGGCCTTGGCCTCTCGTTCGTTTAGAGGGTTAGGCTTTCCGTCTCGAGCGGTCGCATCATATGATGATGGGCAAGAAGCCCTGACGAGTTCGAAACCCACGAGGGGTTTGTAGTCACATCCACCTGACCGTGTTCAGGTTTGACTGACACTGTAGCTCAGTGGTTAGAGCAATGAAGGCCCTATCAGAAGGTCGTTGGTTCGAATCCAGCTAGTGTCACTTTTCCTGGTGCAGCCTTGTCTGAGTCTCATCAACGGCTATACGGTAGGCGAATCCACCTAGTGAACTCACCAGACCCGGACAAGCCCACATCAGCGAGAGGAGTGGCAATCATCCTGAATAGAGAAATAGTGGACACAGCTGAGGCAAAGAGTACGATACTAATGCCTGGAAGAGCGATCTCCACAACCCTACACTGGCATGGCGATCGCGCCCTAACCATCCTAAACGTATACGCACCAAACAACCCCAAAGACAACGAAGAGTTCTGGACAACACTGGAAGGGAAATACAGGGCGGGGCGAGTGAGGAAGCCGGACCTGGTTGCGGGAGACTTCAACCTCGTAGAGGACGCGATAGACAGGCTCCCAGCAAAAGCCACCCACGAAGCCCCGCTGGCCGCTCTAAAACAACTCATGAACCACCTAAAACTGCAAGATGGATGGCGATTAGCAAACCCAACAACCAAAGCATTCACCTTCCCCCAGAGAGGTGGCCTAAACCGATCCCGGCTGGACAGGATCTACGCCACGGATGACCTGCAAAAGAGGGCACTGGACTGGAACATCGTCGAGACAGGAGTCGTGACAGACCACTGCCTGGTCACGGCCCAGCTCACGGCAAAGCAAGCCCCGCACATAGGGAAAGGACGCTGGGCAATGCCCATACACCTGCTACAGGACAGGGACTTTGTGCAAGAGGTCAAACACATAGGACACAGAGCCACCGTAAAAGCTAACCGGCACGCGCAAGCCGACAGGAGAACGACGGAAATCAACCCGCAGGTAGTACTGAGGGAATTCAAGGACGCCGTCCGTACCCTGGCACAGAAGAGACTCAAAAGGAAGATACCAGTCCTCGAGAGAGAGATCACCCACCTAAAAGTAATACGAGACGAGATACAGAACGAACCAGGCTTCGCGTCGAACCACACACTACAAGCCGACGCAGCCGCGGCCCAGCAGCGCATAGTAGAACTCGAGTGCAAGCGCCATGGCAAAGTCAGAACCGCCACATCCACGCACTACGAGCTTAACGCGGAGCGCATAAGCAAATACTGGTCCGCCGTAAACAAGGAAAGACGACCGCGAGACCTCTTCTACGCCCTAGGCCACCCGGGGCGAGAAGGATACGAGACACGATCTGACAGGATGGCCCAGCTAGCGAGGGACTACCACGACGACATACAACGGGTAGGCCCTGAGAGACGGGTCGACGGGCACCAAAGACGAGAGCAAATCCATGACGCCCTGAGAGATATGGAGAGCAGCCTTGACGCGGAAAACGCTGCGGACCTAGGACACGCGATCACCAGAGAGGAGGTCGAGAAGGCACTGGAGGAAGCCGGAACGAACAAGGCAGCCGGACTGGACGGCCTCCCGTATGAGTTCTGGCTGAAACTGAAAAAAGAATGGGAAACAAGCCAAGAGAAAACTCCACCAAGATTCGACTGCGTCGACCTCCTCATGCAAGCATACAGCGACCTAGAACGATACGGACCAAGTGAGAGCGCCGGCCTGTCCGAGGGATGGATGTGCCCCATCTACAAGAAAAAGGACCGAAGAGACATATCCAACTACAGGCCGATCACGCTACTCAACACCGATTACAAAACATACTCCAAAGTGCTAGCCATGCGCCTCAGCGGAGTAGTGCACAAAATAGTCCACCCCGACCAGGCAGGATTCATACCAGGTAGACAGATCTCGGATCAGACCCAACTGTGCCGCACCATGATAGACTACGCTGAGGCAACGGAGGAAAACGGAGTCATAATAGCCCTGGACCAGGAGAAGGCCTACGACAAAGTAGCACACGACTACCTGTGGGCAACGCTAGAGTGCTGCGGCATCCCCAACGCCTTCATACAAAAGGTACAACACCTCTACCAACAAGCCACGACGGTTGTCATAGTAAATGGAGAAAGCAGCACACCGTTTCGAGTCACCAGAGGAGTGCGGCAAGGCGACCCCCTGTCATGCCTAATCTTCGACATCGCGATCGAACCTCTGGCGTGCGCCCTGAGGAAATCGAACCTAAGCGGCTTCCAACTGCCAGGCGCAGAAAGAAGACTGGTCGCATCCCTGTTTGCAGACGACACCTCGACCTTCCTGGCAGCCACAGACAAATGGTCCGACCTATGGAGGACTATCCACCGGTGGTGCGAAGGCTCGCAGGCGAAGTTTAATGCTGGGAAAACCGAGGTTATCCCTGTAGGCTCCCCAGCATACAGAGCAGCAGTAATATCGAGCAGATCGGTGAGCGGGCGCCCGGAAGACGATGGCGACACGATCCCAAGCAATGTCCGTATCGCCAAGGACGGCGAGGCGGTACGCGTGCTAGGGGCTTGGATTGGGAACCGAGTGGACCAAATAGCGATATGGGGACCAGCCCTCAAAAAGATCAGCGAGTTCTTACAACGATGGGGACGATGCGGACCCTCCATGATGGGAAAACGCAACATCGTACAGATGGGCCCTGGAGGAATCTCTCAATACCTGGCGGTCGTCCAAGGCATGCCTGCAAACGTAGAAAACGACCTAATACGGATAATAAGAGACTTCATGTGGGACGGACGGACCCCGCCCCCCATAAGCATGGAAGCAATGTACCGCCCTGTCGAGGAGGGCGGGCTCGCACTCCTCGACATCAAAGCACGAAACGAAGCCATAGAACTCATGTGGGCGAAGAGGTACCTCGCACTGACAGAACGCCCCATGTGGGCCCTCACGGCAGACGTGCTAATCAGCCTCAACGCCAAAAAGGACGCGGGAGCCATACGGCGGTCTGCCCAGATCAACTCCTTCCTTCAGAGCTGGTCCCCGGCCGTACACAAGACGTCCAAACTACCAGAATACCTGAAGAAAATGATCTCCACCGCCAAAAAACACGACCTCAGCTTCACCGCAGTGAAACTGGACCAGAGCATGAAAACCCAACTCCCACTGTGGTACCACCTGGGAGAAACAAAGAAGATGCGACGGATGAATAACACAAGAACAAGTGACTGTCTGCGGGACCGACATGCGGTCGCAAGAGTCGCCGACGCCATCAGAGTTGCGAGGAGAGAGTGCTTCCAACAGTATGATAAGACAGGAAACGACCACCTGCCAAACGACTGTAACTGTTCGGCATGTGCAGGAGACAGAGGCCGAGGGTGCGCCCACCCCTGGCGATGCTGCAAAGCCGCAAAAACCCTACTATCGGAGGTGGGAAGGAAGTGGCACCCGGACAACGACGCCCCAAACGACGGACTTACACTCACCAGAAGAAGGCTCGAGCACAACGCCAGAGCCATGGACGAGGGCGGAACTGTCACGTTCGACCCAACTCTGACCCAGTCAGGAGATCTGGGCTGCGCCTTCCGAGTCTTCACGGACGCAGCAGTAAACCGAGAGCCACCGGCGATACGGAAACCAAGAGGCCGCATAGTGACGGAAGAAGCCTGCACGATAGTCGTGGTAGGGAGCCCAGCAGCGACGGCCCTGGAGCCCGAAGACGTGCCAGCGGGGGCGGGTTTTGCCGACTGCGTAGCTGGAGAAATGGGGAGTGCCCTGGTGCGCCCTGCCATAGCAAGCGAAAGAGAAACACCCGAGTGCGGCCTGGTAGCCGCGATACTCGTAGCAGCAATGGAGGCCCCCCGTGACGCCCCCCTACACTTCCTACTCGAAACGGAGGGGCCAGCAACCATGCTCCTATCCAAGCGGCAAGAGTGGGAAGACAGAGGGTGGATAGGAGTTAAAGGAGCCACGTACATAAGAGCAACGGTCAACCAGATCCGGCAAAGAGCAGCCCCGACAACCTTCCGAGTTGCGTCAACGGACGACGACAAACTACGAGTCGTGGCGTCGAGGGCGAAAATGGGAGACCACCTGACGAGAGCAAGCTACCGGGAAGTACTCCCAGTGGAGAATGCGGCCTTCCGGCTGACAGGAGCGCGCCTCGACCGACTGAGCCAAGCCCTAGCATACAGTGGGATAAGAGAGCGCAAAGCACCGCCCCCACGGGGGCGAACAACAGTGGAGGTTGCAGCACTGACCCGCCACCTGGCGGGGATCCAAGGGGCAGAGGCGGACGAGGCGGCTATATGGAAAGGCCTGAGGTCACGAGACATCAGGCGGCCCGTGATGGACTTCCTATGGAAGGGCATACACGGAGCCCACCGCGTCGGCCGCTTCTGGCAGAAAATCAACGGACACGAGGACCGAGCCTGGTGCGCGCACTGCAGAGAGTTGGAATCCCTGGAACACATCCTCACCCAGTGCCGAGCGCCAGGACGGCAGGCAATATGGGATTTTGTCGGGAACGCCTGGGTAAGGAAAGGTAGACACCTGGCCCCGCCCCAAATGGCGGACGTGCTCGCGATAGGCCCGAGATCCCGTGCCCTCGAAGGGGATGCACCCACCCCAAAACCCCTGGCGAGGCTATGGAGGATACTAGTATCGGAAAGCGCGTACCTAATATGGAAACTACGCTGCGAGAGGGTGATCGGCCACGGTGAGGAACCGGGATGGCAGCACGGCCAGGACGAAATTGCCGCCCGGTGGACCGCCACCATAAACCTGCGATTGAACAGGGACATCGAAGGTACAAGGAAAAAGTACGGAAAACTTGCGTGGAAAAAGAGCCTGGTCCACGAAACATGGAGTGGAATGCTACAAGACGACCAGCCCCGACACAGGGACAGGACAAAAGCCAGGAAGGTTTTAGTGGGTATTGACCCGGCGCTGACGAACCCACCAGCCCCGGGGTAACCTGAGCCCCACACTGGCCGAGCATGGCCGTGCGTAAATGCATTTTTCCTGAGAGCGCCGCGGTAGACAAACCGCAAGCTGGCTGGACGAGTGGGTACGGCCAATTGCCGCATGCCACGCGCCCATGGGCCCTCAAAAAAAAAAAAAAAAAAAAAAAAAAGAGTCTAGTTCCACCGCTGCTCCTCGCACTGTGGATATAGCGGCAATGATAGGCTGATCTATGTACTGTAACATCAATTCGTTGAATTCGAAGGAGAATAGCCAAGTGTCCTGCCAGTGGTGATCCCTCAGGCTTGGACTGTGTAACACTGGGGCAAAACAGGAACAGGCTAGATTCGCACCGACTTGAACCTACGTGAGGGGTACCCGCTCGCCTCCGGGAGTGCTCCCTGGCACCTGTCGGCTTCTCGACGACCTGAACTCACCTCACCGTCAAAATCCATGCTCAATGTCTCAGTTCATCATCGGAAACCACCTGAAATAGTAGAAAAGGTGTAAAGTCGCTGCCGTGGATGCCATGGATACTGTATGGATGTTTACCACCGTGACGCTCCGAGTCGCAATACGAAGTGATGACAATACACTGGTAGCGAAGGCACGGCTTTGTGCTCTCCGGGTGGGTCTCCGTAATACAGGTCTCAGTCGGCAGCTGGTAAGTACGTACGCGTCTGATGACATTGCAACAAACCGGTGCATTGTAATTCAAGTCTAGGGAATCTATGCCCGCGAGCGAACCTTCGTTGAGTAACGCGGGATCTCGGTGCATCATGCGATGGCACACTAGCCTCCCGAGTGCCGATTTCCGACACCGCTGCTGCACATTCAGCGCTTGGGGGACGTATTAAAGGTAGCTGCTTCCCACCTGTTGCATTGCGAACAACAGTAACGACCTGCTACTAGTAGTCAAGTATGCTCTCACAAATCGTACTAGGTGCTGGTGTAGCATGCTTAGGGATAGGGAGAGCCTATGCGGGTGATATGCTCAAGCTCCCCATATACTCCTCTCTAGGTGTGTACCTCGTATCTTGGGCCATCTACATCTATTCACTGACGTCCGTGCGCTAGTTAACGGTGCGTAGGCTCAATTGTGCCTCATTGAACTTCAACCGGCGCTGACGATCGTACGCATGGCCTGAATAGCTACCAAGCCCAATGCGCCTCTGAATCTTACGTCGCTGGCCGTCTGGACGACCGGTTAGTGTTGAATCTGGCTCTGGATGATACAGCCATTCACACCTTCTATAGTCGTTGCTGGCGATGATCAGGCCTTTTCCAATGTCCTTGTCGATACAGGCAGTGCTATTCTTTGGGTTGGTGCCGACCAGAAGTACAAGCCAGGTCCGAACACTCAAATGTGAGTCGACACGATGATGGATATCCGTTGAACGATTATAGGGATCCTCACGAAAACTCTTCGTTCGTTTGACAGCATCAATGAGACGTTCTCTGTGGGGTACGCGCAACCACGCTAGCCTGACTTCTCCCGTACATTCACACCACGTATGCTTCTTCCAGGTACGGTGCAGGCGGCGTGAATGGGACCGCGTACAAGGATAAGGTTACGATCGGCTCCGCCACCGTCGACAGCCAGATCATCGGCAGCGCAGAATTCCTGGAAGGCTTTGTGGAGCTGTACCCGTTCGACGGGATCTGTAAGCATGATTCTGCCAACCGTGTATAATGGGCTTGTCGTCTCTGATTACTTCACACCTTCAGTTGGTCTCGGCCCACCGGGTTCCAATTTTGGCCAAGTTTCCGGCCACAACACAACGCCGACGTTTGTCGAGAACCTCGTCTCTGAGGGGGTGATCCCGGAACCAGTCTTCGGGATCTACCTCCCGCCTTTCTCTGCTGATGGTATCAACGTCGGGGAAGTGACGTTTGGCGGGTTTGACCCGAGCCGGTATGAAGGCGAGATCGAGTGGATTGAACGAAACCCGCCGTTCAACCTGCATTATGACTTCAACGTGCGTACACAGCATATATTCAGCCAATGATGGAGGCTCGCCAGCTGAGCATTGATATATGACATAGGTCAGTAGCTTCTCGTGGGGCAACTTCACTGCTTCGCAGCCCATCTACGGCCGCACCGATAGTGGAACGTTACCGATCCTTATTCCAAAGCAAGTAGCCTCTCCTTGGTCTGGACCTTTATCTGACTCACGCTTCTCAGTGACCAGCTGTTCGACATCCTCCATAACGTGTCGGGTGCGCAGCTTGACGACGGCGAAAACTCTTTCCTCGCGTCGTGCCTTGTCCTCCCCGCAAACCTGACTGAAAGCGAGTTGCCTCCTCTCGAGATCGGAGTAGGAGATCTCACCGTGTCATTGGCACCCAATGAGTACGCAGTCCACGCAGGCCGAAGTATGTCAGTACTCACGAGCTTCCTACAGTTACATCGTACCCGAGAGTTTGTTCCCGAGGCTCAACATCACTGAGGACGGGCTGACGCACACGTGGATGTGCGCCGGAGGACCGTCCTTTGTCATGTTGGGCCAGATCGTCCTCGAGCACTTGTACTCGACATACAACTGTGCGTCCTTGACTGTTGCGTGTGATACGAGCTGACCATCTTACATGGACTCCTAGTCACTGACAACCGTGAGTCATTCGAGCTGGGGTATCGTCAAGAGCGTGCTGACGTTACGTGTACAGGTGTGGGTTTTGCTCACTCCCGGCCCTGAGGCGAGACAAGCACGGTTACCTGTGCGATGAAGTAACGACTTCTTGCCCCAGTATAACCTGGACAGTTTGGACTCGGATTATGAACATGGACAATGGATATGGGCACTAGTGATCGGCATGAGCAGTTCATTGTGGTGTTACCGTGATGACCATAACGATTGTATATGATGTACCTCTGCGTTATCTGCTCGATGCCCCTTGTCGACGCCCTGGAGCAGCACCGACCCTTCCACTTCTGCAAGCTTACAGCCAACATATAGGACGAACTGTCGAGAACGTGTATATCCGAAAGCATGTCAACTACAAGCGATATTACGCAGCAAAGACAACAGAGCCTGCAGCACTGACACAGAATACTACTGGACAGCACCATGATGCACTACCGCTCCATCCCGTGCTCAACCGGTATCCCCATCTCCTCCAAGACCTCCCGCCCGCGCGTCGCCCAGTATGTCACTACCTGCGGATCCTCGAACCACATTGTCGCACTCGGCACCTCCGGCGCGTCCGCAGAGGCCGGCAACTGGCCCGTGAGTTTCAAGCCGGGAGGCGTCGCCGCGGCTGTAGCTTCGTCATTCCCGGCAGGTGAGAGCCCTCGCTCTGGAGAGGCCGTTGCATCCGCCGCTTCGAGGCCTGCTGCCTCAATCTCTGCTTGTCGGCGCAGGGTCCTATGCCTAGTTTTCTTGCGTTTCTTCTTCCCGCCTTCAAGCTGCGTGTCGTCCGGCGCGTCCGTCCTTGCAGGAGGAATCGCTGCTCGTTCGTCGCCCGACGATGCTACTGATGACGCCGATGACGCCGCACGGGTAGGTGGACCAACCGGACCCCATAGCCCACCCGCACGGATCCACGCTGCGACATTGCTCTGGGAGCGCACGGCGTTGAGGACGCCGACCACGGCCAGAAGCGTCTCGTCATACGACACCTCCGGCGGCGCAATATCGGGAGAGCGAGCGAGCTCTTCAAGGTGCCGGCGCCGCTTGGCTTTCTTCTTCTCTTTCTTGGGCTCCGGCGGCGAGGTAGGCGAGTCGTCTGCGGCAGAGGGGGACGGGGAGGACGGAATCTGCACATTGGCAGCGACGTCTTTGCCCTTGCGCTTCCGCTTCTTGGATGTACGTGGCTCCGCCTCGTCCTCCGCTGTAGAGGTAACCTGGGGCGTAGCCTCCCGGTCCTCCTGGCAAAGAAGAGGCGATTTCTCCTCCTGTGCGTGGAGTAGCTCCCTCTTCTCCAGCACTAGAGCCCACTCCTGTTCCTTCTGAAAGCTCTCTAGGTCCCTGTTCCGCTGCTCATGGGTATACTCCGGTATGCAACAATGGTTGTACGGTTGCATCGCAGCCTTCTTGGGGGAATCGTCGAGCAAGAGAGTGGTCAATGCAGAGTGTGCCTGCATGCCTGCTGACTTAGCGGAGCGAGGAGGGGAAGAGGAGCGCTCTGGTGGGGATGAACTCAGAGGTGGGGGTGTACTGCGATCAGAGGAATGGGAAGGCGATGGAGGGAGAGGTGTGAGAAGCGCGGGTAGCGCCGCCCACGGCTTTGACAGGTCCTTGATTGTTTGGATTTTGCGGTCTTTGGTATGATTTCAAGGTCAGTAGGAGGAAAACGGGGATAATCGATGGGGGCAGGCGACGAACGAACGGAATGTTCACAGACAGCTACCAGTCTGGATGACACCAACATGGCAGCAAGGCGAATAGCGGTCTGTGCAACTCGGGCCCAGGTGCCAGATAGAAAACGGATGCTCACGATAGTGATCACTGGACAACCCAAGGGTATCCCTCGCCCACACGGCCACAAGCTCGCGCTTGTGCTCGCCGAAGCACTTGTCGACCATGTCCGCGACGCTGTGGGGTTGCGCTGACGACCAAACCATCACGTCTAACCATGCCTTTGTCTCCGGTGCGAAGACATATTCACGGAATGCGCGCATATAGGGACGGGGGAACGTCGCTCGGAGGCGGGGCACGCCTCTGTCTTGCGGCCTATACTTTGGACGAGAGACGTGCGGAGATCGGAATACTAAAGTGCCATTCAGGTCGAGTACTAGCAGTTTCCGTGATGAAGAGGGGTCGGAGAGTGTGGACGGCGGGTCGGATGCCAGGGCAAGGTATTCGGGAGATGGAGAGGGTGCCGGCGGAGGGGTGACCTCACGATCGCCATCGTCCTCGAGGCTCTTGTCCACAAGGGTTCGCTCTTTCTCTTGCTCACGCGCGCGCATGGCCTTGGGTGCCCTTGGTGGTGGTCGGTTTCCGGTGCTAGAGTGCATATACCTCTGCTCGTACGGCCGGCGGCTGTGATATTGGTGGTATCGCGACGGAGCGCCCGCCTCATGGTAGCTCCCGTCGTAATAATGAGATTGTGTCGAGTATTGAGAAGGGTATGCATGGTTTGAATGATAATGGTGTTCTCCGTATGGATCATGGCTTCGAAAAGAACTTGACCCAGACGCGGCTTCATAGTACCCTTCCGGGTCGCTGTGATAGTCGTAGGGCTGGTTCGTGGAGTAGTACGACCCATAGCCGTACATACTTGCCTTGTACTCCAGCCGCAGGGGGCGCAAGGACGTGAGGATTCGAAGGAAGCTCAGTTTGACGCTTTGATAGGGACCAGCAAGCAATGCGGGAGATTGGGTACGCAATATGCGCCCCATTCGACAAACGGCTGCGATGTCGCGCGGGCACAAGCGTCTGCGCTATGAATGGAAACACCGAAGCATCACCGAAGCACTCCTCGATGGCGGCTGCTACTCTGAGTGACTTCCCGCTCACTTTCTCCTGACGTGCTGCAGTGAATTTCTTTGACTAGTGTCTACTCTCGTGTCTGCTGAAAACATCATATCTCTGCAGAGAAACTTTACTCAACTCAACGGCACTCCTGCGGGAATCATTCAGGAAACCCTGGTCTGTGTCTAACCATGATCAATATACTGTGAGTAAACTATATATCTGACGGACAGCACCCAGGAAGCGAGACTCTTCTTGTTTCGCCTAGGCTGGGTTGGGGGATCTGGAAAGGCCTGAAGACCGTGTGCTTAGCCTATGACGGTACCTGTCGACTCCATGGCACCTCGTCGGAACACACAAGACTCAGCCTCAAATCCTATGCACCGGCCGCTGCGCGTAGTCGCGTCTGGGACCCTCTTCCTCACGCATACGCTCGAACTCCCCACGCACCCTCAACCTAATAGTGTGCTGCGCGCCAGCACTGTTCTGCGGTCACGGGGCGGCTCCGCAAGTACATGTCTATCCATCCTTGCGCAATTTCCATCGGTGGAGGCTCTCCTCGTCGCACCTCTCGGGGGAAACGAGGATGGACGGAAGCTCATACGTGACTTGGAGAGAGAGCGAGTCAGTACCCGGTTCTGCAAGGTATGGGAAGAAGCCGGCGTGCCTAGTGCTTGGGTCCTTCATGCAGGTCGCCCACCATCCTATCACAGTTTGCAGAGCCTAACGGTTTCTTCTTAGATGACACCGACTCTCGCACCGTCATAAACAACAATCCTCTCCCCGATATCACCCACGAGGACTTTGTATCACTTCTTGGGCCCCTGCTCGCGCCTGAGAACTACCTCTATTCACCACCATTGCCTCCGACCCATCTAGGATCGAATACGGCGAGCGCAGCGCTGAAACTCGACGCACTGCAACCACGCCCATCGGTCTCAAGCATCGACGCCATGCGCTCTCCCCTCCCTGCGCAGAGGACCAACACTGCTAGCCCTGCACCCTTCGATTGGGTGCACTTTGAGGGCAGGTCGGTCAAGACAACTCTGAGTAACATGATGGGTCTAGAGGGTCTTGCACGCGAGCGTAAATGGCGGAGTCATTGCGTATTCAGCGTCGATATTGGACGCCGCGCGAAACAGGGTGTCGAAGCGGTGTGAATTGTTCCCTCCCTGCCAAACGTGCGTTGCTTGACGTTCACACCCATTAGCTCGTACCATACGCGGACGTAGTTTTCCTCAACAAACACTACGCCCTCGCGCACTCGCCCCAGTATGCCGCCTCCCCGCGCGCGTTCCTCCTCTCTCTCACAACCCTCGCCGCGCCACACGCGCTGCTCATCGCGCACTGGGGCGAAGAGGGCGCTGCGCTCCTCTCCGTTCCAACACGGGAATACTTCCAGAGCTCTGGCTGGGTCGGGGCAGACCCCATCTCGCCCGGCGTAGGCGGTACACCGCTACACTCACGGCACACGACTGCAGCAGGGGACCACGAGACGCTGGACGTCGTCGACACCGTCGAGGTCGTCTCCGTGCGGACGGGGAGCGATTTCTGGGCTGGGCAGCACACGGACTCGTCCAGCGTGTTCACGGCGGGCATGCTCTCGTCTTCGTCACCCTCTGGCACACGCACCCCCGGTTCAACCATCCCCCAGAGCCAATGGATGCGTCAGCATGACCGCCGCGAAAGCTCCGCGGATTCAGACCAGACGCAGACGGGGGTGGCGACGTCGGGATCGGCGCCGGACGCGCGGAGGAACGAGGCCTTCCGGAGCGAGATCATTGACGAGGTTGGAGCACAGGATGCGTTTGTCGCCGGGATGATGTATGCCCTGACAAGACGATTGCTACCTGGCGAGCCATATACGCCTAGCATCGTGGGTCGTGGGAAGGAGGTCGTTTCGGACGTACGCGAGATGGGGAGATGGAGACTAGAAGAGTGTCTCAGGTTCGTTAGTTGTGCAATACATAAAGGTGCGAATAGTGACACTCAGGCAGGTTTGCAACGGAACTGGCGGGGAGAAAAGCCCGGAGAAGAGGATGGGAAGGCCTGGCAGATGAGATGGCTAGGGCGGGGTGGTTTGAGCAGTGATATTGCTTTCCGAACCGATGATATACTGATTGTGTTGCATACCCCTGTCACGGACATACGTCTAGGTCTATTTGGTGTTGCTACAACAAATGCATGCCGATACAATTCTGATTCTATGGAGTCACATCGACAACTCAGACAATCATCCTTATCCTTAGTTTGTTTCCGTCAATGATCTCCTGCTTCTTAGCGAGAAGCTCGTCAACATCCCACTGGCAGCTGAAGTAGCGGCCTGCGAGCCACTCCCGTCGCTCGCGCACGAGCCAAGTCAGCGTATGCGCGGCGCTCTCGGGCGTGTCAATGAGGAAGCCCTTGAAGTCATCCGGCATCTTGTCGCTCATCACGGTGGGGATCATGCCAGGGTGCACAGCGTGTGCGATAACACCTTTGTCGCCATACTCGATGTTGATGAGTTCGGTGAGTCGCAAGACAGCGAGCTTCGAGGACTGATCATGCAATGGGTTGGCCCCGTGGTCACTTCTAATGGGAGGAAGATTCTCACCTTGTATGCTGCGAATTTCGGCTCCAGGAAGTGCGCGGCGATGGTAGAAATGTTCACGATGGTTTTGTCGCCATCCGACTCGATAAGCAGCGGGAGCAGCGCGCGGATAGGCTCGTACGTGCCCTTGACGTTGACTTCGAATGACGTCCACCAGTCCACAGGATCCGAGTCCCCCAGGAGGGTGAGGTCCTCGAGGTATCCCGCGTTGTTGATCAGGATGTCGAGCCGCCCGTAGACCTCCTTCACCTTCTGAGCCGCAGCCACGACCTCCGCTGTCTTGGTCACGTCCGTGCGGACGGTGAGCACCTTCAAGTTCTGGCCCGGGCGCTGAGCTGCCTCGCAGGCCGCCTTGATGGCACTAAGGTCGGAACGGGCGAGAAGGACAAGGCCGGAGACGTTCGCCTGGGTGAAGGCGAGGGCGATAGCTTTTCCAATGCCCCTCGACGCGCCGGTAACAACGACAACCTTGCCGGCGAAGTTGGCCTTGGAGGGGTCGACAGCGGGATAGGTATCGTGGTGCACCGTGGCCGTGAAGTCCAACCCTGCGAATCTTCAGTACACCGAGACAAAACGATTGCGCTCCTTCCTTACCGTTCTCCATAGGCATTATTGACTGTGGGCGTGTTTGGAGTGTATCTGAGGTATTGTTGGAAGGTGAGTGCTGTGCCAATTGTCTCTCTGCCTTTTAACCACCTCTGCACGCCTGGCACAGAGATGGCTCGCTTGCTGAGGCATCGTTTGCTGAGAAACCGCGCCAAGAACGGACTCCTCCCTGAATTGCGATGTGTTTGCGCCTACCAGGGCAGATTTGCGAGCATGTTATGACAAACCATCGTCTGACATACCAACCCAAGCCCCAGATGAACCTCTATGCCAGCGGGTGTTTCCTTTTTAGTGTTCAACGTCGCAGGCTCATATATGCTTGGTCATGCAGACAGAGACCTCTGCGCCACCCTCGGGCGTCTTTCTGGTGGACCACCACTCGGCTCTGCGACCGGCCGCGCGGGCAAAAGCCTGCCGCATAACTTGTGCCCTGTGTGTAATGGCATCCTGGCGTGCGAGACGGTCCGTGGGACGATGGTGTGCGAGCGTCTGCCTAGAATTGTAGAACATTTGGCCAAACGAACGAACATGAGTTATATGCGATTGAGCTTCGATGCGTGCGCTGTTGAGTCGAACAACGCTATTACCTCCTGTATACATCACTACAACCCGTGACTAATGCCTCTCGATCCCCGGAATCCAGAGTATCTGTTGATCGACAGGAAGCACATTGATTCGATCCACACAAACTCCATATCGAGGACTAAGCGTAGACAAGATGTCCATATTCAAGTATCAGACGTGGTATACAGCGTCAGGCGGACAACCCGACAAAGATAGGGACGGCTGTGGAAAAGGCGTAGCGTATGCGATAGAGAAGCGGAATTAGCAACAAGTAACAAGACGTGTTGAACACATTGTGGCGTAGAACAGGGATCATATCGAAAAGAAGGGCTGGTCGGACTGTTGTTGTTGTTGTTGCTGCTGGAACGGATTGTGGCCCGATGGCTGCCCCGTCTGTTGCGGAACGAACCGCCCTGCTTGTTGGCCGTACCTGGACCGTTCGACACTATCAGCGCACACCGTATAATGCCGGTATGCCGTATCAATACGCACCGAAGCTGACCGAAGTTCCCGAACGTATCGATACCATCGTCGTCGCGGTTTGCGAACAGGTTTGCGAGGTGGGCGTGCTGCTCGTCGTTGCGCGTCCGTACGTTGAGCGAGGATGACTTTGGCGGCGCAGAGTGTGACGGGGGCGGAGGCGACGTCGTCGGGCTGCTCAAGTTTGTGCTCGGCCCGCCATTCGCGTAGGTGCCTGGAAGGTTGAACGACGGACCCGCGCTCTGCGGTGCTGGCGATGCTGTGAGGGAACTGTGTGATGAGAAGGAAGAGGGTATATTGGAGGTTGACAGTGAGAGATTAGGCGACGAGGCTGGCGCGAAGGGATTGTTCGATCTAATGGACAAGGTCAGTCAAGCAGTAGAAGACAAGCCGAGGTTAGTAACGTACCCAAAGCCAGTAGGTTGAGCCATCAAGAACTGCTGTTGCTGTTGCTGTTGTTGCTGTTGCTGCTGCTGAAGTGCGAGCAGTTGCTGCTGCCGCATCCACTCTTCTTGTTGGGCAGCCTGGAGCTGGGCTTGCTGTTGCGCCTGCAGCTGCATTTGCTGCTGCTGCCACTCTGCTTGCTGGCGAAGATACTCCGCCTGCATCGCCTCTTGTTGCATCTGTTGCTGGTACGGGTTGAAAGATGTGAACTGAGGTTGCACGGTGTACTGTGGCTGCACCGGGGCGGACATATCAATGAGAGGGAAAGGATTGTTGCCATTTCCATTTCCATTCCTACAAGTCGTCAATATGTGTACCACGTGAGAAAGAGCGGTGAAAACATACGGGTTATTTTGATCATCGAACAACGAACCACTGGACTCAGCAATAGCCTTCTTCCGCTTCGCCTCTTCCTCCTCGCTGAGTCGGATCGCCTCAGCCAGGTCTCGATCCTCTTGCCCCTTGGCTTGCTCAATGGCCGCTGTCCTCTTGCTTTCCTCGATCGCACGCTGGAGGTCGGCATCTGTATTATTGCGACGGGGCGGCAGACTCTGGGAGCGCCGGCGTGCATTCTCGTCTCCGAAGTCTCCGTCATAGCCTGTACGCGTCATGCGATCACGCATGCTTGCGCGGTTGCGGCGCTCCTGCTGCAGGCGCGAGGGGTCTTGCAAGAGGTTGGTGATGTCCTTCGCCTTCTGACGGACATTGGCTCCTTGGTCCTTGCCTTCCTCATCAATGTACTGGAACTCCTTCAAGGTCTTGATGATGTAGATGTTGTCCCTGAAGTAGAGCACTACATTCTCCGACCCGGCGTGCAAGAGGTAGTCAAGGACCGTCAAGGACTGTGGCGCTGGTTAGGCCGAACACAACGGTAGTATAGCACAACGCAAGTCGCACCTTGAAAACGTGTCTCCAGTTCTTGCCCTTGTCATTGAGCCGTTTGTCGAGCATCTCCATGATCTCAATGAAATCGTTCCTGTGCGAACGGTCCGTCACAATCACAAGACGCAGGCTTCGCGCACGTACTGGTTGTAGGTCAACTGAGCCAACTCATTCATCTGTGTCCCAGAAGGCCCCCATTTGTCGTTCGATGTCGCGTCCCGCACCTTGGCCTGGACGTCTGAGTAGCCTTTGGTGTAGTTCTTCGCCACTCGCATTACCCCCTTCCCTACGTGCGTGATTCCGGACATTGTGGCAAGATCCTTGGACGCTCCTGAGCGTTTTGATGTACTAGAAGATGAAGGTAAAGAGCGACGAGCAAGGGGAGTGCGGTGAGCGGGGACAGTGACAGAGCGCAGTTGCCCGCGGGTCGTGGCGGAGACTACTGACCATCGCACGTTATCCGGATGTAGTAAGTGTGGATTCCGACGAACTGCCCCCGGGCGCTTCCTGTTCCCTCGTCCAATTACACGCTTCACTTAATCGCGGCTCTGGCCACTTGGATTCAAACCACGAGTTACAATACGAGGCATGAACAGATCAGATGAAGTACATGCTATATTGTGGAGTGCCAATAACATTTAACATTCTCGCCACAAATTGTCTGACCCAGAAGAGAAGTATCCAAGATCACGAGCTATCTACAAGCTGTCGAGTTCACGAATCACAGGCCCGGCCCAAACGGACCCACAAGCCACCCTGTAGACGTGCAGTGACGATGCTCAAAGTGCTGCACTTCTGAGGATGCAGTGCTTGCTCACCTTGACGAAACTTGTCAGAGCAGAATTTGGCCAAAGTCTCTCGAAAGTTTCACGGCCCTTCCCTTGTTTCCACTCGGCGGGAGGTAATGAGCCCACAGGCTGTGCCTCCGGCGCGAGAGTGAAGGTATCGAACCGTTGCATGAGGCGCGTGAGGAAGAAGGAGGCCTCATTTAGAGCGTAGTTCTGGCCGATACACTGCCGCCGAGCAATCAGTATCGCCTCCACAGCATTTCAGACAAGCACTCACTATGCGCGGACCAGCGCTGAAAGGCGTGAACATCATGGGATTCGAGATGTACTTCGAGGCGCGCTTGTCTATCCAGCGTTCCGGGTCAAACGCATCAGCGTCAGGCCCCCACAACGCTGGATTACGTTGCATAAGGATGGGGAAGTACGCAATGGGAGTAAGCGGGGGCATGTAGAGGGGCTCGGCGAGCTCGGGGAAAGTGCCATCAGACTTGGGCAAGATACTTGGGTGCGGCCTGCTCTCCCTCGAGTTTGTCGCGACGGGCGGGAATATACGTAATGTCTCGTTGACCACAGCACGCACTACGCATGTCAGCTAGTCAGTGCCCACAGTACATCGCCGTGTGTAGAGACTGCGTACTGTATCTCATGTTCTTGATGTCCTCAAACGTAGGTGCCTTGTCCACGCCGCAGCACTCCAAGACTTCGGCGCGGAGTCGCTTGGCGACGTCCGGATGCATGGCGAGGAAATAAGTGATGAATGTCAGGAGTGCTGATGTCTAACCATGGCTAGCTTGAGTCAGTAATCTCACGTCGATGGACACAGTACCAACCGTATCCCTGGATGCCAGCAGAATATTTAGTAGCTGATCTTGCATGACCTTTGGATCTGCATAAGGCATCAGCACGTACTCGCGGAGCCGACGGAGCGCGGGCCCTCGCCTTCAGTGTTATCCGCCAGATACTGTAGGAATACACTCTGATCCAATGGGTTCTTGAAGCCGGCCTTCTGCATTTCCGACTTGTTCTTCAAAGCATCTTTGACCAATGGTTCCAGCCACTTTTCGATGACCGCCATGTGTTTCTGGTGTGGATCTGTCTTGAACAGCTCGTACACAGGCCAGAAGTATCCCCGCCGGACACGCAGCATGATGAGCTCCTGGGCCTCCTCGAAGGCCTGCGCGAATGAACCGAACGCATCAGCCGTTGCGGAACCTTTTGCGCTCATCTCCGTATTGCCTGGTTGCGGCAGGTGGCCGGAGAGCGTGTCGACGTTCTTTCCGAACAAAAAATCGGATGCAGCATCGAGGGTGAAGCGGGCGTACATGTCCTGTACCTCGATTGGCTCGCCGCGCTCGCATAGGCCTGACATGAGGGACAGCGTGCGATCAGCGTACCGCTCAAAGAGTTCGAAATCCGTGACGCGATCGCGCGAGAAGAAAGGCCGTGCTAATGCCCGATGCTGGGGATGCGTTCAGCTGTTGCATTGAATATAAGGTCTGTGATTTGCTCACCGCCTTCCAGTCCTATTTAGATGCAGGTTCAGCAGACCGTCTAAACAGTAATTCATGGATCACAAGACAGACCTGATCATCCCGATTGAATATACCAGCACCGAGGAATGCCTCCCTATCACGAAGTGAGATGAGGCATCAGACCTGGCGACGTCGTACACCTACATGCGCTCCTTCTGTCTAACACCTCTCCAGAAATGCTCGTAGCCGGTGGCTAAAATGAACTGCATATGTTTTTCGTCCATGGTGATGATCTGACATGAGCGCGTCAATACGGCCCGATGGTACGCGAGTAGGCCCATGGATGTCAAGCAAGATCGACACAGGCTCGACACTGATTAACGTAACACGTAGAGATACTCACGAAATCCTGCCATAGTAGCCGGAGATTGAGCGTTGTGCTCTGATATTCCTCGAACAGCTTCAGGTAAAAAGAGCCGACGTAGGTGGCGTTGTACGCTTTGAGAAATTGGAGGTAGATGTCCGCGTTCCCCGGCCATTTACCCTTGACTCGGGGGATGGGACGAGCTCCCATGCGGCGTGCCTCTCGTTGCTGCATCCAGTCTGCGAATTGGAGTCGCGCATAGGCCCATACGAAGATGAAGACAGAGTAAGCGGGAATCGCCCATAATTCTAAGCGAAGCTCGGCGATGTGTGTCAGAGCGAATAGAGTGGTCGAGGGAACGACAACAATTCGGATGAAATCCTTGAAGAGACGGACCCGGTAGAAGCTGTCCGGGTGCATGTTGCGATTACGATCGCAGGGAAGTCAGGTTGAGCGACGTACCTTGAGCTACCGGGGACAACATATATACGCTCGGTCCCGTCGGGGCTCATTCGTCAAACTCTGTCTCTCGATGGCAGACCGGTGTCACCGGTAGGCGGTATGTCCCTACGCATATGTCTCACCGGTGCCCAAGGCTCTGATGATGTGCGGACAGCGGAGGGGATTAGTACCGCACTGGGCTAAAGTTCTGTCGGGCTTCATCACCCTCCGTGTTGGATCGGGAGCGCCCGTCCGCTGTCGGGCATGCGATTGCGTGTGTGCAGACAAAGTGCCCAACGACCTGGCAGAAGGGCGTGTGCGTGCACACTGGGTCCCTCAACATGGAACTGAGATGATTGAATGAGTATGCATTGCGCATGCGACCGCGAGGTTCTACACACCTCGTGCAAGCAGAATAAGCGGAACAATCACGATCGTCGATTCCAACCTTTGCGATAGCCCCTCCACCAACGGGTTCTACTTTGGCTCCCGCACCTTGACACACGATCCACACTGCTAATCTGCAAGGATCTGGTTAAGTGCACTGCAAGGATTAAGTCTCAGGCACCCCCCGGTTCCGTTCAGTAATCGGGGGCATGTGGGAAGTGGTCGAGCATCAAACAGCGCTGACAGCCATGTCAGCCTGAGGCCTGCTTCTGCCCCAAATTGAAAACCATATTAGCCGTGTCCATCCTGATACCACCAACGATATCAGGGTAACCCGTTGAAGTGCCCCTCGATGGTTCAGTCGGTCAAAGGAACCGCGCGCTCTGCATCGCGGTGCCCAGCATGCGAAGGATGCAATCGTCGTCAGTCGCACAAAATGAGTGAAATCCGAGCACTCACGTACATTCCACAGGCAGAGAACATATATGCCCGAGACACAGTTCGTTTGTGGCCAATCACACAAGCTGGTACGCACGATAGCAAACCCGCGTAAAGGACATCAATTCATGAAACGGGGGGATAATGATCGGGAGGGCACAGGTATGCGGACTAGGGGTAACTTCGTGCCAGTGTGGACCGAGGATAGAGTAGAGACATGCAACGAACTTGGAAAGCGACCAATAAAAGGGGAATACCTAGTAGAGCTTTTGAGGAGCGAACAAGCACCGCCAACAATGTACAACGCGAATGCTATAAAGGACGCATTTACTCATCCTCGACGGGGACTTCCTCCTCGTACTCGCCCTCCTCCTCCGCACTACGCACACAGTTAGTCAGGATCATGCACACGCAACGGAGGGACTCACGTAGCATCCTGGTATTGCTGGTACTCAGCAACAAGATCCTGCATGTTTGACTCGGCTTCGGTGAACTTGAGACATGGTGAATATGCGAATGTGCATTTGGCATACGATATATTCTTACCTCCATCTCATCCATACCCTCTTGTGTGTACCAGTGAAGGAAAGCCTTCCTCTTGAACATGGCCGTGAACTGGTCGCTCACACGCTTGAACAGTTCCTGGATGGCGGTCGAGTTACCCAGGAAAGTGACGGCCATCTTGAGACCACGAGGAGCAATGTCACATTGAGCGGTCTGCACATTGTTAGGGATCCACTCGACGAAGTACGCAGAGTTCTTGTTCTGAACGTTCTGCATCTGCTCCTCGACTTCTTTCATGGAGACCTTGCCACGGAAGAGAGCAGCAACCTAGCGCAATACCGATTCAGAAGTTGCAATTTGTCCCAGTCACAATTATCGTACCGTCAAGTAGCGGCCGTGGCGAGGGTCGGATGCAGCCATCATGTTCTTTGCGTCGAACATCTGCTGGGTGAGCTCGGGCACGGTGACCGCACGGTACTGTTGGCTACCACGCGCAGTCAACGGAGCAAAGCCGGTCATGAAGAAGTGGAGACGAGGGAAAGGAACTGCAGAGACGTCAGTACAAGACTATAACTACTGCCTGCAGCATCCAACTCACCCATGTTGACGGCAAGCTTCCGAAGATCCGAGTTGAGCTGACCAGGGAAGCGGAGGCATGTTGTGATACCGGACATGACAATGGAGACGAGATGGTTGAGATCACCGTACGTCGGTGTCGACAACTTGAGTGTCCGGAAGCAGATGTCGTACAGAGCTTCGTTGTCAATGCAGAATGTTTCGTCCGAGTTCTCGACGAGTTGGTGAACGGAGAGAGTGGCGTTGTAAGGCTGGAGACATGGACGTCAGACATCGATATAATAGACTAAAACAAACCATTGAGACATACCTCGACGACAGTATCAGAGACCTTCGGACTAGGGACGACCGAGTAAGTCGCCATCATGCGGTCAGGGTACTCCTCCCGGATCTTCGAAATGAGGAGGGTACCCATGCCAGCACCGGTACCACCACCCAGAGAGTGGGTGATTTGGAAGCCTAGACAAGGCATCAGTCACAAGCAAGTAGTGACGTGACGGTCACATGTAACAGCAAAGTTTGCCAACTCACCTTGCAGCGCGTCGGTTCCCTCGGCCTCCTTGCGAACGACATCGAGAACGGAGTCAACGAGCTCAGCGCCTTCGGTGTAGTCTGACGAAAGTTATGAGCCTCAGAGATCGACCATTGGGGCACTGAGCGCGGGGAGCAGTGCTCGCGTTTGCGCAGCGCATCTAGCAACACTTACGGCCTTTCGCCCAGTTGTTACCCGCTCCACTCTGGCCGAAGACGAAGTTGTCCGGGCGGAAGAGGTTACCAAGAGGGCCAGATCGCACGGAGTCCATGGTGCCGGGCTCCAGGTCGACCAGGACCGCGCGGGGCACGTACTTGTTCGCGCCGACCTCGTTGTAGTACACGTTGATCCGCTCAAGCTGCTCATCGTTGGTGCCCTTGTACATCCCATCCGTATCGATACCGTGCTCATCTGAGACGACCTCCCAGAACTTGGCACCTGAAGACGCGCGGTGAGTCGAGGTAGCACAGATCAAAGATCAAGGCGCATTACCGATCTGGTTGCCGCACTAGGAGACATTGCACATCAGAAATTGAGTGAAGCTACCGTACGAGCTCAACATACCTGGCCAGTTTGGAGGTGAACGATTTCACGCATGCTGAAGAGGGCACGTCAGCATTCGTCGCGCCAACGCAACAATCAGGACAAGTTGAACGCGAACGTGGCGACGCGTTGGTCGACACTCATGCGTCTCAAGCCGGACTACAGCGTAGGGCAGCACTGGGCAAAGATGAAGACACGTACTTTGAAGACTAGAAATGAGCTGGACGATGGAGGGGTCGTAAGAGGGTGATGAACCGCGAGGGATGGGGCAAAAAGGGAACGCGACGGATGTTCTAGGGCGACTCGCTTTGAAGCGGAGATTCAAACGCAACGTGGGACTCTTGCGTGTCGGCGCTCGATTGTTGTTCGCCACAATTGTCCTTCAGCTTGAGCTGCAAATTCGACTTACTTCCCCCGTTTCATCTCGTCGCGTGCCAGGCCATGTGCAAGATTTGTAGTCGCAAGGTCAGTAGCACGGTCTTCCAGTGTCAGCCGTACTATATGAATGTATTATCCGAGGAACTTTCCATTTGAGTGCAGGTCGACAACCGCATCCTCGCTGCCGACACGAGCTCGGAACCGATTGCGATGTGGAAGACTGCGCGCAGCCGAGAGCGGGGATTACAAGGCTGCATCATGTCTGTACAGCCTTCACACGCCGTATACAGCACGTAGAACGAGCGTGACCTGCAATCGGACGGCAAATCCCATTACCGCTTGCATGTCGGGATAGTATATCCTTCACGAAGATGACCGTAGAACGCTGATAGCCTTATGGCAGTGTTCATATCATTGCCTGAAGTATATTCGACAGCACGCGCACTCTCTTCATGCATATGCGTACATTCTTTGCTGACTCAAGGAGACGAAGCACCAAGTCCTCCATTCAAGCGTTGAAGTAAGGTTGAAGCGGGGTCCCACAAACTGTGATCGCGTGGCTAAGGCTCAATTACCGCAACTGCATGCTGAGTGCGACTAGCACACGCTGCATACTATAGTGTAGTTCGCAACATGTAGCCCTGCGGATTGGGCGCTATGGCATGTCCACCTTAAGCTTGAAGATGCTGCGTTGAGAGAGTATTCTGAAGTGACCAATTCGGCGTCACCTGGTATTGCTACAGAAATCCATCCAAATAATACAGTGATTGAACATTTCGCGAACATGACTTCAGCCTTAGACCTTGACCCAATAGCACCGCCCAAGCTTTCTAGCCTAGGTTGCCTTAATAAACTTGCCCACACGATGCCACCATAGATGTTCCTCGCTTTCATCGGGTAAGCCCCACAGCTCGCCTTTGCTCCAACCATTCATCTGCTTGATCCACTCGTGCGTCGGGCGGTCGAGGCAGCAACCATCCATCGCGACTTTCCACAGAGGCGTCCAGAACTGCTGCCACCATGCGACATCTGCGCGTGGGCTGAGGACGTGCTCGTAGAATAGCAGCTGGCCTCCAGGTTTCAATAGAAGGTCAACAAGGGTCTTGATGTTCTTCTGCGGCTCAGGAATGGAACAGAGCGACAGTATGGACATGACTGTGTCGACCGTGTTAGGCCCTCCCAGAGCGGATATGATAGTCGCTACGTCTTCGGCACCGTATGGAAGTATGAGGAAGTTTCCCTCAGCCTCCGTAAAGCCCGCAGCGTTCGCGCGTTTGCGAATCTCGCCGTGCATGTACTCGTTGGGCTCCAAGGCGACATATTTTGCGACCTTGGCATTGTCAAGGTACCTCGCCGTGTGACCGTAGCCTATACGAGATATTCAGGGCAACTCGTTCCGAGCAATGATTGCCTTTACACACCGGCACCGATGTCCAGTACCACGCCCTGGGCGTTTGCAGTGATGAGGCCTTCCTTCACCGATCGCGAGTTTGCATCGACACCGTCTCCATATGCACTCCATACATGGTTCATGAAGATCCGTGAGATTGCGCGGGGGTGGAAGAGTAGTATTGGCGAACGCAACACCGCACGGAGTGTCGGAAAGAAGCCTAGCTGAAGGCACAGCTTCAGCTCGGAAAGGACGGCCAGCGCAGCAGAGAGTTTCATGTCGTCTGCCCGCCCAGCTGTAGCAAGGGCGACGAGAGACGGAAGGACGAAGACGAGTGTGAAAACATGGTGTCGCGCAGTCAAATCGAGCGGAGGAGCGTGCGAGCTCCGGCCAGGGCGGGCGCTTGGCAAGGGAGGGAGGTCCGACGCAGAGCGAGCGCGTAACTGTCCATCTTCGACCACGACCATATACACCGGGACGGGCTGTGCGAGGCTAGGGCTCTGCGTCGTCGAGGACGTTCAGCTTGTCGTTCATCTCTTTCTTGGCTTCGTAAGAAACTCCGGTGCGTCCAAATGTTTCTCTTTCGTACGACACACTGACGTTGAGCGAACTTCCGACCAGACCTCTAAATGTCTGTTCAAACCTCTATATCGCGGGCTCTCCAGCGAGTATGGACCGCCTTTATTGCTGCCGTAGGACGGCTGGACAAGTCGCTGTCGCCGAAGGACACGCTCCGGCGACTTAGTCAACACAAGTGGACGTTCTCGGACTCCATCTACATCTTCCACATCGCCCTTGCCACCTTCTGGATCAGCATAATGCAAGTCCCAGGCTTCCCGCTGAAGCTCATGATACCCATCCTCTACGCCATCGCACTCCTCATACCCCTGACCTCGCAATTGTTCATCCCGGCTACCCCGGTCTTTGCATGGCTCCTCACATTCTACACGTCGCGTTTCATTCCTGTGCGCTGGCGACCAGATATCTCGGTCGTTCTCCTGCCGACGTTGGAGTCCGTGCTGTATGGCGCGAACATCTCCGATCTGCTCACTCGGTTCACGCACAAGCTGCTCGACATACTCGCCTGGCTACCGTACGGCGTGATCCACTTCATCTTCCCATTCGTCGTTGCCGCTTTCTTGTGGTTATTCCGCACTAAGGAAGCGCTGCATCTTTGGGGACGGGCGTTCGGCTACATGAACCTCATCGGCGTCATCATTCAGATCCTCTTACCTTGCGCACCGCCGTGGTACGAACTCATCTACGGCTTGACGCCGGCGGACTACAGCATGCCCGGGTCCCCGGGAGGACTTGCGCGCATCGATCGGTTGTTCCACTCCAATGGCTACACTGTCGCCTTCAGCAATTCGCCCGTCGTCTTTGGTGCATTTCCGTCGTTGCACTCGGCATGCGCGACGATGGAAGCTCTCTTCATTTCGCACTTCTTCCCTCAATGTACCAAGTACATCTGGACCTATGCGGCGGTCCTGTACTGGGCGACCATGTACCTCACGCACCACTACCTGATCGACGTTGTCGGTGGCTCCTGCCTTGCCATCGCGTGTTTCTATCTCTTCCTTCCGGATGAGCTCAAGGGCGCGAACGCTCTATTGCCGCCGGGTGGTTTGAGCAGCACTGCGTTCGGTGGCAAGCGGTCGAAGTACGAGCTTTACGACCTCGAAGAGCCTGTGGGAAGACGAGGACGTGGCGCCAACGGCGCCATCATGCGCGACGTATCGGACTACGAGTTCGACTCGGACAGGGAGTCTGACGAGGAGATGGATATCACATTCCGCTCGCCCATCACACCGGGCCCGACGTCCGCGACGCCGTTAATGAAGCCCAAGGCGGGCGCGGCGAGCCAGGCGAAGAAGAGCCATCGGCATACAGCGAGCATCGCGAGCCTCATCCGCGCAGAAGAGCGCGCAGAGGACGGGTGGAGCCCGATCAACACGTCGTTCAACATCCCACCTGCGCGTCGCAGCGACGATACGCGAGGTGCGCGGTCATAGAAGACTACCCGCGGCAATGGCCGCGCCAATTCGTGGCACGGCCTACATCTTCGGGTTGTGGCGTTTCCCTCCTTTGGTGTATCCATGTAGTTTCTTTTCCTTCCGCGTGGCAGGTAGCCTAGTACTCTATCCAGACGGTCTCTTCTCATTGCGAACGCTCCAGTCAGCTTACTCGCACCCGCTCATTCATCGCAGTATCTACATCCGAACAGCTAATGTAACCAATACAGAGGTCAAATGCAGGATCAGCGCAGACATCGCAGCTTGCGGCCGAAGGCCCCACAGTAGTAAGTTCCTGTGAATGGCGAGTTGTTTTGCACTTGGTCCAGGACGACATAATTGCACGTCCATTCCAGCATTCATACGCCTTCTCAGGGTAAGACGACAACCGTCCACGGACATGCATTTACTTGAAGTATCCTAGGTCTAGAGACATGATGCCAACTCAGAGTGCCTCAGTCTAGCTCCTCCATCTCCAGGCCGCTGTCGAACCGAGCGAACAAATCTTCGTCGTCGTAACGAGCAAACAGGTCTTCGTCATCGAAGCGGGCATATAGGTCCTCATCGTCGAAGCGGGCGAAGAGTTCCTCGTCATCAAACCCGCGAGCGAACAGGTCCTCTTCCTCATCGAAGCGGGTCATAAGCTCTTCATCGTCAGAACGGGCGCGGTGGCCGCGGCGCTGACCATGCGGAGTTGGGAACGTCGGGTCAGGCTGAGGGCCCTTGTCAGTGTGAGTTCCCCGAGCGAGGAGCTCGAGAGCCTCATCGACGCGGGCTTGGAGGTCAGCCTCCGTCCGGCGCGTGTACTGACGGTGACCAGACGGTGGGTGAGGGAAGGTGGGGTCCGGGGCAGGAGGCCTGTTGCTACTATTCCTCCCGCGGGTGAACAAACCCACCGCCTCGAGCGCCCTCTCCCACAGACCTGGCTCGTGGACGTCGCGCTGGGCGAGGCTGTTTGAGCCCTCGATTCTGTAGACATGGCTTTCAGTAACGTGTCGGGCAAAGCGTGCAGTTAGACTCACTGGGGGTACGGAGCTGCAATGGCAGGTGCAGCGGTCGCAGCGGCGACAATGAGAACTGTGGCGATGGAGCAGCGCATTGTGTCTCGTGAATATGGTATTGCAGTCGTATGAAAGGAGGTTAAGTCGTCAATTAGAACAGGCTACAGACAATCAGTAAAGGCCCGAACACCCCGAATTATCAAGTAACGTACCAGCCAGCGCCTGAAGTGAGCTCAGAAGGAGGAAGGGTAGCAGAGCTGAGGAACGTCAGGTCCTTGCCGGGCCTTTATATGTATTCATTCGCACTGCGGAAGCTGATGCATCAAAAGGTGTTGGTCGTTCCAGTCCGCCAGCAACGCCAAGCCTGAGGACAGGACGATCGACGCTCATGGAACCTGTGCACTGCCGGCCATCAAAGTACTATCGAGGAGCAGCTTCACATCGCCGGCACAGATGTCATTCAATGCAGCTTGCTGCTGACTTATGTATCCTAGGAATGCGCAGGAACACTTCCCTAGAACCAACACCCATTGGACAGGTGGCAAAGTACTTCGCATGTAGCAAACAGCCTGGCCATGAGGTGGACGAATGTCAGTTGTAGACCACCGCAGTTGCCACGATCTCGCGGATAGAACATCCCGGGCGGGCATGAATGTTTGTTAGGTCCATCTAGACGCATCACCGCCGCTTATCTTCGGTAGGTACAAGGTCACCGAAGAAGTCGCATCGCTTAGGAGCAGATACATAGCCAATGCATAGACTGTGTCAGCACCGAAACACCATGTAAGAATGACTGTGAATTCAGTGCACTCAGTCGCAGAAACATGCTATAAATTCCAGTGAATGGGAGAACGTCCATGAGCACCAAATCGCACTCCGCGCTACAGTGATAACATTGGAAAAGAGAGAAAAAATGACAGACAAAATAGTACTGCTCCCGGGCGGGTTCGAACCGTCGACCTCAGGATTACAGGCTCATGAGAGCCTTCATAGTTTAGTATGAGACCTGCGCTCTTCCGACTGAGCTACGGAAGCATTGCGATGAGTGGCCACGGTAAAAATATTCCATAGTTCACATTAGATGCAACCGTGGAGATCTCGATGGATCACGGAGCTCTCCGATTGGTTCATGTGGGATTTCAGATCCGACTCGACGAGCTCGACGTTTCTGGTGGCCGCGTGGTTGGAATACCAGTCTGCGTTGAACTTATTATTTCGTACTGCAACGTCTCCTGCCCAAGCTTGCAGCTGTGTCAGACTCCGACACGCCCTTCCACCGCGGCCGAGGCTGTGCGATCCCTGGCGCAGCACGCCAGCCAACCTTCAGTTGCACTCATTCTACGTTCGAGAACGATGGCCGGGCGTACTCTGGGTGCCTTCCATTCGCGAACATGGCGCAATATATGTCGAATGTGACTCGTCAGGCATCCCGAACGCGGCTCTGACCACGAATGCCCCAGGCGCCCCTCCGCAGGTACGGAGACTTTGGGCTGGCCCTCTATTCAGAAAGCATCCTCTATGACGGTACGTCTAGATGGTCCGCGGCATCCTACACGGTAACTGTTGCCTCCGCGTCAAACGTGGGTCATTGGCCGTTTCTACTCTCTCTCGCGGGGCCGCCGTTGAGCACCTGCTTGACCGAGACCGCGAACGTTACCCGACGCACGTTCCCCTCCTGCGTAGTACGTTCCATGACCGTCAAGCAACGCGTAATTCCCACAGCAACGCCTACTTTGACGGTTTCTCTGTACAGTCTGCAGGTCCCCTGTTGCTGGCAAAATCCCTTCACGCAGTCACGCCGCGCCGCGCTCTGGGCGATTTCTGTACCACCTCACAGCTAGCGCGTCTCCATCTCGTGCGAAGGACAAACAAGGCAGCCGTAAGTTGTAGTTAGGGTTCGTGTATAATAATACGACTGACCCATTGACAACAACAGTGACTGCCTCGTCCTCAGTGTGTCATCGGCGACCTGGCGGGTACCGCTACTCGACGGTATGAAGCCATGCAAGGTTGGCGCGGTCCACTGTCACTTGGTCGCCCAGGTCTTCGCGAACCACCTACGAAGGTAATGACAGATGCAGAGCTTTTTCTGCCGCTTCCATCTCCAGCGCCGTATGGACCCCGTGTCCGAGCACGTTGGACAGCGTATTCAACCGCGTAAGTACCCTTCCGAAGGCAGCATCTTCGACATTGAGTAGGGCCCTTGCGTGCTGCTCAACGTGCACCAAAAGAGCCGCCCCAGAGGTGTATAAAGGATGGGCGTGGTCGTGGGTTGGGCCCCAGGCAGAGACGCAACCGCACTCGCAGCCTTTCAGCAAGCAAGCAGACATGAAGCTCATTCTCAGGTACGCGGCCGCCTCTGCGCACTCGCCCAGAACAACGCCGCGAATGACCTCGCACCCCGCAGCGCACTCCTCGCTTTCGTCGCCGCCGCCAGCGCCCTCGTGCTGGACACCCCGAGCAACTGGCACGCCAACCAGCGCGTCACCGAGGGCTGGCGGCAGCAGAACGGCGATCCGGCCCAGTTCGACCTCCAGCTCGCCCAGGCCAACAACAACAACAATAACTGGGACGTCGCCGACAACGTGCGCACCTCCAACCAGCAGGTGTCGTTCCGCGTGCCCAACGTGCCCGCCGGGTGAGCGACTCTCTCCGGCCTGCGGATGTGGATGTGCGAACGAATGCTGACGATCCCGGACCGCAGCCGCTACGTCTTGCGCGCAGTCGATACCAAGTGAGTGGTAGGGTTTTGAAAATAGGACCGAAAATTGACATCTGCCCCGAACAGCAACCGCAACAAGGTCATCGCCGAGTCCGGCCAGTTCAACATTGCCAGCGGCAACGGCAACTGAGGCGGTGTCGTTGACGCCGCTCCGTAGCGAAGCGCAGGGTGTGCGGTAGTTGGACGGCGGAGGATGTAGTATGAAATCTGTGCACAGTATACGAATGAATCAAATGGCGCCACATTTCTTTGCATTGAACGTCTGAGTGCCATGTTCTGATGAGGTCTGAGGGCGGGCCGGGCCCAAGTGACTGCCCACAAGTTCAATCCCTGCTAGAGTTCGGGAAGGCGATGGTCAGGCGGTGGTACCGGTGTCTTCTGCTATTGTCATGAGATGCCTTGCGAGCTACATGGTACGGTTAAGAATCACCAGGGCGCCAGACAGTGCAGTCAGCACGGTGCAATATCTGGCGGTAGTATGTTCGAAGCTTTGTACATTGCCCGTAGGAACTGACGTGCCCGTTCATGCCGACTCGGGTCCGTCAGCCTCACGAGAATATCTGTCTGCCTCGCGAGAATATGCCTTGCCTGGCTTTCGATAGAGGACCTGGATGCTAACGCGTTCTCTGAGAGTGTGCTATATATGAGGGGTCCTTACCTAGGTCAGACAGTCTTGAGGAGTTTCACTACGTACTCCTAGTCTGTTGGAATGGATTGAGACCCATCCGACTCGATGCATACATTGAGGGGAATGCCGCGGCGGGCGTGGTCACATATCCCGCGAGCCTGGCGGTTACTCTGTCTGTGAACGACTATAGATCAGCATACTCTCACCGAGCAAGGAGAGCAAGCCGCGGCATCAAGTTGCACGACAGCGAATGCAGTCGCCAAAAGACTTGAGAAGCCACCGCCCAGCAGTACGAATTGAGGCTGCATAGCGGGAGCATCAGTGCTGAATTTGCGCTCGGACGCATATGCTCACCCCCCGAGGCTCTTATATATCACCGGCTGCGGCTGACGATGATCGAAACTGGTGCAACCACGAACTTAGGGCTGACTTGCCAGCACCCTAGTACTAGACCACAGAACGACGATTTCCACTAGCCAGCCTCGGATAGTTGTGGCGGGGGCTGACGTACGCTTGTCTTGACCAGCCTCACGCGTAGAGGCTGACATAGTGACGCACCCAGTATATAAGAATACCGCGTCCGCCCGTCCGCATGTCCGCTAGAGACCCAGAGGCCGACCACCATCATCGTCCTCAGGTGCATCATTGGATGTGGCTGACACCATGGTTGAAAACAGGTGGGTCGGTTCGTATATCATCGCCTTCTGTGACGGCACATTTGCTGTCATAACTCAGAGACTCACCCTCACAGTAGCCATGGCATGCGGGAGTCAGGGCTGCTATGCACTGCGGAACGTCGGTGTACGGTAATCCTCGATAAGCAACAGGTCAGCATTAGCATTCCATATAATACGGCCCCATGAACGTAGAGCGTCCACCTACTGTACACAGGTATCTACAGGTCGTACACCATCCAACCGAGCAGAAAGCAAAGAGCACAACAAACAGCGCGAGCCGCAGTCAACGAAGCAGCCGGGGGCATCCCTCAGCAGCCACACCCGCCGCCTTCGCTCGTATCGGCCTGTGGCTCTGATAGGTTAATGCTGCCGGGCATGCTCCCGCTATCTGTGTTGTTGAGGCCCACGCCGGGCTTCTTCGTGACAGGGGCCCACAGCTCCGGGGTATCGAGGATCTTCTCGACCACCTGCTGGAACGCTTCCCGGACGCCGGTCGCCGTCTTCGCGGACGCCTCGATGAAGAGCGAACCCATTCGTTCCGCGAAGCGCTCGCCCTCCGCGTACGTGACTTGGCGCGAGAACTCCTGCTCGTACACACGAGGAATACACATACAAATGAGTGGGATAAGGGGGCGGGTCAGCATCCGAAGGGACCGTCAGCACGCGGCGCGCACGCACCTTGTCGACCTTGTTCCCGACGATAATCTTCACAACCGACTGGGAGACGTATGTCTCGAGCTCCGAGTACCACCGCGGGAGTGCGTCGAATGACTCGCGGTTTGCGACGTCGTACACGAGGATGATCCCCTGCGCGCCGCGGTAGTACGACGATGTGATCGTGCGGAAGCGCTCCTGGCCCGCGGTATCCTGCATTTACGCACCAGTCAGCCGCAACCAGCCGCACGTCAGCCTTGCCCGCCTCTACGGGTATTTAGGGCATGCGCACCCATATGCTCAGCTTGACCTTCTTTCCCTTCACCTCCATCCTATGCACCTATCGGGGGCGAGCCACACTGTCAATAGTGTCCCACAAGGAGACAGTAGTGGACATACTCTGAAGTCCACACCGATGGTCGCACTCGACTCGTCTTCTGGGAGCCACTGCTCATCCGAAAAGCGCAGGAGCAAGCTGCTCTTGCCCACGGAGGAGTTTCCGATGAGGAGCAGCTTCACGTTCACAGAGCTGTTATCCTTCGCGTCGCCCGGCATTGTCTATGCGTCGTTCAAGTCGTAACAATGATTGGGAATGGATGGGAGAAAGGGTTGCAAAAACAAGAGGTCGTCACAAGCGAAGAGGAGGACAATGGCTGAACCGCCCGAAGAGGCGTGGTGGGTGGAGGTGAGCCGACCATGGCGCGCTAACGGGTGACTTCATGCGCTGCCGTACGTAAACGGCTGTGGCTGCTCCCTCCCACAGCACACGTGTTTTGCATTGCGCCAGGGCACTTATTCTAGGGGGAGCCAACTAAACTGCCACCAAGCGACCGCAAAGCAGTGCTCAGAGTATAAAGTGGATCTATATCCATAACTGTACATGGCTAAAATTACAATGAACATGACCAAAGGACAATCCCGTCTACGAGGCAGGAGACGGGCCACGCCTCCAATCCAGTATGCAAAGGGTCACACAGACACACGACACCGCACGCGCTCAGAGCGCAGGCTCGTCGACCGCGCACTTCGCAGGGACATTGAAGTCATTCGTGCGGACACCTCCGCCCCACGGCGTGCGGCCCTCGACCCGGGCATCGGGGCCCAACCCGCGCTCCGCAAACGCCGTCCACAGATCGCAGTAGTTCTCGCCGCCGGTAAGCACCTGGTCCGCAGAGATGATCGCGTCGCGCGCGTCGAAGAAGGACGGGCGGCACGGCTGGAGCTTCATGCCGTCGAGCACGAGCTGCACGATGAGCGAGTTGCCGTGGCGCGGGACGAGCGGCTTGCGCACGCCGTCGGCCGTGTACTCCGCCGGGCGGTAGAAGTCGCCCTCGGGCACCGTCCCGTTCGCGTCAGGCAGTGGCGGGAAGAGCGTGTCGACGAAGCCGTGCTTCGCGATCAGCCGCTGCGAGACAACCCAGAGCATCTCTGCCCACACCTCGCCGATCGCGTGCACGCCCCAGTAGCCTGGCTTGTCGAGCGTCTTGTATGTCGACGGGTTGATCGTCTCGTTCAGCGAGTAGGGGTAGTTCCGGATGCCGTTCTCGCGGTTCGCGGCCCACGCACCCATCGGGTAGTCTGAGTAGTTCGCGGTGCTCCGGATGGTTGTGGCCAGGAAGTCGCCCCATCCCTCACCCATACCACCGGACTCACCCCAGCCGAGACAGCCAGAGTTGGCAGGGCCACCCGTAAGCCGGGTACTGAGACCGTGCGAGAGCTCGTGGATGACGATGCCGGCCTCGAGGTCACCATCGCGGTAGGGGTTGGCAGTGTTCCAGAGGTACATACGGCAACGACCGTTCTGACCATCAGGCGGGGTCATGAAGTTGGCTGAGGAGAGTATGAGCACTCAATCTTGTCATAATGAGAGCGTTGAACCTACCATTGTTGTAACCGCTGCCATCCTGCGCGTTCGCGATGACGGCATCGTTCTCCTCACCACCGCGGCCAAAGTTGTGTTGCTGGAAGTTACCCGAGACCTCATCAAAGCCGTACCGGTAGTAGAGATCGTGCACGAGATTGCTGGTGTAGAATAGCTGCGTGACGGTCGCGTTGATGTACTTCTGCGCCTCGTCCTGCGCGTCTTCGCGCTCGGTCTTCTTCGGGTCGTACGTGTAGTTGAACACCATCGCGTCACCAGCGTCCGGGCGGTAGTTGAATTCCCAGTCATTGCGGCCCTCCCAGTTCTCGTGCGCGAACACATTGTTGCCCCACGTTGTCGTGGTGTTGCGGAACTTCTCGCCGTTCGGGCCCTTCTTGACCTTGGCACGGATCGACTGCGGGTCGTTCGCGTACGGCAGCGAGTGCCATCCGACCGGGCTAGCGAGCGCGTCGAAGTACTCCTTTTGCTCGGAGCGCTCGCCCTCGGACGGGTCGTTGATACCCCAGCCGAAGACGTTGTAGGTACCCTGCTTGCGCTCGATCGTCGGCGGAATGGGGGCAACCGGCATCGGCGAGTCTGATGCCCAGTCGACGACGGAGATGATGCGGTGCGGCTGCGAGGCGCTCACAGCGGCCTCGTACCAGTTGTCCTGCATCTCGACCTCAAACTGTCGCAATCATCAGTTGCCACGCCATATCACGCCACGTCCGGATAAGGAAGCGTACCTTCCAAACGAGCTCGAGAGCCATAGAGTCGCCATTGGGCACCTGGATGAACGCGGCCTTGGCCTTGACGGGGCTGACGGCGTCGGGGACGTTGCTCACAAGCGCGGAAATGACGCTGTGGCCGCCGACGAAGTGCGTCTCCCATGTCGACTGCATCTTCTCAAGGTGCGCAGCAGGGTCCGCCATGAGCTCCTCCGCAAGCGTCTCATTGGGTGTCGCGGCGATCATGAACTGCAGCAGCGCGCGTGTGGGGTCGCCCATCGCGTCCTCCTGGTTCGCGAACGCATCGTGGCTCGCCATGAAGAATGGCGTGCTAACGTGCTCGCAGTTCCACTTGTAGATGCGGGGCAGGTCGCCGAAGGCCTGTCTGATAATGGCTTCTTGCCGGTTACCACCGAGGGTAACCTGGTCGCTGTCGAAACCGAGGGCCTTCTGGGCCTCGAGCAACTGCTCTACATTGTCTGAACGCTCTTCGAGCTCCTCAAAGAGGTCCGCACAGTACTCCGAGTGCGCATCCGGGAGGCCGCGCACAAGACCGGAAACGAAGGGATCTGGCTCTGAGCCGCGGAAGAACTAAACGGTAGACACATTAGCGCTCGGTGCGGCACGAGACGACGACATACGTACCGAGTCACCGTACGAGAGAACGACGCCATCCTTCACGTTGACGTTGATGTCGCCGTCTGCGACCTCAATACCGTGCATGTACTGGCGCGCATATATGTGGGTGACGCCGGAGTTCTTGTCCGTATACGAGTCCTTCCGGATGACGAACGAGCTGGCGGGCGACGACTCGCGCGTGAGCTCCTCAATGAAGCGCTGTGCAACCTCCACAGGATCGTGGTTTGCGTCCGCGAGGCCTGCGGACGTGTAGATAGGCTCGGTGCGGTAGACCGCATGGGGGTGCACAGGGCCGAAGCTGAGCGTCTTGCGCCAATGGACCTGGTTGTTGTTGGCGTTGCCACCGGGGTGGGCGAATGCGCCGGCGAGGCCGAGCGCGGCGACCGAAGCGACGAGTAAACGACGCATCGTAAGGAGTGAAGATGGATGTGAGAGTGAGACGGTCGTGTGTTGCGAACCCCCCACTGGAAGAGCTGGTGGGAGTGGTGGTGGTTGGGGAGAACCGGGCTGAGGCTGCGTACGCGGCGCTCTTATCTGGGCGGGGGCGCCAACGGCCACGCGAGCTGTCGAGATGCTGACCCTTCCCATTCCGGCGTTTCCGCGGGACGAGGCGTAGCCACCGCACTAGGCGCCCGTAATCTCTCCCTTCTGTGACTCCGTCGTATCGTCCGGGTCGCATCGTCCCTCCCTGCCTACGACCGCCCCAATTCGTGGTGACTGCCTCGTTGCAGCAGCGGGGAAAGGATGTGGGTCAAGCGTTACCCGGCAATGTCACTGTCAGCTTGACGTCTGCGGCCGTCTCGTACGAGCAGTCGTGTGACCATTGGCTTGTATGCTGTGAGGGGAGCTCCACCGCGTGTTATCCAGCAGGCCTATAACGTTCGCGCAGTTTGGGGGTCCGGATCACCGTCAAAAGTGTAGCGAGTGTAGCGACGGATTGCGGAACGATGCGTTCTGTGTGCATATCTAGACGCTTCCCGTGCGTCGTAAGATACTACTGCAGTTAGGCAAAGGTCCATATGTTTATGGCTGCAATAGGACATACCTATGGCTGACTCAGCGTGACTCAGCTACTCAGGTAAGACCAACACGAACATAGGGATTGCTCAGCTGCTTGCATTCTCTGCCTCCTCTCTCGGATCCGAGTCTGTGAGACTCTTACTCTAGGCTCACTGCGAGGCTATGGGATTTGACGTTGCACCAGAGGATGTACAGCGGCTGGCGAGAATATCTGTGCAGTCTAGTCACTGCACAAATAACGGCAGTCGAAGAATCATTGTGAACACATGCAGCTGCGAGATGCTTGCCACTTACATAATACCGGAGAAAGCACAGCACGTCCATCCGAGCGGATTTCGAGTCTCGCCACAGACTTCGGACTGTGTTTTTGTGCCAAGGTTTGGGCAAGATGAGAAGAAGTGCATCACCCAATATTCTGGTAAAAATTGCTCTCAAGCTCCGCGCGACGCGCCGTTACAGCTACATCACGTGGGCGTGCATCGATGAAGCCGCCTCACCCTCTGGCCAGCAGGAATTAACGCAAGGTATCGGCGGATGCATACGCTTTTCCCCGGGACTCAAAATGATGTGCGCCCTCATAGTATGTGTTGCGCGAGTCGAGGAATGCCTTCATGTCGTTGTAGTACAACTGTACATACTACGAGTATACTATTACTAGTATGGCCTTCACTGCATCACGCTGGACTCTACAACAGAGAGAAGTGGAAGGGGAGACTGTCGAACTAGAAAGCAAATGAAACCAGTGAAACAACAGGAGGGGATGAGATAACAACAATATCACAAGGGAAACTAAAAGCACAATCGATAGTACAGCCGTAGCTCAATGACACTATGAGAAAAGCCCCAGCCAATCGCCGGGATGCCTGGGAGGCGCAGGCGGCGTTGGGGGAAGCCTGGAGTCTACATTCGTACCCGCGGGCGGGATCAACATCATACCCAAGTCGTAGCTTCTCGGGATCCCTGTCTCCCGCAGCTCGCGCATCTCTTCGTCGGTACCATTGTCCAGTATCTCTTCTATGGTCCGCGGCGAAGTCGTCCTACGGTCAGCGAAACTGAGCTGGCCTCGCCCGGGACGAGGTGTGCCCGGACGGAGTCCGGTTGACGACATAGGTGGCGACCGAGACAGAGTCGATCCGGCAGGGAACGCTGGTGCTGGGTAGGTTGGGGGGCGAGCATATTGAGGAACAGCTGGAACGGCGAACACGGGCCTGTCCTCGTCCGTCATGACACCATCATCAGAGTCAGTGAGTTGTTGGTCGAGCGGACGCGGGTAGGCGTAACGTTGGTTCTCTAGCAAGATCCTGCGGGTGCTGCTGCTGATGGACCGCTGCAGCAACGGGCTCGTAGGTGTAGGATACCGGATATATTCTGAGGGGCGCGGAGACGAGAGCGGGCGGCAGAAACCGTACGGCGTGCCCTGGAAGGACCCGCGCATGGACGGGGCATTGAACGCGTGTGATGGCCAGCTCAACCTCCGGGGCGGGCTCCGGGACGAACGGATGGGTCCCACCGCAGTGTCACGTTGGGGCGTAGGGAGCGGTTGCTGGACAGGGCCAAACACATCTTTTTCCATCGCATCTCGCCGCGCCTTCGCCGCCGCGTGCGCGGCGACGTCGTCACGCCAGGAGCGGCCCACCGGTGGCGCATCTTCCATCTGCACGTCTTCGCCCTCAGCCTCGAAGGGCGGCTCTACACCAGTGGAGTCGGACATCATCACGTCGACGTCGCCGTAGAACATATTTCTGGGTGGCATCGCGTTCATCATTTGGGGAGGATACTGAGCGCGAGGAGCCTGGATGACACTTCCAGCCCCGTTGCCTACTGAAGCGGGTCGCACACCAGGGATCGCCCCGGCTTCGACGGCCTCTGCGTAAGAGCGGAAGCTATTGCGCGGTGGTGGTGGGCGGTGGGAGACACCCGACCAGTAAACTTCCAATACCTTGTGTCGGGGAGCGGGTGCCTCAGCGGCGACGGGCGCGGGCGCATGCACCTCCACAGGTGTGAATTCCCTCGCGGGAAGAGCATCAGCCGCAGGAGCGAGCTCAGGCGCGGGCACCGCAGCCGGTGCTGCTTGGGCGGGAGCGGGGGCCTCCTCCTGAGGTACGCGAGGCTTCACGACAATGGGTCGCACGTAGACGAACTGCGACTCTGGCCCACGGAGGACTGGAGGGAGGGGGGCCTCGGAGTGAGGCTGTTCGGCTGCGGCCTGGGTGTTCGCCTGCCGGGGGTCGGGGTTCGTATTGGAGGGCATAGGTGGTATCTCGCGGCGCATCTGCTCGAGGGCACGCTGGTACGCGAGGCGAACCCGCGGTTGCTTGGCCGGCCGCTCGTTGGCCTCGTCCTCAACATCTTGTACTTCGTCGCGAGTGCGCTTGTTCTGGGGAGGGAGGTAGTCCCATGCCTCCGCCATCTCTACCTCCTCTACTTCCTCTACCTCCTCTACCTCCTCTACCTCCTCATCTTGCTCTTCTCGCTCATTCTCGCCGTCGGAATACTCGCCGATCTCTCCTTGCCAGCCGATAGGATATGCCTCCAGCCCATTCGCAACGCGGGTGAAAACGACACCGGAATCACCGTTGTACTGCTCCAACCACAGTTCGGGGTTCGGCTGGGTGGAGCTTATGGCTTTCGCTAGATCGTCGAGCTCCCTGACGACCTCCAAAAGGCGCCGCAGCCCACGCGAATTTGCGTATGCAAGCTCGGCAATCAGCTCCTTTGCTTCTTCGTACATACGCAGCATCCATTGGTACTCCGCTTCCACCTGGGCGTCCATGGCCACGAGGTAGTCGGACTCGGGGTCCAGAGGCGGTTGAATGGGGTAGTCGAACTCAATGGGAGCGGGGAAGGGCTCAACGAGCCCAGGGATAGAGGGTTCTTCTTCCTCAGTCTTGACGGGGACGAAGAATGTTTGGGTAGGACGCATGACATGCGCCTCGACGGGGTGGAAAGACCCGCCGGTGTCGGTTCGGGTGAGTTGTTCGGCGCCGACGATGAAGTTCGTATCGTATCCGTCGGCTTGGGCTTCGAGACTTGCGCGCGAGGTGACGCGTTCGACGCCACGGATGGACCGTGCTGTGGCCAAGTCAGCCAGTGGCGCTGCAGCGACCGCAGCAGGGACTTACACTTCGTCTTCTTCCTCAGAGGACGAGAGGCGGGGGGAGAACGAGAGAGGTTGCGCACTGCGTCAACGGTAGAGTCGACGACAGCGGCAGGAATGTCGGCGAAGGGATCTGGTGGTGGCGTATCCGCCATAGGCGTTTGGGGTAGTTTGCTTGGCTCCCGTGGTGCGGCCACGGGGGATGGCGCAGCTGAGCGACGCGTCGTCGCCTCAGGCATCGGTATGATTCGAGGGGGGAGGATGTGATGGGTGACGGTAAGTGGGAAGGACAAGGAGAGAGAGGCTTTTACCAGAGTACGAAGGTCAAAGCTGTGGCGCTGTGGCGGACTTGGGCCTCGAGGCTCGAGTGGCGTGTTCAACAAAGGCATCGCCCTATCAGGTGACCGCGACGCACGCGTCTTTTGTTCCCTTGGAATGGGCTTTCTTGTTTTATGTTGCTACAGTCCGTCGTCGTGTCACCGATAACAGCGATAAGCTTAAGGTGTAGCATAACGATAACATTAAGACAGAGCGAGGACTACAAGCACACTATGAGAGAGCTCCCAGGTAAGTGCCGATGCCACAATCTTGAAACTGACACGTACTATCACAACATTGCTAGCACACAGATTAGAGTATACGAGCTACAGTACAACGTCCGCGGGATGGGCAGTCCGTAGCTTCAAGGCATTGTCTCGCCTTCCCGTTGTCCATGTCGTGAACGATGATGGCGGTCTGCCATCACGATTGGAGCGGTGAGCTTCCGTGCTTGGTCCCTGCGTAGGACAAACATAAGTTTCGGACGCTCCAATGGGAGCAGACCAAACCCACCCAAAGTAAACATGCAACAGCTCGTCCATAAGGGCATCTTTCCGCTCTTTCCATAGCCTCTCCTCCTTCCGCAGTACGCGGAGCTCTTCAACGAGAGCTTCGTGTTGCTCAACTGCATACTGATGTTTTGCCTTCATGATCAGGTATTTCACCATAGTCGGTGTGCGACCCATGATGAGTCCCGTTTGTGGGTCTGCCTGCATGAGCAGGTACTGCGGTATTTCGTCCTCCCCATCGTCGTCGCCCTCCAACTCTGGGGAACCAGGGCGTGGTTGGCCACTCCCGCTTGCATACATACCGTTTTGATACTCGGCAGAATCCATTCGCGGGTCATCAGGGTCGTCGGGATTGCCGTTCGAGTCTAGCTTGAAGGTAGCGTATCCATACTGATTTGTATCAGCCTGCGGCGCCGAGGGCTCTGGCTCCTCTCGTTTGCGTTTGCGGCTCCCGCCACGACCTGGCAGCGGTGGCGAGATGTTATGTTGTATCCGCATGTGTTTCGCGAGCGCGTCGGAGCGCGTAAAAGACTTGTCACACTCTGCGAGGAGTGAGACGGAGGTATATCAAGCAAAAGGGGGCGCATACCTGGGAGGGAGCACACAAATGGCTTCTCGCCAGTGTGCGAACGGATATGGGAGATGAGGGCAAACCGGGACGTTTGCGGTATGCCCCTGCGCGGACAAGTAGCCCATTCACAGGTGTAGTTGGATTTGTGGACACCAATGTGATCTGATACTTATGAGTGACAACATATAGGCAGTGCTGTCCGTAACGCACCGTTGTGTATGTGTTCAATCATCGTCGGAAGATGTGAAAAGACCCTGCCACACTCCTCCCATCGGCATGTCATTGTGTCTACCTCCACGGGTTCATCTTGCACTCCTTCCATCGCAGCGCCTGGGGAACCAGGCCTGGACATCTCTCCGTACTCGCCATTGGCAGCATACCCATCGTCCGATGAGGAGTCCGAGAAACGATCTGAGCTTGAGAACACTGGAGATGGTGAACGCGGGTAGTAGTCCATGGCGAATTCTCGCTTCAGATGTGGGGGGGCGGTGAGTGATAATACAGCGAGGCCTAGAAAGGCGGTGTAGACAAACACAGCAAATGGAGAGGCGTAACAAGGCGCGCCCTAAGCGGCAATAACCTAGTACCAACGCCAGCTGGCACTTGGCGCCTGCGAGCTCGGATCGCTATCTCAGTCTCCCCGTTTGGGCGCCCGAAATGGCGAGGCAACAATTTGGAGCGGGATGGGTTGAAGATGTACCCTGCGTTTCCACAGGCCCTATAAGCCACAGAAGATATAACAGAACCAAGGGGATTGTGGGTGATACAACCAACTAGGACTCGGGCTCGGTAAAATTCGAGTGTAAGAAAGACGGTTCAATCTCGGCATTCAGAGTGCAGACTTCACCGTCATTGTAGTCTCGCTGCATGAATATATCTGTCATAGCCTACAGATGTGCATGCATATACACCTGGAAAGATCAAGGCTGATATTCACTGTGCCACATCCCCGACCCCAAGAGTTCACGGCCCGCGCTTGTTGAAGGGGTGTGAAAATGCCTTCCCCTGAGGCTCTCTCGCTTTTCCGTCTCCGATTGTCTCAATGTGTTGATACAGCGGGGAAGTACAGCAGAGACAGAGAAACGCCGATCTAAGTAGTCCGGTGCAGTAGTTTGGACTCTTCGATTCGTCCCTGACACATTCCCATGCCTCCCAGTCGTCAGCTCGGTTCAGCAGTTTAGGATTTAATCCTTATATTGACACCAAACGCACACATTGAACGATGTGCTACCGGTGCCCTCTCTTAAGGAGTTCCTGGGTCACTCGGATTGACGGTAACAACGAATCCATGCTTCGGGTGGCCATCGGAAAGCTCTTCATTATCTTCCCGGTGATTCAGGAGACCCTCTTCCAGCGTTGGGTCTGCAGAGGTTGAAGCGTCACCCTGTTCTCCCTTGAGGGTTGGTTCCCTTCTCGAGATCTACAAATGCGAGACACATTAAGCATACTCAGCTTCACGAGATCGTGATGTGACCCACAGCTATGTACACAGCGGACGAAATAATGATCAACGTCCCAATGAGAGACAGCGTATTCGGCGCTGAGTGGAAGAAGACGAAGTCATTGACTGTCGCGAACACGATCTCAGAAGTGATGGATTTAGCACGGGTAATCTTTGATCTGGATGTCAGGAGCGTACCTGCACATACACCGCCATGGTTCCCCTGCCAGCTGTTTCCCTCTGAAGACCCATTGCGAACAGCGTCTATGCAGCGCTAGTTAGCCTCATCTAATAATATGCTTGGGCATCGAGTGTGTAGGAACCTGATAGGCAAATCCGCACACAGCTATGCCGAGGAGCATACCAGCCCAGTCTATCCTTGTCGGAATGACAATCTCAGTTCGCAGCGCAAGCATACTGTTTGACGGTTAGGTTAGCAGACTCGTATGCAGGGCCGCAGGAAAGGAGCGCCCACGAGACCGAAGACACCAGGACGCTCTGCAGGGAGTAGGCTACAACGCTATGAAGCGCATGTGCGCGCTTCCCAATTCCTCGAATGGTAGTGTCTATGTTTGTGATTAGAGCGAGTCGATAGCTCTGCAATGATACATACATACATGCACCTGTTGCTCCCAGCACGCCGATCATACCATAACTTGAAGTCATGAGCAGATGGTTCGCATGCAGCGCCATGCTTCAATGGGGTTGAACTCACACAACAGCGCTCATTCTTTGGGCCGGGGTGACAGTCTCATAGATCGACCTGCTTTGCGCCGCAACGGAGGCATCGTCGACAGTGGACTCGAACAAAAAGGACGGGCGAGCGATGAGCACCACACCCAACAAACTAAACACTACTTCTGGTGTGAGTATACTTCTCTCGCTTTCTCGGAAAGCATTCACACGCGACTCACGGCTAGCAAATGCTTGCTCCTTCGAAAAATGCTCCTTCAGAAACAAGGCTCCCGCGACAGCCGTGAAGATCGGCGCCAGAAATTGCAGGACTGTTGCATCCGATACTGATAGGTACTGGAGGGAAAAGTACAAACCAAATAGTCCAATGAACCTTCGCATAGACACCTTCTCGTCAGTAACCCTGACGTCCGTGTTGGAGCTATACTTGCCCAAAGAGCCCTCTAAGCGCCAGAAGCCCACGAACTCCCTGAGGTCCCAAGAGCGGATCGGGAATCTTCATGATCCACCTACACCGTGTATTTAGCGAATTCTGGTATTCTCGTTGGCCAAGCTTGGACTTAGACTCACATATATACGACAGAACACAGTCCCGTTCCTGCCTACAGTTGATATCCATCGAACCTGCATAACAGGTTTGGTGGCTGAAAAACGCTCACCATGCGGACAAGGATCAGCTGGAAAGGTTCAGTGGATATCATCATAACGACACCTGAAGCCTACCTCCAGCATCGGGACCGGTGGATCAATATTATTCAACATCTTCACGAGTGTACTCATGAGCGACATGAAGGCGCCGGCGATAGCAATGAGCGATAAGCCTATGTTGCTTTCGTATGTCGACTTGCACATTGAGGAAAGCTTTCTCCAGCCGCGCTCGGGGTCTGGGTTATCGTTGAGTTGCATGACACTGTCATTCACCGCGCCGGTGTCGAGCTGGGAAAGAGGAATGGCAGAGGTACTGTCAAAAACTGTCGTGTTCGGGGTCTGAGCCGCATACGGCAGACGATTTGCGGTGACTGCCATCGTTGAGGACGTATCAGGATTTTCTACAGGCCCTTCTCTCAGTTGCTGGTTGCACTGTCGCGTTGCAGAGTGGTGGTCGGAACGAGAACGCGAGATCTCGAGCGCCACTGAGTGAGAGCATGAACGCCGATTCACAGGTGACCTAGCACTAGTGATGACCTAGTCATCTCGCTAGCTCAGAAGATCGAGGATCGTACACGACATCATCTGCACCTCCGATGAGGTGATTAACGCTTTCTAGAGGGCTGCCGCTGGCCCAGTAGTGGGGTTGCCATCCTCAACAAGTCGATACGAGTGCTAGATAATTCTGGAATCAGTTGCAGTTACATGTTCATGACCAATAATCAAATGAGGGTGAAACGAGGCAAGGTATGCAAGAGGATCGATACTGATACTGCCAGCAGTCACGTAGCGTAAGTAGCCATCGGCAACTGCCGACTGCACTCCTAGTGTGTGAGACGCCCATTTGGCGCCGACTTGCGAAGTACGTGCATCGAGAAATTTTCTGAGATATCCCTTCCTGCCTCTCTTCCACGTCGTCGACCGACCCGACCTCGTTGAACCCCCTCTTGGTGATGTACCATATGTGCTTACTGAGGTCCTCTAATTTTTGGACGCATTATATCCGCGTTCCTCTGCGTCTGACTCGTCTCTACCGTTGTGGCGGGCCGATTGGTATTGTGAGTGGCAGCGAGCGCACTCCCGCGATTGTAGCATGCGACATTGGACAACCCCGCCAAATGACAAAAGTCGGTAGGCCCTGGTTTTGACAGATTGCTTCTAGATTTCTCTTCAGCGAGCTCCAGTCACCAACACTGGCAGTTTGCCCCAAAGGCCCGAGTCTAGTCATGAAGTCCCTGGTGCGTTTGTTGAAATTTCACCCTACTCACTCCTGCGTGTATCTTGTATGCGTCCTTACGCAGTGCAGCCTGTCGCCTATTATACCCTGACCCTCATCCTCGCTTGGTTGCTCTGCATGCAGTAGGTGCAACCTCATGTCTCCTCCCCCGACCCAGGGTTCTGCACCTTTCGCTTCGTGCGACCCTCCCACACCCAGCGCCCCGATTCTCCTATAGGCTGTTGGACTGCTATCTGATAGCTCGCAGCACGCTGCCCTCGGCGTTCTCGTTGGCCCCCAAGCGCTATGACGGTCGGCCTCCCCAAACATCGCCCACGAACCTTATACTGACATTGCGGCAACCACCTAACGCAGAGCGTGTCTGGCGCCGTACCACTGTTCCTACGCTTCCTAGCGCTCCGTTTCCATCGCCCAGGGCTTCGGATTCCGACCTACACTTTCCGTGCACGCGTATCTGGCCTCCTTCGTCCGTTCCCATGTTGCCCTCGGGCGTTCTTCTCGGGCCCAGTGCGCAGCTTCCACCATTCCAGGGCACTTCTAGTCTCGCTGGTACTGCCTCTGCGCACTCTGCCACGCTAGCTGGGAGTCTGCCCATTCTTGGCGCGCCGTTCCGTGAAGCTTCAGACTTCGCATCTGCTCCGAGGCGCGTGTCCCGTCCGGCACAACGCGACGGCCGCCCCAGCCAACCAGATCGGATGTTCCATGCGCCGGCGAACTGCCACCCCATGAGCGATTGTGACTGTGTGGGACGCGTCCGCGCGGTGGAGCATGGCCGCCGTGCACATCGGGGAGGCGCAGATCGAGGCAGCACGCTGTCTGTCACGCACTACGAACGAGGCCATCTAGCCCCCGACTTTTCTGGTAGACCAACTTACAAAAGGGTCTTGCCGGCGGTCGAAACGGAAATTCTGGACACATGTATTCATTCGGAAGCTACGACATACGGCATAGCACAACATACATCAGCTCGTCTACGAAGAAGACCAGGGAGGACTCTCGTAAGGTACGTAAATGTAACAGGAGCCCGGCAGGCGGCGAATAGGTGGCTACATGACACAGAGAACTTGGGAACCATAGGTAAGGTAATAATAAGGTAGGCGACGGACGCTCGAGGGAGCGGCTGACGGCTGAACGCCGTCTTTTGTGCGTGGCGCGCCGGCGGGTGGGGGGCATTCAGGAACAAGAGGTTGGCGAGAGGGGTGGACGGGGAGGGAGAGACGCACGGCGGCCACGAATAAGTCGACCGATAATGGATGGATAAAGCATGTACACGAGTAACGGGAGAGGAGGGGACGGAGCAAACAGGCGGGAAAGGTAGGTGTACACGTATGTACACTACTATCATTACGCGAGACACGATATAACACTGAACAGACAACAATGGGAGACAAGACACTTCAGAAGACCGGAACGAGGCTGACTGATGAGAGACTGATCGTAATGCGAGGGCACATCGCCCGGACATGCTCGCGTGGAGGAGCAGAAGGAACCCATGAGTGGAGCGATGCAAGCGACGAAACCGGTCATGCGAGGAGACGATGATGGCAATAGGAGAGGAGAGTGGTGGAAACTGCGTTGACAACATGGTGCACTGAGACGGAGCGTGGAGGAGATTATGAATAGACCGAATACTTTTGGGTCGGCGGGCCGGGTGGTGGTGGTGGAGTCGCAGACAGGCCGCGTCCAACGATGCGTCTATGCACGCGAGGATCTCCCGCAACGGAATGTCGATTATAAGAGATACGGAAGGAAGCGATGGAGTCCGGAGCCGAAAAAACCGAGAAGTCATATTCGTACACCACGCCGCGAGGCGTAAACTTCCTCACGAGACACTACACCGGTCGGATCATGACATGGAGGTCATGTAGGTCGCCTGCGCCTGCGAGTACTGCTGCTGGTCGTAGGCCGGCTGGTACTGCGGCGGGGCCATGGATGCGTTGTGGTAGGACGGCGGTATGTGCGTTGGGGTGTACGGAGTGGCGATGGTAGACGGCGCCCGGGACACCTGCGGTGTCGAGAGGGGCGAGGACGTCTGCGAAGGTGCAGCGGAGGCAGATGTCGAGTGCGACGCCGACGACGGGGTGTGGTGTCTCGACTTGCTGTGCTGCAGACACTCGTGCTGGCCGCTCGCGAGCATCGCAAGTCCAATCGCACCGTGGTCGCCAGAATGCTGGTAATGGTACCCTGGAAACCATCCGTTAGCTCCACTTTCATCAGGAACAATGGGAAGTGAACGTACGAAGCCCGTTCATGTTCTTGTACCGCCGTTGACAATCACCGACGCCACATGCGTAGGGCCTTAATCTCCGCTCGGCTTCGCGCTCAACCTCGCGGAGCTCTGCCTCACTCATGGGCTCATCACCTTCCTTGCGCTTGCTCTCCAACAACGCCTGGATCTGCTCGAGGTCCTTCGGCGGCGCGAAGTTGCACGAGCCGTGCTGGATGTGATACTTGAGCCCATTCGCCTGTTTGTAGCTCTTGTTGCAGTTCGGCTTCGGGCACTTGAACGGCTTGCTCAGGAGCAGCGACGTTGCGGGGCGGGAGAGCGTGGTGCTCGCGCGAGGAGTGCTTGACGAGCCAGACGATGTCTGTTGGCCGGATGCAGTGGCACCTGAAACCGACGTGGACCCTGTCGCTGCCGCACCGTTGCGCAGGGCGGGCGACGACACACGCGATGACGCCGGTGTGCCTTCAGGGGTGTTGCCAGCGGAATGATGCAGCAACGCCGGAGGCACGCAGCTGCGTGGGGGGTACGCGCTACTGGGGTCGGCAACCGCCGAGCCGTCGGCGTTCGGTGCCGTAGAGCGGGACGTCGATGCAACGGTGCCGGGCATCAGAGCAGAGTAGTCAGAGTACCCCGCGTAGGCGTTGAATGCCTCCTCCGGGCGCCCCTGCACACCGCCCATGGGGCGAGAAGCAGGGGGGAAGCCGACGGAGAGCGGTGAGTGGCCAGACCGGGAAGGCAGGACCGTCGTCGTCTCGAAAGCAGATACAGGCGCCGGGTGTGGGGACGAACATTGAGAGCCAGGATGCGAACCAGGGAACGCGCCGGACGGGTAGGAGGACAGCGGCGTGGAAACAGGCGTGTCAGGAGGAGAGGAAGCTCCCGATGACGGAGCGCTCGGGTGGTCCATGTCCATCTCCATATCATCGGGGTCGAATGATCCCTGGTACGCAGGCGCTACGGGGACACTACTACCGTCGGGGAAGTAGGAGGCCTGTTGCTGCTGTTGCTGTTGCTGTTGCGGCAAGGTGGCGTTGGGGAGAGGCTGGTGGGGTGCGTACGGATCCACGACAACGACATGACACTCCTCGAAGTGATCCACGAGAGCGTGCAGGTCGGTCAGGTTGAGCCCGCAGCATGTATAATCGCGGCACTGCAACGTAGATCAATGGAAGGCCAACTACGATGAGCAGCACACCTACCAACTCGTCTTGGCGCTCAAACGCACCAAGCGCGTTCACGATGGAGCCCCTGTCGCTCTCGATCGACGAGGACATTTTGCCGAACTTGAAGTCATTTGGGCTGGAATAACAGGTCAATCCCGATGGCAAGCATCAGGGTACGGGTACTTACTCTAATGAACCGAGGAGCATGCCGGGTGACGCCCCTGTAAAGAACATACTGCCATACGAGCCTCCACGCCACGATAAAGAGGGTGAGCCGACGAGACGGCGGGTGTACGATGCGGCATTAGAGTAGCCATTCTGGTTCGTGTACGAGCCGGAGCCCATCGCGACATCTTCGTTCCCGTTCGTGTGGAAAGCTATCGGCTGGGCAGTAGCCATGTTTAGGTCGTATGAGTAGGCCAGGGTGTCGGAAGTGTTCGTGGTAGTCGTCAGATTAGGTGCTGAGTACAAAGCCGATCCTGTTAGGAGAAGAGAGAGGGCAGGCGTCGGGAGGCTCGACGAGGGGAGGATGGTTTAGCGGAGTTGAGCCGGATGGAGGGTCGGGTAATATACCTGCGCATGGCTCCCCTTCCGCTTAGCGCTAACGCCGCGCGATGACCAAACACTGTGACCGTAACGCGCCGCGTCCAAAGTGTCACGCTGGCCCCGTCACCCTCGCTTCCTCCCACGCTCCCCCCTTGGCTATGCGCTCTCCTCCGGGCTCGCGTGGTCCCATCCGCGACCTCCGCTGGCGTCTTCGCTCTCCAGCTGCGCTCGAACGTCCACGATGAACTGACTGACTAGGAATAGCCATCCCGCCTCCCGCCAGCAGCAGATGTTTGATGCCGTACACCATTCCGATTTCCCAGCCACGAGCCGACTCAGGGACCGGCCCCCAGTGCCCACGCTGCCTGAGCTCTCCTCAAGACGTAGCCGAACCACCAGCTGCAGCCTCGCAGATGCCCACGCGCAACGTGGTCTCCCAATCTGATTGCCCACTGCGCGTGCAGCGGCCGAATCAGCACCTCACGCACCGTCTTGCGGCTCGCACTGCCATACTGGCCCTTGCCCTGCGTTCTCGTCGCTTCCGTGCAGCCAGGAGAACCGACTTGGACTGAATCAACCGCGGGCCACGCATCAGCTTGCTGGCCGTGCTGGCAGACGTCGCGGGCGGTGCGGGAGCCTCGTGTTTGTGTCGCGGGGCGGGGGCGATCGAGGCCAAGGACAAGGCCGATCGCGCGCTGCGGCCGCGGCCGATCCTCGTGGCGCTCCTCCCGCGTCGGGATTTCGATCGCAGGCGGTGGCGGCCGTCCGAAAAGGGAATGCGCCCTTCGGCCATCCCTTCGGCCACCCGGGTCCTCCCGGCTGCACCATTAGCCGCCCGCCCCACCGTGCCTTGCCCCGCCCCACCCTGGCAGCTCGCGGCGGCGCGGTGGCTGTCCCTTTCCCTTTCGGGGCTGCAATCTCCTCGGTTCGGCTCCCCTTTCGTTACCTCGAAGCTTCGCTGCTCGCGTCGATCCCCATATCTGGCAGCGTAAGGTACACCGCCACACCAACGCCAACATCAACAGGCCATATACGGTCCACAGGCTCGTGAAATGTCTGGAACAATTCGGAATAGCAACTGTATTCACCCTTGTACGTCCCCCGCTCGCTGACTGAGCAGACTACTCATCCTACATAGCCACACTGTGCTTGCGTACGCCCCGGGAGGAGACGAGCCATCGAATAGCCGGCGCGTCTGGTGGATCTCTGCTCCAAATGACGAACTGGAGGTGTGATAAAGGTGCGAACCCGGATCCTCACCGCGAACCTACAATGCCTGACGCGCGTCGCGCCTTCTCCGCAGGTAGCAGCTTACTGAATGACAGTGAGCGGTGCAGACCCACGCGGGACATCTTTCACCACCCCGCTTCGCCGCGAGCGATGTACTGTTGTACAGTCATTCGCGGCAGCTGCGGACGTGCAGCGTGTTGAGGACCTTCGCCAATGCTGTGTTCATGAACGCAAATTCCTGGGGCATTCAGTACGTGGCCGTCGGTGAGCCCTCGCCTGTGCCTTGCGAATTTGAACGCGACTGAATCATCTCCGTGCAGACATACGTGTACGCTGACGCGGCCTTTGGGCTCCCTCGAGCTCCGTGATGGCCTAGCTCATCGCATTCCGGCCTATGTCACCTTTCGGGTGGTTTTGCCAATGCACTCTGGCTGGTGCAGGGTGAAGAGGCGTGCCAACATCTCCTTCGTCACAGTCGAAGCACGCAACGGAGCTTACCCTCGGACTGACGTGGCGATTCCCTGCTGATGCCCCGCGTGCTTTCTCAAAGGACAAAGGATGGCTTGATCTCGCCCTGGAATGTGGCGGCTCATGTTCGCAATTTTGCAGAAGCAGGCAGTCTCTGAACGCCGTTGCAGCCAAGACCACAGCGAGGTGACCAAACCAGCGGTCGGGCGAAGGCACAATCAGACCCTGCATCTGCTGACGGTGGCGAAGACCCGGAGCACTATAGTCACCCTTGTACTCTGCACGATGGATGACGGAGTTCGACACAAACCGGAAGCTCGAGTCACTATTTTACGGGACGAAGGGGCCGCTTATGTCCTCATGGAGTTTCCTCGGTATATGGCCCTTGTCGGAGTCGGCATTCATGCATCGCACCTAGAGAGCGAGCGGCGCGGTTAGGCTTGTGTACTCTGACGCAGTGTCCTCAATAGGATGTCTCAAGGAGTCCCTCTGATCAGCTCCGCAGCAATGGGCTGGTCTAACCTTCCGGGGTTTCCGCAAACGGACTGCCATCAGCCGTGACGGGCAAGCGAAGGGATTGAACCATTTCTTCCTGCCACACCGGTTTGCTGGGTGGGTTCCATCGTTGTGCTTCATATGTGTGTGAGCTGACTCGGATTCTAGCGCTTACTATTCTACTCCGTGACAAGCTTCCGCCGTCCCGAGCGATGGTTTGCTAAGCTCATTACTCCGTCTGCTATCGGATCACGGTTTGAGTCATCTGAAGCAACATATTCAATCCTGAGCAAGGTGGCAAACATCTGATCCTTCGTGAATCGCCCAGACGAATGGTGAGTGGCCACACGAGGTGCGCACTTTGCTCATGGACGCGTCTTCCTTCACCGTAGTGCTGCACGGATGTCATGGTTTGGGTATCCTCAATAGAACACACAGCTAGTTCAGCGGCGTGTCTGCGCAGTCTGACCGCCACCTCTCACGGATGAAGAACTCATATCATTCGAGTGCGATGCGGGCGTATGAATATGGTGGCTGTGCACATCAACAGCCGTCAATATGTACTTCCTGGCCTATCCCTACCGGATGGCATTTCGTGTCTCGTTCTTGAACCTAGAAAGTGACCGGGCAAGCGTGACAGCGCTCCTCCGCCATCCTGCAGGCGCACCTACAACTCACAACCAGGCCAAACACAGATTCCGCAAGATCCACACTATTCCCATCCTCGCCAAATGGATCCAGATCTCCTCGGAGCTGCGCACTCGGAAGCGAGGCCGAGCGTATGCGCGCCGTCGATGGGCTCTTCCCGCCATACGTGCGTGGGGGGGCGGACGAACCGATCCACTCTGGCCCCTCTCGTCATCAGAGTCCGACGCGCGCTTAGCCAGGGCCGCACCGCGCCGCCTCCAAGCATCGATTCATCTACCATACAAGCTTTCTGATGGCCCAAGGGCGCTGTTGTGACCCCACAGGAAGAGTCGTTGGCCCCGTCGCGCTCGACCCAGGCTAACCACTCCCCCCTGACATTCGTGAAGGCGCCGAGGCCATACGGTCGAGGTGCCCCTAGCGTTTCAGACACGGACGCTGTGGGCCTCGCTCGCAGGGCTCGGCGTCGCGCATGCTGGATATAGCATTGGGCATTGCTAACTTACTGTGTGGAAGCGCACCCACATGGGAGTCCCGACTACGACCCGCGTCCCACCCCGCGAACGTCGGCGGAGGCGGGCGTGTCGCGGGGGTCATACAAAGTGACCGCTCTGATTGGGTGCTGTCGGTATGCTCCGCTGCGCTGCGGGGCGCGCACGGCCTCAACGATCTGCCAGGCCGGTCGTTCGCACTTCTCCTGGCTCGCGGCACCACTGCTCACTGCAGCTGGATGTCTGAGCTGAGTGAGATCGTTTGTCATGCCAAGTCAGATAAACTCGGCCCGTTGACATTGACAGGGACGGGTAAGTGAATGTGTGACTCGCGCTTGACTGACTGCTCGTGAATAGGCCGCTATGTCCGTCGTTCATGTCTCTGGGCACACCGGTCATGATGAGAAAGCTCGTGGCCACTTGCGGCCTCCGAGTCGGGTGGTGCCCCGACGACATCCACCCCAACGAGTCAGCTATTGGGCTGGGAAAGCCGGAATCCCCTGTAGACTCCAGTGCTTGCACATCCGCTCTGCGATCGACTGGCCAATTATAACCCTTACCGCTCCAATCGGGTCGAACGAAGCCGGAGCCGGAGCCTCAACGGTATTCCTGAACACCTTCCATTTTAGGAGTTTCCCCGCCCATCGATGTGCGAGCCGTGACAAATGGGCAGGAGTTAGCCGCCCAGGCGCTGTGGCTGTGCGTGCGGAGCATAACACAGCTGCTGCGAAGGTTCACTGCAAGTCAAGGGCCATTCAATTGTTCGCGGGCAGGTATGTCGACACGAATGAAGGGTCCAGTCAGTGCGTCTCCCAGCTGACCGCACCCAGCTGAGTCGCAACGGGCGAGCGCTCCGTGGCCACGGGGGCTCGGTGTACGTTGTGGTGGGTGCATATGGCGATGGTGTCTGGTATTGACAGCGCTGCAGATTCAATGTCGGCATGGCTGATCTATGGGCATGTGCTGCGTACAACAGGGAATAGTGTTGTTACCCCAGTGAGCTTCCATTCCTCTCATATACCCCGTAACACCGTCCTCGTAATGATAATAGCCTTGTTAGTATGGAGCCTAGGACCATCCCCGCGCCCCTGAAGCGCGCGAGGAGGGCCTCGCCAGCGACGTTCCCACCAATTGAGTGCGAGGCAATCGTGGCCGCAGCGGCAGAATGGTTGCGCCTCTGCGGATGCACGAAAGTGAATCTCATCTCGGGGGCTGTCGCACTCCACACGATGATCGAAACGCAGGAGGGCCGATCGCATCGTGCGGATGAACCAAGGCCATATGGTGCCTGCACCTGAAACGGCAAGAAGGACTGTACGTTTCCCCGTCTGGCACGAGCGCGTCGACATGTCGCCCAGCAGTCCGGCGTCGCTGGCATTTGCTGCCTCGTTGCTGGTTCCTGGCTTCCGTTCAGTGTGGTTCGCTCGGTGCCGAGCCGTTCTAGTGTCGTGCACATCGCTTTATGCTGGCGCGCCGGACTGAATGGAGCTAAGAGACGATTCACTGACCAAGGCTTGTTTGCTCGTGTGGGCGCCGCGCCCGCCGGGAATTTCCAACAGGATCGCTTAGTGCCGTGCGGATGAGGAGCATTCCGTGGCTGCGACAACGCTGTCGTTGGTGTCCTTGGGGATGCGCGACTGAGTGGCGTCGCAACGGTGGCTGCATTCAGCATGATACTACTCACCAGTCTCGGGTCGTTGTTGTGTTTGAGGCCTTGACGGTGCCTCAGCGTATGCTGCGGTCTAGGTTATTTCTGCCCCAAGCCTCCGCCGAGATGTTCCTCTCTGTCACGGTCGGACGGGAGTCTGTTATATGAAGGAACCAACACAGTCAACATATGTCTCACAAGGTACCAGCGTCATACTCTATGCATCTCACTCTAACGTTCGAACCTTGCATTCGACGTGGTCGAATTGCTCGCATCGCGGATGGATGACAATGTCCTGTGGGGCGACATATACTCCAGCTAGGCTAGAAGCATAGCAGGGAACGACATGACTGGTGTTACACTCAATTCAACCCCATAACCACCATGTCAACGTCCAAGCCAGGGTACATTTACGCCCAGAATAGCACTGGCAGTCTTGTCTACTACCTTGTGGTCATCGTGATGGTATTCGGGATACAGATCCATATATCCAATGAAACCAAGCACGCTATCGAGTCTACCGACAAGGCCAAATAGGACGTACCAAGTTTGTTGCTGAGAAGACCTCTCGTGAAGCCTTTCTACTACGTAGCACATTATGTGGTAATCTGATCACTGGAGTTGCTGTCTCAGCCAAGTGGCTGTGGCAAAATAAGTTCAGCCGTAAGGATGCCAGAGTGACATCACTCTCGATCGACGGAATACCACGTATAACGCCGTACTACCCCAGCGCAGGGCATGGACAGTATGCAGACTCGGCGGCAAGCAGCGTGACTGGAAAATTCATTACCTCACTGTATCGTCTTCTCAATTGCAGCTCTGGATGGCACCCTTAGCGTCACGCTTCGTCGCCGCATTTCAACCCATAAATAGGAAAGCGCAAATGAGAGGTATGAGTGACGTATGTGGCTGTGAGGGGGCGGGAGGACTTCGGCCGTAACCGTACTGCCCATGGCATGGACTTGATGGACGTGTCCATCCGCAGGAGGGAGTTCATCTCAGCGATTTCGAATTCGGTGAACCGTTCTCGAAGTGGACAGAAGCCTCGGACCAGGTGGTTCATACAGTCGCATAGTAGCTCATCAACAGTTCTTGTAGACCGTGCAAATAGGAGCTGGAGTGTTGACATTGACGGGTCGATCGTACATCCGGGGTCAGTCAATGCGACCAGAGCGAACTCGAATGGACTGGAAGTGAGCAAGTATCGAGAGTCGAAAATTTTGAGCAGTCGCCTTGTCACACTTGTAGAGCAGTTCTGAATGGCATGGTGGGTCTTGGCAAACGCAGATACAGATACTTTACAGGGAATAGAGGCCCTTTGCGCAGACCAGTATCGTGGGGTGTACCAAGGGGGCGTCAGAAGGCCTTCATTCGAAAATTCCGCGGGGAGCTTTCGAGAAGATCGTAACACCTTCGGGTACAGCACATGCGTTCTGCCATGACGAGGACAAATGCGCAAGCGAGCGTCACTTCTCGGGAAGCTCGTAACGGCGCATGAAACCTATGGACCACGCTGAGAATTCGACATAGCGCACTGAATGTACGGAAGCATACGGGATGGCATGGTGGATGTAAATTGGGACGCGGGATGATTCATGCGCCTGGCGCGGTGGCTACCGGACGAGCCCTCAGCGGGTGAAGAGTCGCTTAGCGCGCAGCGGACGCGCGGCGCCGACACGACCCGTTTCCTTCTGGTACATGCGGTACGCCTCGCGCAAATGGTCGGGAGAGAGCGGCCCTGTTTCTCCGCGTCGCTCTTGCACCAGGCGCGCTGGCAGAAACGGTGTCAACAGCTGACAAGGTGCTTGCAGAAAGAATGCCGTGGCACACCTTTCTCCACGATTTCTCCGACGAACACTTTGCTGAAGCCGGCCACGATCTGAGCCACGGGCATAGAGACCTGTTGGCCCAAGGTTTGTTGTATGACCTGGAAGGAATGGTCAGTGGCTTCCTACAGTGTCTAGCCTGAGACTAGCCTTGCGCACTGCTTGTTTCGGTAGTGCATGTCGGCGGTATGCTTCGAAGCGGTCGTACTGCTCAGCGCTGAAATTATCCATCAAAACTCTATGAAAGAAGCCGTCAAACACAATTTCGCTGTAGGACACAGTGTGCGCACTTCAAATTATCCTTCGATTGGCTCTGGAAGGACAGTTGCGCGGAGTAGTCGTCATCTGCCATGGCTGGAAGCATCTCATGGTCATCCTCGCCCTCGCCCTCCTCTTCACCAGGAGCAGCAGCTCCCGGGGGCCGCGGTGCAGTCGTGTCTGTGCTGGCTGCAGGTGCCTCAGCTCCAGGTAGGCTTAGCGTGACCCCGGATTCCGTTGCGATCGCTGCATGCTGCTGTCCTGGCGATCGTTGATCGGTCGTCGACGCGCCCGCGGAGCTGGAGCTAGCATATGCATTGGGAGCAGTATTGTTCCACTGTAGCTCCGTTCCTTGGCTAGATCCTGGTAGAGGCGACTGGGCTGGCGGTCGAGGCGAGTTGGTAGCTGAGAAGGACCCTGTGGCTTTGGGTTTACGTCCACGCTTTGGACCGCTGGCCTTTGCTCCCGGAGTAGAACTCCGCGGCTGCGACGCTGCGCCTGGATTTGTCTGTATGAAGGGTCTTTCCTGAGCAGGATACGAGGAGAACGGGGAGGTCATGTTCGAGTATACGATGGTCGGTACCAAGTGAGGATGTGGCGCAAGGTCGCTGCTGCGAGGGCAAGAGCGCCCGTGCCTCGGCTGGCGGCTATGATAAGGGTGAGGCCAAATAAGGCAAGTCCAAACTCTCCAAGTCTTTTGGGTTGCTCTTGCAGCCTGTCTCGGGCAGCATGGAGTCTGTTCATGATTCCCATGAAACATGTATTGGTATGTAACCTTGAACGAAGAACATGGACGACTGACGAGTTGAATGCGACATTATTGCAGCAAGACGTGTGATGATTGGCTGGGTCGCATCTCACGCTCTCCCACTTGCCGGATAGCTTGCCGAGGAATTGCGGGGGCCAAGCAGAGGTCGCGCAACCTCATACTCTTGCAGTCTACTCAGCCAGTCATACGACGGCCGACCCCGTTGTGACTCCATGCAGTTCTGTCTGCATCTCAGGTCTCGTAGAACGCGTCCCTCGCAGCTCTGTTTTGTGTCATGACTGTGTCTACAACGTCTCGGGCACCCTATGTCGCCCAAACGCCAGACGCGACGACGTTTGGCTCGGACATTCCCCTCGCTCGCTTCGACGCGAACGAGCTCGACATCGCACTGAAGCGTCCATCAATACTTGATGACGATTCAGCCCAAGGCCGTCTTCGAACGAAGTGGAAGAAGTTCACGGTTGCATGCAAGTCGACCTACAAGAGCAACATCGGCCTACTACTTATCGCGGCATCGACTGCATTCGGGTCTATGATGAGTACGCTCGTCAAAAAACTGAACAGCGTGGATCCACCGGTACCAATGCTTGAAGTGAGTGTGTACAGGGCTACCGCCTGCCTCTTTGCTGACAGCGCCCGTATAGCTCATTCTCATTCGTATGGTACGCCTTCCGTATTGCACGACTAATCGCACCTCATGCAACCATTCCTCGTAGTCAATGACATGGCTGTGCTGCGTGTCGTACATGTGAGCCGAACTTGTGTTTGTACTACTTCGTACTCATGAACGGCAGGTGGATCAAGAAGGTCCCCGATCCCTTCTTGGGACCAAAGGGAATTCGGTGGCTGCTCGTAATACGAGGGGTTTGCGGGTGAGAGCAATGACTCTTCGCAGTGCTCACGGAATTCTGACCATTCTCAAACCTGTCAGGTTCACTGGGCTCTCAGGTTCCTACTTCTCCCTCCAGTACTTGTCTGTGTCGGACGCGACTGTGCTCCAGTTCCTCGCGCCCATGTGCACGGGTATCGTCGGCGCTCTTGTCCTGAAGGAGCACTTCACGCGCAGTCAGGCCCTCGCCAGTCGTGAGTCGCATCCCGGTGTGGCAAGGAGGAGCGCCTGTGCTGAGAAGGGCCAGTATTCAGTCTCGTTGGCGTTGTGTTGATCGCTCGTCCTTCATTCTTGTTTGGACATGCTGCGAGCAGTCCTGACACAGCGATTGATCCTCCAGTCATTCTCGACGGCAGGTCGGACTACGCGGAGGTTACTCCTGCCCAGAGACTGAGCGCGGTCGGGTAAGATCAGCTTGTCCAGCACAGGTTCTACTTCTGACACATCCTCCCATAGTTTCGCTATGTTTGGAGTTGTGGGTGCAATCGGGGCATGTAAGTCATATGAAACGCGATGACAAGAGGCAGGCCTGACCACGGTTGCAGATACGACTATTCGCGCTATCGGCAAGCGCGCACATGCACTTCACAGTGTAGTTGCCTTCTCAATGCAATGCGTCATTGTATCTTCGGTGTCGTATGTCATGCCCGAAATACCAATCTTGCGGATAGGGTGCTCACTACCGTGCGCCGGAAAGGATGCTTGTTCTACGGACCCCGGCGGTCCTTCCTAATAGATTAGAGTGGATTGGCATGCTGCTCGCCATCGGGTGTTGTGGTTTCTTCGCTCAGGTATAAACACCATCCCAAGCTTTCCAATGATGAGCTGACATAAATCACAGATGTTGATGACTCTGGGGTTGCAGCGAGAGACGGCAGGTCGTGGGACCATGGCCATCTACGTGCAGGTAAGTGCAGACGACTTCTTACTATGCAGCTCATTTGATGGAGATTTTAGATCATCTTCGCCACATTTAACGACGTGGTATTCTTCCACTCTACACCCAGCTTGTTATCCGCCATTGGGACAGTCATCATCATATCGTCTGCCATATACGTCGCTGTCAGTATTGAAGTACCTTATCCACTCACCAGTACTTGCTGACCTTGCGTTCCATAGGTCTCAAAGAAAGACCCGGGTCTGCATAAGAGACAGCAAAGTCTCATATCTTCCCCTGCCGACCACGGTCTTGAGGAAGGGCTGCTTGAGAATCAAGAAGATCGGGATGAGGGGTCCGAGCCCAAGGACGAGACCATCACTCTGAAGAAACCGCTGGCTTCTTCCGACCGAGGTCATGACAATAAGGTCGCAATCGCCGATGGGAAGGCCGACACGCTGCCATCGTAGACCACCATTTCCTGCTTCTTCTCGACACCAGCCCGACCTCGATAGACATACTGCCTGATACCACCGCGTCTGCTGCTGAACATACGAGGGTGCCCCTGAGGCCTCTGTCTCAAGCCCAGTATTTAGAGCTCGTCGCGAAGGCCCGCCCCCCGTTGACCGGGTGCAAGCTTCGCATGTGTGTTGTCCAGTGCCAGTGAATAGATGTGACGTTGTGCTGCACCTCGAGTTTCGTGTATGACTAGCCTCGGAGGCTGCGGTGGATGTAAATGGCTTCCTCTCGTATCGTGCAGTCCGAGGCCACTGTGCCTCATGGTGCCATCCGGTTGACGTCGAGCTGTCGCGGCTTGTAGTCGTCGGCCGCTTGCCTCGCAGTGAGAACACGCGTCGCGCCCGCTGTGTCGGTGAACTCATAACTCATACTGTGGCGGTTTGGTAGCGAGCGTCTTCCAACCAACTGGCTCGTGACCCAGACCTCGATTGCCTCAGAGGAGCATGGGATGTTGCAATGATGACAGGCGTTCGTCCGGGTCTATCGGCCGTAATGTCAGTGAGTATGCATCGAGTTCGATTCCCGTGCGTCTTTTGTGGGTTGTAACTGTACCACGACTTCAGAGGTAGGCTCTAGTATGTCTCCGCGTGCCCTGAGCTCATACCAATGCTGTTGTCAGGTCCGACAACCCGCGGCCTAGCATGACGTCTGCAGCGAACCGTGTGCCTTACGTTGCGCAAACGCCAGACGTAGGGACGTCCAGCGCCAAAAGAGGGACTGCGAGCTTTCCTCTCGCTCGCCTCGATGACGACGAGGAGCTGAAGGCAGACGACGATGACGTCCCACCTCGAGCCGGTGGATACAACGATCCGTCTCACTGGCAACCTAAAATCGGATCGCATTCGAGATGGGCTTTATTCAAAGCCGAATGCAAAACGATCTACAAAAATAACATTGGCCTGTTGCTAATCGCGATATCTGTTGCGTTTGCCTCGATGATGAGCACGCTGGTCAAGCTGATGAACAGCATCGACCCTCCGGTGCCGATGCTCGAGGTGAGCCTCGTGCATCGCGATTCTTTGATTGTCGTATTAATGGCCCTTTACTACCAGCTCATCTTTGTTCGAATGGTGGGCGTCCGACAGTATCCTCTCCTAGTTGACGCCATGAACGCCGATGCCTTAGCGTAGTTTGCAACAGGGGTGTTCTGTATGATATACATGTGAGGTCGCCACCGATCATGGGCTCACTGGTGCACAAGTGCTCACGCGGTATAGGTGGATCATGAAAATCCCTGACCCACTATTGGGACCGAAAGGCCTTCGCTGGCTCCTCGCTCTGAGAGGATTCTTTGGGTCAGTGCAATGTCGTCACCAGCTGCACCACTGATACCAATCTTCCGCAGGTTCATTGGCTTATCCGGAAACTACTTCTCCCTGCAGTACCTCTCCGTGTCGGACGCGACCGTGTTGCAGTTCCTCGCACCGATGTGCACCGGCATCGCAGGTGCGTTGCTGCTCAGAGAGCACTTCTCGCGCGAGCAAGCCTTCGCAAGCTGTGAGCTGCCCCATGATCACCAAGGCGTTTAAGGTACTGAGTCTTAGCATGCAGTGTTCAGTCTTATTGGCGTTGTCCTGATCGCACGACCGTCGTTCATCTTTGGAAACGCCGTTAATAGCGCGCATATAGTGCAGCCTGCCCCCGACAGACTCGATGCTCGGTCCGACTCTGTGGACGTCACGCCGGCGCAGAGGCTGAGCGCAGTAGGGTAAGAGCGTAATCTTCCCGAGACCGTTCTCTTCGGCTTGAACTTGGAACGTCATGTAGGTTCGCCATGATCGGCGTCTTTGGCGCGACGGGCGCGTGCAAGTCACTTAGCATTGTCGATGCTAGGTGTCGTCGCTGACGCATGGTATGCAGTCACCACAATACGGGCTGTCGGCAAGCGTGCGCATGCTCTGCACAGCGTGGTCGCCTTTTCCGTGCAGTGTGTCGTTGCATCTGCGTTATTGTTCGTCCCGCAATGGTGTGCTTGGGTGTTTTGTACTGACCCGGTGAGCTGCATTAGCATGCTAGTATTCAAGACACCGGTGGTCTTTCCAACCCGATTGGATTGGCTTGGGATGCTACTTGCTATCGGGTTGTGCGGCTTTATCTACCAGGTATTGTCTTCGCCACTGCTCCTCTTCCTCTCTACTTGACTTACCGACCTTGTTCTCTGAGATGTTGTTCACGATGGGACTCCAAATAGAGACCGCTGGCCGAGGGACCATGGCAGTATACGTGCAGGCACGCTAGGTCCCATCTAGAAAATACCCATGGCTGCCACTAACGTCGCGCAGGTGGTCTATGCGACCATCAATGACTTCGTCTTCTTCCGTTCCATCCCGAACGCCTTGTCTATCATCGGCACGATGATTATCGTCACATCTGCAATATACATCGCGGTGCGCCCCTCAATCATGCCTTCGCCAGTCGACTGACGCATTGACTGTTGTGTGCAGGTCTCCAAGAAAGCCCCCAGTTCGAAAGAGCAGAACTCCACTCTGTCACCCGCGGATCTGGCATTGGAGGAAGGTTTGTTGGAGAACGAAGAGGTTCACGACGAAGACTTGCCCAAGGATGAGGACACCGTGATGTCTGCACAACAGACGAGTGATTTGATGACAACTCACCAAAGCAAGGATGAAAACCTATCGCCGTAGAAGCCACGCGTCAATAGAAGAGCGTGTTCCTGTATCTCATCATCTCTTGTGTTTGTGGCATATATGTATCAACGTGAGGAATGGATTCAATGTCACTCAGCTGTAGCAACCTCGAGCCTGTGCTAGACGGGGCACTTTCAGTTGCCCTGCAGATGTGATGGGGGGGTGGTTAGATGGTGTAGTCCGAGCGGCAGTACATGCGTGGCTCGTGTAGACTGTGCGGCAGCATAAGTTAATACATCGAATCCAGCGGATGAAATTTTCACTTCTGTGCCACTACTAAGTAATAGGTCAGATTTCATCTCGGCTATCGGTGCCAGCGTGGACTGGTGTATGCCTTCGGTGAGCACATGCAGATCAATTTCCTGTGTCTTCTCAGCCATAACACGAGGTTTTCCCAGTACTGCTAAGTGATGGGCACTGGCATCCATCGCAAACTTCCCGGGGATCTTACGACCGCTGGTGGCGCTGATAAGATAACCTCCCCGCAATAATCGAATGTAAGCATCTCATAAGCGCCCATTAAGATCGCGCCTCCTTACGAGCTGCTCATGAGGCCTTACGAGCACTCATGAGACTTGTGAGCATCGCGTATGATCGGTGAGTACGTCCCTGGTCCGTGCGCAAACTGAGTCAGCAGGCAGGCGTCTCTTGTCGACACTCTGCGCGACCGGTGTTGCCAACACTTGGTCCAAGTCGCCGTCCTCGTTACTTCACTCCGGCCACCCGGCCACCCTCTACCATTCTCTGGCTACGAAAGTCAATCTGTCCGATTATGGTGATCGACTATCAGATGGCTTGGAGCCTCATGCACTTGTCTGAGCCTGTTGATGTCGTCGGGCTCAGTTTTTTAGTGTGTGAGGCTCCTGTAGCTTGCCGTTTGTTGTCCATCATAACCCGTAAGTGTTGGTGATCATTACAGGTTGCGAGGAGTTGTTTTTTGACTGCGGGCATGTCAGAGTTGGGGCAGTATGGTGCAGAAACGACAACGAGTATCTCTCGCTGACGTCTCTGTGCTGTGACACCTTCAATTCACCATTGTCGCAGTTGCCAGCATATTATGACTACCTATTGAATGTTGTTTCATGTAGGTCACCTTAGAAGGTTCTCGGGATGCCGGGGTGTGGGATAGTGTGGGCGATCTCAGCCAATCTGAGGAGCTTCTACCCGAAAAACTTGAGGTTCGTCTCTCATCGCGACTTCTCACACACCCCTTCTATTGGGCAGACAACACGATGTTCGAGCGGCGGCCTTAGTCGCAACGCACGCGCTTGAGGGTCTGGCGCAGACCAGAGAGCATCAACTTCAAAACTGTGAGTTTCATGATCTTTTCTAGCTATAAATACACATTTTCTAAACACTGAATCAGACACAGCAGCAATATCTGGCAAGAGCCCTTACGCTCGAATGTGTACTGGCACAATGGCCTCGAGGCTTCGACCGAAGATGGCGAGCGATATTCGCGGGCGTTAAGCGCCGGCGTGCTACGCAGCGTGCCACGGGTTATAGCAAGCGGGGCAGAACGGCGTGGGAGCTCTTCACAGCTGGCGAACATATATGAGGGGCTCAGTGTAGGATGATTTCTTGGGAGGTAGTAAGGCTGCGGTCTTATTGTTGTAGTTTCTCTCGGCGAATCATCAGAACATCTACTACTATCTTCGTGACTGTGAAGCCCCGGCCCAAGGCATTGAGGAGCAACCCAGATGCAAATTCACACAGAATCAATAACAATGCTTGTCATGGCTTGCGTGGCTGATATGGGTACAACCCCGCTTGCGCATTGTTACATACATCACTACTAACATACATTATGCGGTGTATATAAGTACCATGCACCGGAGACAAGGGGGGATGAGGGTTCGCCCCGAATTGGGCTCAAATTCTGCCCCAAATTGTGCAAATGAGACGTAATCCCGGGTCAACGCGAATTGAGCCCGATGTTTTACATATAGGGCGTAGTTCCGGTCGGCCGAAAAATTCGGGGAGAGATTGTGAATAGCAGATGTCCAACTATTCAACATATACGCCGTCAAATATGAAGTCGGCCCGAATGAGATCGCGAATTGAGCATGTGCGGTAATAATAGCGGGCCGCCGTATAGCTAGCCGCATATTCAGAGACTGGGTTGAGCGTGAACTCTGCCGTAAATTCTGAAGATGCGGTCGCCATCTATCCTGAGTGTAATTTTGCCCGACATGCCAGCCCAAAGTTTCAATAGGAGCTTGGGTTTGCACCCAGCCGAAACTGGGTGCGCGAATGCTGAATTCGGGGCAATCTTGAGTGAATGGCCCACTGAGCGCCCCGCTGAGTGTCTCGCTGAGTAGCCCACTGAGCAGCTTCTCAAACAAAAATCGAAACTCAATTGACCGTCTTGACCGGCCATACAAATTACATGAATTGTGCCAACAAGAAAAAATAGGCTGTTGAAACAAGAGGCTACGAAGTCCGTCCAAGCATCGATAAAAGAAAGGGCACTAGCCCACAACAATCATCCTGGACAACCTTTTTCTTCAGTCCAGGCGACAAATTCACAGCTTCTGCAACGGAGGTGAGGTAGTGCTCAAGGATCAATTTTGAAACATACTACATGACGATTGGCTGTGCCCAGTCCTCCCTTGAGCTGCTCATCAAGCTCCAACAGCAGACATCCGGGGCGAATGGCAGGTCACGTTCGCACTTGAAGAGGGGTATGTGCGGGGCGGCACGGCTAGTATCGAACATCGCTAGCCATTTGTCCGGGGCGAGCAGGTTTCGTAGTCTTGTCTGCAAATCCAATGTGCACGCCTGTTTCTTGCAAAGAAACATGAAGCTGCCATGGTCGGTAATGACGCGGAATAAGACTCTGGACGCGCCAATAGCGCACACTCTTTCGAGTCGACCGATGCACGGACGAAGGGTGGCATATGGCAGGAAATGGACTGTGTCACCGATGTTAAGTGGGGGGTATATGGCGGCAGAGTCAGCGGCTAGAAAATATTCGCCGTTGTATGGCGGCGAAAAGACCGATACATTGTAAACGGCAATGTAAGGACCGTAGGCGGGGTTGAACGGCATGTTTGTCGGTAACGTTTGTCGGGTAACGAGCGTGGGGAGAGCAGCGAAGTCGCTGGGTAGGGGCTGGTAGGGGCAGATTCGTGAGCGGGGCGCGGGCGAGACGGTAGACTATATAGCATGGACTTACGGCATTGGTTGTCGAGGCCGTCTCCTACGGAAGGCAATCAGAAGCATTCGAAAGCCACTCAATCTGTTCCGAACAGCTAAGCCACTCAATTTGTTCCGAACAGCTAAGCCACTCAATTGATTCCAATCGACTAAGCGACTCAATGCGACTAAACCACTCAATTGATTAAGAACAGACGCAGGGACCAGTCCTGAGGATGAAAAGCTCAAGCTCGGACGATGACTCGGACACTACCCCCATGACATCACTCCAAGCGACTATGAAGTCGCTCGAAGAACAGCTGTCGAGCGACCCGACCTCCGTATTGACTTGGCTGTCACTGCTTTCGCATACCCTCTCCACAGTGCCCACAGTTAGACAATGTCTGACTTTATCGTGCCCCTGACTACACAAAATATCAGTTTCAATGCTTACTTTGCTGAAGACCCACTCACATGAATAGGCATGGTAGGTATATTGATAGCCTTACCCGCGGCAAGTTCGAGCTTCTCGGCTTCGCCGCGAGCCGCGTACCAATGAGGGTCGTAAAAGTTGAGCGGCAACTTTGGTATTGCCTTGCGAGTTGATGTGGGTGCTTTGAGCAGGGCAAAAGTTCTGGGAAGTGCCTTGTTACCGACAGCCCCACGCGCCGATGGATACGTCTCTAACGTCTCCATCAGGTCCGCGATCTCCGTCGCTCGCCAAGGCGTCCGGGCGCGGATGACCTGTTTGTATCGCGTCGGCGTCTCGATGTCCGTATGGTCAGAGCTCATTGCGCCCACGTTGAGGACGTCAACGACCTTCCCTATACCTTCCCAGAGGGCGGGATGGAGGTCTTTGTGCGCATTCACGATGGCGACTCTCCGCCCATAGGTCTAGAATGATGTGAGTAGCGTTATCTGCGTAGAGACTGTCTCGCCCACCCCGTTTCGACGCATATCGCGCCGCTTCCGTGCCTGAGTCTGCGTGATATCCTCTTGGTAGGTATCGGAAGCCATCTTCTTATATTTATTATACGCAGTCTGCACTTTCTGTAATTTCTTCGTCAAATTCATCCGCACGGCAGCGGGCGTCGGGCATTCTGCTATTGTGAGTGGGAGGTGTGCTCGTGCTCTGACCTCGTCCAGAAAAGCTGCAGAAAGAAGGACAATCAATTCCTTATTCCAGCGCTCGCTCAAGGGGGTATCCCAATCAAAGAGTGGGGCAGCCGCATCAGGTCGTGCGCCGTAGCCGTCGTGGAAGGCCCTGGATGTACCCTCAGGCGGGAACTTTAACGTGTCGCCAGCCTTGAATGCCTTGGGTACATTCCTTGCTTTCAGGAAAGAGCGGAAATACTCCTATAGCACACTTGAACATCTGCATCCGGGAAGTATGTACCACTTACATTGAACATATTGAAAGCGTGAGGACCTTGTTTCACTCCCACTTTTCGGACATATTCTTCCTTGTCGCCGCCCTCGTCGTCAGCTTCATCGTCAAAGGGGTCGGAACCCGACCCGTTCTTCGATGGTCCCGGGTGCCTAGGAGGGGAGACCTACCCCACATGAGCGAAGTGTGGATAACTGGGTATGCGACATACCTTTGGTAGTGTGCGATCGGCTTCCTCTACTAGCTCCCTCTGGATGAGGCAGCGGACTATTAGTATCGGAATATACTATAACGCTATACGTACCGCTTTGTCTGGATTTTCCGCGAGTAGCTTTCTGAATAGGATGGCCTGCCGCGAACGTGTAGATTCAACAAGAAAACTGATCATTATGTGATATTTGACATACTATGTGTTCATGGCGCTGCTGTGGTGTTGAGTTCACGGGCTTAGAGACAATCAGCGAGATGAACGAGCTATCATTCATGAACCCTCACCGCAAACGCACGAAGAGGAGTGTTTGGGAGACCGGGATTGACGGGTGGCATAGCTGGCAGTGGGACACTTGGAGGTAGGGGAGGAGTAGTGGAAGGTAGAGGCGCATTGGGGGGTTGCATCGCGCTCTGCATGCCTATTATAGACTGCTCCACTTCATCCTCTTCCATGTTGTCATGATCTACATCTACGATATGAGTCCCTTGCACCTGGATGGTCATCCCTACATACCGTCCATGTCCCTGGTTAGACTCACGTTGGGGCGTGCGGGCGACGCAGTCGTCTGTCACAAAAATTAATCGTAGCCATTCATGACACTGACAGGCTTACGTTCGCGCGGATATGGTCGTTGAGCTTGTCAAGGGAAGCCCAAGCGCTTGAATGGCTTGAAGGCACGTCGCTCATCGGCATTAGCTTGAGTTTCGACCAAGGCGAGACTGATTATATGCGCGCGCACATGCAACGCAGCGGCAAGGGAACAATGGGAGCGTACTTGCGGCGACTACCTAGTAGGGCCTTCAATACCCAGAGGCATCAGGTACAGAATATGTGAAACACTCACCGATCATTGTCGTCCAGCATGATATGTGCCATTCTCGTAAAGGTAGCCAGTGACCATCACTGTGTCAGCATTACCAGACAAAAAGATCGCGACATTCACCCGCGCTTAAGCGATATCATTCTATTGTACTCTACGTGCGTTACTAGTAGAGTCGCCCATTGTCACCCATATACGTATACTAGGAGAGGAGCACTGTGTACATTTTGGGGACATGGAACACAGGATAGCCCTGGAGCTGCGGTCGTATCACGAAACATTGGCGATCTACGCGGATCACGGATCCTACCCAGCCTTTATACTGGCCGTCAAAAACGAGCACCTTCCGCGAAGGGCCAGCTTCGCAGGGTCGTAAGTACTCGAGAGGCATGACTACCTTCGCACCAGCAAGGATTGGCTGCACGACGACGCCCGGTCGGAAGTGGGGGATCTCGCAGCACCAACCACTCTGCCCACACGCCTTTACCACTTTCATCTCCCACACGCCGTCGAGATAGTGAGGATTGTCAGCTTTCGTGCCTTGAACCCTGAGACGCACCGCGTGAACTTCTAACACGGGTTTGAGAGCTGCGTCGTAGAGAAAGATGCAAGGCCAGTCTGGCCAGCGCATAAGACCTCAGTACGTTCTATAAAAGGCTTCAAAGTTTACGCACTAGGACTGAACCGTAGACCATCCCGCCAATAGCTTTCGTATGACGGGGTCTCCTCATCTGGCCGTGTTATGGCGGTGACATTATTCCCTGCAGGCTCGTTCACGGCGGAGGGCGGGTAGTCGACGACTGGACCATCGCCACTGGCTTGCGTGGAGGGGCCTGGGTCGAGAGTTACCTCCGAGGAGGGTGCAGCGGTGGGAGTCCGCGGACGGAGTGGTGTTGTGAGAGTGGGAGGGATATACGGTCTAACTTCTTTGCTTTCGTCAAGGGGAATGAGGAGGCCATCGCTGCGCACTATGAGTCAGCGCATTGTTGAGCACTGCATTGCTACTCACTGAATTAACCCCAATTCCTTCTGGTATACTATTATCTTGCGCGGAGGCGAATCTAATTGTATTAGGTATCGAGTGGGGCCTGCAGTCGTCTTGACTGTCCCTATGTATGACTTCCACGCCCCGCCGGTCACCATGACTAACTTGCCGATGAGGAGCTCTCGATGTTCGCGTAAGTCAGGTACATGCCGTAGCTCGAGGAGCGAAGGTTCCACGAAGCGAGGATCAAGGTTAGGAGCTAGCTTCAGCCGGCTAGACTGCGATGGACCTGCTTTGGTCTGCGCGAAGCCCCTCTCGTAGAACCGGACGAAGCGAGCATCTACCTGAAGCTAAGGGGAAAGTCAGTACGAGTCCCGGGAACATGAAAAGTACTCGCACCTCCTGAGTTGCATTTGGCGATATGATTGTGACTTCATCGCGGTACACTTCGACGACTGAGCCCCATTTCCCCTGATCTACCCCGACCTCGACGCAAACTGTGTCACCAATCGCAATATGGCGACGTAAACACCGTAGGTGGATGTCCAGGGTGAGGTCAGCACCAGCGACCTGGACAGTGGCAAAGTCTCCGCTTAGGTCTATGATTCGACCGATGCCGCCGGACTGCTCTCCGTCAACGATCTTGACGCGATCGCCCAATTGAAGGGATTTCCCGTAGAAATACGACAGAAATGCCTCGACGCGGGTGTTGGGGATCTGGGGAGCAAGAGAACAGGCGCGATACAGCATGTAACTGAATCGCACCTTTGGCGACAGATTGCTGACCTCCACCAAACGGCGCACCAAGCCTCCGCGAAAAGTTTGCCTTCGGAAAGTATACTCGCCGTTGGACTCGGTAACGGAACTCGCCCCGTGGATACGAGCGACTTCGAGCGGATCGAACATGCGCTGTTCAGGACGTTTCCCTTGCGGGGCATGCGGACTA